>PUFA01000100.1:2391913-3831327 GCA_003508835.1 Eonycteris spelaea | reverse complement strand
TGTAGGAAATTAGTAAAATCTCTTCACGTAATATAGATTAAAACATTCTTACTCTTAGTTTGACTAATATCATTCTGAAGAATTTATCTTAAAGTATTATCTGAAAAATAGCACATGCCATGGTCAAAGATCAAAGATGTTCTTTCATACATTATCTATTATAGAAATAGATTAAATTATTATAGACAACAATAAAATTGCCCAGCTATTGACATTTGATTATACAAATGATAGAAATGTTAATTGTGAACTTTTTATTAAAAGTAATGAAAATTAAATCTATTGGCACCATTGAAAATTACAGATTATTACATGAAGTAAAAAGTACACTTTTTATTAATATCTGAACCATATTTTCCCTATTGATAAATATTGGAAGGGATATGCAAATTAAAAATAATAGTATTTTACATAGATATCTGAGTGATTTATTGTTTTTTTTGTCTATTGCGTTTCTTAACAATCCTATAATGCTATATAGTCTTTAAATTTTTTAAAACATTTTAAATTAAGATTTTCCACAAAAAAAATAAACACTTGTGTGGAAATATGCTGGGATGTTGCCCAATATTTTTGTTCTTGCTGTCCAGCTGTCCCAGTTTTTTCTTCTTTTCCATTCCCAATACTGCTATCTCTTCACTGGAAGCTTTCTCTATAACTCACGGGACTGTTTAAAAAAAGTTCATCATTCTCAGTGTTCTAATAGTCAAAGAAGTCTACAGGGGCCTGCAGGCTCTGTTTGACTTGTCTTCTTTTTCAAGCTGCCCTTGGGTCATCTACACCACTGGCTATAAAATACCAACAAGAAAATTAATGGAGCATTCCTCTACACTCTGATTCATTCCTAAGGGAGCTTGCCTCTGGGGAGACAATAAAAGTGCAGGGAAAATGCAGAAACCTCATGAGAATAGAAAGATGTGAAGACAGCTGGTGGATTTGACAAACCCAAATCTCTGCAGAAACCTGTCGTTCAGACAAATGTGACCCAATTCTCTATGAATATGCATCTCATTGGACTGAAAGTGGAGGAACATCTCTGTGAATGCAGCCATTTTAAAAGAGTGAACCAGATGTTGCAATCAGAACTTTGCATGCATGATCTTATTTAATTCTCACAACAACCTGAGAGAGAAAACATAATCTCCATTTTAGTAGTGAGTAGAATGGGGCTCTGAAAGTGGTTAATGACTTTCCCAATGGGACAAGTCTTCCTAGATTGTTTGAGCCTTCTACAACTCTATTCAACCTTGGAAAACATTATAACCAGAGTTATGCAGAAAATATAGCAAAATAAAACCTTTTTCTTCCACATCAGGAGAGCACAATCCTGCCATTAGAGCAATAATGGAATGACCTCGATAGTCCAGGGCTTTTAATATTAGCTGCTGCCATTTGTCAATTAGTTACCCTTTAAGAATACAAGCTTTCCTATCGAACTAGCAAAAGGTGACATCCCATTTTGCCTCTTTAAGCAATTAGAATAACATTCTGAGGTAAAATAAATCATATCATGTGTAAGAACCTCCTCTCTGGATATTTTATTGTGAGATACAATGTCTTAGAGCATGTGTGAGCAATAAATGTTCATAATAAGTTTAGCCTGTAACTCAATGTTTCTTATGTAGCCTGAGTTTCTATTTGCCTTCGTAAAAGAAAATGCAGTTATTTTTATTTAATTTCTGGATATTTATTTTGTCTTAATATCTCTTGCTATTGCAGTCATACCAACTCTGATGAGGTGAGAGAGTATAGGCAGATTACAATATGTGGTGAAGTGGTAAGGATTAAAAAACTCTTTAGTGGCTTAACTTATGCCAGGATAGTTCTGGACCACATTACACATTTTTTTTTTTTTGTCTTTTAAACTGGCCCTCACAATAGATAGTGTTATTCCAATTTGTACCTTTGAGAAAACTAAAGGTTAGTAAGTTTCCCAATAAGGTCATGGTAAGTTGGCAGAGCCAAGATTCTCAAAGAGAGATCTAGTTTTTTTGTTTTTTTTTGTTTTTTTTCAAATGTACCAATATTCCTTAACATTCTCCCAGAATAATCTCAAGCACAAAATATTGCCTAGAGATTACTTCTCTTGCTGGCCTTGATATGGTGTATGGGTTCTCGTTATAAGCAACAGAAACTGACCCTGATCAATTACATTTATTTTAAATGCTATTAGATAACTTGAAGAATCACTAGCAAGGCCACAAATTGAGACATAGAAAAAAAATAAGAAGGAATGAGAACAGCTCCTAAGACCATAGACACAATCATGCCAACAGAACTAGTCCCTGTAAACACATCATTGCTGCCACCATTAACCACTGGATGCCACAGAATGAACCTTCACTATCGTCATAGGCACTAGGTACTAGACACCAGACACTGCCTTTGCCCATGGACAACTGCTGCCCTGAAAACTCGGTTGCCTCTTCCACTGCAGTCTTCCACAAATGTGGATTCTTCATCGCCTCTGTTTCTTTGTCTGACATTTCCTAAGTTCAAACTCAAAATGGAGTCCTGACTGGACTAGTTGAGACCATGTCAGATACCCACGCTCAAGTCACAAGGGGTGCTTGGATACTAAATATCTGATATTCTCAGCTTCAATCAGTGGAAATAGACTCACTGCCTATCATCAAGTATCAAGAATGCCATCATTACCAGCTCTGTTTTTGATAAAACAACTGTACATCTGATTTTCTTTTCTTTATTCTTTTGGCTTAAAAGTATTAAGTTTACTGTTAAAATATCAAGTATCACCTAAAAAAGAAAAACACATTGCCATCAATAGACCAGGTCCTTAGATCTTTCTAGTTTTACTATGTCACAAGTAGAAATCTAAATTCTAAACAGGTGAGATGTAAAAAAAAAAAAAAAAAAAAAAGAAATTATATTGATTCAGGTTCGAGGGTAGGAAAAGAAATTAACAGAGGAAGGTAAAACTGTTTTTGTTGTTCACTGGTTCATTTCGCAGACCTGGGGAGTGAAGGCAGGAAAAGTGACTGAAATGGAAAAAGAAGCAATGCTAATGGAAAGTTACTTAAATGACAGAAGGTCAAGCATGTATTCATTCCTTCATCCAACAAATATTTTTGAGTATCTGTCCCACTGGATAACAGGGATAGAAAAATGTAAAACTTATTCACTCTTTTTATAGCATTGATTTCTTATGTAGATGGCGCTCAATAGCTCACAGATATTTCCCTGTCAGGGCTAACCAAACTTGCCCATTTCCTTCTAAACCAATCTTGGTCATTTTCTTCTAAAATATCTACCTGGCATGAAGTGAAACTAGATTTTACTGATTTTGTCCGTGTTGAATATTCTGAAATCATAATTTGAGTCATAAATTTAGTTCCTTTCAAATGATCGCTGTCTGGGGATTCTCACAGCAGCCTTAAGTTTGGAGTATTCAGATCCTTTCTTGTGACTGGCTCCTTTAAGTGACCCTGAGCAAATGAGTTAAGCATCTCTGGGAACTCGATTTCTTCATCTCTAAAAGATGGATAAAAATACCAGCCACCTGTTGTGAAGATCAGGGAGCTAATATGTCTTAGAAGCTTTCAAATCTCTGGCTCTAAGCCTTTTGCTAGTATTAAGAACAAAGACAAGTCCTCATTGCTTTCCACCCAAATACTGCATTCAAAGTAATAAAAAATACAATATTTGAGTTCTATGAGACTTGAAGGTTATTTTGTATTAGTTTGAATTTCAAACTGTTTTTCTCTGTTGTACTCTTGGCACTTCCATTTGTTAAGTACAGTGCTCATTTGCATAGTAATTGCAAAGTTTAACAATACCATTAATGTCTGAAAGAAAGAGGTACACTCCATTTAAATTACTGACAGTATTCCATTACACATTTTTAACCACAATTTTTAAAAGAAGAAAAGCTATTCCATCTAATGTGTTGTACAGATTTCCAGAACTCAGCAATATTTCTGCTTCAAGAAGGTAAAATCTTTTTCTGTGCTCTTTAGTGACTTCTAAAATCCTATTAAAGATACTGATAATGCACTATTTCACCATAAGACACAGTGCTGTTGGCACAACTCCTACTCAGAGCTAAGTTGGAAATATTAGTGTAGTAAATTAGGCTAAATGTCCTAGTTGTACTGTACATGAAAGATCATCTTTAATAAATAGATGCTAATGTAGCACTTGGATCATTTCTGGCTATGAATGTCAACACTTGGTTTGATTCCAGGAAGTTAAAAGTATATATAAAAGAGGAAGACTGGCTTCACTCTGATCCCATGCAGAAGCTCTGGGAAAAATTAGCTTCATAAGGACATACTAATAAAAGAACTTGGAAAAACCTATTTAAAAAAATTTACTCTAGACCAGGAAAGGAAACTTGGCAGAGTGAGGGTTCTCTGAATCTCTCTCCTTGAGACAAAAATAAGTTGAACATCTAAAACTCAACAAATAACACCCACACAGCACATCAGCATGTCTAAGCATGAGATATGCATATAAGAACCACAGGTTAGAAGCCCAGGAGTTGGGCGTTGGACTGGAGAAAAAAAGAAGGTACCTCTCTCAGCCGCTGCTGGAGATCACTGTAGAAGGAGGAGGGGAAAGAGAAGGTGCAGCAACTTCCCTGAACAGCCCTGCTGGGAAAGTTTGTGAGTCCACGCAGCCAGGAGCAGGGCCCAATCATCAAGGCAGAAGCCGAGGAGCAGACAACAGAGAAACACAGCTTGATTTGTATCAACCTCTGTTGCAAAACAGAGGCTGAGAGGCGCCCCAACCCCCAACACAGAGGCCCCCTCCGCATACCTCCAAGACCAAACACCATGGAGCCCCAGGGAATCTGAGCAAACGCTGCTGAAACTGTTGCTAATATTAACAGGGACTGAAACTAAGGGTAGTGAATGTAATTAATACCTATAAGAAAATAAAAAAGCCATTTTTTAAAGCTTTATATAATGCAGGTATCCAGAAGCTAAGACACCACCTATTGGAAACCAAAAGAAAAATGCCTTCTTTGCAGCAAACTAAAAAGAGACTTTATATAATAAATCTTTTTTTTTTTTCTAGGAAAAAAAAGCAGACTACATTTCTATTAATGCTCAGGAGAAGAAATAGTTCATTAAACATCATGAGCAACCAAGGTGATAAGTCACCTCAGAAAGAGAGAAAAATCTCCAGAAAGTAAGATTACAGACATGGAAAATATGCAACTTAAATTACAGAGAATTCAGGATGGTCTTCTGAAAAAAACTCAGTGAGTTCTGAAAATGAGTCATATCAACAATTTCAGGTATTGAAAAAATAACTAAAGGAGCAGAGTAAGGAGATTTAACCCTCAAAAAGAACACAATAGATCTCCTGGAATGAAGAATGGATTGTAAGAGTTGAAAATGAAATAGCAAGCTTGGGAAATAGAGTTGACCAAATGGAGAAAGGATCAGTGATATCAAACAGAAATCTAGAAATAAATCAGAAGGAGAAGAGAGAAACCGAAGAATGAAAAATAATGAAAGAGAAACAAAAACTAGCTGATACCATCAGGAAGGAAACATAAGAATAATGGGCATTATTGAAGGTGAGGAAAAGGAGCAGGGCTAGAAAGCATTTTCAGACAAATAGTGGATGAGAATTTCCCAAATCTAAGGAATGACCTAGAGCTTAGATTCAAGAAGTCAACAGAACACCCAAATTACCAACCCAAAAAGGCCTTCACCAAGACACATTGTATTAAAATTATCAAAAATCAATGACGAAGACAGAATTCTCAGGATAGCCAGGGACAAGAAAACAATACTTATAAGAGAAAAGCCATTAGATTAATCCAGACTTCTCAGTGCAAACTTACAAGGTAGAAAGTAATGGAATCAAATATTTAAACTATTAAGTGAAAGAACTACCAGCCTAGAATAATGTATCCATCCAAGCTCTCCTTTGGCTGACCTTTCCAGACATACAAAAATTGAGGAAATTCTTCATTACAAGGCCTGCACTGCAGGACATACTGAAAGGGGTCAGCTCACCTAAAACAAAATGACAAAAACAAAACAAACAAACAAACAAAAACCATAATTAGGAGTAAAGAGGCTATCAGGCAAATAGAAGCATAGGAGTGCAATCCTTACTAAGAACAGGTTATTAAGGTTAAATAATAAGTGAATTGCTTAAATAAATAGTGAATTGCTATAGCAAGATAGTAATAAACATTCAGCATACATAGGGACAAATTGAGGTACAATGACTGAAAAAGGGAGGATTTAAAATCCAGACTCGCAAGGGGAATGCAGACAAGGCACGCACAGAAGAAAATGGATGACTCTCTCTATATAACTATCCTTTACATATTTGTAATGGTAACCACACACCAAAGATTCAGAACTGAAGTATATAACATAAAACAAAAGAACCACAGGGAAAACCACAAAAGCCAACCAAAATAAAGAAAACAGAAACACAAGGAAAGAAGCAATGGAAACACCGAGCTATCAGAAAAGCAAACATAAAATGGCTATAAGAAGACCTCATATTTCAATAATCACCCTAAATGTAAATGGACTGAATTCACCAATAAAAAGGCACAGAGTTTCAGAATGGATCAAAAAACAAAACCCAACCATATGCTGCCTCCAGGAGATACATCTCAGCTCCAAGACAAATATAGACTCACAGTGAAGGGTGGAAAATGATATTTCAAGCAAATGGCATTTAGAGAAAAGCAGGAGTAGCAGTACTAATCAGATGAAATAGACTTCAAAATAAAAAAGGTAAAGAAAGATACTGAGGATATTTCATAATGATAAAGGGAATCATGCAGCCAAGAAGACATAACATTTTAATATATGCTTCCAATCAGGGAGCCAAAATATGTAAAGCAATTACTAACAGAACTAAAGAGAAAAACAGACAAAACTATCATAGTAGGGGACCTAAATACCCCACTGTCAGATATGGACAGATCATCCAAACAGAAAATCAATAAGGAAATACATCCTTAAATGACACATATAGACCAACTGGACATAATTGATATTTACAGAGCCTTCCATCCCAAAACACTGCTTATACATTCTTCTCTAGTGCACATGGAACATTCTCAAGAATCGACCACATACTGGACACAGCCTCAACAAATATAAAGGGTTGAAATCATACCAACCATATTCTCTGATCATAATGCTTTGAAACTAGAGATCAACTGCAAAAAAAAGCAGGAAGAACCACAATACATGGAGATTAAACAACATGCTACTGAAGAATAACTGGGTCAGGAGAAGAAATAAAAGAGAGATGAAGAGATACAAGAAACAAATGATAATATAGTACAACATATCAAAACTTTTGGACACAGCAAAAGTGTCATAAGAGGAAAGTTCATATCATTACAGGCCTATCTCCAAAAACAAGAATAGCCCAAATAAACAACCTAATGCTTCATCTTAAAAAAACTAGAAAAAGAAGAACAAATGAAGCCTAAAGTCAGCAGAAAAAGAAGAAATAATCAAAATTAGAGCAGAAATAAATGAAATTGAAAACAAAAAAAAAAAACAATAGAAAAATAAATGCAACAAAAGCTGGTTCTTTGAGAAGGTTAATAAAATTGACAAACCTGGCTAGACTCACTAAAGAAAAAAGAGAAAGGACACAAATAAACAAAATCAGGGATGAAAGGGAAGAAATTACGACTGACATGCAGAAATACAAAGGATCATTACAAGAATACTATGAAAAAGTATATAACACCAAATTTAATAACTAGAAGAAATGGACCAGTACTTAGAAAAATACAACCTTCCTAGACTGAATCAAGAAGAACTGGAAAATCTAAATAGACTGATCAGCAGTATGGAAATTGAAACAATCATCAAAACCTACCAAAAAGTAAAAGTCCAGGACCAGATGGCTTCACCAGTGAATTCTACCAAACATTCAAAAAGATTTAATACCTATTCTCCTCAAACTCTTCCAAAAAATTGAAGAAGCAGCAATACTTCCAACTAATTTATGAAGGCCAATTTATTCCTCTGATACCAAAACCTGGTAAGGATAACACAAAAAAGGAAAACTACAGACCAAATCTCTCTCATGAACACAGATGCAAAAATCCTAAGTAAGATAATAGCAAACCAAATACAGCAACATATTAAAAAGATTATACACCATGATCAAGGTAGCTTCATCCCAGAGGCACAGGATGGTTCAACATACGCGAATCCGTTAATGTAAATACACCACATAGACAAATTAAAAAATAAGAATCATATGACCATATCAATAGATGCAGAAAAAGCCTTTGACAAGATACAGCTTCCACTTATCAAAACACTTAAATAAGTATAGAAGGAAAGTACCTTCACATAATAAAGGCCATATATGACAAGCCCAACATTATACTTGATGGCAAAAAACTAAAAACTTTCCCTCTAAAATCAAGAACAAGGCTAGTCTATCTACTATCGCCACTGTTATTCAATATAATGTTGGAGATCCTAGCAAGTGCAATCAGACAAGAGAAAGATGTAATAGGCATTCAAATAGGAAATATAGAAGTCAAACTGTCACTATTTGTGTAAAACCCTAAAAGACTCCACAAGAACACTACTAGAAACAATAAGCAAATACAGTAAAGTTTCTGGATACAAAATCAATGTTCAAAAATCCATAATTCCTATACTCTAATAATGAAGTGTCAGAAAAAGAAGTGAAAATAATTCCTTTTGCAATTGCAACAAAAAAATAAATACCTAGGAATAAATTTAACAAAACATGATGGACCTATATAATGAAAACTATAAGACTATTAAAAGAAATCGAAGAGAAAACAGAAATGGAAAGATATTCCGTGTTCTTGGATTGGAAAGAATCAACATAGTTAAAATGACCTATTACCTAAAGCATTATACAGATTTAATGCAATCAAATATCAATCCTATCAGCATTTTTTAAAGAAATAGAACAAAAAATCATCAGATTTGTATGGAAGCACAAAAGACCCCGAATTGCCAAAGCCATCCTGAGAAAAAAGAATGAGGTGGAGGCATCACTCTGCCTGACTTCAAATTATACTACAAAGTGACAGTAATCAAAATGGCATGGTATTGGCAGCAAAACAGAACACAGACCAGTGGAACAGAATTGAGAGTCCAGAAAAACCCATATTTATAGGGCAAATAATTTTTACAAAAAAAGCCAAAAACATGGTGAAAGGAAAGCCTCTTCAATAAATGTGCTGGGAAAATGGAAAGCCACCTGCAAAAGAATGAAACTAGACTGTTGTCTATCACCACACACCAAAATTAACTCAAAATGGATTAAGGACCTGAATATAAGACCTGAAACAATAAAATGCATAGAAGAAACATAGGAACTAAACTCAAGGACCTTGGACTTAAAGAGGATTTTATGAATTTGACCTCAAAACAAGGGAAGTAAAAGCTAAAATAAATGAATGGACTACATCAAACTAAAAAGCTTCTGCTCAGCAAAAGAAACCATCAACAAGGTAAAGAGACAACCATCTGAATGGAAAATATATTTGCAAGCAATGCCTCTTATAAGGCTAATATAAAATATACAAAGAACTCATACAACTCAATAACAACAAAAAACCAAATGATCCAATCAAAAAATGGCAGAGGTCCTGAACAACACTTCTCCCTAGAGAACATAAAAAGGCCAACAAATATATGAAAAGATACTCAACATCGCTAGCTATTAGGGAAATGCAAATCAAAACCACAATGAGATACCATCTCACACCTGTTAGAATAGTATAATCAACAGGACAAGTAATAACAAATGCTGGAGAGAATGTGAAGAAAAAGGAACCCTCATACACTGCTCATGGGACTGCAAAAAGGTACAGCCACTATGGAAAACAGCATGGAGGTTCCTTAAAAAACTAAGAATTGATCTACCATATGATCCAACAATCCCCAAAGACTTGAAAACCCATATCTGAAAAGATATTTACACACCAATGTTCAGAGTAGCATTATCCACAGTGGCCAGGATATGGACGTAACTGAAATGTCTTATGATAGATAATTGGCTAAAGAAGCTGTGGTACATATATACAATGGAATATTACTCAGCCATAAGAAGAGATAAAATACTGCTTTTTGCAACAACATGGATGGATCTCGAGATAATCATGCTAAGTGAAATAGGCCAGACAGAAAAAGTTGAAAATCACATGATATCACTTACATGTGGGATATAAACCTAAAAGCAACATATGAACAGGACAAACAGAAACTCATAGAGATGGACCATAACTAGTGGTTACCAGAGGGAGGGAGTGGGAGAGGAGGGGAAAGTTGATGATGTGATGGAGTCAAATATAGGAGGGTAGGGGGGAGGATGAAGTGGGTAAAGGGGATCAAATATATGGTAGCTGAAGGAAACTTGACTTTGGGTGGTAAACACACAATAGACTATACGATGTCAAATTATAAATATACACCTGAAAATTATATAATTGTATTAACCAATGTTACCCAAATAAACAATTAAAAAATAATAATATAAAAGATATTCAAGAAATGTGTGCTATTTCAATGCAAAAAATAAAAATAAAAAAAAAATGTGAAAATACCATTTGTGTCTTGAAATAATGGTGAATTTGAACAAAAACATTAACAGTAGTATAAGGAAAGAAAGAAAAGAAAGACATTGCGAATTCTTCCCACTTGTCTCTGTAGTGTTTGTTTCATCCTGTTTTTTCTATCTCGGTTCCTTGATGCATTCTATACTATGTATTTTTATGTAGTTCCTTTTCTTATGGACTTATTTGTCTATATATTTTTTTGAACAACAGTTTTCCTACTACTCCACTCATACTTTCAAAGCAATGCACATGTACACACACACGTAAACACACACACACAACTTGAGCAAACTGGACATAAATTTAGTTCAGAAAATTTGGTCTGGTGGGCAAATGATTTTTTGTATTTGTTTCTGGAAAAAGGTAAAACAGCTTAGTTTCTATTATAAAACCTAACTTTGAAGAACATATAGAAATTTTAAAGAAAAAAAACAATGCAGAGATTATATGGAATAAATAATATTAAGAAATTTGATCTGGCTTGGTAGTTTACCCAAATATTTTAGCTTTTTATTCCTCACGAGGTTTGGTTGGGTCACTTTTCTGACTTGAGCTATTTGAGTGCAATAATTAAGAGTAATCACATATCAGCAATACATCAGCAACATGTTAGACCTCTGAAATTTTACTTACACTTCCCAAGGTCTGAGATATAAAGGAAGCCCAATAAACAGGTGATATTACTATCACTATTTCTAAATGGATGGAGTCATTCTGAGTTTCAGTCCTTAAGAATTTGATATTTTACCACAGCTTTATGGTAAAATGCTGAGTTCTCATTTAATGATTGATCCCTGTTTTAATGAAAAATGATGTTTGTGTTTGGTGTACCCTTAGTCTTAAATTCCACACATGTAATATATGTATTTGCTTTCAAGCTCTGTCACTAACCTACGTCTGAAAACCTCAGGAAAATTTGTATTTTTTGTGCAAACTTTAATTTCTAAAACTACCAAAAATTTTAAAATACTACAGTAGTAGTTTCCATTGTGAAAATCATGGTCTTTTTATTTAAAATACAATAATGTGTGATCTAATTTACCTATAGAGTCAAAATCATATGGTTTCATAAGAGGGTATCTATATAGAGATTTAAAGCAGTATGCTAAAGAAGCTCCTTTGCTATATCCATCCAATAATAGCCTTACCTTGGATAAAATTTAAGGGAAGCCTCTATGAGTTTTGACTATAATAACAATATTAATAGTTTTGTGATTTTTTTTTATTCTTCCTTTTCTATACTAGGCACTGTATAACATCCTCCACAAAACTTCTAATATTTGCTACAGCTTTTCAATAAAACAATTATATTCCCATTTTAACTTTAGAAATGGGAATTCCTAAAGGTTAAATAACTCACAAGTCACAGAGGTAATAGGAGTCATCATCTGGATTCAAAGCTTTGTGTCTCAAACACCTATGTCTATTTTATCATACCATTCTGTGCTAAAATATTAAATTACAGGTGTTTGCTTAGTAACTGATCATTCTGGTATACCATTTCCTTTAGTGTGAAAGAAATGTTATTATTTGGGTAGGTAATTCAGGGGTTATTTCTAAATGCATAAGAAAAATTATTTTAATCTCTTTTTAGTCAGTATGGATATGAAAAGAATGGATTAACTGTTTTATGATTCAATTTGAGGAAAGAAGAATGTCATACAGATTCTCTAGGTGAGTTGAGTCAGGAGATCTTAAGGAAGTTCACTGGACATGGAGTTAAACGGAATCTGTTATTATTTTGAGATGAAGGTTCAGGTCAGGCAAGCAAGACACAGCCATGTAATTGTGTGGATTAGGAGAATGTGAAACATATTATAGGTCCTGGATGGAAACCATAGGGAATATATACCAGAATTCATATAAGAGCAATTCAAATTGAGCAAGTTAGCCATGGTGGATAGTGGATTCTTCTTGTCTGCAAGCATTACTAAGGACAGAGTACATTCCAAGTGAAATAACCAAGGACTTGATGCTACAAGAGTCCAACAGTGGTAGTGGGCTTTATGGTAGCTCAAATGTGATGAATCACTGGAAACGGAGGTACTGTTTAGAATTCACAGAAGGGTTTAGGAGAGGACAGGACTTTCAACTAAACAGTATTATTTAGTTTTCCTCAAAGGGACAAAAATTATAATATAAATTTATAGGTTAAGCATTAATTTAGAAATAGGATGTGATAGGTTCTAACCCAAATGATCAGAAAGAAATAAAACAAAATTAAAATAACCTACTTGAGTTTCAAAAGATATTATACTAAATGGAAATATCATTTATGAGAGAATTGGAGATTGTTTTTGAAAGGTGCTGTTATATATCAATATTATTTGTTTGATAATTTTTTGCAAAGCCTTTAAATTGAATATTTACAAGTTTCTAAGAACAAGCAGTATTCAATGAGTATTCATCAACAAATAGTACTGAATACCCCTACAAGCTTAATAAGCATGTTTGCTTAATTAACATAAATTGTTCCAACATTTCTCATCTCTTTTTTCTCAAGAAAACCACTTTTTCCCCCAGCTTTTCTTCCCATCTGTATTTCTAGATAATATGCTAATCAAACAGATTATGACATACCCTTTGATAGGAATAGGTGTGTAAAGAAATAAGTTTATTTCCATAGCAGGGGAGGAGGAGATTATTTTCCTTTTAAATGTTCTTTACTCCCTCCTTGAGTGTATCTATCTTTTCTAAAGGACAAGGACATTGAGTCACATGAAACTGAATGTTTTTGGTGGCTGTGTTGCAACTACTAGGTGATTCAGCCTCAATATAAAGCTGCTCATAAGTAAGCAAAGAATACAGATGGAAAATTTCTGGGTCTTGAATGACATGATTTAGCGACAGAGCATTAAAACGTCTGGAGTCCTCCTTACATTTCATTGGTTAAGCCAGTTCGCATCTATGTTTTCTATCACTTATAGCCAAGAAGACCTTAACTAACACTCATACTTTCTGTTTTGTGTGCAGATTTTCAGAAAAAAAAAAAAAGACAGAGTGTTTCTGCTCTCAATAAGGGAACAAACAGATATATACAATCATTATCATAATTTAGATAAAATAGTTTATCATGAGGATATATATACACATATGTTAAATATACAGATATAATATAATCACATAAAATACATACATAATTATAAAATAATGTTATAAATGTTCATAAAATATTTATCATGCTGAGACAGCAAACACTTTTCTATCAGCTCCCAAAGCAGGCAGGGTAGAGAGTCTATCGTCTACATGATTTCAGACCATGACTTGCCCAATTTCAGACATGAAATGCACATATAGTGACTTCAAGATTCATTAGCAGTAGTGAATATGAAAATGTGACCCTCATGAACACTACCTCCTTATATTCATAGTCCAAATAGGAGATCAATTGAACAGAAAAATAAAATTATTCCTCATAGAGTTCTGCTGTGGAATATAATAACTGCTTCTTTATAATTTAACATTTAAATAGATTTTAAATCTTATTTTTAATTAAAAATACTCATTCTCACAAATGTATATATATATTCATATATATATATATGTGTATATATATGTGTAATATTATATATACACATATACATATATTATATTATATTACGCACAAAATTTTAACGCTTGATATAGATATATATATGTTATTTCAAAACTGTGGTATTAATTTGTGTTGGGGGAGGACATAGTCATGAAAGTCTTCATAGAGTTACCTTTTGGTGTTTAAGGCAAAAAATTCACCATATATTTGGGATACATTAGTCAATATAATAAATTGCTGAGCACTTACTAATGTGGCAGGCACTGTTCTAGGCTCTGCAGAAGCAGCACTGAAAAAGAGAAATAAATTCTTTTAGGTGTGGCTTACATTTAGTAGGGTTGAGAGAGTCATATATATAAATAAATAAGTAAATTATATGACATGTTAAAGTGATAAGTTCTATAGAAAGAAAATAAAGCAGAGAAGTGATATAAGTGTTCAAATTGGTGTGGGAAAGGGAGATTGTAATTTTAGTAGGGTGGCCAAGGAAAAACTCACTATAAGGTGGTACGAGAGGAAAACTGTATAAGAAAGAACGTTCTAGGTATAAGAGCTGGCAGTGCAAATGTTCCTGAATTTGGACCACATCTTGCATGTGAAAGAATAGAAAGATGACAAAAGCACCTAGAGCAGAATAAGCAAGAGAATTGGAGGAGCCGTAATGGATGATCCCTAAGTCAAGTGAGGCCTCAGAGGTTGATATAAGTTCTTTGAGTTTTACTTCTGAGATGAAATGGAGCGACTGAAGATTTTGAGCTAAAGAGTGACAACACTTGAGTTAGAATTCATTAGGATCATTTCTCTGCAGAGTTAGGAGGAATAGATGGCAGTAAAGAAAAAGACATGGCAATATTTTAGGCAGCAAGTAGTTTAGAATGGTAAAGGAACATTGTATGAGTGTGCTGCAATGGATGCTAGACAGGCTGGGAATGTAGGAACTAGATTATGATGGACTTTGGTGTCTTTGGTAATTTTGGACTTTCTGTAAATGAAAGGTGTTAAACACAAGAATAACATGCTAACACATATTTCAGAAAGCACAGTTTAGAGAGCTATAAGAGTAAGGCAAAGGAAATAGTTAAGAGGCTCTGATTGTTATGATTTGTTTTAGCTTCAAATGAAGAAAACCTCATATATCAGTAACATAAAGTAAGTTTAACATTGTCTAAGGTTATCAAAAAGTTCCTTAGTTAACAAGAATCTAGACTTTTCTATATCGTTGCTTTACCATCCTCAGCACTGGGCATTTATGTCACAGTCCAAGATAATTGTTCCACTTCCATCTATCATGTATGTATTCTAGACAGCAGGAAGAAAGACAACAAACAAAACAAAACAAAACAAAGAGAACAATCATGTTACCCTCAACTTTAAGGACACATTACAAAATTTGTTCATACCACTTCTGATTATGTCCTTTTGGTCAGAATTTAACCTCAACATGGCCACATTCAGCTGTAAAAGGGGCTAAGAAAGCAATTATTATCCTGGGAAGTCTCCACTAAAATTCAGGGTTCCAATTGCTTAGACAGAGAAGAAAAGAGGATATCAGGGCAACTCTGTGATTGCAGCAGAGGCAACAGTCCAAATAAGAAATGCCGAATGCCTGATTTTTGCTGGTGACTCCAAAGATAGAATAGCAGTAGATTTAAGAGATGATTCAAAGGGAAATCAAACAGTCTTGGTAAGCAATTGAATCTATGGATCATAAAGAGCCACATCTATTCTAAGATTTCTGGCTTCGAAATGGTGTTATGACAAGGTTATCAAGAGAGATATAAGGACACTTAAAGAAAAAACAGGTATGTTCAAAATATGTTTGATTTTTTCAAGCTGTAATTTAAATTCTTAACGAAAATCAACATCTGGCAGAAATGCTTATTTTTCAAAGAAGGTCACCAGAAGACAGACGTTCTTTAAAGTATAATAGTACCGTTTGAGTGAATAAACTCATTTGTCCTTCAGCCCTGGGAACTGCTTGAGGAAATACATTTCTATTTACTTAAGAGCTACCTGTTATTTTATTCTTGACCCATCTGCCTTTTGCTAGCATACAAGCATAGGTTACTAACTCACTCTACCCCGTTTTATTTTAGTTTGCAGAGGAATAATTTCAATAAAATGCCTTAAAGTATGACCTCTCTTCTTTCGCATCTCCTGTGGTAATTATCCATTCAGGAAGCCTCACCTCTAGAAGGAAGCGTCTTTCTAAAATCAATACAAGAGCAAAAGCAAACAATTGTGTAATAGCATTTCTGCCAATCCTCACTGTCAACAGAGATGCTTAAACCGCAAATGCCAATTAGTTTTAGAGGGGTTAGAGTATCATCCTTGTAAGTAGGAGCCAGAAGCAAATAAATAACTGTCTGCATCTGCTCTCCACTTGCCTCTTGGCCTTTTATCTTTTCAGAGTCCCATCTTAAAAATATGGAATATCCCCAAAAGAAACTTCAAAAAATACAAAAATGTGACCCAAATCAAAATGAACATTACCAAATTTGAGATAAGTAATGAGACTAATTGTTATCTTTTTAGATCTCAATGGAGAATGCAATACTTCTACTATTACTACTACTACTACTACTTTGCAAATGCTGCTGCTGCTGCTGTTGTTCATTCTCAGAGCAAAGGACTTTTGACCTAAAAAATTCAGAGTTGGAAGATAGTCACTGAGGAAACAGATGAGAAATTATTTTGTATTAACCATTTTATATATATTCAACTCATTTTATCCTCATATTTAACTTGAGATAGAAATTACTCTTATTTTACAGATGAGGAACCTAGATTTTTAAATGATTATGCCACATTCACAGAACTAGAATTTGAAGAAGTCAGGATTTGAACCCGGGGATATCTGACATCAAAATTTCCTTGTGTTTTCCACTATGCCATAGTGCTTCTCGTACGGATCTCAGATTCACCGAACAAAGTATACTTTATTTCTACATTGCCTCAATTCTCAATGTCTTGTTTAATGTGCAATGGCAATTTTTATCATACATTTGCTTTTATTGTTATATTCTACTGTCAGATTGGGATATACAGGTCATAAGTCCCTTTCCTATGACAGAAGCCTATGGCATACTAAGTTGATAAATCTATCAATTCATTTATTCATTTATTCGATTATATTCAAATAGTCATTGAGTAACTACTGCAATATTGTCACTTTGTGAGGGTATGAGGGTGTATAAGAATAAATGAGCCATAATACCTCTTCAAAAAAAAAAACATAGTACAATGGGAAAAGCAAACAAACAGACAAAACAGATAATAGAAATATCTGAAATGGAAAAAGTCTGGATAAAGAGTTATAGGAGAACAAATGATGAAAACAACAGATATAGCTTCAAGGAAGATTTCAGAGGAGAAAACATTTGAGCTGGAAAGTTAAGGATGAGCTTTTAAATGGAGAAGGGGACATAGACATTTTTAGCAGAGGTCATAAATGTATGCAAACATAATGGTTTGAAATATGAGTTCTGGAGTTGGTCTGCCTAGGTTCAAAGTGCATTTATGCCTCTTTCTAGCTAAAAGATCTTAAGAAATCTACTCAGGCTTCATCAGCTTCAGTTTCCTGATCTCTCAAATGAGAGACATAATGGTTCCTAACTTTTAGGGTTACTATATGAAGTAAATTTAAAAATTAATGTAAAAATATTTTTTAGGCTACCTAACACAGAGAGAACACTCATTAAATATTAGCTAATGCTACTTTGTAATGCAGTATGACATGGTTTCATTATTTAATAAGTGTATTGTCTACTATAATAACTGGAATATTCTGGTTAAATAAGTATTCTAGTTAATAGTTATATTTTATTTGTGAATTTATAATTTTCTAAAAATTAAAATATTAAACATGACCTCTGCTTCAGAGAAGATTGAGTAGATATTTTCCCTATTCCTACCCCAAAGTGCAACTAAAAACCTTTATAAGGGTACTAATCCCATTCAGAAGTCTTCACCCTTATGACCTAATTATTTCCCAAAAGCTCCATCTCCTAAGACTATCATATTTGGTGGTAGATTTCAACTTATGCACTTGAGGGGACACAAATGTTCAATTCATTGCTCCATCATGTTAACAGGTGAAGAAAAAAATGAAGAAAAAAATCATATGATTATATCAATTAAAGCAAAAAATGTATTTGAAAAAATTAACATCCGTTTATAATAGAAACTCTCAAAAAAGTAGGATTAAAGGACAACCTCCTAAACTTAATAAAGTACGTCTATAAAGCACTTATAGCTAACATTATTGTTAATGGTGAAAGATTTATTTGGTGAAACTGTACTTATTTGCAGAAGACATGATTGTTTATTTAGAACATCCTGAGGAATCTCAAAAATCTAAAGAATAAATCTCCTAGAATGAATAAGTGAGTTAATCAATGTCATAGGGTAAAGACAAACATAGAGAAATCAAAACTGTGCTTCTATAAATTATCAAGAAATACATGGATACCTAAATTAAATTATAATACTATTTACAATCACTCAACAAGACATAAAATATTTGTGTAAATCTAACAAAGCTTCTACACAACTTCTATGATTAAAAACTGTGTTGCATTGATAACAGAAATCAAAGAGTATGTAAATAAGTAGATGTACTGTGTTGTGGATGGTAAGACTCAGCTTAGCAAGATATTAATTCTTCCTAAATTGATATACAAGTTCAACACAATTTCTATAAAAATACCAAAAAGATTTTCGTAGCTTTATATGTGAGCTTTCTAAAATTTACATGGAAATTCAAAGGACCAAGAATAGTTAAAACAATTTGGGGAAAAATGAATAAAGTAGAAGAAGCAATTGTATTTGATTTCAAGACATACATAGTGACAGTAATCAAGACTGTGTGGAGTTGGAGGAGGGATGGAAAAACAGATCAAGGGAACAGGAAAGAGAACCAAGGAGTGGTCTCAGACAAATATGCTCAACTAATGTTTGATAAAGGTGCAAAGGCAGTTAAATGAAAGGAAGAGAGCCTTTTGAAGAAATGATGCTTGAGCAATTGGACACTCATAAGCCAAAACCTGAGTCTAAACCTAAATATCATATCTTTTACAAAAATTAACTAAAATTGGATCATAGATTTAAATATGAAACATAAAACTATACAATCTTTGAAAAAAAATATAGAAAAAAAAATTTTAAGTCTAGGACCAAGCAAAGAATTCTTAATCTTGATACCAAAAGAACAATCCAACAAAAGGAAATATTGATAAATTAGACTTTACCAAAGTTAAAAACTTTGTTCTGTGAAATACTCTATTAAGGGAATGAAAGGCAAGTTACATATTGAGAGAAAATATTTGTAATCGCATATGTAAAAAAGGACTAGTATCTATAACACATAAAGTACTTTCAAAACTGAATGGTAAGAAAACTGAATGGTCAATTAGAAAATAGACTAAGACATGAACATTCATTTCACTTAAGTAAATATACAGATGGCAAGTAAATACAAGAAAAGATGTTAAACATCTTTTGACATAGAAAAATTAAAATTAAAAGCACAGTGAGGTATCACTATATGCTTATCATAATGGCTAAATAAAAAAATTGTGAGAGAACGAATGCAGGTGATGATACAGAGAAACTGAATTACTGATATGTTGCTGTTAGGAATGCAAATGGTATAGCCATTATTGGGCAATTTTTGTTGTAAAATACTAAAGATGCAGCTACTCTATGAATCAGCAATTGCACTCTTGGACATTTTCCCCAGAGAAATAAAAACTGTGTTCACATAAAAACCTATACGTGAAAGTTTATGGCACCTTTATTTATAATAGGCAAAAATTAGAAGTAACCCATATGTCCTTCTACAGATAAATAGTTAAACAATCTGTAGTACATCTACACCAATAAAGAGGAACAAGCTATCAATACACACAGCAAGCTGGATGAATCTTGAGGGAATAACGTTTAGTGAAGAATGTAGTCCTGAAAGGTTACATACTATATGATTTCATTTAAAAATTATTCTTGAAATGACAAAATTATAAAAAATGGAGAACAGATTAGTGGTTGCTAGGCATTAAAGAGGGAATGTGGAAGGTAGGAAGTAGGTATGGCTATAAAAGGGCAATGTGAGAGATCCTTCTGGTGATGGAACTATCATGTGTCTTGACTGTATTTGTGTCAGTATTCTCATTGTGGTATCCTACAATAATTTCACAAGATTTTATCATTGATGGAAACTCGGTAAAGGATAAATGAGATCTCTTTATTATTTTCTTATACTTACATGGGAATCAACAATTATCTTAAAACAAAGTTTAATTAAGAAATAAAATACTATGAATTATGTTAGCCCTGTCTTTATAATTTTCGTTCTCTTGATGTTTTTCTCTTAATTTCTTTCCTCTTGTCCCATCCATCTCCCTGTTTGTTTTTCTTAGAAACATCATGTGTCTGATCATTTGTTGTACTCCACAGGTTTTCACAGTCTTAACTGCTACTTCAGTCTAAACTTCAGCCCAAGCTCTGTCTTGCTACAGCCACAATCAACTGATTACATTCCTGTCCTGGGTTCAACCAATCACATGCCCAGAGTCTCTGGTCCTTTGTCCTTGCCACTTCCGGACTTCAGTGAAATGCTACTCTGTATAATGCAACTTCCAAATGCAGTGAAGATTCCTCCCTGTGGGTCAAACTTTGAAAAGAGAGCTGGGGGAAGAGAGCAGGGGCAGAATGTATAAGATCCAGGCAGATAAATTTTCTTACTCTTCTAGGTAGACTGTTCAAAGAATGGTTATCTAGCTATATCTGTTTGTGGCTCATTATAAAACAGTGGCTAGTATGGTAATTTGCCTTCTTGCTCTGTTTATTGTTCTTCCCTGCCGCATTTTCTTACTGTCCTTCTTTCTTGCTGCTTTGGGGTTAAACCTCCAAAAAAACAAAGTATTGGCAACTAATTTCTGCCTCAGTCCTTGTTTTTCAGTAAATAAGACCATTTTGATAGCAGTTTCTAGTCTCATACTCATGTATTTTCTTTGAATTTCTAGATTAAGGTAGTGAAGCAACTCTTTATATCTGTTTGATTGATTCTTTGGGCTTGTTCTTGTCATTTTTTATTACAAGCTAATTTGGAAACAACATAGCATAGTGGTTTATAGAATAAATTTTGAGTTCAGAAAGACACTCTTGGCTCTGACATTTACCACTTGTTTGCCTTTTGAGCAAACTATTCAAATTTTAGGAGAATCTATTTTACGTATTAATTGGTATTATTAATATCAATGCCAAACTTTTTAAAATAGGAAATAAATGACATTCAGAAGTACTCACCTAATATTAATTATAGGCCACCTAACCTATAATTAATATTATTGAATGTAATTTTCAATAATATTGAAATGATCCTAACCAATTACAATAGTGTGACTTTATCATGTGGGGTCACCTTGCTTCTCTAAGCCATTTGCCTTAACTATACTTGCTTGTTTTAGGACTACTTCTCAAATTCCCACCTTGGCAACAGAATCCAGAGGAGCAGTACTTGAATGCCTGGTTGCCAAGTTTTTACGTGGCTAACCATGGAAACATAGGCCAGTTAGCTCACTCCATTAGCTTTTACTCTTCTTGTATGTAAATGAGAATAATAGAATATCATGAGTATAAAATATCACTGAGGCCAATAAATACACATAGTGATCCCAACATTCTAATGATCTTTCCTTCCTTTCTTCCTTCGTTTTCTCATTTTTAATATTTTACCTTACCTTGAGGTGCTACCTTGCCCTATTGGTAAAATTTCTATATATGATTTTACTTTAGTACTTCAGAAACTGATACTTCATGGATTTGGAGTTTAGAAACAACTGTTTATGGTGTTTTTTGTTTGTTTGTTTGTTTTTTAAATACTGTACCACTATAGTAAGTCACTAGTCACTAGTATTTTTATATATTAATATATAGACATAAGATAAAGGAATCAGGTTAAGGATACTTGAACAATTTTTATGTGTTTTCACCAGAGGAGTATTCAAAATTCAATGTCATAATCTTTTCTCATTAAAAAATGTTTGATATTTATATGAAAGGATATCATTACCCATGATTTTAAAACACAAATTATATAACTTCTCTTGTATGTTGTAAAAAAGGGAAAAAAATAAATGCATAACCACTGCTTATAGCTATTTAGGATTGCCATTAGTGTAAAAAGTGATGAATATGTAGAGAGAAAAATGAATGAATAAAATTAATAAAACAAAAAATAAAAGGAAACCACTTAAGGAAACATTATACTGTTGTTGTTCCTCCCAAGGCTGAAATGTGATATTAACTGTAACTACCAATCACTGTAGCTTTATTCAAATACATTAGCCATAGAGGGAAGTAATAAATTTAGTACAAGCTTGTTTCTCATATTGAGTTACTTACTAATGTTAGTGGCAGTGGAATTATCATGTTCAAATGAACACATCTATGTGCACCTGTGTAATTTAAGTGAGATGTTAAATCACAAAAATGTAAACAACAGTGTGTGCTAGTTGTCACTAACTTCCTGGGAAAATTGTCAACCAGGGCTTTATTGCTGCTCTGACAAATAAGTGAATGCTGCTAGAGTCAGCAGCTGCCACCAGTACTGTTTCTGACAGGCCTTGCCCTGACTTTCTGCTAAGATACGTGGTTTCCAATGTGCTGCTCAGGTTGTGTGTATGGACAAAGAGACTTAATTTATCAATTAGCTTGTCCAATTATAATACACTTTGCTTTTAATTTTTTATATCTGCTCTAAACTTATTTTTTTTAATTCAAAACTCACATAACTGGGAAGATAGGTTCACGGCATAAGCATTTAGGCTGTGTCTATAGGCATGATTTAATTTGATCTAGACAAAGCTGAATGGTATAAAAATGAATACAAAAATCTTAGTAAGGAAGAAGAGGTACTCATTAAAAGCCATTTGTTCATCTACAGCAGTGTTGCTGAATAGAAGTATAATATAAACCACATGTGCAATTTTAAATTTTCTAGTAGCCATATTTCAAAAAAGTAAACAAAGAAAAACAGGTGTGCATTGTAGACTTTCAGCACATCACAGTGAAGATTAATTTCATTTTAAGTGTTTACTAACCACATGTGGCTAGTGTCTGCCATACTGGAAAGTACACACCTAGACCTAAATACAAGCTTAAGTGATAGAATTCCAAGACTGGGATTTTACTTAATAACTGCATAAAACTACAATCCTAAGCAATAATTTTAAAATGTTAGGAACAATAACTACTCAAAATATTAGTATTCCAGAGGCAGAGTTTGGCAATGAGGTATGTGGAAGGAAAGATGCATGTAGTATTTACCAGATTACTTGCTTTACATTTTAAAGTTATTAGTTTATCCAAAAGATAGATAAAGAGGTAATCAAGCTGAGCTATGGAAAATAATTCATGTCACCGAATTTGCAACTCGATAATATCTGGGGTAAAATTAGAACCAAATTGAATTAAATTTTTCTGGTTATCTTTAATACACTGTACATAAGGTGATAATATAAAGATGGACAAGGAAGATAAAATTCTTGTTCTTGAAGGACTCACAATCTAGGGGATACAGAGTGTGCTTTATTTGAAAAAGATAATTTAAAACAAACAAAAACAAAACCCAACTAAGTCTAGAAATTTTAATTCATGAATATTGTTAGTTGTTAAAAATCAGCAAGATGACAGTTTAAAAAATTCCATTTCCCATTTTGTATCATTAAAAATTATTTTTATATTGAGACAAAAATACTTAATTTGTGGATATTTATCTTAATAAATAACGTGATATGTAGCAAGGATATATTCAAATATGTTTTATATATAGATTTTATTTTTAATTCAGAACTGTGTAAATTATTTGCTTGATAATTTATATTATCTCCTCACAATGGAAGCAAGAGGTCAAAGAGTCCTTAAAGACATGGAGAAGGATTATAATATGAAATAGCATATATAAAAAAATAAATAAATAAAAGTTAAAATTTAAAAAATAGCATACAAAATTATAGATACATTATTTCAACATATAAATATCCCTTAGGAAATATATTCAAGGACACATGTCAAATTATGAATAATAGTTATTTCTGGGTCACTTACTTCTTTTTTTCTGTTTTTTATTTTTCACTATTATTGAAGAGTAATTTCAACTTCATAATAAAGCCAAAGAGACTTATCTCATCATAAAGAAAAATAAGATGTTGAATTTGAATTTATAAAAATTTTAAAACTTTTTTAATCAAAAAGTATCAGAAAATAAAGGCAGAAACTGGAAGAACTGTATGTGACAAATATGACAAATATGAGAAATACTCTCTGTACAAAATTTCAAACAAATAGGTTAAAAATAAGGATTATAAGTAGAGTACAGTCAAACCAAAAAGAAAATATCTACAAAAAAAACAAAAGAGCAAAAGAGTGAAAATTTAATCATGTTATACTATTTTCAAATATTAATGTAGAAAAAAAATTTAAGGGTTCAAATATGTGACAGAAGGTAATCTAACTATGGGCAGTTAATAACATGCTATATATATGTACACACACACTATACACATATATATGCTATATATATGTACACACATGCTATATATATGTACACATACATGCTATATATATGTACACACTATATATGTGTGTACACACATACATACATAGCGTGTGTGTGTACACACACACACACACACACACACACATATATATATATATATATATATATATATATACAGAAAGGCATGCATACATGCCTTTCTGTTAAATTGTATACCTGAAACTTAATGGATTTTGTTAGCCAATGCCGCCATAATAAAAAAAAAATTAAATATATATTATATATATTTGCATGATGGCTGAGTCAAATGTTTTAGCACTCTGCACATGTTCACAAATGACTGCAAAAGTGTTACCAGTATTGATTTGAGAGTTACAAATAAATTTAACCAGGTAAGTGAATTCACAAATACAGAATCCTTAAATAATAAGGATCAGCTTCATATATGATCAGTAAGCCCAAGCTTATATAACCAAGTCAGTAAAATATGCTTTGAAAGATTTAATACACATGAATGTTGAAATTTATCATAGATGGGGAATTACAGATAAATATGTTAGCTATTTATTCTTCATTTTCTAAAATAAAATATATTAGTCATCAAATAATATTTTAATAGAACAACAAATTCTGTTTTTCTTGCTCTAAAAATAACTTAAATATTAGAGGCATCCAGATTTTTAAAAATGTTTTTTTAAAAATATAAGTAAAAACTGGTAATAAGCTGTTCATTTTGGAGAATTCACATTAAATTACATAGAGTGGATAATCAAAAGTTGTTTACTTCATGTTTTACGGGCGAAATTCAAAAGGTAAATGAAGAAAAACATTGTAATTATTTTAACTGAATATTTTTTTTCAGAAGCATAGATTTCTTTGTACGTTTCTGATATATTGTTCGAATGAATTTATGTTTGTGTGTCTGAGACAGAGAGAGACAGACAGACAGAGAGAGAGAGAGAGAGAGAGAGAGAGAGAGAGGAGAGGAGACAGAGACAGAGGAAGAGAGAGAAACAGAAAGAGAGATAGAGAAAGAAAGAGAGAGAATAAGATTCTGTTTGTTTTGTGTGTGTCTTTCACTATCAAGGAAAGGCAGCTTTCAGAAGGCAAGTTGAAAATGAGTAAGAAAAAAGCAAAAAATCATAATACATTTCAACAACACATTTAATTTTTATTCTGCTGTTCTAAGCAATATATGGAAATGACTGCTCTTTGGAAGAGCAATTTTCTTTTTAGCCTGATGAAAGTAAAAATTCCTGTGTGTTCAAATCCATTTCAAACTTCAAAGGACAGAACAGCCTTGGCATTGGCACGGTTCTTGCAAGCAGTTGGGTAAATTGACTACATAATGAGTCCTTGGCTGTCCCTAACCAAAACTTTGTTGGACAGGTTCATTTACAATCCTCAAACAGAATGACCTTCCATCTGGCTTAATGGCCCCTGGATTGTTGCAAATGCGACCTGACATTTCCTTATGGGTGAGTTATTAAATTATATCACAGAACACAATAACATAATTTGGTTTCAGAGCCTAAGTGAAAGTGATAGTCCAGCAGATTAAGATGTAAAATTCCTTTTCAAAATTAAGTTATTTATAATCTGATGCATACCCTCTTGTTTTATCTGCCATATAATATAATTACTTTCCACAGTATAGTAGCCACACATATACCAACAATGCTGACAGAACAGAAACAGCATTTAAGGAGGGGAAGAGAACTTCAGTAGGCAGGTAACCGACTTTTTTAGCTATCTTTCCAAAGTGAAACCACTTGCTATTTTTGCTCCCCCCGACCCCACTAATGGAATTGATCCATTAAGCAGTGCTTCTCCCTTGCACCTAATAGTATTAGACATACTTAATTCTATGAGCTACAATGCCTTAATATATCCTGAAATATCTGCTTTGAGATGACTAATACCAATATATTCTAAATTTAAGAGTTTCATCTACTTAGCTATTTCTAGAAGTTATGGTTGAGTGAAAAGTAAACCAATGTCTCGTTTGTTACTTTACCAGCCAATTGAATTATTACCCATAATTCTTTAGTAGTCTGGATAAATTTCAAAGATCAGTAAAACTAAACGAACAACATATTTCTATAATTATTCATAGCCAATGTAAAAATTACTTTAGATTTGTTTCCATTAGATAAAGAAAGATTCAAAGGTAGAATTTACATGTTTGCACTAGCATTTACATTCAAACAGATTTTTCTGTATATTTTACAGTGAAGAACTCTGTTCTGTAACAACTCTGTATAGTGTTGGATATGTACTAGTCTAATTGGGGGATTGCTTTGTAAATTTTATAAATGTTTAACCACTGTGCTGTACACCTGAAACTAATATAATATCGAATGTCAATAGGAATTGACAAATACAAAATTAAAGAAAAATAGGAACTCTGTTTTGCACTATTCAGTCTCTTTCCTAGCATTTCCTAACTTTTCGTAGCACTTTCCTTTATTCTGTTCACTAATATGTGCTGCTTATTTGCCCTAAACCCAACTTCAGTTTAACATTCATTTAGCAACTTTTTTCTTGAGCATTTACTAGTCAGGCATTGTGCAAAGTTTTATAAAAACAAAGATAGTAATCGAAATAATGATAGTGTTAGCTAAAATGTGATAAAATACACACCTATGTAATGTAGGTGGAACATTCCCTCCTCCCCCAACTCTTCTTTAGTTCTTATAGCTGGTCTAGTAATAAAATAATAAAATTAGTGCAAGACTAGTTTAACATGAGAAAAAACTCTGTTTTCTTTTGACTCTCGTGATAATGTTCTCTCAGCCCTCTGGAATAGGCAGGGTGGCTACCACATGGGGAATTTATCTCCCATTTTTACAGGGACAGAGAGGTCAGGGTTTTTTCTTGCACAGGCAGCTTCTTAAGTAATCTTGATTCAAAATAATATGCCATCGTAGGATATCTTGGGGTGGCCTGCCCTGGGCCCTAACAGCTACTATATCAGAAGTCTTATTTAATCATATATGTAATCCAAGTGGGTAAAATATACCTGAAACATAGTAGGAGTTCAAACATTGTTGAATAGTGTTTACTATGTGCTTCACATATGTATTCCAATTATCTATTAAGATGTCTCTACTAGGTAAATTCTGTTTTTTCTCCTTATTCTGAATGAGAAATATAAAAAACAAATATGTTTAATCATTTTTCTTAGATCCTAGAACTAACAATGTCCAACCATGTCTTGTAGCCAGAGAGACTGGCAATTGTCCTGTTGTTCATCCCTCCTCTCAGGAATCTCACTGACATGTGTGTGAACTTATCCACAATAAAGACATCTGAAATTAAGCTTAATCTGTGATCTTTGCATACTTATGAGGGTATTTTTATATTCTGCTCTTATCATCCAGATCCATGATATAAATTACACTACATATATATATATTGCAAGGAATTTCAACTCCTTAAAAAAAATTGAGTCAATGAGAACTAGTAGTTTCACTTGAAGTAATATTTTCACATCACTGGTTTTACAACAGTTAATTCTTCTCATATTCTATCTTCCAAATTATATCACTATAGCTTTAAATCCAAGATAAAGCTAATTTCCTTCATTAAACCTTCCCTCATTTAACAGTATTGACCAGTTCATGCATCTCTTAATCTAATTGGGCTATGTCTATATAAATTCAAATAATTTTACATCAGGATGAAAACATCAAACTTACATAGTCATGGAAATCCTACCAAAGGAATATTTTTTTTTGCTTTCTAAGTTTTTGAATAACACCATATCTACTGATTACCTATGCTTTTTCCCCAAAACTACCTATGCACGCACACATTCTCACACATGTATGCTGTTGTTTTATTTTGGAGGGGGTATGGATTTGAACCTACTAACCCTTTATCGCATGTCTTCAATAAATACAAAAACTCAATTTTCTCTACACAGTTGACACTTCCACCGTTTCTTTCCTGAGTGTTAGTGCTCGGGTAATGCCATCGTCCTTTCGACATCATGACATTTAAAGCTTAAAAGTCTTTCCCATACTAAAACTTAGATTTTCTTTGTAAATTTTTTAGGAATATTTGTAGCTACTATAATCTATGTTTTGCCACTGAAGAAACTACTTTCAGAAAGTTGAAAAAATGTGACCAATGTCAGCCATTTCATGGAGTCATGGATTTCCACTTTGCATCTTTTAAAATAAATGGTTTAGCCAAGACTAATAAGTATTATCGCCTCATTACATAGTTACACGAGTAAGTCTGCCACCTACTTCCCTGTCCTACTGTAAATCCCCATTAATCTCATACACTCCAGCCAAATGAGAGGAGCAAATTTGAGGCTTTTTCCACCCCAGGGACTCTGTTCACTTGTCTTTCCTCTGACTGACAGTCTCTGCTCTCACCCCTCTTTGCTTCTTTTCCTTCCACAGACTGAAGTCCTACTAGCCCTTACAGGTCAAGTTTAAATATTTACTACTCTTTGGCATCTTATTTACCAGCTGAATGTGAATTTCCCATGTGCTTCGCACTCATAACCACAGTTTGCCCCTAATGGAAGTGACCTCACACTGCTCTGTATTATAGTTTTCCCTTTTCTCTACTTTATTCAACTCCTGAGTTCAAAGTCTCCAAGGGTAGAGGAAATAAATGTGCTCTGCCCTAGTCATCACACACTCACCCTCACATAAATACATACACAAGTGATGTGTTATTAAACTGGCTCTCTAAAGGGGGGTGGGGAGCAGTGATTTGTTGTGTTTGCCCATTTTAGTGATGGGAATACTTCTCCCTGACCAATTTCAAGGAACCAAGAGTTTAACTGGCTTACAAAATTTCTTTGTTTTAAAATTAATTCTTGATACTTTTAGGAGCTGGCTCATCTATACACATTCACACTTCACTTACAAGCATAGTTCTAAGTACACAATCAACAATCAATAGTATGCAATAATGGAGTATAGTACAGAACGGAAGGCAGGCAGAAAGCTGCACAGGAAAATCTTAGCTTTTCAGGCTTTCTATAACATTAATGTTAGGTAGTTCGTCAGGCATGAGAGACAGGAGCCAAGGTCCAGCTCTGTAACCACAGAAACTTCCCCGAAGAACCTTCCTTAAGTACCTCCCAGAAATACTGCCCTTTTAGGGTTATAAATTACCCAAATCCTAGAGCGCAAAGTCCATAAATGCTGCTGGCTAAACCAGCTCACAAACGCATGCTCAGAAAGTACTGTCCATAACTTCAGCCTCATTATACCATCATTATAATATCATTACTGTGCCTGGAAGTTCATGAATCTAATTATAACGACTGAATTCTGGGTAAGCACATGCACAATAGGCAAAGTGTTATACAGCAGACAACTATCAGTCAAAGTGACCTCACATATGGATCATCTAGGATCTCCCATCACTGAGCAAATATAAACAGGAATTCCCCCTTTTGTGTGGTTATAGCTCTCCTGGCTTAAAATCTGCTTCTCCCTTAGAGCGTACTCTGTCTTGCTTCTTCCTTTCCCAAATTCCACAGGGCTGGACCTTGCTTAGCACCATCTGCCTCCTTCTAAAATGTACTTTCAGTATCTTACTTTTTCTAGATCTTGCCAACCTGCAATTCGTTGCTGCATCGTCAGGGAAAAACAACACAGCAACACACACCACCACCATCCTCCTCCAGGCCACTGGGGCAACGCTGGCTTTCACATTTCCCCAGCAGTAACACTATTAAAGCAAGGCAGCATAAAGCAGTGTTGTTTCCCATTAGTATCCACGATGCTACTCCTTGGTTTTCTCAGTGCCACTCCTTCACACACATACACATACACACACAAACACATACACGTGCCATTCTTTGCCAAGTATTTTTCTTTCCTCTGTATCTTCTCATCCAATAGCTAAAAGTTATTGCAGCAAGAAGAGAAAACTCATAGTAGTAGAATTTGAAAAATAGAGCATTAGCATCCTCCACAATTCACAACGCCCCCCTCAACAGCCCATTCTCCAGTGTTTTCATTAATCCAGGCTAGGAAGCTCAAGCCGTATGAGTTCAAACATTTTCCTTCTCAAGGAGACTACCTACCTTGTCACTTTCCACTGGCAGTTACTCTGTTCTTGATGTATTTGCAGCTAATGGTCTTTCAAAGAATTTTTGGAACGGCATTACTAAAATCACTGTTTCGCTTTGCTTATAGGTTCTTGCCATTGGGCAGATAGAAGTTCCTCAAAAATATATTAATTTCCATCTGGACTAGCCTACTAGCTAGAAGATGGCTGTAATATGTATTTAGTTTTTCAGTTGCTTTATAAAATTGCATACAAGATGAAAATGCCCCAGGGAATAAACCAAAGAATTAACATATTAATTATAAATAAAGCATTATAGAACAACAGCGATTAGTAGCTCAAACTAGCTTTTTCATGCAATCATTCATGCTGAGCCTCTAATAAAAATAATAATAATAAAAAATGGGAGAAGATGCAACCACTAAATTATCTACCTATTTATCTATCTTCTCTCTATCTACCATCTATCTTATCTACCTATTTACCTATCTATCTCCCTAACTAAAATCCAAAGTCATTACCTTGGAGGTTTTTTATCTTGATTCTGCCACTTTCTAAGAAATACTACACAGTTAATTTAAACTCTCCAACTTATATTTCCATCTTTAAAGATGATGTCTGTTATACCTGTGCTATGTTGCTAATTTCCAGTGTCATCAAACCTCAAATGATAGTAAAAATAATTTATTTGTATTGACTAAATTTTTACTAACTTTTCTAAATTTAAGAAAAGTTAATTGTATATATTAATCAACCTATATTTCATTTAAATCCAGTGTTCTTTTTCATGAAATTTAATAGCCTTCCTGCTTTAAGGATAGGGAAAGATTAAGGAAAATTTTGACTTCCATTTTCACATTTTCAAATGAAAAGGATATCTCAGTCACTTGTAACACATCTTAATTGCTTCATTATATTTTTATGGAGCACCTGAATTGCTTGGAAGCAGTTTAATTAAAATGGTGCTTGTTTTATAGTTAACGGAAATGCAAAAAGCACATATCCTGCAATACCATCAATCATATTTTTTCCTTGCTGCAGTCTCAAAGACAGTGTAGACTAAGCAGATTAATAAGGCACTGAAATATTTGAGCACTATTAGAATTGAGATGTGTGCATCTTTTGGGACCTTAGCTTCTCATAAACTTTAGCATGGTCTTTACTTGAATCTGCTACATCATTTAATGAATCACTGGGTGTAAAGTATTTGTGGTCTGACTGTACATTCACCAATTCTTTATTTTATGAGAGAATGGGAATTTTCAACAAAGCAACAGTTATCATTCATTACAATTTTATATTGCATTTATAGTTTCACTATTATTTTCAATCATAATTACCAAGAAACTAAAAAAATGCAGTTTTGAGTCCTAATTCAGTGGCAGGCATGTTGTGTGATCTTGACTAAATCACTTAGTTATCTGTTTTTTTTTTTTTCTTTTTCTAAATAAAATGAACTTCTCCCCTGGGGAATATGTGATATGATAAACTTTTTGTGTGTTTGTGACATAAGACTATTGGAGATAGAAAGGATATTTTATTGGAGGAATAGAATTTGGGGTTCCTGGGGAAATGGAGAAGATGTGCTTGTAGTACCTGAAAGTAGCATCTGCATAGCAATTCCTAAAAGTTTCTGAAATGACTAAGTAGCTCACCACAGGACTCGCAACAGTGGTGATCCGACCAACACATAGTTTTCTTTCTTACAAGGACAATCACAATTAGAATTTGCAAACTCTTAAAGGTCTACACCAGAATTTGCTTCAGTTCTCCTCTCAGAGTGGAAAATTTGGGGATTTTCAGAAGCTCTTTTTATCTGAAACCTTTTCGATATTTACACAAACCTAAAATAAGCATTCAGTCATTTATTTATCACTCATTCAATTTACTGAATATTTATGATGTTTCTGGCTCAGTTGAGGTCAGATTTTATTGTTTTTAACATCAGGGCCTGATTATCAAATATAGATATGAGATATAGTCTATAAGCAATGTGATCCTCACAGCAAGGAAGATATTTTAAACACTAAAATATATATTTTGGAGTGAAACTATTTAAAAAAATTCTGACCAATATAATATTGTGTTAAATTTTCTCCAACAAATAAAATAACTCAGTTCTGACTTATTAAAAATGCCAATGTACAAGGACACTCATAGTTATATAAATGTTAGAGCCAAAAAGTAAATAACCCTCCTATCCTGAAGCTGATGTTGAATTTTAAAATACCGTAGTTAAAACTGATAGTACCCACCCTTTCCCCTAAACACACACACACACACACACACACACACACACACACACACACGTTCTAGAAAGATTTAGTTACACAGAGAGAAAAGAAGTAGAATACTCTAAGCTTAGAATTCAAAATCATATGTTTTCTTGACTAAAATACCCACCATAATGGGAAAATAACCTCTAGTTGGATAAGTGACCTTTCTGGTATAGTGGGTAGAAAGGTAGCTGCCAAAAAGATATGTCCACAGCCCCAGAACCTGTGAATGTCACCTCATTTAGAAAAAAGTCTTTGCAGATGGAATTTAGTTAAAGATTTATAGCTGAGATGATCTTACATTATCTAGGAGAGCTCTAAATCTAATGATAAATATTCTTGTAAGAGACACACAGAGGGGGAAACTCACAGAGAGAAGGAAGAGAAGGCCACACGAAGGAAGAGGACTAAGAGACTAGAGGTAAGCTATCAATAGCAAAGAACACCTGGACCACCAGAAGCTGGAAAAGTCTAAGAATTATTGCCTATAACTTCTAGAGGGATTGTGGCCTTTCCAATAACTTAATTTTAGATCCCTGGCTTCAGAACTGTATGAATAAATGTCTATTGTTTATAAACTGCCAAGTAGTGATAACTTGTAATGGCAGTCTTAGGAAACTAATATACCTGATACACATTTTTTCTGTTCATGCGATCTAACACAATGAAATGAATCAGTATAAATCAATAATGTTGTAAGTTGATTGTCATGATTGTGAATTTTCTAGAATTTTTTTTGGAACATGCCAAGACATCTTATCCTTATACAGAATGGGATCATTTCCCCTATTTTATTTGCCTTTTAATTTTTCTTCATTTTCTAATATATACCTTTCAGCATTATCCAGTTAAAACTATTAATATTTTTCTGCAAAGTTCTTGCCTTGGCTAACTATCTTGGAAATTATCAGCAGTCCAAGATAGCATTATTCAATTTCCTTTATTTCCAAGTTCTTACAGTTTCTGCTTAAGCTTTCAAGCCCATGCCATTCACCACCATTTCTATCTTACTCATCCAAAAGTTTTATTACTGTTCTTCTCTTGTTCTCTCACATTCCTCCTTTCAGGTGTTAATTTCATTTGGTGAGCCACCATTCTTTCTTATTCATTATCACAAGTTATTTTGGTTTTTTTTAAATTTTTGAGAGTACTAACCATAATGCCTAAAATTTACATTAGTTCTCTACAATAAAGCTTTTTACTCAAAGATACATTCTTCATTTGACTCTTGCATTACTATGTCACCTCCTTATTTTATATTGCAGAATCACTTCTTAATCCCCATGCTTGTTTATTCTTTTAATTGTCTTTGAATAAAGAAAAAAAAACTATCTATGCCTCCCATTTAGCTAAAAATAGCTTAAGTAAATTTGTCATGTGTTCCCTCATTTTATTTCCCAAAACGACTTTCTAAATACACTGTACAGTACATTTATTTAAATCCCTCAATAAACTGGGTACTGCAAGGGCTAATATACTCCATTTCTATTAGATAAGGAAACTGAGGTATAGGGGGTTCAGACATTTATTAAAAGGCCTGCATGTTGAGGATTCTCAGCAATTAAGTATTATCTGAAAATGACCTTTAGGTTACTAAAACCTATCTCACACTATCTCCTTCTAAGTAGACCATTTATGTAACTTCTCCCTTTGTCTTAAACTTCTCATTTCAAAACAGGCCTAATTTGCTTTTCACAATTAAAACGGTTATTCAGCAATTTACTAAAAAGGTGTAAATGTCTTTCCTCTACTAATTCCAGTTGCCATATGATTCTATCTTTCTTACCCAGCTATCAAAGATCCTAGTCCCAACTACAGCCATGGAGAAAATACACAAGCTTTTACATTTTTCTATCATTCTTCTGTCTACAGCTATTTTTGTATTCCAATATTCATTTCTATTGGAGTCTGCAGCAGGGGTAGTGAGCTGTATATGTTTACATTGTCATCATATCCAGAATTTTCAACAGTCTGCCTTTTTGAACTATCATTTCACTAGCACTGGCAGCTTTTCTTTCCAAGATGTGCCTTGCTTTGAAGTTTATGAATGAAACTTATTCAATCACTTAGCTCCTCATCTATTTCTCAATCTTTACAAAAGCTAATTAGAGGAGAGTTTCTGTTTCTTATTGATATTTGTAATCTCTCTACCCTACATTGCTTGATGAAAAAATGGATAAATGGATGAATGAATATTAATTGAAGTTATGCTGTCATTTTGGTCTCATTTGTTCAAGAGGTTTTGTGCTTGAAATGCTTTTCCTCTCAATAACTTCTTTGACTAACTGCCCATCTTTCAAGATTAATGCAAAAGATTTTTTCTATATTACTAATTGCTAACGAGTGAGCATAAAGGTTACAAGGGTTTCTTATGGAAAAAGTTTTCAGGTTCTTCTGAAGGTACCAAATCAGAACATCCAAGATAAGGCAGGAATTCTGTATTTTTAATGCACTCCAGATAAATCTTGAGACTAAGCACTTTGAGGAGAAGTGGAATTGCATGAAATCTATACCAGTGAGAAATATTTTCTGCAATAGTTTTGTACCCTTTTAGAATAGTTCTAACATTCTACTTCAAAATACACTTTTATGTTTAAAGTCTAACTCTGTTATGGAACTGTGCCCCCTTGAGAGTCACAAATTCGTTTGGGTCAAATTTGAAATTCACCATAGTAGAGCATAATGCTTTGCAGATAAATGTTATTTTAGTTGAGTCATTACATGTAACTTGCACAGTCATCTCTCCACACCCAACTCAAAGAGAAGAAAAAGCTACAGTTTGCTTAAAGACAAGTTTTAAAGAAGTGTAGGGTAACTTCATTTATTATTTCTAATATGCAAAATATTAACATACTGCTTAATATTAATTGAATCTCAAAGACATTTTGTTATACAAATTTAAAAGCCTGGTAAACTTAGTGACCTCTAATGTTATATCATTATTTTTCATTCTTTGTGACTTCTATTAATAATCAAGAGATATCCAATTATAAATTTATCACTTATAAAACATTAATTAAATAATTCATACCTGATATAAACCATTTTAAAAAGAAAAACCTAAAATTGAGAGGTAATCAAAGAGACTGAAAAGTAAGCAAAAGTGAGGGGGAAAAAAATGGATCTTCTAAGGAACCAAAGTTGACACCCAACAAATGAAAATACTGTTGACTAAATGCAAAATGTAACACATCAATCATGATGGCCAGACAAGCAGAACCACAACAGCACACTGAAAATATAAGGGAATGAGATCTTCAAACAAGATCTCTTCTCAACAAGTTCACTGACAATTAAGAGGAGTCTATTTTGACAATGCAGAAAACAAAGAGAATCCCGTGATAGGTATTTTCATACCAGCGTGCATGTATAGATTTCCAGTGATAATAAATTCAGGCCATATTATTAAAATGATGAGTGAGTCATATCACTGAGGTTATATTTGTTGAAGTTTTTTTTTAAATTATCATTTTATTTCTGTTTCTTTTTGTTTTTATAAATTTCAAACATATGGGAAAACAGTGTAGCATAATGATTAAAACCCACAATTCTGAGGACCTTCAGCAGGTTGCCTAGTCTGACTATTCTTCATTTTGTCTTCTGTGAAAAAAAGATGTTATTGACTAACTCGCAAAGTTATTGTAAAAATTAAATGAGTTAAATGAGTTAAAGAACTTACTTCCACAAAGGACTCAAAAGTGATACCAATTAGTAGTAGTTGTTACAAGCAATTAAAGAGTAGTTGTCAAGATGGCTTAAGTACACATAATAGAAAACTTTATCTTAAACAGTAGGGGAATTTATTATCACTTATATAGGCAATTTAATGGCTCCACCAAATTGTCTTCATTCTAAACCTAAGAACCTGTAAATATGCTACTTACATGGCCAAAGGGATTTAACGTTTCAACTGGCTTTGAGATAAAATTATTCTGGATTACCTGGGTGAGCTCAATTTTCTCACAGAGCCCTTAAGTTAAAAAAGGAAACAGGAGACTCAGAGTTAAGAAAAGTGTAAACATGAAAGTAGAATTTGAAAAAATGTAATTACTGACTTTGAAGGTGAAAAAGGGCCACGAGCCAAAAAGTATAGTCAGCTTCCAGAAGCTGGAAAAGGTAAGGATACAGATTCTCCCCTAGAGTCTTCAGAAAGAAATGCAGCCTTGTCAACACCTTTATTTTAGTCCATTCAGACCCATTTTAGATTTCTGACTTCCAGAACTGAAAGATGATAAACTTTTTGTTGTGTTAAACAAATAAGTTTGTGGTAATTTTTTACAGCAGCTATTAGGAAATAATTATATCACTCAATAGAGCTCATGATAATGAATCTCCAAAATTGCTTAAACCAGCAGCTCAGCAACATCCTCAGGAACTCATATTTCATTCATTGTTTGCTTTGCCATCATCAGCGTAAGGCCAGCACCCCTGATAGACATTAAATGGCTTTACCAGTTTTCAACTCCCTGACAATTTTTCAAACCTACACAGAATTAAAGGCAGACAGATTATGTATCTTCCTTCTATTACTAAGACTTGTCCATTGACCTTATTTTGATATCTTTGTCATAAAAGTTATTTTATTCTAACTTTATTAAATATATCAAGCTTAATCTTCTCTGCATATTAAAGAGGGTTACTCTCCCCAATATTAAATGGTTTTCTGAGTTGGTCTCTGGAAGATAAGAACAACATTTGTAAAAGTCTAAGAGTTAACTCAAAAGAAATGGGCTCATTCTCTTTAAAACAACTGTCCCAGTGCCTTTGTGAAAATCTGGACCATATTACTGGAATCATCTCGGCAATCAACAAGTATACCTCTTAGTGTGCTGTTTTTAAGAGGGAAAGTGTGTGGCAGAGATCAAAGTAACTATAGTAGAAAATGCAGTTTTAAACCTTTTAAAGTTATTCCAGTTTCTTTTCAAGAACAAAGTGTTTGGAAATAAGAATACCTCTTTGTAATGACTAAGACTCCAAGATTCCAGGATAATTTTAATGGGGAAATGAGACTGAAAGATTTTGGGTATTTAAACAACTGTGTTTGAATGTTTAAACAAGTGATTTTAATTTCAAAATGAGATGAGACCTCATTTATAAAACAAGCAGTGACATGAGACATACTGGTTAGAAAGGTACACTCTCATGAATAAATCAGAAGAGAAAGAAAAGAATCCTTTGCAATGGATATCAGGAAAAAGATGACTATGATAGCAATGAATGAAATAACAACAATTTCAGTCATAGACTCATGTCTGAATAGTACTTTCTGAAAGGTTAAAATTCTCAGACTCTATAATTTAACCTCTCAAACATTTTTCGAATTGTTTTGAATGGGTACCATGGCATTCAATTCACAGATATGTCTATCCAAGGCCGCAAGTTGGCAGACTTCTTTCTACCAAACAACTCTATTTAAGCCCAGTAATGGCTAATTGTAGTGGTCTATAATTGAAAAGTGGGATAAATCATCTCTAATCAATCACAAAAGGACACTGGAAAATGTCTCCTGTAAAGTCTGAAAGATATTAAAATATAAAGGAGAGGTCATTAAAAAGAACAATTAACTAGATAACCACTACCTATAGACAAAATCTTGGGCTCTTTAAATATTTTATAGAATAAGTAAATACTTATGAAATATTTCAGTGAGTTGTCAATTGATATTTCCGCTGAAATATGACCTAGCATTGGGTCATGTCTAGTAAAGGTTCTATGGATAGTTAAAATAAAGATATAGCCTCTCTTAAAATGCTTAATTCTATTTCTATGAGATATTAGACATATATACTTAACATTATACTCAAAATATTTAAATTTATATCTATGTCATATATTGTATTACCCAATAATATATATAAATTTAATTATACCATTCAAATTCTAAGCCATTGATTATATTTTAATGTCCTTAAACTCTATAGACTGATACTTCTATATTAAAATATTTTTCCTCCCTAAATTCTTTATTCCAAATGCATTTCAAATATATGTTGTCTTATTAAATACAAAAGTATTTATGATTGTTATGATTTTGGTCTACTTTACAAATATAAACTAATCCTTTATTTTTTGTTAATTATTTTTATACTGAATTTTATTTTGTCTATTAGTGTTACTCTTTTTCCTTAGGTTTGCCTTGGATAATCTCTGTTTTCACCTCTTCTATTCATTTTCTTTTACATACAAATTTGTGACTGGAGGCAGCTTTAACACCAAACTAATAAAATGTCAGTCTCAGAAACCTTTCAAAGCTGAGAGACAGATTGTACTTATAATGGTGTACTCATTTTCTTAAAGAGAGCCACAAATGTTTATAAACTTTGGGTCTCATCAAACATGAATTTTATAATTTCTTAGTAACACATAGATTTTTTAAATCTAATCTAAAATTATTTCTTTTAATATAATATTTAATGTATTCATTATAGTTGATACACTTGATATATTTTGTCCTTTTCTTTTAATATTTACAGTGTCCTTTTGATATAGCCTCATGCTTTTGTTTTTAACACTTACTTTCTGGTTTATCCCATTCTTAAAATAAGTCATCCGTCCTCTTATATTATATTGTAAGAATTCTTCATATACCCTGCACATAAGTTCTGTGTTAGATCCATAATTTCAAATATTATTCAATTCATATCTTGACTTTCATTTATTTAACATTGTGTCTTATGAAGGGTAAACATTTTTAAACTTTATAAAATAAAATTTATTAACTTTTTGTTAGGATTCATGCTTTTGTGTCTTATTCAAAAAATCTTTGCCTAAACTAAGGTCACAAATATTTTCTCTTATGTTTTCTTCTATAAGTTTTATAATTTTAGCTTTTATATTTAAGTTAATAATCCATGTCAATGATTTCCTGTAATTTTTTATATATTATAAGGCAGAAATTTAGGTTTATTTATTTTTGTGATCTTTAGCAAATAGAGACTTCATAATATAGGCATCAGGAAAACTCTTGAGGATACTGCCTTAGTAGTAGGGCTAAAATCATTCAACTAAAGTCTGTTTTAAACTTATTCTAAGGAAAGCTATAAAACAAACCTCGAAATGATCAAACTGATTCCAAGTAACAGTCAAATAAGAATACAAACTATACCAAGTCTTCTGCAAGTGATGGGAATTCTTTGCCATTCTACTTTCTAGTGGTTCTTTCCCTGGTCTCAAATAGTTCACTTTATTGCATACACAGATTAGTACTCAACCATAAGCTTGAGGAAATTTCTCTTCTGATCTCAGAAACTGAAAATTACTCTCCCTATGAAGGTTCCTTTTCTCTGGTATTCTATTCTGCTTTGCAAATTCTAGCCTCCTGGACTCTCTCATGAGACCTCTGGAATCTGTTTCCCCACAACTACAGTAGCCTGAAAACTGCCTCCAGGCAGTAAACGGGTGTAATAATAGTCAGGGTTCAGTTTGCTGTCAGAGATCTGAAAACCAATATTTCTTATATAACATCTGTTTTTCTATTTTATGAAGTAGGAGATAAATTGTCCCTATTGTTCCATAATGCCTGGAACACAAATACATGTGAATAATGTCTTTTAAGAATAAAACCCTTTTAAATGTTCTTGCTATAAATGACTACTAAGGAACAGGCTTCAAAAATAACAACATATTTTCAAAACAAGATCACACATGGTTCATGCAAATATCTAGTTGATTGTGCAACAGTGGAAATGATCCTATAGGGTGATTTTTTTCTCTCACTTTAAAAGACATTTTGTGTGTGTATACTACTAACTTGATATAGATAAAAGAAATTTAGAATAAAGAAATAATGCCCAAGGATGTGAGGGTGATCTGGTTGTGACATCTGTCACCCCATTGATCACCAGGGTTGATTTGGCTGATCTGGCTGGCTAGTGCGGGTGTTCCCATCCTCCCTCACTGCTCCATGTGTGTCCTTCCAAAGCTGCATGCTGGGTCAAAGAGGACGACCTTCACCGATGAAGGAGAGGACCGTTCTTAGGTCAAGGGTATACGAATAGCTGCGCTCTCCTGCTATAACCTTCAAACGAGCTATCAAGGGATAATGCCTAAAATATATGTATGTTATATAGAGTGTATTTTCTTTTAGACTATAGAAAAAATCAAAAAGTAGATGGCTTGAAAGCCATGTCTCTCATAGTAATAATAGTTTCCACTGATTTTTTCATCATTTTTTTCCTATTTAGCTCAGATAATCATCTGAATTTGTGAGATATATGACCAGAGATAAAGATAAATTCTATTTGTTGTAACTTTGTTTCTCTTTGGGTAAAATCAATTGAGCCATAGCACCATCTTCTTACTAACACGTATCTTCCATTTGTATATGCATTATTATTGATACCCCTTCTAAATTGGAGTTGAAATAATTTACTAAGATGCATATGTACAACATTATAAAACCAAACAATAAAAGATGAGGGAGAAATAAATATACAGACAATGAAAATAATATAAACTCAGAAGGAAAGGTAGCATCTCAACCACATGTCACATGTTTTTCCATACACTTTGGAAATTTTCGGAGTAAATAGACCACAACAGGTATGAGTTAGTAAAATACGTTTTATTATTACAATTACTTTTACACAATACATACAAAAATTTTCTGTTAAAAAATCAGAAGTTCTACAGATTTTATTTTATAGTGTAAAAAGCCTTTTACATCAGAATTCACCTTTTTTTAAGTAACATTTTTACTGTTCTCTCATGTACAATATGGTCTGGTAACCCAGAATGTCTCTTCACTTTCCTCCATGTCATGTTCTTGCACATCTAGTCCTTCTGCATATAGAGCCAATCTCAGTCTCTTTTTCTTGGTGAAATTGCATGCAACTGTTAAGATAAATCTTCGTGTTTCTTTCTCTCTGAAGACATCTTCAGCACCACAGAATAAATTACCCACCCTATTTTCTGTGGATTATGAGTGTATTAAATGAATCTCCATGATAGTGTGATAGCACTTCTAAAAACCTGTGTAATAATTTCTCATAAGTATTAGCTGCAATATACTGAGGGGATGGAACTATAGCTTGTTAAATTCTGCATTCTCAACTGTGAGCTCCTTTTAAATGGATACTCTTTGAGTACCAGATGAGCAATGAATTATATTCTTAGCTTAATGATGGAACTAACAGTAGAAGCATGTGATAATTCAATGATGAAAAGGGTTAAATAGGACAAGATTCATTTGAAAACTGAGTGCAAAAAACCTCAAAGGAAATCATAATTTTAAAAACATAACCTTATAAAAATATTTTATTAATTCATCTGGATTAATCTCTCAACTAACAGATTCATTTTAAAAACCCATAGGAAAATAGACAAATTTTTGAAATGCTTAGTATTTTTGAAATGCTGTCTTACCAGTATAACTCATATAAATTTCACCCATAAGTTAGATTTATTAAAGGAAGTCACCTCTCTTAGTTTGCACACTGAAAGAAGTTTTATTTTATTATATATGGCCTTTCTTTGTATTTGTGATGAACTATCATAGTCCAATTTTCTTTCAATTGTATAGTACAAAGAATTTTTCCTAGGAGCTGCTTTTGAAGATTAAAGCATAGCAATAATTTGATTAATGCAATTTTATTTTATATAACAGCACACTTCAGCAAGCCTAAATTCTTCATGAATATCAGAATTATCTTTATAAAATTTAATTTACCAGGGGAACAATGTGAAAGTGTTACCTGTTCGCAACATGAGTAGGTATCCTAACAGTTACTGCTTATTGTAAATCATCAAAATTTCATCAAAAACTGAAAAACTAGTAGTACTGGGTTCATTAACACCCTTTCATTGTGTCAATTTTTTATTCTACAAAGTGCTTGCACATATTACTTAGCCTTACTGCAATTCTATGACCAAAGAATTATTTGACAATTTATTTTACATAAGTGAGAAAAAGAAAGTCAGAGAACTAAAAGTGGCTTTCCAGGGTCATGAGACAGAAGAAGGCAGATTTGGGGCTATAAATGAGTCTCTGTGACCTCTGGCTCAGCAATGTTTCCCTTCTGGAATAATTTTCTCTTTAATTCAGCTTTGGAATGATTCATAAGAAGTTATGGTGTCAGATTCAGAACTATGACATAAAGAAAGTAGACACAGAAGGAGCTAGAAGAAAGTCAAAAGTCACTCAGATAATATTCACTTATGCATCGATCCTTGCAAAAAATATAAAGCATCTATTATAAGCCTTTCACTCTGCTAAGTATGGAGAATTTAGCATTGAACATACATATTATTTTAAATATCTTATTTTCTATTAAAGTTATTAGATATACAAAAAACAGGGATGTGTGGTCCATGTACAGGAAGAAAAATAGTACATAAAAACTGTCCCTGAGGTATCCCATACATTGGGTTTACTAACAAAGACTTTAAATCAACTATTATAAATATGTACAAAGTACTAAAGAAAATAATATCTAAAGAAATAAAGAAAAACATGAAAATGGTGCCTCAACAAATAGAAAATATTAATAAAGAGATATAAATTATGCTTTTTAAAATAAGAAGCAAGTAGAAATTATAAAGTTTAAAAGTACAATACCTGAAACAGAAAATTCATTAGAGGAGCTCAATATAAAATTTGAGCTGGTAGAAGAAAGCATCAGAGAACTTAAGATAGGTCAATCGATATTTTACAGTTCGAGGAAGAGAAAAAGAAAAGAATGAGGAGAAATGAAAGGTAGCTCAATGACCTATTGAACACCATTAAACAGACAAACTTACTCATAATGAAGAAGAGCAGGAAGAGGGGGAGTGAAGTCCTCTTTTGTATATTTGAAGAAAGAGGAAAAGTACTGATCTACACTAAACAAATTCAACAAACTCCGAGAAGAAAAAACTCATAAATCCATACTAGACACATCAAAATCAAACTCTGGAAAGACAAAGAGAATCTTCAAAGCAGCAAGAGAAAAGTGACTCATCATATACAAGTGATTCACAATAAGATTAACAGCTGATCATCAAAAAACATGAGATCATATGGCAGTAGAATTACATGTTTAGAATGCTAAGAGATTAATACTGCAATCAAGAATTTTATATCCAGTGAACCATCCTTCAAAAATAAAGGAGAAATTAATATATGTCCAGATAAACAAAGATGAGTGAATTCGTCTCTAGGAGACCTGCCTTACAGGAAATACTAATTGGAGTTCTTCAAGATGATGTCAAGGACCACTAGACAGTAATTTGATTCCAGACAAAGAGATAAAGAACACTAGTGAAGGTAACTACATAAGTTAATATCAGTGTAATTCTTTCTATTATTAAATGATTTTAAAAAAATAACCTACTGCATTAAGCAATAATTGTAAAACTGTGTTGATTTATAATGTGCAAAGTTGCAATTTATATAATAATAAAAGATTGAGGGGAAAAGGGAGTTATGTAAGTCAAAAAGTGTATGCTCTTCTAAGTATGGTTATATTAATCTGAACTAAATTGTTATAAATTGAGAAATTGTAATCCTCAGGGAAGCCACTGAGAAATTAACTCAAAAAGAATGTACATAATATACAACATAAATAGACAGCAAACATTTTCCCAGATGACAAGATATATTTAAATTTTAAATTTGCTTTTAGCGTAATTGACAGCAGTGATTAAAAGTGAATATTCACAATTATGCAGTAATTAAGGCTGATTCAAAAAAGATTCTGTTCTCCTTTTGAGTAGGATTGCACTTACTCCTTTGAGTCAGGCAGCCATGCATCTCGTTTTGACCAATCACCTGTAACAGAAATGACATGCTTCAGTACCTAAGTATAATTTTATAAGCCAGTATATAGTCTGCTGTGCCCTTTTTTTTCTTCCTTAGCATTAGTGGAAGCATGAGTAGAAACCGATTCCTCCTAGTGTTGTGTCTCTGAGTGGCCATAATATTCAGAGACCTTAACTAATACACATGAGACATATATTGTTAGTGGAAATAAATTTTTGTTGTGTTAAGCCATTGAGGTTTGGGGGTATTTGTTATTGCAACATAACTAGTCTATCATGACAGATAACAGTAAAAGTGGAATTTATTGTAGGAACTTTTTCTAGAATTAGTCACTTTATGAATATAATTGTGCAAAGATAATTTCGGGAAAACAATGATTTTACATGATCCTTTTTCAGTGGCCTCTTTTGACATCCAAAATTATTATCAAATTTGTTATTCTCGCCAAGAAACTTTTGCTCTAATTGGGTAGTTTTTTTTTTTCTTATTATCTCATAAGGAAGCATGTGCATTCTTGCCTCCATGCCTTTGTTCATTTTTCTCCTTCCATTTTGAGTACCTACCTCTTCTTTAATTATCCTACTCCGATTACTTTTTAAAATCTTATCAAATCGTTAATGACAAATTCAAGTCATATTTTATACATCAGAATTTCTTTTTCTTCTACTTCACATGGACAATAAAATAACCAGGTAACATATGTGGAGTAAAAAGAATGTGCAAAGCTTTGTTAGTTGCTTTGCATAGATTATGCTATTTACTTTTTTCAATAAGGTATCAAGAAATTTATGCTGAGAAAGCATCATATCTGAGCCATGTATCTCATACATCACTAATCTCTATTTGTAGTATTTTTTAAAACTGCAATTCTATACTTCAATTTATTTCTATTCTGTGCACTCACTCAGCTCACTTAATAACCCAGTCATTCATTTTTCCTTAATTCCATCATGTATTTTAGTTCTGTTCTCTAGGTGAATTGTAAACTTAGGTCTCATATTGATTTGGTATCTCATCCCCCACAGAAGTGACTATTCTTCCAAATACCCTAGTTTAACAATTAGGATTCAAAAATTTGAAATAATAATAAATAAGATAAAAGTGAGTCCCAGAACCTGAAATAGACCCTTAAAGCTTAAAACACTAGTTTTACCTGGAAAAACAATTTCAGTGACTAAGAAGAGAAAGGGAGGTTACAACAATTGTATTATATGAGATACAGATCGTTTATTTGTAAAAATTCAACAATACATAGACATCGATGATGATTTTTTTCAGTTATTCCAGTTTTTCAGATACGGATGTAACTGCTAAACTCGTGGTTTATTTAGGTTTCAACAGGGGAAAAAGAGAGGTAACTAATGCATCTTAAACAGCTCTGGATGAAAACAAGAAAAAGGTTGAGGTTATTAAATATTTTTAGGCTTATCAAAAGTATCGGAAATGTCATTTTAAAGTCCTATACCATTATAGGCTCATTGATATCAATTACTCTTTCTGAAGGTTTTATAATTAGTAACGAGCCAAAATTCAAACCCCAGTATGTCTATCTCCAAAATCTATGCATTTCCCCTCATACCACCCAGTTTTTAACTTGTCTGTAAGTGATAATTACAGTCCCCATTAGATTGATTGTGTTTAAATATGATTCTTCCATGCTGTTGAGGCTTCTACTCTTCCACTGCACTGGATATGATGAGCAGTTAACAATCTGGTTTCTCTTGTCACTTCTTTGCCAAAGATAAAACCATTCACATTCACCTTTGTATGTGGCAGATGGTGTTTTTAAAGGAATATGCGCAATAGTAAGAAAGCGAAGCTGCAGTTTTTCCGCTGTGTATATTGGTTTAGATCGCATTGGGATAATCGTTTAATAATTTTTCTTATATTTGCCAAAGCTGTGCTTTAGTGCTAATACCTTAGCATATTTTTCTCTCTATCATACCCTCTTTCCCTCTCTCCTGCTGAACTATGATTAGAATCCAAGAAGTTACACGTGTTATTTTGGTTTGTTTTGATTTTCAAAATGAACTCTAGACTTATTCTTGAATTTGACTGTGAAAGTCAATTATATCAATGTTTACTTTACCCTTTACTTTATACATATAAGAACAGAAAAGTGACTTTTTAAATTACATATTTTTCCCTTAAGCTAAATATACAATGTACATTCTCCCTGGTATTTTCAAATCATAGTCATAGCTTCTTAGTTTCTTCTCAAAATAACATTTTAGCTTCTTTACACATCACTGAGGCAATATTATGATGAATTCTGAGGATTCTGTTCTAGTTCTTATTTCAAAAAATCACTGATAATGATGTAAAAGGGAAAATATCACACCATGATTTCTAGATTCCCAATAGAGATATAACTGGAACATGAAAACATGATCTCTTAAATTGATGGAAATCACATGGGAGCCAGGAAAAGAGAATAACTAAAATACACACTACTATTCTTTGATAGTTCCCTTTAGATTAGAATTGACAGTCAGTATTAGTTTTGATATCATAGATTTTTTGGCACTGATGGTTTTAAGCTGTTCAATTATTTTTTGAAATTTTCAAGACTATTGGATTTCTTTAGTAGAATGAAGATTGAGATTTCAACCAGCTCTAAAGGGTGAAAGCTATACTAGGACAATGAGTACAACTCTGAATGATGATTCAGAGCTCCAGTTTCTAGGAATAGGCTTCGATCCATGGCTGATACCTGGTAACAAGAAGATAAGGAATGTGTCCCAAGACAGAATTCCTTTTAAAGGCTTGCATCATTGATATTCAATCAGAAATTAATGAAAAACTTTGGGTTTTTTGAAAGTATGATAAAAGTTAGTTGCTAAATGTTAACTATAGTGATTATCATAAATAATATAAAATCTGAGCATTTAAGCAAAAAAAGAGAAGACTTTGTGACTTGGCTGAATAATAATTACCTTAAGTGCTCTACTTTACCTTCTCATTTTGATCTAGCATAGATAATTGTGAGATTCATTTCCTCCCTTCTCTTCCCTCCCTTACTTCATTCCCTTCACACCCTCTCTTTCTTGTTAAATTCCTTCTTCTTTCCTTTCCTTTCTCTCTATCATTACATTTCTTTTCTTTTATTCATATGGGGAAAAATTAAAATTTCAAACAGAGTTCTAAATCTTATCTAAATTTGGCCTGTTGACATCTAAACTTTAAGGTGTTTTTAATGGCACTCTTAAGCAGAATTACTTTAGGAAGTTAAATTTACCTTTTAAGTTTTATTAATACAATAAAAATAAAGAACTTTTACAGGGAATTTAGAAACTTCTGGTGCAGGTCTTCAACTCATGAAGATTTCTTTCTTTTCTTTTTCTTTTCTTTCTTTTTTCTTTTTCTTTCTTTTCTTTTCTTTCTTTTTTTTTCTTTTTTTTCTTTTTTGGAAAATACCACACTGAGTTAAAGCTAAATTAAATATGGTTGAATGGGCTTCTTCTAAAGGGATAAAGTAAATTGAATTGAGACGAAACTAAATCTAATTTTATTGCAACTTTGTAATCAAGCAGCAAGATTTCTTAGTCTGCCTATCTCTCTTTGCTTCCGTAGGTAGAAAGCCATACTTTGTTATTGTGGTTTATATTCTGCATTTATCTAAAGGGAATATGAAATAAAACATTGAAAAGATGTACTCTTAAAGATTTCTCATTCTGTTAGTGTTATGTGTTCGTATTTCTGGGATAAAAGTGTTGTAAAGTTTGCTAGTTATATATAATCATTTACTTTGCATGATTTTCTTGGTAAATGGGTCCCTTTATATTTTAGACATTTATTCAACAAGCATTCATTAAGCAATATATGCTATATATTGGGTACAAAGAATAATTTGCTTTCAGGTTGGTCTTCAGCCTACTTGGGCAGACCTATAAACTAGTAAAAATAGGTAAATAGAGTGGTAGATAATTGGGCAGATAATAGTAAATGTTCTTTTGCAAAGCTTCATAGAAAATGATTTAAAACACAAAAGAAAAAGTGGTGGATTTTAAAAGGGAAATTCAGGAAAATTTTACATGGAAAATGATATTTACATTGATACTTTTGAAATTTAATCATGAATGAGAAAGTGAATCTAAGAAAAAAATGCTAGTTAATATTTATTGAGCACCTAATATACGTTTTACATATGTGAAGAAACTGAGGACTAGAGAGACAAGTTAACAGGTCAAGGTCACACAGCTGGCAAGTGGAAGAGTTGGAATTAGAACTCAGACAAATAGACTTTAGAATTTACATTCTTAATCTAGATGACAACACTACAAATAAATAGTAACATGAAATCTGGTAGATTGTTCCAGATTATAAGATCTAAGAATTTGGGGAACCTCTGGTGATGAGGCTAGAAATGTTACTTATGGTTTATTAGAAAAGCCTTGAACGTGTTTTGCCAAAGAATTTTTATTTAATTTATTAAAAATCATCCAAAGATATTAAGCAAAAAAGTCATAAATTCTGAGAAGAGTTGTTTACATAAAAATTATAAACCTAGAATTTAAAGATAAAAAAGAGAAAGGACAGTTATTTAAAAGGACGGCATAGCTGCATTGCAGAAAGGAAGGATGGCAACGCACCCCAGTCAGAGGCTGGGATAAGCACATCGCAGCTCCCTCAATTGATGTTGTTGTTAACTTAGTGTCTCTGTGAGGGAAGGAGAGGCTGGAGCTTCCTAGCCTGCCATCTTGATGGCAGAACTAACTTTCTAAACCTCAGATAATCAGTTTTAATGTAATATATACCTAAAAGCTTGATTCAACATTACTTAAATTAAAGCCTATACATAAAAATACTTTAAAGGCTCCTCTCGCTTTTTGAATATAATTCCTACTGGAACGAACTTTAAATATTGAGATCTTTTACAAGCATCTTCTTTGTAAAGAATGTAGCATGATGTCATATTTATGATGTACCTGACTTTATTTAAAAGCTTCTGCCTTTCCTTTCTGGCAAAGGCAAATGGCAAAAGTAACAAGAGAAGGAAATAAAATGTAGTAAGATCATCTGCAACAGGGCAATATTTGGAAAGACAATCACTATATTTTTCCTTAGTCGTCTCTGCCCATTTTTTTCTTCCCCTCATAATTCAGACAGGTAGTAAATTTCTCATATTTATCTCAAGAGGAGAGTGTTAGAGCAGAACATAAAAATGCAATACTTTATATTTTTAAACTTCTGTTTCAGGCATAAATTACTAGATTACAAAGAAGGTGTAATTATTTAGAATCAGTATTCCTCATTAATTCTACGTCAAATCTGCAACACTAGTTGGAACTTTCCTGTACTGGCAAAGGGAAAGAGGAAAACTTAGCAGCTCTTGATAAGAGTCCATGCCATTTTCTTCCCCTGCCAAATACCAATGACTGGAAACACCAGAAAACTCATAATCCAAGCTGAGACAATTAGAATACATATGGGGCTTTATCTAGGAACATTACCAACAAGATTTTGGAAGAATGACAGGGCAGTGACTACTGTATGACTCCTACTTTTCCTCTTAAAGGAAGAGTTTATTGCAATTATCTCAGCCTTGTCCTACTACTATGTATTTTTTTGTGGGGGAGGGAAGGATGGAGAAGGGGCAAATGATCTGCCATCCTATTTCATAAATTCCAGATTGGGAGAAGCCATATTGATCCAGATGTAGAAATTAATACAAAATTCTGAATTTTGAGTCTTTTGTAAATTTTCCTAGTGGAGGAGTGAATGTATTCTGTGCTTTGAAGGGGAAGTGACAATTTATAACCAAAGGTTAGTCTATAAAAAATTATATTATTTCCAATTATGTGTTCCCTACCTGTAATAGGAGTATATATCTTTACCTAATGTCACATTACTGGTACTATCTCTCTGGAAGAGGGATATTTTCCCCTGTGCATTGTTATAATGTTCACTCACGTGACTTGCTTCGACCAGTGCAATAGAAGAGGTGACATAGGGTACTCTGAATAGAATCTTTAAGATCCATTCTGTCATCTTAGTTACCTTGTATTTCACAGTGACCAAATAGAATGATTCTAGAATACAAAAGATATCACTGAATGTTGGCTAATGAAATATAGTTGGCATAATGTTTAGTTCAGAGTCTGAAAAAAATATTAGAAAGTCTCTAGCCTTAGACACTAATAAACTGGAGAAATCTAATAATTTTAATCCTACATAGTGCCATTTAACCCTCATATCTTAATCCATGAATTTTTATTGATTTTAAATATTTTCAGATTATAAACTTCAGTAGGGGACCATCAGTATTCTTCAGGGGATCATCAATGTTCAATAATATGTCATATTTTCCTGAGTAGTACATAGCAGGGTATCCAAATTAATAAATGTCTGGTAAGGCTTCTTTGAGGTGCTTGAGAGTTTAGGACAAAGCTAAGACATCGAATACACAATCTTAGAGTTAATGATTTCCTATTCAACACTCAAAGGAAGACTAAAGTATCAGAATGGGACTAATTTTCTAAAAGGATTGAGGAAAAGTAATCAAGCATAGCATTCTAGGAGGCAACAATGCCATTTTTAAAGTAAATTGCAAATTGTTAAGATGAGTTCTAAGTAAGCAAAGTCAATAGACATTGGTAACATGCTGAGATACTGTATAAATGGCATTGAGCCAGTGAGAATTTTGTGAATAAAGCCTGCTGATTTAGGTCGACATTGAGAAATTACTGAAAAAACAATATAGATGATAATCTTTAAAACCTTTATTCTTCTACTTCATGAGAACAGATCATCCTAGATACATAGTTGTGGGGGAAAAGGAGCTCAAAGATTAGCACTTGAATTTACATCACACTTTTATGAAACTGGTGACATGAAATGTGTATTTTAAATCAGTATAGCAACTAAATTACACATATAATAACTATTTCCTAAAAGTTACTCATTTATTAAGAATGTAGAAATACCTATTTTAAAATTTTAAAATACCTAAAAATCTATTTTTCTTCCTATTGAACTCTGAACACTGACGGGCCAGGTTCTGTGTATTTCCCTCCCTCCCTTTCCTTCCTTCCTTCCTTCCTTCCTTCCTCCTTCCTTCCTTCTTCTTTCTTCTTCTTTTCTTCTCTTTCTTTCTTTCTTTCTTTCTTTCTTTCTTTCTTTCTTTCTTTCTTTCTTTCTTTCCTTCCTTCCTTCCTTCCTTCCTTCCTTCCTTCCTTCCTTCCTTCCTTCCTTCCTTCCTTCTTCCTTCCTTCTTTCTTTTTTATAAGCAAAAATATAGCACTCTGCCTAGAACAGAAGGGACACTTATGTATATTAAATGGTGAATGACAGATTTGATGAATTTAATACTCAATTATCTTGCCTCCAATCATTCTCCTATGAGAAACATACACATACTATACCCATGGAAGTATCTTTTTCATTCTTTATTTAAGTTATTGAAGCACTAAGCTTTATAGTAGTGAGTGAATGTTGAGGTATTGGGTTATTTATTTTGTTTCTATGAATAAGTTTTATGGGTGCTCAAATAGTGAAATTACGGTCTCTTAGAATGTATACAGTAGAAAAGTGGGAGGATTATGATTTACTTCTTGCAAAATATTTATGAAAAGATTGAGTCCAAGAACATAATAATAGTAATTCAGTGGATAACACTTTTTCAAAGTAGCACAAAAGTGGGTTCCACTACTCTATTTACTGTTTATTTCCAGGATAACATATTTATTGACTGCAAAGAAGGGAAAAACTCTTGTGGAAATTGTAATTTTTAATTTAAAAGATAAACAAGATATCTTGCTATTTCTTCTATAAATTCCCAAAAGTTCCAGATGTTGAAATATGTTTACAAAGCATGTCATAGGCAGAAGCAGAGCAAATGTTATGATGGTAAGCAATGAAGGCATCAGATGTTGCAAGGAAGAACATATGAGACTATAATGTACCACATTGTAACTGCTAGTGTTTAATTAGGAAATCAAATTCTCTGCCTGTGCCGATATTTACATTTTTCTTATAAGGAATCTCTTATATATTACTTGTTCAGTCTATTACAAGTTGGAAATAGTTTTGATGAGAGAGATACTGTAGAATAATGGAAAAACCCAGGATTGAGAATAAAGAATTAAGTATAGGAACAAGGAACAGGAACTAGCGTTTGTTTAACAACTGGCTAGATGCCAAGTGCTATTACAAAAGTTATCTGATTCTGTTTAATCCCTCCAATAACCTAGAGGAATAATGGTATCTTTTATTATGTTGACAAGGTAACTTTTACAAAGCATCTAAAGATGGGGGTTGGTTTCCAGGAGGAGCTAACCATGTGATTTGAGGTTTTGCAACACTCAGGTCCACATCCTGACCTCCTGGGAAGCAGAAGGACCTGGAAGCTGATTGGCCAGTGAATTAATCATTTGTGCCTATGTAATGAAGTCTCCACAAAAAGCCAAAAGGACAGGATTTGGAGAACTCCTGGGTTGGTGAACATGTGGACATGTGGGGAGGGTGGAGAGAATATGGAAGTTCCCTGAACCTTCCCTCATACCTTGCCCTATGCATTTTTTTTTTTTTCCATCTGGCTGCTCCTTTTGAAATAAATCAGTAACACAAAAGTAAAATGTTTCTCTGGTTCTGTGAGCTGCTCTAGCAAATTAAGTAAACCCAAGGAGGAGGTCTGAAAACCTCTAAGCTATAGCCTGGGATCACAAACAGGTGATAATCTGGGTTACAACTGGCTTCTGAAGTGGGGATTTGGTGGTAGTCTTGTGGGAATGAGCCCTTAACCTGTGGAATCTCCAGGTAGATAGTGTCAGAACTGAGTTGAGTTGAAGGACACCCAATTGGTGTCCAGAGCATTGCTTGTTGGTGGTGGGAGAAACCTCCTCCATGTTGGACTTGGTGCCAGAATTCCCTTTAGATACATATCCTGAAGTGAGTAGCATACATATAATAGCTACCAAGTCTCAGAAAATTTTTGTCACAATCCCATTTAACATTCTTCTGATGTTACAATCTCTAATGAAGAGTGGGTTTGAAGGCCCAGGTTAGGTGATACTTAAATGACATTCACAGTATCTCAGACTTTTAGATTTTTAGGGAACTATAAATTATAAAGATTCTATAGTCTATTAACATGTCAAAATGTAATGGTTTGCCCAGTCTCTTTGAAATATCCCCTGATCTCTGAATCAGTTTTACCATTATGTATGCATTTTCAATAATTTTTTATTAAAAAATGAATAATAAATATATACACACATAATTTAAATTTTGATATCAAATTTATAATAAGATATTAATTCATTTTCAGATAAATTAGTGTTAAAATAAAATTTATATGTATATATGTATGCACATTATACATATAAATACAAATTGCCTGTTGTCTCTTTTATAGCAGTAATATGTACATACTGCAAACAATGATCTTCTTGAAAACCATTAATTGTGTTTACCTGACTATTCTCCATAATAGAACATCTCTGAGAACAAATTTGATCAAATATCTGTACCCCTATAGTATTTGCTCACTGAACATAGTTCTGTCCTATGTTCACACAGAAGAGGTTAAGTGTTTCTTTCAGGTAATAAGCTTTTAAAATCCACGTAAATGGAGTTTTAGAACGTACCAGATTGTTTAAAACAAATAAGGGAAGACACGGGTAAGCTATTAAAAGATATACTTAATAAAAGTGAGAATATAAGATTGTTTCCAGCCATGGGGTCTCAAAGATCAAAGTGAGTGGTGAAAGAATCGGTCACACATTGTCACAGCTTTCGGCATGAGTGGCTAATTAGTTTGCTACAATACTGAGTGGGAAAACCTTCTTGATATCTTATAGCTTTATGTAAAAAGACTATTGGTTTTTTGTTTTGTTTTGTTTTGTTTTGCACAATATTACTCAAAAAACTAGATTCATAAGCAAAACAATTGTCCTTCTCAGAGATCTTTTCTTCTCACTTCAAAATGTTCTTTTTTAAAAAAGAAATGGCACATAGAACAATGATTCCTAGTCCATTCTATTCATTCCAGATAGACAGACTTTCAGCATATGTACATTTACTTTTTTCTTAAGCTTTCAATGAAGATGGCTACTGAAGAGCTAGTGAATGAGCTTGAAACAAAATGAGTCTTGGATGAGAGTATCTACAAATCCTTACCTTTATATCTACAGTCTTGATAGCTCTATCTCATAACACTTTCATACATGTTCACTATCCTTCAAAATTTTTTCATCCTCTAAGCCCATCAAATACATGCGTTCATATACCCATTAGGTTAAATATAGATATAAAATATTTTTTTCTAATTTTCATAAAAAAATAACTTTTCTTAGTATCTTTACTCATGAAAAAATAGAATAAAAGGACCTCTAGATTACCTAATGTCAGTGACAGATGCTTAGTAAAGTTTCATATGTCTCTAGTTATCCTTGTTCATTGTTAAGAATCTCATTCTGATCCATAGTTGTTTTCTTATGTAAGCATTCACACACACACACACACACACACACACACACACACACACACACACACAACAAATACAGCATAATGGCAATGAATGCATGCCTGGTATACATAAACCACACAATTGTCATGGTTGCTTGGCAACTACTGGCAGGTACTGTATATTGAAGAATAAGGGCATACGAAGCAATGAATGAAAGTCTTATCAACTGCATCGATTTCAGGTGGAGAGAAACTGTCTTTAATGTAAAAATGACTCTTTTGGGTGATGAAAAACAGAAAATAAAAGTTCATTTGCCTAATTTTAAATAAAGTTAAATCAACAGTTGTGTTGTGAAAGAACAATAAGTCATTTAATGAAAATGTAGATGATTAATGGTAAGAAGAAGAGATGAATATGCCTAACAAATTAGCTCTTGAGTATATTCCTATTGTGGTAAGGTGAACTACTGATATTACTTAGAACACGTAGCTTTTTCCCATTATTCCCAGATCGAAAACATCTTATTAGACTTGGATTATTAGTATGTATTTTTTTATGTTGGTCCAAAGTGAAAACTTTTGCTACTTTAAAGCATCACATTTTTCTCTCCACAATATATAGTTGGCAATTTCTAAACATAGACTCATAAGAAACTAATTTAACTGAGCATAGCTTCAGTCATTACTCTTAGTAAATCTTTTTTGTTCTGACCATCTGGGGTCACAAAATTTCATCTGTCTTACTGAAATGTCTATTTTCTATACTATGCAACAGATATATCTACTTATACTTTTGTACCTTTTAGTTTCAGAACATTTATATCCTTTTAAATAGTTACTTTTGTTCTCTATGTCAGGTAATAAAATAAATCTCCACTCAAATATCTATAATTTTTTTTCCGTCTTTTTTGTCAGATTTGGCAGAAATGTAAAACACGGTATCTGTGGAAAATTCATACTCAACACTTTCAGACTGTACTTATATATCCAAAGCTAAAATGCTTATAAATTTGAAAAATTTAGCCCTGTTGCTAATACTTTAGACTACCATCTTCTTAATTCCTTCAGTTGTGAAAAATACCATGAGTTACATTAAAAAAAAAAAAAAGAAAAAAAGATTAAGCAAAGCAAATGACAAAGCACACTCTACACTTGCTTCCATGAGTTTGGGAGAAGAGGTATTAAACTGATAAGAGAAATATTTTGTCTTTTCTTATTCTCCAACTTTTGTTGACTCTCCTATGATAAGCATATGAGAGAAAACAGATAATTATAAAAATATTTTTTATTTAATAAATATTAATTGAGTGCTTCCTACATCCCAGTACTAACCTCCCTTAATGAATAAGAAAGCTGTGCTACAGAGAGGTTAAATAACTCGACCAGTAAGAAATGTTAGTTAGTGACAGAGCACAATCAAAACCAAGTCTATCTATATGAAACCTAAACTCTTAACCCCTGAATTTCATTGCCTCTTGGGATCCCTTAGCTCATCCAAGTGTCCAAATGAAGAGATCACTGTCTTTCTCTGTAAAACCAACTACTTGATCATAATATACTACAGAAAACTGAAATTATTAATCCATACATTCATGGGACACTTCTAGGAAAGCATCTGCATTTATAACCCAAATCTGTGAGTTTATCTGCAGTGCGTCAGGCTGGTTTTATCTATTTAAACTTTCCACTTCTACTGCTATTGGTTTTATTTCTATGTTCCGTTGGAAAGGCTTGTCTTTACCTTTCACCATTGGACAACTTAACCTGGAAGAATTTGATCCCACAGTCATCCAATCTCTATTCAGATTTCCTTGAGCATTTCATAATGAAATCCAGTAGAAATTTAAGAGTATAAATTTTAGAAACTTTAGTCCTCTCTAGAAATGTTAAACATCTCAGCAATCTACTTGTTTTCATTTCTTTGTAGAAAACATTGTTGTGGATGAATAAGAGGGATTGCTTTTAGAAGTTTTGTTTATATGCTTTCAGTTGATTGTGTTTGATATAGGCTATTGAGAGTTGCTTAAAGGAGATGGAAATTTCTAGTTCAAAGTTTTCCTATCACAAATTTATGTTATTTAAATTAAGAGAGTAAATTGTTCCCAGAACACTATGACCTATTTTACTTTGGAAATTTAAAACACTAGTGCTTTAATATAGAGGGGAAAAGTACAAATAACTAGTTCCATTTAAGACTAGGTATTTTGTTTTTTGGCTTCTAATCGTAATCAGAATTCCATATAATTTTTGGAAAATGCTGGTTAGGAGAAAATTCTCTCTACTATTAAAAATTGAAAAGGAAATTACTTTGAATAAACACAGAATATTAATAGAGGTCTTTAGTTTTGCCATATTTGAAACAGCAGTGATTGATGTTTCTTTATATATAATATAAAATTAATAAAAAATAATTTAATTTTATATTGCAGGTAATGATAACATGTAATAATATCCCCAAGTAAATAGACATTAAGGAACACATGTTTTCAACTACAAAACTCTATCTAGATAGTCTTAAATATTAAAATGTATTTAATAAAATAATCAGAATGAATATTAGCATATCTTGATCTATCTATAAATGCATTAAGAGAATAAATGTAGCATCGATATAGGATTTGGGATAACTTTTTTCTATTGATTCTTAAATAAGTAAAATGAGAGCCATATATAAGTAAAAATAAAGTATAAAAGAGGGCAGAAATTCATCTAAAAGTTTAAAAAATTGAAATTCCATTTATTATAATAAATAAAAATAACAGATACACATTAGTTTTATATTATACTCCTTTACTAGAGTAATACTTAAGTAGTTCTCTTTAAATACCAAGGTATAAGACTATGTGAGTGAGCAAAGACATGTTCTCATGGAGTGTTCTATGTGTAGTAGCCACACAGTTCACAGAGCAAAGTCTTCTAGATAATATGTAGTGTGGGTGTTTTCAGTTATCTATAGTTCACATATGAAAATTTCTTTGGAGAACACAGAAGCCAATGTGTCTATTAGGCTAAAAAATATTGGGAATTTTTGACCATCTATAGGCTGCCCTTGCTTACCACTTTCTTATCTGAAGGACTGTATCACTCTACCCGAGCTGCAGCTTTATTGCTGGGAACTCATCATCTATATATAAACCACCCATATGACCAATACTGATTCCTCCGATTAATTTCTTATACAAGATCCCAGGTACAATAGTCTGCTTACATGTAGAAACATGCTGCTTTACATTTTGGCCTATGACTTCAACCATGATGTGCTGATTTCTAGAGTGCATGGGCACCAGGGCTTTCCCACTTTGCAGAACTGTTCTATGGAGCAGATCCATGCCACATATCTTTTCTTTTCTTATTAAGACTCTTTTCCTTCCCTGATAACATATATCATTGTGGATTAAACAAAAGTTCTAACTAACCTTCAAGTTCTGAGGTATAGAAAATTATGCATCTCTATTATTGTCAATGTATTAATTTGTCATTAATAATTATATTTGTCATTAAGTGCACTAGGTGCTTTTCATACATACACACACAAATATACACATGCTTTTAAACATACAACCACTATTTAAGGTCAATGCAAATATTCCTATTATCAAATGAAAACACCTGGGCACAGAGAGTAAATATTCCTTGAGCTCGCATAGCAAGAAATTGACAGAGTCAGGATTCAAATCTAGGCAATAGGACTTCTAAATCTAAGTTCTTAACCACTACATTTCACTTGCTTTTCAAAATGACTTCTTATCAGGGTTATCAATCTAGAGTGGTTACCAATTTTGAGAATGTGGTAGTGTTGTATATCTAGAATTCAGTAAAGCATTTGATGAGATGTGTCATGGAAATATTTTTTATGCATTTTTGAGATGGAGAGGCATATTCTTACTAATTATTTAATCAAGTAGATTTGTAAACTGGTCTCAGGATTAAAGCACCAATGATTATCTGGAGGGAAATGTCTTATTGGGCCACAAAACACATCTTCATCTCAACAATTAAGTATATTTATTACTTGTATTTATATATGCAAAACACAATAATTAGATTTACAGATGAGATGACACTGCAGGAGAGAGTAAATGCTTTGAATGCCTAAACCAAAAATCTCTTGATAATGTGGGTGAGGAAGAAATTTCCTCTACCTTTCTAGGTTCTTTCGGCTGGTCTAATAATCAAATGAACATGAGACAGATTACAAGAAAAAATGACCAAATTAAATTATATATGCACATATGGAAACCCTGCATACACAAGAGAGTCAGAGACCCTCTGCCCTACACATGAGAAATTTAGAGACAGAAAGGGAAAATGAGGTAATATGACATTCTGAGCTAAGAATGAGTTAAGGCGCCTTAGGGGTTTCCAAGGGGAGGAAGGTCATTCACAGGAAGAAAAGAACAAATGTTCAGTAATTAGAAGATTGTCATGCCCTATATAGGTCATGAAAATGATTTCTGGTGATAACTGCTATTATGGATAAGACCCTTAATTAAAATGCTAACGGAAGAAGTAAAAGTTACTTGTGAGTTCACAAGGTCTTGATTGCCTTCATCTCAAAATAATTCACATGCCAAAGTGGCACATCTTGGGGAAGCCTGTTCTGAACTCCTTCAACAATTTGAAGGAAAGGGCTGAATATCAAAACATGACATAAAAAAAATGCTAAGATTTTGTACTTTCTTTAGCTTTTCAAAACAAGAGATGTGGACAAGCAGCAGCTTCCAAGGGAATGGGTTAGGAACATTACAACAATGACCAGGTTTGTGCAAAATGATATAAACGGAGCCACTTTAAAATCAAGTCGGAGCTGCCATCCCAGTAGAACTGCCTTGCATGTCTTACTCCTCAAACCTTTGGAATGTCAAAACTGGGCAAACTACCCTTTAGACTGTGCCTAAGGCAACATTGTATTTCAAATAATGGTTTTCAAAGGTAACAGGAAAGCAGACATTTTGACTTTGGGATTGAAAATTAAAGACATTCTTTAAAATTCTCATCACTATGTTAGCTTATCTCCATCTATAGAAATTCCTTTCTTAGCTTGTTAACAATCATAGAAATGCCTTCCTTCTATTCATGTAGTTGTTTCTCTTTCCTTTCTCATAAATAACTCTTTCATTCACCTCCTGATCTGAACACTATTGGGTTTCTGCCTGAGTCTGTGCTTCCAGATTAGCCATTCTTTTGTATCTCAAATGAATACTTCTTGCTCTCACTTTGTTTTTTTTTTTTTTTTTTATTTTTAAGTTAACAGATTCATGTAAATCACCACTTTGCTATGTCCATCAAACAGATGATCTCAGCACAGGTGGCATAGAACTAATAGGACAGTATCTACAATAAAGGAAAGGATACTTTCACTTTATTCTGTTCTAGTCAAACCACAGTTTTTAATATTTACCCATAATTGCATTTGAAAGGTAATATAAACACCATAGGCCTATTGTCAGGGAAGTGCAAACAGTTTAGTGAAGGATGCCATAAGACATGAGAATACTTAATGAAGGTGCAGATGTTTAGCTTGAAATAAAATAGAAACATGTTTGAATTTAAGTATCTAAAAGACTTTTCTTGAAGAGAGTAATTAGACAGTTGTTCAATTCTCCCAAGAGTAAACTAGGGGAAAGGGTAGAAACCACAGTAAGACAAGTTTTGATCAACATAAGGAAGGGCTTTGAAATATCCAGAGCTGCCAAGTCAGGAATCAGTGAATTCCTAAGCATAAGAGTGGGCTCTCTTGCTATACAGTTATGGAGAGGTTTCAAGGACAACGGGGGTGTTAGATTATACGCTAATGAAGATTTCCTCCAAAACTATAGAAACTTAGGTTTTTTCCTTTGTCACCGGTTTATTTGTCTCTTTCTGAAAATTGAAGTAAAAAAGGATGTGATAGACAGAAAGGATAACTATTAATAAGTCTATAGCAATTTGACACCATGAAAATCAGAGGCTTGCTAAGCAGACTGGCCTCCTTGGGGAATATTAGCCTTTGCCTATATATTTTATTTTTTGTCTGTTCTCTGCCTCTCATCCACTGGCCTTAGTTCAAATTTTAAAAAGACACGCGCAAGTGCGAGGGCACACACGTAAAGCTGTGGACTCTTTAACTTCTATGATAACAACAAGTACTCCATTATTCATCTCTACGGACACTCCATTCCTTAAATAGTATTGTCCTACTGAAACAAAGATGCCTAAACTATTTAGTGTAGTAGGGAGTGATCACCTTAATGGCTAATCTGGAAGATTTTAATGACTCCAAAGAGAACATTTTAAATGCAGGATCTGCCCTGTTTCTGGAAAGGAGTGCCTCATGCTTAAAGTAATGTTCAGAGTAGATGTGCCCTGGTTTGCTCTGTCTGGTATCTTTCAACAGAATCTTATTTTTATTCTCTGAAAACAGGTAGAAAGGTAAAGATAAAAAAGGAATTAAGTTCTTACCATGTGCTAAACAATGAGTTCCTCTTTCACATTGACTATTTTCTTGCATTTAGTCCTCATACCAAATTAGGAATATAGCTACAGCCACTTGATTTCACAAATAAAGAAATTGAATTCCAACTGTGAGAAGAGTCTGCTTCAAAGTAGAGTATTTGCTGGTGGTAGATCTGGAGTCCATAACTACACTCTCTGACTTTCATCCCACTGAGGAGGTCGGAAATACAAATAGACATGGAATGAATGAGCTTTCAAAAATCTAGTCTTAATTGCTACAAATCTACTCCCTCTAAAGACATGCCGTTTATAGGCACAAGAATACAAACAGTCCCAAAATAATTAGCAGCAGACCACAGGGACTCTGGGAAAGCAGAACGATAGGCAAAGAAAGTAATTTTCCAGGCTTTTTTCAGTTCTCCATGTTAAAATTGTAACAATACAAGTTTTCAAAGATTCTGTCACAATCGCATAAATTTTTATTTCAATTTTGCCAGAACTTAAATTCTTCATGATGCCTGAAAAGAAGAAATCTGGTGAAATCACAGAAAATATATTCCCGTTTTTTTTAAGCTTTGACCACTAAAACCTTGGAATATAGTCTTATCTATTTATATTATGACCTCTATTTGTAGACACTGGGCTGAAATGAAATTTGATTCTGACTGAATTTAATTCTTAACTAATATGTGAGCCTGAAAAAATATATAAGAAAAATATATTGTTTTAATGATAATACATCTACATGAAAATGATAATTTTAAAATGTCAATTAAAAAAAATTTTTCCTACCTTGTAGCTCAAGTTACTTTCTGCCTAGTACTTTGGAATAGATCATTAGAAATACCTATTTAAATGAAAGCATTAATATGTCCAATGTTGTTGCATAAAATCCCATTTTGATGCAGGGCAAGGCAAATTTCCCCGAGTTGGTTGGAGGAGACCAAGCCCTGTACTGAGAGAAGAGGGTAACTCTCCTTTGTATAATGTAGAATGTAGAAAGAATTCAGCACACGCCAAAGTTAGAGTCAAAAGGAAAGTTTATTAGAAAATGGGTACACCCCAGAGTGTAGGCCCCTCTCAGAGTCAGAGTGAGAGAGACAATGAGAGAGACAGTGAGAGGGACCCTGAGTGTTTGAGGAATTCAGTTTATATATCATTCTTGAGTTCCTGTGAGTTATAGTTTAAAAGACTGTTAATTGATTTCCTTTGATATAGACATACAATGAGGAAGTGGAAGAGTATGTAGTGTGAAAAGGTAAGGACATGTAGAGTGAAAGGCCTGCTAGCAGTTCCCAGTCTTTAATCCAGAGGTTGCCATGGTTTTAGTCATAGGGAATGACTCTGTTGGTTCCTGGTTCCCCTTTATAGGTGTGGGAAATAGGTTGTTAGTAATGAAAGCGACCATCTGGCCTGATTAGTACATTGCAGTCTCTGAATCTAGCTTGATTAACATTTTAAATTCTCTTGCCTCCTCCTTACATTAATTTGACTTGATTTTGCTTTTTTTCTGAAGAACCACATATTTCTTTGCTCTCCAAGTGCATTTTAAATAAGCTATAGCTTTAACAGACAGATACCTGGACAAATACCAGAAAATTGCTATATTCTGTATAAGGTATAGCTTCATAGCCTATGCATAAAAAACATTGACTATAATTGCAAGCCTTCTGAGTAAAGAGGAAATCAACAACAATCACATACTATGACTACTGACCACACTGGGCAATTAACTAAGATCCTCTGTTACTGGGTTAAATAAAGGAGCTGGAGCAGCTCTTGCTAGGTATTTATCAGCTCTAACATTTTATGTGACCTCATGTCTTCTGGAACAGTACTTTTTGTGCAATCATCCAGAAGTATAAGACACAAGGAAACTCCCAAACATAACTAGTGTCAAACTCCATCTTTCCTTTCCATTTTGTGAAATAGAATATATTTTCCTTGGTTTATAAAAGTACTTTGGAGAATTTTATTTTATGTAATGGATTTTTAAACAGCCCTTAACATAAGAAAGCTTAGTGAATATTTTTTAAACAACAACAAAATGAATGAATTAATTTATTGATCGTAGTTTATTTTTAGACCTGAAATTCTTACTAGCATTTAAACTACCAACTATGTTTTTCTGAGTTCCCCTTTAATCATTGTCATTACTAAACTTTCTTTAATAATATTTGTTGTCAAATAATGTTTTATGAGGCTTTCCTTGAATTACAGTTTAAAGTTTCAATGAGGGTTATCATGTAACACCCCTCTCCCACCCCGGGTACTAGATGTGGGGATGGGAAAGAGATAGTATCTGTCCTCCAAGGTTTTATGGTCTAGTCAGGTGGGTAGCAGTGCACAGATCAAAAGGGCCTTAACAAAGAAGAAGACTATCCTGGGTGTTCATGCAGGAAGATAATGTATTCGTTTGAAGGAATCAGAAAACTTCTGAAGAAAACATTAAAGATAGGTTTTAAGGTCAGCTGAAGTTTTAACTAAGACTAGCAGAAAGAAAGTTCTAATTTTTTTCTGCACTAACTCGGAAGGTGCTTGATACACTCTGAACTGAGTCTGTGATTCTTTTATAGGATTAAAAATAACAATAATGACCTGAGTGCCTTTTGTGATCTTTAAAATTTATAAAGCTATTTGATGAACTTTGTACTATTGAGTTCTCATATCTACCCCACATGGCAAGCGGAAGAGAAATGAAGCCTATTTTTCAGGTAATGAAACGGGGCTCAAAGATTCCCAATGTCAAAGAAATTACAGATGATTAAATGGTTAAAAACACCTTTTACCTTGAAAAATCAATGTTGTTAAAGTTGCTATACTACTAAGTCATCTTACCTGTGGAGAACTGTCACTCTGAGAGCAAGGCCTGCTTTTCATGAGTAGTGTCATTCATATTGTGTGTTTTAATCAATACTGTTTATCTAAGAATTTCTTAATTATCATCATCCACACTGTGATGTTGTCAATGAAAGAATATCCGGCCTAAGAAAAAGTCTTATAAGAGTTTGTTCGAGCAAAAATCAATGGATTAAGAAAATGCCTCAAGATAATGACAGTTTTGCAGCTTGTTCTATACATTAGAATCAAAAGAGGAGATGTGAAATTCATTAGTGCTAGATTAGGCAGGTGGGAGAAACCAAAATGAGGAAATCTCTGAGACTGGATAAAAAGCAAAATGGAGAGACACATACTTCTTTTACACTGGCGGGTCCAGGATAATTACTGTTTTAAGTACATAGAGATGGAATGTGGTCAACAATATAATGATGTGGTCTCATGCTCTGGTGCTGGTGGTTGTGGCTTTGAGGGGTCTGGAAAAGAATATTACTCTGACATTTCAAAGGTATTTTTTCTTAGGTGCACAAAGACAATAGACAATTTCAAAGATAAATTTGACATTTGTCAATGTGACTGCCATCATGACCTGCTTTTGGTTAGAAATTTTACATTCAGACCACTCTGTGTGGTTCCTTTTGGTCTCTGGGTTTGTATAGATCACCATGCAGGCCTCACCTGATCTTGTCAGGTTTGATATATGGCCCCTTTTTTGTACATGATATTATGTTGTAAAAGAAAACAGCACATACATATAGCCAGTAACTGGAAGATTCATAGAAAAGGGAAATTCTGAAATTCTAATGAGAAATGCCAGAAGAATAACAGGTGTCATGTCACAAAGCTATCTTGGAAAGAAGCTTCAATTGCTACAGGTCTATCTCAACCAACTGAAAGGACATCATGGGCAGGGTGCTCATGCAAAATATTGTTAGATACTTAGAGTAGGCAAATGTACACTCAAACTTAGAGCTGTGGACTACTTTCCCCAATTGAAAACCAGTTTCTAAACAGGATGGGATGAGATGGGTGGTTCCTAGATTCCTGGGCTGAAAGCTGTGTGTCTTGAGAAGAGATTGAAAATATAAAGGAGTATAGAAGGAGTATAGTAGGGGAAACATAGTTGAGAGGAAACCCAGGTCAGGTAGCAGAGTTTAAATGTCAAGATCATTTCCCCACATATTCTTGGCTTTAAGCGATTCTTGCACTACTGACTTAGTATTGACTTTGTTACAAACTTGGAGGCTAAGAAGGATTGGAAAAGAGAAGGAAGGATTGAAGATTTCTTTTCTCTTTGGACTGTACTATTGAATTTATCTGAACTGAGCAAAGAGTTTTAAAAAATATGCAAAACTACTGAAAAGTAGATATATTATATTAAAAAAACTCAGACGTGTTCATTTACAATGCCCTTGATATTCCCGATACCACACAGGATTTTAATCATTAAATCCAAATATTCCCAGAAAAAAAAAATCCCAACCCTTACACCCTAATAATAAATCTCCCATCTGTCTTTCCTTATAGAAATTATATTTTGACTCCTTGAAGGCACTGTAAGCCTTTGTTTCTTTTCTGTCTGGAAAATAACATACAGTGTGACCCTGACTGTCATCTTGTTTTTCAACTGCTAATGTGATTCTGCCAATAAGTAGCAACCAATGGTGACTATTGCAATTCAAATTAAAAGGAGGAGAGGGGAATGATGTGCAGACAAAGCTCAGATGCGGGTTTGTTGATATTTGTAGCAGGAGGTTAATTAGTATTAACAGAAGTATCAGCAGTCGCTTGGACTTACTCATAAGGTACTGACTGCTCTCAGCAGCATAGTACAGAGGAAAACAAGTCAAAATAGTTTCCTTTTTTCCTCTTACAGAAAACCATTTACAAAAACAAACATAAAGTAATTGGATTCTTTTTTGTTTGCTTTCTGTTTCTCCTTTCCAGCTAAGTGTTTGATTTAGCTGCTTCTTTTGCTGCTTCCAAGTCCTACATGGTTTCAGTAGTAATAGAGTTAGTTGTACTTTCTTCTTTCCTTTTTCATTTATTTCCTCGCAATGCCCTCCCCATCCTTTGTTGTTGTTTTCCCTTTAGGCAACAACTTTACGTGTAAGCTCTTCCATTTTCAATCAATGATGGGTGTATTTTTATGGGTGGTTTATAAGTTTGCGGTTATATAGATGCAAGGCACACATCTATCCCTCCAATTACTCTTGACCCAACTAAACCTTTGAAGCTGCCCCCTTTGCAATGGTCAGAATAATTGTTATAGCTGATGTTTCAGCCTTAAACAAAGCTAACAAAAGTGTTTTATTTGTTCGAATTTTTGTAGTTTTTTTTTTTAAATCTGCACCCCAATAAAGAGGAACCATGTATTTCTTTAAAAAAATATTTTAAATTACATTTTCTTTTATCTCAATGTGGGAAAGCTCAGGATCATTTGTAAAAATGATTCCAGATACTCTCAAAATAAATGTCTGCTATTTAGTAGCTGTAGAATTATTTAATATATACCTGTTCTTATATTATTTTGTCACTTTTAATATTTTATAAAAGTTTACTATTTTATCTACTGAGAAATATTAATTAATAATGAAAGATCAATGAATAAGAACCATTATGTGAATTAAAATATCTCCTGCTATGCAGACTACAGCTATTAGATTTTTATGAAGATTTTGAAATTAATTTCTTTGTTCTTTTATGGAGGAGACTGGAAATCATTCTGAAAGAAAATTAAGGACATATACATATATTTATCTATATACTTATCGATAGATTTTTAAAAAATTCTAATCACAGATCAAATAACTCTTTGAGGAAACTTTACTCAGATGTCATAAGAATTCCTGGATTGGGTATGCCATCATCGTTTTGTACAAAAACATATAAGGAAGTTAATAACAACATAGTTTCCACTTAGACTTACCAAATCAGATGGACTTTATAGATATATAAATATCTATACCTATATATCTATTTACCTATCAAAACATTACCTGTGGATTATTCATATAACTGTCACTGTGTATAATTTACAGAAAAATGAATATTTCCAAGTATCATGGGTTATTCGATAGACAAGATGGATAGATAAATCCCTCAAGAAATAATTTATCCACACCTATCATACATAAGAGGATACTGAGGTCTACAAATGTTAAATGAAAACCCAAAAGCAGTAGCTACTTAGGGGCTTGATTGGGGCTAAAATCTAAATCTCTGACCTTTTATTCAGCAGACATTCTTTAAATCTACAATGCCATACAAGTATTATCTTGAAAATTAGGGTAAAGAAATCCTTGGTTTTAATTTATCTTCTACCTTCTCTCTATAAAAATGCACTGTAAGGAAACATAGCCTGTAACTTATGAGCTAGAGAATTGGACATGTGTTTTTTTAAAAAAGAGAGATTTTAGGATTTTGTTCAAGGTCATAGGCTTTTGGATAATGAGCCCTATGCTGAAATAATCTCACTTATGAGACTAAGAGAAGATCTCTTAGGTCTTTCTTTCTTTCTTTCTTTCTTTCTTTTTCTTTCTTTCTTTCTTTCTTTCTTTCTTTCTTTCTTTCCTTTCTTCTCTTTAATCCTTATTAATCCACACTTATCAGGGTACATAAAGCCAGAAAATATCCCATTGAACCTCTGATAGTTGGCTTATTTTCCACAGAGAACAACCTAAGCATGTTTCTTCAGCATCTTTTGCACTTTCATTGAATTAACAGACTTCTCTTTTGAAGAGAGATTAGAAATTCTATTTATCATGACACAACTTTATGCCAAGGACTTTATCCTTAGTTTTCACAGCAACACTGTATTTTATACAAATGGAAATTGAGAATCATAAGAGGATATAATTTGCTCAAAGTCACATGTCTACTATAGAGGACTGAATCAAGGTTTCTCTGACGGCAGTGGTTATATTACTTTGAAATTGCAAGAAAAAAAAAATAATTATTGCACTTTCTAAGCAAATTCACCAAGACATAGATGATGGGACCCTTGCTTCTTCACTTCAAAGGCTCTTAAAATGATCTTGCTTGGCTGATATGCTCTCCTAAATTGGCTTATCCTGTGGGAACAATTAAGCAATAATCACTTATAAACGGCTTCAGTGAAATGCTGAAGCTGGACTCTATTAGTCTATAACTTCTAAACAAAATAACTGCAAACATGTCATGTTTAAAATAGCTTTTTCTTTCCACAGAATACATACCAATATAAAAAATAAAACACATTTGTCTGTGTAAGAGCATAATATACATTAGATTTAAAATTGATATTTGGAATAAGATTGTACCATTTTCGCCCTGATAGAAAGATAATGATGCCTAAAAATAAGAAGCTATATACATATAATCAGAATCAAGCATATGTTTGCCAAGTCTAGTAATTTCTAATGACAAAATGGGTTGTTTTAATAAATGTATTTTTCTATGAAAATGAATGTGGTACTTTCTTATCGTTTGAACAAAGGATTTATTCTTTCTTCTTTATGAAAACTAAACTATAGTTTTAATAAAGTAATAAAGTAGCATCATCAATCATGAAATTAGGTAGATAGGATTAATGTGTTGGGTATAATGATATAAAAATTATACAAAAGAACTTTATAAATCCTGACTTTCAAGGGCTATAAACAAACAAGGAATGTTACATCCAATTAAAAAAATTAGGTTGTCTTGGTACCTAAAAATATAAACAAGAATTCAAGCTTAAAAAGAGTCATGGACTTGTACTTTTGCCATGATGAACTAACTGAGACCATGCTGGCACTTCTGCCATTAAGAACAAACAAACAAAAACAAACAAAACAAATAAAAAGCACTCTAGATAATTGTGTTAAATATATTAGAAATCTCTGTTTATTCATCAGACAGAAGAGCATACACAATTGTGATTCCAGATCTTGACACATTGGAGAGAGAACCCGACCAAAGCAGGCCAGTTTCACTCAGTAGAAGAGACAGACATCAGAGGTCAGGCAATCCGATAGAACTAGAATTTTCTGGGCATAGTACTAGGTAAGATGGAACTACACAGACAAAAAGCTCCAGAGACCTACACAAGTGCTCCATTGAATCTTTGCCTAAATACTAAGCTGTGGATGAGGAGAGTAGGGTACCACAAATCTGCACAAAGAAGAGCTTCCAAAGAAAGAATAATGACAAGGAATTATAAACAGTACACCTAACAGAGCTCATACAGATTTTGGAAATATTTGAATTCCAGGCAGCTGATTTGAAAAGACAACGCTGAACAATCTAGGTCTCTGAGAGGCCATGCCTTAGAGCTTGATTAAATTGATCTTAGAATTAAAGTTACTTTTAATTTACCCTAACAAATATTAAAACAAGTTTCAAAAGATGTTGATCTGTAAATTAACTACCTGACTAAATTAATCTAGAACAAAGCACAACACTGGACGGCAATGTGTTCTAGACACTCAACAATGTATCGGCACAAAGTTAAGCATCTAATAAAAAAGATTACTAGATATGAATAAAAGTGGGAAAACATGTTGTAGTAAAATGTCAGGTGTTAGAAAAAAACAAAAAATGATACAGATGATGACAAAAACTTAAAAGTTTTATTATTATAACATGACCAATATGTCCAAGAATTTGAAGAAACAGATGAAAACAAATAAAAAGAGGAATTAAAGTTATAAAAACAATAAAATGGAACTTTTATCATTTAAGTAATATAATAGCTGATTTAAAAAAAAATCACTACATGGGCTTCATAGCAGTTTAGACAATGAAGAAGAAAAGAAAACGTTGAAGGTATAACGATGAAAAACTACCCCAATTGAAACAGAGGTTAAAAAAACTGGAAAAAAAAACACCATCATCTCAATGACTGTGCTCAAACTAAAATAAATGCCTTCAGAGTCCCCAAAGGAAAGAATAGAAGAGAAAAAGGGAGATAAAAAAATTAAATAGTGATTGAGCCATTTAAAATGGATAATCTTGGCATTAATACTACTAAAGTTAAAAAAAGAGAGAAAGATAAGTGCCAATTATATTCCAAATGTTTTGAGTAGCATTTTGTATAATTATAGCTAATTATAATTATAGTATACATATATATGTATATATATATATATATATATATATATATATATATATATACCACACAGACACACAGACACACACACACATACATATGTGTGTGTATATATATATATAGTTTTCAGACTAAAAGTTGTATGGATAATTCTTGTTGGGACGTACTTTCTTTACAGTATTCAACTATCTACAGTTCTCCTTTAATGGGTTATTTATTTATTATCATTTTGTTCATTATTCTACCTCCAGTACCAAGAAAGTTTCAATATATAGTGTATATTCAATATATATTTATTCTATGCTACTCCTTTGCACTTGCACTCATTTTCTTTCCATCCTTCTTCCAATGCTGGCTCTAAACACTTTTTCCTACTCTTATTTTCATAAGTATATCTAAACCTCATATTGAGTGTAGTCTATAGAGTTTTCAGAGTTAGTTACACTAATTAATTCTATCTCCTTGACACATTCATTGATTAAATTCTATATGTGTCATATATGCACAAATACCATTTTTCAATGCCTAAGTCATCATTTTTCAGTCGAACCACTTGACTTTTTATAATATTTTGGTAAATATTGCTCAATTTAAATTAGTCAACAAATGAACATTATTATTATCTTTTCACTTCTATTCTTTATTACTTTAAGTTCTCACATTTGATTTTTCATCATCCAATAATTTTCTTGGTAACTGATTTTAAGTTCTACTCACTGTATAAAATTTGGTGCCTTTTGTTGTTAATTTTTTACCCATAAAATGGCAGAAGATTTTAAATAGACCGCTCTATGCTAGGAACACATTATGGGTATCACTTAAAAGTTCTTTCGGCGTTGACTTTTATATGTTACATCAACTAACTGATTAATGTATAGATGTGATGCACGTCATGGGAATACAAATACTGACCCCATGGTACTAACTCAATTTCATAACATAGTTAAAAGAAAAAAGCATGCTCTATCAGAAGTCAGGCAACATGGTTCTAGTCATGGCTTTGTCACTTGATGGCAAAGTTTTACATCATTTGTAATATGACTAGATTGATGTAATTTTCAAACATTCTTAGATTTCATTCTTAGTGGAATCAATTTCCCAAAGAAATGCTTCAATAGAACCCATTAGATTAAACAGGTAGTTTAGGGCTCTGGTTAAAGATGAAAAGGGAGTTCTGGGGATCCTGAGGCTTCCAAAAAATTATGACCATCTATTCCTCTCACCTCCTATTTTTCCACTTCAGGTAGACTCCAAAACAACTCTATGGAACACAGTTTAGACCAGATGTTCTTTAAAGTTTCTTCTAGCTTTAACATTTTGTGATGGCTCGCATTGACTAACTACATGTATCACAAAGATTGAGCTTTTTGTTGTTGTTTTTATTACCACTGTTTTTTTTTAATTTTTTAAGGTATAGTGCAATTACTCATTAAAAAAGAAAAGATATCTATTTTTCTCTAATCAAATATATGACAGGAAGAGAAAATGTGTCAATTCATTGCCTGGAATCCACTGGGACCCTATGACTGTCAGCTACAATTCCTGACTTGTGAATTCCACTAGCATAAAATGGTAACCAATTTTTTTGTTATGTAAATATTGCAGAGACAAATTCAAAGGCAGAATTAGTTCTGAGCATTTTTTTTTTGAGGGGTGGGTGGTGCAGAGGAACAAGAGTGAATGTTTATTTCTTTAAATTAGTAGCAACCGATAAAATTTCAGATCCCTTTGAAATGCTGAAAATGTTCAATCTCTAGACCAACTGCAGCAAATTCAGCAAACGCTCCTGCATCCTTGGAAACAGTTTTATACCACAAACTAGGAATCTCTCCAAACTTACAATTACATGATTCAAAACAGGTAATTTTCACCCCAATCTCATGTTTTCATTTCAGGTCTTAGTTAATACTGTCTTGATGGTTGCTGTTTGATGAATCAGCTTTCCTGTTAACTAGAGGTGCAGGGCCATCATCTAATGAAAACACTCTGTGTTTTATGACTCCCTGGGCTACAGTTCTGCATATTAAAATAGAATTTCAATCTCACTCTTAGAAATAAAATCAAAACTAGCATCTGTGGTTTGAACAGAAATGAAAAAAATGCTGCTCATTTAATGTTAACAATATTTTTCATGCTAGACAGTATAAAAAAGAGGCTCTGGTTATAAATTTTAAATGCCTATAAATTAGAAATATAATTGGTAGAAATCAGCACAATAGTTCAGTGCATGGGTTAGTTCATTATATCTACAAATTTGAAAGCTACAGTTTTCCATTCTAGTTAGAAGTTTGCCAAAATATTCACAAATTAAAATTTCTTGCTGTTCCTCAAGTAGCATTGGTAGCATATCACTTCCATTCCTCCTCTTGCAAATCTTGAGTCCCTCTGATCACTCTTTGAAAGTTCCTATCTTGGAATAATTACACACTTATATGCAGGAGGGAGACAAATGAGAAATCATTCTGTAGCTCAGAATTAAAGTCATGACAACAGATTAGTAAAAGAATTGGAGCTCTTCAGGTGGTTTTCATCAATCATATTTACACAAAAATGCTACAAGATGACACAAAAACAAAAATAGCCAACTTCTCAATAAGGAGTTAATCAATAATCAATAAAGCACTATGGAATATTGTTCAGTGTTTGGTCATCTAACACTTTCACCATTATCCTTTCACCTTTCTCTTTCACACACAGAGACATGCACTCCACAATCCACTTAAATTAATTATGCAGAGTTTATAAAGCTTTGTTAGGAAAATTTTCTTCCAAAGGAATATAATATTATACAAAAGATGTAAATACAATAACCAGTATTTATAAAACATATATCATATCTCAAGCATCAGGCTAATCTTGTGCCCCGTCTTCATATAGTTCTATCTTCCAACACCCCATAAAGTAGATGTTATTAACATCCTCCTTTTAAAAAATATGGTAACTATACAGAAAATCAATAAAAACCAAGAGCTGATTTTTTGAAAAGATAAACAAATTGTTAAAATGTTAACCAGACTCATCCAAAAGAAATAAACAGAGAGGGAGAGAGAACCCAAATAAATAAAATTAGAAACAAAAGAGAAGTTACAACTGATGCCATAGAAATACAAAGGATTATAAGAAAATATTATGAACACTTATATGCCAACACAATTGGACAATCTGGAAGAAATGGATAAATTTCTAGAAACGTACAATTTTCTAAGACTGAATGAGAAGAAAGAAAAAAGTCTGGACAGACTGCTTGTGGGTCCCAGGCCTCACAGGTCCCAGATCTGGCTGTGATCCAGGCTCACAGCTATAAATAGGACCCCAGATCTAGAATGTTACAATAGTGTGTAGGGCACACCTACACCTAAAATATGTAAGCATAATTCAGCTTATTGTATCACTCATGTGTGGCTGAATGCCACTATTGTACTCTGATATATGTGGAGCCAAGCAGTCCCCTGAGAAACAGAAGTGGAGCACAAGAAAGCAAGCAGAAGCAGAAGCATGCTCCGCACAATAGAACTGCACTCCCTGCCAGAGAACTGTACTCCTCACAATGAAGTTGGTGCCTGCCGTTTAAATCACATGTCCGTCCCTTGTGCATTCTTCCAACTGGGTGTCTCACCACCGAAACCTTCTCTTCTCAATCAAATCAGCTCAGTGCTAACACTGCTTAATACTACAAAATCAAATCAGTAATCAAAAACTTCCAACGAGCAAAAGTCCTGGACTGAATGGCTTCACAGGTGAATTTTACCAGATATTTGAAGAAGAATTAATATCTATTCTTATCAAACTATTCCAAAAAATTCAAGATCAGGGAAGTCTCCAAAACTTATTTTATGAGGTTACTCTTACCCTGATTCCAAAATCAGACAAAGACATTACAAAAAAAAAAAAAAAAAAAACCACATTTCTGGTGAACATAGATGCAAAAATCCTCAACAAATATTAGCGAACTGAATTCAGTAATACATTAAAAAGATCATACATCATAATCAAATAGGATATATTCCTGGGATGCAAGATAAGTCCAATATCTGCAAATTAATTTAAAAAAAATATACCACATAAACAAAATGAAGGGTAAAAATTGTATGTTCATATCAATAGTTAAAAGTTTTTGACAAAATCCAGCATCTATTTATTATAAAAACTCATCAAAATGGGAATAAAGGGAATATACCTCAATGTAATAAAAGCAATATATACCAAATCCACAGTTAATATCATACGCATTGGAGAAAGGCCAAAAGTGTTTCCCTTAAGATCAGGAACAAGACAAAGATGTCCACTTTCACCACTTTTGTTCAACATAGCATCAAAAGTCCCAGCCACAGCAATCAGATGAGATAAGGAAATAAAATTCATCCAAATTGGAAAGGAAGAAAGTAAATAGTCATTATTTGGCAGATGACATGATACTGTATATAGAGAACCCTAAAGATTCCACCAAAAAAACTATTTGAACTAAATGAATTTAGTAAATGAATTTAGCAGGATACAAAATTAATACTCAGAAATTGGTTGTATTTTTATACACCAATAAAACCTATCAAAAAGAAAAATTAAGAAAAGCAATCCTATTTATAATTGCAACAAAAAATACCTAAGAATAAATTAATTTAGGACATAAAAGACCTATACTTGGAAAATTATAAGACATTGAAGAAAGAAATTGAAGAAGACATAAATAAACGGAAGCATATACTGTACTCATGGTTAAGAATTAATATTAAAATGCCTGCACTACCTAAAGCAATCCATAAATTCAGTGCAATTCCTTTCAAAATACCAATGACGTTTTTCACAGAACTAGACAAAATTATCCTAAAATTTATATGAAACCACGAAAGACCCAAAAATAGCCATAGCAGTCTTAAGAAAAAAAAACAAAGTTGGAGATATTACACTACCTGATATTAAACTAACTATAAGGCATAAAAACACATGCATAGATCAATGGAACGGAAAGGAGAGTCCATAAATAAACCTGTATAGTCATTTAACCTATGACAAAGGTGGCAAGAATATGCAATGGGGTAAAGACTGTATATCCAATAAATAGTGTTAGGTAAACTAGACAGATACATGCAAAAAATAAAACTGGACTACCTATTAACACCATATACAAGAATAAATCAAAATGAATTAAAGACTTAAATGTGAGACCGAAAACTATTAAATTCCTAGAGGAAAATATAGGCAGTAAACTGTCTGACATTGCTCTTAGTGATTTTTTTTTTTGATATATATCCTTTAGCAAAGGAAACAAACAAAAATAAGCAAATGTGACTACATCAAATTAAAAAGTTGTGGCACAACAAAGGAAACCATCAACAAAATGAGAAGACCGCCTACCAATTGGGAGAAAATATTCCCTAATGATAAATTCAATAAAGGGTAATTAGCCAAAATTTATAAAGAACTAATACAACTTAACACCAAAAAACCCCTAAGAATCCAATTAAAATGATCAGAAAACCTGAATAGACATTTCTCTCAAAGAAGACGAATAGATGGCCAAAGACATATGAAAAGATACTCAATGTCACTAATCATCAGAGAAATGCAAATTGAAACCACAATGAGATATCACCTCCCACCTGTCAGAATGTCTATCATGAATAAATCAACAAATGAGTGTTTGGCAAAGATGTGGAGAAAAGTAAACTTTGGTGCACTATTGCTAGGATTGCAAATTGGTATAGCCATTTTGAAAAATAGTTTGGAGTTTCCCGGAACATTTTTTTAAAAAGAATTACCTATGACCCAGCAATTCCACTTCTAGGTATTTAACTGTAGAAATTCAATACATTAATTCAAAAAGATATACGCATCCCTATGTTCACTGCAGCATTATTTATAATAGCCAAGTTATGGAAGCAGCCCAAGTATCCATCAATAAACAGTTGAATGAAGAGGTGGTACATACATACAATGAAATATTACTCAGTCATAAAAAAGAATAAAATCCTATTATTTGTAACAACATAAATAGACCTAAAGGGTATCATACTAAATGAAATAAGTTAGACAGAGAAAGACAAATAGTATATGATTTCATATATGTGCAATCTAGATAACAAAATAAATAAACACACGAAAACAGAAACAGATTCATAGATATGGAGAACAAACTGATGGTTATCAGATGCGACTGGGATTGGGAGCTGGGCCAAGAGCTTATAAAGCACAGCACAGAGAATATAGTCCAAAAAAAATATGGCAACTAAAATTCAGAGTTGTCAAGTCATGTATGCCAGGTCATAAAACTGGCAAATTTTTAAATAAGGATTTAAACTGCTGATTTTGCAATACCAAAGCCCAAGTGTTTAAATTTAAAATTTTACTACTTTATATCTAGTCTTGTGGCTATGTATGACTGTATGATATAGATGGCATCTGGATCTCTGTTGTAAGTGGTCTTACAATTGAAAAATCCTTTGAACTGAGGTAAGAAAGAATTGGGACAAAGTTCCACGTTTGTTCTCATTTTATTTATACTTCTATTCCCTCTCTGATTTCTCCTCTCTGTTCATCTTCTTACATTTCATTTGCTTCATATCTTCTTCATCATTGGGGCCCTCTTCATCACTGACAGTCATCTTCTTTCTAGTTAACTTTACAAAGTTACTTAGAAAAAAATTTCACATATATTATAAAAATCCTCACAAATTTATGTAATGTGGACTATCATTTCATTTTATAGACAAGGAAGATGAATAGTAGAGAAGGTAAATGATACTTCTCTTGTAAAACCACACATGTAAGATTATTAGACTGTTCAAAATGAATAAAACTGTGAAGTAAAAGTTAAATGTTAGCTGGTTGCAAGAATAAAGGACAGGAAGGAATTTTATGACATTTCAGCTCAACTCATCTCTTATGAATCAAAGAACAAACCTGAGAGCCTTCCAATCCATCAGCATCAAACACCATTTTAAAAGCTAAAGCATCCGTGGTTTGGTTCTGAAGTTTCATCCGGAGATTTAGATAGTTTATGGTATTAAATTCAGCCTTCAAAAAAACTCTTATAATTTAATCAGACACTTTCAGATGTTGTATTCCTCACGTCAAATACCACCACCATATACATGCCACCAGATCCATTTGATTGTCACCAATCTTGCAGGATTCCTCACTTTTTACTCCTAGATTATTACCAGAAGTCCTGCAGTATCCATAGTATACTCAGTGTTCAGGTTTGGACTTCACTTTGCTATTCTATTTCTTCTAAGCACAGATGTGAAACAAACTAATTCACTAAAAGTTATAGAATTTTAATGTATAGAAGTTAGTATTTTTGGGGAAAAAAAGATTGTTATTCATGTAAATTCTCGTGAAACCCAAACAACATATTGATTCTTAAAAATTAACTGTGAAAAAAGAACACATGCACCATGCACTAAGCTGTAAGGTGAACTCATACATTTGTTCAGTGATGTCAGTTCTTATAAGGCCTCAAGAGATCCATCTTCAAAATTTGAATTAGGTAAAATAGTTTTCTCTCTCTGTAGAGATGAATTAATTGCTATAAAGACCAATAGGTGACATCTACAAGTTACAGGGCAGTGTTTACATGTAGAAAGGACCTTTTTTACTTTGGCAAACAGTACGTATGTGGTATTAAGCTTTTAATAAGTGTTTTCCAGAAAAACTCTTGAGATATGTATTATTAGCTATCTTTTTACAGATAGGTAAATCTAGGTTCTGAAAGATTAGTTTATTTACCAATAGTCAAACTGTAACCTTCTTATTTTCAGTGCTCAGCATCTTACATTACAGCAGCTATCTTGAAATAATGTGCTCTAATTTAAGATCTCTGCATACAATAACGAAAATGAGAAAGCTTGTCCTAAAACATTAGTAGGAAAGAAAACAAGTATTCATTTATGGAACTTTCATACCTTTATCAATAATCTTCATAAACTTGATTCACCATGTTAAACATAGTCAATTCAGTCATTTTCTAGAGAGCGTACAAAAAATGTTTAGACAATTAAAACTGTAGTATGAGTCCAGCTTGTTGTAGAGCGATATAAAATAATAAAATACTATTTCTGGTCCCTATAGGTTTAGGGTCAACTTGAAAAAAAATGAATCTGTGGGAAACGGTTACAGAATTATCTAAGGTTAAAGTATGTGGGTTGGCTTTTAAATGCAGAAGAAAAAGATACATTGGAGTATGTTCCTATATAACATTCATGAACAGCATGGCTTAAACTGTGTGTTGAAACAAGAGTAAAATTTATGTATGTGCATGTGGAGGCAGAGTTACATTTCAGATAACAAATGTCTTTGAAATAATGAATCTTAATTTTTAATCCTGAAATCCAAAATGTCCTGAAAACAAAGTTTTTATAACTTATTTATTGGTAAAATAGAACCTGAACTGATATGAGAATTGTAATAGTATCTATGTATCCCATTAGGTGTAAATATCTATATTTAACTATAAAATATTAATGTATTTATTGTATTTGTTTAAATATGTTGCATCAGATTGAACTGGGAGAGTTGTTGTATAATATATAGATATGTCTCCATTAGTATTTTTCTAAGTTCCAAAAATTTTAAATTTATTTTGTACATCTTGTCCCAAGTGTTCTGGGTGAGGACTTATGAAACTTTATTTATTGGGGAGGGAGAGAAGGAAAGAAGACTAAGACACTGAGGAGGCCAGAGTTCCCCATTCACGATGAAGGAGACTACATAGAATTTTAAAGATAGGGCAAAATTAGAAATTCGATGCAGCAGGCATTAGGTAGGTGTGATTCTTCAAGAATGAGTATAACATGATAACAGTGACATTTTAAAGAAAGAATTGCTGCTCTGTGTATTTGATAGATGGATTGGTGAAAGAGGAAGAAAAGAAAGAGAGAGAGAGGGAGGGCGAGGGAGGGAGAGAGAAAGAGAGAGAGAGAAAGAGAGAGGAGGAAAGAAAGAGAAAGAGAAAGAAAAAAAGAGAAGAAAGAAAGAAAGAAAGAAAGAAGAAAGAAAGAAGAAAGAAAAAGAAAGAAAGAAAAAAGAAAGAAAGAGAGAGAAGAGAAAGAGAAGAGAAAGAAAGAAAAAGAAAGAAAGAAAGAGAGAGAGAGAGAAAGAGAGAGAGAAAGAAAGAAAAGGAGGAAGGAAGGAGGAAGGAAGGAAGGAAGGAAGGAAGGAAGGAAGGAAGGAAGGAAGGAAGGAAGGCAGAGGAGGGGAGGAGAGGAGAGGGGAGGGGAGGGGAAGGGAGGAGAGGAAGGAAGGACGCATCACTGTAATACTTCTCTAGTTTCTAACGGTAAGGTCATTGGCAAACTATTGTTTCTTTATTGATAAAATAAAGATAATAACAGTACATATATAATTAGGGTGCTGTGATTATTAAATGCCTCAATATACCTGTGCCACCTAGAAGAGTGTTTAACATATTTAAAGAGCACAGTAAGTAGTACTTATAACTACTTTTTATCATTATAAGACTGTGATACTGAACAAGCAAGTTAAGAATAGAAACAAATGTCAAAATTGACCATACAGTTTTCTTTTCTGGGGTATCTAGGGGAAATGACATCATTATATAAGAAAAAATATAAACACTTTATGGATACATTTGTTCACCTTAGCGCCTAAGGATAGATGCTCCAATCTTTAAAATGAGATAGAAAAGCATAACAGAAATTATTGTCCTTTAAATTAAATAATAAAGCATATATTAATAGAATTATCCAAATCTTTATCAGATATTGGATTCATGATTTACAAACCACTTGGATAAAAATATACAAATTTAAATTGTTGGAAAGGTTGTGGTATTTTTATTTTTATTTTTTTTTGCCTTTTTTCCCTCCATGAAATGGTAAGATAACTGGATGACGAAAGTACAGTCCCTTCAATTCTATGATTTAAATATATCAATTTTAAACAAGGCTACAGACTATTAAAAAAAACTTACCTTGGTCATCACAGAATCAAGCTACTGGGAAAGCAGGCAACAGACCACAAATAAAGATTTATCCTAGTGTGAAGCTGAAATCTAACACTGAAATCTAACTTTAGAATCCATTCTCTTCAAAACACACATGACAGGCAATATCCATAATCATTAAGTGAGCTAAATTTATTCTCTCACTTAAATGTGTCATACTTATAATATTTATTATTTTAGCACAAAATATAATCAAATCTTTTCTTGAATATTCCCAATAAAATATTTTATTAACAAAAAAGATTATTTAGGGAGAGATATTTTTCTTTATAAAGGGATTTATAAGAAAAGTTCTAACAATGAGTGTTTCTATCATAAACTATGCCTTTAACCTTCCACTGGAAAAAAAAATGCCTTAATTAAGCACCTAGCAAACATGGAGCTATATGTTGCACATACAAAGGTAAAAGACATAGTTCCTCTTGAGTGTCACAGTCATGGGTCCTTGGACCACGCTGCAACTGAGCATCTTAAGTCACCAGTCTGGAATAATTCCTGTCCCGAATGATGGATTTTGCTCACTTAATAATGCCGGAGTTTCCCTGTTATTGGAGTGTTCAAGCACCTGGGCTACAAAGTCGCCAGATTGTAGCTCAAATGTTTAGTGTGTCATTACTAATTTTTTGAGCATGGACAACTTAAATTGCCTCATTTATCTCATGTATAAAGTAGATATAAAGTAGATATAATAATATCTTTCCTATAGTACCGTTGTAATGATTAAATGTGTATAAAGAATCCACTGTAGCATAGAAAATACATTTAATAAATATTAGTTCTATTTCTGAAATCTATGTTTCATTTTGTTTTTTTCTCTCCTTCCAACTCCTGTGACTTCCTGGTTGCTGATGTCATCCGAGTCTTTTGATTACGAGATCACTCATTGGTGATAGAAGGAGTAAACTCACATTAATAGTTTCTTACTGGTTTTTCTACACTGACACTCATATTGAATGGGGCCAACAGAGTTGAACATAGGCCTAAAATATAATAGAAATTTTGTAATTGTTTATTTTGTATCCAGGTCTGATACTGATACTATGTGATAGGGTTAGTTCCTTTTCAAGACACTGAGGGAACAATCTGTTTCTTGGCCTTTTTCTGCACCTAGTAATCTGCCTGCTTATGGGCCCCTCCTCTATCTTCAAAGTACATGACTCCAATTTCTTCTTTCATCATCACAATGCCTTATCCTCTAAATCTGATTCCTCCTATATATTTCTCATATGTGTGGTTGTAATTCCACTGAGCCTACCTGGATAATCCAGAATACTCTCCTTATTTCCAACTCCTTAATTTAATCACATGTGCAAGTTCCTTTTGCAATGTAAGGTTAAAATTCACAGGCTTTGAGGATTAGAATGTGGGTACATTTGGAGGGCCATTATTCAGCCTGCCACATACATTTTCACTTATATTCAGATTAACTCCCAAAAATTAGATGAAAAGAAAAATTACTTTTAGAAAGTTACAATGGGATTAAATATGGTTTTCTAAATCATTTTTATGGTCTTTGAACCATAATAGGAATACTGTCATTTGCTTTCATCTACCAAATGGGAAAAACATCTTCCAAAGTATTGAATGATAGAAAAACACTAAATTAATAAAGCAGGATTGTGTAAAACATAGTGTTTCTCTGTGCATAGAACAACAGGTTCTTCCCCAAGAAATATTTGTTAATGGAACAGATGTATTAAAAGGATAGCATCTTCATGCAACAAAGTTATCTATTTCTTAGGCTGTGTCTGTATTTACTTTCTTTTATTTCTATTCAAATATAGTGCATTATTTTCATATTCAGTTGAATTAGCCACAGCTTTCAATGTACTTTTTTATCTGATGTAAGGTTAATGTGGTATCAAGAAATTTCATGAATTAGAATTTCTTGTTATTGCACAAGAGTTATAGCAACACGATCAAAAGCATTGTATTGTATGTAATAAAAAAGAAAAAGAAAAAATAAACTAATATAAACTAGGGGAGAACATTTTGATAATGACTTTCTTACACGGCATTTCTTATTGTGCAGATTATGAACTGGCCTAGCATGTCAGAAAACTGTATCTTTAATTGGTCTTTGTAACCATATTTCTAACCTCTGAAAGATATTAGCTAATAAAGGAGAACATTGCTTGCATTATTTAGGGCCTGAATAATTAGCAAGTCAGTCTCCAGACAAAGCTGATATGCTTTATTATTGAAAAAATCTAGGCTACCATATTAACTACATCTTTGCTCTCTGAGAGATACCCATCAAGATGGTAGTCAGAGATTTGCTGCAAGAAATTCTTTGATCCAAATTGTTTTAATTTTACAGAAAACTTGTTTTTCTTTAATTTGAATTTAAGTAATTATCTTTACCAACTGGTTGAGAAACATTAATGTCTTAAGTATCCTTTGGGATAAAAGAAACCGGTTACTTATCAGAGACGACATCAAATTCTTAGTCTCTCATTTAGTCAATAGCAGCATTTGCTATTACATGCACTGAAATTTAAAAGTGCTGACCAAAGGGAAAAAAGTAAATGAAAAGGAAATTAACTACTCTCTAACAGATGGACAGAGTCAATGAGTTATAAACTTCAGTGAGGTAAAAATGTAATCTGTAGTGGTTCAGGATTTTGTTTGTGTGTATTATATGCATGTGTGTATGCATGTATATGCACATCTATATTCGAAACTCAGAACTAACTCTCAAGCCTCCTTGGGATATTGGCATGGAATGGAAAATAGGCTTAGAATGTGGTAAAAGTTATTTCAACTAAACATTAGAGCATACATAACCATAAACTCATGTTTAGGTGGAAATAGAAAGAGGTGCATCACTTTGATCATAAGGACACGTTTTCAGTGATTCTTTAGATTCGAATTCAATTTGCTTCAAGAATTATGTTACTAGTATATGTAAAACTCTTAGCTTAGTCCTAACTAAACAAACAGCTTAGAAGAAATATCTCAAAATAAATATCTTAGAGTTTGGGGCAAATGTTAAATTTGCATTAATTTTTCATTATATGTACTTTAAACTTTCTGTCATGTGATATTTGGGGAAGGCTGAAGTTAGAAAAAATGGGCTATGAGAAAATACCTAGGTCAGAATTACACTTTGAAAACCAGAGACATTGAAAGCCTCACTCCCCGGGGTTCTCAGCATCAAGAGATCAAAAAAATATGTTCTGTTTCTGTGAGTTGAACTGTCTTTCAAATTACCTCATTGACTCAAAGGCTCCTGGTTATAAAAAAAAAAAAAAAAAAAAAAAAAAGTGATTTTTTTTTTGTTTAACACTGTGAACAGGGAAAGAATATAAATATCATCAGAGAGATGCATACGAGAGAGTTACTGAGATTCAGAACAATCATTTCCAGCTTGGGAGAAGAGTGACAGCTTCTCGGAAGAAGTAGCCTTTGAAATAACTTGTAGAAGGCTTGTGATTTTGACACATGGAGCTGAGGGTAAAAAGAGTTATTACCAAATGCAGGATGAATTAGAAGCAAAGGCATTCAGAACTAGGGTGAGCAAGGTTATCGTCTATATATCTATAAATATTGAGTAGTAGACAATGACAAAAATCACTAGAAGATTTTTTTTTCAATATCAACTTTGGTATCTTATAAATGCTCATTTTAAAATTATATATCTATTTTGAGATAGAATTTATGTACAATAAATCATGCACCTTTATAGTATGTATTCCAATAAGTTTGACATATGTTTACTATTGTGAAATGAACATCACACTTGAGAGTGAATGTATCAGTTATTCTTAAAGGTTTCTTTATGCCCCTTGACATGTGCAGACCCCCACCTCAAGAAATTACTGATCTGTTTTCTGGCACTATCAATTAGTTTACATTTTCTAGAGAATTATATGAATGGAATTCTACAATATGTACTCTTTTATGTCTGTTTTTTTTCACTCAGTAAAATTATTTTGAGATTAAGTCATAACATAGAGAGAGAGAGAGAGAGAGAGAGAGAGAGAGAGAGAGAGAGAGAGAGAGAGAGAAAGGGTTCAGTTTTTTTAATTGCTGAGTAGTATTCCATTATATAAATACTTTATAGTTTGTTCATCTATTTGTTTGTTGATGGACATTTTGATTGTTTCTACTTTTGACTATTTCAGATAAAGTTGCTATTGACATTCATATATATAAATTGTCTATCGACATGTGCTTTATTTTCCTTTGGTAAATATTTAGGAGTGTAATGGCTAGATCATTTAGTAGGTAAGTATATGATTAAGTTTTATAAAACTGCCAATTCCCACCCCCAAAAAGTGGTTGTATCATTTTAAATTCTTACCAATAGTGTGTGAGAATTTTAATTGTTTCAGATTCCCACTAACATTTGGTAAATATTTTACATTTTATCCATTCTAAAGAAGTATGTAGTGATATTGTATTATGTGTTTTATTTTAATTTCTCTAATAACTAATGATGTAGAGCATCTTTCATGTACTTATTTTTAATAGGTATACATTCCTTGGGGGAAATGACTCTATTCTTTTGTTCAATTTTTAGTAGGTTATTTAGTTATTAATGAGTTTTTAAATATCTAATACTTGTATAATGAAAACTACAAAACTTTTGTTAGATTTACTTTTAAGTGTTTTATATTACCTTTGTAAAAGATATTTTACTGCAAATGCATACCATATGTTCAAAAACTTAAGTAGAGACAAGAAAGACCTAAAAAACCAATAGAACTTCTAAAGAAAAACACTATAATGTCAGTTAAGAAAAATATGTTGGAAGGGATTAATGAGTTTAAACATTTTAAAGAAATTAACACTACATAGTCAAAAATGGTATCAACAAGGGTAAATATAAAGATTTAAAATATATTAGTACTTAAATCTCTTTAAAAAGAATTGATTACTTAAACAAAAATTTGGGGTCCTGAATATTTTGAATTCCTATAAATCTACTCTAGCCTTTTTCTAAAACTCAATTACTTGGAAACAATTTGATCCTTTTGCTCTTGTTTTTAAAATTTGTTAAAATTTTAACAAATGTGCTTGCCTCCTGTTAGAACCACATAAAAATTACAACTAAATTGTGGAACAGCCATCTTTGGGAGTCACTTGAAGTCTAGCCAGACAGAAGTCCTACAACTAGGGACACACAGAAGAGATCACTTTGAGATTGGTAGGAGGGGCAGAGATGTGGAACGGGCTGGTCCCACACCTATGTGTGCTGGTTTAAAATTGCGAGGGCTGCTGAAGTCCCCCTGGAGGAGCAAGGGGTTTCAGCCCCACACTGAGCTACTCAGCCCAGGATGCCAGTGCCAGGAAGTGAAATCCTCACAATTTCTGGCTGTGAAAACCAGTGGAATTTGTGGCTGAGCAAGACAAACGGCTCAGGAAGTTGCAAACATTCCTCTTAAGGGGTCTGTGCATGGACTTACTCACTGATGGACTCACTCGCTCTGAGATCTAGCACTGGGACAGCAGCTTAAAAGACACCAAGGACATATGGGGAGAAATTGAGTTGTTCGGTTTCAGGGTGAGGATTAGAAGGGCAGCTTTCACCCAGATAGAAGTGCTGGTGGAGGCTACTATTCTTTGCTGGACCCCCCCCCCACTCCCAGCATGCAGATAGAGGCAGATGCCATATCTGAGCCTCCAAAACCTGGTTAACACCATTTACCCTTCCTTGGTGATTCCCTGCGACCCTGCCCCACCTAATTTGTGGGTCCAACCCAAGCTGCTTCCAGTGGATTTTCCATACAAATTGCCTATCTTGGCTTATGCTGCAAACTTTCCTAAAATCTGCCAAAGGTTCACAAAATCCAAACACGTAGCGTCTGGGCTCAGCATGCCCGGTACCTCTTGCTGAGCAGCCTAAAGCCCGACTCCAGCAGAAGCCTGTCTTGGCTTTTGGCTTAGCTTCTTGAGGCAAATCCAAGCCTACTGTGGGTTGCGGCCATCTGCAGATTTCTTGGTGGTTCATGGCAGGTGACCCTGGGAGAGGCACAGTTAGTGACTGAAGTTGGACTGTGGTGGGCCCCCTTCCAGGAGGCTCTAGACTATGCACCCAGTGGCCAGCTTTGGTCTGAGGTGGTGTACCACTGAAGATTACATCCGAGAACAACACACCCAAAAGGCAGACAGGGAAAGTACCAGAGTCTTGCTAAAGAGAATCCTGCTCTGTAGGGTCAGCTCCTAGACAATAGTTCCTCCACAGTAGTCACTGGCCACAGTCCTCACAACCAATCAGCTCTAGCATCAGTCCCTTCCACTGGCATGCAAACAGTAATCAAGACTCAGTCCATGCCAGAGACACACATGGAGCACCAGTTCCAGTGACCATGGAGATTATGCCATTGGGCCCCATGGGACACTTACTACATCAGGTGACTCTACTAATATCAGGAGATATGGTAGCCCTGCCTAATACATAGAAATAAACACGAAGTCAGACAAAATAGAGAAATAAAGAAACATGTTCCAAATAAAAGAACAGAACAAATTTCTAGAAAAATAACTAAGCAAAATGGAAACAAGTTTCCATCAAATGCAGACTTCCAAACACTGTGTTTTTAAGGATGCTCAAAGAACTTATAGGAAAAGTAGATGAACTCAGTGAGAACTTTAACAAAGAGATAGAATAAAACTAAAAGTGGAGATAGAAAACATAAAAAAGAACCAATAGGAAATGAAGAATACCTTAAAAGGAATTAGCAGTAGATTAGATGAAGTGGAGGATCAAATCAGTGATTTAGAAAAGATAGCAAGAAAAAAAAAAAATTAAAATATGAGGATAGTTTAGGGTCCTCCGAGGCAACATCAAGTGTACCAACATTCGCATTATAGGGGTACCAGAAAGAGAGACAACAAGAAAATGAAAACATATTTCAAGAAATAATGATGGAAAACTTCTCTAACCTGGTGAAGGAAATAGACATACAACCCCAGGAAGCTCAGATAACTCCAAAAAACCAGGGATCCAAAGAGGCCCACATTAAGACACATCATCATTAAAATGCCAGAGGTAAAAGATAAAGAGAGAATCTTAAAAGCAGTATGAGAAAGGCAATTAGTTACCTATAAGGGGCCCCCACAAGACTTCCAGCTTATTTGTCAACAGCAACTTTGCAGGCCAGAAGGGATTGGCAGGAAACATTCAAAGTGATGAAAAGCAAGGACCTACAACCAAGATCATTCTACTCAGTAAAGCTCTCATTTAGAATTGAAGGACAAAGGGCTTCCCAAACAAGAAGAAGCTAAAGGAGTTCAATGCCATTGAGCCAGTATTATAGAAATTATTAGAGAAAAGTCTTTAAGAAGAAGAAGAAAAAAAAAGATTAAGAATTTGAATAATAAAATGGCAATAACTACATATCTATCAACAATTATTTTGAATGTAAGTGGATTTAAATGTTCTAATCAAAAGATAGGGTGGCTGAATGGCTAAGAAAATAAGACCTTTACATGTGCTGCCTACAAGAGACTAACTTTAAATTGAAAGGCACACATAAACTGAATGTTAAAGGTATGGAAAAAATGTTTCAAGAAAATGAAAACAAGAAAAATTTTGGGTGGCAATACTTACATCAGACAAAATAGACTTTAAAACAAAGGCTATAACAAGAGACAAAGAAAGACTCAAGAATCCCACTTCTGGGTATTTATCCAATGAAACCCAAAACACTAATTTGAAGGGAAATTTATATGTTCATTGCAGGATTATTTACAATAGTTAAGATATGGAGATTACCTGGTGTCCATTATGGATAAAGAACAGGTGGTACACGTATGCAATGGAATATTACTCAGCCATAGAACAAGAATGATATCTTGCCATCTGCAACAACACGGATGGGCCTACAGGGCATTGTGCTGAGTGGAGTAACTAAGGCAAATGCCATACAATTTCACATACAATAAAATAACAAAATAAACTAACAAAGCAGAAACAGATTCATAGGTACCGACAATATTTTCATGGTTGCCAGATGAGAGGGGTGTTGGAAAGGTAGGTGAAAAATGGGAAAGGGATTAAGAAGTATAAAATGGCAGTTACAAAATAGTTATGGGACTGTAAAGTATAGCATAAGGAATATGATCAATATTATTGTACTAACTATGTACAGTGTCAGTGGGTACTAGATTTATTGGGTTGATCACTTTGTAAGTTATATATCTGTCTAATCAGTACATTGTACACCTGAAATGAATATAATAGTGTATGTCAACTGTAATTAAAAATTTTAAAAAATATCAAAATCCTTAAAAATTGTTAGGCATCACCAAAAATAATTATTCCTCATTACTGGCAAGACCTTCTGAGTATTCTACCAATACCCAGTGAATAATGAAATCTTCCAGTTTGAGTGATAGGAACAAGCACTACTCCTGGCTCTGATTTAGCTCTGGACAATGTTCCTTCTGACAATTTTGAACATTTTTTCCCATTGCCTCACATAATTTCCTTGAACCCATGAACAGGTCATTACTCTACTGAATACGTGATACTTGTCTTCAAATACGTATCTGTAATCTATAGTTTCTCCATTTTGTGCAGCTTTTGTTTCTTCAGCCTTTTGTCTTCCAAACTCTAGCCACCTTGGTCTCTCACAACTCAGTTCTATCTCAGTTCAGGGTGTCTTTTAAGTTCCACCTGGGTTCCCCATCCCTTTGCAGCAGCCCAGTAAACTTTCAAGGCACTAAGCTGAAGCAATCATATAGCTCATTTCATCTGTTTTACACTTGCCAATACCCCTGATCTTTATTGTTTGGTGTCCAGTTTATTGAAAATCATCATTTTTCATATTTTGTCTATTTGGTTTTAATTGTTTCAGGAGGGAGAGGATGTCCAGTCCCTGTTACTCCATCTTGATCAGTGGTCAAGTCTTGAATATTTTAATAAAAGATCTTACACTTTCCTGAATATTAATGAAACATCATTTGGGATATGAAGAACAATTCTGGATTTTGGGCAAAGCTCAGCATATCAGAAAGCAGAGAAAAATTTCTGGTCGAGGATGTGGGTTACGTATCTGCGTAACTTCTTCCCCTGGCAAATTGTACCTGAAAGGAGAAGCTGGCTTGATAAGAATACGATGATTATCCATAGAATGAAGGACATCAGCAAAGGATAGGGAGGACTATATAGAAGAAATCTGTATTATCATCTTCATTATCACATTATTATTATTCCTCATTATATTCCTAAGTTGATGTTAAAGTCGACTTCATGGGTTCTGCAAGAGAACCCCCAGATGCCTATCACTGTTGATTTCAGAGACTATCGCCAGCTAGATATTGCTAACAGATTCTTTTCTTATAACCTGGAGTCAGACACTTAAAAGTGCCAAACAAACTGGGGTAACTTGAAAGATAAGTTGCTTCAGCTTAGGAAAAGGAACACCAACAATCTAATTTAGGTCCTTCATGTTGTAAATTAGTTTGATTCAAGTATAACATAGGGAAAAAAAATAATTGTATAACTTACTTAAACCTGATTGGATAGGGTATACTTTCTACATTAAAAATTCATATACTTAGTTTTTATGAATGTCAAAATATTGTTTATTTCTTCCTTCTGTTCCTCCTTCCCACATTGTGTCCATTACTCTGCTATAGAGCACCTGAAGAAACTTTACCTGTTCAATACTGTAGACATTTTATGCTTCCACTGCTTCTCCCCAAAAATCTAAGCCTTGAAATATATTTTTTCTGTCTACTTAGGGCAGAAACCATCAAACATTTTGACTAATTTTATATTTGACTGAAACCAGTGAAATGTGGGACTTTGAGCGTATCTCTCTGAAATTTATTTTTCTCAAAACTTGGTAAAGTAAATTTCATTTGCTATATACAAGTTTAGTAATTCTAAGATTCTCAGTGTAATTTTTTATTTATTAATAGTATATCTTAGATATTAGAACTACTCCTTTGCATGCTAAATACATTTAACGTTGTCCTTTTTGATGAATTCTAAAATAATCAGACATATTCTTTCTTGCTAACCAAGACCCCAGACTGCTTCTCCTGAAATAACAATGGGACAGTTTCCCGTGTAACCTTTTACAAATTTTCTATACCTGTATAATCTATATCCATCAGGTTTTTATTTGTTTGTTTGTTTTGTTTTATTTTTGTTTTTTACATAATTGGGTAAAAGTACAGTATGTATTGTTTTACATCATGCTTATTTTTTTACTTAATATTTCTTGGAGATCAAATGTGTTTATTATGGAATTTCTATTAATTTAAATTTATCCCCTCTCCAGGACATATTATATTCTGCTATGTCCTTTATTTCTTTATCAACATTCAGAGAAGCCATTTCCCACCATTCTCACTAACTACTTACTATAGATGTCAGGAGGAATACCCCATGCCAAAGGAGAAAAGGAATTTGAAGGATGTTGTATTAGTCAGAGTTTTCCAGAGAAACAGTACCAATAGGATATCTAAGGGAAGATTTCTTATAGGAATTGTCTCATGAGATTATGGAGGCTGAGATGTCCCACACTCTGGCATCTATAAGCTGGAAAACTAGGGAAGCTGATGTTGTAACTTAGTCTGAGTCCAAAGGCCTGGAGAGCCAAGGGGCCCAGTATTGTAAGTCCCCAGAACGAAGGACCTCAGATGTCTGATATTCAAGGACTCTCAACTGATGAATGATGCCTACCCACATATGAGAGGATGAATTGTCTTTACTCAGTCTATTAATTTAGATGTTAATCTCTTCAGGAAATACTCTCATAGATACACACAGAAATGTTTTGCCAGCTATCTGGGTGTCCCTTAGCCCATCCAAGTTAACACATAAAATTAAGCATCACAGATGTAATAATAAAACCCATTTTCATGGTTCTTTAACTGACATTCTGTATAAGATAATTTTGGTTCATTTTTTTTTTATTCTTTTGCTCAAAAGCCTTTACTTGTTCACAGATACTTATTTAATCATATACACTTATTTTAACAAGTAAGCCTGTGCAATATCTGCAAATCTCTATGTCCTAGTATTCCTCTACACACATCCCATGCTCTGGTCCAAAGTGACCCTACTCTAGAGACTCATGATTTCTAACCTCCCGCTTTTGCTTAGGAGTTTGACTCTGCCTGAAATGTCTTCCCTCCTATCTATAGGAAAAAACCGCAAGTCCTTTGTTGTTTTTTGTTTGTTTGTTTTTTCAATACAGCATAACATCACTTTTATATGAAATCTCAAATCTTTTGTATCTCTTTAAAGACATTTGTGTCATTGCTCATATTAGGCTTATATGCATACTAACTATCCCTTACAGGATGATTATTAATTACCTTAAAATAATGCCAAAGTCTTTTTCTTCAGTGTATGCCATGTTCAGCACAATATCTTAGGTAAGGTAAATGCTCAATTGAACGGACTGAATTTGGTACATTTTTACCATTGTGTGTGAATAAATTTCTGATTTATAAAGGAAATATTTCAACTAGCCTTGCTAGAATGTATCCATTACATTAAGTGGAAAGCAACTGCGTGGTAACTAAATAGATAACTTTTATTCCTGTGGACTCGGAAAGTTTAAGTTTCATTTAATGATAAAGATCAGAAAACAAAGGAAACAATCAACAGTAATAGTTCCCATTACCATGAATGAAAATATTCAGCTTTTAATAAGTGACAGACAAGAATATGATGGCAAAAAAAAATGATGTTATTTTTTTCCTAACTCTGGCCAAAGTCAGAAAAAAAGAAAATATTATATAATCATGGCATTATGGCCTACAAGTGGAATTCATTTTTCATTTCATGTATCATAGCACTCTTTGTATTAGTTCCCACAATATCCATTGCAAATCTATCATATATTACATTTGTACAGTATGTTTTAAATGAGTTGTTTTGTTTTGTTTTGTTTTTAACTTGCTTAGGGGGCAGTAATCAGTATATGCAACTCATGCAATTCTTTCAGAGAGGAAAAAATAGTATGCCTTCCAAATGAATACATAGAAAAAATGTATTTTGAATTATCAAAGAGTTTTTAGAATCCAAACTATTTGTAAATGCGAATTGACTATATTCAGATCTAATAGTAGTTTAAGGGGAAAAATTAGTAAAATTTTGTATTCTCACTTTATCAATAGACAGATTTGTTTGGGAAAAAGACTATTAAGTAGAAAGGGAAAAAGAAGGCAATACTAAGTTTAAAAAATGAATGTATTTTAAGAGATTCTGTTTATTTGCTGAATTCGGATTTTAAATTTGGGTTTTTTTGTTTATATTATAGCAAGAAAATTTAAAAGAGAAATATGGTTATTTAAAAACTGGTTACTCCCAAAAGATTTTTAAATAACAAGAAATAACAATTTGGAAAATTTTCTCAGTAATAATTTCATACGCACATTTTATATGGTTGTTTCTTATAACAACCCCTCCAATACTTACTATGTCATTTAATTTTCATGAGGTATTATTATTGAAATCCTCTTTATGAAGAAACAGACTTAGAGCGATCTAGCAAATTTCTCAACATCACTCAGTTACTAAGAGACGCAGCTAGAATTCAAAGCTAAGACTAATAGACTAAAAGATGCATTTAACCATGTGTCTCCTGTAAGTATCCTATAAGGAAGAAAATGAGTTGGTCTAATAGTGATAATGATGATGATCATCATCATCATGATAAAGAAAGAGAAGATACTTTTATTGAGCACTTACTATATGTGCTGAATGATTTTCTTATCACTTTGTAATAACTCATTTAGACATTATGACAATCTATAAGTAGCATTATCACCTCTATTTAAAAAAAAGGACTATAATTGGACACAGAGAATTTACCTCTTACCTGCTTAGTGTCACACAGCTGGTAACTCAAAGCTAGGCTTCACATCCTGGACTGTATAGTCATCATATAATGTATATTTTATATCACTAGAGCAGCAAGAAGCTTCGGGCATATTCTTTGTCAAGAATTTAGAGATTAATTGTAATATTGAAGTTTGGTTGAAATGAGAAGATCTGAGTCAATAAAAACAGGTAAGAGGTTTTTGCAGTTAGCAGGCATGAGGTAATTAATGATTAACTATTTTCTAATAGTCAAACTTGAAAGTAAAATAATTTATTTAAATTACTAAATTTATTTAAATTATTAAAACTCTTAAACATCTAATGAAACAAATTAAAAAATGATCACAATTTACAAATTGGGTTTGAGAAGAGAGTCAAAATGACCACAAGTTTATGAGTTATGATGTTGGCAATGGCATCTGGTAAGAGGAAAGTTTTCGAGAAAGTAAACTAATTGGTATTTAATATCTGTTAATTAGCTGTTATTTTGTTACTCTATCATCACTTGAGTTGATAGCAAACGTGTTTCAAAATTTTATTTGTTTATATAAAAATAAAGGAAGCTGTTAGAGCAGAAAGAGTGTTAGAAGCTGATTCTGGCCCCATATCCTGCTATTCACTAAACATATGGCTGAAAAATCACTTACTGTCTATGCACATCAGATATCTTTTGTAATATGCTATCTGCACTTACAGAATGGCTATAATTATCAAAGCAATTCATATGGGATATTACTTTCTAACATATAGAGCAATGAAAAATAGAATATAATTATTTCTATGCCTAAATCCCTACTCATAGAATGTACACACCCTTGTTATACTATCTCTAAATCATATTCTTGATGGTAACATGGGTTCACATCTCAGCTCTACCACTTACCTTATGATTTGTGATCTTGAATATGTTACTAGAATTTTCTATGCCTTCTCTGTGAAATGAAATACACAGTAGTACCTAACTCATTAGATTGTATCGAGCTTAAAGATATAATTAATGGATATAAGGTGTTTATAAGAGTGCATAAAACACGTAGTGAGTCAATGTCATTTTTATTATTAATACTAACATTATTAATAACTCAATGATTTTTACTGTTCAGTCATCTAATGAAACCCTTATGGTCTATCATGGACATATGGATTTCTTTAAGTTAATATGGACAAAAATTATACAGCAAATGTCACAGGTATTATAATCTTTAAAGATATTCATAATGATCCCCTCAAGTGTAATAATTTATAACCTAATTAATGTATTTGTATTATTTCTAATTGTGCAAATAAAAGAAGTTGATGTATTGCCTTACTTGTGTATCCAAAATATACTGTACTTATTTTTGTTGAACAACAATAAATATTTATTATCCAGTAATTTGAAGTGTTTATCTTACTATAGAGTAAAGGAAGAGTAGATCTGGTATATTACAGTTTGATTTAAAGGTACAATACCATTTTGTATTTTTTCACTTACCTTCAATGAGTAAGTTGAATAATCCAATGAGGAAGGCATTTTCCTTGACAGATATTTATCTTAGTAAAAAAAATGCTGAGACTGTAAAATATTTTAAAATGTTACCATGTGAAATACTATTTCAGAACATATATTCTGTGTAATGGTATTTGCCATCTGGCATTCTTAAAAATAAGTCTTCTTTCTTTACACATTGTACATCTTTTTATTTGTCTTTTTCAGTTTGTGTCTAGTCATAATTAATCTCCGGGTGCACATAATAGGCCTCTCTTGCATGTTCTCTTAGCTAAGGAAACAAGTACTCAGGAGCGCAACATCATAGGCAGAGAACAAAGGATTCACATTCAGCTTTCTGTGTTAGAGAGCACAGATGTGAATCTCAGGAGCCCAGCTTCTTAGCAATGAAACGAAGGATTTACAGCCCTCCAGCTTTCTCAGCTACCAAAGCTCTTCAAGGCTTTCAAGAGATGACCTTCGTAGCAAAGGGCTGGATTCTTTTAATGCACTTACTTTCAAAAGGTAGCATACCTGTTTTTCCAGTGTCATGTGGATGCTATTAAAAGGGAGTTTCCATGGATACGACATCAGTGGGAATGAAGCAGGATTGTCCTCTTTTCAGACTTATTGTTGCTCCAAATATTCCTAAAACTTATATCATGTCACTCTTTTTATTCATATTTCTTATGACTGGTTATAAAGTACTGTTGTGGTAAGCAATTAATGTTTCTCTAAATGTGTAGGTTCAAATACCAAGGTTTTTATGAGGGATGTTGTAACATGTGCATGGAGAAGAGGTCAGTTAATTATTAATAATTTATTGAGAGTTTTGTTATGAGTCTTTCTTATATGACTTTAGAGAATACACATTAAGAAGAGACACCATTCATTTCCTTTAAGTGATAACAGAATTTATCAAATATAATATTCCCCTTAAGTAATGTGAATTTGAAGTTGTATCACAACAACACTACAAAGTTCCCCTTCCCCTTTCTGTTTGTATTTTGGGTGATTTAATTCTAAATACATATTATGCCCTTATAATTACACATTTTTGGAATATTATGATTAAAGTGTGTCAAATTATTTTTACCAAGAATTAATCTAATGTCAAATGTTACCAAATCAATTAATTTGTTGAGCATCTATTATGTGTCAGGCAATATGCTTATCATTGGGATTTCTACAATTAAAAGGATATATACTTTCTCTGGAGAACTCATGAAAGATCCTCACTACCACCTCTTCATGAAGATATGAAACCTTACCAGTAAATATCCCCAACCTTGAGAACACAGTTATAAACTGTTTGAGCCACTAGTTATAAACTTGTGGGCAGGAAACCCTTACCTGAAAGAAGAGAATGGAATTCCTGAAATAAGAACAGACTTTGAAAAATAAGTAATTAGGTGAACTTCTCCATATTCAGTTCAGCAGTATCAATTATTGACTAACCCATCAATACATGAGGGGGAAAATAAATCTTATTTTAAAGATATTGCTAATTAAGTTCATTGAAAATTTAGCTGAGTCCACTGAGTTTTAAGAAAATTTAATGTAGTTGATCAGCTTTTGTTTTCCTTACATTGGCTTTTGGTAAATAAATATAGAATAAAACATATTTATTATGATATTGTTTGATTTTAGTTTATTAATAAGCAGAAATCATTTACTTGTAGAAAACTTTAGTTTGTAAAATGAGAGAGTTTTACTTTTATCTACTAATAATCTAGTCTCTTTTAAAATTAAATATGTATCATATCATTTTATTTCATTTGATGTTTAAGAAAAACCATGGAATTAAAATGTCACTAATTTTCCTGTAACTATTAATGCTCCCATATAAAAGTATGTCCCTAGAAATGCACATCTAACTTCTTTGAAGTAAACTAGAAATTGTATGGCATCTCATTGATTTGTGAATTGTGATTTAATTTTTAAAATCAATCATTTTCAGTAGAAATTTATGGGTTTCGTTTGTTTGTTTTCTGCTTGGTATTTTAAAAAGCCAAAAAATGCAAATTCACATTGAAGACCGATTAATATTCAGATAACCAAAAATTCAATATTAATCCCCAAATGGTAACTTCAAAATAATGGTCAGGTTGAGCGGAAAAATGTTACTTTTCTTTAAATAAAGATGAGGGGATAATTTAAGAGATTATCAGATGGTCTTTGAACCATACTAGTCATCCTTCATGAAAAAAATGCAAATTAATATAAATATTTAATCTTTAAATTGTTTTTTTAATTACGAAAACCCACCTACAAATATTCATTATTATCAAAAGGTCCAGCTTTTAAAACTTTACTTACACGTTCATCAGAAAAAAAACTAGATATAATCAGCCCCTGAAATTGGAAGAAAGTTATCTTCAGATTATTACCTTTGTATATTGAAACTATTGGTAAGAAATAAGTTTCCCAATACTTTAAGAGAAAACTAACATATGCTTTCTTCATTATTGCCATTTTTTCTTCTTTGGAAAAGAGGTGAGAAAAAGACATTAATTATGCCTTTAAATATCTACCTACATTTCAGCCAAATACTTTAAAGGGTAGGGAAAGTGGAGCAAACTTTCACAGAAATTCGTAAACCCTTCAACTGCCACAAATAGATTTTAGGTAGCATGAGCAATTTATTAGATTTACTGCTTGTACTTGTTCACATAAAGGAATTTGTAAGATATTCCACAAAAGAAGATAAAATTGAAGGTTGTTGGTATAAACTGTTATTGTTGTAAGCTATCCAAACAAGGGATGTGACCTAGGAATAAAAAAGAGGTTATTTTATCTTTTCTGTCACTGGATTTGTCTCTCCTTTAAGTCATCTCTGAGTATTATCCATTGTTTTATTTTTCATCCTTGTTCTGAAAGCACTCTTATTGTTTAGTAAGCAGAATTAGGGTAGCTGAAGTTTATAGTCAATGGCTGACAAACAATAAGGTCAATGTCTGTTTCATCTTGAAAAAATTGAGGTTACAACAGGTGAAATTATCATTCTCTTTTGTTTTTATGGCTCTAATAGAATGCCAGAGAGTCCCTGACCTCTGCTGCCAGTCGTGTCTTACTCTAATCGCAACGTATAACCTTTGATACTCAATTAAACAGGAAATAAAGCAACGAATGGGTCAATATGCATGTTTAGCCAATGCAAGCCTTCAAAGTGAATTCCAAAGGGCTTTCAAGTATGCCATAACCCTTATTCATTGGGCACACAGGCATAAAAGTTATGTCAGTAAAGTAAAATAACATAGAAACAAAAAAATAACCTATATCATTTATTTTCTTTCTGACCCTAAGACCTGTGTATTAAGTTATCCCACAACGGAACAATTCACATTATGTTTCCTGATCTCTAAAGGCGAGGGTGTTTCTGAACGAGAAAAGATACATGCTTTGGGCATAGAAGGTTGCTAACTTGAATAGTCAGATCTTTTTATTTAATGTGAATCTATTTTTAAGTAGAAGAGAACCAGAGTGCACTTTTTTTTTTTCTTTACATAATACACTAAGCATGGTTTTTGAGAAGAGTTAAGTATGACAGTGTCAGTGCTGGTAATAGTTTTGGTGATCAACTGGGGAGGCGTCCGTCTTCAGGTGTACTATAATTCTGATACATCCTACAAAGTGACAATTTGTTAGTGGGTAAATTTTCCTCACATATGTTCAAAGATACTATTTCATGTTTTATCCAGGAAAACAATGAGAAAAAAGTGGGATAGAGGACATTCGTGGCAAAAAAAACAATGTCAGAAACAGCATGGTTTTGGGATTGATTAGATCTATATGGAAATCCTGATTTTATTTCTTGTTAGAAATGAATAAATTAAATAATCTTTGATTCATCATTTTCTATGAATTAGGAATAATATACATCTCTTTATATTGTATTTCTTCTGATTTTTTTTTTACTAAAAGTGGTAGTTCTTATTTAATTATTTCAGTGAATAGCATAAGACAGGTATTAAATAAATATTTCGTAGCTTGTCATTAATTTACTATATATGTTTTTCTATCAAACTAACAGATTTGATCTAATACAATATTAGTAGTTAAAGCTCCAGAAACACAGCACAACAGTATAATATGTCATGTAAAGTAGTGATGCATTTTAATTTCAGGTAAAATGGTTTACACAGCCTCTGGAATACACACAATACACAGAGAGACACACAGACACACATACATACACATTAGAAGAGATTTGAAAATATATGCATAAATGTCTATAGCAGCAATCTTTGGGTAGTAGGAATGTGGTGTATTTTTTAAATTTTTCTGTATTGTACATTTACAACTTTTGTAATAACAATATAAAATTGTATTAATGTTTGTAAATCATCTACTTAGTTTAAAAATTATAAATGAGATTATTTATAATCTGTCAGCTTCTCACTTAAAAATATTAGGAATATTATCTTAGTATCATCTCCTGTTTCCAGTTTTCACAGGTTCATTAATTTCTGAATGCATATATTAATTAATTGCAAATATGTGTTCCCTACATGCCAGCTGATAACTAAACTCATCGCCTCATTTTAAAATAAAACTTTATTGTGTTAATTGCTTTAAAATGATGAATGATATTACACTAAGCTAGGATTTTCTTAGACTACATTAGATATTGCATTAGACTTTGATATGTGGGAAAATGAGATTGCTCTTTAGTTACCTTTTTTGTGCAAGATTATGAGATTTATTATAAATACCTATTTTGAATGAAGAATATGGTTGCTTTTATGCTGTTATATATGCTCGGAACATTTCAGATAACATTTTAATTATTCACTTTTTTTAGATTTGTAGAATTTTCTTGTGGAATCAACTGGACCCAATGCATTTTAAAAGGATAACTCTTAGTTTTCTTTATCATTTCCATGTAAAGAAACTTTTACTTATTCTAGGGTCAGTTTTGATAAATTGTATTTTCTAGAAAAGAATTCATTGAATTTATTGCATTGAGTTTTGTAAAGTATTTCAAGCTTTCGCTACTTATTGGTTGTGTCCTTCCTTCCTGTCATTAATTATTCTGTGTATTTCTGTGTCCTCCATGACTATGATTAGGCTATTTCTGGTTCTTTTTTTATTTATTTTTTTCAATGAGCTTGATGTTTATATTATCAGTTCTACTGTTTTCTAGCTTACTAAATTCTACTTTTATTTTTAAATAATGTATCAATTTTATTTTTAGGGTACAAGTTTTATCACATTTCTGTAAGATCTACTTTATTTTATTGCTTAGATCATCTATATTTTTACTTTTTTGGACTATTTGAGCTATCTTCATCATAGAAAGTAAATTAAAGTCTATTATATTTGTGATTTTGCCTATTTGCCTCAGATCTCTGATAGATTCTGCTTTATGACAGCTTCTGCTTCAGATATGACGGATAAATATTTATTACTGTCATGTCATCATTGTAGGTTGTAGCCTTTAGTGTTATGAACTGCTTTCTTTTGTTCGTTTCATACATCTGTGCATTAAATTGAATTCTCCCTTAATTGTCTATTAAAAATTTTGCATCCCCCTTTTTTTCACATACCTACTATGTCCTTGACCTTCCAACTTCCTAAATTGCTTTGTTTACATAGGTCTCTCATATACAGCAAATAACTTGGTTTTGTTTTGTGAGCAATTTGAAGAAATTTTTTCTTTTAATAAGACATTAAATCTTACTTATATCTTTTACATGACAAGTTTTTGTTAGGTCTGTGATTTATGTTATGTTTACTGCTTTAGTTGTCTTTCATTATGTAGACAATATTCTTTATTTATTTTGCTTTTAATATTTTGATATTCTATTATTTTTCCTATTGTTAAGCTTTACATTAATATTAAAATATGATGGTCTTATCCTCCTCTTTATTTATTTATTTGTTTATTTTTAATTAAAATTATTGGAATGCTATTGGTTAATAAAATCAAGTATACAATTCATTTATGTGTCATATATATATATATTGCATCGTGTGTTCACAACACAAAGTTAAATTTCCTTCTGCCACCAAATATTCGACCCTCCTTTAACCCTACCTACTTCTCCCACCCTCTTTTCCCTCTGGTAACTACTAATACACTGTCCATGTCCATGAGTCTTCGAATCTTTTTTGTCATGTTTGTTTGTTATTTTAAGTTTTATCTTTCGCATATGAGTGAAACCATATGGTTCTCATCTTTTTTCTGTTTGTCTTATTTTGCGTGGCTTGATTATCTCAAGATCCATCCATGTTGTCACAAATGGCAATATCACATCTTTTCTTATGGATGAATAATATTCCATTGTATATATGTACCACATCTTATTTATCCAATCATCTATTGAAGGACCCTTCAGTTGTTTCCATGTCTTGGCCACTTGAACAATACTGCTATGAACATGAGATGCATATATCTTAATGAATAAATGTTTTCAAGTTTTTTGGGTAAATCCAGAAGAGGGATTATTGGACCCTATGGTAACTAGTCTTAGTTTTTTTGAGAGAACTCCATACTGTTTTCCATACTGGCTATACCAATTTACGTTCCCACTAGCGGTGTATTAGGGTTCCTTTTACCCCATAACCTCTCCAACACTTCTTATTATTTATCCTCTTGATGATAGCCATTCTAACAGGTATTTGGTAGTAGCTCATTGTACTTTTGATTTGTATTTCCCTAATAGCTAGTGATGTTGAGCATCATTTCTTATGTCTATTAGCCATTTGGGAGAAGTATCTGCCCAGGTCCTTCACCCATTTTTTAATAGGATTATTTGTTTTTTAATGTTGAGTTGTATGATTTCTTTATATATTTTGGAAATTAGACCCTTATTAGAGACATTGTTTGCAAATACTTTCTCCCACTCAGAAGGTTGTCTCTTTGTTTTCTTGATGGTTTCTTGCACTGTGTAGAAGGTTTTTAGTTTGATGTAGTCCCATTTATTTATTTTTGTTTTTACTTCCCTTGTCTTTGAAGTCAAATTCACAAAATCCTTTTTAAATCCAAGGTCCATGAGCTTAGTACCTATGTTTTCATCTGTGCAATTTATTGCTTCATGTCTTACATTCAGGTCTATGATCCATTTTGAGTTAATTTTGGTGTATGATAGTAGATATCAGTGTAGTCATTCTTTTGTATGTGACTTTTCAATTTCCCAGCCTCATTTATTGAAGATGCTTTCCCTTCTCCATTGTATGTTTTTGGCTCCTTTGTCAAAAAGTATTTGCTCATATACATGGGGTTTTGTTTCTGGACTCTCAATTCTGTTCTATTGGTCTGTGTGTCTATTTTTCTGCCAATACCATGCTGTTTTGATTATTGTCGCTTTGTAGTATAATTTGAAGTCCTGCAGAGTGATGCCTCCAGGCTGTTTCCTCGGGATTGCTTTGATTATTCAGGGTCTTTTGTGCTTCCATACAAATCTGATGATTTTTTGTTGTTGTTCTTTCTTTAAAGAATGCCATTGGGATTTCAACGGGAATTGTATTAAATCTGTATAATTCTTTAAGTAATAAAATAATTTTAACTATGTTGATTCTTCCAATCCATGAACTCAGAATATCTTACCATTTTTTATTTCTTTTTCAATTTATTTTAATAATGTCTTATAGTTTTCAGTATATAGATCCATCATATGCTTCATTTGGTTTATTCCTAGGTATTTTATTTTTTCGTTGCAATTAATTAAAAAATTGTTTTTTTTAAATTTCTTTTTCTAAAAATTCATTGTTGGTGTGTAGGAATGTGATGGATTTTTTGTACATTGACTTTGTGTCCTGAAACTTTACTATATATGTTTATTATTTCTAATGGTTTTTTAGAGGAGTCTTTAGGGTTTTCTATATATAGGATTATGTCATCTATAAAAAGTAAAATTTGACTTTTTTATTTCATATTTGGATGTCTTTATTTCTTTCTCTTGCCCGATCGCTCTAGCTAGGACTTTCAATACTATTGAAATACTATTGAATAATAATAGTCATAGAAGACAGTTTTGTCTTGATCCTGATCTTAAAGGGAAGACTTTTAGTTTCTGTCCATTGAGTATGATGTTAGCTAGGGGTTTGTCATATGTGGCCTTTACCATCTTGAGGTACTTTCTTTCTATACACATTTTATTTAATGTGTTAATCATAAATGGATGTCATATCTCATCAAAGGCTTTTTCTGCATCTATTGATATGAGCATATGACTTTTATCCTTTATTTTGTTTATGTGGTGTATTACATTGATCTATTGTGTATATTAAACCATCCCTGTGTCCCTTAGATGAAGCTCACTTTACCATGGTATATAATCTTTTGAATGTGTTATTTTTTGATTTGCTACTTTTTTGAGAGATATTGGTCTGTAGTTTTCTTTTTTATGTGTTATCTGTCTACCACATTTTGTTAATAGGGTAATGCTGGTCTCATAAAAAGAGTTAGAAAGTATTGCCTCTTCTTCAATATTTTGGAAAAGTTTGAGAACACATATTAAATCGTCTTTGAATATTTGGTAGAATTCGCCAGTGAAGCAATCTGGTCCCAGACTTTCACTTTTTGGGAGGTTTTTAATGATTATTTCAATTTCCATATGTTGATTGGTTTATTTAGATTTTCCAGTTCTTCAAGATTCAGTCTAGGAAGTTTGTGTACATCTAAGAACTTGTCCTTTTCTTTTAAATTATTAAATTGGATGGCATATAATTTTCATAATATTCATGTATGATCCTTTGTATTTTGGTGGTATCAATCTTAACATCTCTTTCATTTCTGATTTTGTTTACTTGAGTCCTTTCTCTTTTTTTCTTAGTGAGTCTAGCCAGGGGTTTATCAATTTTATTAATTTTCTGAAAAAACTAGTTATCTGTTGCATTAATTTTTTCTATTGTCTTTTGATTCTCAATTTCATTTAATTATTCTTTAATTTTGATTATTTCCTTCCTTCTCTGACTTTGAACTCCATTTGTTCTTTTTTTTCTAGTTTTTAAGTTGTAATGTTAGGTTTTCATTTGGGATTTTTCTTGTTTTTTGAGATATGCCTATATTATATGAACGTTTCTCTTTTTGCCACTTTTGCCATATCCCAAAGTTTTGATATGTTGTATTTTCATTCTCACTTGTTACTATTTATCTCTTGAATTCTCCTCTTATTTCTTCTATGACCCAGTCTTTCTTTAGTAGCAGATTGTTTAATCTCCATGTATTTGTGATTTTTCCATTTTCTTTTTGCAGCTGATTTATAGTTTTAAAGCATCATGGTCAGAGAAAATGCTTGGTATGATTTCAATAGTCCTAAATTTGTTAAGGCTAGTTTTGTGTCCCAACATATAGTCTATCCCTGAGAATGTTCCATTTGCACTAGAAAAGAATGTATAATCTGATGTTTGTAGATGAAAGGCTCTGCAAATGTCAATTATGTCCAATTGGTCTAATATGTCATTTAAGGAAAATATTTCCTTATCGACTTTCTGTTTGGCAGTGGGGTATTTAGGTTCCCTACTATAATTGTTTTTGTCAGTTTCTCCCTTTAGTTCTATTAGTAGTTTCTTTACATATTTTGGTGCTCCCTGTTTAGAAGCATAAATATTAATAATTGTTCTGTCTTCTTGATGTATTGTCCTTTTTATCATTATGAAGTGTCCAGCATTGTCTTGTGTTACTTTTTTAATCTTGAAGTCTATCTCATCAGATATAAGTACAGATATACCACTTTTCCCTATATGCTAATTGCTTAAAATATCATTTTCCACGTTTTTACTTCGAGTTGATATTTGTTTTTGCAACTGAGATGTGTCTCTTGAAGGCAGCACATAGTTTGGTTTTGCTTTTTGATCCAATGTGCTGCTCTGTGACTTTTCATTGGTGAATTCAGTGAATTTACATTTAGGGTGATTATTGAAATATGAGGTTTTCCTATAGCCATTTTATGTTTTGTTTTGTGGTAGCTTGGTGTCTCCATTATTTCTTTGCCCTTGCATTTCTGTCTATTATTTTAATTTGGTGATGTTTTATATATTTTTCCCCTTCTGTTCCTATTGTTTTATGTTATGTGTCTCGGTTCTGGAAATTTTGTGTGTGGTTGCCATTATGTTTATGTAAAAGAAAATTATATATATATAGTATTCCTTTTTCTTTTGTGTGAGCCTTATCTCTATTCCCCTTTGCAGATTCGTACCTTCATCTCTCCCCTTTTCTGTTTTTTGTTTGTTTGTTTGTTTCATATTATCCCTATTTATACTGTATGTTCCTTTTTAAGTTATAGTAGCTATTGTCTTCTTTTCTTTTCAAAGTTTTTTTTGACCTTTAACCATTATGTAATATTTAAGCTTATAATACTTTGTTCTTAATAAGGGTTGCACTTTTCTGTTTCTGTCTGCCTATTAGTCATCTTATTCATTGTTTTGTACTTTTTTTTGTCCTTTTTTTTTTCAGGTAGAACCCCATTCAGTATTTCCTGTAATGCAGGCCTTGTGGTGGAAAATTCTCTCAGCTTTTGTATGTCTGAAAAGATATTTATTTCTTCTTCATACCTAAAGGAAAGCGTTGCTGAATTTATTATTCATGGCTAGTAATTTCTTTGTTTCAATAGTTTGCATATTCTGTTCCACTCTCTCCTAGCTTTTAAAGTTTGTGTTGAGAAGTCTAATAATAATCAAATGGATTTTCCTTTATAGGTTACTGTTTTTTCTGAAGTGCAATCTTGAATTCTTTGTCATTTTAATTGCATATTTCTATATCTTTAAGTTTATTTTCTGGAGATTTTCATTTTCTTCCTTAGCTGCTTTGTCCACTTGGTGGTTCATGGTGTTTGATGGACTTTCTCCACTTAAGCATTAATGGGGATGTAATTAGCTTTTTTTAAAAAAAAATAGAATATTTATTATAGACTGATAAGAGGTTTTTCTTTTGACTTCCAGTAGGTGGCACCCATGCCTCCGGCACTACTCACGCCTGCTGGATCTCCGCTTTGAGGTTAAGAATGCCCTTTTTCCTCTGGAAAGGTGTGTATCTCCTCTGTGCCCAGGGTTCCACCCCCATAGGAGAATGTAAAGGGCAATGGATGTTCGAGCCTCTGGAAAGGCCCTGAAGCCCCAGAACTGCTCCAACTGGCAGGTGCAATACTCCTCTACTTCTTTGTGAAGAGCTTGACTAGGTGGTAGTGGGGTGAATTGGGAGAGGCCTGCTTTGTGTGGGGCTGTTCTCCTTCCATTAATGCTGGCTCGGGCTTTTGCTACTTTGCATCTATATCCTCTCCCCTGTTTCTGGGAACAGCTGCTGTGTATGTTTCATTTCTGGTTGTGCAATATTCCCTGTGGCTTGGTGCTCACGCTGGGAGAGAGGGGAGTGGGGGCACATTCTGGGATGGTGAGGGAAGGTGGCCAGGCCCCCCGGTGATTCAGCCTTCTGCTTGGCAAAGGCCGTTTCTAAGACACAGCTGTGACCCCTGCTGTGCTGTCTCCATCCTGCTCTCCACCTTGCTTCCTGGGCTCCACTGCGTGGAATATGCTTATCTCTGAGGCGGAACTGTTTGGCCCTTCAAAAAGACAAGAAACCATCCTGTATTTCTCTCTTTCCCCTTGCCTTGCATGGAGATCTGGGCTGGGACTGCTTTCCACAATGCCTGCTTTGTTACTTTCTCTCCACCTCCTGTCACTGCGCACGAATGGTCCACCTTGAAATGCTCTGATGCGCAGATCTCTCGGATGTGCTTGTGTACTGGTGATGTTATTTATTGGGATGCGGGTGTTCAGCTCCTTACAGTTTCAGGGGGAGAGATCAGGGGAGAGTTCTGGCTCCACCATGCTTCTGATATCACTCTTATCTCTGTCTTTTTTCGACACCATCTTTTGTTTCTCCAAACTGATAAACAATAAAATTAGAATATATTCTTTTCTCACCTTTCTCCTTTCTATAGCTTCTCAGATTCAACTATTGAATGAAAAAGAATGATCTTTTGGGGTACTTTGTTACTATAGCATAACTTAGAAAATCCTAAATAAACGTATTTTCGGCTTGCTGATGACAGTAGTTTATCTTTTTCTTATAGTTCAATAATTTTATCAGGAAATAGCTTTGTACTGATGATTCTAGATCAATTCTCCTTGGTGCAGACTTTGTCTATACTCTATGTAGATTCACATCTTCTTTAAGTACATCTCTTGAATTATAATTTTAAATATTTCATTTGTACCATTATTTGTTTTTCTTTTACGACTCCAATTATATTTTGTTGTAACATATTTGCCCATCCTCAATACTTATTATTTTGTCCTCTGGACCCTTTACATCTTTTATTTCAGTTTTAGTTTCTTACCTCTGCATTTGATCTCCTCTGAACTTTACTGTGCTGTTTTTCAATTATTGCTTAGCTCATTGTAATTTAGTCATTATTTCAGAAATAATTTTATGTTTTACTTCTACCTCTTTTCCTAATTCATATCTAGTAAATGAGTAGGATAGATTCCTGATTTCTCAACTCTTCTGATGTTTTAAGACTGTCAGTTCCTCTTGTATATGGTACTAACACTTCAATATACATGTTTATTCCATGTATTTTTTCTCTCTACCTTGATTTTTCTTAGATCAATCCAGAACTTCTCCCCCCAGAAATATCAAGCACCTGACTGCGGCATTGGCTTCTCTAAGAATAAATAATGGAAATGCACCTTAAAGATTATAAGGATTATAATGGAAATTTAAGAAAATGTCTTATTATTTGCTGATAATATAATTGCCTCTGTATATACAAATTTTTTATTAGAATATAATATTTAAAAAATAGTATTAGCCTGGAAGATAAATTCAAGGAAACTAAAAGAGGTAGGGAAAAAAATGAGATGAGACATAAAAATGAATTCAGACTATTCTGTGGCTTTTATTTAAAGCTATTAAATACAAAAATTTTAAATAAAAATAAAATATAAATCATTATATTTTAGAAAAATAGCAGAGATAATAGAAGTGTATATAGATATTCTTGTTCTCTTAAGATAAAGGAACTCTCAATTCTTCAGTCTGAAAGAATTTCTCAAGGGCCAATGACTATGAATGAATTTAAAAAATGAAACATAGACTTATGACACTTCAATATTTCAAGTGGAAAAAAGTCTTAATAAATATTTTGGGTAAAGTCAGGTGAAGAATGCTGGAAAGTTTTCTTAGAGTAAGAATCATATCGATATTAGATAGTATCCTTGAAACAATAGCATAATAGCTTCACAATTATGAAGACATTTTTTAAAATTTTGTACCTAAAATTCTATAACAAGCAAAACTAACAGTCAAGAATAAGAGCAAATAAATACAATTTCAAATTAAAAATACTCAGATATTGACCTTCCATGACCACTTTCTGAAAGAAGAAAATATATTCATTAATGCACTTTACAAAAAGGAACAGAAATCCAAGAAAGAGGAAGATATAAGTCCAAAAAAATAATATATTTAATCCAGAAGAACAATGCAAGTAAATGCCTAGTTGTCAGCTCTCTCACATCCTTAGAAGACGATACTAAATTAGAAAGGCAAATCAAAGGCTCCATAAAGACTATCTTGAAAAGGGTCACAGATTCCATTCCAAACAAATTGTCTAATAAGAAATCTGTGTCATATTGGCATAGCATGATGATGTATTATTTTATTTAACAAGAAAGCACTAAAATTAGAAACTTCAGAGGATAAAAGTATGCATATGAGTCGTGGTTCAAATATGGACCAAATTAATATAACCCATAGAAGTGTATTTGTAAATTTGAGTAGCAAGGACATAGTAAAATGTGCCATGACTCAATAGACTATAACAAAGACATAATCCCAGTACAATTACCAAAATTTAAAAAGTCATTTTTATAATATTGTTATCAATTTACAGGATCTAGTCAGATTTTGCTAATTGTCCCATAAGTGTTCTTTACACCAAAATAAAATCCTGAATTATGTGTTGGCTTTAGCTTTCATGCCTTTGATTATAATTTTACATTATTTTTTGCTGTGTTTAGCTTTGTGATTACCTTAGTTTATTTTGTGCTTTGTCCTTTGCGTCAACTTTTGCTAGTACGTGGATATCATGCAAAAATATTACACATACCTAGGTAGTTGTGTTACCTATTTACATTTTGCTTACTACTCCTTTAAATCTAAGGTCATGAGAGAGCTTTCTCTGTAGTCAATAGATTTCTTTAGGTATAGCTCTCTCCTTTTTTTTTTTTTTTTTTTTTTTTTTTGGAGGAGTAGGTCAGAATTTTTTTTTAATTTTCTAGACTTTTTAGTTATTTTCCATTAAAGAATCTCATGGTATACAATCATGTGTCTGATCCATTTCAATATTTAAAAACTGTGTTTTTAAAAATCTAATCCATGCCTTTGACTATTGTACAGCTTATTCTTTTGGTACCATGTAGACTGTAAATTGACATTATTTATTTTCTCTAAAGTTCCCATTATTTTAAGTTAGCAACCAATTCTTCCCTGCCCCAAAGAATTAAATCCATGATGGCTGTTTGATTAGCTTTTCTCCTTTCACCTCTGGGAGACTGAATTTTAAAAAGTGAAGTTAAAAATGTACATATATATATATATATATATATATATATATATATATATATGAATGAGACTTTCAGTGAATGTCCAGATGGTTAAAGCCTCAAATCACCATTATAATTTGCATCTTAGCCAGTGTATGCTCAGCCCAGACAAAGCTGTTTCTACTTTCTCCACACAGCAGATTAGAGTGTAGTCTAATTTTTCATAGTGATATCACTTCTGTTCCATATATTATGCTTGCTGAATTTTCATGGATTTCTGAGGATGTATATATTGTTTTGACTTTAAGAGTTTCTCTGCTTTCTAAAATAACAGATGTTTCTTTTGAATAAAGCATAATTTTTCTTTAGTGTATTCTTTTCCTATACTACCAAGTTTAAGAGAATGCTAAAAGAGGATAGTCGCCATTTTACTTTATAATCTGCACTTTTATTACTCATTCTTTACATATTAACATGCTACAGAGATTTCCAAGCTCAGTGCTATGCAATAATATGTTCTTTGAGATGTAAGTAGGTATATTATTAACAAATGTTTCTAGAGTCATTAATTTGGGAAATACTGTTTGTTATAACTCTGATTTAAGAATTCTCAAGCTGGACAACATATGAATGGCCCTGAAAATACCATAATTAAAAACCAATAAATTGTTTAATTTTGTATATCTGAAACATTAAACATGCATCATTCAGGATGTAACCAAAGTTCAAATAGGTACTGTTTGTCCCCTTAAAATTTATGCAATAAGTTAACCTTATCTGACTCCTAAATGAAAACCTCAGGAAGCCCAAGATTTTTCTGTATTAATTACTATGGAATAATGATTAAATAGCCCTAGAATTACTTTTAGTCTAAAACAGACTTTAAATACATACTTAGGGTGTCTATAATAAGATATGAATCAAATTGTAAGTTTAGTTAAACAAATATCTTTTAACACCCCTAGATCAAGTTTGCTTTAGACTGAAAGAGAAGATACAGTTATATCCTTTTACTTATTGTTCTCCTGCCTCTCCTCTGACCCAGGTTAGGGGTAAATGGAAGAGTAATAAAAGCATAGGAAAGGACTTAAAAACAAAACAAATAAACAACAGCAAGAACAACAAAAAAAAACATGGCTCACGGTGTTTGAGACTAAGAGAAGTTTACAGCTCTTGGTCTAATAGGCATTTTTTGTTGGTGAGAATCTTTCCAAAAGTTTATTAAACCCAATAAATTATACCTTCTTCTCCAGTTTCTAGATATTCCATAATCATGTCCATCTTTTTACTCTTGGGTCCCTCTACCTAACTAGGTGGCTCTCTACCCAGAACTCAAGACTATTCCATCTTGGTTCTCTATTTTACATGGTCACATATACCTACAGGAAGCACTCATGCATCCCTCTCCTTGATAATCTCTGAGCATACAAGTCAATCTTAATATAGTCTCTTCTACTCTGCTGCCAGAAGCCACTTTCATTTTCTCACATAGGAGTCATGAAGCAATCTTCAGAGTTCCCAGACTTCAGGGAGCATATTTTCAACTCCCTGAGAGTTCTATAAAACTCCTCCACTAGACTTGCAGTTAAGAAAGCTACACACCTTACTGCTCACTATTGGTGAGTGTAAGACTGGCGGAGACACTGCATTGCATAAAAACAGAAAGTAATATAGCATGCAATCTATGAATGACTGAAGGTTGGGAATGAGGGTGTCCTTCACAGAAATTATAGTGCCATTGAATTGTGCAACCTGCTTTAATAGGTGGAGACTGGACACAGCAACAGGTATTGCCACAGTTAAATATTCACAAATCCTCCCTCTTTTTACTATTTTCTCTAATTGAGTCAGAGGGTTCAAAAACAAAGGTCATTAAACTTGTTCTTGGACATTTCCTATGTAAATTCTGCATGCAGAAATCTGTCTCCCTCTTCCTTCAAGATCTGATATTCATCATGTTTGCACCTTAGTAAATAATAAGGCAGAAAACAAACAATTGTAATACTTTTTAATCAAACATCTTTCAAAATTATTTGATTACAGAAACCATTTCCCCACAGAACATGGATTAATATTTTATGGGTCAATGATGATCCATGTAACAGAGTTTGGGTAACACTAATATGTACTAATCTGAGGTCAAATGTAATAGCCAAGACAACTATAGTTTTTATTTGCCCATAACAGCTTTTCATTATTTTCTTTCAATTCCCTTGGAAAATTCTACCTGCTTTCCATGTCTCAGTGTCCTCTCTTTTATCAGAAAATAAGTGTGGGGGGGGGCGTGGAAATCAAGCCAATGAATTTTTCTACAGGATATTTTGGAAAGAACCAAATTTTAAAAATGGATATCTTAAGAAGAAAATATATGAATCTGAAAATAAGAACATGAATAGAGGCTGTCTGCAGAATAAAATCAATGTTAGAGGGAGTCAGAACCAAGAAAGGATATTTTTTGAGTTCCTGGATATGGCTGAGCCTCACAAGGCAAATACATCACCAAACTTGCTAATAACAAGAGAAAATACATTCTTCTCTCCCATTTTTTTCTAAGGTAATTTGGGTTAGCTCTCTCTCACTTGCAACTAAAAAATGTTTTTGTCCTGAACGCCTTAAATATACTAGAAGCTCCTTCTCAATTGTTTTTCTTTAGGAAATAGGTACCTTTTATGGGTGTATGTTGCATTTTTCCAACCCAATAATGAATCCACAGGCATGTCACAGGTCAATATTAGCTGGTTTATTATTTTCTCTCAGTCTCTGTCCTATTCTCTATGATCCTCAATACAAAGCCAGGACTCTGCCAGATTATTCAGTTCTGCTAATGTAATGACAAGTCTGACCCTAATATATTCTTTACAGGAAGAAATAAGGAAAAATCAAGGTAATATTAAATCATTTGACTTAACTCAAAAGCATGATTTATATTTTGTAGTTTATATCAATTTATGATTAATGCTAATGACTTTTGAAACCAAACTTTGTATTTGAAAATGAGCAAGCACATTCAGTTTTAAAGGAATTATACAGGGCAACAGTTCCCATCGCGTCTTTCTTCCTTGTGCTTTGATAGATTTGGCATTTATCCTTTAATATCCTTAGTGAATGATTTACACGCTCACTAAAATAGAATATATTTCTAAATCCAAAAATCCTGGACAGTTCACTTTAAGAACCTACTTGATATTAAAGGCTTCCCTGTGTTGGGACAAAATAGGAGAAACTAGGGGACATTATAGTATGAAAATAAGCATAAAACTGAATGAATTTAGGAAACCATATTTTATTAATATCTTACTACTATGAAAGATTATCATAGTTTCCCTTCCTCAAGTGAGCTTACTCCTAAGAAACAAGATACATCATCATAGACAGGTGGTGTGTATGTGTGTGCACCTGCCACTCACGTGCAAGAGAATATATAACCTTTTCAAAAATTAATCAAAATGCATATTTTTAAATGAAGTATTATGCAAGGAAATATGATTTTATTTCCTTTACAAAATTTAGCTTCACCTCATCAAGGAATAACTTTATTCACACTAAATTTACCCTTAGTCAATTTAGACAAAAGAGAAAAACAGAAAAAAGACAAAAGAGAAACAGCAAAAGCATACTATAGTGAAACTAAGTTAAGGGTAACATCCCCTAGAATGATGTAGAATGGAAACTTTAGCCAGAGACTCACAGAGAAGCAACAGTTCTCTCCAAAGAAACATATTCACAAATCTTTGTCATTACACTTCTCTAATCTCTGAGTCGATTTGTACAGAATTTCTTTTAATCAAATGGGTAGAAGCCTGATCAACCACATTTCATAGTTTTGAATGGCCATACTATTTGTATAGGGAGATTGGATGGTTATTAAGATCAATACATGAAAATAAAAGATAAAATAAATTGGAAAATACATTTTCATTTTAATTTAAGAGCTCTCTCTGAAGACTGAAATTAGTTCATTCTGAAGGGCTTAATATTGATCTCTTTCTTTCCTGGCAGAACAACAAATGATAGAGGCAAAAGAAAGTAGACCAGGTTTTCCTAAGAGAATTTAACCACATAGTTATTAGTGATGGGGAATTCATGTCTATCTCAAAGACTCATGTATCCATAGAACTTTAGAGCTAAAGTAAATACATTACCACCAAATACCACTTCCTCAGTTTACAAATGGGAAAATGAAGATCAGAAAGTTGAAGTGATTGCTCAATGTCATACAAAGAGATATTAACAGATCTGTACCTGAAATCGTGAACTCACATATCTCTTAATTACTTTAGAGGCATCAAAAATCAAACCTGTTAGGTAACTAGTCAGACATGAGCCACAGGGGAACAAAGCAATAGAGGCCCAGCCTAGAGACTGTCCAATGAACACCCTATTGATAGAGATTCTCTCCTGCATCCCCAAAGACAAAGGACAGTAGGAACATAATCTATAGCTTGTTTAATCTGGTCACAGACACCTATGCAGAAGGTACTAGCCTAATTTTCCCACAATCTAATGCTCATTATACTGTAATTTAAAACATGTTTATGCCTGGAAGTTCATGAATCTAATTATAGCAGACTGAATTCTGAGTAAGCATGTATGCACTAGGCAAAGTGTTTACAGCAGCCAAGTGTCAATCAAAATGACCTCACTTGTCAATCACCTAAGAACACCTTTGAAATCACCCATCATGGCCCAAATATAATTCAGAGATTCCACTTCTGGGATGTGGTTGTTTCAGTTCCCTTCGCTAAAACCATGTTCCTCCTTGGAGTGTGATTTTTCTTTCTAAAATATACTTTTAATAAATCTTTTCTAAATCTCTCTAATCTGTGTGATTCTTCACTGCATCGATGAGGAAGAACCAAGGGAAAATGCTAATTACACTTTCTGCGCCCTTATCGCACACCCCCCTCAGCCCCATATCACTAGGGCAACGTCGAAGTTCAAATCGTCCCCAATGGTAATGATATCTTTCCATCGTCTATGAAGTGCGAAAAATCAGAATCTTAAGGCTGGCAATGAGCCACATAAGAACAGTTAATCCCATCTAATCAGTGTGCACCATGTGAACATCTGCTCTCACTTTCCCAACAAAATTCTTTAATACAATAATCAAAATAAAACTATTTCTAAAAGTGCATTTGCTTTTGAAAAGTTTGATTTCTTGCATATGTAGTGTAAAGACTCCCTTTAGATGGATTTTTTTCTAGCATGCAATAATTTTATAATAAGAAAATATATTAAGTATCATTTTAAAAGCTGGAAGCAGCCATCAAACTGTTAAAAACCATTACAGAGGAATTTGCATCATATCCACGCTTAGTTTATGCTTATTCAGCTACACACAATCATAAAATAGATTGCCTGAGCAATTTAACTACTAAGCTGAACTACATGAAACCATCATTTTTGTGGTTTAAAAATTATCAAATATCAACAGCTTTATATCATTGGACCCACATGCTTCTGAATGATCACAGAATAGTGGATGGTGATCCTGATTTTCTTGGTTCTTACATAACTTCAGTATTTTGCTAAGCTGAATGTGACTCTAATATTTTAAATTACTCCCTGCCCCCTTTTTTTTTTTTTTACCATAGGAGTCTTAAACACAACCCAGTTGCCTTGTATTTATACAAATTAATGTGCCTTGTACTTTTTGAGAATGTATAATTTAAAGGCATTATTAAATTTATGACTTTAAAATGTAAATCTGTATAAGATATAAATTCATTTATCTATAGGTGTTTGAAGTAATAAGATTTATTTTGATCATTAAACTTTTATACAGTTTACATTTTTTTTTACAACAAATGTGCTTTTATTTTATTTTCTTCTAGATATTAAAGACTACTACCTGACAAGTTATCTAATCCACCTCCATATTATATCAAGGATTCTAGACAATAAAAAAAAAGACAGTTTACTGAAGACTACCCAATTCTTATGATAGTATCGCTGTCGGAAGCCATATATCTTCAGTTTCAGCCTGCTGTACTCTCTATTACTTGTCACCAGATTGAGTATTCCTTCACCTCCAATAAATGAATCTTTTATTATTCTTTGATGTTTGATTTTATCTCTTATGAAGACTATCCTGCAGCTTAAGGAACGTGCCTGTCAATAGCTATGCACAAAAATTCATACTCTTTTTTACCTCAGGTATGGGGCCAACAGAAGCTGAGGTGAGAGCTTATAGTGGTGAACTCAAAGAATTATGAGAAATCAAATGGTATTATAACCATAGCCGTTTGCTACTCAATTTATAACACTCTGAAATCATGATGGGTTCTTTGTTCTAAGGTCTGGCATTACTTGAGAGAATAATCAGGACAAAGAATCCAACAACAGCAATTGAGGTCAGGAGAGTTGACACAGGACTTTAATGGATTGGGCGTCAAAAATGTCATGGTGAGTGTCTTTCTAAATATTTAACAGTAGAAGCAATTAACAATGTCTTTCCAAGTATTTAACAGCAGGGCAACCTAATTTTGAAATTCAAGCAGTTTCTTCTTCCACTCAGGATTCTGACTGCTCAAAAATTAAATCACAATAAAGATAAATGCAATGTGTTAAGTTGTCCCTGAGCTATTGGAATCAGATAAGAGGTGTGCAGCATTGTGGGGAGATCACATAAGATTGTGATAACTCAAATAATCAATTTGTCAAATGGCTCCTTCTGTTGGCACAGAGAGCTGAATTTCATGAGCTCAAGATCAAGATCCCAAGCAAGCACTAGAAAAACTATTTTCCTTTGTGGACGAACAAAGATAAATGTGCTCTGAATTATTAGGAGGAAAAACTAAGTGTGATTAAAGTTACATGTTTCCAAAGTATTTTTATTCAGAAATAAAGCTAACATAAATATTTTATTTGTCCCCAACTCTCATCTTTCATACACTATTTTTGGTCTCTGTAAAAGTAACCATAGCACTTTACATTTATATAGCACTATTTGTCCCCAAACTCGGTAATATTGTAAATAGAAATTGTTTGATTTATCTTTGCAATGTATCTCTTATATGAATAAAGGATTTTTTTTGTACTTATTTATTTATATTTGTTTTAAGGATAGAGTAAGTCAAGATCAACTTGAGGAAAGTTATACAAACAATAATTGTAATAATTGAAAACTGCTGCCCTATTTCATCATTATATTTCTATCAAGGCCAGGGATTTGCAATTTTTTTGTCTGAGAAATACCATAATAGAAGTTTAAAATACTCTATCTTCCTGCAGTTCAACCATTAACTAACATGTAGTTTTCATTACCAAGCCACTTGGTAATGTCCCTCTTTGCATGACAGAGAAATGTGAATATCTGTAAATAATTAATTATATTAAATTTCCAATTTGGTTTAAGGTAAGATTTTGAACCAAATGAACTTTGATTCCTAAAATGGAAAAATGCATAGTCAATTACTAAATCATAAACCAAATATAACAGTCACTTTGTATGAACAGTGGGCTTGCAGAAAACACTCAATTATAGTGACAACATTTAAAATAAAGTGTCATTATAACTATATATTATATAGTCAAAAACACTGTGAACTGGATGAAACGAGTATATATCAGTGCAAAATGGCTCAGAATTATTCCAAAAATAGCTCATGCGAGGAAAATGGTTAAAGAATTTAGAATATATATTAGGATCAGTAGGATGATAATCAAGTACTCAGAAATAATTTAACTAGGAGATAGTCATATTTTTGGACAACTTGATAAGTCTTCTGAATATTTTTCAAACAGTGTTTCCTATTGAACTTTCAATGGCATAAGAAGTAACTAGTTTCCCTCCCTCAAAATAGAACTCTTCTATAAATTCTTTCCTTTTTTGAGATAGTAATTAGATGTGGACCGGACCTCTTGTGTACATATCACATATTTTCTGATTCAGGAGTCTATGTTCAGGCTATCTGTCCACATCTTAATTTTCTTCTTATTTCCTTTCTATGGTATTTATTTTTGGTTCCTACATTTTCTAATGTAAGGGAAAAGGCCTCAACAGGAATTCCGAAAAACATAGTTTTCTATAAATGAAGACAGCCCAACCTCAAGACCTTACATAACACTGATAGTGGTCTACATTAGAGAGTTGCGCTTTGAGTGTATTTCAGAAAGAAACACGGAGAAAAGAGAGATTCTAAAAATAAATAAGTAAATAAATAAAATGTTAACATTAGGTATCATAATAACCTATATTTATGTACCCTAACAACTATAAAAGAGGTACAGTGAATGATGAATTTTGACCTTGAAAACACAATAAAAGTAAATTAAAAGAATGTGCTGTGTGTGTGTGTGTGTGTGTGTGTATCTTGATTTAATTTTCTTTTCCCCCTCAGTTCTTTTTCTTTAGTTCACCTCTATTCCTTTGAATTTTCTCCTAATTTTCCATTTAATTTTTAGTCGTCCTTTCTCTCCTTTATCTGTTGATCTTCTTCTCCATTTTCTTTTCACCGTTTTACTCCTTTCTCAGAGTTCTTTTGAATAGGAAGTAGATAAGCAGTATATTTTCCACTATCTTCCTAAGTTTTGTCCTTCCCACCAGCATTGTAAGACATTTGTCATTTTATATATGATTCATTTGTACTTATAGAAAGGTATTATTCACTATCCTTAGCATTTGTTGGCAAAGGTCTCTCATTAATAATTCTGACTTCAGTTGGTACCAACAGGTTTGTAAGCAGTATGCAGTGACATTTCAAACATATTTAGAATTTATAGCAATTGCAGAAATGAAAACAACTTTTCTCTGTCCATTATATTTTGTTTTTCCTTAGAACCAAACAAAAATAGAGATGATGAGTCACAAAAAAGTTTGTTTTTTTTCTTTTAGTGAGCAGAATAATTAAAACAATTCAAGCAAATATATTTTAGAAAAATAAATATTTTAAATACTTTAGTGTTTTAATTTTCCAAGCATCTTAATTTTTTGAAAAGATGAAAAAATCATAATTGATATTAAATGTAGTATCTTATAATTACTGCAAAATATATTCTATAACAAGTTTGATACATTATGACAAATACTGAGACTGTATGTATGAGGGCTCAGTGGTTAATTGTCAGGTTTCATGAGACAGATTATATCATTATGAATCCTGACTATGTCACCTACTAGTTATATAACTTTGGAAAGAAGGGGTATTAACTTATGTAAAAATAGGGCAATAATACTATCTTCAAAGACTATTGGAAAGATTAAATAACATACATAAAGCACTGAAAACCATGTCTTAAAAATAAATATTATTGACTCAATAAAGGTTTATCATTATTGTTGCATAAAACTTTGATATTTTTAATGTTCCCGGATGATCAAGAAAAGGAGAGATTTCACAGTCTTACCCTTAATATTTCACTCCCTCTCTCTTTTTAATGGATAAACATCAATAAAGGCAAACTAATGAGTGATGCAGTTAATTAAATGAAAGCCAAGTCACTTTGTATGGAATTCCAAGTTCTGATGGGCGCAATTTTAAAGATGTAGCATTAAATAACACCTAAAATCATAAAAATGAAGAATTAATAAAGTGAATGAAAAAAAATGGAATGAAATGTCTCTGCCTTCAAAAATTCATTTATTTGTATTTGTATCAATACTTAGAAATAGTTCATCATATTCTGTCAAGGTACAGAAAGTGAGTATTTTATGTATTTATTACAAATAGATATGCTTCATTTGATTATTAAGAAATATTTAATATACATTATATTTTATAATTTAAAATTTTATGAATAAACATTTTAATGCCTGAATTTAATTACAAATTAATTAAAATGATAATTTATAAATTTCAACTTATAACTGTATAGGAATATCATCTTGATCATTGCATCAGAGGAGAATTTTTTAAATGACTTTGCTTATTTTTTATTTAGTTATATCTTATATGAAACATTGTCTGTTACATCATTTTCATGTTTATGCTTTCAGAACAAAAATCAAGATATATTATTTAATAAATCTAAGTAAACCTTTTACATATAATTGAATTATGGACTACAGGGTAAAATCAGGATAATTTGATTCCAACATTACCTCTAAGGTCACTTGACAAAATATCTGAGTCCAGTTTTATTGACAAACCCTAGTACATCAAGAGAAATACAAGAGGCAGGTAGATATATTAAGACAAAAATCTGTTTCTTGAGTCTGCAGAATCTGATTCAGCGTTTTTTTTTCCTCTCTAAGTGGTACTGCCCAATACTTCATGAGCTCAACTGAAAATGATGTCCTCTATCCAATTTTCATCTTCCTTGCCCAATTATGGATTGCCAAAGTACAAAGAAGACTTTAAGGTTAATTAACAAATTAAGTTAATTTAAAATTTGATTTATTAACTTGGAAAATATTTTACCTAATCCTTAAAAAAACAAACAAACAACAACGACAACAATAACAAAACCTAAGAATTTGGGTGGACTACACCCAAATTGAAATTGAAAATTCATTGGGAAATTGAAATTGAAATTCATTGGGATTAAGTAGTTTGACTTAAGCTATTAAGTATTGGTCCTGGAATTTGAAACTCAGAACCTAATAATTAACCATTCTATTCTCCTGTTCCAGCCTGGTTATGAACTGTTTGACTTTACGAAATTAGCAGAGGAAGGAATATAAGATTACTAAAGTCTCACACATTCTGTTTTTGAGAATTACCTGACTAGAGTAGGAAAGGATTGGTCTTACCTTCTCAAAACAGCAATTAATTCTGTCATTAAAAAAATAAAAGTTTATTTCCAGAAGTAATGCTCTATGGTTGGGTCCTAATGACTGCTTTTAAGTTTAACTTATTCCACTTTATATCCAGCATAATCACACAACCAAATCCAACTCTGAGTGATTGCCTGTTAAGTAGATTTTAATAAAAGTTATTTAAAATGTAAGGATTATGCAATATCACCAAATGGTCAGTTGCTGCTATTTCTGATCTCATTCTCTGATCTTTTTATCCCTCTTCCTCTTCTCTTCTCCTCCCCTTCCCTCTCTTTAAAAGCCAAACACCCTCTCTTAATCTCCAATACCTTTAATTCCTTCCACTTTCAAGAATGACACTCCCCACACTTGAGATAAAATGTTTTCTCTCCTATCCTCTCCAAACTAATTCTTCCCATCAACTTTTCAGATTTTTAAAATTCTTTACTCAGAAATGTATCCTTTCCAGAACAGTGAGGAGGAGAAAGGAGAGTTGAAGTTTGGACATAGGTACACACACACACATGCACACACACATACACATGTGAGTGCACTGTTGTAAATTTATCCTGTCACAGTACTTGATAGTTTCTTTTTTATTTTATTCTTTAGAGGAGAAAGTAAATCTGCTGGCTAAACATACTCTCACATTCATAAGTTAGTTAAATCAAAAAGGTAAAGAGAAAGAGAAAGCAGAAAATAAAAGTTGTGTATTTTGACAAAATAATAATAATCTCTTACATGTTTTCAAAATTTCTGTCTTTTGTGGCCTTAGGTTTATAACTAAGCATTAAAAAAAGTGACCTGGCAAATATCAAAGGAGGAAATTGATGAACTCATAATACATAATACAGAATAAATAATGGAGGAGAGGTGGCAAGGCAAAAACTAAACACAGGACAGATGAAGAAGGACTAATTTGCTTATAGTAATAATAATAATAATACAATTTCCAAGAAAGCTAATAAGTAAAAATAAAGAAGGTGATGAATATGTTGTAATAATTTGGGACATTTCTGTTAAGAGTTGCTACTTATTATTTAAAGTATATTATACTCTCAATCACACTTCAATTCCTTTATTTTCATTCCCTTCTCTCTTCTCAGTATTAGTTTATCTCTTAAATAAAATGTAGATATTTTGATCACCTTTGGTAAGATTCAGTTAATTAAATATTTCATGTAAAATAAAATTTTAAATCTTTATTAATGAAAATGAGTTCTCCTTGGGTAAAGATTAGAAAAGAAATTGGTAGAATAGTACGCTATAATAAAAAGAATAAGATAGTTCTATATCATTTAGTGAAGAAAAACTAAAAGTAACTATTTTTAAAATTCTCGCTCTAGTTTGAACTTTGCATATGAAAAAAAGGAAAAGTGGATATTCTACTTTTCATATCTTTTTAGATTATATATATAATAGAACAGTAGGAGAATATATGCTATAATCAAAAAAATGAGAACAGTTTATACATGAAGCATTTTTCTAATTTATACCATTAACTGGAAAAAATAAAGAAGAGCATGTTATGGATTGCCTATAAAGTGAAAAAAAGATACATACGTATATGTCTCTGTATTTTTACATAATTTCTAAAAGAGTTGGTAAGTTTTTCCTTCTGGAGAAAGTTACTGGATAGCTGCCAGATGTGGACAGCAGGAGGATATAGTCTTTGTTATATATACTTTTATACTTTTTAATATTTTACCAAATTAACACATTTCCTATTGAAAAAAATTATTGGGAAAATATCAGTCACTATGCAGAAACTGGTTGGACTCATTATTATTGAGACCTAGTGTCACTTCATTGCCTGTCTAGATTTGGGACAGATCTAAGAGTTTTGCAAACTCAGAAAGCATCTTTTATTTGTTGTAAGCACATAAATACATATTTTTTAAAAATACAAGCATTAACATTCCTATGTAATACGTAACCTGAATGAGAAGTTGCCTTGATGATGTATTAAGCTATACATCATCAGAGCCAACTGTCATTCTGATGATGTATTGATACAATAAATCTCAAGGTGTGACACATTGAAAAAGCATTTCTCAAAAAAGAATGGTCTCCAAGTTAAAAATGGATCCGACATAAAATTTAAAGAGAAAGCTGTAGAGAAACGATTTATCTGTTGCCAAGAAGTGATATGCAAGCAAAGATATCTTCTCAGAGCATTTCTGTTTTGAGCATTAGACCTTTAGCAGACTCAGGGGAAATCAACCCAATATGCCTCTTCTTCCAGCATCCAAAATTGATCCTGGAGATAACTGACTAAGAGCAAGAAGGTCCAATAAGCATCAGAGTTTTAAAGGTGGCATGGGAGGGGAAAAAAATGCTCAGGCATGGGAGGCATTTTAGAAGATGGTCTGTATATAATTTAATTGAGAATTTGTTCTGAAGGCTGAAGAAGTGAAAAAATGCAATGGAAATGCAGAACTCAAGTCAAGAACATGGCAGAAAGCATGAAATGCATTGTCACAGGTCAAATTCAAAAGCAATTTAGGAAATTTTCCCTGGGTTAGAAACTGACATAGAAAAGGGAATTGCCTAGGTTATTCAGAATTTTGTCATTTACAAATCATATGAACTAGGAAATTTTAAAATAAGCTTTTGGCATCCAAATTACAAAAAGAAATTTGAAATACCATGATAAGTCACCAAAGAAAGTTTCTGCACCAATTTGTGTCTGGTCGTTTAGGTTTCTTTGCTTGGGAGACCTTAAGAGAATATAGAATGTGATCTGTCAGATGTCATCCCACTTTCGAGAAATGGGAATGCCTCCCAATTAATTCATTATGTCAGAAGTATGGATTATAGACTACCTAGAGTGCGTCAGGTACTGTGGCCTGAGGGCACCACAGTGAACAAAGCAGACTTTTCATCTTTGCTCATACTTTGTCCTCCTTTTTATATCCCCTGTCCAACAATATCCTCTTAATCTTTCAATGTTAAATCATGTTGCAGGTGCCTCATGTAATCATGAGTGTCCATATCACCCAAGACATGATTTCTCTTTTCCAAATTTCATTGAACTCCAGATCTGAATAAGACATTCTAATCCAGTTCAACATTTTCAATATAGAAATGAGAAAACTGTGATCAAATGACTTACATGTTCAGGGAATATAGTTATTAAGTTGCATATATGAGTTGAATTGGGTCTTCTAATTTTTTAAAAGAATTTTTCCACTTAATCACACCTACATATTTATATATCCATGCCACTCATTTGGTATACAACTTAACACTGTCTTGTTTGCTTTTTCTGTTTGTGTGTATACTTTATGCTTTTCCAACTAAAAATAACTTTTCTGAAACCAAAAAGTATTTTTAATTTATCTATGTATTCTCCCCACTCCAAATCCAGGACCTAACAGTCTTCCTGACATAAGAAAGTGATTGCAAATGTTACTCTCTTAAACTTTCCTAAATCACTACCTTCTCATAAAAGAGCCATGCCAAGTGGTGCTCTTCATGTGGCTCCAATCATGTCACCTTCTTTGAATAAATTGTGAATCTCTTATATCACATTCTAAATGGAATTTTATTTTATATGTGGAACTGTGACAAAAAGCACTTGAAGAGAAGGAACTGAGCTCCAGAGAAAAAATAGTAGATTAACTCTTAAACTGTCCAGTTCTATTCAAATTAATTTATTTTGATCTAGGAAAAAGAATTGGATATGATTTGACAAACACATTCAATAAAATAGTCCCTGAAAATCCTAATGTTGAATCTCACTAGAAATTTTGATACAGGAAAGTAAGCCAATTGGCCAGACAGCTCAGTAGTAAGGATAGTTTTGTTTGTTTGTTTATTTGTTTGTTTGTTTAAGGTTTAGATTGAGGAACTCCCATAATCAGCTCTGGCTGATGAAATTGAGGACATTGCCACCAATTCCTGCAGGATTATTTAAAAGATATAAACTTAATACAAATATTAATTACTTTTATACATAAGAAACACTCTCCATTTCTCCCCCTTTTTCAGGTTTCATTTGAAAATCCAATTATACAGAAATGCAGTTTTAATTATAATATTGATTTTACTTCTTTGCTAGGAGTGGGACTAATTCAATTAGTTCTAATTATGTACATAGAGTGGCCCGACTAATCTTTCAGGATGTTGGCCCACTAATTTTATACAGCTTTTCTTCACATCCAAATCAGAAAGGAAAATAAGACTTTGAAAGTTCTAAAATTATACAGACTTTTAGTAAAGAAAAACAAGGAAGAAGATAGAATAGTCTGTGAAGAATTTGACCAATTGTCTGTATTCTTTCAGATGCAAAATTGTGCAAATCAGAATTCATTTAGCTTTTCAATGAACAGCTCTAACAAGATTTAGAGAACTTTTATTAAAAAAATAAAGTAGAAATAATGTTCAGTGGTAATGACTACTTTTCTATTAAAAACCAAGGTAAGATCAAATGACAGTTTTAACAGTTTATATAAAAATGAGCAGGATGTTTTCTGGAAATTAGAGGTGGCATAATATCAAAGTATTGTGCTAGACTATTAAACAGGCAGAGAAACTTTATTCAAGGCTATTCTAATAGAAGAGACCAGAATTCTAATTTCAACTCTGCTGCAACAAAGGGCAGAATGGGAAGATTTTAGACCATCTGTGATGGTTAATTGGCTTTACCCAAAGAAAAAGTTAACTTTCTCATATCTTCATGACAGGAGACAATTTTGATGCAGGACAAGGAAAATTTTTTCAAGTGGCAGGGAGAACAAGCCCTATACTGAGAGAAGAAGAGGGTCCTTCGGCAGAGAATGTAGAAAGAATTCAACACACACATCAAAATTAGAGTCAAAATGAAAGTTTATTAGAAAAGGGTTAACACTTTCCAGAGTGTGGTCTTCTCTCAGAGGCAGAGAGTAAGAGGGACAGTGTAAAGGCACTGAGAGGGACCCTGAGTGTTCAGGGAATTCAATTTATATGTCATTCTTTTGATATGGACAGACAGGAAGGGGAAGAGGAAGAGTATGTAGTGCCGAAAACCTGCTGGCTAGCATTTCTCAGACTTTAATCCTTAGGTGCCCATGGTTTTAGCCATAGGGAAAGACTCTTGGTTCCTGTTTCTCCTTCACAGGTGTGGAGAATGGGTTGTTGGCAATCCCAGTAGAGACCTTCCTTTGTTCTGGTGTCCTCCTGGGCTGGCTGCATGGCTGATCAGTATATTTCAGTCTAATTGTGACTTTATTAACATTTTAATTCTCTTGCTTCCTCTTGACTTTAATTTTATAACTTGAAGCTAGGTGCCCACTGAAGTTAGGTTCTTACCCTCCCACAGAAATTGAAAAATAGGGGCCTAATCTTCCTTAAGAGTGACTACTTTGCAAGGGATGTCTCCCAGGTTATCTGAGAAAAGCAGTCCTGGATGTAAAAATTGGCAAGGGCATTTTTTAAAGATTTACATCTCAAAGGAGCAGAGGAAAAAATTTACAAATACAACTTTCTTAGAGTAAATACTCAAATAAATGGGAGTCAGGGGCTTAGAATTAGGTGAAGTCTATCTAAAGTTTAGTCAAGCTGAAGGGAACTAAGATCATCTTAGTACTTTAAAAGAAGATGAGGTATTTCTTTGAACACAAAAATACAGGATCCTTTTACTCTTAGAAGAAGAAGAAGAAGAAGAAGAAGAAGAAAGAAGAAGAAGAAGAAGAAGAAGAAGAAGAAGAAGAAGAAGAAGAAGAAGAAGAAGAAGAGAGAAGAAAGAAAACCTGAAAATACAAGCAGTGAAGTGCTTATTTGTGTGTATCTTAATCTTTGTTCACATTCACATCTAATCTACACCTTTAGAAAAATGTAGCCATCTCTAGTAGAGTTGTCTATTTGAAATCCAGGTATCTGAGTATAAGCTGCATCTCTGCACCTTAGCTATGAGACCTCAAAAAATTAAAGTCAATTTCTGTCTCTGATTTCACAAAATGAAAGCCTTAGAAAGAGTCAGCCTTAGCAATAGTCTCAGGTCTCTTTTAGGTTTTATATTCTACAAGTCTATGTGTGTGTTCCTACAGAAATATTTACAATTATAATCATCTCATTTTAACTGCAATTTTCAACCTAAAATAGTTACCCTTATATCTTAGGAGAAACTTTGGATGATTAAATCCTTTTTAATCAAATGTCAAGTAAAATAAGAACTAGGTTTAGTCTTTTTTCTGTAGTATATTCCTCTCTCCCTTAACAAATACACAAAACAAAACAAAACCCCATGCTGCAGATGCCTTCTGCAAATCTATCAACTAAAATTCATTACCATCTAATACCTACCTGATCTTTTCCTTAAGATATTAAAATAGCCTCAGGTCATCTGAGCAGTCAAAAGTCTTCTTATAGTTTCTCAATGGCTATATAAGACTATGACCTTGAAGGCACAGTCTTCCACTTTCTGTATATACTGGGAAATACACATAACTCGTGGAATGTAATCTATTTGAAATAACTTCCACATATCACCCAGATCTTTAGCAATGCTTTGGTCTCAAAGTTACCATGGTTCTTCACATATAATATTGTGACCAGTGGGGTGAGATGAAATCTGTCATCGTCATAGTGACGTGGGGGAGGAGGAGGTGGATAGTGGAAGGTGATGTGTGCTCTTCCTCGATTCTTCCCCAGTGACGCAGCAAAGAACTACATGTTGGTGAGATTTAGAAAAAGTAAGAGTTATTGAAAGTATGTTTTAGAAGGAGGCAGGTGGTGCTATGAAAGCTGCAGCCCTGTGGAATTTGGGAGGTGAAGAGATAAGACAGAGTACACTAAGGGAGAAGCACATTTTCATCAAGGAGAACAGCACCGTGATGGGAGGTCCTAGGTAATCTGTATGTCAGATCACCTTGGCTGATAGTTGGCTGCTATATAACACTTTGCCTACTGCGCATGTGCTTACCTAGAATTCAATCTGTTATAATTAGATTTATGAACTTCCAGGCACAGTAATGATATTGTAATGATGGTATAATGAGGCTGAAGTTATGGGTAGTACTTTTTGCGCATGCGTCTGTAGATGGTTTAGGCCAGTAACTTTTATGGCCTTCGTGCTTTAGTATTTAGGATAATTTATAACTTTAAAAGGGAAGTATTTCTAGGGGGTGCTTAAGGAAGGTTTTTAAGGGAAGTTTGTATGGTTACAGAGATGGGTGTTCGCTCCTGTTGTTCATGCCTGACTAACTACCTAATAATGTCAGCATGATCATTGTATATACTTATAGGTCACACTACTGATGCACCCAAATTATTAGGATATTCAAATATGTAAAAGTATTTAGGGAAGTATTGCATTAGCTTTCTATATAGTCATTTAGATTTAACCTGTCTCTATGTTGATGACAGAAACTGGCCATCGTATGTTAACCTTTCCAGAAAAGAGGGCGGCTTAATCCAGATAAGCAATATTTCTTTAGAAAGTCTGTGAATTCTAGTTTACAATATGGCTTTGTATATCCCTGCAATTTTATCACATTGATAACTTCCTAAGCTACTAAATGTTTATAATTAAAGATGAAAACACAAACAGCTGAAAATTAGCCTCGGTGTCAAAGAGCCAAATTATTATTAAAAAACATAAAAAATAATTATATCAGTGATGATTATGGGAAATGTTCTAAACACTTTACTTGTATTAACTCATTTAATCCTTATTTTTACAATTTACCTAAAAGAAAACAAGACTAAGAAAGGTTAAGCAACTTGCCCAAAGTCACACACTTGTAAATAGCAAAGTAGGTATTCAAAGCTCACTGGTTCTAGACACTGCAAACCTTCTTGTCATTACCACACCAGCTTTCAGGGAAGTCTTGCCAATCTTTAATTCCAAAAGGCATGTAGTAAATATATAATTTTACTCTCAATAACAGTGGGGTTATTATTAAATAATGTATTTTGTCAATTAACAAAAAGTAGTACATATTACTTGAATATGGATTTAATTAATATTGAGTTTGAGCACTCTAAAGCAATTCTCTATTTAAAACGGAACAGATAAGTTCTGTTTTTATTTACAAGTTGTCTGTGTCCTAACTCATTTTTACCTTTCAAGTAATATATATATTATTGTATATAACATATAAATGTGTGTGTGAATATATGTAAAGCATGTATGTAAGTTTTTTTTTTTGGTGTTTTTGTTTTTTCTTTTGAATATATACTCTGTATTGTTGAAAGCACTAAAATAGTCTGTTATGGTTACTCTCTAGTACTAAATATTTTATTCTTAAAAAGGGTTTATTATTCTAAAATGAGATAATTCATTTTGTATTTTCTTAGGTATTTGTTTGTACTTTATTTTTATATTTAAAGTTTCAGTACAGGTGAAATCCTCTACAGTCAAGTAATGCAAACCTCTCCCTTTCTTTCTTGCTCTCTCTTGCTCTTGCTTTCTTAATCTAATTAACCAGTTGTGCTATAGCTATTTATTTAAGTTTTTATGTTTTACACTGACTTGAAATAAGATTTATATATATATATTAGGGTCTTTGTAATTTTATTTATTTTCTTGGTCTATTTTCTGTTCTCATACCATTTCTTCCCACACAGCTAAAACATTGAAAATTTATGTGTTTGATTTAATTTAATTTAAGAATATTAGTATTATTTTTTAAAACACATTTAGCTATCATTGACTATGTCTACTTCAGGCTAAATTACAATTATGTTCAGTTTCAAAAGGAAAGAAGGAAAAAGAAAAATATCATTGATTAGAATTAAATTCAACTTATAAATTAATTTATGGAGAATTTTATGATGCCACAATTTAATCTTAGATCCAAAACATAGCATTTATTTCCATTTAATCAAGTCTTCATATTGGGCTTCATGTTTCTTATCAATTTAATTCATAGGAATGACTGGCTAGAATGGCCATATGCAATAGCCATTCTTTTTTTGTTTTTGCTTCACCACCAATAACATTACTGAACTCTATATTTTTTTTTAAAAAGTAATATTTCAATTGATTCTACTGGATTATTTTCAGTGTAAAGTTGTTTTCTCATTTAATAATAGTTTTGGTTCTTGCTTTTTAGTGAATAAACATTATTTTTATTATACTGGATCTTGCTTCCAGTTCAACATTCAATTATTGTTTTATTCCTGGCTTTATGAAAATTTTTAGAATATCAGATTAGAGACTTATATTACAGGTTTACTATAAAGTTTTTCTTATTATTTTATGCTTTAGGTTTGCTAACGTAAGGAGGGAATCTGAAATCTTCTTGACTCCTTATCTTGCTCTGAGAAATTTCCTTTAGAACGGTCCCCAGCTGCTTTGATTTCTTCCTTTACCAGAGTAAGTGACTAAAACACCAATCCCCAAGATATTGCGCTGAGAAAATTTCTGAGTTAAGCCTTCCCTATTGCTAACTTAGCAACTACATAAACTTCCATCCTTTATAGTATTGAGTTGGTTTTAAAATACTCAAAGAGTGGCTAGAAGAAAAGTTTTAGACTTTTTCTTTGATTTGGGAAAGAGGGTAAAGGACAGAGAAATAGCCGTTTTGGCCTTAGAAAGTGTTTCCTTTTAGTAAGGAAGTAGCTTCTGAGGTAAGAATCCAAAGTTATGGTGGCTGAATGGCAATTTCCTACCTTCTTTTCTTGGATGACCATACTTTTTTCTTCAGTAGCTCATTCTCACTTTGAGGAATGGAAATTGCTACTCAGATATGGAGAATTACTGACCACTGGAACATTCGTCGTTATGTTTCCCTGAATAATTCAGCAATTCAGTGAGAAATATGGGGCTGCAATGCAATCATTGCTAGCTTTCACTGTTGAAACCAAAATGTTCAACATTGTATATACATAACTTTAGTCTAATTAAAATTCTATGTTTCTTAAGATTTGAGAGTTCTCCCTTGAAGATAAATTAACATCATCTCTATTTTTCCCCATTTTTCTCTTATTGTCTAGTTTATAATCTTATATTTTCCTATTTCACAATTCTTCCTTAGCTGAGTGTATTCAAGATTATTACCAATGCCATTGTGGTGTAAGTCTGCGAAATTGGACATTCGTACTGTCATTTTTCAAAGTGCTGCTGACTGTGCTGTGTAAGGAATAGTAACTCACAAATTACTTCTATGTCTGAGGAGAAAAAAATCTGAAGTCAATTTCTTGAATTAATTAAGAGATAACATTGATATAGGAATGGGTTAGTGCTACAAATAATTATCACTTGAAATTACACAGTCAAAAAGGCCAATTAAAGAACCAAATATAGCTAATGAGAAAATTTAATTGATAATTTTTCAAGCTGTTGGCCTGGTCTTGCATTTTTTCTATAGTTCGCAACAACAATAACAACAGAAAAAAATTTTAAAGCATCAGAGGCTCCGATAATTTTATATGAGCAAGCTCCTTCTGGACCTCAGTTGAAGTTTGTTTTTAGCTGTATAAATTCACTTCTTTTCCACAACATCTGTATGGATTTAGTTTATTATTAATTATTTTTCCCAATTAAGCATGATTTCCTTGACTTTTTAGAAATTCAAAAATTCAAAGTAGAAGAGAAATTTCTATACTGTTAAGCCTGCTAATTTAAAAAAATATCAATTCAAATTCATCTTGGCTGTCTCGTCCTTCATGTTATCTTTGGTAGCACTGCAGACTATATCTTTTGATTGACCTTCCTAAAGAAAATATCTAAGAATTCTGGTTAAAATATAGAAAATAATCTTCTGAAAATTAATTGTTTAGTAGGCAATATAGTACGAATTTTTTGTATCTGAACCAAAATAAGATCAGGAACCAAGAGAGATAAAAAAAAAAATTTTTATTCAAACTGGCTTTTATCATGAGAACATTTTCCAATGACCTATAACTTTGAGTTTATTTTCAAAACTCCATAGAGCATGAATAAGAGAAAATCTAGAATTTATCTTATATGAGGTGAAGAGTAGGAGAAACAGGCATAAATCTCACTGAGGAAGCTGGAAATAATCTTACTTTTTACACATGTAGATAGAAGCAGCAGCAAACCAAGGAAAAGAAGGAAAAAGAAAAAGGGAAAAGAGAAATTGTACATTTTTAAAAAAACACTGTTGTTAGAATTCACACTTAAAATCTAGACCTTCTAATAGTTTTGCTGTTTGAATTTACATTTATTGCTTGAACTAAAATAATTTAAAATGAAAGCTCATGTTACAGAAGTACTAGGCTGATAGTGCCCGTAGGCATCTTGCAGAATAAAACACAAATCTTCCTTAGCCCATTTCCTATTTGCCTCAAGAATATTCACTGATGGTGTTTGTGGCTGCAGCGTTTAACCCGAGATAACTCATGGATTACAGTCCTAATCTTACCCCCAAAATTTGTGACAAAATATCTTGCTTTTATTATTTTTGCATCCTTCTAATATATTGATAGTATTTGGAAACAAATGGACATCATTCTGTGTATAGCATTTTGTTTTCAGTAGTAATATTTCCATTTACAAAATATAGTAATTCTCGATCGCTGAAAATGTCAAATTCTAGATATTCTGTTTTGTGTTGTTCCATGCTATGAAATTTACCCCATGAAAAATCAATTATTAAATATTGATCATCATATATATTTCTATAACATTAGAATTAAAGATAAGTTCTGTTTAAAATATTTCCAGTAACAGTTTTTGTGTTTTATTTTCACACTAAAAAGCAGTCAGATTTGCTTCAGCCTCAAAGAGTATGCTTATGTGAAATCAACTTAGCACTAGCAGTGAGCTGCACCTTTTTTCCTAAACAGAAAATGGGCTAGAGGACTCCACAGCACCCATCTCATACCTGAAAAACATTCTTTCACAGGATCAACATTATAAATCCAGAAAAAAATGAGGCATGATGAGAGAAAAAGCAGAAACAGAAAACCAGATCAGATCAACAAAGGTTTCAGGTATTAGAATTACTGGATTCAGATTTTTTTAAAAATAAATATTCATTTATTTAAGAAATAAAAATGGAAAATATAAGTAAGATAATGGAGAAAGAGACCATAAAAATGTTCAGCCAAATTTGAAAAAATTTCTATTTCAGGATATGAAAAATATATAAAGAAAATTATAAACACAGTGTGTGATATTGAGCATCAACAATATAAAGAATCTACAAGAGAAGTAATAACTTGAAAGATATATCTGAAATAAGCACTAAGAATGCAGCACAGTGGAAGGAAATATGTCAAATATGAAGTCATGCTACCTCAAAAGTAATGACTGCTAACTTTTAAAAATTGGAAAATAGTGACAATCTGTTAGTTACTAGTTGTTAGATAGTATCTATCTAACATCTGTTAGATGAACTGTCAATTCAAAATATCATACAGAGCAAAAATGTCTTTCAGTTATTTTTTTTAGATAATCAAAAATGGAGAGTTTGCCATATTCCCTCATGAGAGGAATTTCTAAGGGACAATTTCATTAGTGGGAAATAAAATATAAAATGGAGACATGAAATGCAAAACAAGATGATAAATTTTACATAAATCTAAGCAAATAGTAACTATATTAATCAATAATAAAATCTTGTCTGCTTTTAAAAATGAATCAATCGTCAAGAAAAACCAATGAATCAGGTGTGAGTTGTTGAATTTAAAGTAGTTTTAATACTTATTATTAAGGAGGCAAAGGTATTCATTAAACTTCGATTTGTATTAAGAGGCTATGATGTCATTTCTAAGTATCAATAGAAATAATGTATACAACATTCTGACATGTAAAGATAAATAATGGTATAATAAGTAATAACTCAAAAGAAGCCAGGAGAAAGAAAAAGAAAAGACAAATTACAATTTAGATGGTGCAATTAAATTTAAATATTTCAGTTATTACAATGTATGAATGGAATAAATTCTCCAGAAATTAGACAGACAGAACTTTAAAAATCCTGGTATATCATTTGCAACATCATGGGTGACCTAACAGGTATTACACTAAGTGAAATAAATCAAACAGGGAAAAACAAATACTATATGACTTCACTTATATGCGGACTCTACAAAACAAAATAAACAAACAAACGAGACAACAAACTCATAGATACAGAGAACAAACTGATAGTTGACAGATGGGAGGAGGGTTGGGGTTAAGTGAAAAAGATTAAGGGGTTAAGAAGTACAAATTGGAAGTTACAAAATAGTCATGAGAACATAAAGTAGTCAATAGTATTATAATAACTATATATGGTGTCAAATGGGTGCAAGACTTATAGGGAGGATAACTTTGTAAGTTATAAAAATGTATAACTGCTATGCTGTACACCTGAAACTAATATAATATTGAATGTCAACAGTAATTGAAAAATAAATTATTTCAATTAAAAAGAAAATTCAGGTGTATACTCCTTTCAAAAGCCATCTCTAAAATACAAAAATGTTTTAAATCACAGGAAGATAAAATAATTTGAAATGTATATGTACTTAACAGTATAGATTCAAAACATAAATGGAAGAAAAAGTGGCAGAATTACAAAGAGAAAATAAGTTAATCATAATAATGAGGGATTTTCATATCTAGTAATTGAAAGATTAGACAGATAAAAACTCAGTAAGTATATTATTTAAACAACATGATCAATAGGTGCTCACATACATGGACAACTCTTAGACTAATAATTGAAAAAATAAGATTATTATTTTATTAAACAGTAACAAATGTGATAGGGTGATTTTTAAAAGTTATGTAATTCTTATTTTTATAAAAATTTACTAGAATATTAATATCTCCTACTTAGTTCCTCCTTAATAAACTCTACTGAATGCTCAACTCAAATGGCATTTTTTGAATAAACTTCCACTGAATTTATTATTCTCTTCAGTTGTGTCATTGTTCACATTGTTGGTTAATAACACTTTGTCTCCCATATAAAACTGGAGTTCTCCTTAAGATGGAAAGGAGATTGCAAGCTTGACAGCTGAGGCAGAAGTATCCCTCAGCCCACCAGGGATAAAGTGAGATTGCCTCCTCTTCTACCAAGCGTCATGCAGTTCCTTTGAGAATCCTTCTAATAAGTCACCGCCTACTGAGTTTCCAGGATTTAAGCCCAATAAAGAGAACGCTCCCGTAAGTCTTTTTATCGTCAAGTATATTAACAACTATGGGAGTCCCCAATGAAGTCTTTTTATAATTCTGTAACTATACCATTTTATTTCCAAGAGGCACTATTCTAAATCCTTTCCCTCTTTCTTTCTTCCTTTTCCACTAATTGATACCACTCCCTTTGGCTTCTGTATAAATGAACCAGCAAGTCTTTTTAATTTTATGCTTAAAAAGTATACTAATTTATTCCATTTCTTCCCTTTCTAGTCCAAACCATCATGCTTGTCAAAATTTATTTGAAATACCACTAAAACCTCTCAACTTGCATTTGTGCTTCTCTGTCAACCATTAACCACAAATTTCAGAGGCGATCTTTTCAAAAATAATAACAATAATAATAAGTAGATTGATTTTTTTTTGTCTATAAACTTTCATTGTGACTTCTTCACTTGTATAAAATCCAATCTCTTTACCTTAACCTAGTATGGTTTTTAACATCTCTATCTTTACCTGATGGAGTTCTTCTCCTTGTTAATATAATTCAGCAATAATGGTCTTTTCTTTGTAACACTGAGCTCATATTCCCACATAAAGACCTTTGCTCTGTTGGTCCTTTTACCTGCCATGCTCTGCCCCTGAGTCCACAAAACTGCTTCTTCTCATCCTCAGGTCTCTGTTTAAACATCATCTCCACAGAGATCTTACATGAAACTTTCTCATTTTAATGGCTTTTCCTCCTAATTATTCTATCAGCACCTTAAAAAATTCTTAGAGCTTTGCAGTCTGTATTCCTTTTATTTAAAAAGCATATTTTAAAGTATATCTTCTTTATCACACTATAAACTCTGAGAGGATAGCAGATCATATTCAGCACATTGCAAAAAATATGTCATATAAATGCCAAATAAATATTTGAATGAAGGAATTAATGACTGAAATGTCTTAGCACAATGCCTGTCATGTAAAAGTCCTCAATAGATGAATGATAGCATGCATATTCTGCGTACTTATCATTTACATAGTGATAGGTACATTAGTGCTAAACTTTGGCTTTGATGAACAGTCAAATATGCATTGAATGAATAAAAGGTTTGGGCTACGGCAGAAATAACTATGTGTTCCCCAAATCTCATTTCATTTCCTTCCAGACACAGCTATGGTGCATTTCTCAGTCCCCCAAATAATCAGAACTTGCCAAGTGATTGGGTTCTGGATCATGAGATGTGTACAGAAGTGAAATATGCCATTTCAGGCCTAGCCCACAAAATTCTCTCATAACAATCCTCCTCTGTTTTCCTCTCTCCATGCCTGAGTAATTAATAATGACACTGAAAATCTAAATTTAAAAAAAGACCGCTTTCCTGATAGCTGCATGAAGCAGTGTCTTCCATCCTTTCTCCTCCCTAAACCCTTGGCAGGAAATTGATGTGAATGAGAAAGAAACTTTTATTATATTAAGCCACTAAAATTTGTAACTGTTTTTAGAGCAGTTGACTTCCCGTTATTTATATAGCCTCACGATTTATAATCCAGTGGAATTATAATTTAGTGTGATAGAATTTTATGATATTTTGCCTTTCTTTTAGTTTTAGAGTATTAATATTTTACCACAGAATGCTATACTAGAACTTGTCAACTGAAGTCAAATCACATAACAGAAATTAAATGTCATTTTATAAAATGGAAAAGAAAATCACGGAAATGTAGGATCACAGAATAGATTACTACAGACTGTTTTTGTTGTTGTTTATTTGTTTTAACTTGTTAAAGCAACCCTTTTCAAGCTATTTCTCTTTTTATAAAATGGTAATACAAATCGGTTTAATGTCTAAATCTGCTTTATGCTGAAACTTGTCACTTTTTTTCTCTGTCTTTTCCAATTCGTTCAGCTATTTAAGAGCTGAAAGTATATCTGATTTGCCATTTCTAGGGACTAATCGGTACTTCCCCTAATTGCATGAAGTACAATATCAGGATAATGGCAGTCACCTTGTTTTGGGTCATAAGGCTACTGGTACTCCAGGCTCTATAACAACTCTTCCATTAGTATATAATACCCTTGAACTGGGTTTTAAAATTTTATTTTCAGGTATTAATTGGTGCCCCCCGAATCTAAGAATTGAAATGTTAAGAGTGATGGCAGTTATTTTGTTGAGTGTTCACTTCACACTTCCTTTCACTTTCACCACCTGAATATTCTTATTATCTAATTATTTTACTTGTTGTTAATTTGGCACACTATAATAGCTTCTCCCAAACTATGTTTGCAGGTTGACCCTAGTACAAGAAACGCATACTAGAGAGCTGATATTCTTAAGGTTTAATGAGAAAATGAATATTGAAGTCATGGAAGTCAATTACAAATTTTCATTGACTCCAGAGTAATTATGAAATTGGGGCCACTGGCATAGTCACAACCTTTGGAATTTCACCTGTTGATAATATTTATTGTTTATTTTGTCTTCTAAATTATTTTAAGATAAATTTGTCCTATATTATAAACTTATTAATGTTTTCAGTCCAAGAAAATCAATAGTATTATTTATTTTGTTTTTCTATACATTTCTGTGGTATCATTTGTGTTATTTTTAAACCACAGGGATAATTTTTACATGTATTCCATTTAACAAAAATTTTGAGTAAAACCAAATTTTTTGCAGTGGCAGCAAAAACATTTGTTCGATTCTGTTTCTAAATATACAAACCTTCAAGGACAGAAGTATCACTTTCCTTTAAATTTGTCTTAGTGCGTAATGCAATTTTATTCTCGAAACTTGTTTGTTTCCATTAAGAAAGGCTTTTGGGAAAAAAATTCAAAAATAAAGAATTATGTAAGAATAAATAACTCATTGAATTAGAAAACTGAAGGCTTAGACTTTGGTTTTGGTTCTTAAATAGGGTACTGTTACGCAAAATATTTGCCCTTTCTATTTTTATTCCCTCACCTGAAAAACGGTTCTTTTAACCATTCTGTACATTGCTACATTAACAGTTATTATCTTACAGTTGGTGTTTCCAGTTCCTCTAGCTTTAAAAATATCACTATTGATGTCAGAAATTACATTATATCTTGAAAATAATCTCTCTGAAATACAAAGCTCTTGGGAAAAAAAAAGATTCAATGATGCAGATATGAGTCAGGAGCAGAGCATTTGGGGCAAAGACATAATAAACAGGTCAAGCAAGGTAGCTTTTCAGGGGATCCTCTAACACTGAGCTGAGGATATCCTCTGAGTACTCCATTTAAACAGGGGACACCAGAGAAAGCAGTTTGATATAAGAGGTGAGAATAAGAATCCTGTTCTGTGTTCCCAAGTCTTGGCATTCAGAAAATATTACAACAGTCATGTTATAACAAATTGTGTCTTTAAAAACACTGTTTTTTATTGAGGTATAATTGACATATGTCATGTTAGTTCAGGTATATAACATAATAATTTAATATTTTTATATATTGTGAAATGATCACCACAATAAGTCTAGTTAATATTTATCACCATAAATAGTTACAATTTTTTTTTCTTATACAAAAACTTTGAAGATCCATTCTTAGCAACTTTCGAATAGGCAGTCAAGTGTTAATTATAGTCACCACTCTGAATAGCACATTCTATGACTTATATATCTTATAACTGGAAGTTTATGCCTTTTGACCACCTTCACCCATTTCACTACCTTCCCAATCTCCCTCCTCTGGCAACTATCAATCTGTTCTCTATTTGTGAGCATTTATTTTGTTGTTGGTACCCCTGCTCCCCCTGAACTATTTCTTATGAGGGAAAATGTACTGGTATCTTCTGAAACCTATGACTCTATGTGAGAAATGTAAACTTTTGAGTTTGAATAGCCATTATATTTTTAATTTTTAAAAACTACCTAATTTCCAATTTTTAAAAAGTCCTTTTTGTTTCTTTGTAGTTTATTTTAATATTTTACTCTTTGAGCCTATAAAAATAAAGTTTAAATGCTTGCTTGTGTAATGTTAACCTACCAAGTTTTTGTTAGCTTAGTTTTTAAATCAACTTATATATATTACTTTATTTTTATCATTATAAACTTTTAGATATTTGGTTCCAGCTGTTTTTATTATATTTCAATCATCTTTACTGAAATTTTCTTAGCTTTTATTTTTAGTTAGTCTTTAGTCTAACTTATTTTGTTGCACTTTGGATGTAATTTGGCCTGATTATATACTTTTATTATTTTATTCCACTATTTGCTTTATTTTAATCTTCAAAAGTATGTTTATTTTACTGATGTTTTACCTCATATTTTTAAATGTATTTTCATTATTTTATCTACACACTGTATTACACCTAAGTTGAAAACGTTTTTATTTTCTTGAAAGAGAGAGAAAAAGAGAGAGAGAGAGAGAGAGTGTGTATGTGTGACTAGTAAGGAAACTATTTCAGTTTGCTTGTTATTCATTTATCTGATTTTTAGCATAAGGTCATTGGACATTTTTGGAAAAGTATTACTTTTTCTTAGATTCGAGGAGTCTCATAATTTTTGAAAATTCACCAGGAAAGGCTGTCTAACTACAAAGGCGAATCCTGCTGCCTGTTCCTGCAAACGGACTGGGACGGCACTTGCACTAATGCTACAAACAGTTATTAAAGGCTCCATTAAGTCATGTAAAAAAGACAGCTTGGAGACAGTTTTCTTAAAAAAAGATATGTTAGCTGAAATGTTGGCCCCAACCCAAACATATTGGAACAGGGATTTTTAGGATAGAACTGTAAATGTTGGGGGGACTGGACTGTGAATTGTTTTGATTACCGGTTGGGCCAATGAGAATATCCTGTTCTGTACTTTTAAGTTCTGGGAGAGAAACTATTTCATTTTTAGTGAACTTTACATTTAGAATTCCTGAATTTGTCTCAGAGTTAAATTTACTGTTTCAGGTCTCTGTCAAGTCCATAATCCATTTCAAGTTTATTTTTGTGAGTTATGTAAGAAAAGGGTACAGTTTTATTCTTTTGCATATGAACATCCAGTTTTCCCAAAATTTATCACAGTGACTATCATTTCCTCATTGCATATTCTTGTCAAATATTAGTTGACCATATATGAGTGGTTTTATTTCTGGGTACTTAATTCTGTTCCATTGGTCTATGTGTCTGTTTTTATGCCAGTACCATATTGTTTGGATTTCTATAGCCTCTAGCTTTGTTCTTTCTCATGATTACTCTGGCTATTAAAAACTTGCAGGTCCATACAAATTTTAGGATTTACTCTATTTCTGTGAAAAATGCCTTTGGAATTTTGATAGAGAATATATGAATCTATGTATGGATTTGGGTAGTATGGACTTTTTACAAAATTAACTTTCAAATTCGTGAATATGGCATATCTTTTCATTAATTTGTGTTTCTTCAATTTCTTTTATCATTAATCATGATTTTTGGTGTGTGACCTTTCACTTCCTCAGTTAAACTTATTTCTAAATATTTTTGTAGCAGTAGTAATGCTTTCTTTATTTCTCTTTCAAATAGTTCACTGTTAGTATATAGAAATGCAACTGATTTTTTTTGTATGTTGATTTTGTATCCTGAAATGTTACTGAATTTGTTTATTAAATGTAATAGTTTTTTAGTGGAATCTTTAGGATTTTCTACATATAATATCATGCCACCAATAACAGAGACAAATTTACTTCTTCCTTTCTGATTTGAATGATTTATATTTCTTTTTCTTGCCCAATTTCTCTGGCTTGGAATTCCAGTACAGTGTTAAATAAAAGCAGTAAGTGTTGCTACACTTGTCTTATTCCTAATCTTAGGAGTAAAGCTTTCAACACTTCGCCTTGAGTATGATGTTCAATATGAACTTCTCATACATGCCTTTTTATGTTGAGGTATGTCCCCTTAACATTGGTCTTGGCAATGATTTTTTGGATGTGACACTAAAAACACAAGCAACAAAAGTAAAAATCAAAAAGTAGGACTACATCAAACTAAAAAGCTTTTGCACAGCAAAAGAAACAATTTACAAAATACAAAGGCAACATATGGAATGGGAGAAAATATTTGCAAACTGCATAGCTGATTAAGGGTTAATGTCCAAAATATATGAGGAACTCATAAAACTTAATAACAAAAACAAAACAAAACAAAACAAAAAACTCTGATTAAAAAATGAGTTGGGTCGAAGACTTAAGTAAAATCTCTCCAAAGAAGACATACAACTGGTAGATGAGTACATGAAAAGGTGCTCAAAATCAAAACCACAATGAGATATTACCTTACACCTGTTAGAATGCTGATATTAAAAAAGAGAGAGAGAGGGCGAGATAAAAAATGCTGGTGAGAATGTGGGGAAAAAAGGACACTGGTGTACTATTGGTGGAAATGTAATTTGGTTCAACTTCTGTGGAAAATAGTGTAAAAGTTTCTCAAAAAATAAAAATAGAGTTGTCATTTAATCCAGCAGTCTTGCTTCTAAAAATGAAATCATTATCTAAAAAACTTGAAATTATTATCTCAAAAAGATATGTGCACTTCAGTGTTCATCCCAGCCTTATTTACACAGTCAAGACATGGAAGCAACCTAAAATTCCCATTGACGGCTGAATGGAAAAAGAAAATGTGGTATATGCATACAGTGAAATATTCAGCTTTAAACAAAGGAAATCTTGCTATTTGCGACAACACAGATGAACCTGAAAACATTATACTAGATGAAAAAGCTAAACAGGACAAACACAGTATGATACCTCTTATAAGAGAAATCTAAAATAGTCAAACACATAGATGCAGAGGGTGTATGTTGGTTGCCAGGGACTAGGGGTGGGAAATGGGGAGATGTTGGTCAGAGAGTGCAAACTTTCAGTTAGAAGATGAATACGTTTCAAGGATCTAATGTACAGCAAGGTGGCTATAGTTAACAATACTGTATAGTATACTTAAATTTTGGTCTGAGAGTAGAACTTTAATAATCTCACCATAACAAAAACAACAACAAATGCAATAATGTGAGGTGAAGGTTTTGTTACTAACCTTATTGTAGTGTTTCGTAATACATAGGTATATTACATAATCGCATTGTATACTTTAAACTGAGACAATATTATATGTCAATTGTACGTCAATTAAGATGGAAAAAAATTAAAAATTTAAAAGACAGAATCCTGCATTTAAATTCTGACTGCCTCTGCTTTTATAGGGGCTAGTTCTGAGCAAGCAGTATAGCTGCACCTAGAATCTTCAACATGGTGAAGGGCTACTCTGGTCATCAGTAAAGGCAGAGCAGGCAGAGAGTGGGCATTTGGTGAGTGCTTCAGTGTAATCTGGGACAATCAGTAAGAGCAGAGGAGAGTTGAGCCTTTAGTTAGAATGCCAGAGTTTTACATTTCAGAATGTAAGCAATAGGACCACTCATTTAGGACAGAGAAAACAAAACCACGTAGCCATAGGACATCCTAAAGAGTAGAACTCTAGCAAAGAATAAATTTGCCCTGATTCAAGATTCTTGAAGTGGAATACTCCATCTCTCTTATCGTGTTTTATTTTACTGTATTGTTGTTATTTTCTAACATAATACATATTGTATAATTATTAAATCAACGGTTTATATGTCTTCTCTCCAAATTAGAATAAAACCTCTAGGAATGTAAAACTTTTTATTATCATATTTACTTCCTTAATACACACCATAATGCTTGTGACAATATAGACCAAATACAGTAAAAACTCTGATGAATGAATATTAAAATGCAAATGATAATTTGAATAACAAATGTTTTTAAATACAAATCTGATGAAAACAAGATAAAATGGTTAAGTATGTTTAATGAAAAATGAATTGCTAGGTTTGGGCAAAACAATATACAGTAGGTTCTGATGATTTTCAAGATACAAGCTCAGGCCAAACACCCATTAGGACATCAATCAACACTTTGTGGTTCTGAGTTCTCAGCCCAGATACCCAGGTGTGTTCTCATTCTCTCTCTCTCTCTCTCTCTCTCTCTCTCTCTCTCTCTCTCTCTCTCTCTCTCTCTCTCTCTCTTCTCTCTCTCTCTCATTCTCTCTCTCCAGATTTTTTTGACAAAGCAACAAATTGCTATCCCATTTCCATGCTAGAATCTATCCAAAAGTCTATTGTTCATTGATTTATTTACTTGTTTAACTCATCTAGAAACAAACCTCAATATAGCAGAAACTACTCTTTCTGCCTTTCTCACTGAATCTTCATAATCTAGAGCAAAGTAATTTTTTCGAAGAAGTGTGAAGTCTTTTAATCTTATTTAATATAGGTAATTCTAATGTAATAATAGTTTTGCCTTACAAACTAGATCTAATTTTGTTTTATTATTATCTTTGGAAATATAAATATGAAAATAGAATATCCTCTAAAATACTTTTCATGATCCCTTATTTAACTTTTGTTTGTTTTGCTTTAAATATTATAATACTAACACCTCCCATTTGGACAGTATCTACCACATGCCAAATTCATATTAAGTGCTATAAAATGATTACCTTTAAAATTCAATGCAAACCTATAATACAATACTGTTATCCATACTTTAGAGTTCAGGAAGAACCTTAAATTCCATTCAAGATATGTTGATATTCTTACTCTGATTAGTCAAAACACATTTTCAGTCTCATTTTTTTTTCCTGTGCTTAAAAATTCACATCTACTAGGCTAAGGAATGCAAAATGTATGACTTAAAATAAAAACTCAATTCAACTCAGTTGAATTCTTTTAAAAAAGTATAAGAAAACTAAAAGTAAAAATTAGATTTACATGATAACTCTATGTAATTAAGAAGTAAATATACTTATGTGGATTGTATTGAATTGTCAGCAAAGTTTTGTTTATATTAGTCCTCAACTACAAATTAAAAAAAAAAATTAAACGAAAGTTAGCTAAGGCATTATAGAGTGAAAGATTTCTTCCAACCATTATTCAAACATTCGTGCAATAACATTTACTGACCATTAGAAAATGCAACAAATTGAGAGCAGAGTACTGTGATACACACAATGAATATAATACGACATGAGTCAATGGGATTATCGATTGTAATTATAAAATAAAGGTATTGAGATACTAACAAAAGAGAAGGAAGATAAAATAAATGGAAACATAGAAGCAGCATGTAATTCAACCATAAAAAAGTTTAGGAGACAGTCTCTGTACATCTCTGCCTGGAGACTGCATGTCTAATAATTAGTGGACTAATCAACTCAGGTAAAAAGCTTCTGCTGTCTTTAAGACCTGATAGGCAGAGCCTATGACATAAAACACTGTGTTTTGGGGATATGGTTTAGAAAAGGCTCCTGGTGTTTAGGGAAGATGTTTTCCTAACAATGCCAAAGTAAGTATGTTTATAGATTGCTGAGTGTTGATTTTATGGTTTTGTTTCTCTATGAAAAGTATCCTCGTTAATCTCTGTTCCCTATGCCTGAAACTATTTTCTGAGAAGTGTGAGTTAAAATTAATGAGCACTCTATATTGGCATTTTCTTCAGGGAACTTCAGGAGCACAGGATAAGGAATGGCCATGCTCTCTATTTACATGAACTAAGCAATTTCTATAATTTCTCTGAGACTCAGTTTTCTTTAAAGTGACTATTCTAACTGACCTCACAAAGTGGTACGAGAAAAAGAATCACATACAAAAATATGTGTCAGGCACAGATTAACTGCAGCATTTACATTTATCTTTATCATTATATATTTTAATAAGAATTAGGAAAAGGTAACTAATACATATGATACTCTACTGCTTAAAATTCTATCAATGGTTGTTCACTAAGTGCATAATGTGCCAGATCTTCAGTCTAGCATTCAAATCTGTCTATGATTTCACCTATGCCCATTTTCTTGTCTTTAAATCCCCATAAAATACACTCTCATGCACATTTTGGAATTCTCCCAAAAGATTCCCCTATTCACATATAAATATATATATATGTATATATGTCATATATATTTATATATTATATATTTATATAATATATAAGTATTATAATACTTATGTATTATATGTACTTAATATGTAAGTATATATAAATATATATGTTTAAAATTTTTCTGCAGAAGACAAATTTGTACATCCAAAATCTATTTCAGTAAATGAACCTAACATTTCTCTGTGTGGATCCACCTTGTTTCCCCTTCTTCGGTACTTGTGTTTGAGGCTAGATTATCTCCACGCTTGGGTCAGACGTGGTTCCTGTGAAACAAGACGCCTCAATCATTTTATTATATACCTCTGCCCAAAATAATTAGATTCTTTTTCTCTATTTTATTTATGGGAAAAATACTGTAGCTATTCCATCTGGGTATGAAAAAGAAAGCCTGTAGCCCTGGGATTGCAGGGTAAGAACCAGCTCAGACCTCACCAATAAAGAAGAATTATTAAAAATTGAGAGAGAAAAATGGATTTTGATAAAATGTTTTTTAACCTTTAAATACAGTGTTATCTCTGTTAAGATAAACTGAGGCAAATTAAAAATTCTCAGAGTTTATTTGAGCAATAATTGATTCAAATCAATCAGAAGTGAATAGGAGCTCTCTCCCACAGGAACCAGGAGAAAGACTTCTAAAGAGAAGGTTTGGAAGCAAAGGAAGTTATTAATTGGCCATAGCTTAAAGCCTAGTTGGCTGTTCATGATTGGTTGATTCTAGAATTTTGATTTTGTAAACTTGGGGCACTTATAGGTGAAGATTTTGATTTGCTTACCATAAGGTGGGAGGTAGGAAAATAATTTTTCTCTACTCTTTTAGATTCTTAGTTGAGACACCTTTTGTAGGTGCCTAAATTTCTTGTCTTTTCTTTTCTTTTTTCTCTTTTCTCTCTTTTTTTTCTTTTCTTTTCTTTTCTTTTCTTTTCTTTTCTTTTCTTTTCTTTTCTTTTCTTTTTTTCTTCTTCTTTCCCTACCCTCCCCCCGCCCCACCTTTCTGTTCTTTCTTTGCTTAGGCAAGCTCAGATCTGCTTTCACTTGCTTAAAGATTCTTAATTCATATTTCTATGAATCCAAAAACTGGAAATCTTACATGTTTATTTCTTTCTCATAGGAAGTTTACATCTATTTTAGAATATGAGCTATATTCAAAATAAAAGTGCATTAAAAACAATACAATTTAGAGGAGCTGTGGCAACAGTGCAAAAGGGTATAGGAAAAAGATTTGAGTTGGGCTAAAAAGGATAGTAAAATTTAAGTTAAAATCATTAAATATTAAAACGTGAGCCAGTGGAACTTTAAATCTACCCTCAAACATTTCTATTTTTTTTGTAATTTTGATTTAAATAACCTGACATAATTTGTTTCTTCATTGTAGCATTTAACAATTTGAAAGACTATATTCAATCTGGCACTATGAAAAATATTTTCTATTAACTTTTAAATGTAGTGTTATTTTATATTTACTATCTGATTTCAGGAGTAATTATCATATCATTTGAAGAAATATTTATGTTTATTATCGTGTTTTCAATAGAATGCTGCCTTTAAAAAATCCATATAGTTAGCCAATCAAGAAGACAAATGGTCTGCAGCTGGGTTTTTTGTTTTTTGTTTTTTAATTCCTATTAACACTCTAGTCTTACCCAACTCTTTCATTTATCCTTCTGTTTTCAAAGGAGCTCTTAATTACTTCGAACCCCATTTCAGTTGTAAATGCTTCTTTATTGCCATTCTTTCATTAGTATAAATCCTCTATTCCATTCAAAGACCTGACACTTCACCACTGATTTACAAGTGATTCCATTTTATTAATCAGATGTTTGCCCTGGCTTTGGGGTATCTGTACTAGCAACTGTTGATGAAAGGCCTTCTTACTTTATTCCCATTTCTTTGAAAATATACAGGTATATTTTCAGCATTTCAGGAAGGTTGAAATTAAAAAGAACTAGGGAAATTAGAAAATCTTAAAATTGTCATAAAAAGTCATTATTTTGCACAGTTAGCTAAGCAAGCTATAGTTGCAATGGGGATTATATGGCCTATAAAAATTATGTCCAAAATTTTAGATTAGAAATTCTTTCTTCATAGATTTGAAGCTCCTTCTGAATTCACTATCATAGGACCAAAACATACCACCACTGCACACTATTTTAAAAGCAAAATTAAAACAACACAGGAGAAAACACATTAACCAACTGTGGTAGTTGGTTGATTTTAGTATTCCTCTTCATTTAGAAAACTCCTCTTTAAAATATGCTAAGCATTATATATAGTATCTCAGTCTTCTGTTATAGCTTGATTATGTAAAACTTTCCAATTTAGTTATTATTGACTATACACTAAAGTCCTTGGGATCTTTGACTGTAAAGATCTTTGACTATAAGAATGTAAAGCTTTGTGGTTGCATTGGTAAAATTTTTAAAAATAATATCTTATTAACAATTCTTGTGTTGCAGAAATGTTGCAAAACAAGACTGGTGAGAAACCAAATACCACTCAGAGAGTTGGAGAACTCAGGTTATTATGCCAGCAGTCCTAGAAGCGCTAGCGGTCTAAAGATCTGGGCCCGAGCTCAGGGGCAATTTTGCTTTTATATTCGCACTATTACAGTTGGCGTGGGCTGGCTGGTTGATCGCAGACGTTTACAGACCGTGAGAGTTGCTATGGGTTACAGGATGTGCAGGAGTTGCTATGGGTTGTGGGCAGTTACAGAGCATGAGATTTTCGAACAGGAATTTGTTCTGTTTATGGAGACAGAACGATCAAAAGGGAGGATGAGTCTTCAGTTGATCTCGAGACCACGCTGCCCTTCAGCCAATGCAGCAAGCATGTCCACAGAAGCAGAACAAAGAGCTGATTACAAGGTTAGCTGTTTGAGTGGAAAATTCCTCTCAAAACATTTAATTTCCAAATGTTTTAGTTAAATGCTTTGCATTAAGCGTGGATTATTATTTTCTTCATTTGACATTATATGTTTTCCTTGCATATTTTGTGTTGACAGTTCAGATATCATATTGCATAGAATCCACATTCCTTTCTATTAGTTTTTTTTTAATTTACATACTGCTTTAAATAACATTTAAACTCAGTTCACTTGTGTATAAATGTCTATCCTTGTATAATAGCTTATTCTTATTTTCTCTTTTTTTTTTTTTTCAATACTGTATTGGTTTCCTACAGATGCTATAGCAAACTACAACTAGCTGAATAGTCCAAAGGACCACAATCCTCCCTCTGCCTGCTAACTGGTATTGGTCAGTGGCCTGTTAAGCAACAGCAGGAGGTGAACGGCAGGTGAAGAAAGCTTCATCTGTATTTGTAGCCTTTCTCCAGCTCTAGCATCATCACCTTAGCTCCACCTCAGACCACTAGGTATTTGATTCTTAAGAGACACCAGGCCCTGGTGCCAAAAAGTTTAGAGACAACTGGTAAGATTTTTATTTTCTTACAATTCTGGATATCAGAAGTCCAAAATGAAATGATCAAGTTGTCTTCCTCTTAGAGGATATAAGGGAGAATCTGTTTTCTTGATTTTTCCAGTTTCTAGAGTCCACATCCTCATGGGGCTTATGACCTCTTCCTTAATCTTAAAATCCAGCTGCATAATGTCATCAAATCTCCATCTCTCTCTCTCTGAAATTTAGTTCTGTTACATCTTATTCTCTATCTCAGACCTTCCTATTTTTTCTTATAATGACTCTTGTGATTTCATTGGGCCCACCTAGTCTAATCCGGGATAATTTCCTTTTCTCGAGGTTCTTAAATTAATCACACCTGCAAAATTCTTTTGCCACTTAAACTAACACATTCACAGGTTCAGGGATTAGAATATAGAAATCTTTGGGAGACCATTACTCTCTTACCACTGTTATGTCTTTGCCTTCTCTATATTCAAATTTTTTATTCTATGGCTTTTTGCAAATCTGAGGAAATCCCCTTTTTAAAAATCTTCCATAAATAAAAATTTCCAATAGTTGCATTCTAACCTGTTGAGTTGCAGGATATAATTTAGTTCTATTTATGCAATTTATCTCACTTTTAAAGTTGCTGAACACTAGCAGTTGGAATGTTTTGTTTTTTCCTACTTTTAGTAAATAATTTTCTAGTGTATTGAGATTAGTTTGATTTTCTATTACTTCACCACTTAATAAGAACAAGTCACGTAGTCACTTAGTATGAACTATTAATAATAGTTCATTATAGTGAGGGGGAGCAGTTTGTCACCCTAAAATATGCCTTTTTGGGGATATTGATTATTTTAAGCTTTTTATTTTTAAGAAATGACTCAAGAAAAACCTTTGACTCTCCCCTAACTGCCTAGAAAAATTTAGATAGAAGATCTGCTCCATGAAGGAGCTGTCATCATAGATAACTGCAGTTTAATCTGAACAAATGTGTGATAGGTAAGAACTTAGTATGGCCCTTTGATCAAGGTCCTCTTTGTACCCCATTGTTAAGGATGGACCAGCAAACATTTGTTTACCAAACATTTCTTTTACATTTTCATGTGAATTACCTTCCAGTTCTTTGATGTCTCAAACACTAACACCCCTTCTCCTCAGCTCAGGGTGGCATTTAAGCCTCAACTGCCTGATTTTTCCTCAGCTCCATATTTTTACAGAACATCTGTATGTATGTACATAATAAATGTTGTTTTCTTCTGTTAGTCTGTCTTATGTTAATTTGCTTATTAGAACAGCCAAAAGTATTTAGAAGGGTAGAAGGAAAATTATTTCTTCTCTCATACAGTAGTTTGTATCATACACATAAATAGAGCAAATGTATTTCACAAAAATATATCTGTCAAGTTTAATTTAGGTTTAATTCTAGTTTTCCTGTACATACGTAGTTCATCTAGGTACAATAGGCACCCAATTTGAAGGAATGTTGGTTTAGGAAATTTTATATCATATTTTTGTCTATAAAAATGTTTCAGTTTCCACATCTCTGCCATTTCTGCACATCTAAATAGTTCTTTTCGATAGACTCAATCTAAAACCTTTTACCTATCTGGCTAATAGTTATGCCTATGAAAATTGAGCAACCTAACTGTTGATTGTGGTAAGATGTGATCTCCTTCACTGGGTAGGAGAATCTCCTATGATTTTATGCTGACAGAGCACTATAGCCAAAACCAAGCTTGTAGTCATAATTTGCATGCAAAAAATACTCTAACATATCAATTCAGTTAGTTCGTCCAGCTCCACCTCCAAAATATAGCATTTTCCATCCATTTCTTTTAATCTTCATTATAATTTCTCTCACTCAAGTACTATATCTTTCACCTGTATCACTGTAATTTAAGTCTCTTCCTCCCCCTTACATCTCTCTGATCTGTTGTCTTAGGATAATAAAGACAAGCAGAAAGAGTCATTTGAAAGCCCAGGTCATGTAAAATAAAAATTATTAGTATGATCTTCATTCAGGACCCAAAAGAACTACTTTCTGCTAAACTCTCCCATCTTACCTCTTATCACTTTTCCATCATGCTTCGGTCACACTGGCTAGCTGTCAGTTATATGCTGAGCTCTTCTCCACAAAATAGATTCACCGTTGTTTTTCTACTGCCTTAAATTCTCTTCACCAAACTCTTCCCATTGCTGACTCTTTCTTCTCTTTCAGGTCCCAGCTTAAATGGCACCTTCTTAAAGAGGATGTCTCTGACTACCCTCCCTAAATTGGAACCTCCCTATCATTATCTGTGATTAAATTCTATATTTCCAGACACTTCCCTAAAATGTTAATTCCATATGTCAAGAACTCTTTCTTATTTTTATCGTATCTCTAGAACCTTACATACTACCTTATGTATAATAGGCAATCAACTGGTATATAGCAAAAATATGAATTAATAAATGAATAGGCTATGAAGGGAGGGAAGTTTACCTTATTTCTCTCATCACAATTTTTTTACTTTCATACCAAATTTAGAAATCTTACAGATGCAAAGCAATGTTAGAGAAACATATAGGAAAGATATAAAATCAAAGAGAATGTCCGACAAAAGAGAAAAAAAAAAATGTCATTTTAAATACTTCACCCACAAGTTATGACATTGCAATGAGAAAACTCCTATGCAAATTCAGTCATGCAAGCTCCATTTAGCTCAGAAAAATGTGTAGAAATTGATTGAATGAGCAGCTGGTGATATTATAGTCAGGCTCTCTGGAAGTTAATTGGGAAGCGTTGTGAAAAATCCTGACATTGTAAAGGTAGCTCTACTGACTTCCATTGTGCCCTAGACACTCATCACACACAGTCACTCTCCACTATTACAAAATAACTGGATGCCTCTGAGTCTCTGATGACTCTCATCAATAGCCTCCTAAGAAAACAGAGAAAGAGGGAGTGATGAGCTGGAGCTTGAACTTTTATAATTGGAAAGAAAAAGCCCCTAATCTTGTGAGTTTTTACTTCCTTCAAGAAATATTTTTATTCTTCTATAAACAAAGACAAATTATTATTTCTTCTGAGGTCTCTTATTATATTGTTCTCATGAAAAATCTAGCATTGAATTTAATTACTTCCTTTTCCCGATGTTTTATTTATGGGTGTGTATCAGTTAGTTATTTTAATAAAACAAACACTCAATTCTCATGCTTAAAAACACCAAGTGACCATGCATTATTTCTCACAAGTCTTCATTTCATGTCAACAATGCTTTTGCTCTGAAGTAGACTTGCTCATGTGTCCAGGTTAAATGGTGGTCTAGGTCTCATCTGCAGCAACGTGACTATTCTCCATGTATTTATCACATTTAGTGTGTATCATATTCTAGGCATCATGTTCTGTACTGAAAATACAAAAGTTAATAAAATTCTTTGAACTTGAAGTGTATGGTCTCAAAGAGAAATAATGATATGAAAACAAATAGTACATTTAAATACCATAGGCACTATGTGAGAAATTTGTGGTGCACAGAAAGGACATCAAAGAGTAAATGCTCAATCCCGAGTTGCAGGAGGGATCAGGATGGACTTTGTTATATATTTTTTTTAAAATGAAGTCTTAAAATTGCCAGATCTCTAAGCTAAGAAACAGGGTTCTAGGCATAAAGGGCAGTTGAGCACAACCACGGACATACGAGACAAGCAATATTTGGGGGGCCTGAAGAGTTTGTGTTATGAATGCAATAGTGCTAGATAAAACTAAAGAACTAGACAGGGGTCATGGGGGTTCTGTATACCGGGATGAGTTTGAATTTTGCCTTAGACACTAAAATTAATAATAATAATAATAATAATAATAATAATAATAAAGTTATTACCAACATTTATCATGTGTTTGTTATGTACTAAGGCTCTTTTAAATGTTTTACATGTCTTTTCTCATTTAAATCTTCATACACCTCTATAACATGCTACTACTTTTATCCTCATTTTAAGATATAGTTATTAAAGAAACTCTAAATTAACTATACATTAATAAAATAAGTATTAATGTAGGATTCAGTCCCATATCTGTTGGTCTGAATTCTTAACCGCTAGGCCATATTGCCTATCGATGAGAAGATAATAGATAGCTTTTAGTAGGGAAAGAATATGATCAGATTTCTATTTTATAAAACATTTGTTTGTAGAACTGTAGAGGAGATAAGAGATTGCAGACAGAATAATAATTTGGTAAGATATAAAAATAGTCCTTGTTAGAAATAATGATTTAAAGTTACGCATTAGCAGAAAAAGAAGATGGATCCAAGATCCTTTAAAAGGATTTGGTAACAGACTGGATATATAAGTAGAGATAGAAGTCTAAAATGACTCCAGGGATTTTTAACATAATTGACTAAATAGATAGTGATAGCAAAGGCACTATACAGCATGAAGGTGAAGAGTGTAGATTCTGGAAGGCTTACTTACCTGAGTTTAGACCTTAGCTCTGCCACTTACTTAAGTGGCTAAGTGCTTCAATTTATTTATGTAAAATTGGGGAAATACCTGCTTCAGCAAGTTGTTGTAAAGATGAAATGATTAAATAACTATAAAATGCTTAGCTGTGTGTGTGTCTGATACTTAACTGATATTTAATACTATTCACTATGAAAAGAGGATGAGGAATTTGGGAAAAGTTGGTGAGTAAAGTTTGAAACATGTTTAGGATGAGGTTCTGTTGAATTGATGGATCTCCAGAGTTCAGGAGAAGGATTTATGCTAAAAAGTTATATTTTGTAATCCTCAGTATATAGACAGTTGAAGTTCTGTGTGGTCATGATAACAGGAAAACAGATGGCCACAAGAGAAAAGCAGTATTTAAGTGGTGAAGAGACTAAAATGCTGAGAAACAACAATTAGAGGAAAAAGAGGAGTAGTCAAGAAAAGAAAAGCTTTTGAAGTGATAAAGTACTAGACACCATCAAATTCTACAAAAGGTTAAGTAAGATGTGAATGGTATCTCTAACTTAACATGCCCAAAAGAGGATTTTGTGATTTTTCCAGCCATTTGTCAATCTTTGTAAATGGCACTACTAATTATTCAGGGGTAAGGCCTAAATCATGGGCACCATTCTCGATTATTCTTTTTGTTTCATTGTTCCTTCTTCAATCCTGCAATAATCAAATCTTTCAAATACAAAAAACGGTCTTGCCCTTTTTCATCATCTACACCACTAATCTCTAGTCAATAAAAAAATGCACAAAATAGTTCTATTACTGAGAACATAATATTTTAAAAATTGAAGTTTCATACATGATGAACTCCCAACTTAAGTTGCTTGCCATGCTTCATAGCATGTAACAGAGTGCTGAACTAATAATAAGCATACAAAAAAAATTTTACTGTATTTAAATAAGTCATTTTATCATGATGGGAAGAAGTGAAATCTTTGTAGGCTAGTTAATTTTGGCAATAAACTATTTTGTACATTCACCATAATGCTAAATGATTCTAGGGGAAAAAAAGACTGACAATCTCAAAATGCTTCTTAAGCATCTTGATTGTTGAATTTGTGTTAACCTTATATTGAGGACATTTTCTTTATTCAATGCATCTATTTACATTCTAGTATAAAGTTATTCATATATTTGTTTCTCCTGAATAGCAGTGATGGTTTATACTTTCTAATAACTTGAGTTAAGCATCTTAATGTATGTTTCCATTTTCATTCTGGCTTCCTGAATGCTTAGAGGAAAAAATATGAATCAAATTACCTGTGTTGACCTATTTTGAAATCTCTTTCCTTGGCTCTAGTGTTTTATATTTTACTAATTTATTAAATATGCTTTTTGTTATAAGCTAGCTTAAATTCTCTGCAGAAGAGGTAAGTTATAAGCAAACATATTTGATTATTAAAAGTCCAAGAGAATGCATGAATCAAACTGAGACACATGACCAATTAAAGAAAGTGACAGCTCTACCATAGTTCTCTCTGTACTCCAAGCGGACAGTGATTCTGTAACTGGTAAAAAGCTCAAGACACCTAACAACAACAACAACAACAACAACAACAACAACAACAACAAAAGCCAAAAACACAAAAAAAGGATTGTTTAAAGCCCAAGAGTCTCATGAAAAAAAAAAAAAACTGTAATACTATAAACAGGCTAAGTTGTATACATATTTGATTTGTTTTGTCTCCCAAAAGAAACCAAATTATAGGAAAGGACACTGAATCTCCAAAAGATGACTCCTGCTAAATTGGGCAGTGAACTTGCGCAGTGGGCTAGTCTTAGCAGTCCAGCCTTGGAGGTTCTAGAGACTAGTGGGTTCTAAGTAAAGTGTGAGGCTACATTTGAAAGCACTTCAACTCACTCCCCAAAAAGCTCCTAGATGTCCTGGGCAGAAGAGAGATGTATGATACAATGAAAGATCTGTGTTGTTAGAATCACTAAAAAGTCTAATGTGGGACCTCCTTTCAAAGAAGCAAAATACTGTAATAGAAAACTATTTCCCTGCAGGCTGGTAAAAGGAGTAAACCCTGGAGAAGGCATGAGATAATACTGCAGTCCAGGAGGGTTAGAAGTGAGAACAGATGTCTCCCTCAATGCGAGTCCCCAAGAGAGGCATGTTAGGGGAGTGTCTCTAATGTCTTTCCACTTAACAGAGGGGTCTTAAATCAGCAGAATAATGAAGAGATCTTGAAATGATCTTGTATAAGGCTCAGAAACAGTTAAAGTCTATGGGAACATTCTGGAGATATATAGCGAAATCTTATAAAATCTGACTGATTTCTTCATTTCCCATATACTCGTTACCCCACAGCAACTCAGCATTTCTACACTCTCATAACAATGTATTCAAGCAATGGTCACTAATGACATCTTATTGTCAAATATAATAGATTCTTTTATCATCATTTTATACAATTTATTCAACACATATTTATGAAATGCTTACTAAATTCCAGGATGTATTCTGTGTGCCAGTGACACAATTAATAATATTGTAGTATTCTAGTAGAGTAGTGAGATTAGGGAGGCATACAAGTGAAACTGTTTTCTGGTAGTTTTTTTTTTTTTTCTTGGTGCACTTGGGTTTTCTAAATTTATAATAGAAGTGTAGGTGAAGTATTGAAGCTATTTTAGGGGACCTAAAAACAAGTTAATTCTACCACTACCCAAACCCATTCATCCCTATAGAGTTCCCAAATAAGATAAATATATGTGTAAATTCAAATGAAAAGTGAGAAACAAGTTATTACTTTATTTTTGTCTAGGTTTGTGCTTAATGCTTTATTGTAAAGATCTCTAATAAATGCACTAAAGCATCTGAATTGGCCTCAAAGCCTAAGTAAGATAAGCTCTGTTTCTAAGACAAATCTTACCATGAGTCAGATTCCAAAGTCCCAAGCAATAAGCATTCTCCAAATTTAGGGATAAAAGTCATCCAAAAAAAAAAAAAAAAGAATGCAATACATCTTGCATATATTGATGGATGGTTCTTGGTTTGTACAAACTCACTTTTTGTAGGGGTGTCTCCTCATTAACTCTGGGGATATAAGAAACTTCCCAAGTCAACTGCTTCACACACAGTACACAGTGTTTTGGCCTATAGTAAGTTTTCCCACATCTTCTGCACAATGGTTAGAACACAGAAAGTATGTTTTAAACAAGATAAAATAACACCAAAATCATGTCCCATAGTCTTACATGAAAGAAAATAAGGAAATCTCTAAGCACATCATTTACAAAGTGATATCAACTTTCTAAGGCTCTACACAATCAATAATGCATCACTTATGTGGGAAATGAATTTTTTACTTCAAAATATATTCTAGTATTTTCTAATTTATAATATTTGTGATAAAACTTTAGAAAATAAAAACCAGTAGTGATAATTATCCAAAACCTTTACCCAGGAATAATTTCTATTAATATTCTGAAACACATATATTTTTAGCCTTTTTAAAAATATACTTTTCATTTAAATAAAAATAAAGTCACACTGAAAATACTTGTTTAACACATTCTTTTCATATAATACATCTTGAGTATTTTGCTATGGTATTGATGACTTTTTGCAATATTACTTTTAAGACAATTCTTTATTCTATTTGTAATGTACAGCAATTTATATCACAAATATCCTATTATTGACCTTTAATTTGTTTATACATTACCATTATTATAAAAAATGATATAACATATAGTCTTTTGAAAAAATCTTTTTACATATCTATCATTTGTTCATTAGAACAAATATATGTGAAGTAGAATTATTATGTCAAAAAGTACATGCATTTTTCAATGTTTTGATATAGGCTATCAAGGTATGTTTGCAAAAGTTGGTAAAAATGTAAAATTCCCCAAAAAGAATATGAAAGTGTAATTTCCTACACTTTCTCAAACACTAAACGTTGCAACATATTCTTCGCAGTTCAATTGTTAATCTACATTTCTATATTTGTTAATGGAATTTAAATTAGTGTTATTGGTTAGGCATTAGCATGTTTAGCACAAAGCTCATCACTACTTCAAAAAAAAAAAAAAAGACTTCAAAGATAGAACATCACATACTGCTGTATTTGACTTCAGAGAAAAAGAAAATAAAAGTTCCTTATGTAGATATGTTTCTGCGGGCCACTAAATGATCTGTGCTTTAACAGGAGTGTTTCAACAGCAAATAAGTAAACCCAACCAAAGCTAGCTCAGATGATAGGGAAAAATTGTTTATTATGTTTCTTAAACAACCCTAATGAGCCACAGAAACACTAGAACTAGATATTCAAGTGCTCTCTCATATGTCATCTCTCACCTCTGCTTCTCTCTGTCCATTAATTTTATTCTGTAGCCTTTAAGCCTGGAGTTAAGAAAAATATTTTCTGATTTCAAATATAGGAATTATTCTGTTTCCAATTTAATGCTTTACTTGGGTCAGATTTTTATTAAGGCAATCTGATGCTATAATTAGTAGCTTTTGCTACATTGTTGTAGTAGGGAGATGAAATTATCCAAGGAAAAAAATATTAATCCAGTGAAAAGAAAAAAGCTGGTTAGGCAATCACTATGTGATTAGTACCTATTAATCATATCCATTCTCAAAGCCTCTGCTCTGAAAATCTTGAGAAAGAGTACCTTAATGAATCTCCTGCATGTTTTACATCTGGAGGTAAGAGAAGAATGATCACTTGTTTGGACATAATTTTCGTTCATGTTTTGTTTAAGCCTTGTTTAATTAAAATCACTCACCCAACTTAGTCTACTAGATGTTGGAAAAATAACGGCAGAATTTTGCAGGAATTTGGGAAAAAAGAATTTCCTTTTGCTTATATACCCAAAGGTAGAGATGAGAAATTCAGTACCAAGTCTATCTGACTCAGAATAATGTGTTCAGTTTCAATGGAAGTGTAGAACTCACTGAAACAAAATTTATGTGTGTGTCTGTTAGGTCTGTCCTAAGACCACCACCAGCTATCAATGAGAACTGGTGTCATCACAGTACAGGATCTATATACCTACACAGCTACCTATCTATCCATGTAGTACCTAATTTACATTTATCAAGGCATAATTTATCTAAGGCTACATTATCAATTTTATATTTTCAAACCTTTAAGTCATTATTAATCCAAATGTATTGCTAAGTGAACTGTAGCTAATCATTTTCCATGTGAACGATAGATATTTACTTAGTTATTTAAGTTACTAAGAATCAAAGATAAAATTGGAATTTTATAACTTTATATGAAAAAGAGTTAAGTTGCATGAGTTTATAATTACTCAGTAAAGGAACCATTGACTACTCTTGTATAATGTGTGTCACATTTTCTTGTGAGCATCATCAGACTTAAAGTAATTGAGTTGCATACAATTTCTGTCCTAAAGATTTTAACCGCCCTACAACTATTTCATATGAAATTCCCATGTCTGTTCACAGATGACTCAAGAGGTAAATACTCTTTTAAAATACAAGAATCATGAATATAGATGTTCAATATACAACTCTTGGTATAAAGGTTACAAGTTCAACTCTAATATAGATTAGTAATGATGCATTATCATTATACTTTAAAGGTCACTGGAAAGAAGTCAACAATTTGATGCTAGCTTCCAGGAAAAAATGTTACAAATATCTTTTCTTCATCAGTAAAATTGCTTAATTCACATAGGAAAAAGCTTTTATGGAAAGAGCCCAAAACCTTAGAGAGATCAAATTAGACAAGAGTAGAAAGAAAAAAAAAAATAAATGCTGATCTTACCATTTACTTACACAAAGAAGCATAATATTATTTGAGCTGTTATCAATCTTCAACCTTAGATTAAGGATACTTCATTTATGCCATGTATGTTATTTATTAATAACCATCTACTATTTCAAAGATAAACTATATCTTAGTTTTAAATAAAAAATACAATATACCATAAAATGTTATTTTTTGGAAATTATCCAGATGCAAGCTCCCTCTATTCTGTCATCTATGGAGATATGAATCATGCTAGCAGATTCAGTTACTATAAATTTTACCCAGAGATCAAGTTCATAACTAGATAAACAGTTAAGAAAATTTGAAATTTAAATTTGGAATTATGGAAACTATTTAATTTAAACAACCAAACTATTATGGAAGAATTTTATAATAGTATATCAAATTGCATGTCTTTTGAACTAATTGTAATCTATTCAGTGTGAATTAATTTCTATTCATTTGCTGACCCCTCCCTATTAAGGATTAGTAAAATACTGGCAAATGTGGCAAAATACTAATTCAAGTGTTCTCCACTTAGCTCATGTGAATCTGTCATCTTTTCATATTTGTAGTAATAATTGTGGATGTATACTGAATTGAGAAGCTTTTCAAATTCTGTTGGAATTTACTTAGAATCACTTTCAGACATGGGAGCCATTTTGCCTTTAAAAACCCTTAATATTGTTCTTATCTTGTTACTCTTTAATTAATCTTACTCTATTTGTCTACAAGGCTTAATAAATTTACTCATTCAATAAATCTGAGCACCTATTATGTGTCAGTCAGTATGCTATGAGTCAAGTTTACAAAATTAAATACATATGGACCCTTTCTTGAGATGCTTAATCCATGCATGATGAGAAAGAAACAGAGAAAGTGTATGAGTGTGCATGCGTGCATGTGTGTATATGTGTGTGTGGTATAATGCTATGGAAGACAAAGAAAATAATGACTATCCTTGAGAATTGGGAGAATTAAAAAAAAAATTGAAGCAAAATAATATTTCCTCTGAGGTTTGAAGAGTGAAAATGACTTTCTATAGTGTACAAGGGGGATATCCAAGACACGGGGAATGACATTTTCTATCAGAGTCTCTCCTATACACACCACACAACTAGTATTAGTTTTCTCATGAAATATTTTCAGTGAAAAACATGAATCTGGATATTTTTCTTGTACTTTATTTTTCAATAGTTTCTCCAGGTTGCTCTCTTGTAGCCATACTTTCCAAAGCACCTATCTGAGAGTTCACACTCAGACCCTCACTAGCCAATCCAAGCTACTAAGGTCTTATCTTACCAGCCCCCTGATTCCATAAAATAAGCATAACATTCACCACTCTGGATTCATGGCCGATAGCATTCACCTTTACCATCATACCTCACTCGAGTGCTCTGCCATACTTATCATTTTTTTCAGAGCTAATTATTCTCTTGTATTCTGCTTCTTGGAGTGGCAGTTTAATTGCATTCAATGGCTTTTTTGGAAAGGTAAGCATGTAGAAAATTGAAAACTAGGCCGTTCCCATTGCAAAGAAGAGTATTTTATATCTTTCTGTTCTGTTATTGTGTCTTTTGTATAATATCCTTTTTCCTTCTCTTACATTTGAAGGAAATTTAGAACAAAGCAATCAAAAAATTGTTTTCAATTATAATAATATTCAAAATGATGCTGCTATTTCAGCAGCAAAACTCTATTCAAATCCTTAAATTCTTCATGATCCACTGTGTGGTCCTTATATAGCACTTGCTTGAATGGAAGAAATGGAGGAAAATCAATGTTTACGTTTAATACTTTTAAAAGGTTGAAAAATCAGAAAGACCAGGCAAAATGGTGTAGATGATAGGGGCTTTGTTCATCTGCTCTTGAGACCACATCAAAGGTATGATGGAAACAGCAAACAGCGGAGTCTCCTGGAGTCTAGATGAGCAGAAACCTACAACTCGGGAGAGAAATAAGAATTATACTGTAACAGAAGAAGGCAGAAAGGGGTAAAGACACGAGGCTGCCTGGCCCCCAGTAGCTGAGTGAGGCAGAAGCTATGGCAGCTACAACTGGCAACTGAGGACATTACTCTTAAAGAGGCAGTGTTCACAACTGGACTTTTGTGGTGACCACTCACCTATCTGAGCAACAGCTCTGGGTTGGTTGCTGGAGGTGGGGGCGGGGGAGACCAGGTATTCCTATATAGGTATAATCTTTAATTTCACAGTTATTTTTCTTACTTCTATAAAATGATCTATCAAAGATCATCTTCATGTGTTTTAGAAAAATATTTTAATGATGTATAAATGTAGTTTAAGATTTTAAGCTTGTTCACATACCAGTTCAGTATTTTATTTTTGATATCTAGTAAATACTCATTAAATCTAAAGTCACTATCTAAAAAAATAGTAAAACAAAATTAATTTGTATAAAACTCCCATCCTCTTCCCAGTATTTAATGGGACCCGGTGACATGTGGCTGAATTGTACAAAAATCCTTTCTACATTAGCACAAGTAGCCCTTTAGAAACTAAGTATTCAATTCCCATACCTCCTTGGTATATTACTTTTTAACATTTGCTATATATTTTAATAAAAATGATTGAAAGTCATATTCACTAAATGTTTTGGAAATTTTCCAATCTATGTTAATACTTAATTGAAATGTGCCTACGGCACTTAACATGTATTAGCCTTATACTGATGGTTGTTTGGTTTTGCATATGACTAACAGAAATTGTAAATAACAGTGATGCCTTTGGGAAGGAGACTGGAAATTATAAATCTAAGGTTAATGAAAATGACCTTTCCGCACAAATGTTAGTTAGAGGTAAAAAAAAAAAAAAAAAAAGAGTTGTTAGTTATGAAAAATAAACAAAAAAAAGAGTGCTTTCAGATCCCACTCCTACTTTGCAATGTTTTAACCACTTCATATTTTCTGTAAATATACTTTTTTGTATCATTTTATTCTCTTGTAGTATTCTACTTTTATCTAATTTCTCTAGTTTTGAGTTCAAAATATTTATCTTGTTAATAACATAATAAAAAGTTTCCTTTTAGGTATGAGTGTTATTTGGCCATTTCTGTGTTTTTCCTTACAGTCATAAAAAAATGAGTTGAGATGGATGAATTCTGAATTATGTTTAAATAATAGAGACTTAAGAAAAACAAGGGGATATGTATATGTAGAAGATTCTTTTGGATTCATTAGACAGATATTTAATTTGCTATTGTATTTCACATACAAAATATTGTGCTGCTCTGAAACTAATTAAAAATAAAGAAAAAGAAATAAAAATCATTTAAGCCCACAATAATCTTATAGTTAAATTCAGTAAATATGACATAGGCACACAAGCAATTAGAAAATCAACTAAAATGTATAAAAGCGACAAAAGCCAAGTAGTTTAGAAACAAACTTTGTTCCTGACTTTTCTTTTATATCTATGAAAACGTCTTAATTATTCTTTTTAAGTTTAACAAATCATCAAAAATTGTATTAGAGAAATTAAAGCACAAGAATTTTGCAAAACTTTCCTAGTTAATTATCAGAAAGAGTTTCTATCCAAAGATTAAAAGTCATCAAACTCTATTGTTATTATTGTAGACATGTACTGCTTACTAATTTTAATGGAAGCAACAGGAATTTTTTCTCTGAATGATACTAAACACACATTTAATTAGAAATGTTTGGATTCACTTGAGAAATCAGAGCTCTTGTTAGCAAATCTTTTGTGCAAAGTAAAACTGTGGTTACAACAGAATATAAAATCATGTACAAGACACTTGAGAAAGTATGTACAAATATACATGAAATTAAAAAGGAGTACATATGCTCTAGATTTCTCTTTCTGAAATAACCACAAATGACATGGACAACCACGTGATATACAAATAACAAAAAGATATTTATAAACAAAAACTTTACCAGTCTATAGAGGCCGAGGGTAAGAGTGGCAATATTTGCACATAGCTAACATCTACTCCCAGTTTATCTACATTTATTCATTCAAAAAACACTTCTTAATCCCCTACATTTAAGGCTTCTAGTTTGTCTACCACTGCTCTGATCCTCTACTCGCTTGCCCCCCCCACTCTGCTCAATTCTTCAATGTAGATCACCCCTAAGCTTCTGGAGTCTGTGTCTATTTTCTTGTCATTGTATCTGCAATTCATTGTGTTCTAGTACGGCTTTAGTTATCATCTCAGATGGCTCAGAATCCTATATTTCCAAGTCTGAGTCTTCTCCCAAACTTGAAATCTGAATTTTTACTTCCATCATACCATTGGCCCCTGGATATCTCTACCTGGATTTAACACATCTTAGACAAACTTCTCTCCACAAGAGTTTCGTACTGCTTAATGTCTCTTCTTATGTCTAAAATGTCATCTGATGTCCCTTCTCCCTCTCATCACTCTTGTCTAGAGACTCAGGTTTGATGCTTCTTTTCAAATGTCCAGTTCTACCTTCCAAGCAGAAGGAAGCCCCCTGCCACTTTCTTCAAACTCCCATAAACGAGACTGCATTATGGCTGTTTGCTTTCAACTAAAATTGCCTTTTGATTTTTAAATTTCTATTTTTGGCATCCACCCCTAGTCTTTCAAGATAAGAACTTTGGATTAACTTGATTTTTTCCCCCTATCTCAAAGTTAGTGATTAAAAATTGTAGCTATTCCTCTGCAGAAGCCTCTGCTTTGATGTCTTATTTTAGAATTTCAGATTTCTCTTCTCAAGCAGAAACTGCTTCTTCTTTCCTCTAAGCTCTACCAAACGAAGTGTTTTATCGTTATTCCTGTATAATGTTTTATCCTTAACTATCGTTATACTGGATAGAACAATGACACCTCCTTTATCTGATTATCTACCAAAGCATCAAACATTAATAACTGATAAATTTCTTCATTTACTAATATGTTATTCTTTTATATTAATCTGTACCTGTACCAATCTATCTGGTATACTAACCTCTTAAAAAGAGGTATCATACCTCTTTACTATTCTGTTCAATTTTGCTTCACCTCAAATTTTACAATCTTTATCTTCTTTATAATCATTATCATCACCATCACCATCATAATCATTGTCACTATCATCGTTATCATTCTTATAGTGCTTTACATTTATTCATAGATTTTTCATTTTCAAAAAATTTCATATGCTTATTTGTTAAAAATGATACCATAACATTTTAAAATCATATTACTAATTTTCCAGAAGATTAAAGAATAATCTGAAGCACTTGGAAATATATAATAAAAATGTTCCCTGAACTTTAGAAGTTTAAACTTTGTAACAAACAAGTAATAAATAATATATACCTGTAAACTTTCAACTAGGATTTGAGGACCTATGTCTTAAATTTGAATAATCCTTTACTAGTAGTCCTTGAGGTGCATAGGATTTCTTTTAAATTTTTCTTCTTTAACTGAAGTTATGCTAGTGCAGGTGTAATAATACGAGGGAAATACACAACTCCTTATAACATTTTTTTTTGCTTTCAAATATCCCCTGTATTAGAAAAAGAATTTTAACCTAACAGTATTATATTTAAAGAACATGAGTGCTTCCTGAGATACAGAGAAATCAATGGAAAAGATATTCTAATTTTCAAGAGAAAAGCCCAAGACTATATGAAAACGTTAACCACTAAGTAGGTCAGTGCTACTAAACAAACCATTAACATTATTTAAGAAAATAATTTTATTTTTTTCTCTTGGTTTAATGGATATATCCTAGAGTTGCCATCCTGAAGATTTATGACATTGGTCTACAAGAATCAGGGACCTTTAATTTTTTTTTTTTACTCTTTGAGATAGATACTGTATATTCAAAGCCTCAAACCATTTTTATCCTTTATTTCATCACATTAAATATCAACAATCAACTTTTCGCCCTAGGCAACCATAGGGTCTAATCAGAAAGCAACACAATGAAACCTGAAAAACTAACCTTGATTTAGCACCCTAGTAACTAAAAAGGGGAAGAGAGAAGGAAAATGCAAAAAGAAACAAAAAACAATGAGTATCTATTACTAACAAAACACACATGCTAGATAGTTAAACGTATTATCTCTTTTAATCTTTATAATTTAGAGTGATAGGTTTTATTTTCTATTTATATCCAAGAAAATGAAAATCTCAAGGATCTTAAAAAGGTGAAGCTGATATTCAAATCCAAGATTCATTTTTAATCCATTTTCTAAGTTCTCACTAACCAAAGAAACCAAATTTTAAACAAAACAAAATGAAAGATAACTGACAAAAAATTAAAGCTCATTCATGTAATTAAGGTATCACATAAAGAGATCTTGGATTTTTCTTTTTTTACCTCTTTGTAAAGTTTGAGTTGGTTTGACATGTCAAATGGGATGTTTAATTTGATGACCACATATATTCCTTCCAAAATAAAAATATGAAGTTATTTCTCAGTAAAAAAAGATATATATTGAGTACACAAAATCTATATAGTAATAGATGCTTGGGATATAGTAGTTAACCATGCAATTTGGCTTAAAAGAGGGTACCTAAAATAGTATGACGTGGCATCAATTGAGAAATGCAAATGTCAGTTTAGTATATCAGAAATGCCACCAATTATATCCTTGGAGGTGCATAGGATTTCTTGGAGGGATGCAAACTCTTGGTACTCCAAAGATTCCTCTGTGCTTACAAATTAAAAGAGCAATTACTATAGTTACCCTTGCTCCAAATTTATGCCCAACACATAAAATAAAGACTCCTTGACCAATCATAATTCATTGGCCTATGCCTTTAAGTTCAGGCATCATCCCATATATTCTCTAAACCAATGAGTTAGCAAAAATATACCCTGAGATCTTGAAAGCTGAGTACTCCTAGATCTTTGAGAAACTCATGCTGCAACCTATCTTGGCTCAGCAAGAAAATTAGCACGACATGAATATAATAATTGTTTCATGATATGTAGTCCAAATTGTATTTCTACCTTGTCAGTAAATTTTGAATCTATTTTGAAAGACAAAAAAAAATGGTTTATGTTTACACATGAACCAATGAAACAATGAGCATCTGGTCTGCTGACCTAATCAAATCACCTCAAGCTATAAGGTCAGAAGGCCCTGACAGAGCTGGAGTCAGAAACCCTTAAGTTAAAAATTCATACACTCAAATCAAATACCTAATACTTGTTTTGGCCCTAAAATAAATAAATAAGGTCAGAAACAATTAAAGAAAATATAGTAGTGTCATACCATGCTGTCATTTTTAATATGTCTTACACAAAAGCTGAGTCATTAGATTCTGAAATTTTATTCACTTTATATTAAACCTACTTATTTAAAATTCATAGCTATCCTTACTGTCCTTTTTTCTAAGATTAATACAAGTCTAAAACTGAAACTCTGAGGTTTGCTTAAGAGCTAAATCTATGTTATTTTAACTTATGCAAAATTACCTAGAGAACTAAGGATAATTATCCAAATAAATCAACCAAAAACAAAGTTTTGCAGTACTCATATGTAATGATTACTGAAAAAGATGTTTTAGACTCACATTTTTCTGATGATATGTTCAGTTCTTTCTTTTAGCAGTCTAAGACTAGCTGTGATCTAATGAGTTTTGGAGTATTGGTAGGCAGAATAATGCCCCTACCAAAGACATGCACATTTTAAATTTTCGAAGCTGTGAAATGTAATATTATGTGGCAAAGGGGAATTAAGCTGCATTTGGAATAAAGGTTACTAATAAAATAACCTTAAAATAAGAAGATAATCCTAGATAACCAATTCATAACGAGATTTTCTTGGCCCAGTATAACTGTAAGAGTCCTTATCAGTGAAAGAAGAAAGCAAGAGACTCAATGTTAGAGTGATGCAACATGATTAAGAATCCACTGGTCATTGAACCCCTGCTGGCTTCTAAGGTAGAAGGACACCCTGAATCCAGGAATTGGGCTGTCTCAGAATGCTAGAAAAGGCAAGGAAGTAGACTCTCCCCAGGAGCTCCCCAAGAAACACATCCCTTCTACTACCATGTTTTTAGCCCATTGAGATGTTTTAGACTTCTAACATCCAGAACTCTAAGATAATAAATTTATGTCACTTTAAGCCACCAAGTATGTGGTAATATGTTATAGCAACAAATGCAACTACATTTCAAAAATATGTTACTAGTAGCTCCTGGATGGTTTGTTGATAGCGACATTTCTAATACATAACACTGTGCCTGGCACATTGCTGAAGTAATTATATTTGACTGCTTCCCAGATTAAACTTCCATAATAGAAAAACAGAAACATACAGAAACAGTTTATTGAGTTCACACTTTACAATCACTGAGACAAGCTACATGTATAATTTGTTTTTTGAAGGACTTTGGAAAAAGAGGATAAGAATTTATCCTCAATTTATAACTTTTTTATAGAGACAACAAAATTTCCCATGGGAATAAAATAAAAAAGTACAATGGTGAACATGTATAAGAAATGCAGAAGCAACAATACTAAAATACCACCAAAATATTGAAAGTGTAATTTATGGAAATATAAATCAGAACATTATTTCAGAAAACCTCACTTAGAATTATAAAAGAACAAATGGAGTTCAGAATCTTCATTTTAGCAGAAGTCAACTAAAACTGATAATTAATAATTCCTACTAAAATATTTATATTATTGTCTATATCTATGTAACATAAAAATATATTTTAATGACCATTAATTGTAAAGCAAATTCTTTCTTCTTTTGTCAAAAAAGTATATGTCTTTCTTTATCATCATCAATACTACTACTGATATACATGATTGATGAATGATAAGAAAATTTATATTAGACAGTTCTATTTTGCTATTCCCCAAATATTCTTAATGAAAGAAAATGCAGGGGAGGAAAGAGTAAAAAATAATTCATTAAATACACATAGGCTACTCTTTTCTAATAGTAATGCTGTGGGTTCATATAGGAGAATGCTATCTGTCACTCTTTTTTTCAACAAATCACAGTTAAAGTAGTATATTAAATATGGGAGAAAGGAAAGAGGGAGCAAACATAATAGTTGTAATGGGATAAAAGATATGGTTAGAAATATCAGCAGGTATCTTTACTGTTCTGTTTGCCCAAGACATTAGAAAAAAATGACACTACAAAAGATAGATACATAAACCTCTTACTCTTCTATAATTTATGGAAAAGTGTTGTTTGCTTGTTTGTTTTCTTTAGATTTACACAAAACTGGGTCAGAACATGACTATTTTGTTCCCTCAAAATGAGTCAAATTGTGTTTTTCTCTGGAGTTCCTCAATGTCATGTGGGTATAAATCATATTTGTTAGAATTTCCCAAATAAATGGAAAACTTTGGCTTTGTCTGTTCTAGATTTCTTCTTTACACACAAAATGCCATTACTCCTGGGAAAAATCGAAATCCATTATGATAGATTAAATTGATGAAATTGAGGGAGTATTTAATGTACTCTTAAGCTCTGATAAATATTAACTGGTTGAATTAGGAGAGCAGCCTAAGTACAATATGAAGGGAACATGAAAAGGAGAAAGTATATTTTAATGTATAATGATAAATTCCATTTAAGTAATAGAAGACTATATACTATCTCACTCATGGGAATAGATGCAAAAGTCATAAACAAGATTTTAAAGAGCTGCTCTCAGCATTGCATGAAAAAGATAGTATACCATGATCAATTCAAGTTAATTCAGTAATACAAGAATGTATTAACATTTATATGTCTTTAGCTTTGTAGTAAATTAAAAGAGAATATTGTATGATCAATGCAATCTTTATGGAAAAGTAATAAAATTCAATATCAAGTCATATAAAACTCTTTACAAGATTAAAATAGAGGGGGAGGATAAAAACAAAAAAAAGTGTATCTTCTTAAAAGCAGAACTTTTAAAATTAAGAATATTACACAGATGTGCATTACCATTGTTTCTATTTAACTTAATTTGGCAAGTCATACCACAGTGAAAAAAAAGGGAAAAAATAAAATTATCAAACTAGTTAGTAATAGAAAAACATTACTATTCATTGATACTATTATTACTACATAAAACCATCAAATGACTCTATAAAAAAATGTTATGCAAGAGTTAAAGTGTACTTGAACATGGGCTCAATATATACAATAAAATTAAATTCTGCACACCAAGCAGAAATCATTAAACAATGCAGTCATCATCATCATCATCATCATCATCCTCATCATCATCTTCATCAAAATAATTATTATTTATAATAGTTATCAAATATAAAGTATTTAGGAAATTCTTAACAAAAGATATGTAAAAGGTTTATAGAAAAAATATAGTTTTATTAAATATGTTAAAGAAGATTTACATAATTAGAGAGATGTACCATTCTCATTGACAATAAGACCTTCAAATTTATGTATAGATTCAAGGTACTATCAATCAAAATTCTAACAGAGTTTTTTTTCGGAACTTGACAAATTAAATCTGAAATTTATATGAAAAAAACAGTGACCCAAAAGTGCTTCACACAAAAGATACAATTTGTATAGAAATAAATATATAGTAAAAACAAAGCAAAACAAAAAAACAGTCGCTGCTTTCTGGAAGAATGCAGAAGCTGACTGGAAGGAATCATGAGAGAAATTTCTGGCATGGTAATGATCTTCTATAAATTGATAACCATTTGTGTTAGATACATATATGTCGAAATTCATGAAATGGTATACATAAAGCTTGTGCACTTCACTGTATGCATGTTTGATAGAGCAAATATTACAAAATCGAGGGTAGTTTATGGACCACCAAGTAATCTTATGTAACAGTTATTCAAGTATAATTGGTGTGACTTCTTTGAAATATAATATAATAGAATCATATAAAGTTGCAAGAAATATCCTACTATTCCACTTTTTTCTAGCAGTACATCTGCAGTAATTTATCAAAAATCATGTACAAGCTATAGCATAATTCCTAATAGCAAAAGAATTTAAAACTTAAGTAAACCTCAAAAAAAAAGATTAAACATAATTTTGTTATATTTACCTATTAAAATATTTTATGACCATAAAAATAAACACAAAACATGCAATGTATGGATAAATTTTAGAAATATACTGATTAAAAATATTGTCAACAGAAACTACACAAGTAAAAAAAAGCAAAATAAACAATATATTTTTAGGGATACTTTTGTATCTGATAAAAACATTATTTTAAAAGAGAGGATGATAAATTCAAATTCAAAATAACAGTTACTCTTGACCATGAGTCAGAAGGATGGGATAGTATAGAAGTGCTTAGTTGATGATACAGTGATTGTTATACTTCAGTTCTTAAATGGAGCAATGAGTTCATAGGTATCAATTTTACTATTATGATTCCTAACTGAAATATGTATGTTTTTATGCATCAAATGTTAGAAAATAAAATGTAAATTATATCTACCAACAAAAATTTTGCATTTTAAAAATTAAAAATAAAATATCCAACAACAGAGACAAAGAAATAATAACAGGGAACTATCCCCTCTATGAAGAGATTTCTACATTTGCTGTTTTCCACATATGTAACTGCCATTGCTGCCATTGCACACACACATTTCATACTTTAAAGAAGTATTAAATATTTACCTTCTTAATTTATTCTTACAACAACTGTGGAGGTACTATTATTTTTCTCATTTTTACACATGAGAAAATTTGGTTTAAAAGCAGTTAAGTGTCCTACTCAAGGTCATACAACTCAATGCAGGTTGCAGAACTGGAATTCTGGGTTGCCTGAGATTTATAGCATTAAACCTAGAAGCCCCAATGATTTTCAGGGATCAAGTATCTCATAGGTTTCCAAATTGGATATACCATAAATTTATTATAGAAACATATTTTTAGAGAGCATCAGCAGTAAAAGAATAAAGTTACAAAGAAATTATTCAAAACAGGTTGATATTGCATATCCAAAAATTTTGTCTAATTAAAAATTTTATAAAGAATGGCTTGATAGTACCCATTAACCAAAGGAAACAATATGAGCTATTGTCAAAAGATTAAAAAAGCAAGGTTTTTGTGTTTTTAAAGTAGTATTTGTTGATTCTCCTCGTATCCACTAATATTTAAAGATTCATCAGTGTCCCCAAGATAAGGATTCCAGTCCTACCTTAATTTCCAACAGGTAGAGAATGGCCACTTAGTAGATAGGTTATACTTAACCTGAAATTTCACATCAAATTAGGACTACCTTAATAATAAACTGTAATTATATACAATAATCACAATTCAAGTACCAATCTTCATGTCCGTCTTTTGATATCAGTCTGTAGCTCCCAGGATAAAATAAAATAAATGCATTTACCTGGCCTTCTCTAGTCGTGACATACTTTTATATCTTTTATGTCTATCAACAGGAATAGAATCTATGTTCAATTTCCACATATACATTGCTTCAGAGAAACAGGAATGTTAATTATTTTATTTTAAACCTCAGCCTGCCCGTGTGAATAATCTCTTGGTTATCCTCCAGATTTGCTCTAAATACTGATGACTCAAAAAAAAAAAAAAAAATGTCAGTGGAGTAACGGTTTGGTATATATTCTGGCCTCCATAACCCATTCATAAAGTCCACAGTGTAAGAAGCAACATAGTACTATTCAAACATCTGGGTTGTAGATAATCCTCTAATCATTTAGAATCATGTAGACAGCAGAGGGTTTACTTGGAAGGAAATGTAGTACACAACTTTGAAAATGGGTTCAGAAAGCTTCTTTTTATTAGAGTCAACTTCTTTATTACTTTTTTAATAAGACAAACACCATCATTCCATCCCAGGCGATGACTTGCACCATACTTTGCTGACAAAATAGAAAAAGAAGAAAGGATGCCTTCAGCATTCCTCCAAAAAATTTGCTGCCCTACATGTATCTTGTCATGTACTATCTGTTTCCTTTCTTTTGACAAAGAATGAAGTGTCCCTAATTTCTGCTAAGGCTGGTCTTTTCATTTATGTTCCGGCTCCTATTTTCTTATCCCTATCTCCTCTTTTGAAGGGCTTTGGTCCTCTATTCACGCTCTTTCTTCAGGATCATCAATCCTTCCCTCTGTATTATGTCAGTCCCAATTTTAAAAGTAAAACAAACAAACAAACAAAACTAGTTTCTCTTAATCCTATACCTGCTCATTTTTTGTTGTTATTGTTGAGTCTTTAAATAGAAATGTCTTAGAAATATAACAATTATCCAGGATCCACTGTGTCACGTTCCGAGTCTTTTAACCTGCACCACTGACACCACTCTTAACAATATCAACAATAGCCTCAGTAATGACATATTTCATGGCCACTTCTTTGTTCTCTTTTTACTCAGCCTATTCACAGTATTTGCACACTTGATAATTAATCCCCCAGTTGTAGGCTCTTGGCATCCCTGAAGTATCATACTCCTGGTTGTTTTTCTATCCTATGAGCTCATCCCTCTAAGCTTTCTTTTCTGGTTTTAGCATTTCTAGTTGAAATGCAAATGTTTAGTAGTAAAGAGCCCCTTGTCTTTTTTATCTATATTTACTTCCAGAAGATATCTTCTACTCTTAATTTGTCGATGCCTAAATTTACATATCTAGTCCCTGATGGATCTAGTCCCTGAACTTCTAGTCCTGATGGATCTAGTCCCTGAACTTCAATTGCCTATATCTAAATATTTATAACACATCTTTATGTCTATATCCAAAAAGTCAATTTAAAAAAAAATTTCCCTTTGACCCCAGAGCAGTCAGACTGAGGTTTAGATTGTAAAATGATATTCTCCATTTCCAGGGCTCAAAATCAATGGCTAGACATCACATTTAGGCCCAAATTCAAACTTCTTTTCAAAGTTTGCAAGGAAGTTCTGACTCTCAGCTACCTCTCCTATATCATTTCTACTGCATTCCTCTTATTTCCCTTTACTCACTTCAATTTTATCTTTTTCAGACTTGAGTCAACTTCTTTTAAATATATAAAATTTAAAGTTTCTTATATGATTCATTTCAATAAATTCTTAAAGTTTTCTTTAAAAATGGCTAAAATATTTTATCCATTTGTACTTCACAACTTTTTAATTGACCTTATGTTCTGATTAAATCAATCCTTCTATTTTATTTTTTGATCATAGTATTGTTGAAAGTTTTCACCATTAACTTTTCAAATACTCTATGGAATTTGATGAAGAGGGCTCATACTGTTGCTATTCATGTCCCTATTATTTCAGAACAAAGACGCAAATGTCCAAACTAAGATCATGTAAGTGGGGTCATCAGTGAATAACTAGATATAGCAGCAGTAGATTTCTAAGGTATTCTGATTTTCTTCACCTCAAAGGGATTTTTATGCCTTTTCAATTTATTTTTATTTTTATTTATTTATTTATTTATTTTGCCACACAGAAATATTCAGAAGCTACCTTATAAGAAGTCTAGTTTCTAATGGGTGATTCCAAATTTTTATCTTACTCTATCATATCATAAGGACAAGAAGACATTAGTGACTTCCTCCTTTTCCTCTCCTAAGAAAGTTTGAGCTAAAAGACTGGTCAATTACAGTAAATGTTTTATCTCAGAAAGATCTCTATTATTTTTCTATTTTGTTTTGTTTCTATTTGACTTTATTTGCAACTGCTGTGTTTAAAATTATTTTATGATAAGCTTTGACAAAATCTTTTTTGCAAGTAACTGGGATACATAAAATAAACCGATAGAACAGTTTTGCGCCCCCTACCAACAGTTCTCTTAAAACAGAGGTGTGGTTTTAGTAGATGAGAAATTGAAAACAAACCCGAACTGTGTAATCCGGTTTCTAAAAATCATTTTAATCTAAGGTTTCAGTAGTAGAAAAAGATATTTAAAAGAGAAAAAAATAACTCCACTATATGCTGTATTTATTAGACAAGCACTGTTAAACAGAAATATGAGCCAAGCCACCTGAGTGCTTTCAAATTTTCTTGTAGCCATATTAAAAAAAGATACAGATAAAATTAATTTTATTAGTATATTTTATTTGAAATATACAGAATATGAAAAATGTTATAATTTCAAATTTCAATTCATGTAAAAATTATTAGTGATATTAAAATTTTTTTGTTATTTTAAATCTAGCATGCATTTCACACTTATAGCACATCTTAATTCAAACTACTCAAATATTCAACAGTTATATATGGCTAGTGACTATCACATTGGTCAGTTTATACACTATATCTGTAAGTAAATATCAATTTTAGTCAGAAGTACATCTAAAAGGGTATTAGAGAAATCAAACTCCAAATCACTATTAGGTGGAAAACATGGGAAGTTTAAATAATATAAACAGAGGATGGACACATTTATCTCCCCTGAACTCCACTTTAGTGATTCCATAATAAAGCACTTTAAATCTTTCTATTCAAATAAACATGATTTAGTACAGTACTTTACCTCCTGCTGGAGCAACTTTAAAATGCTGCAAGTAAAAAGCTGCTAAAAATTACAAATTGCAACCTAAGCTTCCCTGTCTACATGATAATAATTAGTCCTATTTTTGAAGGACCACAAATTATTTCCAAACGATTAAATACATCTCTAGGAAAATTCATTTTTTCCTTTCAAAATATATTTTTAGAAAAAGAAAGTACAGTAATCTGTTTCCATTCAGTTTGGGAATCTGCTTTTTTTTTTAAGTCAAAAATAATTATTACCTATAATATTCTAGGCATTTATTGGTGATACAGGATGAATGAGATACTATTCTTTCCTTAGAGAAACTCGCAATCAAATGAAAAACCTGAAGTGCCTATATATTGTTACCCTTCAGGAATATGCATTCAGTTATCTCAGTGAAAGCTAAGAGTTAGGACATTTTAAAAAATTAATTTAATGGGGTATAACAGACATTCAAGAAGCTGTACTATTTAATGTAAATACCTTGATGAATTTGAAATATGTATATACCTATGAAAATATCACCACATAGTATGCTATCCATAATCATACCCCTCACCTCTAAAAGATTACTACTAATCTCTTTACATTTTTGTGATAAGGACACATAACATAAGATCTAATTTTCTAGAAAAAAATTTAAGTATGTTATACAGTACTATTAACTACAGGCACAATGCTATGTAGTAGATCTCTAGTACTTATTCATCTTGTATAAGTAAAACTTCATTCTTTTTAACTTATACTTCCCTAACCATTTCCCACCCACCTCAGCCCTTGGCAACAAGCATTCTACTTACTCTCTGCTGCTATGAGTTTAACTTTTTTTAGATTCATTACATAATGGTACTACATGGTATTTATACTTCTGTGTCTGGCTTATTTCTCTTAGTATAATATTCTCCAGGTTCATCCATGTTGTCACAAATGGCAGGATATCCTTCTTTTTTAAAGGTTGAATAATATTCTGTTATCTATACCTATGTCTGTGTCTATACCTATGTCTATATGTCTACATCTATGTCACAGTCTATGTCTATACCTATCTAACCACATTTTCTTTATCCATTCAGTCGTCAGTGGACATTTAGGTTGCTTCCATGTCTTAGGACATGGGAATAATGTGATGAACAGAGGAGTTCAGATATCTCTTTGACATTATGGTTTCAATACCTTTGGATATGTATCCAAAGTGGAATTGCTGAATCATACGGTAGTTCAACCTTTAATTTTTTGAGGACCCTCCATACTGATTTCCATTATGGCTGTGCCAAATTTCCATTCCTATCATTAGTGCACAGGGTTTCCTGTTTGTACAGCCTCATGGACAGTTATTAACATTTTAAAAATAATAGCCATCCTACCACATGTGAGGTGATATCTCATTATTTTTTTGATTTCCATTTTCCTTATGATTAGTGATGTTGATGTTGAGCACCTTTTATATACTTGTCCATTTATGTGTCTTCTTTGGAGAAATGTCTATACCAATCCTTTGCCTATTTTTTTAGGCTTTATTAAAGTATAATAGACAATTAGTTGCTTGTATTTACAGTGTACAATTTAATCAGTTTTTTTTTTTCAATTATAGTTGGCATACAATAATATACAAGTTTCAGTTGCACAGCATAGTGATCAGGAATCCACATAATTAACAAAGCGATCACCCCACTAAATCTAGTACCTCTCTTCCCCTTACATATTTATTGCAACATATTAATCATCTTCCCCATGCTACATTCTACATCCCCATGTCTATTCTGCAATTATTCATTTGTATCTCTTAATCTCTTTGCCTTTTTTTTGCCATCCCCCTAAACCCCCTTCCATATAGTAGCCCTCAAACCATGCTCTATATCTATGAGTTTACTTCTGCTTTTATTGTTGTTGTTGTTTATTTTATTCTTTAGATTCCACATACATGTGAAATCGTGCAATATTTGTCTTTCTCTATCTGACTCATTTTATTCAGCACGATATCTTCTAGATCCATCAAGGCAATATCTTTTCCATCCCCTTCCTTTTAGTCTGTGTGTGTCTTTTAATCTGTAGTAAATCTCTTGTAGGCAGCATATATAGGGATCTTGTTTTCTTATCCATTCAGCCACTCTATATTTTGGTTGGAGCACTTAACTCTCTTTCATTTGAGGTACTTGTTGATAGGAATGTAGTTATTATCATTCTTTATTCCTGTTTGTAATACATATTTTTTTCTTCTTAAAAATAGTCCCTCCAACATTTCCTATAATACTGGCTTGGTGTTGATAAATTCTGTTAGCTTATTTTTGTCTTGGAACCTCTCTATCTGTCTTTCAACTCTAAATGATAGCTTAACTGGAAAAAGTATTTTTGGTTGTAGATACTGGGTTTTCATCACATCAAGTATTTTGTGCCAAGCCCTTCTGTTCTGCACAGTTTCCTTGAGAAATCAGCTGCCAGTCTTATGGGTACTCACTTAAGCATTCATTAAGTTACTACCTAGTAGGTAACTAACTGCTTTTCTCTTGCCACTTTTAAGAATCTTTCCTTCTATTTAACCTTTGGCATTTTAATTATGATATGTCTTGGTGTAGGTCTCTTTGATTTCATCTTTTTGGGGACTCTTTGAGCTTCCTGAGAATATACATCTATTTCCTTCACTGAGTGAAGGAACTTTTCCAACATTATTTCTTCAAATAGCTCTTCAACGTCTTGTTTACCTCTATGACACAGATATTTTTACATTTAATAGTGTCCCATAGGCTCCTTAAATTATTATTATGGTCTGGGCTTCTTATTTCTTGCTATTCTGATCGAGTGTCCTTGGCTTCCCCATTCTCGTTGTAGGTCATTTGATCCTCTTCTTTATTCACTCTGTTTATTCTATTTAATATACTTTTCATCTCAAATAAAGTATTCTTCATTTCTGACTGGTTCCCTTTTATAATTTCAATTTCCATTTTTATGTTATTTTTTATCTTTTTGTTAAAGTTCTCACTGAATTCATCTATACTTCCCCTAAGTTCATTGAGTATCTTTAAAACCTGTGTTTTGAATTCTGCATCTGTTAGTTTGCTTGACTCCATTATTTCTGGATCTCTGTTCTGTTCTCTCATATATGGTTTCTGCTTCTTAGTGTTCCCATTTTGGCTGGTTTCTGTGTCTGTTTCTATGTAATAGACAAAGCTCTTAAGTCTCCTGGTCTTTTTAGTGTGGCTTTGTGTGGTAGGTGTCCAGGGGCACAATACTGAGAGAGGTTCAGCTACAGGCCAAGTTTAGCCACAGTCTGTGCCCCTCTGGGGCTACCTATTAAGATTCAGCAAGCAATCCACAGATGCTGTGTCTCAAAAGGCTACACCAGAAACCAAGGCCAGCTGCCATCAGCATGAGTCTTGGCTCTTCTCAGCAAAGAGCACCAGACTTGCTGAGGACACAAATGGATATGGCTTAGGGTGAGTCAGCGAGTAGGGGAGGTGGAGTTTCAGGGAGTCTCTGGGCAGAGCGACTCTGTTATCCAGTTTGATGAGTCTCAGCTACAGCTGAGTCCGCACACTGGGTGTAGGGGAGGTCTCAAGAGAGGAACAATGGATACCACTGGCATCTCTGTATGGTGAGCCTCGCCGCTGGCCCTTACTTCGACAACTCAGTGTCCCCTTCTATAGCCCTGGTGTCCCGGAGCAACCAACAACCGGCGCTGGAGCTCAGAGGAAGCAGGTCCGCTTGCAGACACAGCCCCTTAAAGAAGCATCTGCAGCTGCCACCTGCTGCTGCTATGGCCTCTGTCCCACTCAGCCTCTGGGAACCAGGCAGCCTCGCCTCCTCGCCACCATCCTACCTCCTCCCATTGCAGGGCGATTTCTTATTTAGCTCCCTTGCTGTAGGGCTTGTTTATCTAAATCTCAGGTGATTTCCTTGCTATTTGCTCCTTGTTTCTGTCACAACTTTGATTTGTTCACAAGAGGGATGAACAGAGCCTGTATCATCTACACCATTTTTTTCTTTCTCCCTTTGTCCATTTTTAATCAGGTTGTTTTATTTATTTTTGCTATTGAGGTTTAGGAGTTTCTTATATATTTTGGGTTTTGCTTTTTATCAGATATAGTTTGCAAATATTTTCTTCTCTTCAATAGTTTTTTTTTTCATTTTGTCGATGATTTCCTTTGCTCTGCAGAAGCTTTTAAGTATGTAATCTTACTTGTCTAGTTTTGCTTTTGTTGCATGTGTTTTTATATCATATCCAAGAAATCATTGCCAAGGGCAATGTCAAAAAGCTTTTTGTCTATATTTTCTTCTAAGAGTTTTATGTTTAGGGTCTTATATTTAGGTCTTTAATCAACCATTTTGAGTTGATGTTTGTATAGGGTTAAGATAAGGGTCCAATTTCATTCTTTTGCATGTGACTTTCCAGCTTTCCTGGAACATTTATTGAAGAGACTATTTTTCCACACTGTGTGGAATATTTGCTTTTAAATTGTCTCTAAAATTAATGATTTGGTGGGAAGTTACATAGATCAGAAAATTAAATGGAGGAAGAGAACTTTATGCATGTAAACTAGAATAGCTCAGTAACAGTGACTCACAAACATCTTCCTAGACTACTATTCATCATCTCTCTCACTATGCCTCTTTTCGGCCTTATTCTTTAAATGACTCTAAACCAGAACTTGAAAAGAAATTTTGTTAAACAGAAAACAATATATTATGTTAGATTTTTTAAAAAAGATTTATTTTTAAAATTTTTCTTTAATTCTTTGTAAGTTTTCCAAGGTAATGATCAGACTATTTTTGGATATTAGCCAGTACTTAACACAGTGCCTGGCACAGAACAGGTACTCAACAGTGATTGACTGCTAGTTTTGTTAATTGAGTAATGGATTATTTTAAAATTTCCCACCTTTTATTATATATGTTAACTGAGACCTTATCTCTGTAATGTTAGAATAAAAACTATTAGGGTGAATTGTGCTTTTTGCTTAAGACAGCAAGGTAAACATATCAATGCTCAAAATTATGTGTCAATGGGTTTATGCTTTATTAATATCCATATAGACCAACAGAGCAAATAATCCTCATCGTGAAGGACTTATTTTCAAGTGGCATAAAAAGTGATAAGAAAAATACTTCATATAAACGTTGCATGATAGGAACAGTGAGATATGTAGGACTGTTGGAGTTAGAAGTAATTGAATTTAGGTTTGTTTGGTGAATGTTGAATACCTACAGTAAAAGAGTATATTGACAGATTTTATAACATGTAATACTCAGTGTATTATTTTAATCTCCTATACAAATGTTTTAGATTAATTGCTTTGATCATTTTGAGACAAAACTAGTTATTTTAAAGCAATGTAATAAGGCTATTCCTCATATCATTTAAAAATCAATTTTAATAAAAGTTATCTTAAATATTGTTGCCATTAGCTTTAGTAAATCCTTTTTATTTGTATGTGGTTTTAGATTTTTAATGCACTTTAATGTATACTCACCTCATCTGAGCTTTCAACAATTCTGAGTTGCTAATACTATGCTATAAGTAAAGATATTGAATCCAGTTGATTTTTTTCTGACTGCAGATTATAGAAAGGAGAGACTGCCATAAAAATCCAATATTTCTCTCTTACATAAATGTACCTTCACTTCATCTTTTGCCTTTATCAATATCCCTCTCTGATCAGCATCCTGAAAATAAAGATATAGTTTGCCACAACTACACAAAGGACCCAGGAACTCATCCTCATCAACTTCATAACCCTGATGTTAAGCCTGATAAGTAAAAAGATAGCACAGCATTATTTTCTTTATATTTCCTATTAATAGTTTGTGTTTTTCCCCCAACACTAATTCTGGTTGTAAAGTCTCTACTTTGTCCTACTCTTTCACATACTGCCAAGACTCCAAAATTAGGAAATTTCCAATTCTACACATGCATGATATATATTAATTCTACTTATTTTAACAGAATTAATAAATAGAGATCATCAGAATTGACTTATTAATAAGAGTACTTAAAAATCCAACTTTAGAAATAAAAAGTTCTCTTGTGCATCTTTAACTATCTTTCACAGTTGTCTCTTGCATGCTTTTCCTCCTCATGTGCAATACAATTTACACAATTATAATGTGCCTTGATATCAAAACTCACCTGGGTTCTCAGACCACTCTGCCATACTTTCTATTCCTCATTTGACTATGTTTTAAATATCTTTCAATGATATTGAATACAGTGTTGATCTTGTTCAAGCCCTACTACCTCTTAACTGAAACATTGTTCTAATTTATCTTCCTGGTATTCCTCCCTCCAGCTTCATCTTTCCTCTAATTATCTGCTTCTTGTGTAATCTTTCCTAAAACAACATCTGATAATGACATGAGCTACTCTACAATTCTAAATCAATCACCTGCTGAAAGAATTTTTATTTTTTCCATTAAAAGATTAAATTCTCAGTTTGGAATTTAAGAACTTCCACTATTTGACCACAGTCTGCTTTTTCAGATTTACATACAGCCCTATATACCTTTCACTTCAATCATACTACAGTCTCTTTATTCCTAGAGCATTCCCTATTCATATTTATTTGATTATGTTCCCTTAGTCTTGAATAATCACCTCACAAGACCTGTCTATGTGTCTTTAAAGAATCTGCTCAAAAAATCCTTCATGTGAACCCTCTTCTTCCTAGATTGGAGACTTAATAATTCCTCCCTGATTTTCTATTTTACATTATATGTCTACATCTCTGCATTAGATATTAAACACTTCAAGGGAAGGAATGACCTCACAGGTTATGTACCAATAGTCAGAGATTTTGTGCATAAGCATTATTAAAATAATAAATATCTATTCAATGGAATTGAATATTGAATCACTTAAGATACAATTTTATAAAACCCTGTAAGAAGTAATATATACTTAGTATCTTTCCATCAAAAATTTGCATATATACATTTTAAGTTAGTTAAATCAAGAAAACATCAAACTGAATTAATTGAAGATCAAATTTTAAGATATATCCTTCTTTTCAATGGAATCTTTAAAATGCATTAAATTAAATATAATAAAAATTAAAGCATACCAGTCACTGTTTATATTTGATTCAACCTGGGTTCCCACAGGAAATACATGGCACACTGAAGGTGTATTTTTAAAATAGTTTAATAAAGGCTTGTTTACCTAAGATTGGGTGTGGTTTAGGGAAACCAGAGGATATTGAGCAATACCCTGAAGCAAGTATTACTTACCATGGAAAAGTTCACCATGCCTTGGCCAGAATGGTGAAGGGCTAGAACCTTTACCAGGACCTGGAGACAGAGGGCTCTGCAGAGAAGAAGGTAGAGTTATTGGAGCTGTGACCTTTGGTAGAAGGATGCAAATAACCTGTAGCACACCCAGACCTAGCAATATTTCCTCTTTCTTATCTCGTGCTAATATTTCCTAGTGGCCAAATTTAACCAGAAGTCAACATTGCCATGTAACCCAAGGACTAAGGGAGGCCAGTAATGTGATAAATAGAAAGTAGGGTGGAGAAGGATGGAAAGTGGATATGGCAATGTTTGATATCTGGGAGATATGTTTGGACATTTTGTTTTTATTTGACTTTTTTTTTTGCTGCTAAATCTGTTTCAGAGAATAATTCAGATTAATCTATCTCATCAAAAAATATGTAAGTTTAATGAAAATGTGAAACTCTTTTTAGTTAAAAAAAGTCTTCAGATCCAATTATTTTGCATTTTTATGAAAAACTCAACATTAACTTCAATAACAGGAAAAACATTGTGGAAGGAGAGTGGATTCAGAAACTTTTGATTATAGCTTTCTGTTTGAGTACATAATCAACTTCACAGTCAGATATTTCCACTTCTTAGAATTGTTAGTAGTACTAATGTGCCTTATTAAAAGCATTAACATGTTTTTATTCTTCTCAGAAAATGTTGTGAAGCACATAGATTCAGTAATAACCTTTGGAATTTATTTGCAGGTTAATTTGGTAGCCTTCTTATACTTGATAGATATGAATCTGCCTTGAGTTCTTCACTTAAAATATATAAAGGGCCAAGCAAAGTGATATATACCAAAAAAATCTGATAAATTAATCTTTAGCCTTAAGAAGTGTGATAAGATAAAACAAATTTAAAAATCTGAAATAATTTAAATAACTAGTCCCTTTTGTCTCAAAAGCAAGGGACATGAAGAAATAATTCTTCAGAAATAATAATTTTCTCACTTTGGTATTGTATTTTAAAACACAAAATCCAAGTTCAGATACAATATCTAACTTAAGTCCCTAATAAACCTAGCTGAATATATATTCAAATATATATTTGAATATATTCTATTACCCAATTTTTAAATTTGAAAAAATTGTGTATTAAAGAGTCAAGTGATATTCTTAAGTTCCACAATTAATTAATGACAACCGCTGTAACTGAGCTGACTCGCAGTCACAGTAGTCTTTATACGCTACTAGGATCTATAAAACATTTTGAGTATTAAAATTTGTGTACCATTTACTATACTAGAACATTTTAGAACATACACTAAAAGAATATTTAAAAGGACAGAGAAAAATAAATGTAATAGATGATTTGAAATTTTTTTACTACTCCCAGCGCAGCCTGCTTTAAAGATTATTGGTCAGTAGTATATATACTAATTATCCTCTGAACTAAATAAAGTTGCATTCCTCAATGTCACATTACAAAAAAATAAAACCCAAAGGATATTAGATATCCTAGGTCCAAAATTATGAAGAGAAAGGAAAAACTGTGAAAGGTATTTTTGAGGCAAAAATTATTAGAGTCACATAGATTTAAGATCATCGGAGATATTCAGAATGATTTTTTTTTTTATTTAGTCATTAGGCGAATGCTGATTATTTGAGTTATGGAATATATGAGATAGAATATCTAAGTTTAGTTTTATATTACTATTAACTTGAAAATCTTTCCATATGCTTATTGGCTATTAAGTTTTTCTCTAATATAAAGGATCTGTAAGGTGTTTTGACTTTTTCTGAACTGCAGTTACTTTCCTTTTCTCGTTTGATTTATGGAGTTCTTTCTAAATATCGATATTAGCTTTTGTCATTTTATATTTCATTTGATGTCTTTTCCACAATATTATGTTTATGAGACACCCATATTTTGAGGTGTCATGGTAGTGTTCATATATTATATTTTGATCCTATCGAGAAAATTCCCTAACTCAAACTGGCTTAAACAATAAAGAAATGTACTTTCTCACATAAATGAAAGTCCAAACGTAGAAAAGTCTCCAGTAGTGACAAACAGAGTTTCAATGATATTATCAAGATATAAATTTTCTTCCACCTCCACCATTCTTAGAATCACATCATAGCTGCCAGGTGCAAAGGGGCTGTATTTCTGTGTTCAGTAAGACAAAGGCAGAACCTTTTTAAAAGAATAAATAATTCTATTGCTACTTAAACTGTTCTACAACACAGCGAGTGAAAAATATTTTTTGTTCTAAAATTGATACAATATCATGCCAATTATATATCTTTCAAAAATTTTTAATAATTACTTTTGAACTTGGAACAGTTATTCAATGTCTTTATTCATCAGTTTCCTCATTCATAAAAAGAGGGACTACTACTTTAGATTGGAATTCAGTGTATATGTAGTTCCTTGTGAAAACTGTTAAATTGTTAGCAAAAAGACTGAAGGATGCTGGGCTAAAACACTCGAAGGGCTCTTTCAGCTCTAAAATTGCAGAATGCTAGTAAATAGGAAACAAAATAAACAGAAAACATTTCCCCTCAAGTTTAAATCTAGAGTTACATATGAAATGGAGTGTTTACCAAGTATAGGCCCTTAAAACCATATTTTTTTGACATATATACTATACAGAAATGGTTCATAGTTTGTAGGGATTTCCTGTATAAAATGAAATAGCTATAGTTCCTTGTTAATTTCAAATACTCTCTTATGTTTTGTACTTATAAGGATATAGTACATAGGGGAATTAAAAAGTCAATTTTTTTTAAATCTATAAAGCATTCACATTATGTTTCTACTTTAAATTAAGTTAAATAGATTAAAAAATATTATACCAGGATATATAAACTTTTTGAAAAATTAAGGTGATGCCAACTTCCATTAAAATGGCAGTCCACCAAAATGAGTTCTCCCATTATTCCATAATAATGAAGTTATAGCCAGGCAAAAGTCTCTACAGCTTGATTACATTTCTCGGATCCCTTTGACGTTAAATGTGTCATGTGAAGAACTTTTGCCAATGAAATGTGATCAGGAAAATTTACATCATTATCAGATTGGGCTAGGCGTCTCTTTTCCTTTCCCAAATTCTTAGACCTGGATCTGGAAGTAAACTATTTCTACCATGCAGATGAAACAACGACCTAGGGCAAGGCAGAGGAACATGATAAAAAGAATCTGCGACCTGAATGACTATGTGGAGCACAGCTTTCTGACACCCTGAAACACTTGAATCAGGAATTTTACCAGATTAAAAAAAAAAACAAAAACAAAAACAAAAACAAAAAAAAAAACAAACTTCACTGTTTTTAATAGTTACTAAGTATTGGTTTCTTGGTTCTTAGCAACGAGTCTTCACCATAAAAGCAGATTTGTTAAGTTTAAAATACAATAGAGGTTATATGTTTAAAATGATAAAGTCAAAGATGAAGTGAGGAGACTGGAAAACTTTTATCAGCCCTATGTATAAGATATGAGAGAAATTGTTGTTCAAGTTTCTCCCTCAAAGAACTCAATTTTAGAGTAGAATGCTTATCATTTAGATAAGAATCAAGCACCATACAAATTCACTGTAATCTTTTCTGTTTTGTCTAAAGCACAACAGATGTCTGAAAGTCTGGGTTTAAAAAATGGCTTTTTACTAATAAATTATCGTGAAATATGCAAAGATGATCCTGACAAGTAGATTCTGAATATTAATTTTATAATCAGTAAAATCTGCTATGGATAAAACACAATGTAGTTTAAAGCAGATCATTGAGAGTTGCTAAACTTAGTTTAAGGTTTAAAATTTGAAATATAAGCATGATTAATTCTTATAAAGTCAAAGGTGGGTATTATCTAAATGTTTTCCTCGGTCCATATTTCCGATGCTAAAATACTGTCTATATCAGATAGAAAAGACATATATCAAAAAAGAAAATTTATAGTAGAAAAATTAGAATTTATAATTGATCAATTAATCATTAAACAGAAATATTAATAAATTGTCATTCATTCATGAAGATTTTGTAACAAATTCTCAGTTCCTTATAGCAAAACAGAAAATGGTATTTTACCATCAGAATCAAAGTCATCCTGCTAATAATTATTTGGTATACAGTGATAATTGATTTATTAATAATTTAGTATAGTTTTATCATGGCTCTACTCATGAATTAGCAAACTTAAATCTAAGACTTTTTAAACAAGAAAAAAAATGTTTTCAAGACATCTTTAATATTTATAATATTCAAGAAGTTTAGCTAGGAAAGTATGTTCTATAATCTACATAAGTACTCATTTTATATGACTTTAATTTATATCTTAATTTTTATATAGAAAAAGATAAAGTATATTTTTGTTAGTAATAAATATGTCACTAAGACATATTTATTTTGCTCATTTCTGCAAATTATATGTCCTCTCTTCATTGGACAACAAATTTGAAAATATAAAAATAAAAGGTCATTGTAACATGTGTAATGATATGCACTTTTAGTTCATTTTAGATTGAACTAGATCCTAGACAAACTTTTCTAAAATTAACTTTACCCATGTCTTGAATAGGTATTTTAATATAACATTTTTTATATTACTACATGATACTGTACCAGTTATCAGAAAGAAACTTCAACAAAGTTGAAATGTAATTGGCCTTAACCCATCTTAAGGGGCATTTGTTTTCAGAATTTTTAATACTTTTAGGGATTACTAAAAGGTAGTCCTCATTTGTGTGTGTGTGTGTGTGTGTGTGTGTGCATGTAGCCTCGTTACTTAACAAAATATGGTTTCTCCGTGTTATTTTGCACATGGTTTTAAGACAAGATGCTTAAAAACTATATATCTTCCCTATTTGCTTAAAATTGGAATGAAAATGCCAATTCATTCAAAATATACATTTCTCTGCTCATACTCATAAAGTCATAAAGGAACAAAAAACAAGGCAAGGGAGTGTCAGTAACATATATATTTATGACTTCCAAGTTTTGGGTTATAATTCTCACTGATAGAGCACTTACTTTGAAGTAGGCATTTTGTATATAGCATCTCAATAAAAATTTTATAACATTTTAAGGTAAATGTTATGTTTTAATGATGAAAATCTAAGGCTTAGAGAGATTAATTTAAACCTAAAGTTAAATAGCAGTAGGGTTGACATTTTTTTTCTATTTTTCAGTTCTTATTATCTCCTAAAAATATTTTTCTTTCACTATTAGAAAATGAAGTAAAAGGGATAGAAACACTTTTCATATAACTACTTATTCTTACTAAGTTTCTTCTCATATTTCACTCATAGGGAAGATTTTAATATTCATAACTAAATATCAACTACCTTTAAGTAAAAGGCACAAAGCATCTTCAAAACCCAGGACTAGAAAAATCACAAAACTACTTTCGTTGCAAAGTGTGTGCGTGTGTGTGTGCGCGCGTGTGTGTGGCGCGCGTGTGTAAACCTGTGGAATATGCCACAAATAAAACAAAAACTCTAACCTCTATTTTTTTTCTAGTTTGAAAACTCATGATTTTTTTTTTAAAGTGAAGTGTTTTCCATCATTTAAACTCTTCCATGATTTTTATCAGGTTGAATGGTATCCTCTTCACTTATTAGTAGGCAAAAGTATTATTCATTAACAAAATGCATTAAAGTTATGTTAGAATATTTGTTGTTAAAATTGAAGTCACAAGTGAAACTTAAATAGTTGTGGGACTTTGTAAACATAGAATTCAGAATTTCTTTAAAATTCACGGTCAAAATTAGCAAAGTGGCTGTGCACTGACTATGATCTAATGTCGTCTAAAATGTAATAAAAATAATTAAGCGTTTAGACTATCTAATCTTTAGCTTTGAAAACGACCAGTTACATAAAGCGAAAATGTTAGTTTACAAGAAAACCAAAGTCTGATATTGAAATATGTAAAATATACACACATGTGTATTTCTTGAAGAAACGTTTGTAAAACTTTAACACGTTTTAAACAATAATCATGGGATGTTTTTAGGTTATTTTTAAAGCGCCAATTTATTTACCAATTCGAAGAATCACTTATAGGCCGATACTTTAAAAATTCCCGGGGGGAAGTTATGGTTAAACAAATCAACACATATTAGATGTATAAGGACCAGAGCCACAGGCAGACGTGAGTTATAAATATTACCTTTTTAGTAAAAATGGTGGTAGTTTATAAGATATCCAAGTAATACCGATTTGTTAAAACAATATTTAGAATGTTGGACACATACGATATAATGGCTGAAAACTTTAGGGGACTGAAGAATGAACAATAAATTCAACCAACTCAAAATGCATTATTCACCCCTCAAAGAAAATAATAATAATAATAAAAAAGTTACAAAAGGTCCTCGCAATACAGAGAAAAGGAATTAGGTGTTGATTGGCACCCATTTCTTCCTGTTTTAAAACCCGCCCTCGTGACGAGGCCTCTCTCCATGGAAACCAAAAGACAGGTGCTTAGCACTCTCGAGGACTCGACGAGGCCCTGCACCCCTCTCAAGCTCCGTCTGCCGAAAGCGCAGCGCCTCCCGGAAGTGCCGGGCGGCCAGGCTCTGCCAGCCAGTTTTCGCGGGCGGAGCGCGGCCCAGGGCGTGCGCTACTGGCTGGGGTCTGGGGGAGCGGTGAACCGGTAGGGGGGCCCACGCGAAGCCCCGCCTCTCCCCGGCTGCGGCCTCCTGCTACTGCCAGGGCTTGGGGGTCTGCGGGTCCGGGGCTCGAAGGCCTGGCTCAGGTTCGCGCAGAGGCGGCTCCTCCTTGTCCCCGCGCGGCCGCGGCCCCCGCTGCTCGAGGTGCAGCTGCAGCAGGGCCCGGCGGTACATGGCCTCCAGCTTCTCGAGGCGGGCCCTCAGGGCCCTGGGGCTGCCCGGCTCGTTCTCGGGACCGCCGCCTCTCGCCCTCGGGTTCGTGCCGGCCTCTTCGGGGCCCGGGGTCGCCCTCGCCGCCTCCGCGGGCGCCCCGTCGCCGCCCTCGCCGGGGAGCCGCAGAGCCTGACGGAAGAGGTTGCGGTTCTCGCGCTTCAGCCGCCGATTCTCAAGCCGCAGGCGTGCGTTCTCCTCGCACAGCCGCGCGTTCTGCCGGTCCCGTTCGTCTCGCGCGCGGATGGCCTCCAGATGGCTCGCCGCCAGGTCGGCGAACCTCTCCTCCAGCTGCTGTCGGGCACCGCCCGCGCGGCCTCGCCAGCCCACGCCGCCGCCGCTGCCGCCACCCCCACGAACCCGGCCTGGGCGGCCCTGCCCGCGGCGACCCCGCCGCTGTCCCCGCCGCCGCAGCTCCCGCGCCTGGTGGCGCCACCACGCATGTGCCACATTGATCCCGTCCCTACCGCGCTGCCAGCGCTGAGGGCCGAGGGGCCACGCGCTTCGGCGCGGGAGAGTTCGGGCCCGGCGGGGAGGCCGGGGCAACAGCGGAGGCGGAGAGGAGGTGGCGGGCGGCGGCTGCTGGCTTAGAGCCAGAGGAGGCCGGGAATTTGCCCGGTCTGAGGCGTGTCTTGCCTCCCGTGGTGGAGCTGCCCCCTGGGCCTGCGATCGCCCAGCCCGGCTCACGCACAATGCCCCCGGGGAGCGCGTCGCTGCTCAGCCCTCTGGCAGCGCGGGGGAAAAGCGTGTACCTGCTGGGTTCTGCCAGGGCCCTTCCGTGCAGGCCTGGGCACTACAGGAACCAGCCGGCCTCGCCCGGCTCACCAGCGCAACCACCAGTGGTTACCTTGCTCTTTACGTGGCAGTCTCAAAGCAGATAATAATAGAATGGTAAGTTCTAGCACAAGAGATATGGGGCAATCGAAAAGCTGAACTACTTCATTTTTAGAACGTAGCGGTTAAACTCACGTATAAGCTTCGTAAAACATTCAACAGAATTGAGCTGAGCACCTGTCATGAGGCCCTTAAGTGGGAACAGGTAGCTCTTAAAGAACTAGTGATTCTCAGTTCGGCTCCACTGTATAAATTGTTTGCTACTCTAGTAAAACATGGCTAATTAGTTGATTTGCTCGCGCCTGTCCACAAAACCCAGAAAACTCAAAATGTACCCTTTCCATTCAAGAAACTGAATACTCATTTCCAAAATGTGGGACAGGTGGGTACAGCTCATTGAATGAATCTGGAACTACTGAAACAAGTGAATGAGCAAGAACTCATGAAAACCCTGGTTCACCGAGTTGGGGTTTTCAATGAACAGTAGAAATTAAAGTAGGAAAATACTGAGTTATTTAACTTTTTATAATTAACTTTGCCAAGATCCTAAAACCCACAAACACAAAATCTCTTAATTGGCACTATCATTCCATGAAATAAAGTAGGAAAGATATAATTTCAGAATTTCAAAAAATGTAAATTTAGTTTTATGAAAGACCATATTCTTAATTTTCATTAAAAGTAGATTGTGAAAATTTTGTTATAGATATGCACCGACTACTCTGGATTACCGAACAAAAAAATATGTGTTTTCTCATAGTGTGTATAGAGCATGCAGGAGAAAATGCTAGTATATAAAGAAAGATGATTAGTTCTCAATTTTAGACTTGTTGAATTCTAGGGACCTGTAAGATAATAGATATGCCACAAAAGCTGGAGGAACTCTGTGTAAGAAAGATTCAGTCACCCTGTGGGTGTTTTGAATACTAGTGTTTTTTTATTATTTGTTGGCTCCACTTCCTCAAACCTGCGTTTGTAAATCTAGTGTTCTCTTTTTATAGTTAAACCTGCTGTTTCACTTGTAAATATCTTGCTAAAAAATTTTTTGTAACTAACCACTGTAATGAACCACATTAAGTTTTCTAAAGCAGCGGTCCCCAACTTTTTTGGGCAGCGGGGACCAATGCTCTTATGAAGATCTAATGCCTGATGATCTGAGATGGAGCTGAGGCGGTGATGCTAGCACTGGGAGAGACTGCAAATATAGATGAAGCTTTGCTCACTTGCCTGCTGCTCACCTGCTGTAAATCCTTGTTCCTAACAGGCCACAGATGGGTACCAGTCCATGGCCCCAGGGTGGGGTTGAGGGGCTGGGTGGGTTGGAGACCCCTGTCCTCTAGGACATTGATGCCGGTTTTATGGGAAGGCCTCCATGCCCTTCTCCCTACACCCAGCCCAACCCCAAAGTACTCTCTTTTGCCTTGATAAGTTAATGAAGTAATGTTTAATATTATGAAAAGTAGATAAAACTGATTAAGCAGAAGATCCACTAAAATTGTCAGTCTGTTATGTTTTAACATTAACTAATTTGATTATACTTATATCCTCCCAAAAAGACAGAATCCATTAATACTACCACTCTGAGGCAGGCATATGACATGTATAACTATAATTAATAGAAAGGAAGGAATTGAGGATAGGGGAGGGGAGGGGAGGGGAAAAGAAAAGAAATGGAAGGGGAAAAAGAGAAAAAAATATTGATCCAACAAAAAGCTGCCAAAAACAGCCATGAAGCTTACGTGAGTATAACAATAAATATTCATCTTATGGTTAATGAAGAGTCCACCAATTTCCTAAATAGGACATAGAGACAATGGATATAAGTTGAAAGAAGATTTGAGACAACAGTGATTAAAATCATTGCTGCCAAAAGTATTACGTGTAGTTAAATTTATTTAAATTTAATTAGAATAATGTCAAGAATTGTTTACCTGAAGATGCACATTACATCATTTCTAAATATAATAACACAAAACTTAGTAAAATGCTTCTACCCGCCATTATTTGTTAGTAGTCTACATATGCAAATATTATTGTGCAAATAATGTAACATGTATATGAAAATAAAATGAAAAAAATCTTGGAGAGAGAAAAAATTATGGAACTGATAAAATTTGGAATGTGCAGCTATAGTTATCCTTAAGAGAATAGAGAAGAATATACAAGATCTTAATTAGAAGAAAAAAAATTATATATATATATATGAAGCATCTGGGCTTTTGAAAATGTCCGCTTCTAAACAGTAAAATTAATTGCTTGCCAAATAGAAAAAAAATCTCAACACACTGATCACTCTTTTCTCACAGTATTTATTATCCTTTAGGCTAACCTTAAGAAAAAAGGTAAGAATTCGATAATAAATTTGACAGCTTTATAAATAAAAAATAAAAATTCCAATGGACTATTTGTACTTTGTGTTTAGGAAATTCTAAAGCTGAAGATTATTTCTTGACTAAGATATAGAGCTTAGAGTTAAAGAACAACAACAACAAAAAAAAGGCGAATCATTTAGAGCAACAGTCCCCAACCTTTTTGGCACCAGGGTCCATTGCTCCTAAGAGAATCGAATGCCTGATGATCTGAGGTGGGGCTGAGGTGGTGATGCTAGGGCTGGGGAATGGCTGCAAAAATAGAGGAAGCTTTGCTGCTTGCCCCCTGCTCGGGTTCCTAACAGGTCACAGACAGTACTGGTCTGTGGCCCTGGGTTTGGGGACCCCCAATTTAAAGTACTTGATTTTGCTATTTCCCTTAAACTTATTTTTTTATTAAGGGGACTTTTTGTATTTAGTTCTTTTCCCTCCCCCTGCACACCCTGAACACCCATTTCCTAGTTATTCAACAACTTAAAATTTATCTTATGTAAGAGTAAAAAAAAAAAAGAAGTTTACAATCACTGTGCTTAATATAATGTCTTAAAGCAGCATTTTGTAAATACTGTCAGCAAATTGGAATGGTGCTGTTTTTTTGTCTTAAACTTTATGCATCCATTCAAAACCAACTTTGAATGACAGATGTTGAATTTATTGCTCCCTTTCTTCCATCCTCCAAACACGTTATTTCTTTCCATACATGATTACTGTTGCATATTTCTAGGTACCCACTTGAGAAAGAGGCCCATGATTCATTCTCTTTCTCTCCTCTCTCTCTCTCTCTCTCTCTCTCTCTCTCTCTCTCTCTCTCTCTCTCTCTCTCTCTCTCTCTCTCTATCCCATTTCATACATCTTTCTTAGATCTTCTGAACTCAAGGTGCTTTTTCTGTTTTAAGCTTTGATAAAATAATGGCTGTTGTAATTTGATGCTGAGGTCCTTCGCTGTGTTAACAGTTCTTGGGCAGATATACCTGCAAATAGAATGTGAGCTTCTGGAGCAGTGTGTGTGTGTGTGTGTGTGTGTGTGTGTGTGTGTGTGTGTGTGTGTGTGTGTGTGTGTGTGTGTGTGTGTGTGATACAAATATTTCTTAAATGACATGTCAAAAACGTTCCTCATTATCTTAGATTATCTTGAAAATTTTACAAGTAAAAATGCTAACTATTTAACAGTCCAAATTAACCTAAATATTCAGCATACTGAACTAATTGAAACTCACTAAGAAAGATTTGTAGAATGCTGGAATTATTCAGACTGAAATAAGGAAGGAGGTTGGCATTGCTTTGTTAATGACAAGTCTTGTTGATTTCTTGTTTTAATATATAGTGGATCTTCATGTGTAGATTTTTAAATATAAATAAGAGGCATGAGTTTTGGAGTAAGACAACCTGGATTTTATAAATACCACAGCCCTCCCACCCCAGAAACATGGCCTTGGACAGCCTCCTGAAACCAGTTTCCTCATTTGTACAATGGAAATAAAGTAGTACCTATCTCGTGGGGTTCTTGTGAGGATTCCTGAATATCTTAAAATCAGTCAGCAAGGAGTGAGTACTCAATAATTTGATGTTGTTATTATTTTGTAGCTCTTTTTATTTTATGAGACACACTTACAGAATGAGTTCTTGTGAATAGCCAGTGCTATTTTAAACCCTCACTTGAGTTATTTGCTTAAACAGACATCACAAATATAATATGCAACCCCTTTGAAGATATGATTCTTATTTCTTGATTGTTCTCATTAAGTGTTAGGGTTTTAAAAATCCATATTTTGCAAGCCCCATGTGCTGAAGTGTTTGGTTAATCACATTCTAAGCTTGATGTTTGCTAATATTCTCTCTAAAGCCCTGGCTGAACACGGTTTATTTTCTGGAAGCAGATTTATTAGGGCTATGAAGAGCATGTATTGATGCTTGGTAGTATGAATATTTCTTTATTGGAATAATTACAAGAGTTAGGAATTGAGAATATTGACGGCATTTATTTAGTCTTTTGATATGGACAAAAATATTAAAAGCCATCAAACACTAGCATTGCCCTTTGACAGCGTCATTTAATTCTAGCTACAGGGAAAATCGTGACATAAACAAAAGCAGCATGACTTATCTATCTTAATTAGGATACTTTCCACAGTGGGGAAAATATCCTCCTTCCTTCAAATATTATAAAGCGCTATCCAGACTAATAAAAGAGGGCAAGAATACTATAGCTTAGCATAAAGTAATGCAGCTGAGAGCAAAATGCAGCCACACAGGATACTTGGCCAATATAAGAGTCCAAAATAAACTGTGTAAGGGGGGAAATGGCTGGGAAATGTCTGTTAATTCTAAAATAGTGTTGTTTTATGCTACGTGTTTGTAGACGCATTATTCCTTAAAGAGTCTGGGTCTGCGCTTCTACTACCTACAGATGTTTATTTTAGTTTGAATAAGTAAAATAAAATTTAAAAATCACTTCCTCATTTACCCTAGCTGCATTTCAAGTACTCAGTAATCAAATATGGCTTACTGGCCAGCATGATGGATGGTGCAGATATAGAGCACTTCTGTTATCACAGAAAGGTCTATTGTAGACAATCAGTACTATATTCCACTTCTTACTCTAATTATTAGTCTCAACCTTCAGAAAGCCATGTTGAAACTGATGGAAAATAAAATGAAAATGATCTCTCTGCATATTTCCAGCATTTTCTGAATGCTTGATTTCATGCCAATGAGATGCTGCTTTCATCAATGGTTCTTGTACATGAAGGACCATCTTAATCTTAAACATATGTAACCTAAGATAGTGATTCTGTCTCAATACAAGTTCTCCAGTTACGTTATACACCACTAAAGGTAGTAATAGGAGTTTGGGAATAATTTCTAAATAGAACTAAGATATTCATAATTATTTTCAGAAGGGTAATTTAATTTTTCTCCTACCACTGTCCCTCAGGCCCATTCTGTCAGCTCTTCTTTCCATTCTCTTTTCATTCCCATACATAATATATTGAGAGGAACCATTAATTTGTAATTCTGAGCATTAATGAGCAATCCTGATTTTCAGATATTAGAGGGCCATTACGATGTAATTCAAAACTTCAAATGATCTTCCAATTCATGGCTTCCCATTCCCTCACATCGGTATCACTGCCCATGCCCCAGATCAGGATTAACCAGCTTGCAATGGACAGGAGGGTAGAATTTCCATTTTCTGGCAGTGGGTCATCTGATGGCAGCAGATGCCTGCATGCAAGCTTTTCCTCTCATAGGACAGCTTTCTGAATTTTTGATTATTCCACACTGATTCTCTGGCAAAGACTGTTCCCTTTTCTTCACTTCTAGTGACATCATCCTCAGCCTTTGCTCCCATGGTAAACTCCACACAGCTGCTTTCAGAGGGGTTGCCTTACCTCCCACAGATAATCCTTTTGGAGAAAGATAAAGCTAGTTACATTTCTTGCTTCCCACTTTAGGCCAAACTCAAGAAGTGTAGGTCACTTCCACTACAGCCTTGCCATTTTTCTCTGTCATCAAAGTCAGCCTCAGTTAACCTTTACCTTTAGATTTATCCCAGCAATAGTGTCCCACAAGCACCAAGAGCCTCGAGGTCACTTCCATTTCACTCCACCTTGTGAGCATGTGCTAAGTATATGAGTTTCTGCAGTTCAGAGTATATTCTGCTGCAGGCTGAGATGCCATTTTCCTTCCTGTGGACTACTCCCACTATTTATTTGTGGTTCCTTTGAGGAATATGTAGGGAGTGGGGACCTCAAGAAAACACTCCCTGCTAAAGTCTTCCAAGAAATTCATATTCTCAAATTTCCTCTCTGATTATAATGTCTTCTTTATATGGGACATTGAACCAGTTTCTCAGCTTCAGTCTCACAATGAAAGTTCTGGATATGGTGTAGCTCTCTTGGACAAGTAGGCACTTATAATCCATGTCTTTAGTTTTGACACTTCAGCTGAGATGAGGACAAGTTCTACCACATTTCAACCAGAAAAAATATTTGTCCCAGTGAAGGATACACATTCGTTCAGTCAAGTAGTATTTATTGAAATTCAACTATGAACCAATATTCAAAATATGTAAAGTTCCTAGCACATTGTAGAAATTTGAACATACATCACCATTACAATTGTAAACTCTAAAATTGCAACTCTCAGATTATGCTGGGTTCCTATATCCTGTCTTCTTCTCTGTGTTTTCAGTAAATATTTAATTCAATCCAATGAACTTAAATATGTTTCACTATGCTAGTGATTTCCAAACTTATAACTCAATCCAATATTCTACTCTGAGTTCCAGCTTAAAATATATCAGTTCTCACTTGACATATCTTCTTGACTATCTCACAGGTATTTCAAGCAATATTTTCAAAATGAAACTCTTAATACACTGCTCTCTTCTGTTAACCTATTTTTCTCCCAGACTTCTCCATATCCACAATTAGTACTACCATCTATCTGATAGGTTAGGCCAGCTGTATTTGTTTCTTCCTTCTTCCTTATCACTCTTTCCCCTGGTACTACTCCATCTCAAGTCTTTTATTTCTTCTAAAAATGTATTGATTCTTCACAGCGTCTTCTCAACATCAGATTAGATCAAAGTACTATCATCTATCATCTGATTTATGCAGCAACTACTTTGCTGGTCTCAATATTTATTTACTCTCTCAAATCCATATTGCATAGAGCTGCCAGTGTGACTTTTTTGCAAACATAAATATGAATATGCTGCTCCTATGCTTAAAACACTCTAGTGGCTTCCGTTATACTTCAATAAAATCCAAAATCCTTATCATGGCCTATGAATTCTTGAATAATCTCTGGTTCCTTCTTATTTTTTAACTCATTTGTTGCCTACTTGTCTCCTACATTCTGCCATGCTGACTCTTTTAATTCTTAGAGCTTGTCAACTTGTTTCCTGCTTTGAAAATTTTGAACATTCATTTCTAACTAACTGGAAAATATTCTTCCTCTACTCTGTGTGGCTTGCCTTAAAAAAAAAAAAAATCCTTTAGATCTCCATTTAACTATTCTTTCCATCAAGGTCTTCCTAAATGACAACCATTTTTGCTATCTACCCCTTCACCCTATTCACTTACTTCAGAATGTTGAAAATTAGTTGTAACTGTATTTTGTTTAATTTTTCCACTATTCTCTAAGTTCCGTTTTAACACTTTACTTTGTTTGTATCTGATTCATTTACTCCTGTATACTATCTAGGACAGTTTAGGTGCTCAATTAATATTTGTTGAAAAATGAAACTAGGGGTGATCAATAGCTTTTTCATTCAACTATTAATGTATGAAAACTCTTACTTATTAAAAATGAAGTTATTACTGATTCCACTTTTGATAAGCCTAATTTTTCCAAATATTAGGGCAATAAGACGACTTTGGAGTTCAGATATTGATAAATACTGGCTTAGTTTAATCATATCTACAGAGAATAACAAGATTTAGAGAGCGATTCACCAAGAAGAGACAACAATCTACCCATTAGTAGATTTTGGATGAGAATAAAACAAGGCATAGGAGAAAATACAATAGAGTTAACCAAGCACTTTAAAAGATGTTCAAGTTTAGGAAACCGACTCTACAGTGTTTTCTAATTCAAAAGCGGTCTTAAGTAAAAAACAACAACCAAAAACACACATTTTTAAATATTTAATCATATACTATATCATTGGATTCTCTCCATGATGAAACTTGAGACAGCAGTTCAAGATGAGCTTTGGCAAAGAACCAGCTGAAAAAGAAGCAGCTAGAATATATTTGAAAAAACAACTGAGGACTTAGACATAGGCACAAATGTGACAAATATATTTAGCAGGAGGAGTTAATACCTAAGTGTTTCTGAGGCTATTGGGCAGATGCAATAACCCAGTCAGCACTTTATAGTTAAATGGAAACTCTACCAAAGAGTTCACCAGTGATTATTTACAAGCTAAGAGAAAGATATTTGCATGAGATTGTGTAGAAGAAAAGAGTAAGAGTGTGTTCCTCAAAATAGAATAATGTCATGGAAATAGGATATCTAAAAAATATACATCTGAAATGGGGGCCACACAGTAGCAAAAAGAAATTAGAGGATGGTATGTAATATTAGGTTTTAATTTTTCTTGAGTACATTTAGGTTAGAACATATACCTTGATTTCCTAAGCTATAGCTTAGAAGTTTGTATAGTTGAAATTCAAAAAGGCATTTCAAAACAGACACAAAGATGGTTGAATGATAAAATGGATAGGCAATGGGTGGGCCAGGGGTGGCAAATATGTGGCAGGAGGGCCAGCACCTGCCTTTCAATACTTATACAATATCACTAATCATTCAAGGCGTTCTGTCCTGCTAAGGTTGAATTTGGACTCTTTAAAACTTTCCCAACACTGTCCTCCAAGCTCCCCCTGCTAATATGTGGGAAATCTAATTTCAATTTCTTCATCAGCAATTCAGAAAGCAAAGATTAGAAGATGGTCCTCACCCTTCAAGGGCAGCACTGTTTGCATACTCCTAAATTATGTGTTTGAGCATTGTTACTCCGTATTTTAGCTATAGCTGAGTAAAAGGTAACATTTCTTTGCTTGTGCTGTGAATTCCAACTAATTCTGGGTAAATTATTGAATACATTCTCCTAGATCCATAATCTCATGAATTATCTCATGACCCACATGAGACATTTGATTGAGTTTTAGATCCATTGTTTTTCAATGGATAAAATATCATACATGTATGGAATATAAAGTCATGAATATATTCATTTTTCTGTATTCAACTGAAAATAATGATTCCCATATACCTTTATCTTTTTATGGCATATGGTAATAGAAACACATTTGTTTGTTCAAGGTAATTTGAGTTGATTATAACAAATACAGGATAAATGATTGGTCATTTACTTCTCTTTATTTACTCACTGCTGAGAGATATACCACAATTTGGCAAGCTCCTCAGTGTAACATTAGTGATGATCCAATGAGTGGGATGAGATGGAAGCATCCCAATCATCAGTCCCACTTTCAAAGCAACCTCTGAAACTCTTTGTTTGGAAAGCTAGAAATAATACTCTTATTCTAGGCGACTCAAACAAACAACAAACAAAAGCCAAATCTTTTCTAAAATCCTCTTAAACGTCTCAGATCAGGAAAGTCAGCTGCACCTATTGTTGCTTAGAGATTCAGAGGTTTCAGGGGAGAGTCCAAGAGAAGGAATATTGTCTGCTTTAACAGCTCTGACTTGAAAAAATTTTTTTCTTGGCTACCTCGCAAGCAAGAGACATCTGTCTAGGGATGAGACAAAAGGGTGTCAGAACAGAGCTATCTATCAAAATGAGACTTCAGGGAAAAGACTATTCATATTTAGAAAAATTAAGTAGTTGAAGTCCATGGACTGAAGACTAGGACAGACATTGTATATTGCTAATGGGGAGAACAGGGCTCTATGGGGAATATCTGCAAGTGCAAATATGCTTCACATTCCAGTCCCAGGGAATGTGCTGGGTTTTTTTTTGTTGTTGTTTGTTTGCTTTTTTATAAATATAATTTATTTTGTGACAGCTCAGTGATTATCATTTCAGGCTGTTCTTTCCTATTTCCTAAGTATACTTGGAGTGGTACTGCCCAAGAAAATGAAAAGCATTTTCAAGACCTCCAGCAGGGCTCAAGGACCTGTGGCAACCATTCTGAGGCTCACCGTCCAGAGGTGGGGAGGGAGCTACTTACAGGCAGCATTCCCTCTGCCAATTCAGAAGGCACTGGTCCCTGCTCACGTGGAATCTTACCCTGTTGTGAGTATAACTCCAACTTCTTGTTTCCATTATTGCTTTGTTTGTCAGGGAAATGGACAGTAGGATTGCTGCTAGAAAGGCTGGAGACTCCTGTGGTATAGATCATTTTTACTAGTGAAACTTTAGCTCCATTAAGGAATGATGAACCGGGATTGACTCTCTTCTTTAAAACCTATTTGATGGAGGTTTAAAGAGGAGGAAAGTGAGTTAAGTGAGATGATATGGGTTCTGGTAGATAAAGGTGTGATTAAACAAATTATATCCAAATTAAAATTCCCTATTCTTATTTCCCATTTATATGCCTCATCTCCTGTTTCATAGGAGTTGGCTTCTTTATTATCTCTTTTTTTAATGTAATAAAATGTTTAATAGAATATTTAGAATCATAATCCTTATTATGGTTTTAGAATATTCTTTATAATGACCTAATGGCAAATGATAAAGACCAAATTAATATTTAATAATTTCCAATCAATTCCTGTGTTCCAGGTTCACCTAGCTACGAACTTCTCAGAAGTTAAAATATATTCAAAGTAAGTGGAAAATTAGTTCTCTTTTTCTTTCCTCTATCCTCTATCTCTTTCTCATTGTCATTTTATAATTTATTTAATTACCCAGCTTCAACCCAAATCTATCTCTGTCAAATTTAAACTTCTAGTTTAAGATTTTTGTTACTTGTAGGTAAAAGCTACAAAAAAAAAAAAAAGATATTAAGCTTTAGTACATAAAAATAATCATTTTAGAGCAACTGAGGAGACATTAAACATGCAAACATAGGTATGTTTCTGTTTAGCATGCAAAAAAAAAATCTATTTTGAGTTTTATCACTATGGATTCAGAGAAAATTCTTACATGCATTGGTAGGCTTCACATTTGCTCCCAGCATAATCAGTATGACCCCTATTGGAACTTCTGCTGGTTTCGAATAAGACAGTTGTGAAAATTTCTGCAGTTTCTGATAGCATTAATTTATGAAAATGTCATCCTCTGACCTTGGCAGGTTACAGTTCATTTTTTTTCAATGAATATCTAGTTCTTAGAACTTCAAATTCCATGTTGTCACTGGAAGCCCATCAACTTGCTTTTTTCGTCCTGTGTTTTGGATCTGATATATGGCTGCATGTATCAGGTTCAGGGAAAAGACATGGCAAAGAAGCCATCTTTTTTCATCTAAATCTATTCCATGGATTCATAAACATTCGTAGATGCCAAATTCAAGGAGTTCTAGTCAATTCTTTCTTTTTAAAAGATCACTGCTTATTGAAAGAAAATTAGTAAGTCCAGTGGAAATTCTCAGGTTTTCCCAATACCAATTAAAATAAGTTGATTTTGTTGTGAACAGAACCATGGTCTCTGACCTCAAGATGTTTACAGTAAAAAGTGAACACTGACATTTCAAATCTACCTATAATGTAGATAGTAAACATAGTGCTGAGTATGATTTTGAACAGTTAACTTTCCCTTGTAACACTGTTGTATATACCTCATTTAATTTTGGTTCTGGCACCAATGCTAATGGGTCCTTCTACCTGGATATCTAGAGGCAGAACACTAACTGGGTGGAGGGGGTATTTATAAACCAGAGTGTAGAGAGCTTGCTGAGTTAGTGCTCATCTTTCAAAGGAACCTGAGCTATGTTCTTTTTCTCATATTTTCAGATCTTATTTAATATGTCAAACTAATTAGTGTTATTTATAATATAGTAGTAAGTAATACACATTATATAGTACAGTGTGACCACAGTGAGAAATTCATTTTACATAAATCTTTGAATACTTATGAAATATGTATATAGATTTGAGTATATAAATGAAATAAAAGTTTCACAAAATAACAGCCAACTATATGTGACATGATTTTGTGGGTGTGCTCTATTTAATCAGGAAAAACATTTTTGGTTATGATCTACTAATAAATTGTAACCCACAGCTTTAAAAACACTAACAGATGTCTAAGGATTTATGCTATATTACTAGCGGCAAATACGGCTTTTAAATCCAAAACATGTCTTAAAAGAAAATGCTATTGTTAAAAATTATATTTTTTTGCTGCTTGTGGTGTTTCCTTTGACCATAGGAATAGTTATTTTAATAAACACATTTTGGATTTAATAATGTGAATTTTAACTGATTTGGTTTTTCTTTTGATGAACTATTTCAATGGACAATTTAACGAGATTCGAACAAGAGAATTTGAAAAGCTTTTAGGTTATTTCCAGAGAGATATCATAAAGTGGCCAGCATTTGAAAATATCAGAAAAATAAGAAAAATGCTATCCTAATCAATTATAAGGAATCTTTAGCGAATCACTTGTACTTTCCTGCATTTTTCTGTAATATTGCCTGAAGTTACACAATTTTAAATTTTAATGTATATGGAAAAATTTCTACACAGACCATACATAGAAGTACCATTTGTAGGAAATTTTTAAATGGAAAGGCCTCAAAATAATCATTTTGTAGAAAAGGAAACTGAGACCCAAGCCATATTAATTGGGTCAAAATCTGGTTAGCAGAGAAATAGGCCTGGAATTCATATTTCTTCATCCACAGTGTGTTGTTTCCACTACAGCAGCATTTCCAAGTCTTGCCTGATCTTAAGAATTATTTAGGGTGCTTATTAAAAATGAAAAATTTCAACACTATTCCAGAAGATTGTGAGTCAGTGAATCTGGAATGACACCCAGGAGTTGTATGTTTTTCTAGTAGCATCTAGGTGATTCTTACACTTAGGCAAATTTAGGAATTACTGCTTCTCACTATTTTAATGACTGAATTATTTGTTTCTGGTACAATACAGATTATTTGTTGCTAAATGTAAAAATGACAGTTTTAGTTTAAAGAGCAATGTATTTCCCACTATTCTAGATGTATGTAAAAAAAAAAAAAAACTAATAATCTTCTTTGTTTTGAATAGCTGTTTGTTTTTTTTCCATTTATAAATTAGAAAAGATGTATTAGTCATAGATATTTGAATTTAATGTAATAACAAAATGTATACTTCCCATAGGTTAAAAAGATTTTGGCTTAAGAAGCCCTTGGCTCAGGGTCTTGCTATCTATTATACCTAAGCTGGTCTCAAAGACCACGAGGACAATCCCTTTAACAGCCTTCTTTTAACATTTTTTTTGATCTCTTCCCCTTTGATAACTTTCACAATGCTGCCACTTCAGCCATGTATTCCCCAGGTCATACTCCAAACTTAGCAATCATCTAGCTGCTATACATTTGAAAACTTAAACTCTGCTCTTCCAATCAATGTCTACAAATCCCCATCTCTCCAGATGCTGTCAATTTTTGTCATACATCTTCTTCACAGAGAACTTTAATTTTCTAACTCTCGTTTCTTTGTTCCCCACACTATACTCTAGTTCCATTGGCCTCCTTTCAGATGCTCAAACATGATGAGCTCTTTCCTCTACATAGAACAATCTTCTGCTGGCTTTCCTATGGTTTCCTCTTCAAACTTCAATTTTCAAACTTGAGGCATTTTTCATGAGTACTTACTTATAGGCGTAGATGGCTTTCCCCACTAATTATCTTCTTAGCATCCTACTGCTGCCTCTTACAGCTCTTTTAACAACCTATATTTGTTTTATACATATTTGTTTGCTATCACTTTATGATAGGCTATAAGTTCTATGAAAGCAAGGACCATGATTATTTACTGTTATATTGTTGGCACTTACATAATATCTAGGTTTTTGTAGTTAGTCATATGTTCACCCTGGCATCCATGTTTCACACTAACTTGTTACTTCCTCTGTAGTCATTGTCTCAACAACAACAAAAATAATATTTAGAAAGAAGATGGGGTATCCCAGAAACTACTTGGCAGAACAGGTCAACATCTGATGTGTTTCAGATGAGGATCTCAAACAATGAGAAATGCAGAGAAAAAAGACAGATGATCATGAATATCCTGTTCATCAATGAGGCAAAGCTAACCTTGAAATGTCTCAGGATGTTTACTCTCAGCAACGTGTTTTAAAATACGATATTTATTTTAGTTGCTAATCTATTAGATGTTCAAATTGTTTTCACCTATCCCAAACATACTGTTCAGTGACTCATCAGACATCTGTGACAAGTAAATATACACAGTGTATTTTTAGAGTAGCAAACATGTGTGTATGCATTTATAGTACAAGCAAAATTAAACCTGATCTGAAAAAAAAGTGAATTTTTTAGTCCTGACCACTATTGTGCCATTTTCATCTTTAGAACTTACATTTCCATAGTATGATTTTCAGATCACCTCCCACCTATAAATGCCAGAATTAATGGGGAATTGTTATTTTTCCTGTATACTATTCTAGAGAAGCCTTTCTGCAATGAATGTTGAATGCTGTTAAGCCCTGTTTATGGCTTTAATAGCCTTGCATTAATGAAAAAGTCAGATACCCTTTACATACCCACCTCAGGGGGTCATCTAGGAGATGTTCTATTGATGTGAAAGAGAGTCAAATTGATTTCTGCCAAAGATGAAAAAGTAGAAAAAAGGCTCGAACTGCATGTGGATAATTAAATGGCTTGTTTTATCACAAATATTCACTGCACACGTTCTCTACTTATTTATTCTAATGGCTGTCCTCTGCTTTTCATACAGCTCAAATTCTAATGTCTCAACTCTTATGTGTCAGCAGAAAGAGGGAATGAAGAGGATCTTATAATATCATAGTGAGGAGAGAGTTAAATGTAGAGATATCATTCCTGCCTTTTGACTTGTGTGTGTTCAGGGTTATTTGGATAATTGGAAAGTTTGCTTTTTTTCCCCATGAATTAGACTTCCTGGAATAATTAATCAGGATCTTAATCACTGCATCTGTAAAAATGAAGGAAGATGTGGGAGGCTTAAGAACTTTCTAGCACAGAATTTTATACACACATATACATATATATACACATATGTATATATGCATATATATATATACCCCCCCAATACCTTTAAAGTATCAGGAATTTCCAAACTATCAAGATTTGCTTAATCTGGCCATGCATAATCTTTAAAAATAGTCTATATTTCATTTATTTTCAAAATACTTTCATTTCAATAGGTTTCCATGATGTGAAAACATTTACTATGATGGATGAATTTAAAGAGAGCTGTTTTAGCACTATCTTAGTGAATAGAGTAAAAGCATTGCAAAAATATAGTAAAATAAAGAAATAACCCTCTTTTTTCAAAATGTGCTAAATTTTAAAATCTTACTCTGCAAATTTGACAAAACCAGAATTTTGTTAAGAGTGAGTGCTATAGAGAAGTCAGAGACAAAAGATAGAATCTGGAGTGGAGTCAGCTGGATTAGCGAGACTCTGTCTCATTGTAAAAGAAAGACCACTATGGCCAGGGGAGTTTCCAGTGAAATTGACACACAGGCTGGGACTCATGGTGCTACCAAGGTGGAACCAATATTGATGGAAGGTGCCTGGGACAAGACAGAGGGAGAACCAGAAACTAATGACTCAAATTCAAACAGGAGATCACAAGATGAAGCAAAAGACAACTGAACCAAGAAGTAACAGGAAGGAAGAGAGTGATAAACACTAGCCAGAGCATGTGCGTGAGACCAAGTTAGAGATATGTATGTTTTCCTGATTCATGAAGCCAGGGAGGAGATAAAATTTCAGGCAGCAAGTCATGTGGCTTTTTTTTTTTCAATCTGAATGTAAGTAGTCATCACAATCAATTAATGAAATTAGTCATTCTCATCAGTTTGCATGTATGAAAATTTAAGAATGTTGGACACTCCATACAAAGATGTAAAAATGAATGAGGAAGTTCTCTATTAACTTACATGGAGTAATTTTCAAGATGTATTTTTAATTGTAAAAAGCAAATTGTGAAAGAATATAGTATGCAGCCTTCATATAAAAAGAGAAGTAAACATGATAATTCAATATAACTGCTTATTTTTTAAAAAGTAACTCAGATAATAAAATTCAGGAAAAAAAAATGAGGTGGATTACAGGAGTGGTGGGAACAAAGTGGAAAGAATGGGGAATGGGAGTGGGTTAGAAGAATAGAAGGGGAGAAAGAAATTTCTCTGAGTATACCTTTATGTGTAGTTCTGCACCTTAGAATCATAGCAATATTTCATAAACAGAACTAATAAATAATTAAACTCAAAGAGGATATGAGGGAATGATCAAAAATGGAATACAAAAAAATAAATAAATCTAATCTTATTACAAATGAATAACATGGGCCCCACTGAAGATGTAGAAGAAAAATAGTCTAAGAAACTACATAAAAATATTTTGACAAGATACTGCAAGTTTTAAAAAATAACTACACAAATGGTATACTCCAGTTAGTAAATTTGATTTTCACTGGGTTATAGATGAGCAATTCTGAAACTATCTTCTGTAAATGTATCTCATAGAAATAGGTGGTGGGTAATGGGGACTCAGTTTTCTTACTATCAGAGAAAGGAGTTACAAATAAGGAAAGGGAAAGGCTAGAATGAACTGTGTGATGATGGATTAGAATTGAAACATCAGTTGAAACTCATGGATTTTATTATAAATAATCTCAATAGATAAATAGATGTAGATGTGCATATATATGTGGGTTATTATCCATTACAAATATTTTCTACCCATATTCACTGAGAAGGTGTAACAGCAATGAGAAAACTATATGCCTCGATAGTGGTTTCTATAAACAATTTCCCAAAAGAAACAAAAACTCTTGAAAAAATGGTAGTTTCTAGAGCTGGGAAATTATTGAGGAAGTAAAAGATGAGTCTGGGATATCTTAAAGTGCTAAAAAGAATGTTACAACAAATAAAGGATGGAGGTCATAGAAACCAACTTAAGGAAGCTCCCAACAGCTACAGATGAGACAATTTGAGGGAATAACTAAACAGTGATAAGCAATGGATAATAACCCACAACTATCCATGACTTTATATTGAGTAAGTAAATACTTAAATCCATAAACAAATAAATGGTATAAAAGAGACAGCTCTTCCTTACAGTAGAATGTCAAATAATAAATATAGGAGGAATGATAAAATTTGACATTTGGTATACATTATACTAATAGGTATTACAGGTAAGAGTCATCAATTAATGCTCAAATAAGTGGATGAAAGTATGAGAAAAAAAATTTTCACAGTCTCAAAGTATCTCCCCACAAAATAGTTACTAATTTCAAAAGGAAAAGCAGAAATTTTACAATGGAGAAACCTGGCAAAAAATCACTAACTAATATTATCAGGAGTAAGACATATCATCAATTACTGTATTTTCTAAACTCTGTAGGCATTTATCAGAAAACTTTAACATAGAAACACCACTTCCATTAGAGTAATTTTCTCCCTGCTGACTTTTCAGGCACAGTATTACACAGAATGTATCCAGTGGGACTAAACACTGTTGTGGACTTGCTTGTTGTTGCAGTCTGATGACAAGGAAACTGTCTAGAGTAATGGCTTCTGAGTTTATTGGAGGACCCTACACAAGAGCTGTTAGTTAGATGGTTTTGACCAAATGACGATTCTTCTCTAGTCAAGTAAAGGATTGTGACAGAGATAATCTGATCAACTGAATGAACTCTATCATTAGGGTGATAGATGTCACACTTCTTTTTCTTGTGTCACTCATATAGCTTCAAAGGCTAAGTAAGAAAACTCAACTTATGACCTTCACAAAGTTATTGGACATCTTCAAGGATATTCCAAACACCACAGCCATGAGCTAAACTGATGCTGTCTCCCAGATGTAGCATTTACCTTGATTATACTACTGGCAATAATCATGGTCTGTAATGCAAAAATGTCTTTCCTCAAAATTATTCTGTAGAATGCTGGTTTTAAGGGATGTTAAATGATATTCAATAAAGGGAGAAGAGAATAACTTTCATTTGACCTATATGAAAGGTTAAAATATCCATTTAAAAATATCCATACTGTCATTGTAAAAATCAAACCAAATCAAATTTAAATTGTTACCTTAAATATTGAATTCTTAATTCAGATACCTAAATTCAGATATAATTCCTAAAGATTAAATTTGATTGCATTAAAGAAGGAATGGGTTAAGTTTAGAAAATACCTAGGTAAAATATCTTTAACCCATGAATTTTCAAAGTCTTATTTGTTGTCAAATTGATGATGTGCTTTCAAGAGGAAAGAAATAGTGTGCAGCACTTCACTAGCATACTCAACCTCATAGACTACCACCACTGCCCTTTTTCCTAGAATATTTTAAGGACTAATATTCTCTGTAACATATTTTAGGAAATAGTATCTTAAGTAACAACAAATTAATCACCAAATAATCTTCAACCATAATAAACAATAATAGAAAAATGAAGCCCTTGTGCTTAAAATCATGCCCCAAAAATTAAAGCTTACATTTAGATATTAATAAAGAACCAAATAATTTAAAAATATATTAAAATGCCAAATGGTTCAGATGATCATTTCAATAGGGTTAGAATCAGTAGAAGAGGCAAAGGAGCAGAGATTGGAGCTGAGCTTAGATGTGTGAGCAGACTTTGCATAGGTGGTGAGCAGAATCGCACAGAGTGCTCCACACACAGTAGATGCTTGTTAAGCGCTTGTTAATTAACCAACTAGCCTAAACCGTATAGCTCTCGGAGGAAACATGGCCTGGCTCAAACTGGAGAGGAGCCACTAGTAATCTTTTCATTTAGCAGTGATGCAGTGGAGGCGCCTTTGCAGGAAAATCATTAAAGCATCTTTGAAGAGACTGCACAAGCACTTTCCCCAGCAACCTGCAGTGAGACCATTCAGGCTATTATGCGTGTCCTGGACTTCTTTCTTTAGAGATGAAAACTTGGCTGAAATGTTAGAGGGCTTGAGGGTGCAGTATATCATCTCTGTCTTAGGGAGCGTGTATTAATATCTCTCTGCTGAGGTAGAACTAGCCCATTAAGTTATGACTATGTCATCACTCTCTGGACTTACTTTCCACTCAATCAAAAATACTGGCTAAGCAAGATCATGTAAGCAAGACACTATGACAGGTATTATAATATGGCAGGTAGGAATAGTTATATCAACTTATCTGGAATGAAGGAGGCCAATATATACTTTGTTAAAGCCTTTTTAAGTGTGTGATTCATATCTTATTTATCTCTCTATTCTATTGCCAGACATTGAACATAGTGTATACTCAGTAAATAACTTTACTCAGGTAGAACACAGTTTAAGTCATATGTCCAGAAAACAGCAGAAACTATATTAGCAGATCATAATTGATTAAGTTGTTTGAAATAAACTTTGGGAATTCTGGCAATATGACAGACCAAATAAACACTGTTTGGGGCCTCTACCTCTGCAAACATTTAAAAATAAAACCAAAATAATAGAAAACATTAATATGAAAGATAGTGGTAAACCGAGGTTTAAAGTGATTTTTATTGTTCAGGAGGAATTTAGGTATATAAAGTAGATTTAGACTTTGCTAACCAATGTATATATGGTAAAAATATGAAGCAGAATTTATACATTCTATCCTTATAAATACCAAAGCTATAAAGAAAAAAAAGAATAAAGTATACTTAATTAATCTTTTAAAAAAGATTAAATGAAGTAAAGAAAACCGTATATAATTAATTAAATAAAAAATCATTTAAAAGGGACGTAGGAGATATTAGCATGTATATCAGTAATCACAGTAGATAGAAATGAGCTACTTTGCCAGTTAAAGATTCTGAAATGAGTAGAAAAGAAACTCCACTTATACTGTTATAACAATAGTTATAATACATCTAAATGTTGACAGAGAAAAATTGAAATCAAATGGATTATATCTACATATACATGCACATTAGCATAAGTGCTCAGACATACATATACACACATACACACACACATTTCAAGTGAGATATTTAACCAAAAAATCCTAGGGTAGCATTATTATCATACAAAATATACTTAAAAGAACAATTTCATTATTGATTTTAAGAGGGTTGTTACTTAATGATAAAATTAAAAATTCACTAAGAAGTTATAACAATCATGAATCTGTATGTGTCTGTCAACATTGCTTTATAAAATATATAGAAAAAATGGCAAAAAGATAAATTGATAAATTCCTAAAGTTGCTAGGGAATTTTAACTTTTCTGTTTCAAAACTGATATGGTCAAGCATTCAATTCTTTTTAAAGAACTTACTCTGTTCCTATTGTTGTGGTCAGAAATAAATTATGGCTAGACAGAGTAGAGAAAGGCATTCCGTACAGCAGACTTTTAGAAAGAGTTTAATAATATCAAGGTCTAAGTCTTAACCACAGTATTATGATATATACTGATGTTTAGAGTGGCTTTTTTTCACTTAAAGGATCCCACCTTTCTAATAAAACAGGAAAGTAGCCTGCACTGAAATTCAGTATTGCCCCAAGTTGCTACCATACTCATGTAAAGACTTGGTTTGATTCACAAGTGACTTGAAATTTCTTTGAAGATATTTTGATATATGCCTTACAATGCCAGATTTAAAATAATCTTTTATTTTTAAGTATAATGACACAAAAGATGAAATCTCCAGGTATTAGTTGGTCATTATAAAAATACAAATTTAAAAAAATCAAAATTATCTCTTTTAATCTTGAATTCTTAATTCAGTTACCTATATACAGAGGTAAATCCCTAAATATTGCATCTGATTTCATTAAACCAGGTAATGCAATCTATGATGAGTAATACAGATATGATTTTCTTTAATCTCTTCTAAAACTATATGCCTTTATTGAATTCTATGACTTTTGTTGTATTCAGTACTGTTAATTATAAGATATTATTGAGTATTTGTGAATAAATTATTTTAGATATGCCTTTTTATAAAGCTTAGGTTCTTAGTTATTATGTTGAAATAAGGACTTTTCATTAATAGTTACAACTGAGTGGTATAAATTACGTACTTGTCCATTAACCAGATCTTTCTATGAGGACAGGGATCTTATTTGTCTTGGTCAGCACTATATCCCGTCACCTAGGGTACAAGTAAAATAAATATTACTTCAACATATAAACGAATGAACAAACAGGTAAGTAAACAGTAAATAAGTAAGCCATTTTGCACCAGGAAAACTTTTATATTAAAAATGGATACTTTATTTAAATAGAAAAGTACTGAGATTTTCAAGAGTTCTTCATTAGGTCCCTGACCATTCCTGCAGATATTAAATGTAAACAAGAATTAGGAGAGGTTTTAGAAGCTCCCCAGTGTTCCCTTATGTTCAGAGTAAGGTGCCATTTCAGAAGAACAAATATAGTCAAATCTTTAAAAGCTAAGAGAAGCTGTTCACACTAATTGGACCTGGGCTGAGAGCTCTATGCAGATTTAATTCTGTTCTAAAGCATTTGTCTAGGACAATATAACAATAGATTCTTTCTGGATGCTACTAGCCTAGGGACAAGATAACTCTACAGTGTTCATTCTTCAACTCCAATCTTTAAAGTCTTCTTGTAAACTGTGTTTTAAATCTGTATACAACTCCAAGTCTCCCTCTTGTTTCACTTTTTGTTCAGAGCCTGAGCATCATCACCAAATCAAGTTCTTGACTTCTTTGTGTTTAATACTTTCCACTTAGCCTTTACTAAGAACCGTCAATTTCACTTTATATTCACAGCCTACACGAGACAAATTTGCTCTGACTTGAAAGAAGGAAGAAGGAGGGAGGGAGGAAGGAAAGAAGGGAAGAAAGGAGGAAGAAGGCAATCTATACATCAAAGTTGTATTCTCCCCACCCACCTTTAATTTCCCCCCACCTACTTCCACCCTGACCTATGGATATTGCCATCTCTCCCCTTATGAACTGGATCCTGAAGATGGGCCATCTCCTCCCACACTTGGGGCATACCCGCAGGCCTGGCACCCCTGGCACACTGGGGGGCCCTGCGCACTGGGGGGCTGGTGCACTGGGGTCCTGGCACACCCAGGCCAGCACACCAGGGTAGGTCCATGCTCCACCTGGGGCATGACCCCAGGACCTTCTGCATGTAAAGCAGACATGCTAACCACTACACTATGGAGCCATCCCAAAAGTGTTTTCTTGGATTAACGACATATTCTCCCAGAAAATTTTATTTAAATTCAAATAGTCCAAGTAATCTTAAAGATAAAAAACCAATTATCCCTTTTTTTGAAAGAACTAATCATTGTATAGCTTTCTGTCAGGAAGGAACTAACATAGAATAGAATATTGGGCTCCAAGAAATCAGGGACTTAGAAGGAGCATGAAAGGCACAAAAACAGATAATGGGATTCTAAAACCTAACTTTGCTTACATTTCCCTGAGTTTGTATATGTGCAGAATTTGATGCACCTAAAACCTTTAGAATATTCTAACATATCCTTTAAACTGTAATTCATTCCAAGCAAAATTTACAGACTTAAAAGTATAATATTTAATTTTATTTGGAGCAGAGGAGGACAGACTTTTAAAGTTCTACCTGTGATAATAAGAGAAACAGTATTCTGCCATATTTGTATAATTTTTATCATCTGACTAAAAGCTATGAGTCAAAATAAATAAAAACTTTTTTTAATATATGTTTCTTCCCCTTGAATATATGAAACTACACTTCACTAACAACAACTAATTCATCTTTACTGTAAAAATGTAACTTTTCATAACTGCAAAAAAATAGTATACACATCATTTAAAACTGAAATAAAAAAACTGTATATGAGCAATAATATAATAAACATGTTTAATGTAAATGAAAACACAAACCTCAGACAATGAGCCTACATGAACACTGTGATATTTAGACATTTGTCAGGCAGCCCTTTTCTGTTTTGACAGCCAAATGGATGTTATATATAGTGGGACTCTCTTTGGAAGATAGAATTCCTTGCCTGGTTTCCTTTACTCTGAATACAACTGTAAGACATTTCAATGTGTGGGAAGCATCTATGGTACAGAGAGTTGGAAAACATTCAGGATGAAGTACCAAACAGTCAAATACTTGCAATCCAATCTGCTCGTCCATAATGATTCACTCTCTGTTTAAAAACACATTTTCAAAGCCTAGGGCAAGCCAACCTGTAAAGTTAAAAAAGCTTTTTGCTTTTGACCTTCTTATGAATGAACTTTAAAAAGAAAGAATACAGAATCTAAATGTTAATAAATTTTCATTCTAGGAGGTGTTTTTATCCCCCCTGTGCTCAGACATGCGGCAAACACTAACTGTAGTTCTCATATCCTTACATCTTCTGTAGTTTTTGTTCTTATTTATTTATTCCTGCTTTGTATAAACTATAAGAGGAGAAACCAACAATGCAACTTCCTGCATAAAAGATAGCAATGGTTCCCAAAAATTTTGAATTTATTTTGATTAATATTTTCTGCATGAGTTCCATTATATCCAGCTGGAAATTATCTTTGAGTTCTTTGGATATGACAAATGGGTGTGAATTTTAAATTTGTAAAAACAAAATAACAATATTATTGATAATTCATCATTTATGTCATTTTTTTCTTTTATACTTTTTAGGAGACCAGGGCCATAACAAAAACGTTGTCTTCTCCCACACTCTGCTCCTGCTCTGCTTTGGAGGAGAACTTATTTAAATTATTTTACCCCAAGAGAACATATTGAATATAACTTCTTTTAGTTTTGATTATGTCTAGTGACAATTGATGGAGCGAATGTCTTTCAGCCATGTAGAGTAAGTATTTAGAAGAAATAAGAAACATAACAAAATAGAAAACCAGAGAAATAGTAACACTGTGGCAATATTCATTTTGTTAGCGCTACACCAGAAAACATTCTAATACTCTAGACAACTATTAGAGTTCCTACAGAAGCATGAATAAAAATAATAATAAATATGGAATATTTTTAGTTTTGGAATTTTATTAAATTGTAAATGTAATAGATATTAAAAATATCACATTGAAAATTTATTTCAATTCTGACCAAAATAAAATAAACCCATTAAGAAATGTCGGTAAAGTGAAAAGATCATAATTTAAAAAAAAAAAATAGTTCTTTCCTGTCTAAAAAAAAAAAAGTGTGTTCATAATAAGCTCCTTTCAAGGCATTTAAAGATTTAGACAATGAAAACATACAATTCTCAATATTCTACCTGGAGTAGGATCTTTATGTAGTATTATATACAATCTTCTATGACATATATTTTTTAGTGATTATAAATAAGAAAGAAAATTAGTTCTTAAAAAATGTGAGAATGCAAATGCTTTCCTAGGTTATGGTATTAAATAGTCATTTGCTTTCCATCTAAGTCATAACTTTTGTTTTTACAAATTCACTTAAAACTTCTTTGCTTTTTTTAAATGAAATTACATTTGTTATTATGCTAGTACATATATATTAAAGTTATTTTGATTAGATGTTATAGTAAGTATTGTGTAAGGTTACAGTGAAAATAAAACCTCTTATTAGGATGAATTGTTATTATAATGTTTACTATTTCATAAATCATCTAGTTAAACTCTTATTTAGCATTATTTATTTTGTACTATGCAGAAGTAAACTTGTTTTGTTACAGCCTTGAAAAAGAACATGGTTCTGAAGGTGAATGCAAAGCTCTGTACCATGGCTGGAAGTAAATTATTTAAAAACTCCCATCTACTTTCATAGAAATGTTGTGAAAACTATAAAAGAAATCTTTAAAATATTTCAGCTTGGTGAAGCTTTTAATTTCATTTAGTTGCTTCTTTAAAAATGCAACCAATCTAAGAATATCCATAAAATATAAAGAACTGTGATAAATATATGAGAAAAGGACAAATAGAAAAATGGCCAAAAGACTTAAGTAGATGTTTTACAAAAGAAGATATCCAATAATCATATGAAAATGTGGTAAACTTAATTGGTCATCATGGAAATACCAATTATAAACATTTTGATGTTACTATAAATAAACCCTCCATAACGTCTAAAATTGAAAAGATGGATATTACTAAGTTTCAGTCAAGATATGTGTGAATTGGTACATTTTGGGAAAATTTTAGGCAGTATCTTCTAAAGCTGAACAATAAACTCTATGACCCAGCAATTATCACTCGATGTATAATTATCTAAATTGCATTCTACACCCAAAGACATATAAAATAGTATTCATAGCAGCACTGTTAGTAATAGATCTGCTGGAAACTGCCAAAATGCCTATTAATCATAAAATGTGTATATAAATTGTAGCATATTCATACAATGAAAGGTTATACAGCAATAAAATGAAAGAACTATAATATGCAACAATGTAAGTCAATCTCACAAATATAATGAGATAAAGAAATCAGACATAGGAGTACATATTGTATAATCTATATAAAGTTCAGAAACAGATAAAACTAAACTATGATTTTAGAAATCAGATTAGTCGTTAACTCTGTCAGGGGTAGTGATGGAGATGGAACAAGAAGTGATCTGGAAAATGATTATGTTCTGTTTTTTTTTGTGTGTGTGAGTATTAGTGATATGAACGTATACATATGAAAAATTTATCAAGAACATATACTTAAGATTTGAGGAGAAGGAAAGTTATCTTCAATAAAAATTTTACATTAAAAAGCAATTATTTTAAGTGCCCAGATAAGATTCATGCCTGGGAGGGATCTAGGAATGTATTTAAACTGAATTATCTATTTGAAAGATTTATAAAGGTAAGATCTTTTAGCTTAATTCTACACACTTTTGAGTTTGACCTCTCTTTATTCCTTTCGCGTCACTGGAGTAGTTGAGGGCATTTTCGAGGTCCAGCTTAAAGAAAGTTGAGTTGGATCATTCAGTTTGTATCAAATGAGATTGATTTATGGAGTTCGCAGTCCTTTCCACATATAATTAATTATTGGTTGCTGTCCTTGTATAGGAATGACTTCTGGATTCTCTGAGGGCCCACTGCACTGCTATAGTGAGATAATGCATCAGGAAGAGCCATCCCTATGGAGAGAAAAAAAAAATGTCTGCAACCCTCAGCACTGGAAATATGAGTTAGTGGAGCATGAACACAGTGTGAACGTACAGATCAAAACTTATTTCTATGAAAAGTTTTTCTGATGAATACATATCTAAAAATTTAAGTATTTATTTAGTTTGTCTCATCAAAATGAATGTGCTCTCCTGTCAGAAATAATACTTTCCAGGGAAAACTATGTAATTATAAAAGCAGTATAATTTTTATGAGAATCAAAGAAAGTTGAGTTTACTAGTATCCCTGTATTTGTAGGAAACAAACTTACAGCAGTACTAAAACCAGTGAACATGTGTGCAATTTTCTAAGTTTTATGTGCCTGAGCTGTCAATAGTAAAAACAGATTTTGATCAATCATGTTGGAACAAATCTAATTTTTATCTATTTTCCTTTATAGAAAAGGATACTACATATTTGTTGTGGCAACAAGGATAATGCAGCCAAGAAATGTAGGGGGAAAAGTAGCTATTGCATAAAGCATGATTAGTATTTTCTGGATTTCGTGATCATTTGATATTTCTGAGCTTTTAAATTCATAATTTGTATTTATTCTTTCATTTTAATTACCAATTTTGTACTGATTTTTATATTTCAGTTTGAACTTTATCTTAAAGAGAGTACCCCTACATTGTATAATATTCTATCACTACAAAACCAAAATCTGTCTTAGTAGGTTCCACTGCCCTTGCTTCTTTGACTCATCAAAATCTTTCTTTCTTCTGTTTTTCTCCTATTCAGACAGTCTCTGCATCTACAACCAAGGTGACCATGTTTATTGAAGTAAAGGTTGATTAGCCTAGTTACTATAGGCAAATAACAGGAGAATGAAGAATAAATGATGAAAACAAACTTCAGATTATCAGTACTTATAAAAGGTGTATTGACAGACACTCTGGGAAGGGCATGACCTAAATAGAGTGTCAGACAGTTGGACCTCCATTAGGTAGCAAAGTTGCCTTCTTTCAGTCCACAAGCACCTCCAATTGTGGAACAGTTTAAAACTTTAGTCAAAAGCCCAGTTTGACCATTACGAGTTGTACAGCTGTTGCACGGGTGAATTCCCAAGCCTCAATTTTCTCATGTATAAAGGGGAGTGATAATGGAATTAAATGAGAGTTTAAGGGAGGAAAATGATTGACTTCAGTTTTATGAGTTCCACAGAGGAGAATCTTTCCAAATGTTGTTTTATTTTCTCTCTACATGGAAAGGTAGTTGCAAAATGCTTAGCTCAATGTCTAAATTTTAAAAATAAAATTCTCAGAAGTATGACCTATTATTAGGTGGAATTATTTTAAAGTAATGTACTTAAAATAAATGAAAGAAAAACTTACTGAAATAATTTAATAATTATTCATGGTATTTTAATAAAGTAATTATGTGAATAGCTGATCCATGATTTGATAGTATATAAGCGGAAAAATTAAATAATAATTATTATTACTGATGATGATATGTGATGGAAGCTTTCTCAGCATAAGGTGATCCCCGAATGTCTCAAGCTATAGAAAGCCTTGCATCCCTTGTCTTTTTTTAAATCCAATTTCAAGTAATGCACCATTGAAATATGTTTTAATTGTCCTAATATTCCCTGACAAGTGACATGGACAAGTAAAGAGAAATTTCTAAAATTTCTAAAATAGTCATAAATAATTGTTGACTAAACACAAGATGTTTGGAAGGTCTGATGTATTTCAGGATTCCAATTAAAATTAAAAGAAGTGACTAAATTTAATGTCCTTGACTGGTGACTTACATGGTCATCAGAGTCATTATTGGAGACTACAAATCAATCCCTAGAGGTCACGGTCTTGCAGTCTAAATGAATTCAAAGTCAGTGGTAGCATCTTCAGTCACCTGCTGTATTGTCATTGTTAACTATTTACAATTATTGCATCACTTTTATTTCTTCCTTATATGAGGAAATACAAAAAGTTTCACACTGCTCTCCATGACAGGCATTCTGGATTCTGATAAAAAGCCAATTCTTAGATTTCTCACTAAAGAAAGACAGCATCTTGACTCTGTGTACATGCCCCTTATTTCTAGGTTCCATCAGAAAAACGAAAGATGTTTTTTTGTTAAAATTTTGTTTTAGCTTGAGGTAGTTTATATTATCTCCAGCAGTCATTCCTCCTTGCAAGAACACACGCAAAATACAACTTATTACAATTGTTTTGTTTACTTTTAAAAGTTTCATTTATATTATATATATATAATATATATATATTATATAATATATAAATATATATATTATATTTCTTTGACTAGAAGCACTAATAGTTTCTTTCCTCGCTTTTTCTCTCACTCTATTAGAAGGGGGAAAAAAGTAAAGGGGAATGGTTTTTGAGCACTTTTATTCTATGTGATCTATCCTTACAATATTCCTGAAAATATGTGTCATTATCGATCAAGACTTGAAGGACAGGGGTTTAAGATGTAAACATTTATTTTACATTCAAATTTAGAACCAAAAGCAATTTTTTTTTTCTCTAATTGGGGAAAAATAACATCGGAAGACAGACTCTCAGCTCTGAGGAAAATAAAAACTTCCTGCCTTCCTTCCACTGCCTCACTTACCTGAGCTGGACAGAAAGGAGGTCCCTAGGCTAAAGGGAGGTAAAGCTCTACAGGTGTTCCCCACCTGGAAGCTGTGCTCATCTGGGTGATTAGTGGGGAGACAGTGTTTCCTTACGGTCTGTGGTCACTGCGAATTCAAGATCCCTGTCTCTTCTAGTCAAGCCAATCATGTCCTTCTCTCTGAGGTTCCAGAAGGTAAAACACAAATAGCAGGTTTGCAGGGCATACACACTCCATAAGGCTTCCTTTCAGAGAGGGCACAGAGCCATCTCATCTGATGTTCTAAATATAGGAGTCCACATAGTTTTCATCAAATGTGTCCAGAAAATTGTGGGTAGGCCATACATGCACAAATAAACCAGAAATCCTTTCAAACTACATCCCTAAATCCAAACACAAATTTAATTCCAACCATTGTACTCCATTAGAAAAATTATTTTATGCCGCTTACAGATCTACAGACTTTTAATTACTGTAATAGCAATCTGGTGACCAAAGAAGTAACAAATTATCATTTGCTTGTGAAAAACAAGGAATATTCAGACCCCCCCCCATAAAAATGTATTGATTGGGAACCCTACCAATGGGAATAATTTAACTTACTCTTGGTCACAACTAAAAAATAGTGAAAAAACTGATGAGTATACCTTCACAAAACCATCTTCACAATCAATGCCATAAGCTTGCCCATTGCCTTCGAGAGTTACCTCTCACCACTTTGGTTTTCTGTTTGTTCATTTTATTTTTTGGTTGTCGTTTTGTTTATTTTTTTTTCCCTTTGATGGTAAGAGCACTTAACATAAGACCTACCCTACCGCGGCAAATTTTAAAAGTTCATAAAACAGTACCATTAGCTATGGGCGCTATGGCTGTAAGTAGGTCTCCAGAACTTCATCTTGTGTAACTGGGACTTTGTACCCTTTGATCAACACCTCCCCTGCCCCACCCAGTTCTATTCCACTCTTTGCTTCTGTGTGTTCCACTATTTCGTATTCCGCATATAAGTGAGAACATGCAGTATTTGTATTTCTGAGTCTGGCTTATTTTACTTTGTATATTTTCCTCTGGATTTGTGCATGTTGTAACAAATGACAGGATTTCTTTCTTTTGTAAGTCTCAATAATATTTCATTTTTATCTATATAAAATGTATTATGTAAATGTAGTGTATATACATATATATGTGTATGTGTATATATGTGTGTGTGTGTATATATATATATATTATATATATATCACTTTTTATTCATTCATTCAGTAGACATTTAGGTTGCTTTCATGTCTGGGCTATTGTAAATAATGCTGCAGTGAAGATGAGAGTGCAGATATTTTTCAAGATCGTGATTTCAATTCCTATGCATATATACCCAGAATTGTTGATCAAATGATAATTGTGTTTTTAATTTTTTTTGAGGAAAGTTTATATTTGTTTACATAGTACCTGCACCAATTAGTGTAAATTAATTGTAATTAATTATAATTAATTATAAATTAACAGTGTACAAGGGTTCCCTTTTCTTCTTCACATCCTCATCAATAAAAAGGCAATTATGGAAATGGAAAAATATTTTCAGACTATGTATCTGTAAGGGCTCATAGTTTAATATCCAAAATATATGACTCACAATAGCGAAAAACCAAAACAACAACAACAAAAACAAATAATTTGATTTAAAAACATGGGCAAAGGATCTGAATAGACATTTCTCCAAAGAAGACATATGTATGGCCAACACATAAATGAAAGATATTCAATACCACTATTCATGAGTGCCACAATGAGATAAACACTTCACATCTATTAGGATGACTGTTATAGAAAGCTATATTTTTAATATATGTATGTATGTGAGTGTGTGCAATAAGATTTGGTGATAGACTGGGGCGGGATATGTAACAACTAATAATAGGTGTCATCATTCAGGGAGAAAGACATGGCACTCTTAGGGGATAACGAGGTCCTAAAGCAGCCTGAGGAAGGTAGACACAGGGCATACATGTGGTAGATGTGGGAGGTGGGATTACAGTGAAAGTGTTATGGAGAGTTTGTCTGGGCAGTTGTCAAGAGCTAGAGGTAGGAAGAAGATGACAAATAGCATGAAAATTAATGTTCTATTTCCAAACTATAAAATTATCAGAAAGTTAAATTTTTATTGAATACTTGTCCCATTACTTAGGCCTGATTCCTCATCACTGCCCAACACCTCAGCTCAGCAACTCCAGAATAATTCATTCCACAATTCAGCTTCCTATAGCTCCGCCTGGAACTTAGCTATAGATCTACCTTTACCTTTTTAAAACCCAGACACTGATTAATGTGTTCTGTTAAAGAAAGTCCCCTCTACTTTGGACCCCACACATCTTCCTCCCATAGGTATAACTTGAGCCATGCCCTTGTCTCACTTTTCAAAAGCTGAAGCAGAAACAGTCTTTTTTCATGTGTTTCCGCTGATTCACATATGAGTGAGTGGGGATATTATTTGCCGACTTAACTATTTTTAACTCTTAGACTCTCTATTGGATAATATGTCATTTGGGGGAAGCTATCAGCGTGCCTGAAGCTCACGCTGATTCCAATCCAGTCATTCCATTTTTCAGATAATACTGTTGTACACAGTGTTTTCCTAGATCTGATCTCATCTTATCCTCACAATAACCCTGTGACTTTGACAGGACAAGTAGTGCATCAGTCGAGATCATGTCAGGGGAGAGAAAACAGTAGAGAATTTAATGTGAAGATTTAACTAGGTGTAAAGCTGTTAACTAGTAAAAAGTATAAAAAGAAAACTCTAAGGTTTCTTAAAGGTAACTGCTTAATAAAGCCCCTAGACCTGAAGTTACAAAGAGAAGAGGTGGCAACTGTTACAGTTCAAGAGCTTGGAGAGGATGTCCCCATGGAGTCAAAATTCAGATCTCTGAGGAGGCGGTGCTGCTATGCTGATGCTGACATCTCTGAGCTGGGAAGAGGGACCCTGTGGGGCAGGAGCACAGGACTGCAGAGGTGGGAGCTCCAACTCGTGCTCGTGTCTAGAGCAGAGAAAGGAAGCATGAAGCTGGCTTTGCAAGAATTGGGAAACCAGAAAACAGGATTCAGTGGCTGCTAACTGAAAGTTGCTGCTGCTGTCAGTGCAAGCGGGACTTACGGGAGCTGCCAGCTGCGAAGTTTTCCCTTATTTTCCCTTCAGGACCGTGGTCTCCCTCTAGTGTTTGCCATTGTCAGAGCTTAAGAGGTACCAGCCAGCAAAGCAGACAGGTGATGCACAGATTCCAGCCCAGTATACACAGTAGAAGTTTTGGAGGTTAAGGCCAAGAATTTAATAACTAGAACGGGTAATTTTCCTGGCCTAATTTTACAAAACAAACAAACAGACAAACAAAAAGGAAAATAACGCTTAGTGAATGTAACCAAAGCAAAATATCTTGGTAAGATAAAGCTGGTTAAGTGGTAGTTGCTGGGGCTTACATTCAGATATCTTGGTTATAAATGTCATGCTCTTTTCATTATGTGAAATTTTCTGAGGCCCAAATAACCTCCCTCGAATCACATGCTATTTCATTGGACAGACTGAACAAAATCTCTCTCTCAAAATATCTAATTTATAAATTTTTCTGTGTATCCCCCTAACTCAAAAATGTCTCATGTATATGAGAGATCAGGTTTATGAGATATGAGAAGTCTAGTTTGGGAATAGAGGAGGGCCTCACACCTATAGCTTTTAGGCAAAGGACAGCTAAGCTGACAGGAGGAACAGCTAAACTGAAATAATTAAATACCCCATTCATTTATGAGTTCATTCATTCAACAAAATTATTTCATGTCTACCTCATTCCAGATGCTATTGTAGGGGTAGTGGCCCAGATTTGAATATAAATAAATTCCTGCTTTCATGCAGTTAACAATCTAGCAAGGGAGCTAGATGATCAATAGTATGAATACCACGTATAGTATGTTAGAGAGAAAACTCCTCATGGGGAAGAAGGTCAGGTTAGAGTTATGGCCTGAAGGAAGCAAGCGAGTGAGTCATGTAGATGTTTGAGGGAATGTGTTCCAGGCCAGAGAAGCAAGAGCACAGAGGTCCTGTGGCAGAAGAGGAAAAATGAAGAAGCTAGAGGGGCAGGAGCATCATGAAGAAGTATATAGGAAATGGTGTCAGAGAAAATAACAGAGGACCTGTTCATGTAGGGCCTTGTTTGAAAATCTCCACTGCAATAGATTGTATCATTGTTCATTAATATCTACTGCCTCTCCTGAAGAACAGTTTTACTTTCTTCTCCTTGGTATCATGTATGGCAATGTGACTTGCTATGGTCAGTGAAATGTGAGCATATATAGTATATGTCTCATCAGACAGAAGCTTTAAGAGCTAGCATGGTTCACTCTATTCTCTTCTCTTTGCCAGGATGACCAGCTCTATCGACCTGGTTCTCAGAGGAGAAGTGATGTGGAACCGAACTTAAGCAAACTTGAAATGGATATGTAAAGTTGGAAATCAACCTTTGTTGTTACAAGCCACCAAGATGTTGTTTGTTACTGCAACACACTTTGGGCTATTTTGGATGATAACTACTCATTCCTTTAGTTATGTATGATTAATATTAGGTTTGTTTTTTACCCCTAAGTATAGTACTGTAGGTTTACTTTTACAAGGAATATGTTACCTTGGACTTGATGGTGCTCTAGTGGTGCCATCCTTTTGAGAAAATGTTTCTAAGATGGGCAGTGATGCTTTCAGTCAAAAAGAGAAAGGTTCAAGTTATATCTTTGGTTACTCCCTTTTATACAAGCTACCAGTTAAAAAACTCAAAATTCTATTCTGAAATTCTTCTTTCTTAAAGGAATTAAAGAATTAAAGAATACTGGAGGGAAGAAAGGGAAGAGAAGAAAGTACATTATCTCTCTTCTTTATGCTGCATCCATTCCTACCCAACTTTTCACATCATGGGCAGCCATCAGTCTTTGCAATCTGTTCACTCAACCTCCCAACCTTACCTATATGTTTTTGCACACATGCCAGCCACTCAGTTTTCTGTTATTTCATTCCGGCTATAAATATGATAATTTCCTTATGATTGAATGAAGAAAGAGGAAAGTTAGAATATGAAAACTTTTGAAGAATATGTTTATGAGATACCAAAATTAATGAAGCACCAACTAAAAAGTAATGCTATAATTAAAGAGAAATAAACTAAAAAATACCATTAGTCTTATATGCCTCTATCAATATCATGAAGAAATTATGTAAAGCTATTTTTATAGCATTTCTCTTAGTCATATAACACATTCCTTAAAATTAAAAACCTGACTCAGTCAATGTGGTGTTCCAATAAAACATATTATGTAGAAGCAAAACAAACAAAAAAAGACTTTGTTTAACTAAAATAGAAAAAAAAATTTAAAGAAACTGATCATTTGTTTGAAAATTTATTAAAATTTAATTTATTTCATACCTTTTCCCTTTTATCTAGCAAATGAATTAGCATTGACATGTTAGAAATATATAGATATTTGCATATATATGTAAATATATATGGTTATATATTATGTATGGCTATATTCATATAGAATATATACGTATAATTTTAAGTATTTTTATGTTTATTTTCTGTTATATTTGATCAAGCATCATTTAACTAAGAAACACAAGACCTTTTTTTTGTCTGCAATGCAGGAAAAGCCTGTGCAAGAGTAAATTGATTGCTTGAGTAGACATCTCATTTCAATAGTTTTTTGATTTTCCTTTCATTTAATACTGAAAGCCAATATACTCCTAACCCTGTAAAGTTCATTTTTATTACTGAATTTCTGTAAGATGCAACTGGGGGAGAGTTTGAAGGTGAAAACTAATGTGTCTAGAATGTTATTATTAATATACAGAGGAGCTGTCATGTTAGGAATGGCTAGAATGTTGTTAATATGACTCTAGCAGAATAGATATAGCCTCTAATGGTGACATAAATTACAAGTAGTTGTTCACATTGCTGCTTGATGCTATTACTAAGACAATATAAATTTAGACTGGAAGCAAGTTGGCTACAGACTTCAATAAAGATGCAGCTCTCTCATGCTGCACCTCCTACAGCAAAACTAATTAGGACATTATGCTAGTGACAGCTAGAATCCTCATGATGTTATGTAATCTTCTGGGATTCAGTACTATTTTGCCCATTAGCTTTTTCTTTTCTCAAAAAGAAAATCCGGATTTGTTATTCTTTGCCACTTTTACAGATGAAACATGAAACAGCATACATATATGAATGCACATCCTTCTCATAATTTCAGCTTCACATCCTTCTCATAATTTCAGCTTTCACAGATCCACACTGAATAATGAATTTAGGAATAGCAAAAAACATAGGAAGAGACACCAGACATTCAGAATCTATTCATTATATTATTTATTCTTAAATAAGCTTTTGATAAGTAAAGCATTTAGAATGCGATTGGCCTTAAAGATGTGAGGGGAACATACGGATATTTTTCACAGTGTCCATGGAATTATTTTCTTCTATGTCTGTAATGTTTCTCTATTGTCTTATTACTCTTTAATATCAAAAGCTTCAAAATGCATGTTGACACAATCATAATTTTCCCCTCTTTATAACATACCCTGCATTCTAGCAAACCTTTTTGAGAATTTTTAAAGGAAAAAGAAGAGTAAAAAACTAGTCATGATACAATACTTTTTGTTATATATATATATATATACACACACACACACACACACACACATACATATATGTATATATATTTATATATATATATTTTATATATATATATACATATATACATATATAAATGTATATATGTACATATTATATATGTTATATATATAACACATATACATGTAATATATTATATATAATATATATTACATATATATAATATATATGTATATATACATGTATATATAGATATATATATATATATATATATATATATATATGTATATATATATATATGATATACCATGGCTGAAACATACTGCCTAAAACATAAAAATTATGTTTTAGATGTTGTGCCATAAAACCTGATACAGTATCTGTAGTTTATAATTTAGCATTAATTGTTTCATTGAAACTACCAGGCAAACTACTTTTTAAAAGAAATAAAATTATAAAGAGAATAAAAGAAAGAAAAGAAGGAAAGAAAATTGTAAAAGGCTAGCAAATTTAAAAAATGCATCAATTAACATGGTTTGGAGTATTTCATTCATTGCTTTTTGGTAAATTACTGCATTTCTTATGAAAAGTTCATAATTTGAAATAGCATAAAATTTATAGATGCTTATAATTTATTTTTGAAGGTTTTTAAAATCTACATTTATTTGATTACAAATGAATTCATACACCTACAACTTTCTTCCTGTTAAAGATTTTATTAGCTTTTCTAGAAATGGGCCTGAATTAATCCTTTTCTTCTAGCCCGCTGTGATTCCATTGATACAATTTATATTAATTATATACATCTCTCCTTTAGAACCTCTGGAAATCAATTTTCAAGCCTAGGTAGATGAAATACAATTGTGCATGTTACTTTCCTGGTCTGTTTTGAAATTGTCTTTTTAAATAACAACCTGAGTCTCTGCATACCAATTACTCCTTTTGAGCACTGGTGATTTTCATTCAGTAGAACTATTGACCTAGTATTAGGTCACACAGCTGTCTGATCTTACTGACATTAATATCACTCATTCTTCTTAAATGTGTAAATTTCATGCTATTACACAGTTATAAGTATGGAAGCAACAATAAATTGATTGAATTCAATATTTTGAAATACAGATACTCTTAAAGAAGGGGTCCAATTACTAACATTATCTAGTGTTATATATTAAGTGCTATACTGACACTTAAATCCTGCCTTTTAGATAAGTGGTAAGGGAAATACTTCACATATTTCCTTATGTATGGAAATGCTTCACAAAATGCAAAGACCAAATGATGGCTCATCATATTTAGAGTGTTTAATGAGTAAGTACAGGCAGTTCTTGCTTTGCATAGGAGTGCAGGACTATAAAAATGAGAGAACAAGCTGAAAGATGCAAAGAAATCTTAATAATCAATGGGAAAATATTTTTCTTGGCTTTAAAAATTTTTGTCAATAATTAAAAACTTATTTAAAAATGTATAGGAAAATGAAAATAGTAAAAGTACCTTACTTTAGTACATTATTATTTAAAACAGTAGAAATCAATAAAGTGTTTTCTTTTATTGAAAAAACTTACAAAAAATAGTTTGAACAGTACTTGCCTTCTCATCATATAACTTATGATACGAAATGAGAATTCTTCATATGCCTTGGAAAATCATCATTCTTCTTTCTAAGTTCGAATCAGTTTCCGACACTTTATTCTTAGCACTTTCGATATCATGCTATATCTCCAAAATTTTGTTTAATGTGAGTTTCAGCTGGAGTCACTTTCTTTTGGACACTTTCATTCTTTCTATCACAACCATTTTCCTCACTTATGCCAACTAAGGTCAACCCTAACTAAATTCTCTAGCTGCACATCTAGAGTCTCATGAATGGAGGCATTGCTAACATTGTATTATTAGCTGTTTCTTCTATAATTCCATTTACATTCAATTTAAATTTCACGTTTGTGCTTATCACTTTTTGTTTCTTCGCTGCTTTTAAAAATCTTTTTGGATAACTTCCCATTTTGATTATCCATTTTTGTAAAAATATCATTGGTTTTATCACTGGGAAACTAAGAGGCAACACAACTACACACTTTCTGTCTGTGCATGAACTGAGTAACGAAGGTGTTGTGACCAGTCACCGACAGCCTTTTAGAGAAGTGATTTATTCATCACTGATTACACATTTGTTATATAGTTGTTCGAGGTTCAAATAGCTAGCAACAATGTACTTTGTGTAATTACTCAGTTATTATACCCTGATAACTGAATTTGAACCATGTTCTTTGGAAAACTGTACTATTTAACTAAACCGCAGTAACTAAAATGTGTTCATATTAAAACAGAGAAGTGAGGAATGCTTGTATTTGAATGACTGCTTAAAACATATGATTTTTAAAATTATGTACTGTTTTACTCTTCATGATTACCATAGCTAGTCTATATAGTTGTACAAATATATTTGCACAAAACCACATTGCTATATCTTCAGCAAAGGGATATGTTATTCTGGCAGGTCTATGACCTACTCAGCTGTCTCTGCAACTCTGCAATCACTTTAGGAGGCAGCAATTAACCACTGAAAATTCTCCGGAATTTAATCTCTTTCTGATGTAATTCTCTCTAGGCCCATGGGTATGAATCCTTTTTCTAAGGCAGTTATCATTAAGAAACATGCATTGAACCCTTTTTTATATAGTAATCTGTGTTAGATACTGCACATTCATTATTTTTAATCTTAACAATGATGTCAAAAGTAGGCATTATATAGTATTGACAGATAAGGAAATAAAGGACCAAAATCATCAGGTAACATGGCCAAAAGTATACACGCATATATCTAACATTCAAATCTAGGCTCTCCTTTCTAAGAGGAGTATTTCTCTTCCCAGGTAACATAAGTCTCTCAAGGAGATAAAACCAACATATGGATCCTACCTGGATAAAGGATGAGATTAAAACGAGTTCTCATTTGTGAGTGAAGAAACATGGGTTAATATCTACGCTATAGCACTTGGAAGTCTAAAAAGAAATTTACTTCTTCCAGAGCCTCTCTGTTGATCAGTGACACAAATCTGGGCTAATGTGTTTCTATCTTTTTTCCTCACCTTCCCTCAATTCTACTGAAATTAAAATGTTTTCAGAGCTTTTATATCGAAGACCACTCTACAGAAATAAACGAGTTTGGAGATTAAACTGCGGAGTGAAAGATGTCCCTAGAAATCCTCTCCCATTGAACGACCAAATAATCTGAACAAACTAAAACTGAACAAAAACACCCAAGCTGCACACCACTACGTCTGAACATGGGATCTGTGCATAAGAGCTGCCACAGGTCAGAACCCCGGGTGTCAGGTGGTGGACTAGGAGAAACCAAGAAACTGCCTCTCGCAGCCTGAACTCCCTGTAGGAGGAAGGGAGAAGAGAAAGTCGGTGAGTTCCCTAAATAGCTCTGCCTGGGAGAGCTGTGAATTCCCACTGGTCTGCGGCAAAGCACAGACATCAGGACAGAAATAGAGAGTGGAGACAGCAGAGAAACAAGTTGATTTTTACTAGCCATAGTTGCAAAACCAAGGCTGAGCTGCAGCCACCAACTCCCAAAGCCAGAAGGCCCCTCCTCCATATCCTCCGAGACCAAACATCGCAGAACCCCAGGGGAATCTGAGCAAATGCTACCGAAACTGTTGCTAACATGGCGGGGACTGAGACATAGGTAGCAAACATGATTAATCATCTATAGAAAACAAAAGAAAAGTCATTAATAAAGCCTTATTAAGCAGAGATCCAAGAGGCTTAAAACGCCACTTATTGGAAACCAAAAGAAAAATGTCTATTTGCAACAGGCTAAGGAGGGACCTTTATATAATAAATCTTCTTTCTGGAAAAGAAAAAAGAAAAAGAAAAGCAGAATACACTTCCATTAATGACCAGGTGGGGAAATTGTCCATTAAACACCATGAACAACCAAGTGACAAGGCAGCTCAGAAAGAAAAGAGGAAAATCTCCAGAAAATAAGTTACAGACATAGAAAATGCAACTTAAATGACAGAAATTCAGGATGGTACTTCTGAAAAAACTCAGTGAGATCCAAAATGATTCATATCAACAATTTCACGAACTGAAAAAACAACTAGATGAGCAGAATGAGTTCTTTAGCAAAGAGATTGAAACTCTCAAAAAGAACAAATAGATTTTCTGAGATGAAAAAAAAACACACTGCAAGACTTAAAAAATAAAATAGCAAGCTTCAAAAATAGAGTAACCAAATGGAGAAAGGATCAGTGATACGAAGCCAGCAAACATAATTGAAAAGATTATACGCCACGATCAAGTGGGCTTCATCTCAGGGGCACAGGGAATGGTTCAACTAAGCAAATTGATTAATGTGTAACTACATAAAAACTTTAAAAATAAGAACGATATGATTATATTACTAGAATGCAGAAAAGCCTCAACAAGATAGAGCATCTATTTATGATCAAAACATTTAACAAAAGCAGTTATAGAAGGAAAGTACCTTAACATAATAAAGGCCATATATGACAAAACCCTCAGCCAACATTATACTTAATGGTGAAAAACTAAAAAACCTTCCCTCTAAGACAGGAACAAGCAAGGCTGTCCACATACCACTGTTATTCAATGTAACATTGGTGGTCCTAGCGAGTGCAATCAGACAAGAAAAGATATAAAAGACATCCAAATAGGAAATAAAGAAGTCAAACTGTCACTATTTGGGATGACATGATTCTCTATATAGAAAACCCTAAAGACTCCACAAAAACACTACTAGAAACAATAAGCAAATACATAAAAGTCTTCTGGATACAAATCAACATCCAAAAAATCCATAGCTTTCCTATCTAATAATGAAGTGTCAGAAAAAAGAATGGAAAAAAATTTCCTTTTCAATTCAACAAAAAGAATAAAATACCTAGGAATAAATTTAATGAAACAATAAAGAAGGACCTATATAATGAAAACTACAAGACCCTATTAAAAGAAATGAAGAAGATACAAAGAAATGGAAAGATATTCTGTGTTCTTGGAAGAATCACATAGTTAAAATGACCATATTACCTAAAGCATTATACAGATTTAACTAATCCCCATCAAAATCCTATGTTTTTTAAAGAAATAGAACAAAAAATCATCAGATTTGTATGGAAGCACAAAAGACCCCTGAATTGCCAAAGCCATCCTGAGAAAAAAGAACAAGCTGGAGGCATCACTGCCTGACTTCAAATTATACTACAAAGCGACAGTAATCAAAACAGCATGGTATTAGCAGAAAAAAAGGACACAGACCACTGGATAGATTGAAAACCAGAAGTAAACCCATATTTATATGGGCAAATAATTTGACAAAAGCCAAAAACATACAGTGGAGAAAGGAAAGCCTCTTCAATAAATGGTGCTGGGAAAACTGGAAAGCCACCTACAAAAGAATGAAACTAGACTGTGTCTATCACCACACACAAATTAACTTAAAATGGATTAAGGACCTGAATATAGAAACCTGAAACAATTAAAATGCATAGAAGAAACAAGAATTAAACTCAAGGACCTTGGACTTAAAGAGGATTTTATGAATTTGACTTGAAAGACAAGGGAAGTAAAAAAAAATAAATGAATGTGACTACATCAAACTAAAAAGCTTCCACTCAGCAAAAAGAAACCATCAACAAGGTAATGAGACAACCATCCAAATGGGAAAATATATTTATTAAGCAACGCTCCAATAAGGGCCATAAACAAAATATACAAAGAACTCATACAACTCTAAACAAACAGAAAAACAAAGATCCAGTCAAAAAATGGGTAAGAGGACCTGAACAGATATTTCTCCTTAGAGGGCATACAAATGGCCAACAAATATTTGCAAAGATACAACATTGCTAGCTATTAGGGAAATACAAATCAAAACCACATTGAGATACCATCTCACACATAGAATAGCTATAATCAACAGGTACAAGTAATAAATGTTGAGAGATTTCAGAGAAAAAGAAGATTTCATATACTGCTGGTAGGACTGCGAATTGTACAGCCACTATGGAAAACAGCATGGAGGTTCCTCAAAAAACTAAGAATTGAATTTACCATATGAACAGCAATCCCTCTACTGGATTTTACCTCAAGACTTGAAAACCCATATCTGAAAAAGGTATCACAAACCAATTTCATAGCATCATTATTCACAGTGCCCAGACATGGAAGCAACTAAGTGCCTATGATGGATGATTGGATAAAGAGCAGTTATATATATATAACGGAATATTGCTCAGCCATAAGAATAGATGAAATACTGCCATTTTGTGACAAAATGGACCTCGAGATAATCACACTAAGTGAAAACATCAGAGAAAAAAGTTGAAAATCGCATATCACTTATATGTGGGATGTAAACGTAAAAAGCAACAAATGAACGGGACAAACAAACAGAGACCAAGGGACATGGACAATAGACTAGTGGTTACCAGAGGAGGTGGGAAGGGGAGGTAAACAGGGTAAAGGATCAAATATGTGGTAACAGAAAGAAATTCAGTTATGGAGGTGAACACACAGTGTAAATAGATATATACCTAATGTTAAGGTGCACAGCTGAAACTTATTGGATTTTATTAACCAATGTCACCATTAAATCCAATCAATCAATAATCAATCAATTGATAAACTCTCTGGGTTTTATAAAAATACAAGAGCTTTCCATTTACAGTAGCTTATTTGTTTTCTCTGTGTGTTTGTTTTAAGAACATCGCTCATCTTTCTGTAATTGATCAACCAATTTATTTTTAAAAACCTAAGTTAAAATTGTAATATATTTTGAATGTAATATAGCCTGAAAAAAAGGATCAAAAAGAAATATAATTCATAATTTCATATAGATACTGCCTTCCATTTTCTGTGAAAATAAAAGTTACTTTTAATTTTAAATATAATAAGATGTATCTTTAATTAACAAAATAATATGGAGGTAAGGAACTGCATTTGAATTTTTTTTTAAGTGTCTCCAAAACCAGTTAAAAGGAGGGAGGCTTTAAGTGGTATGATACACAAAATTTTCTCAATGTACTTTGAAAATATTGGAACTGTACAGTTGAGGAACTACACTTTACCATTTGATGGAGGTTATTTTAAGGCAAAATAAAACAGAAATACCCATTATTATTTTTTCTATAATTCCCTTATAGCTTTGTTCTCTGTTAATGTACACTTCACCTTCTTATACCCCACCCATTAGTTCATCTGAAACTGTCCCCATTCCTAAAACTGTCTTCAATTCTTGTTTGTTGAGGTGTCATTCTTCTTGTCTAAAGTTAATTCTTCAATCAATGCCCTGAATCTTATCCTCTTATTTCCTCTTGGTCTCTATTCCATCAATTTCCCCTCCACTCGTCTGCATCTTTAAACCTCATCCTTATTCTTGGCCCTCATTATTTAGCTCATCTTTATTACCATATAAATATGACTGTATGGCAACCCTAACATTTTCTCTCCTTTTCTCCTCAGCCAAAATTATTAAAAGAATTGTCTACACAACAGCGATATTTTTATTTTGTCAAATTACTTCCTGAAACTGGATTCTGTTCATGTTTCCCTCACTGAAATTGCTCTAGAAAGATTATCAATAACTTCCAAAATGCTAAATAATAAGACCATATTTCAAATCTTATCTTTCTGGATTTTTCTCCAGCATTGAACCCTGATGATGACTCTTTCATTAAAAGTCTTTCCTTTGTTTCTATGATGCATCTTCCTGGTTTACTTCTTCCTAAAATTTCCACTCATTTCAACCTCTTTCATACTTTTCCCACCTAGACTTTTATGTGTTGGTGACTTTTGCTGTCTTTTGTTCTCATTCTACACAAACTTCTAAATGTTCTTTTCCCCACTTATACTTTTGTCTAACATGGATATGATACAAATCGCACATATACCTCTATCCAGACTTTTCTCATATGCTCCAAATCATAATCTTAAAATGTCTCTTGTACATCACTAGGCACTTTAATCTTTTTAAAATTTATATTTAATTATAATTGATATACAATATTATATTAGTTTCAGGTGTACAATATATGTGTGTATAGATATATGTATACATATACATATACATATATATGTATACATATACACACACACACATATATATATACACCTTACAAAGCAGGCACTCAGTCTTAATTTGCCTATCCCTCCAGCATTGCTCTTCCTCTTTTCTCCTTATTTTAGTCAATGTGACCACTGTCTATCCAATCCCTCAAGTTAGTAATGAGAAAGTGTTCTTAACTCGTCCCCTTTCTCTTCTCTCACATCTACTTAGTTATTGACATCTATTGATTCTACTATGTAACTGTATCTCAAATCTGCTTCCTCCTCTCTATTCCCATTTCATTGTCTAGCCAGGGCCCTGATTATTAGGAGAGTGGATAACTGTAATGGCAGCAGGTTTTATCTATTTTCTCCTCTAAATCTACTTCACACTGCCATTGGAATGTTTTTTTTTTTTTCTTTGCTATTTAACAAACATTTTTCTGTTTAAAATTCACCAATTATCCTTAATTATACTCGGGATAAGTTTTGATGTCCTCATCTGGTTAGATCAGGTTCCTTTTGTACCCTGTCTGCCTTCAAGCTTCTTTTCTTTCCATGGAGATAATGCTGCAAGGTATGTATTAAGTATTATTTCAAACTTAAGATGAGCAAATAAAGGCCCAGAGTCCTTGGGTAACTTGTCTGGATTAGGAGACCTTCCTCCTACCCTCCTGTGAGGAAAAACGCATTCTCTGTACCAGCTATGATGACTTACTGACAGTTCTTCAAAGATGTGTTTCTCGCACATATTTCTGTGGTCTGAACGAGGCCTTACTCCTGCTGGGACATTCTTCCTTACACGTTCACTACACAGCTCTAGTGTCACCCATTCTCTGAATCATTTCCTAATGTTCCATTGATAACATAACATGCCTGCCTTGTACTTCTTCCTAATTCAACATGATTTAAACATCCCCTGGTATTCCATCTTTACCACGATACTCAGTTTATTCTCACATGGTAAACTTTAATTCCTTATGCATTGAGTGTGTCTCTCATTTGTGTCTCCTGCATTGTTCACAGTGACAATGAAAGGCAGAGAAAATCACTCATTTTTCTTATTTGTAAAATGAGAACTTAGGCTTACATGATCACTTGGGTATATTCTTTGACACTGTGATTATTACTTCCGTATAAAGTTTTGTACATATTCTTAGAATGTGCAACTGTTCTAGGGTCTGTTAAATTTTGTTTCTCTAGAACACATAGGTATTGATTAATTTTACTGCTGTGATGTATATATATGGATGTGCATAAACTGTTTATATATGTTCACTGAAAGACAAGGCAGACAGAGGTAAACTGTATACAAAAGAGAATGTCAATTGATTGGTGTGTGCATGAGGCTATCAATCTGACACTCAAACCGTTGGGGAGTTCAGTCAATAAGTTAAACTATAGACCAGTTTGGTAAAAATAAAGGACAAAACTTGAAGAATATTTCAAGTTGGTAATTTTACTAAATAAATTCATTCTTTACTAAATTATTATGCCCTCAAAACTCATAGAATCATATATAATATATATATATTATAGTAAGTGACAACATTAAAAAACACAAAAATTATTTATTTTTGAAGGAAGAAAACTAGAGATAAATAATCATGCAGATTCCCTTCTAGATTGTTACTTCCAGATACCTCAGATCTTAATAGATAAAGAGATCTAGGAAAGTAATTAGGTTTAGAAATAAAAACTATTTGATTTGAGTTCTCTTGATATTATCATGTGTAGCACATTCAAACATAAATAAATTTCTCAAAATCAAATTTTATAGGCACTTTGTTTACAGGTTTTGTCCAATATGGATAGCAGAGTCTTGATTCTGATGGAAAAGTGATGTCCACTATTTCTAGATGTAAGTATATAGCAAAAGATGTTAACTCAAAAGTGTATAATGTTTGAACCCATAACATATAATTGGAAAAATATAATGTTTATTTACCGATTTATGTATGTATTATACTACACATAAATAGAATTTGTGGAGAATTACATAGCTACATAAAATACTGTATAGAAAAAGGCATTTATAACAAGTAAGAAAAATGGGACAAAGAATAAGCAAGTGTAGAAAACCAATACATAGGAAGAAATCTGTTGAAAACACAAAATCTAGGCAATGAGGCCCTGCACAGTTGCACAAGGAAGACAAAAACAATTTCTCAGTTCTCTGGGAGCAGAGGAAAATAAAATCAGAAGTCACAGCATCTATAGTGTAGAAACAAGTCATTCGTTTAGGGAAAGAAAATTATTCCTATAATCAATTAATTACATTTATCTGAGGGGGTCTTCCTAAAAAGAATACTATATGATAAAAAACATAACCCTGACAAAAGTTTAAAGTGCCTAGATACAGCCAAATCCTCAGGCTTATTTGAATAACTCTAAATGGACTATATATAATTATTTCTTACAATGAAGTATGAGTATGTTCTGGTTCATGTATATTCGTGTTCTGTGCAGATTAAATCCTTGCCCTTTTGTAGAGCTATAGCTCTGAGGAGGTGAAAAATGTACTCATTTTCATGAATTCTACTTGGGAAATCTCAATTTATCTTTCTATTAACAGAGATGCTAATTTTTACTAGAAATGTCATTTAGGAGCTCTGTAAGGTATTATAACTTACTCAAAAACTCTGCTGTGCATATAGTCTGATCTCTAGGCAAAGAAGAAAGGATAAATTAAATTCTCAAATTGCCCAAAACTGTGAGAAAGACATAAACTTCCTTACTCTGATTTTCTTCCTTTTAACATTATAATAATAGCAAAATATTTTTTGAAAGTTCATCAATTCTGCTTTTATAAGTGAGGAGTAGGCAGACTCTTATATCTAAGAATATCATCTTTAATCCTAGGCTCTGCCTTTTGGCAAGCAAATATGGCCAAATAATTTAGAGGATCCATGAAATAAAGAACAGTATTATCACTGAAAGTTATAGGAAGCCTTCCCCCAACCTCCTCCCAATTTTTGTATGATCTAAAATATGGATACTTCGTCTACTTGAAGAGATGTCAGAAAAAAACTTCTCCTGAAAAGAACCTTAACTGATACTGTTAAGAACTAACAAACAAGAAAAAATCCAAGGGATTGATGGATGCATACAACTGCAGAATGTCACATAACTCACATAACTTTTGACTCTTTGCTAATATTTGGTCTCACTTGCCTTGACTCTCACCTTAAGAAATCAATCAACCCAAGGAGTTAACTGCTACTGATGTACGATTCCCATACCTTTCTGAGACCGCTCTATAAACAGTACAATAACGTAAAGTAAAGTAAGAAATGAATATTAAATTCCTCTTATAGAACACCATTTTATAATGTAGTGTTTGGCCATGTTGTAGCAAGACAACAGAATTATGTTTTCATATCATTAGTGGTTTCTTTATATGAAAAGGGAACTCTTCTCAGTGATAAACAGTAAAATCCATACCCATATCTGGAGCATTTATTAAATAACTTTGAAAATTACATTTGCAGGAAACAAACAATAAAAGCCATACTGTAGGTATTTTAATTCTTTAATATAAGTTGATAAAAATCTTTCATAAATCTTGTTAGAATAAGATAAAAGAAGGAAAGAAAAGAAAACAAAGGAAAAAAAGGAAAAAAGAAAAAAGAAAATACAATTTTCTATCTTGTCACTGAAAAACTTGGATGAAAATACAGAAGGACATATGGGAACTAAGAAGTATGATGGACAAAGATCTTAGCACCCCATGTTTTGATTACATAAATTTCACCTGAGGATATTAGCTCGACTCCCCAAGATTCTATTTCACTAAGTTTTGGAGGGGCAAGATTTTAAAGTAACTCCTCTGGATGGGAGACCACCTAGGAAGACCAGGTGCTGTAGGCACAAAAAAAAATTTAAAAAATAAGAGATCATAAGCTGACAAAGTCTTTGAAATCTGTGAGGTCAACCAAGGGTTGCCTTGCCTAAAAAATTAATAAATAAAAATTAAAAAATAAATTGAAAAAATAAAGTAACTCTTCTGTTTTGCTGCAAGCTTGTCTGAGGACCTGACTTTGAGAAACATTTTCATCAATTTGTTAGGGAGAAAAGTTCTGATCAAGTAAGATTCTTTTAGTTTGTACCATTCTATTCTCCCCTTCTGTCAGTGCAAGGATGTTTTTGTTTGTTTGTTTTCTTGTTTGTTTGTTCTTTACAATGCTCATATTTTTAAGCATAGTTAATTTAGATTTTGAAACTACCATTTTCTCAAAATACACTCTAAATTTATATTATGTTTGAGTTGACAAAGGTGTCACTGTATTATTTATTAATAAAAATGGGTGCAGGATGATACATATCTCTGTATATCTCTTTATATAAATCTGAGCCTTTTGTATTGATATTTTCTCCAGTGGATATCTACTCCCTGTAGGATTAACATTCTCTGTGCATTACAGTGATGGAAAGACTGTGTAAAAAATTCTTCAGTGCAGTAAGCCACTTCCAGCCTGGAAACACCATGCAATTTCCTATATAATTTATTAAACACCCCATTACTCACTCTTGGTTATCGTACAAGTTATATTGATTCCTAGTAACCTGCATGTTGCATGAGGGTAAGGAAACTCAGCATTTGTTTTTGCCTACTTGGAAGTATCTGTTTGTTTATTTTTACTACTTTCAGAAGAAGTGCAGAACCAGATGCAGAGTTAAAAAATGGATTACTATATTGACTGCCCTTTAGAAAAGGCAACTTCTTTCTTTATGTTCTCTTTATACTGCTCTGCCACCTATTTATATTTTTTTCTAGTTCTCTTTAATTTAAGGAAATAAGTAACAGTAGTGACCATCTATACTGTTTAAAAACAAACATTTTAATTTTTTTTTATTCTCCACCCATCTACTGCTTTTAACTATTACATTATACCATTAAATAAGTAGATAAAATACAAGAGAGTGGCACACTTGTCTATTAATTTACAACTAAGGATAGAAATGAAGCTCCAGCTATTGAGATATACAGCTGAAACTCTTTTTATTGCATGTCACTTAATTGCATTTCACAGATGTGTTTTTTACAAATTGAAGGCAAGAACCTCCATTAGTGAGGCTTCAGGTCAAGATGGTGAAGTAGATAAATGCTGTGCTTGCTTCTTTGCACAACCACATCAAAATTACAACTGAACTACAGAGCAGTGATTATTGGAAGTCACCTGAAGCCTGGCTAAACATAAGTCCTATAACTGGGTACACATAGAAGAGGCCAACTTGAGATTGGTAGTAGGGGTGGAGATGCAGAATGGGCCCACGCCAGCCTATGGTGGTTGAGAATTGGGAGAAATATCTCAGTGCAGAGGTCCCCTAGAAGAGTAAGGATTCCTGGACCCACACTTCCCAGCCCAAGTTTCCAGTGCCAGGAAGAGAAGCCTCCACAATTTATGGCTGTGAAAACCAGTGGAGATTGTGGCAGAGTGAGACCAAAGGCTGAAGGAGTCACAAACTTTGCCCTTAAGCTGCCCGTGCATGGACTTAATTGGTGATGAACTCACTAACTCTGAGCTCCAGCACTGGGGAAGCAGCTTGAAAGGATTTCAGGGACTTACAGAAAAGAACTGAGTTTTTTGGCTTCAGGGTGAGGGTTAGAGGGGCAGCTTTCTCCAAGACAGAGGTGCAGGCATTGTTCCCTTGTTGAGCCCTCCCTGACCTGGCTTGCAGACTCAGGCAGATGCCATATTTAAGCCTCCATCAACATAGCTATCACAGGTCGCCCCCACCCAATGGGTGTGCTCACCAAAGCTGCTTCCAGTGGCTTTTCATACAAATGGCCTATCTTGGCTTATGCTGCAGACTTTCCTAAAATTGCTCAAGGGTTCACAAAACCTCAACAAGTAGAACCTAGCCTTGAGGTTCTCAAACCTCTTGCTGAGCAGCCCCAAGCCCAGCACTAGCAGCAGCCAGCCTTAGTTTGCAGCTTGGCTTCTCGGGACACTTCCAAACCTACCATGGATGGTGGCCATCAGCACATTGCTTGATGGTTCATGTCATGTGGCCCAGGGCTGGACACTGGCTGTAGCTGAACTTGGCCTGTGGCACGGCACCCCCCAGGAGGCCTCAGCCTGCATGCTGATGCCCAGCTTCAGTTTGAGCTGGAGAACAACCTAGGGTCATATTGGAGAAAACACACCCAATGGACAGACAGGGCAAGCACCAGAGCCCTGCTAAAGTGAATCCTGCTCTGTAGGGATAGCCCTTGCACAGCAGCTCCTCCACTGGTCTTGGCCAGTCATCACAACCAATCAGGTTGAGGGTCAATCTCTCCAATTGATGTGCAAACAGCAACAAAGTCTTAACTACAACAGGAGAGCATGCACAACCCATACAAGGAACATACCTAGAGCACTTGACTCACATGACCAGGAAAGACTGTCACTGGCCCCCACAGTATGCTTATTAAATAAGGCCACTCTACTAAGACTGGGAGACATAGCAGCCCTACCTAATACATAGAAACAAAAATGGGAAGGCAGCCAAATTGGAAGACAAAGAAACATGTCCCAAATGAAAGAACAGAACAAAGCTTCAGAAAAAGAACTAAACAACATAGAGAGAAACTATCCACCAGATGCAGAGTTCAAAATACTGGTTATAAGGATGCTTAATGAACAGGAGAAAAATAAATGAACTCAGAATTTTAACAGAGTTAGAAAAAATTAAAAGTGGATATAGAAAACAGAAAAAAGAACCAGTCAGAAATGAAGAATACAGTAACAAATGAAGAATACCTTAGGAGGAATTAACAGTAGATTAGATGAAGTGGAGGATCAAATCAGAGATTTGGAAGATAAGATAGCAGAAAACACCCAATCTGAACAGCAGCAAAAAAGAATCCCCCCCGCCCCCGCCAACGAAATGAAGATAGTTTAAGGGGCCTCTGAGACAACAACAAGAGTATTAACATTCACATCACAGGGAAACCAGAAGGAAAAGAAAAAGAGCGAAGAATTGAAATCTTTTTGAAGAAATAATGACTAAAATTTCCTAACCTGGTGAAGGAAACATACATACAAGCAAGCCTAGGAAGTGCAGAGTTTGAAATAGGATGAACACAAAGAGGCCCACAATCAAGACACATCATCATTAAAATGTCAAAGGTGAAAGACAAAAGGGAATTTTAAAAGCACCAAAAGAAAAGCAGTTAGTTACTTACAAGAGAGCTCCCATAAGACTGTCAGCTGATTCCTCAACAGAAACACTGCAGGCCAGAAGGGATTGCCAGGACATATTCAAAATGATGAAAGGCATGGACATACAACCAGATGATTCTACCCAGCAAAGCTATCATTTAGAATTGAAGAACAGATAAAGAACTTCCTAGACAAGAAAAAGCTAAAGAAGTTCATCATCTCCAAGCCAGTATTACAGGAAATGTTAGAGGGACTTCTTTAAGAAGAAAAAAAAAAAAAAGATTTAAAAAAATAATTAATAAAATGGCAATAACTACATATCTAGCAACAATTACTTTAAATGTAAATGGCTTAAGTTCCAATCAAAAGACATAAGGTGGATGAATGGGTAAGAAAACAAGACCCTTACTTATGCTGCCTACAAAAAATTCACTTCAGATCAAAAAACACATAGACTTAAAGTAAAGGGATGAAAAAAGACATTTTGTGAAAATGAAAACAAACAAAAAGCTAAGGTAGCAATTTATACCAGACAAAATAGACTTTAAAACAGAGACTATAATGAGAGACAACAAAGGACCCAGTTATCCCACTTCTGGGTATTTATCTGAAGAAACCCACAACACTACTTTGAAGTGAACTGTACATTCATATGTTCATTGCAGTATTATTTACAACAGCCAAGATATAGAGGCAATCTGGGTGTCCATCAATGGAGGAATGGATAAAGAGGAGGTACATACATACAATAAAATATTATTCAGCCATAAAAAAAGAATTTAAACCTGCCATTTGCAAAATCATGGATAGACATAAAGGATATTGTACTGAGTAAGTCAGACAGAGAAAGACAAATGTCATATGTGGAATCTAGAGAATAGGATAAAGAAATGAACAGAAACATGCTCATAGATACAGAGAGCATTTCGATGGTTGTCAGATTGAGAGGTGAGGGATGGGTAAAGTGGGAGGGGATTAAAAGGTACAAATTAGTAATTACAAAATAGTCATGGGATGTATACGTGGAGAATATAGTAGTATTGTAATAACTATGTATGGTGTCAGATGAGTACTGGATTTATCAAGGTGATCACTTCATAAGTTATATAAATGTCTAATCACTGTGTTGTACACCTGAAACTAATATAATGTTGTATATCAACTATAATGAAGAAAAAAATCAGTAGAATGTTAAAAAAAAAAAAAGACTTGCTAAAATATTAAAACTCACTTTATTTCGATACTCACTTTATTGCAGGGGTCTGGAACCAAGCCTGCAATAATCTCCTGAAATTTAAAAGGTAAAATGATGACATGTGTACCTAGAGCATATTTCAGCCTCACAGATCAATTCTAAAGAGTCCTGATTTACTTAGTGATCTTTGTTCAAAGAACTCCAAGTATCTTTTAGTTACTCTGTTTATATAAAATTAAACCCCTGTTTGGGATAGTCTGAACCTACTTCTATCAAAAAAGACTATTAGTAGATAGAATTATAAGTGGCTAACACAATGAGCAGAGCTATTGCCTGGGTTTTATACACACACGATAATCAACATACAACTTAAGCAAGGAGCCCACTGAAGATTCTTCTCTCCCACCCAAGACTAGGAAATGGAGCTCTATCTTCCTTAATAATTACATTGCAAAGAGAATTTTCTCATATATCCTTGAGAAAGGCATTTCTGCATTATAAAACTGGAAAAAGTTTTTAAAGATTTATGTCTCGCAGGTGCAGAGAAAATTCACAATTTCTAGTTTTATAAAGTAATCCTCCAAGAAAAAATAGATCAGGGTCTTGAGTGAGAAAGAAACCTCTTTGGTCAAACTAAGGGAAACATTAAGGTTATTTTGGTCAGCTGGTCACAATTCTCTAAGTTTCTAGTGTAGGAAATGATGAAAAAATTTAAATATGGAGCCATGAGCGATCAAGTCCAAAAACAGATTCATGATCTCTTCAAGTAGTCTCTTAAAGAAAAGTAATATCATAAATTTGATTATTCATAACAGTAAGACCCAAAAATCCCAGTATTGGAATCCAGAATTACACAATTTATTTTTTAGGAAAATGTTAGCAGTTGACAAGCTAATATTGGGTCATTCTTTGCTAAAAGAAACTTCCAGGCTATGTCCTGAGGCCAGTTGTTTAAAATTTCTACATCAAGTCTCTTATACAATGAAAACAACATTTTGAAAGGTGACCCTGAAGCACAATAAGATCTGTAGTCATCAAGGAAAAAATATGGTTATTTTCTTGATACTCTATTTAATATTGCAGAACATTGTATGAATCACATTTTAGAACATTTCTTTCTCAGAAATGAGGCATAAAATTAATTTAAAGGAAAAAATGTAACGTAATTTGAATGTTTTTCTTAATTAGGGTTTTATCATATTGTTTTAAAAGAAAAATTATAATGTGGTGTATATCTATCAAATGTAGAAGATGATGTTTGAAAGACTTTATGGTTCTATATTACCTGCACCTCTTGGCACGTGTTTCCACTTTTGTCAGAAGTCTATTTTATAGTGGTTGGGTTTTAGTGACTACTCTCAGCAAATCGACCTTCATTAGATTCGCTGAGATAATGACACAAATAAAGAAGGTCAAGAAGGCTTGTTGCACTAGAACAAAGAAGAGAGGGAACTATGTTCTTCCACATAAGTAGAGTATTTTCCAATTTTTTGTGGTATTAATTGCTATTTTGGAAGGGCTATAATTCTCCATTCCTGAGTTAAGCCTTGGGCATTTTTGAATTTCTGTTAGTAGAATTGCAATTCTTTCTATCAAGAATTTAGCTATTTGACCTAGGAGAAAATTTGTAATATCAAAATATAATGTTTTAAGTTTCTTTGTAGAAACTTTGTAGTAAGTTCCTGGAATCATCTTGTCTGTCACCCTAAATCCACACAGGATTGTCCTTATGTTCTTGAGCAATTTTTTTTTTTTTTAAGAACTGCAGAAATTTTAACTTTGAGTAAGAAGATTTTGGATCTAACATTGAATTTCCATTTATTTATTATAATGTTTGGGCAAGTCAGTTAAACTTTCCAAGCTTCGATTTTCTTAAATGTAAAAAAGATAATAATAATCATGACCACATCAAAATTACAACTCAACTAAACGACAGCCATCATTGGGAATTCTTTGAAGTCTAGTTGAACAGAAGTCCTATAACTAAGGATATACAGAAGAAGCCATGTTGAGACAGGTAGGAGAGGTAGAGATTTAGAATGGACTGGTCCCACACCCACGTATGGCAGTTAAAAATTGGGAGAAACATCTCAGCTGCAGAGGTCTCCTTTGAGAAGCAAAAGGTCCCAGCCCCACACTGGGCTTCCCAGCCCAGGTTTCCAGTCAGGAAGAGAAATCCCCATAATTTCTGTCTATTAATACCAGCGGAGATTTCAGCTGAGTGAGATGGATGGTAACTAAAGTCCTAGGTGTAGCTCTTAAAGGGCCACACACAAACTTAACTGCCAATGGACTCACTTTGTCTGAACTGTGGTGCTGAGGTAGCATCCCTGAAAGTGCCAGGTACATACAAAGAGAAACTGAATTGTCTGGCTTCAGTGATAGGGCTGGAGGGGCAACTTTCTACTAGACAGAAGTACTGGCAGAAACTATTATTCTTTGTTGAGCCCGCCCCTACAAGGTGTGCACACTTAGGCAGGTGCCATCCCTAAGTCTCCATCAATGCCCCATACTGGTGATTCCCTGAGACACTGCCCTACTCAACTTGTGAGGCCACCCACACCTCTTCCAGTGGCTTTTCCATACAAATAGCCTGTCTTGATTCAAGCTGTGGACTTTTCTAAAATCTTTTAAGGGTTCACAAATCCCAAATAAGCAGCATCTGGCCTCTGTGTGCCCTGTATCTCTTGCTAAGCAGCCCCAAGCCTGGCATTGGTGGAAGCTGGCATTGATTTGGAGTTGGCCTCTCCCAGGTACCTCCAAACCTGGCATGCGTGGTAGCTATATGTGGATCCCTTTGTGGTTCATGCCATATGGTCTCGGGCAGGGTACAGGCAGTGGTCGAACTTGGCCTGCACCAGAGCCCTTTCTAGGAAGCCCTGGAGCTGGCATGCCTTGTGGCCAGACCTAGAATCATCCTAGAGCACCTCTTGGCCATACCCTAAGGGCAGACTGGGCAGGCACCAGAGCCTTGCTAAAGCCAATCCTGCTCTATAGGGCCAGCTGTTGCACAATAGCTCCTCCACAACCAATTAGCCTGAGGGCCAGTCCCTCCATTGATGAGCAAATAGCAACCAAGGCTTAATTACAATAGAAAGGCACACATAACCCACACAAGAGACACACTTGCAGCAACTGGCTCAGTTTTCCAGGGAGACTGAGCCACTGGGTCACAAAAGACATCAACTACATAAAGCCACTCTACTAAGACTGGGAAACATAGACTACCTAACACATAGAAACAAATACAGGGAGGTGGCCAAAATGCGGAGACAAAGAAACAGGTCCCAAATGAAGGAACAGAACAGAGTTCCAGAAAAAGAACTAAACAACATGAGGCAAGCAATCTACCAAATACAGAGTTCAAAACACTTGTTATAAGCATGACCAGCAATCTTAATAAGAATTTCAATAGATAGGAAACAAAAAAAAAAAATGGAGATTGACAAAATAAAATAGAATTAGTCAGAAATGAAAATGCAATAACTAAAATTAAGAATAAATTGGAGGAAATCAACAGTAGATTAGATGAAGCAGAGAATCAAAAGCAATTTGGAAGACAAGGTAGCAGAAAACACCCAATAAGAACAACAAGACAAAAAGAATCCCCCTCAAAAAATGAAGATAGTTTAAGGGGCCTCTGAGACAACATTAAGCATACCAACAATCACATCACAAGGATACCAGAAAGGGAAGAGAGAGAGCAAGAAATTGGAAACCTATTTCAAAAGATAATGATGAAAAATTCTCTAACCTGGTGAAAGAAATGAACATACAACCCTAAGAAGCACAGAGAGTCTCCCAAACATGAAACCAAAGAGGCCCACATCAAGACACATCATCATTAAAATGCCAAAGTTAAAGACAAAAGAGAATTTTAAAAACAGCAAGAGAAAAGCAGTTAATTACCTACAAGGGAGCTCCCATAAGACTGTCAGCTGATTCCTGAACAGAAACTTTGCAGGCCAAGAGGGATTGGCAGAAAATGTTCAAAGTGATGAAAAGCAAGGATCTACAACCAAGTTTACTCTACCCAGCAAAGCTTCATTTAGAATGAAAGAACAGATAAAGAGCTTCCCATACAGGAAAAAGCTAAAGGAGTTCATCACCACAAAACAGTATTACAAGAAATGTTAAAGGGACTTCTGTAAGAAGAAAAAAAAAATCAAAAATATGAATAGTAAAATGGCAATTACTATATATCTATCAACAAGTTCTCTAAATGTAAATGGCTTCAGTGTTCCAATCAAAAGACATAGGGTGGCTGAATGGATAAGAAAACAAGATCTTTATATATGCTGCCAAAAAGAGAGTCACTTCATACCAAAAGGCACACGCAGACTGAAAGAAAAGGAATAGGAAAGGTTATTTCATGAACATGGAAACAAAACAAAAAAAGCTGCGGTAGCAATATTTAGACAAAATAGACTTTAAAACAAAGGCTATAAGAAGAGATAAAGAAGGACTTAGGAATCCCATTTTGGGGTATTTATCTGAAGACAGTCAAACACTACTTTGAAGAAATATGGGCATCCATATATTCATTGCAGTATTATTTACAATAGTGAAGATCTGGTGTCCGTTGCTAAATGAATGAATGAGGAAGAAGTGGTATGAATATACAATGCAATGTTTCTCAGCATTAAAAAAAAAAGAATGAAATCTTGTCATCTGCAACAACATGGATGGACCCGGAGAGTATTGTACTAATGGAGTAAGTCAGGCAGAGAAAGAAAACTGTCATATGATTATGCTTATATGACAAAATAAACAAATAAAACAGTGAAAGAAACAAACTCTTAGATACAGAGATCATTTTGATGGTTGCCAGACCAGGGTGTTAGAAAGATGAGTGAAAAGGGGAAGAGATTAAGAAATACAAATTGATAGTTCCAAAATAGTCATGGGGATGTAAAATACAACATAAGAAATATCATCAATAATATTGTAATAACTACATATGGTTTCATATGGTGTAGATTTATTGGGATGATCATTTTTTAAGTTATGTAAATGTCTAATTACTATGTTGTACACCTGAAACTAGTATAATATCGTATGCTATAACTGAAAAATCAAAATATTTAAAAAATAAACATTCAAAAAGTTATGAATGTAAGATAATGTATGTGAAAGTATTCATTTAGTTATAGAACACAATTCAAGTATAAAATATTACTGTTATTTATTTACTTATTAAAAGTTTTCTTCAAAGTTACATATTTTGCCAATAAGCCTCGATGCAGGATAAGATTTTTCTATCTAAATTTAATTCCTTCAGAGCCTTATAGTATACTTTTTCAAAGGCTATTCCAATTACAACCTCTCTATTGGGAAATGGAAATAGCTAGAAGTGAGACATAAATATTCTAGGTTCTGGAATTTGCTTTCCTCCTATTTACTTGATTTATATAAAATGTTTGAAAGTATTTCTGCTATTTCTTGAATTTTTCCCTCTTGGGAATTGCTATCTCAGAGATTACAAGTACTTTTATAGCTACCTTTTTCTACCCCTAGATCTTTGGTTTGTGTGTGTGTGTGTGTGTGTGTGTGTGTGTGTGTGTGTGTGCATCGCATGTGTGAGCACACATGAGTGGTGGTGGTGAACAGCTGTGATGATAGTGTTTGAAAATGTGATATCTGAGGGGAAAATGGAAAATTAAAGGAAAATTTCACAGTCACTAAGTTGATTATCATAAAATTCAGCAGACTTTCAAGAAATTGATAAGATCTTATGAATAAAATATGACTTTTTAAATTAATACACTATATTTTTAAAAGGCTAATAAGAAACCTATCCAGTCTACTCTCTAAAAATAAACAGATGGCATAAGAGTGCAAAAAGAAAGTATTTTTCTGCTTGGCTTTTGGTTACTTAATTCATCCCTTCATTTATCCCTTTTTGGTGTTTAGGTTGTGTCTCTCATGACATTATATTATTAAAGAGAGGTTTACCTAAAATCATAGCCTTTTTAATATAGATAGCAGAAATAATTTAATGACAAATTTCATTTCATAGATAATCAAGGTGACCACAAACCAGTTCAGGTTTAGACCTATAATCTGGTATAATTATTGTTTCACTCAAATGTAACTTGATTTGCTTGATAAATTATGGTAAATCTGTAGACATGGGAAATAGAGAAATCAAGGGACTTGTTCAAATCTGCATAATTATTTAGCTCTGCCTTTAGGGACAGAACTCAAACTTGCTGACTCTTTTCCTGGAGTTCAAGTCACTGTACTTGGGTTCTTGCCATTTTTATCTCTTAGTCACTGCAATTCATGAGTAACTTTTAAACAGAGATGGAAAGGCCATATCTCAACTAAAAAGTATAAAAATTATCCTACAACAACGTAAGCCATCTCCTACCTAAAAGAAACTAAAATATTTTCAACTTATCTCCTCCTGCACTATATGTATTCTTTTATACTTAAGATTTTTAGCATAATATGCTTACAAAATCAAAAATTGTTTTTTGTTTTTATTTTTTTAATATAAGTGAATAAAATTCAGCTGCTGGGGACCAAGAACCACATAATTTCTCTCACCATAGGAAATCAATCAGTAATCAAACAAACGTTACTGGGATCTCAGTTACCCAGGAATAGGCCAGCTGCAAAATAGTTGCTGCCTGTTATTTAGCCCTGGGGAGTAGAAGAAGATCATGCTTGTTAATGGGTAATTATGTGCTATCTAAAAGAATTGGTATTGAATGCATGTCCTGCACCTTCTAGTTTGAAGGGCTCAGACTTGAAGATCTCCTTTCAGAGGACCAGACGCGAAGCCCAAGTCCTATTTTTTTCTCTAATTATTTGCTATGCATCAGGCATTGGGCAATCTGTCATGCATCTGCTCTGTTCAGGCTTCCCCTAATGATGTGGGAGGAGCACAAAGTCTAACCTGACATAATGGCTATGTAAATGTCATGTGGGTCCCTTGTACATTTGCATGAAGGATTCTTGATGGGGGCACATTTCAAAAACGATAAAGTTTATAGCACCCAGTGAAAGATTTATGCCATGCGTCTTCGGGCCATGATTTAGTTTCATAGAAGACATTTTATTTTAAATTTAGGAATTAATCATTTAGCATAGCTAGTTTTATTGGGAAACATAGAACATGAAAGAATAAGGGATAACATTTCTATATATCATTGATTTTGTTAAATGAAAATAATAAATTCTTATACTTTTTTTCTCTTTAATGTAATTCTGGAATAAAAGAGATTTTAAATAGACGTTAACCCAAATTTTTTTTGCTTGAGAATGGCCCACCAGGTTTATAATCAAATAACACTGTCTGTTAATCATTAATATAATTCAACATTGAAAATTTCTAATTCTAGAAATCAAATATAAAATCCTCAGATTAAATACTTAAGTGACTTATGGAATATTCTAATTCTAATGAGGTCCCACATATATACATATACACTGTAATCATTATACCAAATGATTATGTAAAGACATTTCTGGAATGTAAAAGTTATTTTCACCTAACTAACATGAATAAAATACCTAAAGAAACCTTCCTGATGTCATCTATTACAAGTGTTACTTTACCCTCTAAGCCTGCAGCTCTCATCCCTGACACTTTAGAATTACCAGGGATACTTTCACACAATAGTGATACTTGAAACCTACTTTTTTTTCTTTTGGGGGAGGCAATTATTTCTGTAGCTAGGAGAAAGCATCATCAAAGTCCATACTTGAAAGATACTAGGTGCAAGTCAATTTAAAAATGAAGCCCATAGGAAAATAGGGCTGAAACTATGTTAAGTAGTTTGCTTACCACAACCTTAGGAATATGATTATTAGATTGGGGGTCTTTCTAGACTTACAATACAAACTATTTACTATTTGAAGAAAATTAATAAATAAAGTCCTTAGTATGGGAAATTTCTGAAAGCGACTGGAATTTGTATATCTGGAAATTTGTGCATCTGAAGTTATTCTAGAAACAGCAGTTTGATATTGCAAAAAAAAAAAAAAAATACAATGCTCTCCAAATCCACCTAAAAAAGTGATCAATCATCCCAGTTTGTCTGGGACTAAGAAACTTTTTGAAAAGTGGAACTCCTAGTACAAAAAACTGGAGAACTTGGGCAAAATGAGACAAATTGAGCACCTTATTAACTGCTTGAAACTAGTAAAATGGAGAAGAATATTGCCAAATGCCCCTTGCAAATATATTCATATCCTCCAAACAAAGCGATAACTCAAGGTAAATGATCAGTTCAATTGATAGCTCTGATTAACAGCCCGGTAAGTTCCTGCTATTTCATATATTTCTTGCCCACATTTCCCAACCCCTTTCTCCTATAATGCACTCTGATTCTGTCACTGTCTTGATTTTTTTGTTGTCCACATTTCTATAAAACATTGGGTTGTTTCTGTGAACAGACTTTGAAATAGGTTCCAATATATTTTATTGTCTACCTTCATTTATCTTTGTCTAGTTTTATTCATACGGTTCTTCTTTTATTCTTACTGTGGCTATTTTTTACAAGTTGATTCATTTTCCATTTTATTTATGTTTTCTGTTTAGTTTTTCAAATGAATGTCTTTCTTCAATATGAAATATTTTAGACATACAGAAAAAGATGTAAAATAAAATGTGAAAGGATCCATTTATCTACCACCAAGGGAAAATAAGAATATTAAAATGAAGCCAAACCCCCTTACCTCAATTGCTAACTCTCCCTACCCTATAGAGCAAATGACTATACTGAATTTCATGTTCATCTTTTCCAAATAATCTTTACACTTTTACTACAGATGTTTATATCCATGAACAATGATAATACTGATTGACGTATTTTTAACATTGATGCAAATGAAATCTTACAATATGCATTATAAGGAAGAAAAATAATTTTCCCTCTATTCTTCTAAGTACATTTAAGATCGATTAATAGGACTAAAACAAACGGAAGACGTAACATGTATACTTTCTGCGTACATGAAAAATAACCAAGAAAACTAAGTAACTCCCCAAATTGACCAACCCATCTCCTAAATACGATCACACCTAAAGACAAGGAAACATATTGGGGAAGGGGGAGGCCATTTATGGGAGGTTACCAGGAAAAGCACAATGAACAAGGGTAAGTAGATCTAAGTCCTTGCTTCTCCCTTCATAAGTGTTCTAGAGACTTACAGTCATCATCCCCTGGTACAGAGAGAAGGCACACTTACAAATGGAGGCTACTTTTATAAATTTCTCTTACAAAAGGATAACTTCTACTCCATTTTCAGAGTGTCTCCTATGTCTACAATTTCTTAAAAATAAAGCAGTCCCAAATAATCAATATGTTAGAGGAATATTTTAGGCTAGCAAATTCTTCCCTTCAGCATTATCCTGAAATGTAATGTGTCAATATTATGTAGGCAAGATTCAGCTATATGAATACATAAAATTCTAGTCTAATTATTTGAGTAGTATCCCATTTTATGAATACACAATAATTTATTCATTCTTCTATTACTGGACATTTAGATTATTTTCTAACTTTTCATTTTTAAAATAACATTCCTTTGTACCATATATCTTCATGTACACATGTGAGTATCTTCCTAAAATGCATACCTACGAGAAATCGCTTGGTCATGAGGATGTGTACAGAACACTTTATGAAATATTGTAGAGACTAGAGAATATAGCAATTTATACAGCCTTCAGCATGATATTTTAGTCCCTATCACACCATATTATTGCTGATACTTTATGCTTCTGTAGAGGTGGAAAATTTTTCTTCTATCCTTATAAGTTCTTTGGCTGGTCTAATAATTAAGTTGATATAAGACAGATTAACAGAAAAAAATAAATTTAATTAGATCCAGGTAATTAAAGCTTATAACATCCTGAACTAAGAAAAGAGTAGAGGTCTGGGAATATAAAGGGGAGGAAGGTTATTCACAGAAAGGCAGAGAAGATGTCTGAAAAACAAAGATTGTCCTATTATACAGATAAGTTTCTTAGGTAAAAAAAGGTATCTCTGATAATAGCTCTCTTATTGGTACAGATCCACTTTCCAACACAAATGTATGCAGTTGCTGGGGAAGTAAAGAACTTTTACTGAATTTTCTGGGGTTTGATTTCCTTTAGCTCAAAAATAATCCTTATACCAAAGAGATGTATTTTGGGGTAGCAAAATCTGCTCCCTTTCGCTATCAACTTCGCAGTTTTTGTCATCTATGTGTGAGAAATGATACTTTTATGGCATTTATTCACATTTCCTTGAGTATTAACGGGGTTGAGCAACTTTCATTGTACTTTTCTGACTATTTAGTTTTTCTCTTATATGAATTATATATGTAGATACTATGTCAATTTATTTGCTGGATTGTTTGTCTTACTGATTTGTAAGAATTCTTTATGTTGTAGATATTAATCCATTGTCAGTTAAATATTGACTTGCAAATATATTCTCTCAGTTTGTGGTTTGTCTTTCTGCTCTGACATAGATAAGTTTAAACTCTTATTGAAATAACATATCTCATCATTTCTGTTTATGGTTTAATTTTATTATTAAATGAGGTCATGTAGGTATGCCATGTATTTTATCCTAAATACTTCAAAGTACTCTTTTCTAAATTTGCACCTTTGACTTATTATGAAATGATTATAGTGAATTGTATGGAAAGTTTGCCACTCTTACCATTATGGGTTGAATTTTGTCCTCCCCAAATTCATATGCTGAATTCTTAATCCCCAGTACATCATAATGCACCCATATTTAGAGATAGGGTCTTTATAAAGGCAATTATGTTAAAATAAGGTCATTAAGGTGAGCCTAATATACCTACTATCCTTATAGAAAGGGATATTTGAATAGACAGAGCACTTGGGGAGAATGCCTTGTGAGATAAAGACAGAGATTTGGGAGATGCTTCTATGGAATAAAAATGTTAAAGATTGGCAGCAAAGTATCAGAAGCCAGGGGTAAGGCATGGAACAGATGCTCCCTAAAATCTCTCAGAAAGAACCAACTCTGCTAACAACCTGATCTTGGATTTCTAATCTCCGTAACTGTGAGACTATATTTCTAACTATATTTCTGTTGTTTAAGCCACTCATTTCACGGCACTTAGTTATGGGAGCCTTATGAATCAATTGCCCCAGAATCAATTGTCCAAAATTGAGTAGTTCATCTTTTCCTCACTTACTAGAATTACCTCATTTCCTTGAAATAAAACATTTCCACATTTGTGTATCTCTCTGATCTCTCTGACCTGAAGATGTATGTTTTGAAAATATATCTTTATATCCTTGCATTAATAGTGAGATGTCTTATGTACTATAGTTTAATTACTATAGCTTTATAACAGCAACCATTTTATTTCAGGAATATTTTAGCTACTTTCCTTCCATTGTTCATTTATGTAAACTTTAGAATGAGGTTGTTGACTGACCAAAAGTAAAATAAAATAATTTTAAAAGAGTTAGCATTTTTAATTGAAATTGCATTGAATATGCCATTCAATTCTTGAGAAGAATTGAAATTATTATAATATCTAGTTTTTCTATTCATGATACTGTATATCTCTCAGTTTATTTAGGTATCCTTTAATATTTTTTAATAAAGTTTTCTAATTTTTTTTCTGAAGTAGTCTAGGGCAACTTTTAATTGGTTTACTCATAGGTAAGTTACCTCCCCTGTAAGGACTATTTCTTTAAAAATATTTTTTTCTAACTAGTAGAGGAATGCAATTGGTTTTAATATAATAAATTTAAATACAATGAACTTATTGAGTTATCATGCCAAGGCCAATAATTTGCTTTTAAAATTCTTCTTGGTTTCATAGGAAGACAGTTCATAATAGGTAAATAATGACAACTTGTCATTTATTTAAAATTTCCCACCTTATATATTTAATATATTTTTCTCATTACACTAACTAGTACAATATTTAATAGTGTATATTCTTGTCTTCTTTCCATTGGAATAAACGGTACAGGAGAAGGAAGTTTTTAGCTTCTCCTCATGCATGTGAGGACAGACATTTGCTCAACTGAAAATGAAGAAACTGATAAAATCATATTGCACTACTTTATAGTACATTAGTAGTACTTTGTAATATAGTATATACATTAGGTAAGTAGTCCTTTTATTGTATATAAATTTATAGCAATCACCAGATGTACTTGCTTCCTACAAAGCATATGTTTCCTGCCAAAGTGTAACAGCAAAATATGCCCCCCAAAAATTGGCTAAAAGCACATTAATATCAATTTATCCAACACATTGATTCTTTGTCAAACAATTGTTTAGAGAAATTATTCTCCTGTTGGAAGTTCTCAGCTGGACTTCAACTACTTATTTTCTTCCCATTTCTAAAAGAATTGTTCTCTTTCTTTCCTTTTTTTTTTTTTTTTTGAGAAAAAAATCTCTAAGAAGCATGCTGAATGAGCCAAGGAATAGATTTTATTGAATTTTGTGCAGTGTTTGTAATTTTTGTTAAATACTAGTTATTATTTTAAAATACAATAAAAAGTTAAGGCTCTTAGTTCCTAACTATTGTGCACAGCAATCTACCAAATTAATACAAATTTAATTTGTAATAATTACTTCTGTAATACATAAATTATATGGTACAGTATAATAAGTGATAATAGTACACATTACAAAATAGGCTGACATCTTAACAAAAAAAATTCTAACACATGGTTATTAAACTGGAGGAAAACAGTATTGTGAAGTAACTACACTTGCAATTTGCTTAGAAAATGAATCATAATGTATTAATGCCTCTGAATAATTTGCAAGTAAATGAACCAAAAAATTTACATAAATGACCAGCCATAAGTATTTATGTTATTTTGGGGTGGGAGAGGTGGTAGTAAAGGGGAGAAGAATTGAAATAAAGCCTTGCATTAATAAATGCTAAGATATTTTATAACATTTAACCAGCAGAGATCTAAAATGCAATTACTTTGTTTTTATTATTTTGCTGATTTGTTTGCTAATAAAATGTTACTGCCCAACAACTTTGAATTAACTATACAATAATGCTCTTGAAGATCAACTAGATTAAATGAAAGAATCCAATGGCTAAAGAATTACTTCAGAGATCATCTAGTGACTCCTAAGTCTTCCAGTAGCTAATCCTTTTGAAATCATTGCATAAAGATACCTATTTACTCTGTATTGGCAAACCCTCCATCCAAGATCCAAATTCCTTTTTCCCCACTAACAGAATCTTGAATTTTATCAGGACTGGAAAGATGCCTAATTAAATGTTCACTATCTCAGCCACTTTTGTAGTTAAGATTGGCCATCTGATAGTGAAAAGGGAAGGAATTTTCTATTCAAATGGCTAACCTTGTAATCAGCTTTTTGTTCTACTTCTGTAGACATGTTTGCCCATCGGCCAAAGGGCAGGGTGACCTAAAGATTAACTGAAGACTCACCCTCCCCTTTGCCTGTTCTGTCTAGATAACACATGTATTGCCTATGTTCCTATCTGAAAATCTCATGCTCTGTAACCTGTAACCCATAGCAAATCCCTGGCTCTGTAACCGCTCAAGGGCAAATTAACCAATCTGCCCTTGTCAAGTGAAACTGCTTGGATAAGCCCTATAAAAGCAAGGTTATCCTTGAGCTCGGGGCCCTGATCTTCAGAGCGCTAGCTCCTCTGGGACCACTGGAATAAACCTGAGTTCTCCAACTCTCTGAGTGGTGCTTAGGTCCTCACTAGTCTGATTCTTTTCTGCAGCAATACAGCTCTAGCAAAAAACAAAAAATCTCCTAGATGCTTCTGGGAAATAATTTTTTTTTCCTATGCCGAAACAAGCAAAAGGTCTCTCTCTTTTTTTTTTTTTCTATTTTGAATATTAATGTAATGGAAGAAATTGCAGCAGCTATCTTGTTGCCTTGATGGAAAGAAAATAATTAAAGAGAAATTGACCTTCAGCTAAAGAGAACTGCCTTCCACTGCATTACTGAAGTCAGGAATCTGGGAATTAGTACTGCAACCCCCTTCTCAAAGAGCACATTGACTTGGAAACTCACAGTATGCTAGGATCATGAACTCAACACATTTTTTACATTAGCTCATTTAATCCCTTAACAACCTAACAAAGAAGCACGAGAGTGTTAAATCTCTCTCTATGTTTATACATCTGTTTAGTAACAGAGCTGGAGATTGAACATAGATAATCTGATAACAGAATTTATACCCACGAATCCTCACTTCTCCCTCACTCCCACACCCAATAGCCTAAGAAATCCTGACTATACTGGCTCGATAGGTGTTAAGTCAGTCTGCTTTATTCCCTTCCCATTGGCACTGCTTTGTCTTCTCCAACCATGACTGAAGGGGATCTTAACATACCACTCCTTCCATACTATTTTCACATTGTGAAGATTATTTTCCTAACGTGCAATTTGAATCCTATCTCTCTCTTTATTGAAGCTGTCAATGATTAATAAATTAATGTTTAATTTATAAATAAAACAAATTCTGTATTAGACTAGCCTGCCTGTCAAATATCAGGTCAGAGTTCTAACAACTGATTGCTTTAATAATTACCTAGGCTTTTTAATTATACACTTTAAAAAATAGGATAATCATTCCTCTCTATAGAACATAACTACTGTAAGATGAAATCATCTTTCACAGAACTAAGAAATAGAAGTGCAAGGGCAAGAATATGTGCACAGGCTGGTTTTATTTGACCCAGGTGGTGTTTTAAATAGATATTGAGGTCTGAAGGTCCAGAAACAGTGGTTTGTATTCCTTTGTGGTAACAGCTGGCTAGAATTGAATAACAGCTGCCCACTCAAAAATTCACATTAGGCCTTACAATATCCTTCTGTTTTTATACTTGGCCTATTCTGCTCATTTATACTATGGGCTGCAATCATGAAGATTTGAGTTTGGGACCCTAGATTATTGATTGATATCCCAACATAGTCATTATTGTAGTTGCAATCTTAGCAGCAGTAGCAGAAGGAGAAGCTTGCCATTTTTACTTAGCTATATGTTTATCATTGTAGTGGACATAAAGATATCCAATATTCCTATAATTAACAATCTAGATAAGAAGGCCCTATGTGTAAAATGTGGAAGAAAGAAATTTTGAGTTCAGAGAGACAATTTAAAACTATGCAAATTAAAATATTTATAATACCCATGTCATATGATGTTATAAAGATGAAACAATAAAAATAATGTAAAAGCTTCTAGTAATCTGCCTGGCATCTATTAAGTACTTAATTGAATTTCCTTACAATGTGAGAGGTAATAGAACCCTCTGAGAATCTCCTGAAAGCATGAACACTCAACCTAAGGAAAAGAGATTTTTGTTTATACAAATTTTTACATATAATTTTAGGCTCTAAGACCATATAGGGGCAACTGAAGTAGACTTCAGGATGAAATTTGATGTGGAAAATAGAAAGCAGAAATTCTTAGTGTATATGGTTTTATAGCCAGTAGGTAGCATTTGGTTGTTGTAAGAGAAATAAATTTATGCCACAAGCAAAATTAAGGGTGAGTTTGTGGATTGCTTACCCGAGTGTTTCAAATATATTAGAAAAATCATAAAAGAAAATAGTTTGGTTTCCAGGCACATAGCCCTGCTAACGATACCCTTAGATCTACAAAAACAACTCTGTGATTAATCTCATCAATATGTTTCTCAAGAACTGTATTGTTATGCTCTCAATGTTTTGTAAAAAAGTTTCTTTGAAATGTGATTGTGAAACAATTCTCCAATAACTTAAAGAGTATGCATGTACACATAATACATTATGATTAGATTATTAATGAATCTGGTGTAATAATCTAAGATAAGTAGTAAATAAAATTGACCTTCTAATTAAGATTTTAAAGTGTCCTAAAAAAATGCATGAGTTTGTGTACTCAACAAGATGTAGAAATACATTAACAAATCATAACTAGGTTTTAGTTTGTTCAGAGTTTCAGTATCAATTCAGTTCATTCTAGCTCACAAACATGTCTCCCTATTCAAACAAAAAGACTCCTAAGAGTAGCAAAAATACAATAAAAAAGAAACTTGGCATTTATATTAGGAGAACAAGAAGGAAGTAAAACTAACACTTACTTAGTCTCTATTATATATAGGGCTCTATATTAGTTCATTTAATCTTCATAATATCCCTACGAAGTAGTTATTATTATACCTATTTCATAGATAAGGAATGAAGATCACACAGGTAGTTAGTAGCAACATATTTAGAAACAAATAAACCAAGTGGGATGAGGGTGGTAATCAGATGTTAGTGGTGTAAGAGCCACGAGTTGTCACAGATTGATTTTAAAAGGCATCAGTCGTCCATACAGGGACAGCAGTTTAGGATTCCTGGCAGTCAAGTTATATAATTATGTGGCTACTGATTGTAAGCTTAGCTGGAGTCATGAAAGTGAATGGATAGCTAGATCACAAAGTATAAATATCTGAGCAAGTCACTACAGCATGTTTTTAATATGCCATAGTGGCAGCTTTGTTATAGTCTCTAAAAGCCAAACATAAATTGATCCATGTGTATCCAACTCTAATTACAATATTTCAGAGAGAAAAAAAAATCCTGGGATGATTAATTCCTAGAATTTGAAAAACATATTGCATTATAAAATTGCCTTTGAAATCTCCAAAGAAAAAATATTCATTGAAAGCCAAATCGGATAAGTGTTCTGGTTTTATGCTCAGTTGAGTGATACTGGTTGCTTTGCCAATTTACTAAATCTTAATAGATTTGCTTACTTTCTTCCACATAATTTTTCCTCTTCAGTTTCTGTCTCCTTCTGCCACTTTGCCCTGTCCTCTTTTGTGTCTGATTATCATAAAATGAACATATACCAGAGCTTTGCTATTTCTTAAAAGTGTAAATGTAGAATATAAAGTCTTTGTTGGATCTCACTCTCAGGGTGCTTTCTGCCATTTACAAATTATTGGGCTCATTTTCCTATAAAGTCATGGAAATTGAGGGAGTTGGATTGCACAGTGAAATGTCCTAGTAGGCTATTCCTGCATGGAAGGCCACTGACAAATTTTATGGCCTCAGATCCAGAAATAAACACCATTCAGTGACTGTTTGTATAGTCAAGCCATTAAGTGCAATGATTTGTATTTCCTCAAGAGATCCCTTAAACTGTAGTGCCTTGTATTTGCAGCAGCTTGGCAGAAGTTATTTATATTTTTTAATTCTGCAGTTCATTGGCCAGTAAAGTGTGTGCAGGGCACAATATCTCCCAGTAGGTATGAAAAAAAAGAGGTGAGACCTTAGGGCTTTACAGAGTCTCTGGCAGATGCCATATATGTAAAGCACATTGAATATCAACCTATTAATAAGTTCTGTTGAGGCAACTTTTTTTCATGGGTGAGGCTGCTTACCTCATATTGTCTACTCTGTTCTCTAAAACTCTGACCAAAATGGTCTAGCTATCTCTAATAACTCTTAAGAGGATTCGTTAAAGTAAAATCTTATGAAGATAACAAAAAAAGATATGATGATGATTCAACTACCATTCTGAAAAAAGGATTACAACTGTTCAACTAAAGATTCCTCTTAAGCAAGCAAATATATCTATAAGAAAAATATTTATAAAAATTGTATTCAGTGGGGTAACCCTTCCTAAAAATTAGTAAAACTCATCTCCAATTAAATATGGACCTCATTTTTTAGCATTTTCTGACCTGTTTTCATCCTATTGTAGGTGCCCTGTGCTGTTTATATAATTCTTTAGCTTGTGGATGTTCTCTTATAGGTACAGACCTTGTTGTTTTGGTTATATGATTGTTCAAGTTCACTTTACAACATTCTCAATAAATTTATAGAGAAATATTTTTTTCCTTCCAGTTTTCTCTGAAAAATGTTGGATGCCTGCTTTGCAGATTACTTAAGGGATAGTGGCATTTGTGGTGTGTGTGTGTGTGTGTGTGTGTGTGTGTGTGTGTGTGTGTGTGTGTGTGTGCACGTGCATGCATGCCTTTCCCAGTACTCTGTTCTGTGTCCTGATCTCTGAAGTAAGGGAGTCAGGAGAATTGAAAACTCTTTCTGATGGAAAATCCATGCTGAAGATGAGTTTCCCATGCTGGGCAGGAATATTTGCCATAAAATACCATTACCTACCTTCCTCCCTTCTCTTCCATCTCAGAAAACTGAAGGTCATGAGTATTTCTAATTTAAACTTTTCACATACCTTGAGCCTAAGTTCACAAATGCAGAGCACCTTACACACAGTGGGAATTGAATTAGAATACTTATTTTTAATGTGAAGCTTTTTATAAAGCTACAATATTAAAATGCAGTCAGTCCTTTTATTGAGTAAACATCATGTATCAGACACTGTGCTAGGCTCTAGGGATGCAAAGATCCAATTTGTGATTAAAAGGACTCACTTTATAGTGGAATGATATATCTATGTGCAGGTATAATGTCAAGTGTTAAAGTATAGATACATAAATTGAGTGGCTTTATAATTTGAAACTTTGCTCTTTCATTGGATATTCAGCAGAATGTACTTCTTGATGAAAAAAGAACGTGTCTATAAAAGAAATAAATGACTAAGAAATAAGATAAAAGGAGCCATTTTATGTTTGGGGTGTTATTTTATCAAAACTGAAGATATTGAATAAATGAGTATGCCTGAATCTCCATCAGCTATTATGGCTTAAATATTCAAACAAGAAGAACAAAGAAAATTAGAGTACAAGGACTATGGCCAGCAAAAAATCTAAATATGTCTAAGACTATAAGACAACTATAAAATTAATGCTGCAGTTTGGTAGTAGAAGTGCAAAATTTTAATTTAGGTATAAGATACAGAAAAAATAATTAATTGGCTTTTCCATTTGCACTTGAGTATTTCAATTTTAAGGTCCCTTAGTGGGACATATAGTTACAAGCATTTACTGAGGTATAATTATAGCATTTATAGTAACTACCATGTATAAAATACAGATACATATACAAATAACACAGGGCCTTTAAAAAAGAAAGTGGGGTGGGTGCTTTTTATCTTGATAGAATTAATATTCTTAATGGCTATTTGAGGGAATTTTCCCCATTGTTCATTCATAATTAAATTTTAATTTTCCTATGAACTAAGCACAGCAAACGCTATATCTCAATGTGCTTTGGCCATCTGTATCTCACTTTGTATTGTATAACATTCACATTCTCCCCTACCAGTTATCTACTTTTGCTTTGTCTCATTCTGTGCCTAGCAACAAAATTCCTGTGAATCTTTGTATCTGAAACACATTTTTAATTTGTCTCCCTCTTCCACCCCTAGTTCATTCAATGGCTTCTCTGAGCCCATCATTGCTTCAGCAGGCCACACCCTGGAGCTGATTCTTAGATCGGTTTTGGAAATCTCAACTGATATATTTGGGCTCCCTTTAAATGCACTTGCCTGTCATGTGTAGCACTTAAACAACATCTCATGTGAGCAAATCATACATAGTTTATTTAAAAGCCCCTCAGCTCCCTTGCGGCAATAACCAAGCACAGGCTGCTAAATTGTTGAGTGCCTCTGTTGTTTGCTACAAATCATGACATCAAATACAGCATCACGCACACTGAGGAGCACCCCAAAAGCAATTTATGCTGATGAGCCCCAGCTATTACCATAAGTAGCAGTGGCTCTAGCTGCCTTGCTGAAAGCTAGATTGGGCTAGGAATAGGGGAATCAGAGAACTGAGGGAGAGCTCATACCTCTAATGGCTTTACTAGGGTATAATTATAGCAGGTACGCATGTATAAATCATGTTTAACATTTCACAGTACAATCACATTTGTCCTTTTCAAGGGCCTATAAAAATGAATAAAATAGAGATACTAGGGATTGAAATAGCCCCAGGAATTACAATTCTCTGTAAAGGCTAAATAAAATAATGACATTGATGAAAGTGAATTTCTGGACTCCTTAGTATTATAATATTTAATTGAAAGTGGGATGATTTTACCAAAATAACAACTCAAGAAATAAACTCCCAGAAAAACTATGCAGGTGGCTGTTACTAAGCAAATGTACAGTGATAAAAGTGGCAGAAATTTAGCCCCCCTTTTCTCCTCTTACACTTCAAAAAAGATGAAGGTCAAAACTGCACATTGCCTGTCTGGGATATAATAGGAAAGGCTAACCCAAGCATGGTAATACAATTGATCAGAGAGCTTCAGTCCAATTGCTCTGCATCCATTTAACAACCAAATATCCCGACAGCTGCAACAGAAATGATGTGTATCTAAGAGAAGTGGTACAAAAATACATTCAGTAGGGGAAGTGGTATCAGGGTCTAAGGCCAAAGTGCCTTGGAATCTATACCAATCAATTTTGAAACAAATGAGAATCTTGTCATGTCTGACATAGTACGTAAGATGTCATATTTTGTATAATCGAGTTCCTGATGTCACAGCAGAAACCTCCAGTTATGTCCTTTTGTAAAACATATCAGATTCTAAGTTATGAAAGAAAACTTACTATTGGAAGTGATGTACAGATATGCCAGCAGGACCATGGAAACAAATTATTATATGAAAGAGGGAGCAGTCATAGGGGATGTTGTGCAGACATAATTTTCAGGAAGCTGAATGGAGTTCTGTAGCTAGAGCTTAGTTACACAAAAAAATCCTTCATTCGGATACATTGTAAAATCTATAACCTAGGAGTATTCAATTTCTTACACTTAAAAACAGTATTTAGAAGTGCTCTGACATGCTAAAATTTTGAGTTTTCTAAAGTGCCTCTTAAGAAAGAAAAATAATATATTTCTAAGCATGATCTTTGACTAGTAGTGCTGAAGAAAAATGACTAACACTTCAATTACGAGTTCTTTTTCTTATTCTTTAAGTACTAACAGATTTTCAGCAAGGAATTCAGGACAGACCCTAATGTTGAAATATAGGTTTATAAAACTTTGTTTAGGTTATCTGCAGCATGAGTCAAGATTAGGTTTGTTCACGTGGGTTTCCTTGATGCCATTAAGGAGATGTCGAAGTCTGTGAGAGCTTCTCTCTCTCATTTTCTTTTTTTCTTTTCTTTCCTTCTGTTTCCTTCCTTCCTTCCTTCCTTCCTTCCTTCCTTCCTTCCTTCCTTCCTTCCTTCCTTCCTTCCCTTTCCTTCCTTCCTTCTCTTTCAACACAAAACCCATGAAAAACTGTATTCTCAAGTTTCTCTATGGCAGTTCCTTGGTAGAATGTGAAAGTTTCAAGGAATATGCAGCATCTATCCAACACATTTTTATTGAGTGCCCATTTGTACTCAATCCCAGGATACACAAAGGCAGAGCTGCTACCCTGGTAGGCCCAGGGAACAGAGAATGGAGCCAAAAAGGATTATATTCTCTAGTCTTAAAACCTACTAGAATTTTCCTGCTAGGTTTTGAACTTGCTCAGGATCTGTGACCATTTTCCTTATTTTAATTGATCCTTTTAAAATGAGAATGTCTATCCTATGCTTGTTCCACCACTGTATTTTGGAAGCACATAATTTGTCTTGTTTCATAGGTTCATAGGTGGAAAGGAATTTTGCTTCATGATGAATCACACCTTAAGTCTCACCCATATTTCATTTAGATGATATTTAGATGAGACTCTGGATTTAGAATTGATGCTGGAATGAGTTAAGGCATTTGGGGCTGTTAGGATGGGAGTGAATGTATTTTGCATGTGAGAAGGACATAAATTTGGGAAGTTCAGAGATGGCAGAGTGTTATGGGCTGAACTGTATTCCTTCAAATTTATGTGTTGAAGTCCTAACTAGGACCATACTAGGAGATAGAGGCTTTAAAGACATTTAAGATTAAATGAGATTGTAAAGGTGAAGCTCTAATCCAAATGAGTAGTGTCCTTATAAGAAAAGGAAGAGACACCCGAGATGTGCTGCACACACACAGAGAAAAGGCCAAGTGAAGACATATAAAAAGGCAGCAAACCATGGGCCAAGAAAAGAGGCCTCGAAGGAAACCAAAACTGTCAACACCTTGGTCTTAGACTTCTAGTCTCCAAAACTTTGAGAAAGTAATTTATATTGTTTCTGAGCTATTTTTTTTATGGTAGCCCTAGTAGACTAATACATTCTAAAAGGTGAAGAGAAGAAGGTAGACTGGCTTGGAACTTTGGAACCCAGAAAACAATATGGTGAAAGTGGCAACCCAGAAATGACAATAAATGCAGATAAAACAATCCCCAACAAAAGCCTATTTTCTCCTGAAAGTCTGGAAGTCTGCTCATTTTTAAAGGTAGAAGACTGTTAGATGATAATAGCTCTTCTCTAGCCAAATAACACAGAAAAAACTGTGGCCCTACCACACTTCTACAAGCAAGAGCTGAGTGGGAAGATAGCCTTCCACCTTCATCAAGTTGTAACAAGGCTGAGATAAGACATTCATTCTCAGCAGTAACGACACCTCTCTGCTGCTGGGGTGATGTCAAAGGAGGCCAATGGAGAGTTAGGACACTTATCACTCAGCACTAGCAAGGCTACCTGGCCCCCTCCTTGCCTCCCACAAATGGTACCAGTGGATGCCATTTGGAAAAGAGTTACAAGGACCTACGAGCTTTCCCAGCCAAAGAAGCCTCAGCAGAGGTCTAGCAGGGAGCAAGAACTCTTACCTCTGCCCAGCAGTAATGAGGGGCCTATCCCCCAACAACTGTCAACATTGGTCAATTGTGGAACATGGATTTCTACTCCTATCTGACAGAAGGCAGTGTTTCCCTTTCCTCTACCAATTCAGTGACAGATGAAATTGGGTAAAACGGAAGGTTTATATAACATTTAATACCTATATATCATTTAAAATAACTTTAAAAGAATTATTTCAGAAAGTTCATAAGAATTTCAATAAAAATTACTTATCATTGGAAAATGTCAATATAAATGAAAAAAGACAACAAAGGGCTGTCAACACCAAGAATATAGCAATGTTAGAACTATCTGACAGATATTTTAAGGTAGCTATCATAAAAGTACTTCAAAGATGGATTACAAAAAAAGTTGAAATAAAATGAAAATAATAAAATATCTCAGCAAAGAAAGAGAAAATATTTTAAAAATCAAAATGAAAAATTGGGAACTGAAAATACAACTGAAATAAATAAATGCAATGGAAGGTCCCAACAGTGGAATGAAGAGCACAGAAGAAATAACCAGTTAACTTGAAGAGAGAACAATAGGAATTACCCAATCTATAAACAGAGTAAAAATAGACTGGGAAAAATACAGGAAACAGACTACAAGGACCCGCAGGACTATTACAAAAGATAGAACCTTCATGTGGTCAGAGTCGGAAGGAAAAGAGAAAGAGCAGACCTGAAAAATTACTCAAAGATAAAATTGCTGAAAACTTTTCAAATTTGGCAAGAGGCATAAACTTACATGCTTAAGAAGCTGAGTGAACTCCAGACAAGAAAAACTAAGAGAAATTTACCCAAAAGTATATCATATTCAAACTTCTGAAAACTAAAGACAAACACAGAAAATCTTGAAAGCAGCAAGAGAGAAATAATACTTTACCACCAGGGAGAAAATACTTTGAACAACAACATATTTCTGATCAGAAATCTTGGAGATAAAAAGAAAGTATCATATTTTTCAAGTGCTGAAAGGAAAGAATTCCCTTTCCAGCTTTCTGTGTGCAGTGAAAATATCCTTCAGAAATGAATGGGAAATTAAGATATTCTTCAAACAAACAAATGAACAAAAAGAATACCCAAAGAAGTTCTTTAAACAGAAAAGAATAATAAAGAAGGGTTCTTGGAGCATTTCCAATAAAGAAAGAACAAGAAAAGAGAAAAAAATGAGTAAATACAAGACATTTTACTTCTTTGCTTTTATAAATTATGTGTGACAGTTGAAGCAAAAATTTTAACACTATGATGCACTTCTAAGTGTACTTATAACAATGCATTTAAAACAATAATATTATAACAAGGAGGGAAATCGAATTTAAAAGGGGATAAATTTCTCTGCCTGAACTGATAAAATATTGATATTCATGAACTGTGATAAGTTATGTATATAATACCTAGAAAATCCAAAAAAATTTTTTAAATGTACAAAAAACACTCGAAAATACTGTAGATAAATAATATTAGAATTCTGAAAATTATTCATGTATCTCAGAGGAAAAAAGAAAAAGAAAAAAAAGAAAATAAGAGAACAAATAGGAAACAAAAAATAAAATAGAAGACAACTAGCATACCAATAATTACATTAAATATAAGTGGTCTAAGTGCATCAATTCAAAGACAGATATTAGTAGAGTAGATTCATAAACATGATCTAAATTCAAGAATCTCACTTCAAATATAATATTATAGGTAGGTTAAAAGTAAAATGGTGGAAAAGGTATATGATACTGTAATGCCCTGGTTTGGAACTTCACGATCCAAGAAGGAAACTGACACCAATGCAAGCGCAAGAGGGAGTTTATTGACAAACTCGAGTTTGGACTCCACTCATTCACTGACACAGCAGTGGTTGAGAGGAGCCCCGACCGAGGGGCTGGGACCTAATTTAAAGGGCAAAACCGCAAGCCTTGGGGAGATGCCTTGGCGTTACCTGATTGGGGGGTTAGGTTGACCTTTAAAGGGATTGGGTGGTAGGTTGTTGGGTCCGCGTGCAAAATGGGGTCGTGTGCAGTTGGAGCTGTGTATAGAGGGGGCCGTGCGCAGAAAGGGCCGAGTGCAGAAGTTAGGGCCGAGTGCAGAAGGTGCCAGGTGCAGTAATCAGAATATGTGCAGGAGGAAATAAGGGTGGAGGTGCATTATGGGCCCACCGATTAGCTGGCTTGGCTGGTTTGGCCAGGTGGTAAGGCATTGTTCTTGACCACTGGCCTTTGGGGAACTTTTCATACAATTCATCTTGGGATCACTCAGAAAAATGGAATCATTCCAGTCTTTTAATACAAATATTCATAAAAACATAACAAACTTGAAAGATAAAAATCAAACAAAACTAGTTTATTTGAAAAGAGCTATACTATTAACAAACATAACAAGACTGACAAAAAAAGAAATATGCAAATTACCAATGTCAGAAATAAAATAGGGATTATGTCTACAAACCCTGTAGACATCAAAAAGATAAAAATCTTTGAGCAACAAACAGATCACCAAAGCATAGATACAGATGTCAAATAAGCACATGAAAATGTTTCCACCATCATTAGCCATTAAGAAAATGCAAATTAGATACACAATAAAATATCACTACACATCTATCGAAATGGCTAAAATAAAGTATAATCACAACAAATGCTGCAGAAGATGCGGAGAAACTGGATTTCTCATTCAGAAAGAACATGGGAATATAAAATTGTATAATACTCTAGGAACCAGTGTAGTAATTTTAAAAACCTTTATTAAAAATGATTTTAACAGTTTTTGCCACTATCCTATAATCCAGAAATTGTACCTATGTTAATTTATCCCAGAGAAATGAAATCTTATGTTCACACAAAACCTGTATATGAATGCTTACAAAAGCTGTATTTCTAATAGTCAAAAACTGTAAACAATCCAGATAGCCTTCTACAAATGAATGGTTAAACAAATCATAGTCTATTCATACCAGGGAATACTACTCACCAATAAAAAGTCATGAAGTCATTCTTTTGAAGACTTGATCTGTAGGAGATACTCAACTAATAGCATTTTTGCTTAGTTACTTTACTTGTAACATTTGGGTGGGAAATATTGGGTGGAGGGTAGAGCTCTCCTTGGCAGCTTGTGAGCCTAGAGTGGTATAACAAAGTTACAAGGAGCTTGAGCTAACATACTAGCTTGATAAGAATGACTAATAGAAGATGAGCCTTGTGAATCCCCTCCTGGGGAAACAGGGACCAGCTGCACAAACACAAAGTCACTCAAGTCATGGAGCTGAATGTGACATCTGTCAAGGCCAACATGGCACCTTCTGTGTTTTATGAGAACAGACTTTGGGTATAATCAAAGCTGCATAGACAAAGCAGAACTCAGAAGCTGACGAAACCTAGGAAAACTATACCCTTTATCAACTTTCTTCTTTCTTCACACGTTCCAGAAAAACCAGAAGGAATACAAAGCTAGGAGTTTGACCTGGGACTGAGTTAATCAAATCTAAATTTTACAAATCCCTCTTAATGCATGCCTATAGTTTATATTATCTGAATATAGACAGTTTCATTTTCAGATTGGGTATTATTTTCTGTATGCTCCCTTCTGAGTTTAGTCCTCACTGTGCATTATTACTAGTATAGTAATAGATCCCATGACTAGTCTATTCTCAATTGTAAATACCTTTGTGTTCTTACAAATAGTTGGGATTTCTTTCAGAATTGCTTTCACTGGGAGTACAATGGTTGCTACTCATATATCGTGTATGTTTTTATTATTCTTAGTTTCTGGTAAAATACTTCATCACTGAATTTGTTCAAAATACATTAGAAATGTTGGCTTTTCCAGTGTGTCATACTTTTTGCTGGTGTGTTTCTTATACAGCACATCTCACTTTATTTATATATTCAGTTGTATGTCTAAGAAGAGCTTGAGCATAGTCTTTCATTTTTCAAGTAGGCATGGTTTTTTGTTTTTTGTTTTTTGTTTTTTGTTTTGTAATGAGACAGTGCTGTATTGAACACTGTTCTGGTCAATTTATAAATGACTTCACTAATAATTGACAAGTAATAATGCTTGTTTATAAAAACTGTATACATTTTAAGACTATTTATTATAAAGAACTTTCTATCTACATAATGTTAAATATGTGTCAACTATTTTGCACTTAATATGTGCATGTAAGTGTTTAGAAAAAGCATTAATCTTTGATATTATCAGTTTAAAAAGGTATTTGGTATTTTATTGAATATTTTTATTAAATAATAAATGTACATGTTTAAAAAGTTAATACTGAAAGGCTTATAATAAAATGAAGCCATCTCTAGTCCAAATCCTTAACTCTGCTCTCTAAAAGTAATAATTTTTAACTGCTTTATCTATTTCTTTAAGTATTTAAGTATCTAATTCTAAGAACAATATTTAAACTATAAATGACTTACAAATTTTACAGATTATGAGTCAATCTTAATTAATTACAGACAGGATTTACCTGTTTATCTTAATCTTTTCGATATAGTTATATGAGCGTATAGGGGAGAATGAAACTTTTCTCTACCCTTAAGGCTCTTTTGGCTGGTCTAAAAATCAGATGGACATGAAACAAATTAACAAGAGAAAATAACCAAATTTAATATTTGTGGATACTTGGGAACCCTATATGCATGGATACTCATAGACTCATATACATGAGATGTTTAAAAATAAAAAGGGAAAATGTGGTATATATGACATCCTGAGCTAAAAATGAGGTAAGGTGCCTTGGGGCTTCAAAGAGTCATTACAGGATGATATGAAGAGCAGATGTTTAGTAAATAGAAGTTTTCCCCGACCTATAGATAGGCAGAAAAAAAGTTATCATTGATAATCTCTTAGTATAATCATGGCCCCTAATTCAAATTCCTTCAGTTAGGTAAGGGGAAGGGGTAGAAGTTTCTCTTGAGCCTTCAGGATCTCGGTGCATATGATTAAGGAACATCTTGGGGTGGTTCCTTCCCAACCCTCACAGGAGTTTTAGTTAAAAAAAATCAGTGCTCATTATCATGTGCTATATAGATATAGTTTGTTCTAGAAAGCCAAATAGCTGTATAGTATATAGATATCTCTTTGTATTATATTATATGTTCCTGGTATGTTTTAGTAAATATATATATATTTGTTTTTGTTTTTTACTTGCTAGGTTTTAACAAATGTCTATTTTTTTATCTAACTGCTTTATAAGTAATAACTTCAAAATGATCTCTAATAATAAAAAAATATATTGATGTTCCTTATTTTTATAGAAATGTTATACAACCCTCTATCCACCTGTTTCACCTGAACCTGATGTTTCTCTGTTTTGTTCAGCTGACATCTGGGTTTTTATTCGCCTTGCTCCCACTTTAAATCCATTGTTTATTAACACTCATGTCATGATTTAAAGGCTCATTTTGCAGGACATCTTTCATGAATTTTCTAAAGAAATATATATAAATTGCCTATTTCCTAAGTGCCCGTTGGTCTGAGAAATACATATTTTTGCCCTCACACTTGATTTTTATTTTGGCTGTGTATAGAATTCTGGAATAGATTTTCCCTGAAAACTTTGAGGGCATTTCACCACAGTCCTCTAGGCTTCAGCGTTGTTGTGGAAAAGCCGAACTCCATTCTTACTCCCAATCTGTAAGTGGCCTGTGGTGATAGTGGTCATGACCACTATCCTGTAATCCTAAATCTTATAGGATCACCACTTAATTTATGATGTTCTGAACTGTCTTTATGTGATTCTACTTTTATTCACTGTCCTGGGCATTGGAGAGGCATTTGCAATATATCATTTTATGTACTTCAATTATTAACATTTTCTTATACTACATTTCCCCTGTATTTTCTTAATCCCTTATTTGGGACATTTTCAGTATGACTATAAAAGGTAAATGCAAATAATAAATATACATGATAGCTCTTTTCAAGAAGTTTGAGGCATTTTTATTGATTACATGATAGCTCTTAAAGTTGTTCGGATGAGAGGGAGCATATACTCCTTCTGTTCATATTTCATTAGCGAAAGCAAATCACATGAACAAAGTTTATGTCATTGAGATGAAATGAATTATCTTCCCAAGGAATGGCTCTCATGGGGAGAGCTAATGAATATTTTGGCAATAATATAATCTACTAAACTTGGTGTCTATTCATATTTAGGAGTGATTGTTAGTTCTGCAGGCACAATCAAGGTTGCTGATAGGTGAACTGCACTATCTAGTGATTCACTGGGGCACTTATTTAACAGGGATTAGTATGCAGTAGTATTTTTGTCTGTGGTTATCCACTTATTTAACAGGGATTAGTACGCAGTAGTATTTTTGTCTGTGGTTATCCAGTTTCTTAAGAAAAAGAAAAAAAAAAAACAGACTTCTGCTTAGGAGAATTTAGCCTGTTTATGGCTAATCTAAGAGAAGAAGGGACCAGCAGTACAATCCTTCAATGAAATCTTCATTTTTAGTCACATATCTTGTCTGTTTCCCAACACATCTTAGTCTGTGATTGTCAGTTCTGTTCAATTAAGTTTCTCCAAAGTATAAATCTTTGATCTCCTGCCTGGGAGCATTCATTGGCTAGGCAGGATTATGTAGTGATCATGCATAGATACAAATTTATGATCATACATAGATTCACAGATTTGCAAATAATTACCCTGTTTTCAGCCTTGTACTCACTTCCCTCATTAACTCAGGAATCAATATGTCCAAGCCCTGATCCTTTTAAAAGTCTTTTGCCATGCAAGGACTTGCTTTATTTTCAGTATCCTCTAACCCATGCATCTGAGGTTTTAGGCCGTCCATCCAGCTGAATTCATTATAGTTCCTTCATTTGCTTTCTAATTTATCTGCCACTGTTTCCTCTCCCATAAACTTTGTCCTTGTGAGTTTATAACACTTCACATTTTTAGTATCGTTTTAGTAGCCATTTGGGAGAGAGCAGAGATAAGTGCATGTGACTGTGAGTGAAAGTGTAAAGGCTTAAAAAGTATAAAAGGGGGTGAATAATGTTGAAGAATTTGAGACACTCTGGAAGAAAAGGCAATAAAGCACTACAATGGTGTTCAAATCTACCTTGAGACTTAAATAAAACTTAAGAATGAAGACAATGAACAAAGAACAGGAAGGAAAAGGATGGCTATAAATTGAGGGAGAAAGATCAAAATTCCTTAAGGTAATGAAATGGACATAATAGATGAGAATAAACCAACAAGCTATAATTAATATGAAATATGAGAAATGTGATTAAATAAGTAAAATAATATATTAATAATAATCTTAATGAACTCTTATAAGTTTGTTTTTTACACAAGACTAAGTTAATTTTAAAAATTCTATAATATGATCTAGACCCAAGGGTCGAAAACATGTTTTGTTCATTTTTAAATTTCTACTGCCTAGCAGAGTGCCTGGAACATAATTTGATTGCTGTTGCTTGAAGGCCTTATGCCTTCTTGATTTAATATAATTGAGGGTCATAATACCAATTTAGTAATTTTAATTCAGAAAATTTGTGAAATAGGAATCTGGTAACTGCAGAGTTATTTAGGCAGTTTATTAAAACACAACACAGACTATATTTGAGAAAGGACCTTTTGCCCAGGGAAATATGATGATGTTTACATGAATCTTTCATTTGCAAACATTTTATATTGCTTCTGAAATTGCTCAAAACTATGCTCTGTTTGATCATTTCAGCTAGGATTAGAGATAGGATCACTTACCTTACAGGAAGTATGAAGGTTTTATGAAATCTTGAACAAGCTAAAATAATTTTAATTGATTTATGTTATTATGGACATATTCATTAATTGAAAATATGTATATTGAGTATATGCATATTTCTGTGATCTTTTGTGTTTTCAGTGTACAGCAGTGAAGAAAATAGGTAGAAATCCATGATGGTGGTAGAGACACAATGATAAAAAAAATTAATAAAAATATATAGCGCATTGGATTGTCATAAAAGTTATGGAAAAAATAAAGCAGAGAAAGTAGCAGTGGAAGGTGTTTTTAAGAAGACTTTTTAAGTAAAACCCAAACTTGATGATGGTGGAACTTGAAGAGAGTTCCAAAAAAAGTCAGCAGTGAGTACAGAAGCCACGAGATACCACATGCTTTGTATTTTTGAGGAATTAAAAGAAGACTAGTTTGGCAAAAGTAAAGTGAGCATAGGGATGAAAAGTAGTTAATAAGTAAGGTATACAACAGAAAAATAGGTAGTGTAAAAACCTTGGAGGTGATTTTTAAAAAACTTTCACTTTTAGTCTGATATGAAGAACCAATGAGGATTTTGAGTAGGGGATAAAGCCTCAAGAAAAAATTTATTTTGTCTTAGTTACTTCGAAGTCTAATAAAAAATTAGGCTTATAAATCTTAAGTCAGTAAATTAAAATCAGTATCCATCTTGGCTATTTTTATGCTTAAGTTGAGCTTTTATTATTTGCATTAAATTTGTATGCTGTGGAAGATTAATTGCATTAATGGTGTCAAAATTTCAACTTTGTCCATATCCAAGTCCTTGCCATGTAAACTATCAGGGCTTACCACCTTATCGCTGGGTATAACCATATATTTCCTTTTGGGCAATGGGAGTGAGAGACTGTAATCTATGCAGATGCTTGAGGTGATTAAACTATCGCAGCTTCTTGCTCTTGCTATCTGCCATGGCCATGAACACATACCTGGTCTGGCCTGTTAAAGAATAAATGACACATGTAACAGAGCATAATTGTCCTAGTTTTCTCAGCTGAAGCCATCCTAGATCAGCCAACAGCCAGCCGATCTCCAGACATGAGTACAAACCCAGCCAAAGTGAGAAAAGCTGACCCTAGGTGACCCACAGCTAAACACAGGCATGTAATGGATTCCACATTGGATAACCTGGGCCAACTCAGATCAGCTGAAAGTTGCAGACTCATGGACTAAACAAATGATTATTTTTATATGTGCCTGAGATTTTTGGTTGTTTGTTGTAGAGCATTATATATAGTAATAGATAATTGATGCACATGTTAAGAACTTTAATTAAAAGAAAGAAAATATACATAACCAAAAGTAAAATAAGAGAAGATATAATAAAAGATAAAGAAGATATTTAAAATTCAAAGAGGAAACCATGTATAGATATATAGAAATAGTATATAACCTATTTATAAATATTAAAAAATAGAAACTTTCTCAAACAATTTTATGAAACAAGAGTAACCAAGAGCACAAAACATAACAAAACTCAGAAAATTATAGGCTAATATTTATATATGTTGATTCAAATTCCTAAAAACAACAAAATTCTTACCAAATATAGTTAAAATAATTTATAAAATAATAGAGCATAATGTAGTAACTTATTATTTTTTAAAATCCATTAATATAAAATTAGAAGGTCATATAAGGAAAAACCATGTCATCATCTCAAAAGATGCCAAAATGCATTTAATAAAATACAAACATATTTTTGTTTAACAAAAACCTTTCAAAAAAGATGAATATGTTCCCACATAATGAAATATACTGATTTTTAAGCCAAGAACTCACATCATATTTGTAGCGACTTTCCCATTAAAACCAGAATGAGATAAGGATCTGTGATGGCAGAATTCTAAGAAGGCCACCAAGTTTCCTGCCCCTGGTGTACATACCAGTATAATCTCCTCCAGAGTATAGGCAGAACCTGTGGAAACAATAAGGTATCACTTCCATGATTAGATTATTAATTAGTTGACCTTGTGTTAATAATAAAGGGGATTATTTTGTTGGGCTTGATCAGTAGGACTTCTGACCTGCCAAAACTACATATAAGATCATGACTGTCTGCTATTTTCAGCCATTACTTTATGGTAATTTGTTATGCAAAAGTAGAAAACTAAAATAGATTGCATAATGTCATCATTGTGATATAAAATAAAATAAAAATAGTATAATTATCTAAAACAATTCTGTGGTAATCAAGAGAAATTATTTGAATGAATATGAGTTTATATATATATACATATACATATATATATATATATATATGAAAATAATAAGGTTAGAAAAAAGACTCAATTTTTGGTAGCAATAAAATAATTTTTAAAACCAAAAATAAACTAAATTAAAAATATACTGGGTCTCTATATTTTTTAAATGCATGAGACATTTTTTCTCATTTATTACCATCTACTTTTCCCACAAATCCTCAATATTCATTTGACTGGGGAAAACTTTCCCAAAGTTCATTAAACTGAAATTAATCTTCACGTGCTCACTTTTTTACTTGTGAGCATGTTAAAAATTATATCTTTAAATGCTTTGCTCTTTAATTAGTGTCTATTTCTTCTAAAAAGAACATAAGAATATCTTTCTTTTTGCTTTTTTTTTTTCCAGGACATCTATAGAGGTTAACCCTCAAACAAATATGTGACAAATGTTTATAAATAATAGGATAAAATAGCATATAAAAGTTAATTATCTCTAAATTAGTTTATAAGTTCAAAACAGTATCAGCAAATAACACAGGTGAACTTCAATAGGGATACTTCATTATTCAGTGAAAAGGTAATCAACAAAAAATGAAGGTAAAGATTATTCAAACATGTATCTACAAATATGTGTGTTTCTATCTTTTTTGTATTACCAAATTAATTTCCAGATTATCTCACATTATTTAATTGGTGGCTACATAAAGGCAGTGTGGTAAAAAAAGAAATTGTGATAGAATTTGATTAACCTTTAAACAAAGATTTTAAAAATGTTGGATTATTAAGTTAAGTCATCAAATCTAGGCTAGACTATCAAATGTAGGTTGATAATGCTGTTACCTACATATATAGAAAAATCATGCCTAGGACACTTCATTAAGAAAATTTTATTTTATAAGGTTAGATTAGTAGCATCACTTCCAATATCTATGGAGGGGACTGTGTAGAGAGTGCAGCTGATGAATACTTACAAATACCTACAAACAAGGTTAGGACAAAATGGAGGAGAGAAGAATGGCAGTGAGAAAAACAAAAATAACAGCTGAGAAAAATGTAGGAGATGAATAGATCAATCATGGGAAGAAGGATAAAGGAAATCTCAGAATATGAGAAAAGGGAAAAATATCTATTTTATGAGGAATGTCTATTTACCATAAAAGGGAGAAAAGATTAAAGAAAAGAAGGTGAAAGACAAGGGTAAACATAATGACAAGAGAGAAGTGATAATCAAGAGGGAAAGTAACTGAATTGCTTAGACAGAATGGATAGTTAGAAGAAAATAAGAATATAAGAATGCAAAAGAAATACACATAGGAGATAGAATATGAGAGGTGGAAAGACTGAGAGTGAGTAGGCCAGAGAAGAACAAATAGTTTTAGGAGAGAAAAAAAAACATGAAATGAGAAGAAAATAAAAAACAGATGAATACAAAAGACATAGGAGAATATATAAATATATCTGAGATTGTTATTGACAAGCAATTATTACAAAAACAAAAATCAATATTTTTATGATTCCTTTCCTATTGGAGATAATAGGTATTTGTGTGGTCAAAAAAGCACAAGATTATAACTCCTCAAATGATCATCACCTTTTCATAATTACTTTTACATATTAATTATACATCAGTGTTAATTTTCACTATATTTAGTCATTTATTCAACATGTGGAAGTAGGCCAATTAGAGAAATAAGGAATGACAAAATCAGCCTCCCGTGTGTGTGTGTAGCACTGTCTTTCTGCACCTCCCTTTCTAGCTCAGTTAGAGGAATTCATTGTAGAGCTCACCTCACAGTGTGAGAAACTGATGATTAATGAACAAGAATGTTTTGAAATCTAAGGTTCTTCATGATTGCTAAACAGTAACAACTGCAGGGAACAACAGCACACCTGTGCCGTTCTTACCTAAAAATGAAAAATGAGAAGAGTGTTGCCTTTTCGTCCTTTGTCTTTCTACAGAAGAGGAAAACCTTTCCAAAGTTGTTGGGGACCTCAGCATCTGGTGCTACGCCTAAGTCCCATTAATGTTCCTTCCATGTACTTCAAAAATCAACATTATCTCTACCTGGGTGTCTGGGAGCTTTCCTGAATAAACATTTCATTTTTATCAGTGAAAAGCAAACTCCATTTGGAAAGATGCTTGTAGGTGTTTTCAAGACAGTTTTATATCTCCCTATCTGGTTTCTGTGGGTAGGTGCCGCATAGCAACCTGGACTTCTAAATAAAAATAAAATTCTGAATATTGTTTCAACTTGTATAGAAGTCCATGTTCACTGTGCTGTTGTCTGTGTCTTCCTTATGCAATCCTATCTTCCAATCTATTTTTGCCATCTTTAATTTGGTTTCAGTAATATGCAGGGATCTCATCAAAAATATATATTTAGCACAATGGCTAAATTACTGGGTAGGAATTTTATTTTCTTTGGAATTTTATGATAGTCCAAGTAAACTGATAGTAAAAACATTGAAGATAGTAAAAACAACTCACCACTCAGTGTTAAATTATTGAAATGGTTAGTTGGTGAGAATAACACTTAGAAGAGAAATATTAAATATATTTGACTAGTATATAGTTTAAATTAATATGTTCAGTATTATCACCCTTAATTCAGTCCTATCACAAATATATTGTGTGATGACACATTTTTCAAATAAATAGGGGCTTGAGCAGTGGAATTTGCTGATACTAACTGAATAATTATTTTATGGATTTTTTTTTCCATTTATAATGAGCTTTTAAAAAATAAATATGGAAGATTCTTTGGAAATGAACTGGCATGATTCAGAAATCTATATTAATACTTCTTGGTTTAAAAAAAAAAAACACCCTATCTAGATGCAGATTCAAGTGAAATATCAGATGTAGAAAGGCAGTAGGGCTTGAGGATAACATCCACCCAAGGACAGGTCTTTGAAGCCTTAGATTTCACTTTAAGATAGCACTTCCTTTTTATTACTTTTCTGCTGTCACATGAAAGAGGGAATAGTCCCTGAAGCCAAATTTAGTCTCCCAGTTTAGTGCTTAGTACTTTACATGCTTCTTTAAAATGTGTGATCTTTTATCATCATCTCTAAGATCTCGTAGGTGTCTGACCTTTTCACTGTGGTGATCTCTCAGAAAATTGCTGTTGACTTGTAACCCACTCTTCTTTTTATTTCCCTTCCCTTTGCAAAGTCACGTAATATAGATTGCAAGTCAATATTAATAATAAAATATTAAAATATGTATGGGTATATACATATTTTGAAATATATATATATATTTCTTAAAGAAAATATAAAAAACAAAACTACTTTATAATAGGTAGCACCATCCAAACTATGGTAAAATTTCCTCCACTGCCCTCTTACATAAATATATTTTTTTTAAATACGTAGATAGGAGAATATATTATTCTTGTCTGTTTCATCTCAATATGATTTACTGTCTTCTATATTTAACAAATTCAAAGTTATTATACACACATACCACACACACACACACACACACACACACACACACACACACACACATCCCTCAGTTGGACATATAGCTATACAGATATGGTATAATCATTTTTAAAGGATAAGCAGTTGTTCCTTTAGAAACTACCTCAATTTTCATCCCACTGTATATCGCTTTCTGTGGAATTAATGAACCTCTTCATGCAAGAAAGATCCACTGTTCGGTTCCAGTTTCTCTGGCCTCAAGTAAAAGAACTGAGAAGAAGAACAGGAAACCACCTGGAGTGTCATATTCACGAGCTGAAGCACATTTATTGTGACATTTGGTGATAGTAATGTGCCTTGGTACCCTATTATTTGGTGTGTAATTCTTAGATCTTATGTTGCCATAACAACAGAATATGTGTGTGTGTGTTTAGTAGAAAGACAATCAATTTTTCCCCCAGTCAATTTGTTTCTTTGATCTAAAGACTTGCTTTTTTTCTCTGAAGTTGTTCACAATCGGGCATGATAGGAATACAGGTAATAATTACAGAAACTTCAATAAAAAAAAAAATAAGAAAACATGTTTTAAATGAAAGCTTTAAGCCCTTGCCTTATGTCCTGGGACTGTTAAAGATAATTAAAGTGGTTCCTGCCTATACTATCATTACGCCCCTTTTCTCTTTTCAGAGAGCAGCCAAAGATACAAAAGTTATGCTTTCTTGATTAATCTATTTGACAGGGGTAAATTGCCTGTTTTCTTTTTTTTCTTCTTCTTCTTTTTTTTTTTTTTTTTTTTTTCTGCTTTTTCCTATAGAGTGCCAGAGGCAGGAAACTACTATACTTCACCAGTGACTCATACGAAAGCTTAATACAAAGTCTCTAATGCCTACTGGTCCTACAGAGCCTGACTGAAGTAGTCCCAGACTTAAGTAGGCTGCCTTCATTGAGCCATGCATAGGAGAGGGTATGAAAGTAGGACCCTCTGTACTTTGGTGGCGAGGAAGGTAGGTCTGCCATATTTCGTTCTTAGCAGTTTTATCTATATTATGAAGACAATATTTTGTTGTCACTGTTACCTGTGGAGTAACTATATTTGTATGTAAGTTTTGTTATCACACTGGTTTAAAATGATTGTTAATAGAGTCAGATGTCCCTGTGAAATCCTCACTTTTTTAGACTATAAAGTGAACGTAAGAACACATACCTCGTAGTTCTTTTGCATTATATTAAATAATTTATGCAAATATTTAAAAGAGTACCTAGAAAAACTTCAAGAGTATAATCAATGCTGATTACTATAATTATATATAGATATGTGAAAGACTCTGAAAGGGGTTCTTTGGGCTACTGCTGAGCTGAAGAGATATGTCCTTAATCTCTGGAAGTCGTCGTTTATCATTTCAATGCAGTATAAAAAAGTTCATTAAGTTTACATTTGTAAACTCTCTTTCTGATTTTCATCCATGACCTAAACCAACACAGTTAACTGTTGAGAAAGCACTATTTAGGTGAGTAATACTTTGCAAGATTTAACATGGTGATATTGGGTTGGGATTATAAAATCATTCTTTTATATACTTCACAACTTGAAAGAAACTTTATATATATATTTCAGGGTCAAATATGTACACACACTCAATTTTTGATATGAATATCTTATTATAGTGGTTCTTGAGTATAGCTGTGCATGAGAAGCATTATGTATAATATTTAAAAATAGGTTCATGGACACCCCAGCCCTGGTGTTCTATAGAAAAACATGGAACCCCTAACCTGCATTTTGACAATATTAAGACTATTCCAACACATAATCACTTTTGGGAATTAGGGTTCTATAGTGGTTTCAGTATTTAAACTGAAAATAATTTTGTGGTGAAAGATTGTTTCATATCTTACTTTATTTTTCTTTCCTCCCATATATTCATATACATGTCTCTAAGAAAGAGACAATATGGTATCCCGCATGACAAGAAACAGAAAGCACTATATTTGCTTTGACTGCAATTCAAGGTCATACCAGAAAAATTGTTAATCAGAGAGAGAAAAATTCTCTGATGCCTGCTTTGCAAATTTATTATTACCTAATTTTGTAAGAAATTGAATTTAATTTTTGCAAAATTTTCTCTCCCTTGGACCTTAATTATTGAAGCATCTTAAGTATTGTGTTGTCTTCAAATTTATCTCAGGAAAAAGTGAGTTTTATAGTCCATCATTGTAGCTTATTTTGGTATTTCAATTTATAGAGTTGACATCATTGTATTAAGTAATTAATGAGATATGAAGAATGAAAATATTATGAAGCCTTAAATCATTTAAAATCTATTCAGTATTATTGCATTTTCATAGAGGAAAATAAAATTTATAATGAAAATGAGAATTATAATCTCCTCTAAACTAATTTGACTATGGTTTTTAAACACATTTTGCATCAACTCATATCAGCCCTCCCTGATAACTATCAGTTTCAATACATATGTGACTGACCCAACTTAAAGACATTTTGCATAATTCCTCAGAGACAGCTGACAGGACTGCAAAATGCGTGGAGTTCTTTCCCATGTATGTGACGTGGTCCTGTGTATTGAATTTGGCTAGTTGAAGGCATGCTCTCTAAAAGCATCCATTCTTTAAAAAATGAGCTCCCATAAACTGTTTAATTTTTTTTTTCTTTCATTATGATTAACTGGGTAAATCCTACCTAAACTGGTAGAGGCACCAACTAATAGCAGTGCTGTGAAAGGACTCAAACAGCATTTATACTTCTTGAAGATATGTGAGTATATTCTGTTCAGTTTGTTTTACAGATGTTTCATGAAGTTGCTTGAAAAAGTTGCTTCCCTGCTTACAAGAGTGGGACTGTATGTGACAATCTTTTTAAATATCCTTCCAAAAACACTTGCATGTTATTATGCATTCTAACCTTTTTCGATTCTAATTGATTCAGTGAAAACTCTGTTTTTTTTTTCAGATTTTATCAATTATACTTGTCCTTTAAAAGGAAAGATCATAGGATGTTTTAAAAAAGGAATAAATAAAAGGATCTGAAAAAGGAAAAGATCATAAACTCCATGTAAGAATAAACATACCATAGTGATTCTCTATCACAGTAATTATGAGGTTGAGAAATAGAAAATGTATAAAAATAATACAAAATGAGGAATTTAAATGACTTAGATTTTACCCTGTCAACCTGGGGTGACATTGGGCCAGTTTCTTTACTCTAAAACTCCTTCCCTCATATGAATCTAGGAATAAAGATGCCTACCCTCTGCTTTACAACATTAATCTGAGTTTAAAATAACGTGTGATGAAACTTTGAAATTGTGAAGTATTACATAAGAAAAACTATGGTATTAAAATAACTAATGTCCAGTCCAACATCTCAGTTTTATAGAGTAGAAGAGTTAACAGGCTTTTGTGTATACAGCAGATCTGGGTTAGAAATTGGTACCAAGATTAGATATGTCTTCTGTAAAGAAATATGGTTAATATGCTTAACAGTTAGGACTGCTGTAGGATTAAGGAGATAAAAGTTTATCTCTGGACTACCTCTCTCAGCCTTCATTTTCTAAAACTCATCCTGTCTTCCAAATCTATCCAGCTCAAGCTTTTGGAAGCTTTACACACTAAAAGTTGGACAAAAACAAACAAAAAAACAATAATGAAAACACCTCTCCTCTGGCTTTTCATAAGAGCTGGATAGCTCCATAATGAATTGTATCTCTTACCATGATTATATTTTAACTAATTCCTAGGTTATACCATAAACTTGAAATATAAGACAACTGACTTATCTCTATATTTCCAATGTTTGATAAATGTCAGATAGCACTCAATAGACATTTGTGGAATTAAGTAAATAGTTCAGTAATTGGCATTCAACTGATACTAAAGATATAAAAATTCTATTCTAATTCTCACTCAATATTAAAATAATCACTTTTTCTATTATTTATAAATAATAAAAAATATCTTCTCTAACATTGGTATATTACATTGAGTATTATAATAAGAGATGCTTTAAGGCAATGTGTCTTCTACAATAAACTAAAAATCACAAAATTCTATTTTGAAAAAAATCTTGCTATGTCTTGAAAATTATAACATCATTTCTCCTTAAGATGTTTTTCCTATATTCGTATTCTTATGGAGATATTATTAGTGCTGTTTAAGTTCCTAACCACTTGTAAGTCCCACCCATATGATTTATTCAGGAGACAGAATCCACTGGGTGTGTTTATATACAATGGAATTGTAGCTTGAATAGATAGTATGAAATCAACTCTAATGTTTCCCAGAAATCATAGCTGAACAATAGCAAAAATTAATAAAAGGAGGAAGTTTTTCACTCTGCCAGCCTTTACTTTTTTCATTCTCCAAAATAAAAAACAAACAAACAAACAAGCAAACAATTAAATAATCTCAGTCTGCAGGTACAGGTAGTATTTGGAGTTCTCATGGATACCTTCCCTAGTGGTCTTTCACTTTCTTACTGAACCTCTGCATGTATACACCACCTTCTACCTTCCCATTTTCTCATTTTTTTTTCTTTTTATTTCCCTCCAAAGTATATAGAGGCAAGTATCAGGGACTGAAGGAAATAGTGATCAGGATTGGTAACTGAGATGGGAAGCTCTGCCAATGATCCTAAGGAATGATATTTTTCCCTAGATAAATTAACAGTGCAAGACATGGTGAGCATCACAGATCCAGGGATGGATGATCCTTTTGAGGACAATAGAAAGAGAATTTGTATGTTTCCTGAGTGGGAAAACTTCCAGATGGCAGCCCTGAAAGTTAGTTTTTCCTGCTTAAAACACAGAGCTTCCTCAAGAGGAAGATAATACTTCCTTTCATCAGAGAGAGTGAACGTTTTCAACAGAGTTATTCTGGAATTGAAAACCAAAACAAGTGCAAGGCTTTTGTTTTTTTGTTTTGTTTTGTTTTGTTTTTTTACATAACATAGTTAGTGGAAGTGCCTGATGCTTTGCAGTTGGCGAGTATATGAAACAAACTAGGAGGAATCAAAGATAACATAGAAGTGAATCAATTCATTCACTCATCATTTTACTGAAGTTGAGACTCATCTCTAATAAGGAAAATTACTCATCAATATTCAAACTTGAATATATTAAGCAAGTGATTGTGTACATATTTCGGTTAATCAGTAACTACATTTGTTTTCCTATTTTGAAATTGAGATGTTTTAACCCATTTATTTGATTGGAAAGTTAAGATTAAACACAAACAAAAAGCTCATATTCTCAAGTATACATCAGCAGTAGATTATCCTTACAGCTCCAGACAAGTGAACATAATCAGTAATAAAAAAGAACAAATGATAGTTACATAGAACAAAAGAAAAAGAGAGAAGTTTGAGTAAAAGAATCTAAACACTGGTATGTGCTATATTATTTCATTAATATTAAGTTCTAAGCCAAACAAAACTAATCTATAGTGATACAATAATAGAAATAAGGTAACAATTATCATCAGGGTGAAAAAGGCTGTGGAGGTGGGACCTCTAGATTCTGGTAATATCATTTTTTGAACCAGATGTTGGTTATAATGATGTAATCGCTTTGGGAAATTTTATCCAGCCATGTCACTTTTTCACTTTTGTTGTTGTTATGTATGTCATTCTTCCTTTGAAAGAATTTAAAACAAGTTCACACATCTGCTAGAAATGTGATATGTAAAAGAAACACATGACACCATAATTTTCTTGTCAACAACTCTTATATTTAACATCCTGATTGGCATACTCTATACTTCAATGAACAATTTGCCATCTCCAAGTATCCTTGTACTCCATACTTGATGCTTGGAATCATTTGCTCTCCCAACCTGGACTACTGCCTTCACCCTCCCAGTGGGAAACCCTACCCAAACCACGAAGCCTATTGTGAGCGAACAGATAGTCTCTCTCTAAACTTCAGATCTCCTAATCAGAACATCTTTGAACAACTCTAAAGGAAATTTTTAGTTATTGTAATTTGCCACTTATTACAGTTTTTGTGTTTTTTCTAACCTTTCTTTTAAACTTTGAGCTTCCTTGCTTAAGTCAGGGCCTGTGCTTTAGCCATCTCTTTCTTCCTCCTAAAGTACTTGGCATAGGGCCTGGCCTATAACAGGTGCAATATTTGTAAGTATTTGTAGAATTGGATTGTTCATTATAGTCATTTTTAACTATAATATCTTTATATTCCATACCACCATCTAGCTCATCTTTGTAGTCCTCAGAAGGTAATGATCTGTTCATCTGTGGTCAAGGATAAGATTACTTTTGGCACTTCATCACAATATAACCAATAAGAGCAAACTGGTTATTTGATATTTCAGTCTGCTACGATCTCTTTAAAAGAAGAAAAAAGTGTTCCTTTCACATGGGAATAAATGTTTCAGGAGACTAAATTGATTTTTTTATGCTTTTCTCTTATTCCCCACCCCCCACCCCCATTGCTATTGTTCTTTCCTGGAGCTGGAAAAAATCTAGTTTTAAGACTAAAATGTGAAAACAAGAAAATATTCTCCGTGTCATTACACAAAATTGTGAAAATTGTAACACATTTTCAAATCAGAAGGGGCTAATAAAATAGCATACACTATTTGCTTCAAGTAGGCATGGACAGAGACAGGTTCAGTTTCTTGGTTGAGAGAATTATCAACATTTTCGTTTTTTTGTTTGTTTATTTGTTTCAGGGGAGTTCATTCTCTCTGAATTTGCCTTTTGTATCTCTGCAGTCACTTAAGTTATGTAGACAGTTTTTTACATAACCTTCCCACCTGCCACTTGTTTGGCACATTATGCTGCTCCAGAGAACAGTGAACCAGCCATAAACAGGTCCTGAGGAGAAGCTTCCAGATTGTAACAATTTAAGTTCTGATTGCTTTCCTCCAGGCTATAAGGGTATTTTCCCCCAACATTGAAATACCATTATTCTCTTGATACAAGCTTTGCTTACTGCTTGTGACCTGTTGCCTAAGGCTTCAAGAAATTAGTCTTAAATAATCCAAGAAAAAAAAAAAATGTTCATCCGAGAGAAAGTGTAGTTGCCAACTCAGTCTCTCTCATAGCTTGAAGCTGCACTAATTAGACATGCTTTTCTGTGGTTACAGATCTTCATCTGCCATGGTAGCTGAATTAAAAAATGCCATTTCTCCATTTTACTCTCACAGATTTCTGTAGACTCGCTCTTGCTTTTCAATATGCATTATGGAGAGCTCCATGAAAAATAGCATTAAGATTTAGCTTTAGTAATTATATAAAACAATGTACTGATAGTCTTGCAAAGAGCTTTTAAATGTAACACAACAAACCTAACTAGAGAAAAAAGAGGGTCAGGGAAACCGGATTTCATATAGCAGTAGATAAATATTTTTCATTAAACATTAAAAACAACATCTGTTACTCTCTTTAATAGTGTGAAGATTTTACTTTATTAAGTTTGGGTGGTTAATGACTTTAAGAGTAATTTGCAATTTAAATATGTCTCTATCTAGTGGCTAATTCATGACTAAGTCTTCAGTGTTAACTTGCAATTTTATTAATTTTATTAACTGCATTTTTCTCTCAGGAAGAGTGACAAAGTGGTACACCACTTTCAAATCGTGATGATAAGAAATAAATGTGTATTCTTGAATATTTACTCTATGGCTTTTCTCAGTGTTTCCCTTCCCTATAATTTCCCCCCTTTTTTCCAAGAAAAGTATGCTTGCAGACTAAAGTGTATTGATTCATAAAAGAAAGAATCTCTCCTTCTTTCTTATATTATTACTCCCTAAATCGACAGCTGATGGTAGTCATTACATTTCTTGTCATGATGCCTTTATTCAGTGGCCTAGCTTAGGCTTTCTAAGTTGTTTAGCAAATGTGATTCGAGGCAGAAAATTTCAACTCCAACATGAATGGAGATGAGAATTAGTTTTGCTGCATTAGATATACTACATAGGTGAGATTATGAGACTTTAGAGGCCACTGGAGCTATAATATCTGCCTGTATTGGCTTAGCCTTCACAGTGAGTTTCAGCTTCAGTTTCTTGCTTCCCATTGGGGTTATTTTCTCAACTCCAACATGATTAGCTGATGCTCTTGGCAATGTCCAAATCCTTCAAGGCTGGAAATTGCCTTTCCTGTCTTCAATCAATATATACCCGAAGTCAATATGAGGAAGACATGAGTCCAATTCAAATCTGTGCTCACCATGCTCCTTAGGACCACGAGGTACCACTGAGAACCTCTCCTTGCTCACCAGCCTCTCCTCTCCCTGGCTTCTCCTGGTCCTGGAGTCCTCCATTTACTCACTGACCTACATCAGTTAAAGCCCAGCAGGTTCAGTCTGCTTAACATACACTGGTACATTAAAATTTCATATATATATATATATATAGATATATATATAGAGCACCAAATTCTCTTGGGAATTCAGATGAAATGTGATTCCAAATTTAAAAAAATAAAATAGAAGAAAGAGAGCATTTTGTTTTAAATGCAATTATACAACTGCCTCTTTTTGGTACTATCATAAAAAAAAATAGCTTAACAGTGGATTTCAAACAGAATTCAGTGTCAACTTTTTAAACAAAAGTCTATTTATACTTTCCTTCACTGTAGCTATAAAATATTCAAATGAGGAGATTACTAAACTCTTCTAGGAACTTTCCTCTAAAGACAGAGAGAATTGGTGAAGTCCTGTGGATGGAAGAAACAGTCTAAATCAATCTCAGTATTTTCTTAACACCTCATATTTTGTTTAGTAAATTCATGGGGGTTTTGTATTTTACTCTATAATATAGGTGTTTATTGCCATATCATATAAAAAGTCCTCTAAGACTTTAAATACATTTTATGTTCCAAAAAGGAAAATTCAACATTCATTCCACGTTTTCAAATACCTCAAGCACACCTTTGCACATCCTTAGTTTAAGAATTCACATTATGAAGACTAATATCTGCTTCTACACTGTTGCAAGGTAGGGTTTGCTTCCACATCATGCAAAAGTATTTTCTCACCTACAGAATATATGATTTTACTTTTAAAAAATACACAATTCATGAGTTTACTTGAAAAAGGAAACAGCTTTATTGAGGTATAATTAAAGATGACAGGCTATAAATATTCAAAGTATACAATTTGATATATTTTAACATATGTCAGTGCCTCATAAACTATCACAATCAATGTAATAAATACATTCATTGTCCCCAAGTTTTTTAAATTGAGGTATAATTGACATACAATATTATATTAGCTTCAGGTGTACAACATAATGATTTGATATTTGTATATATTGAAGTAATATATTTGTATATATTGTGGTGAAGTGATCACCACAATAAGTCTAGTTAATATCCATCTCCACATATAGCTACAGAATTTTTTTTCTTGTAATAGAACTTTTAAGATTCATTTTAGAAATTTTCAAAAGAGCAATACATTATTAACTATAGTTGTCATATTGTACATTACATCTCATGACTTATTTATTTTATAACTGTAAGTTTGTAACTTTTGATCCCTTTCACCCATTTCACCCATCCTCTACTCCCTGCTCTGGCAACCACAGATCTGTTCTCTATATTTATGAGCTTGGCTTATAATTTTTAATTTTAACTTCTTAGATTCCACATATAAGTGAAATCATATGGTATTTGTCTTTCTCTGTGACCCATTTAACAGCCTATTGACCTCAAGTTTTTTCCATGTTGTTAGAAATGGCAAGATTTCATTTTTATGGCTGAGTTATATTTCATTGTATGTATGTGTGTGTGTGTGTGTGTGTGTACACACACACACAATATAAATAATGCTGCAATGATGAACATGGGGTGCATATATCTTTTCAACTTAGTGTTTCCATTTTCTTTGGATAAATAACCAGAAATAGAATTGCTAGGTCATGTGGTAGTTCTATTTTTCATTTATGAGGAACCTCCATACTGTTTTCCATGTTGGTTGCACCAATTTACATTCTTACTAACAGTGCAAGGATTCTTTTTTCTCCGTTTTCTTGCCAACACTTAGCTCTCATCTTTTACAATAGCCATTCTAACTAACGTGAGGTGACACCTCATTGTGTTTTTGATTAACATTTCCCTGATGATTAGTAATGTGGAGCACCTTTTCATGCACCTTTAGCCATTTGTATCTGGAAAAAGTTCTATTGAGATCCTCTGCTTATTTTTCAATCTGATTGTTTGGGTTTCATTTTTTTGCTATTGAGTTTATGAGTTTCTATATAGTTTGGATATGAAGTCACGGGATGTAAAGATATATGATTTGCAAATATTTTCTCCCTTTCATTCGGGTTGCCTTTTCATTTTGTTGATGATTTCTTTTGCTGTGAAGAAGCTTTTTAGTTTAATGTAGTCCCACTTGTTCATTTTTGCTTTTGTTGCTTTTTGCCTTTGTTGTCACACCAAAAAATTATAGCCGAGTCTGATGTCAAGGAGCTTACTGCATATAGTTTCTTAGAGGAATTTTATGGTTTCAGGTTACATTGAAGTGTTAAAACCATTTTGAACTAATTTTTGTGTGTGGTGTAAATAGTTGTCCAATTTTATTCTTTTGCATATAGCTGTCTAGTTTTCCAAATACCATTTATTGAAGAAACTGTCATTTTCCCACTGTATGTTCTTCAAGTTCTCATGTGCACATTTGTAACTATTTTCTCCAACTAGTACCTGTTCCACCCCCATTCCCATGTAACCATTGATCTGCTTTCTGTCATTATATTTCTGTCATTCTTGAGTTTAATATAAGTGGAATTACACAACATGCACTTTTTTGTATTTGGTATTTTTCATGCAGCATAATTATTTTGAGATTGACCCATGTTGTAGTATGTATCAGCAGTTCCCTACTTTTTATTCTGAGTAATGTTTCATTCTATGGATATAATAGGATTTGTTGTTTGTTTACTTATTCACTAACTGATGAAAACTTGTGTCATTTATAGATTATGACTATTACAAGTAAAATACTGTATGGTTTCACTTATATGTTGAACCAAAACAAACAAACAAACAAAAAAAAACAGACTCATAAAAGCAGAAACCAAAGGGATCATTGCCGGAGGGGAGAGAGATGGGCAGATGGGTAAAAAAGGTGAAGGGAAACATGGTCACTAATATTGTGGTAAGTTTACATGGTAACAGATTACTAGATTCATAGAGTGATCATGTTGTAAGGTATAAAAATGTCGAATCACTATATTGTACACTGAAACTAATATAACTAATATGATGTATACCAACTATACTTTTAAAAAAGCTCCAGGAACTTATGAATCTTGTTATACATTTTCTATTACCAAGAGCATATACTTAGGAATGAATGGATGGATCATATGATATGTGTATGTTTAACTATCAAGAAAGTTGGAATACTGCTTTCGAATTGCTTGTTTCATTTCACCACATCACATGATAGTTGCAGTTCCTGCATATTCTTAAAATGAAATGATTGGCTGAATGATTTCTCTTCTGGAAACTCTGGGGACAAAATCTTCCAAAATCATTCATTTGTTGGCAGAATTTAGTACCCTGTCCTTTTAGGAATTAGTTCTCATTTACTTGCTGCTTCAGTGGGGAATGCTTTCAGCTCCCAGAGGCTTACCTGTATAACATGGTACATGGCCTCTTCCATCTTCAAGCAGCAGTGTACACTGAATCTTTCCTGTGCTTCAAATCTCTTTTTCTTCTGCCACTGGAGAAAACTATCTTTCAAAGTCCTCGTATGATTAGGTTAGGCCCGTCTGAATAATCCCCCCACTATAGGGTTAATTGTGCCAATTATAGGGTAAAATCTACCATATTCATTTCCCTGGTGCTTATTCAGGGCGAGGACACAAAATCTTAAAGGCTATGTTAGAATTCTGTCTATTACATTATTCAAATATACTTATTTTCTGCTTTCCTTCATTCGTTTGGAAATCACATTACATATATATTAGGACTGTGAAATTGTTCTACAGCTTACTCGTGTTCGGTTTATTTTTTAGCCTATTTTCTTTGTTTCATTTTCAATTATTTTTACCGCTATATCTTCAAGGTAACTACTCTTCCACCATGTGTAATCTTTTATTAATTCCACCAGTGTATTTCCCATACATTATAGTTTCATTTCCACAAGTTTAATTGGGTTTTAAAATATCTTCCATACCTCTAGTTAATTTTTTGAATATATAGAACACAATCATAAACGTAGTTTTATTCTTCTCTAATTCTAACATCTGTGACAGTTCTGAGTCAATTTTGACTGATTATTTTTATCATTGTATTTTGTATTTTCCTGCAACTGTGTAAGCCTGGTAATTTTTGATGGATACCAAATATTATAAATTTTACATCATTGGGCCTAGATATATCTATATTTCTGTAAATACTTTTGGGCATTTTTTTTTCTGGAACACATTTAAGTTACTTAAAAAATAGATGATATTTTTTGGGCCTTGCTTTGAATATTTGTTAGGCAGGATAAGAGCTGTACTCTGTCTAGAACCAGAGGTGACAGAAATCAAGAACTCACTTTTGTATATATAAATTTAAGGTGCTTATTAGATGATCAAATGGAGATATAGAATAGTTGGATATGTAAGTCTGGAGTTCAGAGAAAAGATTAGTGATGAGAATACACATTATTATTCTTAATATTTGTGTTTCCCAGGCCTGGATGGTCCAGGTCTGGCTGTGATCTGGACTCACGGCTAGGAATAGGACTCGATTTAGAATGTTACATTAGTGTAGGAGGGTGCCTGCACCTAAAATATGTAAACATGATTCAGCTTATTATATCATGCATGTGTGGTTGAATGCCACTATTATACTCTGCTATGTGTGGAGCCATGCTATCCTCTGGGAACAGAAGGGGAGCATAAGAAAGGGGAGCAGGTGAAGAGCAGAAACTGAAGCCCACTTTATGCAATAGACTATACTTCCCTCAATAGAACTGTGCTCCACACAATAAAGTTAATACCTACCGTTTCATTCTCATGTCAATCTTTTTTGCTTTATTCCAACTGAGCCTCTCACCATCGAACCTTCCCTTCCAGATCAGGTCAGCACTGACAACGTTACAATCAAGCAATTTAACATATACACAACTGTGCGTCATTCAATTGAGGGAGACCAGTCAACAGACTTAACAAAAAGAGGACATTCTTTGCCTTTTAAAATTTTTTTTATGTTGTCATGGTTCAATGATTGTCAAAGTGTGGTATCTTAGCAGCATTAGCATCACCTAGGAGTTTATTGATAAAGTAAATTTGTGGCCCTTAAATCAGAAGCTCCAGGGGTCAGGCCAGCCTCCTGTTTTAACAAGTCCTCCAGGTGAATCTAATAAGCTCAGGTTTGCGAACCAATGGTCTTGTCAATAAGGGTACTTCAAAGATCGTTACTTTCAACCTAGCTGCTAGATCTCAAAGAATCAGCAGAAGTTTCTAGATAGAGAATAGAGAAATGACATTTTATGTGAGGGAGCAACATGTGAAAGGCACTGGTAGACAGAAAAAGCCAAAACACTATTTTATGAAACCCTGAAATTTAGAAATGTTTTATAATGTTAAAATGTGTAAATCGAAGCAATAATCATTCATTACTAATTCCATATTTATCATTATGAGACTAGGGACCCATCTGAAATTTAATGTTCTAAATATCTTTATTACTTTTATTTATTTTTATTTCCTACAAGAGTTTAGGACATTGCCTGATACATGGTATGTAGTAAATGCACATTAGCATATATAATTGTATTATTTTCAAAAGCACTTCCATTCTGGTGCATTTTGAAGTGTGTCACAGCGGCACTGTGATTTATAGCTAGTGCTCTAAGTAATCTCTTCCTTTTAGGTGTATTATTTGCATACCATAAAAAGTAGACCATCATTAATGGCATCATTTATAGCCCTAATAAAGTGGAATAAATATGGACTGCCTGTAAATGTATTATTAAACACTATTCTCTTTTTTCTCCTAAAAGGTAAAAGATAAATATTACCTGTCCAAATTCCCCTTAAATGGGCTAGATCAGACACTCGTATGGAGAGCTGAAAATTGAGACAAGGTCTGGAAGGAAGGATAGAAATGTTAAATTGGTTGTCAGGTACAGAAATACAAGTTCAAGACTGGAAATGGAATATGAAACCAGAAATCTGAAGGCAAATAAAGACAGGAGATAAGTGGGCGGTGGTGCAGAGTAAAGCAGGACCAAAGTGAGACAGTCAGGATTATGTGAATTGACCTGAATCTCTCTCCTACCTGCTCAGAACTCTGTGTAGATCATTGTTTTTCACTAAATGCTTTGCTTAGGATCTGGTGCACACAATCTTCCACTTCTGTGTAATTCGATTTCAAACAATTCCTGAACAAGAGTTCATATTGCATGTGGATCAGCACTCCTGAAATAGATTAAACTTTCTTTTCCTTACTTTTCTATTTCTATCAAAAGCATAATTACTCTTTTCACATCTAGATTCAAAATTTCAGAATTATAGTTAGCAATTCTCTTTCCATTAACCACATTTCCCTTTCCTACTCCACTACTTTTTTTTTTTTTTTTGGTGAGATTACACTCAAGAGTATAATATAATGCATTGAAGAGTGTATAAAACTTATGTGTGCAGTTATGTTATTCAAGCACCATACTTGGACTCTTCCATGGTCAATTAAGCAACTGAGTAGAGACCACTTACCATTAAAGTCATTCATGCCAAAATATTTTTTCCTACAAAGTCTGTAAAGAAATATGGGGTTTCAATTGGTTTGTTTTCCAATACTTTAGCAGATTCAGAGTTCTGTTGTGGAGAAACTCTTGGCCTGATTGCAAATATCATTGTGGGCTGTCTCTGCAAAGAAGGATAAATGTCATCATCTGGACAAGAAATAAAGTCAGCCTCCTCAACACTGACAACAGAGTGATGTATGTGACTTCTTGTTCACTTGTTTCTGAGCACATGAATCCCTTTCTAATCAAGAATATAGCACTCAGGCACGAAGTTCAGAATAGAATTATAAATAAGCTATGACCAGCATTTTCCAAAGGCTGCCTGGAGCACCTAATTAATAGTTAGGAAAAGTAGCCTTATGGATATGTTAAAACTTTATTTTTCTAATTCAGTAAAGTCTATCCTGAAATGAGGGAATCAGAAATAATGTATCAATATAATATTGTTTCAACTGTCCTCAGGAATACCTCTATTCATGAGAATATCATTATCCACTGAATATCCCGTGATATAGCAGATACTATGCTGGGTGCTTTGGAATATCACAGGAAACAGAAACAGATCATTTAAGATTAAATATTGTGACTGCAACTCTTAAAGTTAACAGCAAAATTTTCCGTATGTGGAATATTCATGTATTTTTTAGAATCACTGCTGAAGAAAAAGCACAATATCCCTTATTCTCAGTTTAATCTCACATGCTTATACATTCAATAAATATTTATTGATTGCTTTCCATGTACATAGAAATATGGTAGTGAACCATTCAGACCTAGTCCCAAACTTCAGGGAAAGATGCACTTAAGAAGTCTCAGGAACACAACATTTAAAGATATACCCATATTAAAACCTTAAGACTATTAAAAATAATATAAAATGATCAGGTTCAGGTAATGATACCTGAGGGAAAGAATGGGAAATTAATTTCACCTCAAAACTTAATCTATAGGAAGGTATTCTTATTAAGGTCATAACTTATCTCAGTTTCCTGCTATTAATAGTTCCCATGAAAAGTTCATGTTAATCTTTCATGTTTTCAGTGATGGGAAGTTTATTCTTCAAAATAAAACTGTACTTTAAAAAAATCTAATAATGAGAAATCATTTACTAACCCTATTTTTGACTAAGTTGCCACAAAATTCAGGACACATCCATTTCTCTTCTCTTTTACTATTTTTTTGGTAATGGTTTTATTGTCCGCTTTGATATTAAATTTTACATTTATGTAATAAAAGATGATTTTTGTAATAAGCAAAAAAATGGCCAACTTAAAAACACGCACACAAATGGAAAATATATCCCACACAATAGGTGGAATTCTCAATTCCATATTAAATGTAGTTATTCCTTATGGACACTTATAGTGTCCCCACAATTATCACATAATTTTTAAGAGCAAGCACTGTCTCTTGTATGTTTTTTGGTATTGAGACTGTGAAGAATTCTGTGAGGACCATTATCAGTTTTCCACTTTCTCTTTAATAACAGGATCATAACTTTTGCCAGCTTTCTTGAGGCATAATTAACATAAAATATTGTGTACATTTAAGGTGTACAACATGTTGATTTGATACACTTATATGGCAAAATGAGTAGCTAACACCTCATCAAGTCACCTAATTATGATTTCTTTTTTGTGGTGAGAACATTGAAGATGTAATCTCAACAACTTTCAACTATATAATACAGTGTTATTAACTGTAGTCACCATGCTGTACACTCAATCCCCAGAACTTTTTCAATTTGTTTTCGGAAGTTTGTGCCCTTTGACCAATGTCTCCTCATTACTCCCCCACCCCCAGCCCCTGGTAACCACCACCCTAAACTCTGTTTCTGAGTCTGGCTCATTTAGATTCCACATATAAGTGATCTCATAGAATATTTGTCGTGTTTGTCTTTGTCTGACTCATTTCACTTGGCACAATGTTCTTCAGGTTCATGCATGTTGTAGCAAATGGAAGGATTTCCTTCTTCCTCATGGCTGAATAATATTCCATTATAAATGTATACACAAACATTTGTTACATTTTTTTAAACCCATTCATCCATTGACAGACATAGGTTGTTTTCATGTCTTGGCTACTATGAATAATGTTGCAAGGAATATCAGAATGCAAATATCTCTTCAAGATCCTAATATCATTTCCTTTAATTATATACCCAGAAGTGAGATCGCTGGACCATATGGTATTTCTATTTTTAATCTGTTAAAGAATCCCCATAGTGTTTTTTTTTTTCCATAATAGCTATACCAGTTTACATTCTCACCAACAGTGTACATGGATTCCCTTTTCTCCACATCCTCACCAATACTTGTTTCTTGTCTTTTTGATAATAGCCATTTTAACAGGTATGAGGTGATATCTCATTGTGGTTTTGATTTGTATTTCCCTGATAATTAATGATATTGAGCATCTTTTCATGTACTTGCTGACCATTTGTATGTTTTCTTTGGAAAAATGTCTATTTGGGTCCTTTGCCCATTTTTAAATTGGGTTATTTGTGTGTTTGTTGTTGTTATTAATGTTGTTGTTTGCTATTGAGTTTTATCAGTTTCTTATATATTCTAGATATTAACCCCAATCATATGTGAGGTTTGTAAATATTTTCTCACATTCATTGGTTGACTTTTCATTTTGTTAATGGTTTCCTTTGCTTTGCAAAAGCTTTGTAGTCTCACTAGTTTATCTGTTGTTCTTGTTGCCTTTGCTTTTAGTGTAAAATCCAGGAAATCATTGCCAAGACCAAGGTCAAGAAGCTTACCTGCTATGTTTTCTTCTAGGTGTTACAGTTTCAGCATTAGTCTTTAATCCATTTTTACTCAATTTGTGCATGAAGTGTAAGATAGGGTTTCAATTTCATTTTTTTTTTGCATGTGCCAATCCAGTTTTCTAATACCATTTATTGAAGAGACTATCCTTTCCTCATTGTATAATCTGTTCCCTTTTGTCATCAATTATATGCATTGGCTTTTTTCTGAGTTATTCACTCTGCTCAATAATCTATGTATCTATTTTTATGCTATATATATTTTTTGATTATTATAGCTTTATATTACAGGGTAAAATTCATTGTGGTTTTAATTTGCATTTCCCTAATGATTAGGGATGTTGAGTACATTTTCATGTACATATTCTTCAGAAAAAAAATGGCTGTTCAGTTCCTCTGCTTGTTTTTAAATGGGATTGTTTAGTTTTGTTTTATTATTATTGAGTTTAATATTTTAGATATTAACCTTTTATTAGATATATGATTTGTAAATATTTTCTCCCATTCCATAAGTTTCCTACTTATTTATTGATTGTTCTTTTGCCTTTTCATTTTTTGACTATTTCTTTGCAGAAGCTTTTCAGTTTGATGTAGTTCTGGTAATTAATTTTTTGCTTTGGTAGCTTTTGAGGATCAGAATTTTACAGTGTGGATTTTGTGAGGCACAGTACAGAACAGTGTATAAGTATATCCCATTCTAATTCTCCACTTTCACAGCATCCATTTCAGCTCAGTTAGACATGTGGTCCACTCACAAGCAATGAAAAGTTAGAGAAAATTCGACAAGAGAATTTCTGAGAAAGCTTTTTCTCTCTTATAAAAACCTCACAGAATTGCCTGGCACTGCTCTTCTCTCTACTTTTCTTCAACAAGGAACTGGGTTTATGATATAGAAGATATTTGTGACCATGAGATATCATATAAAAGATGGAAGCCAAGAGCTTAAGAATGTTGGGGAAGTTAAAAATTCTGGGTATGATGGTATTGTTCAGAAGCTGAACCAACATTAGCAATATCAATCTATGGTTTTCATATTATGTGAGTAAAATGAACTATATTTTTAGGCTACTATTAATTGGGATTTATGTTTACGGCAGCAGAACATATTATTAACTCATATAGTGCCATAAGATTTTATTAGTAGTACTCAACAAATAATTTTTCAGATTGTTTCTTAATAAAGATGTCATGTATGTCACTTATTATCCTCCCACTTGAGTAATCTAATTTAGGTGTTCACTAATTTTTGCTTGAGCCAGTCAGTAGACCTTTAATAACTGTTTGCTAAATGAAAATGAATTAGACTTTCATAATATCCATTTGTTTTCTTGCTACATCAATTCTATTCTCCTTCCAATAATCTTAAGGTCAATGGATTTATTTTTCTGGAGCATAACTTTTATCATGACTTTCTTCTGTTCATAAATGCTAAATGGCCCCCCAGTGCCCAGATTCCTTACTCTATTATTTGAAAGCATTCAAAATCTAGCCCTAATATTCCTTTCCAACCTAATTTTACATTATTGATTATAATCCAAATAAATAAAACTTCTGTCATTTTTTTCTATATCTAATCAATTCTGAGGAGATGCTATTTCTCCTTCTAGATGACCTACTTCCCTCATTTCTGACTATCAATCACCTGCATTCTTTTTCAGTTCCATCTCAAATTCCTCCTGAAAATTTTCTTTAGTGTCAATTCCATTCACCTCCATCAAGGTGGAGCCAATCTTTTCTATTTTGAACTATAACACAGTCCTTTGTTTCTAATCTCTAACAGCTTATATATGCTGGTAAAAATTATAGCACATGCATCTTTTCCAATTTACTATAATATCTTTGGACTAATAAAGTTTGCTTGCACAAACTTTACTGAAGTGTAATATACACATAGAAATTATGATGTACATACAAAAAGAAGTATAAAAAATATAAACATAGATGTTGATGAATTTTTAAAACCATAGCACTTCTATATAACTACCATTTAAATGAAGGTAGAGAACATAACCAGCATCTAGAATTTGTACTCATACGTCTTTGCATGAGTATGGATTCTTTTGGCCACCAAATGCAAAAGTAACCATTACTCTGATTTCCATCACCATATATTAGTTTTGACTGTTTTTGAGCTATACATAAATATTAGCATTCATTATGTACTATTTTGTGACTGGATTCTTTTGCTCAGCATATGTTTATGATCTCTATTCCTATTATTCATTTACCGAAGTTTATTCTCTTTCATGTGTATAGTATTTCTTTCGTGTGAATATATCACAATTTGTGTACATACTACCAATGATAATTATTTGATTTTCTTTCAATCATTTGCTATTATGAATAATATTGCTTTCCAACCTAATTTTACATCATTGATTATAAATATGTGTGGTTGGGGTACTTTAAATACTTTTCTGTTGACTATATTCCTAAGTGCGGAATTTATGTGAGATACTATATGTGTGTGTATGTGTGTGCATGCACGTGTGTGTGTGTGTGTACCACACACACACAAAACGTATATGTATCCAGATACTCAGATTTATGAAGTAGAAACAAGTATTTTTCTCTACTTTACCTTCATGTAGAAGACTGTATATGCAGGTCTGTTTCTGAAATTTTATTCTGTAGTTAGGTTTCTTTCCTATCCTTGTGCCAAATACCACACTGTCTCAATCACTATAACTTTATCATAAATCTGAATGTCTAGTGGGGTCAATCTTTCAATTTTTTTCTTTTATCTAGATTTTCTCTGTGATAGAATTGCACTGAACCTATTACAGATTAATTTGGGAAAACTTAGTATCTTCAAAATTCCAAGTCTTCTAATCTATGAAAATAGTATATCCCCCATTTACAAAAGTCTTTAAAAAATTTTTTTTTCACAGAATTGTTTGGTAGTTTTCTATGTAGAAGTATTGCATCTCTTTTCTTAGACTTATTCCTAGATATTTGATTTTACTTAATTTTCTTGCTTTATTAGACAGGCTGTTCCCTCCAGATGATATTGAATTATGGTAATTATAAAAGGAGTCATTTATTTCTCTCTTTCCAATCTCTTTAATTAAGTATTTTATCATCAAGGTGATATTTTGAGCCATAATTGACATATAACATTATATTCAGTTTCAATGTATAGCATAATGATTTGATATTTATGTAGTGACATGATCACCATAATAAGTCTACTGATTTTTGCTAGATGAACTTTGTACATTTGTTTTATTATATATTTTAAATTACTATTACTGGTTTGATAAAAATCTTTAACATAAATAGGGAGAATTCAATTTATGATCATGAAATTTGCACTCCCATGGTAAACAACTTAAAAACTGGTCAAATATATGAAGCAACTGTTTTTAGACACTGAGCAAATGCTATGAGACTATGATTCCTGAGAAAAAGAAACAAATGAGTGTCCCTATGGTTTCCAGCTTACTTTTTCTCTTCCTTCCTTCCTTCCTTCCTTCCTTCCTTCCTTCCTTCCTTCCTTCCTTCCTTCCTTCCTTCTTTCCTTTCCTTCCTTCTTCTTTCTTTCTCTTTTTTTCTTTCTTTCTTTCTTTCTTTCTTTCTTTCTTTCTTTCTTTCTTTCTTTCTTTCTTTCTTTCTTCTCTCTCTCTCTCTCTCTCTCTCTCTCTCTCTCTCTCTCTCTCTTTCTTCTTTCTTTCTTTCTGAAGGCATTGCTAGAATATAATGCAGGGAGGGAAAACTCAAGGAGAATACTTCAGTCTCACTGAAGTGAAGAAGAGCCTGGTATCAGAATTTCACGAGGCCGAAGCAGCAAGAATCTGTGAAATATAACACCGGGGAGCATAATGCCATACAAAGAGCTCTGAAAATCTGAACAGGGGTACCCTGTAGTCTATTGTTGATACTAAGCTCTGAATCAAAAATGTAACTGGATTATTTATGTGTATGTTTCTGTTCGGGTTACTATAACAAAATACCACAGATTTTCTAGCTTCAACAAAAAATGAGTTTCTCACAGTTCTGGTGGCTGGGAAGTCCAAGATCAAGGTGCCCACTAATTGGCTTCTTGGTGAGAACTCTTCTTGGTGTGCAGCTGGCCACCTTCTCACAGTCTCCTCATGACACTAAGAGAGAGGAGCTGTTTAGTGTCTCTTCCTATAAGAACTCCAATCCTGTGGATTCAGGGATCTATCCTTAGGGTCTCAATTAACCTTAATTAGCAACTTTTAGGACTTCTCTCCAAATCCAGTCACATTAGGGGTTAGGGTTTCAATGTATAAATTTTGAGGCAACACATTTTGGGTCATAACAGTTTCTATAGTCTGTCTTCCCCCTCTTTCATGTGTCCTGATGTGTCTGTTTTTTGCCTGAACCTCAGAAAAAAATATAAAAATATTATTATCTCTGGGCCTCAATCTCTTAATAGATGTTTCACCTTCTTTTGGAAGGTAGCCTGTGTGGGAGGCAGATCACTTTTCCAATCAATTACAATCGATTCATAGTTGCTTTATAGTGTTCATGAGGTACAGATACTTTTAGTTTGCCCCCATTCCTGAGGTATAGCTCTGCAGGGCTCTCAACTGAAAACCGGGAGTGTTTACTAGAGCCCTCCTTCCTGACAGAACTTGAACTCCAATAACTATTTCCTCAGCCACCTAAGCATGTTGAAAAGTCTACTCTCTTTTGCTGCAGCTGTGTTTTCACTTCTTAGCCTCTTACTATGTCTATCTTAAGAATTGAGTATATGCCTCAAAGAGAAAATTTCCACAGTGTAGTGTTCACTTTTCCCCATCTCTGAACCCTCTGAGATCTTTATCCCCAAGTCTTATGTAACTTTCCCAAATAAAAATTATTCACAAGCCCCATGCGAGTGCCAAAACCTCATCAATTTATCTGCATTGGTTCCAGTTCTTTGCCTTATTTCTTAGGTTCTCACCATCCTTGGTCCAAAACTGGAAGATACTCTCAAAGGAAAAGTTTTTGCTTCCCTCTCAGAATCTTTTCTTGCCCATTTGCTTCAGCAGCAATCTGACTTTTCCAATCAGATTTTTAAAAATTGTATCAAGCCTTTCTAGTTGTTTTGACAGAAGTATATGGTCTGCTATAAGCTGCTCCATCAAAAAAATTTACAATAGGAAATTTTCTAACACAAATGCCCCCAAGAAAAGGGAAGGCCGAAGTGTAGGGTCAAAAAGAAACCTATCTACAGTTTAGTCAAGCTGAGGGGAACTTCAAGGCTGATTTGGTCACAAACTAGCTCAAAACCTATGTGATATCACACAGAAATTCTTTAAACTTCTCTTTTTTCCTCAGTCAATACAACAACATAACAATATCCCTGTGGTAGTTATATTTCTACACCTACTTTATGGAAGAAGGATCCTTCGCTTAGATACCTTGACCCTGGCCACTTATCTAAGAAGTGACAGATGTCTATTTTTGAAATTCAAGAGCCTATTTTTTTAACCATTTTGTTGTAGAGATGAAATGGACCTTATCATGACATAATTTCCCCCCTTTTACAACATTTTGTTTATCATTGTGGTGCATTTGTTTAAATCACTGTGTTGAGGGAGTCTAACAAATCTAGCTTACATTTCATTAATTTTGTACATGTTAATAGCAACTCTTAACCCCAAACATCACCACAGTTCAATGACACAGGCTATTAAAAGAAAATCCTTTGTGTACACTATATAGTTTCAAAGGAAATAAGGAGGATTAGCATATTTTATTACCAGTTCCATCAGAGCCACATTTTTTTGTAAAAAAAAAAAGGGCACTTGTGGCAGCTACTTCCTAACCATTCCAACAAAAAGAATAACTACTGATTCGGATGGATAACAAACACTATGTTAGCCCTCTGAACAAGAGATTCGCATCTTTTCTCACATAATAGCATCCTGTGAGGTAGTTATTTTCTCCATCTTAAATAAGCCTAAGTAACTAGCACATAAATCATTAAAATTTGAATCTGAGATTTAATTCCATATTAGCTGATTCCAGTGTTTGCACTCAGTGGCTTCCCTCTATTGCTGTGGTTCTGGGCTGTTTATCAGCTTTCTCCTTTTCTTACTTCCTCCTTTCTCTGCCTTTCAGCTTTCCTTGACAAACTTTTTTTTCCCCAACTATCTCACAAACTTGAATAAATTAGCATTTTGGGTAACACACTTTCACACTTTCATATTTGAGCAATTTGAGTAATACAACCTTCTAAATGGAAGGCTTTCCCTAAGATACTAACAGTAATTACAAAAAAAAAAAAAAAAAAGATTTTTTTTTTTTAATTGGGAAAAAGTAAAGAAATGTTTCTATTTTCACAGGCTTACATTTTTATTCAATTATAATTAAGATACAATAGCTTTTATAGTAGGTTTCACTGATGTGTAGTGGAAGATATCAATGATTAAAAGCATTCTTCAAATTGTACTTTTATACCTTTAAAAAATGCTTAGAAACCTGTTTCAGTGTTTTTTAATCCTCGCTAGAGAAATACCTGAGTAGTTTATAAAAATAAAAATTATAAAAATACAAACACTACTCCACACTTATCCCAGAATTACTAGGTATTTGTGTTTTTTAAAATGCTCATAGCTAAGTCTCGTGTACAGCCTGGCACTGAAAGTCCCTGTCTAATCTTTTTGATTAACATTTTAACACATTGACCAGATTAGCTTAAAAACCATGAAAAAAGTACTTACTTAGCTTCTGTGCTATGTAAACAAGCATGTTAATGTTTCTGGATGTTCACCAAATATTTTCAGTTCTCTCTCTGGGTATCTGATTGGATCGTATGTCTTAGCTCCCTTGTGTTTGGGAGGAGCCATGTGCCTGTAAAATTGTATCTCTGGGCCAGAATGCTTAATTGCCAGTTCAGATAGACTTCTGCCACCAAAACACAGTGGGAGGACCAGTAACATCAGCATCACCTGAACATCCCTGGAAATGCAGATTATTAGACACTGCGCAGGGGTACTGAATTGTAACTGGTATTTTTCTCAAGATCCTCAGTTGAACTCATGCAAATTAAAGTTTGAAAAGCACCGCGCTAGAGTTCTAGTTGTCCCTGGCACTGAGGCCAACAACATTTGAAGAGCTGGCTGGGGTAGCAATGTTTAAAATGGTGGTCCATTTGTCAGCCTGGAACTCTGAGTGACTAATGGGCAGAGCTCCATGCCATTTGAGGATAGGCATGCAGCATGAACTAAACCTTTGTGTTTTAAGATGGTTATGTGGCTGGATTCTGCAACATAACGTGTTCCTTACTGACAGTGTATCTCAGATGTCTTTCTTTTTCCTCTCTTTGAACTCAGTTATGAAATATAATGTCAAATTAAAATCAAAACAGCTATAAATATTTTTCAATTAAAACACAGATTCTTAGCATCAAAATCAAAGATTTATATTGGTAGGAAGATAAATTCAAGATTAACCAGAGATGGGAGACTACACCAGCCACACTAGAGGAGCACTGGATAGATTTCAATTAATTCAGTCTTTGAGGAAATAGTTTTGAGTTGAGACTAGTGAGAGGAGAAAAAATGGCTGCATCTGTTTCAATATTTGAAATTCCTGGTATTTAACAAAAGCCAAATTTATAGGTGAAGAGCGGGGAGAGGAAGATTATCACAAGTTGCCATATGGGCAGCTCTGTTTACTAAGCAAGGAAAAAACAGGTGGGTAAAAAAAGAGAACAGGAAATAGAGAGAGAAGAGAGGAATAGAAATAGTAACAAAAATTTCGGGCTTACCACAGCTTGCTCTTTTATTTCAAACCTAGAAAATAGCTCTGGGCATGCTTGCCTTGATGAACTGGAAAAGTTCCACACATTAAGGCCAGCAACCCTGACATAAGGCCATATCGAGAATGAATACATCTTTTCGACGAAGGGCTAATCTTGTACAAACACATTGCAGGGCATTTTCAGGTCCTCTAATGACCCCAGACTCTCTCTTGCAACATTTTGTTAATGGAGAAGATATTTGTGTTAAACATTGTGCAGATTAAACTGGGGGATTATTTTTCCTGCATTTTAAAAATATCATTCTGCCCTGTAGACCATTCCTGACTGAGGAATACAAAATATAACTGAATTTTCCTTTGCTTCATTAGTGGAGGCTTAAAATTTAAAAGGGTTCTTTAATTTTTTTTTCCTTTAAAACATGCCTATATTTTTCTTTCTAGGACACCTTAGGGTACCAGTGACCTTATAATAGAAATACAATATCTATAGACTAGATGCTCAATTTATTTAATCACCTAGTACTTATTTATTTTAAAAAATATGCGTACAGGCTCTCTATGTACTAGACACTGTAGTGGGAGCATTTGATAGTGAAAAACGAGATACACAAAGTCTAGTTCCTGTGCAGCTTATGCTCTGGTATAATACTGTGTCCTCTGTATAAATGTAAGTCAATTATTTCCACCAGGAATGCTGACCAATACCTCAATTCTCTGGTGACTGTAATGAACACACCTCCCTTGCTAATATGGCTTCATTTTATGGTACACTAATTTCCACCTTACTTGACATATTAAGGTCTTTTTATACTTGGCCATTTTTTTCAATCTTTTGGCTAACCATTTTCTTAGCATTTACTATCATAGAACTTAGCCTTCTGACAGTGCTGCTTTCTGAATACATCTCTGCTTTTATTTATCTGTAGTGTTTCCAAAAAATGTGAGTTAAACTACAACACGGTAAGAAGAAATTTGTGTATCAGTTTCACTGAAAATCTATGACCTATCTACAAAGGATGCCAAGTCTCGGCGGTACCTAGGAGGCAGGCTGAGACCATACCAAGAGTTCGATTACCCAGAGTGCTTTCAAAATTAAGCTCTAGGCTACTGTGAAGGATTAATGTACTGATCGAAGAATTTAGTAAGCAGGTGATATCTGTATAATATTTAGATGAGGGGAAGATTAAGAAAATAGTTAGGGATTGGGGTAGAGTAAGCTAAATTGGTCAAGTCAACTAATTGAAAAATTGGTTGGAAATCAACATTGCAAATTTGAGTATTCATGTGTCAGATCATTTCTGTACACAGTTTTATTCACTCTGCTAAACCTGGACGTGTCTTTAAAGCCATAAAACTAGGTTATACAAATAAATAAATGAATAAATAAATATATTTTATATTTATAGCACATTTTATTCTGAATGAATCCAAATCTGGGAAATACATAGGGTTAAATCTTAGCTATTGCAAGAATAAGGATGGATATGATTTTGGTGTCGAAGGAATCACCAGCATATCTATGATAACTCTGTTATTTCCCTCATCATGTTGTTGGGAAGGAGAAGATATTTGGGAAAGCGTTTCACAACCTAGTAAGCACTTTACCTATGAGAAGTGATAAAATCTCAATTATTACTATTACTGTGCTTGTTTCAATGTAACTTAGACACTGAGATAGCATGGCTTATATATTGCAAGGGCAATGTTCTCCAGTAAAACACATTCTGATTTTGTCAGCAACATCAGTCAGATGCATTTGTGGTAGGTAAATCTGACCTGTCATCTTCTCTGATGCTCTTGCACTGCAGAGCTAAAATAGTGCACTGTGCCTTCTTCCCTGTTTCTAGGTAAAACTGCACACATGTGTTACAAATTGATACCTATTTATGATAGAGAAAATAGGAGGGTGAAAATAGAGTGCTTGTCATCTTGTCACAACATGAGGATGCTGGAAGGTAATGTGTCATTCTTGTTATCTTTAGGGGGAAGAAAACAGATTTTCCTTTCAACAAATGTCAAAAGGAAAACTTAGACTGCCACATATGGTCGTATTTCCAGAGCCTGGCCCAACTTGGCAACTGCAAGGCTAAGTTGTGAATAGAGCCATCCAGAGATATAGTTTTGAGGGGAGCAGGTAGGACATTACAGGGAGAGAAGAGTAAGAAGATATGAATGAAGAACCAGAGGACAAGAAAGCAAATACACTAAGAAAGTACCCATGGAGAATTAATATGCCATGAACACTTGTACTAACTAGAAATACATAGAGATAAATCTCTGTCTTTGTACCTAAAGGTTCCTACACACATATCCATGTATATCAACACATACTCTGTCTTAGTTTGGATTTCTCTAGAAGCAGACAGTATACATCGAGTTGAGTAAGAGAAGTTTGTCTGGAAAGTGATTCCAGGAACTACCAATAGGGGAATAGGAAGAGAAGAAAGCATGAATAAGGTGTGTTAGTTAGCTAGTTAGGGATATGGGCAGCTGGGGCTCCATATCTGGGGCACCACTGGACGAAGCTTCAAAACACACCTCCGTGTAATCCCACATGAGGGGCAAAGAAACTGGGACATTATCCATCGATTTCCATTTACCTTGGTTGAAAGCTGTTCTCAAGGACATTAATGTCCAGGCCCCTCATCCTCCATATTCCTTGGCTAAGGACATACCTGCTCTCAGTAAACTCTTCAGGAAGTTTGAAGGTTTTCAACAAGAAGCGGTCCATGTTTACGAGATGATAAGTGTTGAAGACACATGATCAAGGTTATTGACAGTGTCCACTATATACATCAGTGTCCTCAGACTCTATGATGCTTGCTTCTGATTTTTCTTACTTGAACCTGATTCTTATTATTCATTTCACCAAATACCACCTGTGGAAGGATATCTCAGGCTCTTGTGTTGGACAGGAAGGCATTTGCTTCATACTGCCATCTTCCATCTGGGTATCTAGGTAGCACTGTCAAGTAAAACTGTAAGGTGAACACAAATGCAAACCATACAAGTAATTTTCACTTTCCCAGTAGCCATTTTAAAACAAAGTAAATTAAAAACATGAAATTAAGAAGAAATACAGATGGCCAATAGACATTTGAAAGGATGCTCAAGGTCACTAATCATCAGAGAAATGCAAATTAAAACTACAATGAGATATCACCTCACACTGTCAGAATAGCTATCCTCAATAAATCAAAAAGCAAGTGTTGGCAAGGATGTGGAGAAAAAGGAACTCTCATATAGTTTTGGTGGGATTGTAAATTGATACAGCCACTATGGAAAATAGTCTAGAGGTTTCTCAAAAAATTAAAAATGGATATACCTTTTGACTCAGCAATTGAACTTATGGATATTTATCAAAGAAAAACAAACAATAATTTGTAAAGATCTATGCACCCCTATGTTCATGGCAGCACAATTTACAATAGCCAGATATAGAAGCAACCTAAATGCCTATCAACAGATGATTGGATAAAGAAGTTATGGTTTATATATACAATGGAATATTACTCAGCCATTAAAAAATTGAACTCTTACAATCTGCAATGCATGGATGGACCTAGAAGTTATTATGCCAAGTGAAATAATTCGGAAAGACAAAGATAAATACTATATGATTTCACTTATATGCAGAATCTAAGGAACAAAAAGAAGAAACTAATCAAAAACAGACTCACAAATATAGTGAATAATTTGGTGATGGACAGAGGGGAGGGGAGTTGCAGGGCTGGGAAAATGAGTGAAGGGTTTAAGAAGTACAAATTATTAGTTGATAGATGGTCATGGGAATGGAGAGCATGGCATAAGGAATGCAGTTTACATTAATGTATTGACTCCAGGAGTGATGGTTGAGGAAACTCTTCCATTGCCTATAGTTAAGTTTCTACACTCTAGCAAAGTGGGGTATGAAAAATATGTGTGGATCCTCCTGCTTTACTTCCTTATATATACTTTGTATAGTCCTCTCCCACATTATGTCACGATGGTCTGTGCGACCAATAAAATAAAGCATAAGTGATAGTATGTCACTTCCAAAATCAGGTTACAAAAGAGACCTTGCTCTCTCTCTCATTGCTCGCTCTGGGGAAAGTCAGCAGCCATGACGAGAGAACAGCCCTGTGGAGAGGCCTATGTAATGAGAAACTGATTCCTGTCAATGGCTTCATAACTGAACTTAGAAGTGGATCTTCTAGTCCTGCTCAAATTTCAGAGATGCAAGTCCAATTTGCAGACTGACTGCAACCTCATAAGAGAGCCTGAGGCAGAATGAGCCAGCATAGGCGTTCCTAGGTACGGATCTCAGAAATGGAGTGAGATAATCAATGTTAGTTGTTTGACTGCTAAGTTTCGGGGTAATTTGTTACATAGCAACAAATAACTAATACAAGAAAATAATTTTAATTATAGATCAATGAAGAGAGATTTGTGTTCATTACAGTCAGATTAAAAGGAATAAGTGTGAAGCCTGAGGAAGATAAAATCAGGTCATGACAGGAAGAGAGTAGAAAGTGAGGAACATTAGGGAAAAGAAAATGGTAGTTCAGAATTTCTTCAAATGTAGCAAAGATACCAAAAGACTTGTCTTCCTCGTTTGCTAGTCAACTGTAAAAGCGGGTCAGGATGATTTATTACAGGGAGCTGCTAGTTCTAGAAGTCATCCAGGTGTCATCCAGATCATCAACAAAGGGGAAAAAAAGAGAAAAGGAAAAGATCATCCTCATAGAGTTTAGGACTAGTCTGAATTCTGAGACTACATATCAGAGGCAACGGAACCTATAGTTATGCCCCCAACCTGGAATTTCACCTAGTATTAAATAAGGTCTGGGTCCTCCCTGGAGCCAACGCTGCAGAAATGTTAACTACATCTCTAAGAAAGCCATGCCATGGGACTAGGGTACAAAATGCTTTATGTGAGCTTCATTAATCTTATTAAATAACATGTCTTTGCCACTCATTGATTAGACATACAAATCATTCATCCCCATAAGGAATTGCAAAGGAATCTAAAGTCACTCAAAACCAAGCCTTGTGCTGCCTGTGGTTGTCAAGGTAACAAACATCTTACAATTCTAAGCAAACAGACCTCTGCAGATTATTTTGAAGCCACCACAGGTATTAGCCAGCCTTCCGCCTCGTACTTCATGTAACTGTTTCCAGAGGCATTCTCAGGAGAGCTAATCAAGATATTAAGTTTACCCACAGACAACCAGCATGCCAATACCCTGTAGCAAGTTAAGAGAAATAAATAAGATTTTCTTTGTGTTCCTTCAAGCTTAGATGTGAAGTCCTTCAGAGCCGGGTGGAAGCCCCCTCTGCTATCAGTGCTTGTTACAGCAGCTGTGTTCAGGGCAGTGACTGCAGGAGACCCATCAGGAGTATGGAGATGCAAACTCTACTTGCTCCTTCATATTGAGCACAGTGGTGATTATAGATGGTACCATTTCCTAACTGCTTGCAATGGGGTTAGGCACTTCTAAACATGACCTCATGTTTCCAACATTATCCTATGAAGACTGGTGTTAACATACTCATTTTAAAGATGGGGAACTTGAGGCTCAGTGTATGATTGAATTCTTACCCAAAACACACAACTATTGAGTGACAGAAACTGAAAAGGAACTAAAGACTGTCTGGCTTCACCAATAGGGAACATATCCACTGTGATTTTTCTCACTATCACCTACCACTTCCTGCAATTGAATCTTACCTTTCCTGTTTCTTTTTTTAGGCCACATTTACTATGAAACATTTTCTCCCCATGTCTGCAAGAATGATATTAAAAGTATTTAAAAATTGGTGTAGCATGAGAGTTGTCCAGTCAGCACAGGTGCCTAATGTGGTTAGTGCAGGCAAGGGTCCTGGAGGCCCCCAAAGCCAGAGGTAGGCCCTGAAGGATTCCAGGAGGTACCATGGAGAGGCAAGCAGGATGCTCAGGAATTTGGGACAGTGCCTACTTATCAACTATTATATAAGTCTTTTGATATTTTAGTAGGAGGAGTAGTTATATTTGTAAAGACTAGATAAGTGTCAGTACTAACTAGCTAAACCAATTAAGAACTCTTACCTCGTGAACAATGTTTTGCTCTAGAATTTCTACCAGGAAAAATGTAGAAAAGTTTGTGTACTGTGTAGGAACACATATTTAGTCTCTCATGTAGAGACTGGTGGTAGCACTACTAAGAATATAATACAACTGAAAATGTGGTTAGTGATTTTAGCTACATAACCCCAGTTTTCTCAGAGCTGAAAAACTCTGCACTGAATACTAAAAAAATTTATAAATAACCTAATCTTCTTCGTTGGTTTTTCATACTGCATTTTGAAATATAACATGTAAAATGTTCACTGAAGAAAATTTAGAAAATGAACAAAATTTGATCTTTTAAATTGAGTTTCACATTCTTGGGAATAAATATGTTAATGTGCTACTTTATTGGTTCAACAAACTCCTGTCATTTTTGTCATGATAGTCTCTGATGAGCAAATAGTTGCATGATGTTTTATTTGAGATAGTTGACAACTAAGGGGAAGAGGGAAAAGAAGTGGAGGATGTTCCAGAGAAATGTGCAGCATGCAGTGAGAAAAGTTTCTGAAGCTAACCCACAATGTGCAGACGAATGAGCACCATTAACAAGCCATCGGAGAAACTGAGTGGATGTATTTCCTTAAATAACATAATGAAAAAGTTCTGTATCGTTAGTAATATCCTAAAAAGCTTTACTATATATGATGACCATTCAAAATGTCCTAAAAAATAGTTTATATCTGATTATATAGCTGTGAAACTATAAACAAATAAACTAAAAACAGGTCAAATTTTTAAAATACCTTAAAATAATGAAAACCATATTTATACCTTAGAGATTCTCATGTAATAAAACAACACTTAATGCTTCACATTATTTGTTTTTCTTAGAGGACCTTGCTGCAAATAGACATTTCAGACTGATCAAGGCATAAAAATAAGCATTCTTCTTGGCCCACCATTCTCCATTTAATACAAAAATACCCATTGAGACACAACAGTTAATACTATGTTAGGCATTTTTTTTTAACTGATTTTTAAAATTTTGACTAAGTCTCTATTAATTTAACCTTTGAACTAGTTTTTTTTGTTTGCTTTTTTTTTTTTTTTTTTTTTTTTTTGGTAGAGTGAAACTTATATTGCCACTGCTGCTATCCCTGCCATTGTATTCAAAGAATTTTGGGGTGCCATGATTTTAATATAGAAAATCATCTTGGACTTGACATACCTAGGCCTAATAGAAGTTGAAGACTATCAAAGTCAGTGGTTGCTGGCAGTGGTATGGGCAACTTTACAGTTCCTTCCACACAAAAATACAAACTACTTCCTTGACCTTTGAGCTTAGCTGCAGACTTGTTTTAATCAAAGGAATGTGGGTATGAGTGCCAGTATTCTGGTTCTAAACCCAGGTTTTAGAAGGCCTCTTCTGTTTCCAGTTCACCTCTTTGCTTCCTTTTATTGCTGTGAAAGTAGCTTCCTCTGGATGGTCACACTTCCTTTAGGTCGGGCCCCAAACTGAACTCGCCAGGAACAGAACCACTGGGAGCAAACCTAGCCAGTCCCATGAGCCAGGAGATCTGCATAGCCAAATCCAACCTAGATGAGCTGTCCCAGGACATTTAGGTGTGACAGAAATTAATGCTTATTGTTAATGACGCGAAGATTTTGTAGTTGCTTGTTACATAACAAAATGTTGTCAACAGTTGATCAATACGCTGGAAGTGGCCTTTTAGTAAGGAGTTAATTAGAAGTGGCGTGTACAGTGATACAAATGACCTTCATTGTCTTCCTAATATAATCTTTCCAGTAATATTCTCTGTTCTAATCATGAAAACCCAGAACATCTTAAGTGGCAGGAATAGTATCAGCAAAGGTTCAAAGGTTTCATATACTATCACTATCATTCAGTATATGAAAAAAAACTACGATGATGAAAAAAATCAATTTAGACTTAAAATTAAGTTAACCAAATATATAATAGTTCATTTAACTGATTTGTATTGTCATTTTATTTATTTCTCTTTCTTTAGGTAATAGAAATATTATCACAATATCTTAAAAAGAAAAATGCAGATTGAAACAGAGAGGGCCACTAGAATTCAGTAAGTAACAGTAATTACTGGATTCCAGTAATTAATCCAGATCAGTAATTAAGGTTTCTCGGCTTAAATGTTCACATCTTCACTTTGATTTGATCAAAACAAATAAAAATTAATTTTCTTGGGAAAGTTCATTAGTAGAGAACAAAATAAGTGGAAGTCTCTCTCTAAATATTAAATGCATGCAGTTTACTACACATAATGCAATGATGCACATAATTCATGCACGAGCCCTGCTTCTCAGAGCTATGCAAATTTGCTTTGGGTCTTTCTTTCACATTATATGTTGGATTACACAAAATGTAGCTTTATATAGTGCATGCAAATGTAGACACAGCTCTCTCTTCTCTGAGTAAGAATAGAAATAATACAACCTGCCAAAAATTGTTTTTTATCTTAGTCAAAGTTTCTAAAGAAGAAAAATAGCAGAGCTCTCAAATTTCTTCACTGTAGAAAGAGGTTAATACAGTTCCAGACAGAGGTCAATGCATTGATCAGTGTAGCTTCAAACAAGGAGGTAGGTCTTTTCACAGTGTTCACAATACATCTCAAAATTATCAAAACATTGCCAGTTTTATTTTTTGTTGTTCCTTAAACAAAAATATATTTTAAAAATCTTTTGCAAAACAGTAATTGTTAAATAATTCCATGTGTAGCTCCATCAGATACACTTATTTTAATTACATCAAAAAACTTTTCTTTCTACAAATATCATGTAAAATACTTTCATTTGATAGATACTACATAAAAATGAAGGATTATGAATATAAGTCGTTGGAATTAAAAATATAAGAGAAATTGAAGAATATACGGGAGAGGAAAGATAATTTTCTTCCCTATTTCCCATTCCCTGGAAAGACTATCTTTTAGTAAATATTGGAATTTAGTAAGTATTCTTTTACCACACAGGGAACTAAGGAACAAAATAAACCCTTATTATTATTTCAGATTACTGACTAATATCCCTGAGTCAATGACCACTGCCTTTCTTTCTGAGATGATTATTTCTTTTCAACCATCCCTTAGTGTTTCTGCTTTCACTAACCATTCATTCATTTATTCATTTATCAAATATGTATTGGACACCTGCTGTTTTCTAGGCACTGGGTATGAAGTAGTTTACAGAACAGATGTGGCCTTAGCCCTCTTGGAGTTTACAGTTCAATAGAAAAGATATATGCTAAGCATATTGATATGGAGATAAACAAACAATTTCAAATAGTAATCAGTGCAATGAAGACAAAGAAACTGGGTTCTCTGAAAGAGAAAGGAAAACTTAATTTAGATCAGGTGGTCAACCAAAGAAGAATTGCTATTTAAACTAATATCTGAAGAATGCAAAAAGACTGGCCTTGGAATGGAGCTGTCTCCAAGCAGTGGGGAAGGTACAAACAAGAGAGACTACTAGCTCTTCAAAATTTTGGAGATATTTCCTGTGTGCTTTCATCTCATTCTTAGGTCATGGTACCTTTTATTTTCTCTTAATGGATATGTTGTTTTCAAAGCTGCTTGCAGGCAGTGAACTTGTTTAGAGCCATTTTTTATCACCCATCACAAACTGTCGTGCATTCCAAGATCACAAACATAAATGCCTCCAGGGTTTAGATTGAGGAAAGTTGATGAAAAATAATTATTTTATTCTTAACTTAGGTCAAGGGAATTTTTTTTTTTTTTTTCTTCCTCACTGAATCACTCAGGCTTCATTAAGGAAAACGAAAGTCATTCAATGTATTCCAAGGATGATACAGCTACTTCGAAACTCATACCTGTGGCCTGCACCATACATCTGTCCCTTACACCCTCTGGTGTCCTTCCTCTTCTATCTTCAAAATCTCACTGGTGACTCTTATTAACAAACCAGATCTGTGATTATGTAGGGCAATGGATTCTAGGAAGGATAGTTTCTAGTATCTCTTCGGCAATGCACTTTGCCTACTTAACATTCATATACACCCTTTTAGCCACAAACTTCCAAATAATAAAACAAGATCTGTCTTCTATCTGGAATGATGATACTACTCTTTGATCAACTAAAGACTTACTCACTTCTTCTCAAAAGGTTTAGAATTCCATTCTGTCCCAGTATTCATCTTAGGGCAATACTCTTTTTCTACACAGTCACATCTCCCTTTGTTTTCCTGTAACTTAGACATTTAAATTTATAGCATTAATCACTGTTAGCATTGTTAACACAGCTTATTTAATAGATAGTATCGGGAGGGAAAATGGTTGATATATAAAAATTGCATACATAACAAAACAAGTGAGAAAAATATTTATAGATACTATAATCTATATATCTATAAGTAGTCATATGTCTTCTTCCATCTCTATCATAGCTTCCAAGTTCTACTTTATAATAATAGTGAATATCTTAAGATGATATGCAGCATGAAATGAATAATGTATTCCACTTCTTTTCCAGTTAATCCCATGCTTGTCTATTTTGTGCACAGTTAATCAAGGCAGTTTTCTCTCTCCATAAAAATATTCTTAATTTGTAGAGTCTCTTCAAAGCTGAGATAGACTTGGAAATTGTTACTAAAATTTAAAGACAAATAAAATAGCTTCGTTTTTATTAGAAATTTATATTTTGCACCTAAGAGGGCCTGTAATTATAGTGAGAGTTAGCATTTACTGAATTTTTGAAGGAAAGAAGAGTATTGCGCTGACAGCAATAGGTAAAGGAGGTGACATGACAGAAGGAAGTATGGCTTGAAATTGCAGATTAGCAGCAAGGACAAGAAGACAAGAAAAGTGCAAGGACAAGCATTTTTACTTGGGCACAGACATAAATATCTGTCCTCCTTTTTTCCCCTACCCCCTACCACTACCATACACTCAAGCTGAAGAAGCCTAAATTCATTCTTTCTAATGGAATATACTCTGGGAATGCTAAAAACTGAAATTAAAAAAAAAAAAACCTAAAATTATTGGAATGCAAATTATTGGTCATGCCTGGCAATATCTTCAAGTTAGTCTCTTGGAAGATGGGGAATGGATAAGTAGAGGACAACATTTTGGCTGGACACAGCTGGGATTTAAATATTTCTGATCTCAAAGGAGGGAAATTAGTGATATAAAAGACAGGAAGCTAAGACAACAGCTAGCTGGGCTGAGAAATCAGTTTTTTAAACCAAAACTAAATGTATAGGCAACAACGTTAGAAAGTGGTGTTGCTTATTGTCAGGAAAAGGCTAAATTTATAAGAAGAGGTATTGAAGGAGGGGAACATATCTAGATCTTAGTACAGCAAATGAAAAAAGAAACTAGACTTTAGAGTTCAATAATGGAAAACAAATTCTGTAAGATAATTTATTTTTTACTCTCTCACTCAACAAACTATTATTAAGCATAATTTATTGTTTCAGGAACTTCCCAGGGCCTTAGCAAAGTGAAAATGGAAAATAACCTAATCCTTAGCCCAGGTGGATTACACTGTAACCTTTTCTTATCTCCTCAGGACTGTGAAATGCTCTAGCCCCAAAGCTATGTGTTAAGAAAAATTTCAACTTGGTAGAATGTGGAGCTATCATTACTAAAATTGTAAATGTATAAAAAGAAAACATAAATACTCTTAAAGATCCCTCTTTCCCCCCAGCAGGTCCCCAATTTTGAGATAAGTTCAATAACATTTAAAGCTGGAACAAAATTTGGCTTAGTGTAGGTGAAAAAAAAAAAAAACTGACTACAGCTTTTTTTCTATTTCATTTCTCAATTTTATGTATCAGCCGAAAACTAGAATCATTATGCAAAAAAAAAAAAAAAAAAAAAAAGCTATGGTTCTTCTTTACTGAAATGTTTGTGTTCTCTAAATTAGAATATCATCTTCAGTGCAGATAAAAATTTGTAGATTGCTCCTTAAACCCTTTTCATAAAGACTCCATTTCTGAGTTCTGTTTCAGTTGGCAGCTTAACTTTGGATGTCATTCTAGCTTTAAAACTCTCTCTCAGATTTCCCTTTTAAATTAATTAGACTGCAACTTAATTTCTATTTGATAAGAGATAAGTAAATGAAACATATTCTCTCGGTGTATAAACCACTCTGCGAGAAAAGTTTATAACTTTTGAGAAACGCATGCACATATACACGTATGGCATCCACTGTTACTTCAGCTCTGTCAATACTCTAATGACTCAAAAAAGTTAAAAAGAATGTCTCAAATACCTAACATTTACACTAGAGGAACTTGGTTTGAATTTTATGTATGGTACTTAGACAAATAGCAGAAAATAAAAAACATAATAATAATAGTAATAATAACAAGTATCTATTAATAGCTAATGTTATTATTCCCTTTAGTGGTGTTATTATATTATTACTTTATTTACTTTAAAATTTCAAAATTGTCAGAAATTTAATAAAACTATAACTAATATTAAATATTAAATTTATTTTAAATATCATTTACATTATTTGTTAATTTATCTCGACTCAAAGTGCAAATCTATGTGGCAATTTAACTACTATCATTAATTCTTTATGAATTAGCTGTGACTATCTAGCTTGCTTTAGAAGGCTTTTGTACATCTAATTAGCACTAATAGAAAATGCCTTTAATTGTTCAAATTGAAACAAAAAATATGACAGTAGTTATTCTTATCTGGAAAATGTGGAGACTCAGAGTCTAAGTCATCTTATTAAAAGAGATAACATAGCAGTCAGTTGAAAGATACCAAGGAAATCTATTCATTTTTATGTGTAACTAGTTTTTTAACCTAAATACCTTTGCAAATTAGCATCCTTAAAATTTCTATATGCTTCTAAACAGGGAGGTACATTGGGGGTTTTTAACCATGAATTGAAAAGAAATTAATAAGAGGAGGGAGGGAATTAAGGAAGGAGAGGGTGAAAGAAATAGACACCTAATACTAAATAAATGAATGAAGAAAGAAAGAAAGAAAGAAAGAAAGAGAGAGAGAGAGAGAGAGAGAGAGAGAGAAGAGAGAGAGAAGAGAGAGAAAGAAAGAAAGAAAGAAAGAAAGAAAGAAGAAAGAAAGAAAGAAAGAAAGAAAGAAAGAAAGAAAGAAAAGAAAAGAAAAGAAAAGAAAGACAGAAATGCTAATTATCAATCTGTCCTTGGGCTCTCTGAAGAGGTTGGTTCATTCATCTATTAATTTCTTTTTCAGGAAATAATTTAGAGAATGTTTATTGTGATTCAGTTATTATGGCAAACATTGGGAATACTTAATTGTAAAAATGCTGTTCCTCCCCTCAAGAAGCTCGCAATTAAATTGAGAAACAGACTCAAATATGTTGTGGTAATGGCTAAGGTTGCTGTATATAGGGGGGCAGTGACACATGGGGGCAATGTAGGTACGTCCGCCTAGCGAATTCAGAGAAAGTTTTATGGAACACAGGACATATGAGCTGTCTCCTGCAGGAGGAATAGGAGTTTTTCAAATCAATTGAAAAGAAGGTGTTGCCAGCAGAGGGATTGGCATATGCAAAAGCATAGAAACATCATGCTGAGTTAAAGAAACTGCGAAATGTTTTCTGTGACACAAGTACAGGCTCCATTTAAAAGATGGTCTGTTTTCGGTTATTACTACTTGAAGGGTAGACTATTTGTTCCTTGAAAGCATAGTGCTTCTAATCCATGATGATTTAAATTGAGTTCAAGTGAATTGAAATCCAGACAGCCAGCAAGTGGGATAAATAACCATAGCTTCATAAGTCACATAATGGGTCCAGTGTAAGTTGCCCATGACCCAGAGCTCTGGCAAAGACCCAATTATCTGGCAACTGGAGGAAATATATATAGGTGGAGTCATGTGTACTTCACAGTGATTATCAAACAATAATCTAGATCACGGACAGGTAGTGCAAAACTGGGTCCTACTCATGAGCAAATAGAGCAGGAGCAGGGTCTGAGCTGATTGTGGAACAGGACTGTAATGCTGGGTGTCTGGGGGTGTTGCTCTATGCCTTCCCAGCTTAAGAGAAAAGGAGAAAGTCAATGTTAGGTCAAACCACATAAAATTGCCTTAATAACCCTTTTTTGAACTATAAAAATGACAATTTCACATGGTTTAATCTACTATTTGCTGAGTGCTTCCCCAGTTTCCTACATACTATAATAATTACCTAATTTAATATAAAACTTCCAAGCATCCTTCAAGATAAAGCTCCATTCTACAGAAAGGAAACCAAAGATCAAAGTGCTGGTGTGACACCTCAAGAGAGAAAGTTGTTAAGTATATAAATAGCTATATCTCTGGTTACAAGCTGGAGAATTTCACCAGGATTTCAATCTGTGCATTAAGCAGTCCAAGTAGACAACAACCACTCTGAAATCAAATAATACATAGGAGGTGGCTTACATCAGGAGAGGCAGTGAACCAGGATATAAACCCTAGGTCTACAGAATTTGGTTCTTCATTATTCTTCTCCTCTCTACCATTTACCTCTTTATCTTGGTTCCTATCTTCATCTCCCTTTTTTTGAAATCATGAAAAAATACATACCTAAAGGTTAGAGCATGACAGGTAAAACTATGTAGTAGTTAGTTACAATTTTTAGAATCAAAGTTAAGATATATAAGAACATTCAGGCTTTATTAAGTGAAAAAATCAGAATTTACAATGAAGAGTAGTTGTTCAAACTATCTGTCATCCATCTATCTGAATAGTTATTTTGCCAGGAGAAAAGGTGGCTGGAATGTCATCTCTGAGGAGAAAGATGCTTCTGCTAATCTGATTACTTCCTTAGTTTTCTACTGTTATTTTTATTAGGAATAAAATAAAAATATAATGCTGCTATTTTCAAGTCATCCAATTTTATATCCCTAGTTTTGAAAGCAGCGTTGCCTCGGAAATATAGTGGGGTCCAAAGAAGGCATTTCCAATAAACCTTGTCCATTCTATGTTCCTTATTTTAAAGGACAGTGCATTATTAAACAATAAAATTTTAAGATGTTATAATTATCTCAAAAAACAACAATAAAACCAGTTTTTGTAAATTGCAGTATTTAAAAAAAAAAAGTTGTATTTTTTCCTTTCTTCTCCTGTGCCCCCCCCAACTAGCCAAAATAATTTTTTTTATATAGCTCATTTGGATCCTTGGCCATTTTTGAAAGGAAGAGGCTAGTATGGTTATAAACTCAGCACAATGATTTCTTGAGTAGGACTATTAGCCCTACCTTTTCAGGTGTCACCATCTTTTTTTTAACAAGCTATCGATTTCCCCAAGAAAGTGGAGATAGAGATTAAATGCATCAAAGAAAATGAAGAAAGCAGAAGAAAATAAACTGTAAAGAAAAGCAGACCTAGGACAGTATTAAATGAAAAGGAAAATAAAACTCAGAATAATAGACCTGTGAGGGACCTTGAGAGGTCACAGCATACTAGAATATCTTTTAGGTAGACAAATACCTTATAGCGGTCACGCCTGCAACCTATCTTGGTTTACATATTATTACTGTAATGCCCTATTCTATCCTTAACCTTAGTATGAAAAATTTTTACTAAAATTTTTACTAACCCATCAATGATTAAAAATGCATTTGGTGAATTTGGTAGTTTCTACTCACCAAGAAGGAAATCCTCCCTTTGTCCCTTTAATGATGAAAAGATAGAATGTGATGGAATCTGATTATCCTGTTCCAATGTCAACCTTTGAGGAAGTTTTCCTCTACAGGTTTGCACTTATCTAACCATCTAGTTGATGAATCAGGCTGCTCAATTTTACTGTCATCCCTTCCTTCACAGCAGAGAACTTTCATTCTTCAGCACCAGCACAAGGAGGATTTGTGTACAGATCCTCTGATCTCTAGTGCTGTGTACGATTCATACATCATCTTTGGGCTAATCCTGAAATTTTGCTGCAACTCACTTCTCTACTGAATGAAATAGTATGTGGAGCCCATGGTGTGAGCTGCCATTTCTCACTAGAAAAATTATTCTCTACCCTGAAGTAAAAAAGAATTCAATCATACTTATGAAACACTACCCTTCATAGGTATTTCACAATAAGCATTATAATAAACATTTTAGTTCTTTAAGATACTCTATAGGCTAACATTCAATAAAACGACAGTTTTCAGATTTTCTAAAATTTAACATTATTTTGTTATATGTTTATATTTATAAGGTTATTGTTTCATTGAGATTGATGTTTTCTGTAAGAATAGATCACATGGCAATTTATTTTCTCTCTATAAAATCTATATCTTATTTTTTAAAAAGCATTTAAGACAACGAACTAGCTAATGTGATTATTTCATTCAGGCAAATATTATATAATGAAAAATAGCTTTGAAAATTTACTAAAAGATCCTTCTATTCTTTGCATTTTAACCTTCAAATATAATTTGAGTTATTTCTATCTAATACGTCATAGCATCTGGAAAAATTTATCATGTAGTGTTTAAATCACTATGAACTTCAACATAATACATATCAACCAGCTTTAAAATTCCACAAAATATACTATACAAGATAATTCAAGAAAAATGCATAAATGTACACCTGTATTTCTACCTTGGGGATTTTTAATATCTGATAAATAACAAGTACAAATTATTTAAATCCCTTGACAGAAATACAACCGTATAATGGTACACTTGTCATGCATTATCCTTTATGCAGTTCTCATCATCATCGCATTAGGATGGTTCACCTTCATATCAATTACATAACTTTATAATTAAGTTATTGCATCAGAAAAAACTTCTTATCCCATTACAGTTATAACTCACAAGCTTGAGAAGAATTAATGTGGAAGAGCGTCCAAGTATATTTATTCCTTCCAACTTTGTCTTCAGAGACTTTGGAATTCTGATAAGTGTTTCTTTAAATATTTCCAACATGTAAGGACATAAAGAGTGGTTCCCCAGGCCCTTCCTTTCTACATTAGATGCATGCCCTCTGGCACAGAATAATAGCTGAATTTTCCTAGTAGGTTTTGTGAAATTTCTCCTACAACAGGGAACACTCAAGGTATGAAAAACATCTCCATTTTATATCCAGAAAATTATATAGTTTAAATGTATTCTCAAGGGAGCCATGTCTAGATTAAGGGTTTATTTACTATAAGTAATTCTTTAACCACAGACATCCTGCTACTGGCATTCTGCAAATAAGAGCCTTTCTCATAGCAAATGATATTCCTTTATGTACACAGAGATCCATTGATGAGATCAGGCCCAATCACAGCTTCTTTTCTTCTGAGGGTGTCTCTCAGGTGAAGACAATGAATAGACAGCAGGATAGCTGCTATAACAGGGTTTCTAGTAAGGTACACTTTTTTTTTCTTTTTCTGTTTTTACTGTCTTTCTCCTTTTCTTTCCCAGAGAAAATGCTATTTACAAGTTGCTAACCTATCCATGCCAAGAAGTTCTGTCTACAAGTCACCTGGAGCAGATTTTTTCTGTTTTTGTGAGAATTATCTGTATGGTCTAATTATGAAACTAAAATGCAAGTAGGTATGATGCTCTGAGTAAAAGACATAAAACAAAATTTTTTTTGCTTGTTTTACTTATCTTTTAGCACATTGGGATAAGTTAATCAAGGTGTGGTAATTACCTTAAAGAAGAAGGAAAAAAGGTCCATCTTTTCTTCTGTATTGAAAATATCGTCTAAGGGAAGTGAGATATCGTCTAATGGAAGCTGGTACCTCAAGAAGATACTCATCATGAGAACAATAACATATTTTTATTTCAATTAGTAGCAAATGAGACTTTTCTTTTGACAAAAGTACACTAGCACCAGGGGAGTGCTCCGGGAATAATGACTGTGTACATGAAAGTAAAAGACAAAACGCTTTTATAGGATCCCACTCTAATGGAAGTAAGAGACAACAGTACCTATAATAACATTAAGAGAGAAGTCTCTTGCTTCTCCTGTGGATATTAAACAGCATTGTTATTGTGCCCTGATAATTTCTGCAGGAAAAAAGTAACATCATCAAATGGTACAAATATTAAATTAGCAGCCACAGCAGCAGCTACAGTCTCACTCTCTATATAAGGTGTTAGCAAAGGATTGTCCTTTGCACATGTGAGGCTGTGAAGAGTTCCATATCGGAGTAATAGGAGGATCTCTGCATTCAGAAGACGTGCTTGATTCCCAAAACAAGCCAAATGGAGAAATAAAGATTTGCCTTTGAACATGACCAAGTTATGGAGAACCAGTAATGGTGACTGAGAGGGCAACAGCTGCAATGGTATCAGTGGGTCAGGCAAGGCTTAAGTTTGGCTGCCATTTAAGAGTGGCTGCCTCTTCCTTATCATCCACTCACCCTTCCTTTATCAGCATCATCATCATCATCATCATCATCATCATCATCACCACCACCACTTAGCTGCCTTAAGTTTTAGCAGCAAACCCCATCTCAGTAGCTTGTAATCAGCTCTCAGATGGTGGTGGTGGAGTCTTGCAGTCTTCAGTGTGCAGGCTTGAGTTTGGCAAGAACTAAACAAGCATTCAGTCTAGGTGAATTTTGACAAAATGATGATGATGATGATGATGATGATAAAAGAAGAGAGGAGAAAGAGTGGCAGCCACTCTTGAGATAATGATGGCAAGAGGAATTCTGGGAAAGATAAAAAGGTTTTTCTTGTACTGGCGGTACCATCACATACAGTTGAGCAGGTTTTGCAAATGTGAATGGTCCCTGTCAAATTGCGCAGTGTATCTGCCTAATTCCAGATTGTTGAAGCTGATTGTATTGGTAATAACATCAATTACAGAGAGAAACACTGAGTATTCTATAATCACATAAATAGGAATTAATATATTTTGATTCATCCAAATTTACATTTGCCTATTTAAATCTGTGCATTAGCAAAAGTTAACTAAGAAAAGAGGAAGTCCTGACTTCCAGCCAGATGACTTATCATGTTGAAATAGAGAGACTCAGTGGATTGTATAACATAACTGCACTTGTCCTGCTATTATGAAGGGAAAGTTCCAAATAACTGTTAAGTCTAATCAGATTTCCTTGTATTTCCATTGTGCTTGGTGCTTGTCAGTCTGGACAGTTAGGTCACTGTGGATATATTATGATTTTACAAACTAAGCCACATTTATATCTATATTTATATTAGCTATCAATCTTTTCCTATGCATTTTTAAATATTTTATTTGTTATACATAATATTTTTAAATGATAACTTTGTTTTATCCAGCATATTCCAAACTAATTTGATGCAAAAACATTTGGTCTCCCACCATTAGCATCCCTCAGTGCTGGGGTGCTGAGGAACACCCTTGGGGAATCGTAGCTTTAAGACAGATCTGGAAGAAGGAAGGCCAGGTCATTCCTAGAGTCCCACATCTTTATCAGTTGCCACTGTTGCCTCCATTTTGAACCTAAATGAGACATTACTTACAAAGTTTTGGTTCATGAATTTTCGCACTTGAATGGCTGCTGCTTTATCTTTCTCTCTTTCCCGTGTTTCACTGTCTCAGGCTTCCAAACTTTGGTTCTATTCCACTCATGCCAACTTCCTGCCTCCCACAGCCCTCCACAATCCTTCCCCAGGAGAGCTGGGTCCCATTTGTCACACCACTAGACTCCTCTCCCAGAAGTGCATTGAGGCTCAGGAAAGCCTGTTCCTACTCTATTTTTACTAGGTTTGACCACTTCTTCAATTAAGTAGTTATGCACTAGTGAGAAATTTTATTCATACAAGAAAGTCCAAAGCCTATATGATATCAGGTACAAAATTATTCCAAGTTCGTACTATTTTTGTAACATTTATATGTTTAATGGCCTTCAGCAAGTCATTTAGCCACACTATCTTGATGAGCACTTGGCACAGCATGCACAAAGATGCACAACTATTCTGTCGTATTTACAAGAGCTGAGAAAAGAGCACCCCATATGTCCAACACTGACATTTGAAGAAGTTCCATATGCATCATTCGGTTTGATGAGCTCACACTGGAAGTTTTACCAAATCCAGTATACATCATCAAGTGTGGAGTGATAAGGATATTATATATACTATTATTAACAAAATGTTTACTATACTGATTGATGAAGGGAAAACATGCTGATTTTGCTATATTAACACTCCCACTCTAGCTTGTGTTTGCTAATTGGAAGGGGCTAGATAAGTAAGTGCCTCGACTTTCACTGCCTAAATCTCTTGCCATTTTTCACATCTTCCTGTTCCTCTGCTCACTAGATATGCAAAATTTCTCATCAATATGTCTACTATTAATAAATATTAATCTAAACAAGTTAATATTAGAATATGATAAGACATGCAAACAAGCAGAATTAAAATTCTTCTCCATTCTCCCTAAGGAAATAATTACCTTAGGGCTTAAAATTTTAAATGTTCTGCTTTCTGCCTCTAGATTTTATCATACTACCTTTGGTTAACTTTGGTTAACTAGGCAATTGTGAAAAAGCAAACCTTTCTAGTGCCCAATATTTTTGCTATGGTCCCTCTGATCTGTGAAATTCATATAAACTGAGATATTAAAAAGAGAAATGCTAGCACGAGCTCCAGAAATCTGAACTAGCTAGAAAATATCTAGAAGTCATGTTTATTATGGATGTGCCAAAGACTCCAGAACAAAAAGGTCATCAAAAATCTCCAATTTCTACTTTTCTGAGTTTGTTTATAGCAATGTTTATAAACTAAATTCTCAAAAACTTCTCAGTGTAAAACACATAGAAATGTTAGATAAAAATAACAAATATCTTTCTTAATCCATAACTGAACTCACTAGAAAGTAAAGATAGTCTCCAGAGGCCAGAATACAAAACATAGATAGGAATCAGAATGGCAGGCTGACGCTAAAGTCATGGATGCCCTGGGGGAGTTTGTCCATCTCAGTCACCAAGAAGTTTAGGTTTAATGTCTATGCCCAGAACAATAGACTGACCTTCAGCCCAAGCAAGATGATGTGTGAGAACAGAATTTGCTTCAAAAGGGCAGAAACTGAGTGGCACTTTGCCCATATTCAAAGGTAGCCTAGAAAACAACCATGAGAAAAGAGAATGGCTGACAAGAAAACTTGTCTATTTTAGCCTGAAATCTGCTTAGAAAAATTAAAGTCTACCCCAAGAATTCAACATTTGAGAAATTCTTTGATATGTATATTGGCTTAAATATTTCCGGAAACCCCAACACTAAAGCGTAATAGAGGTTAGTCCTTCATCGGCAGTATATTGGGAGCAACTGGCAGAAACAAATAAAAGTTGTTTCTGAAAGGTTCATCCTCATTTCAGGCTTTACTGAGTTCCCATAGATAAGTCTTCAGCATATATGAACTTGCAATATAACAAACAAACAAACAAACACATGAGGAAACAGGACACCCCAAGTAGGACCAGCAGAAAAATGAGGAGAACAATTAGATCTCACAGAAATCCAGATAAAACAACCATTAAACATAGAATAAAAACTATATATATTTAAAATATCAGATAATTATAAGTTATCAAAACTTCTTGCAGGAAAAATACAATATTAAAAATGAAAACCAGCCAGATATGGGAAAAATTAAATAGATATTTTAGGGATAAAAAATGTGAAATGCAATTAAATCAACTGCATACATCACATAGAATTAAATAGATAAATCATGAATTGCAATATGCATAAAAGAATTTCAAAAACTATCTCAGAGGGACAAAAAGATGGAAACTATGAAAGAGATATGAAGGTAAAATGAGAAGACCTAACATACATCTGATCTGAGTTAAACAGAAACATAAGGAGAGAAAAGATAGCCTGTAATTTTTGTAACTGATGAAACAGATATGAATCCCCAGACTCAGCTAGAATAGCAAATTTCAAATGAAATAAATACATGCAGACTTATTAGATTGAAACTGTAGAGCATCAAAAACAAAGAGATTTTAAAAGCCTCCAAAGGGGAAAAAAAACAGATTACCTGTGATACCTCAACACGACAAAAAGAGGGGTTTCTGTAATCTATATAAATGTAGATCAAAGTGTGCTTTTCTGCGGTGAGCTTGAGAAAATCACCTCGGTCATTCTCCCAGGAACAAACCCTTGTTATATTAATAATAAAATTCCCCAAGTTACCACAAATTGGATTTTTGTATTTTTTTATATACTCCCTTGAGAACCTCATGCACCTGAATGTCCAAAATCCTAGCACTTTTCTTTTGATCTTCCATATGGTAAAGTGGTAATATGTCATTATCAATGAAAATTCACGCCTAGATACCTGCCTATGCACCAAAGCCATTCTCTCTTGAATTGTCCTAGATGTAGTTGCCAATGAAGCTCAAACATTTGGAGTCATCTGATTGCTGTAGTGTGAGTTTAAAGGATGGATGAACTACACCTCATGGGTAGTTATCTCTGTACCAGCAAATCTCCATAACCTTGGCTTTCTCCATTTCTCTGTCAGAAGACTAAGACACAATTCCTCACACTACTAAGCTGCATCAGGTGGTACTCCTACAAGAATGTTTTATTATTTGTGTGTGTGTATGTGTGTGTGTGTGTGTGTGTGTGTGTGTGAATGCTTCTCAAAGGGTAAAGTGAATGGTAGATTTAATTAGGTTTTTGCACAAAATACCTAGTATGGGACCAGAATACAATACCTACCTTACACTGAAGAAACCCCTTGGTTGAAATGTCTACTGCTCTCAAGGTAAATGTCAAACTCCTTAGTCCTGAGTCAAGAACCTCCATGTTTTCCTCTCTGCTTTCCCTGCTGGATGCAACTAGTGTCAGCCCTTTCCCCACATACAACATCTGGTCAAGTGGAAATATTTGCTTCTCCAGAAAGAGCAAAATGTTCTCAGCATATAGTTTCTTTTGCCTAAAAGATATTATTTCCCTTAATCTGTCACCTACTTCTTATCCATACTTCTCTTAAATTAGATGTCACCACTTTCTGCAAGCTTCTAGATTAAACATCTTTATCCGCCTCTAGATTAAACATCTTTCTGGTGTACTATCTTTATAATCCCATAGAAACTCATATAGTTAATATTTTTGCAGGTTTGCCATATTGTGTCTGTGTTCTATATTCCTCACTAGACTTTACAGTTCTACAGAGCAGGAATTATAGTTATATTATTGTTGTAGCAAAATAACCAGCACAGATTTTAGTAAATAGTAATGATTTATTAATATCTAGTCAATAAGAATGTGTACGTTTGTGATGATTTTCATAATGATGAATATAACTAAAAATCAATAGCTAATAATAATAATTATATTAATTTGACAATCTGAACCATGTATGATTTAAATACATTCCCATGCATCTTCTCTATAAGGCCGTTAGTACTATTATTCCAATTTTATGGATGATATAGCACTGCAGCACAGAGAAGTAAAAGTACACAGCTAGTGAAGCCAAGATTTGAACCCAGATTTCTTTGTCCACAGAATCCATGTTTTTAGGTACCCTTTTAGTTGCCTTTTCTTCTCCACCACTTTTCTTTAATTCCCTTCTATCTTGGGCAGTTTAAAGAGCATAAGTTTGAATAATCAAGTGCAGAGCAACTCTATCAATCCTCCCCACACACAAAAAGCCTCTTTTATGTGGATGAACAGAAGCGATAGCAGGAGATTATTCAACTCAACGCTGATCAGTGGTGTATGTATACTCCTTGTTGCATGGCTGGCTGAAGCCCTGTCATTTATGAGACACTGAGGGAATTTTGATGGTGTGTTTTGTTGTGAATGTTTGTTTGCTATTTATTCCTTTCCTTTGCTGTAAGGTGTATAAGGCAAACTCTTACTACTGGTAAGATAAATTCTCAGGAAAATAACAAGTTTTGTGGGTTTTTAAAAATTTGTTTTAATCAAAGACTAACAAAAAGAAACAAAGAAGCTGAAATACTAAAAGGAAATGGATGCCTTTTTATTCATATCTGCTTTTGGAAATAGTTTGAGGGCCACATTAAAGCAAAGATCTATAAAAGGCTTTGTGGATAGACTGCCTCTGGAATTCTAAGGCTTTGAGCCAGGCTATTGCTACATGATAGAGAATCACCGTGGAATTCCAATCTCCCGATTGCTTTGAGGATGGTACAGACTGTCACCCATGCCCGTGGACCCAGGAAGAGTTTTCCTGGAACCTCAGAAAGGATTAGAAAGCTCTTGAATCCCAGTAATTGCTCTACACAGTGGACCACACCACCTCATTATCCTCTGAAGCTTATTGAAGTTACATATGCATTAGGAGCTGGTTGCAGGATGAATCATATAAAATTGTCCTTGGAGAGATCATACATATGTATTAACTAAGACTTTAAAAAAGACTTTGATAATAACAAACCACTAGGTTAAATTGTAGATGAATTCATGTATAGGAAGAATTCAGTCTTTTTTATCTCATTCATGAGGTAAGATTAAAACTAGAACAAAGGCAAGTAATCTCAGCAGTTAATTACTTCATCTTCACTAAAATGTTATTTTCTTCATTTAATACACATTTATGTTCCATGATGATGCAATATTTTAAAGGTTGCATAAAAGGTGCTATATGCAAAAAATAAAAACTGTAACTATTATTCAATAAACATGACTATTTATAAAAGACCAAAACAATGTAACTAAACAAAAGCCTTGCATCTAAATTACAAAGGAAAAGAATTTAAACAAGTTTAGGTGAAAAGGATAGGAAAGTAAAATGAATTTTAGCTCTTGAAAGCAGTGGTTGCATTTTCTTCATATCTGTTCTAAATTCACCAAGGCACATAGTAGATGTTTAATAAATATTGATTGAACTGAATTGTTTGTGGAATGGACTGGAAATCGCAGAAGGAAAAGAAGGTAGGCAGTCCCAAAGAACACTATAAGTAATTATGCCTACCACTTCTTTTTATGAGTAAAGCTTTATTGAAATATAGAGAAACATAGAGAAACATAGTCATGCACATATATATATTGTTTATGTTTGTTTTTACACTACACTGTGGCCCCTAAGGTCTAAAATATTTACCATTTGGTTCTTTACTATCTAGTCCTTTATAATAAAATACTTACTATCTGGTCCTATATAGGGCCAACTTTGGCTTTATATATTAATTTATACTGTGAAATGAAGAGAATAGCCATGATCTTCCATCTATAAATCTTCCTAGCATCATCAATTTCAGCCTGGTTTATATTATAGAACACTTGTCCTTAGAATGTGAGCACAGAAATAGAGTAATAGTGCCAGATGTAAATGGAAGAAATAATGAAAATGATACAATAATGACATCAAAAATTTCTCAACTCCTACAGTTCTGAGTTTCAATGCTGGGCTCTAGGCCTTGTGAGTGGTAAGATTTGGGGGAAGTTACTTAACTTCTAAGTATCTGTTTTCTCTTCCAGGAAACAAGGATGGAAATACTCATTTAACAGTATTGTTAGGAGGCTTAAATGAAAAAACATAGTCAGAGTGTCTGGATAGTAATATATTCAGTAAATATGTTTTATGTTTCATAAGACCAGATATTTAATTAAACTTTACTTGCTGGGCTCTCCCCAATGGTACTAAAAAGTAGCAACTGACTAGCTATTTCAAAGTTTCCATCTAAAAGTAAAGATGATTTCTTTCCATATTTGTTTCTAATCTTCTTCAATCCTCAATAACAACAACGATAACAATAATAACAACAACATAAGACTATCAAACTGGAGTCCAGATGCTCTGTTATAAAGATCTTTGGACTTGGAGTTAGGAAATTAATCTGGTTCAAATACTAAAATGTCAAATGTCAAGAGAATTGGGATGGGAGACATTCTCTATAAAAACATAAAATATCTGAAATTAAAATGGTATAATATTGCAATAAAAATAGATAAACGGTTTAATGGAAGAGAAGCAAATCAGAAACCATGTGTGTATGTGTGTGTGTGTATTCAGATCAATAAGAAATTACGTGGGCATTCAATAATAGATTGCTATAATTAACTAACTATTTGGAGAAAAAAATAGAGTTATATCCCAATTTTATTACATACATAAAACTAAATTCTGTATGGATTATAGAGTTATTATTTTAATAATAAAAGTAAGAAAAACATTAGAAGAAAACACATGTGGAAGACCTTCCTAAGCAAGTCACATCCTCCAGACCAATAAAAGAAAAAATGACAGATTTAGAATAAAAATTAAAGATATTTTTATGACTAGAAAAATCCAATTAAAATTAAAAGATAAGATATAAAATGGAAGAAATTTGCCGCAATATGTATGATAAAGGTTTAATATCAAGAATATATTTTTAAAATCCCATATAACAATAAGTAAATAAAACAAAAACAGATAAGAATATAAGCAAGTAATTTATAAAAGAACTACAAATAAGCAATACAGACAAAAAATTACTCTCTTATCTAGAGTCAAAAATTAGAAAGTTTCTTAAAAATCACATTTTTTGTATGCTTTAGCATGTTAAAAATTTTTAAGTTTGAAAATATCCACTGAGTCAGGAAATAAGAAAAATGAATATGTTCAAAGAAATACCACTAAGAGATAATACTTCCAAAGTGATTGCCATGCATGAGGCAATGTTTTATATATATACTCACACACACACAGAAATGTATAAAACAGTTAAAATAAATAAATTTAATATATATATCAAATTGGTATATAATAATCACTTTGGAAGAATTATATATATATATATATATATATATATATATATATATATTCTATATAATATGACAATATGTATAACCTTAACAACCTTGTAAGATGAGTACTCATTTTGGCTCTATTTTACAAATGATAAAATCAAATCAGAGAGCTTAAATAACTTGTCAAGATCGCATAGCTACCAAATAACCTTTTACATTCCCACCAACAGTGTTCAAAGTGTTCTAACTTTTTTATTACTTTACCTATACTTACCTTTTGTTTTTTTGATAGTAGCCATCCTAAGAAGCACGAGGTAATAACTCATTGAAGTTTTCATTTGCATTTCTCTGACGATTAGTTATTTTGAGGATTTTTCATGTACTTGTTGCCTATTGTATGTCTTCTTCGGAGAAATGTTTCCATGTCTTCTGCCTATTTTTGATCGGATTATTTTTCTTGTTGTTGTTATTGAGTTGTAGGAGTTTCTTATATATTTTGTATATTAACCTCTTATCAGATTTAAGGTTTGCCAATATTTTTCCCACTCTATAGTTTGCCTTTTTACTCTGCTGATTGTTTCTTTTTGCTGTGCAAAAGCTTTTCAGTTTGATATAGTCCCATTTTATTTTTGCTTTTGCTTTTGGTTTTATATCCATGAGATCTTTGCCAAAAACAAGGTCATGAAGATTTTCCCCTATGTTTTCTTCTAGAACTTTAATAATTTTACACCTTACGTTTAAGTCTTTAATTGATTTTAGGTTGATTTTGGTGCATGGTATAAAACAAGGATGCAATTTCATTCTTTTACACTTGGATATCCAGTTTTCCCAACACTATCAATCAAAGAAGCTATCCTTTCCTCATTGCATATTCTTGGCACCTTTATCGGAGAGCAGTTGACTACATAAGCATGAGTTTATTTCTGGGCTCTCTATTCTGTTCCATTGATCTATTTGGCTGTATTTGTGCAAGTTTTAGATAGGAATAACATTGAATCTGTAAATCACTTTGGGTAGTATATGCATACAATTGAATATTGATCAGTCATAAAAATAAGGACATCATACTGTTTTCAACAATATAGATAGACCTGGAAGACATTATCTAAGTGAAATAAGTCACTTAAAGACTTAAGGAGAAGAATATGTTTTATTTCTCTTATATGAGACATCTAAAAATCAAACTTATAGAAGCAGAAAATAGAATGGTGGTTGCCAGAGAACAGGGGAAGAGGACATGGAGAGTGCTCAATATGTAGAAATGTACAGTTGTTATTACAAGATATGTAAGTTCTAGAATGACAATAATTTACTTCTACTTTCATCCCTCTGGCAATCCAGGCAGCACCTGCCAGGGTATTGTGCATTAAATATTTGAGAGATTAGATCTCATATTGTGTTCTTATCACAAAACAAACAAACAAACAAAAATCCCAAAGTAACACAAGCAAACTTCTAGAGGTGACAGAAAGGTGTATTACTTTGTGGTGATGGTAACACTGGTGTGTGCATATGTCCAAACTCATTAAATTGTATACATTGATTATAAGCAATTTTGCATGCCAATTATAGCTCAGAACAGCTGATGAAAAAGTAGATATGTGTGTACATATATAAAAGTATAGGAAACATAATTAGAAAATTCAACCTGAAATTAAGTAGAGTGAGATTATAAGAGAGAATGGAAAGTCTCATATTTTTATTATATGTTTCTTTTGTATTAAATATTACAAGTAAAATATATTCGTAAATAAACTATGATCTTTACAAAGTGTGTTTAAAGACATTCACATTATCTACCATTTCATGGAGATCTTTCTCTAGAAATTAGCCAGGTAATATGGTGGAATCATCGGTTGCTTCAAAGGCTAATTGAAATTTTAAAGATAAGACCACATGTATTCATTCACAAAGGCCTAATTTTGGAGTTAGAGTTTAAGTTCAGAAAAAAAAAAAAAGTCACTGGCATTCTAATTCAGATACCTCATGTAACACATTAAATAATTTAAGTAATTGTTGTGAAGTACTTGGTCACAGTAGCGTTTTCCCAAATGTATTTTCCCTATGTAAATTAAACCCCCACACCTTTTTCCTGAACTGGCCAAAATAATTGTCTTTACTAGACTTTGGTTAGCTCCCATTTGATTTTGCTTTCCGTCTGCAAGAATTGTGATAGCTCCTTTTGTTTATACCCTAAGCCTTATTCCACAGCCTGCTAGAACTGAAAGAAATGTTAATCACTTCTCCCTCCAAGCCCCAAATAGAACAGCTAACCTTCAGGAAATGATCTTTACCTCTAAACAACAAATTAATTCCCTCAGATCTTTTCTCCCAAGACACATTCCTTAACATTGCACCTCACTGAACTCATGGACCAAAGGTAACTTTAGGAGTAAGGAAGCAACTAGTAACTTCTGTTCTCAAAACACTCATCCTTGATCTGCTTCGGAACTTGTGTTCTGATGCACATATTTCATTTTTTTAAATAATGAAAACAGGAAAAATCTTGCTCTCATCTTTTCTCCCATTGACACTCCAAAGTGAGTTAATTTTGGCTGGTGTAAAATATCTTGCACAGAGAGCTGTGCTCCTCAGTTAAGCTTATTTTTAAGGTCTCTCAAAAACAATCCCTCAGTTCCGGTAAAGATAGAACCTGGAGCCAGTGCTCTCTGAGCTAGCATCTCCACTCTCACAGTGAACATCCTTAACGAAACTGCTTGTGAAGTCAAAAAAACACCTGTCAGTTTCCTCAGCTTAGAAAAGGAAACATAACGAGATCCAGTATTTAGAGGATGTATTACAGGAGAGTAGGGATCCTCTCCCGGTGTGTTGTCCAGGTTCTTGAGCAAGACACCGAAAATACCGTAGAAAAGAAAATTTTTACTAGAACGCAAAGTACGCTTCCAGATGTGGAAGCAGGCCTGAGCAAGAGAAGTGTGATTCAAATGCCTGGTAACAAAGACTTCAGGGTTTTTATCCCTTTTTGCTGTGGGTGGTTACTTTTCTTAGAGTGGGCTTCCTTGATTGATAACTAAGATTGACGGAACCCAGTAATTCATCATTTTGCTTTCTGCGCATGTTTGTTCCCAGAGTTCAGTCTGTTATGCTATTAATGAACTTCCGGGCATAGGCATCATGTTATAATGATGGTATAATAAGGCTCAGGTGAGTTGAAGGTTGTTGGAGTTTTCATTGCGCAGGTGCGAGTGACTGGCTTAAACCGGTACGTAATTCTCTGCCTACAGGTTTCTTTGTGAGTTAAAACAAATGCCTTCTGCTTTGCTTAATTGTGGGCAGCTTAGGGCAGACCCCTTCTAGGATAGGATGACTTGGGTGTCTTTGCAGGCAGACCCGAACCCTCCTAAACTAACTTTCCTGGCTAATTCTTTTCTAAGAGTTGCAAACCCCCTTATTATTAGTATGGCTGGTGAGGGACAGGAGGTCTCTTCTTCCATGTCTGCTTCCTGCTAAAAAATGGTCCTAGTCCCTAACTACAGGGGTTCCATGGAGCTTTTTCCCTTTCTGCCTCAGTCAGGGTGGCGTCTTGGGTTTCCTGCTGAAGTACCACTTCGGTACCTGGACAAGGAAAAAAAGATAAAAACTCATTATTTAAATCATATATCTATTAATTTCTATTATTGATTTGCCTATTAAGTGAGTAAAGGGAAACAGGCTTGGATAATATATTTCTTAAGAGTAAAAAAAAAAAAAAAAGAACCAACAAAAACCTTTGGCTTAAAGTCCCCTGCCCTCTCAGACTCTAATGGCCTTGTCTGACTTAACACCATTTCTGCTTAACAATAGGCTGATGTTGATTCCCATAGCCAGAGGATCTGAGTCACCAGTTTCAGCCAATGATCTGGATTTGAAGGAGAGGGCCTTTTTGCCAAAGAAAGGAGGGAGGAAAACTTAACTAAGTTTACTAAAAAGATTAACTCTGCAAGAGATATCCCATTTCATTTTCTGCTAAAGGATTAAGAATTTTACAAGTGATGTCTCATCTCAGATGGTCCTGGTGTCAGGCTGCCTGGGTTTGATGCTGGTTCCCTCATTTTCTACCTGTTTGATTTTAGGCAGGTACTTTAATGCTCTGTTTTCTCAAATGTAAAATGAGGCTTAAAAATAGTATCTACTTCACAGGCTTGTTGTGAGGATTAAATGAAATAATATATGTGAACCCTTGAGTAGAATGCCTGATATTCAATGACGGTTGGCTTTTAGGATTGTTATCTTGGCATTAGCATTTAATTCCTTCACACAAAGTTTTGTAAAACAGGACTATTATGGGCTGAATTGTTTCATCCAGACTCACAGTACCCCAAAATGTAATCATATTGAGAAATAAGGTCTTTGAAAAGGTAATTAATGTTAAATGAGATCTTAAGGGATGGGCCTTAATAAAATATGACTGATATCTTTATAAGAGAAAGACAGAGAAAAGGCCATGTGAGGACACAGCAAGAAGGCAGCTATCTCAGCACAAGGAATGAGGCCTCTGCAGAAACCAAACCTGCTGACACTATAATCTTGGACTTCAAGCCTCCAGAACCGTGAGAAAATACATTTGTGTTGTTTAAATAAATCAACTGGTCTATCATATTTTGTTCTAGCAGCTATAGCAAACTAAAACAAGGACATGATTCTTAATTGATTTCTACCCTTCTTGTACCTACATTTTTTGCCAAAATATAGTCCCTCCCTTTGTGTTCTTACAATCTAATGGAGAGAGACAAAAAAAAAAAAAAAAAAAAAAAAACAAAAAAACAAAAAAAAAAAAAAAAGAAAATACAAACCAAAAAACAAACCACTTTAGGTATTTTAGTGTTTTAAGAAAAAAAAATAATAACTAAGCAAGAGAAACTCAGGGCCCAGATACTGAGCTTAATAAAGGTGAATTTAATACCCTGTTGGAATTGTTTTTATTTCACTAATTGTAATCTTTTACAATTTAAAGACCGCAATAACCTTTACCAATATATCTGTAGCTTATCATCTTTATTTTCCATCCTTTTGTATTGCTTCTTAGATTTGTTTCTCTAAATATTTAAAAATTCCTTAGAAAATTTTTAAAGCAATCGCTTTTTGAGTAAAAATTCTGAGGCTTTAATTACCTAAGATAATTTTTAATTGCATCCTCACATTTAAGTGAAATTTTAGTGGATACAAAATTCTAAGTTAAAGTCCTTTTCCTTTATTATTTAAAAAATACCTCTTGTTTTACAACAATGCGAATGTACTTAATATCACTGAAACATTGCTGCTGAATTTACTGTGAAGAGGCAGGCAACAATTTTCCCAGTGCCATAAGGAGGAAAGGTAGGAGCAGAACTCTGAGCATTATTCTTCAGCCTGTTCCCACTATTTCCCCGGGGGACTTCGTCCCACGCCACACCTGCCTACTTCTCCCCAACACACTCCAACTCAAGATGGTTCTCAGTCATTCTCACAGTTTTCTGTTTCAGAGTTGGTTTCTGAAATCCATGTTTTGGTCTCTCACTTCTATCATTTTTACAGTTTGATTTCCATGGGGAAGTACTGATAGTCAGGAACTCTTGCTAGTTTACTCTCTTGGCAGAAATTGAAATTTGTATATTCTAATTCTACATTTAACATAACTACATAAATGTGAAAATATGCATTTGTTCACACTCCACATACATCATCACATAAATATACCACTAGATCCAAATGTGTATATGCCTATTATATATGTTATATAAATAGTATGCTAAATTCAGTGTGTATGTATTAGTATCTCATTCTTTCAACATAAACATTTTTACTAACCAGAGAGTATTTCTAAGCTTTTCTTCCCAAAAGCAAGAAAATTAAAGCCCAATATAATAATAAACAATTATGTCTAAGTAGAATTGTACAGATTCACAGAGAAATCAATAACAGCATTAAAGAGGTAAAACTCCCCCCCCCCCCGTAAAAATGACAAGAAAGTGGCTGTTTGCATATTGCAAGCAAATGAAGGGATGTGAGATTGTAATGAATAAAAACAGGATGAGCTAAACAAGAAATCCATAAGAGGGCTTTAAATCAGAAAGTGAAAGTGTAAGACTATGCAAATTTCAGCAATTTAAAGATATTCTAGAGGTCATTCTTCATTGACATGGTAAATTTAATTTAAAGAATCAAATAATGCAGACTGTGTATGGAGACATAACTGTAAAAGGTAAATATAATTTCTTTACCAGGTTTTATAGTTCAATCAAACAAACTATAAAATGCTAATCTTCAAAGTCGATATTTCTAGTTATTTGATTCAGCTTACAGATGAAACTCTTGCTTATCTTATCCCATTGTAAGAGGTTATTTTTTTTAATTAATTTTCTCTTTACTGACATTACTAGGAGAATTTATATTTGGTAAAATGAAACATTTCCTAGCATTTTTAATTTATACCTGAAAAATAATATCATTTTGTTCTGTATTCCAAGCCACATCATATCTTGAGTATAGAAAACTAAGACTATCCATATCCCTCCTCATTCACAATGAGAAATTAAATAGTTTAAAATAGAAAAACTTTATCTTACTCCTTTATAGCCAGAAGGAGGAAAAAAATGAGTAAGAATTACAAGCCCTAGACAATTTATCCTTACATTAATGAGACAGATTTATAAAAATATCCTTCCAAAATTATGGGTAGTAGTTTTTAGGGCTGCCATAACAAATTATCACAAACTGGGTGGCTTAAAACAACAGAAATTACAGTTGTTTTCTTACAGTTCTGGTGGCCAAAGCCTGAAATCAAGCTGTTGGCAGGGTGATGCTCCCTCTGAAGGTTCTGGGGGAAGATCTTTTTTTGCCTTTTCCAATTTCTGGTAGCTCCTGGTGTTCCTTGGCTCATAGCAGCATAACTCTAATCTCTACCTGTGTCATCACGTGGCTTTTTCTTTCTGCGTCACTTTTTGTCCTCTCTTCTCATAAGGACACAAGTCATTGCATCAGAGTTCACTCTAATCTAGTATAACCTCATTTCAACTAATTGCATTTCCAAAGACCCCATTTCCAGATATGGTCACAAGCACCAGTGGTGAGGACTTGAACTTTTTTTTTTTTTTTTTTGGCTTTAACAAACAGGACGTGTATTATCTCATATAACAGTAAGCCCACAAATAGGGCCACCTTCAGAGTTGCTTGACTCAGCTCAGGTATCAGCAAGAAGCTAGCTAGGTTGTGTACATATCTGTGAATTATCGTTCATATATTGCTTCATTTTCAGACTAGTTCTCTTCCTGGTCATAGCTGGCTGCTAATAGAAAAAAAAAAAAAAACGTGTGCCTTGCTTTCATGTTAGGAGAAAGGGAGAGGGACCAGGTGATGAATGAATAGAGAGGGGAAGTTAAGAGAGTTGGCTCCCTCAAATACAGAATATAAATTCTTTCATTTCATTTGATTGGGCCACACTGTCATCATGAGTCACCAGGCAAATGCCATGCACTTATTTGATTGATCAGAATTTACACCCAGAGTTGGTAGTGGGATCAGAATCCCCTGAGTCATCTTGCTCCTAGGAGAAGGATTAATTGTTGAACAAAACTGGAAATTTCTTTAGGGAGGAGGAAAGGGGACTAGATACTGAGTAGCCAGTTGACAGAGTCAACTAAAAAACTATTCTATTTTATGTCATTTCTCTACTCCTGTGAAGTCTGGTAGTTCAAGTAATTTTCATAATATCCTTATAGAACATATATTTGGGGGGATACAATTAGCCTATTATGCTATGAAATAACATACTCTACTATTCAGAGAACTAAAATCATATAACTGACTTTTCCTAGGATCAACTGTATTGCTCAATTACCTCTATCATCGAGCCACACAAGATATATCATTTCATATCCCTAATCTGGCCCCAATGTATCTCATCTTCTCGATTCCTATTTTTGATGTTTCATTTCAAACTTTCATCAATTTTGGGGGGGATAATGGCAATATCTCTCAATTAGTCTGTTTTTCCATTATCTTTTCCAAGTTCAAAATATCCCCTGCAGTGTAGACAAATTAATGTGCCTAAAATGCAACATAAATTACATAATTCTGCTTCTTAACACATTGCAGTAGATCCCAAGTGTCCTACCAGATAAAGTTTAAGGTCCTTAATAAAGCATTTGAGGTGCTCTATCATTTATTTCTCTCTTGCTTACACCTTCATCCTTACTTTAAACCTGTACTCTACTCTTAAGTCATAATGAGCTTCTTGCTATTCAAAAGGATGCTAGTTTAACACACATCTATTTTCCTTTTGCCTAGGATTCCCTGCTTTGCTTTGAACTATTCAAACTATGAAGTATCAGTGAGAGTTCTACTAGAATTTCTACTCAGTAAGAACTGAAGAGTGGTCATCTGGTTTGAGGTGGTAGATCTGGAGGACAATATATCAATACTGAAAAAAAAAAACACTAATTTTTCCATATCGAATAAGTATGCAATTGGTCATGATTGGGGAGAGCTCTCACCTTATCCTAAAACTGAATTTGAAGCCACCATTGTAAAATATAAGATTAAATATAGCAATATATTTCCATATAGTCTTTAAGCTAGACTTCCTTGTGTTAAAAAAGTGCTCCTACACAATCTTCTACTAATAAAGAGCTTTTTAATCTATTTAATATGGATCTTGAAAGACAGGTAAGAGCTAGAGTTGCCAGATTCAGCAGCCAGTATGTAGATAACTCGTGTGTGTGTGTGTGTGTGTGTGTGAGACAATATTTAACTTCAGGGAAAACAAAATATTTTATTAAAATATAAATAATTACGATATAGCTGATTATGTAACTCTTATGTGTATAAGATTTCCCTAGTTATAGTAAACACTGAAAATCGATTTAGATAAAAATGGTGACATATTTGTTTTAATAGGATAGGGAAAGGAAAGTTTTTAATCATGTATAGGTATGATGAAAATCTAAATTCTAATCCTCTATAATAGAAAATTAACAAATAATGGCTCAAATTAAAAGCCAAGAAATATCACTATTATGATGTTATTTAATAATATGGTTATAAATAACAAGGGGAAATAAAAAGTTGAAAGCAGATAACCTTGAAGTGAGATAGTGGTGATTTTTATTATTAGTTTTGTGCCATTACTTGACTTTTAAATATACATGTGTATATGTATATTTCTTTGATAAAATGAAAATTTTATTTAAATGTAACTACATATAATTGATATTAGGGATCTTTTAAGGATGTTGGAAGGAATTAAATTTATAACTTTTGTTCATATTAACTATTTTTTTGCCAAATTGGTCTTGCAGAATAATTTTTGTTTTGGCAGTATCCACTTTAATTTTGGAGAGCCATCGATGTCAAACATTTGCATTCATTCTGATGATCAGAACTAGATTTTCAGAAGAGTGTATCTCAGAAGTAGAAGAGACATTTTTATTTTTTCTAGGAAGAAAATGTGATTTTATAGCATATGAAACTTTCTCTAAATGTTTTTTTCTAAGAGGTAACATTGTCTTTATTCAATCATGTGAATGCTAAGCATTGATCGTTCAACAATGTGACTTACAATTCTATAATCATTTCCTGAATCTAGTGATTGTTTCAATAAGGGTAAAGGACCTGATCTCATATTCAGTGATAGCTGGAGGGTTAATCAGAAACAATAGGAAGTGTTATGATCCTTGTTTGCTCTACCAGACTCATTAAAACAATCAATAGGAAGGCTTATGGGAAGGTGATGGGAAGGACAATTAACATGCTTAGATGGATGATGGATGATGATAGATGATACATGATACGTGATACATGATACATGATAGGTAGCAAAAGCAAGAGCAAACATTTCTGAACCTCACAAAATCTTTAGGATGCTTCAATTTTCTAAGTCTCACCCAAGGTTACTTACTGGAAATTAAAGTACCTGAGATTCAAATCCAAATCTGTCTTCCTCCAAAATCTACAATTTCTTCAGATTGCCAAAAACAAAGAGAGGGCAACTGGAAATCGATCCTAGGTCTGTAACTCTACATTTTTGTCTATGGTTACCAAATGCAGCAGAGATTTTTGTGAATTTGTTATTCATAAGAGGAGTTAGATTCCAACATTTATTTTACCTAAAAATACGTAACCTATATCTGTGAATATATAAGTTACTTAAAGTAGAAATCTAACCCCTTTCTGGAGTCTTCCCTAAGCATCTGTTTTACTGTCTTTATTATAAGATTACCTCGCAACTTTCTTCCAAAACAGAGCATGATTGAAGTTATATGGTAAAGAAAACTTCGAAATGATCTGGGTGTAGGGAGGCACAGAGGGGTGAACATTTTCTGCCAACATCATAAAGACTCTTTGAAAATCCTCAACTATTAACTAAAGAATGAGATTAGGCTCGTGTCAAACTTCAAAGCTTCTTCCTAACCACCTATTTTAAAAGGCTTTTCTCTGGAAATAAAATGTGTCCTTTTTCTTCACAGCACAATGAGAAATATATTTCTGTTCATTTACACTTTTATTTTCCCTGTAGTATAAAATTCTTTGAGTTTATATGAGAGGATGATGTTCTTGTTCTCCTGACCTTTCTTGTCAATGACTTTTCAAGGTAATAAACAAAAATACATGTAAACGTTTTTCCAATTTGTGATGAGCAGTCAATAAACAGAAAATGCTAATCATACTAATTTCTTTTCACCAACCAACTGATGCATAAATAATATATTAACATGCAAGAGCCAACAGGGTTAAGCTGTTCAAACACTGTCATTGATTCCCCTCCCCGCCCCCACCTTCTTCTCATTCAGCTAGTACTGTGTAACCTTTCTTTTCCTTTATATTGTAAAACTTTGTTCCCTTGAGCATCTCTGAGGTTCTGCTCTTAAAACATTAATTAAAGGGAGGTGAAATATTTGACTAATCAGCAGAGGAGTCTGTAGGGCTCTAATGTTGAATGACAAATGTCGATATCTGCTTCAGGTTTGTTGGATCAACCAGCCAATATGGAGAAACTGATCCATCATCTTGTCACCAATTCCCATAGCATCCCAGAAGCCTGCCAATTAAAAGAAAAGTTGCAATCACAATACATCACTCAGCAGTGATTGCAGGAACATGATAAATAGGGACCTTTTTCTTCCTCTCTGTTGAGTATTTGATGTCTTTTTTGAAAATTTATTTCCTTTTTCAGGTTGATGCAGAACTCAGATCCAAAATGAAAAAAATATTGTATATATATAATATTTAATATATATATATTCCTCTACTCTTTCTCTTGAAACATAAATTAACATTTCATTGAATAGGTATAAACTTGTGTAGACTTTTGAAAAGTGACATAAATGGTTAAGACAGTAACTGTAATACTGAGAACTAGCCCAATTAATGGTTCTTCTTTCTGCAAAGGCAAAATTTGGAATTTTCTTTGGTGAAAATTCACAAAAATTAGAAGGCAATATAGTATATGAATCTCTTAATATTTCTCATTTAAAAAAAAAAAAAAACCAAAGGTATGTGACTTAAACCTTTCCAGCCATGTTTCCTGTCTTGCTCCTATACACACTCTTTTCTCCAGCTATTCTAACCTACAGGCAGTTCTCCAAGTTTGCCAAACAGGTCTTTGGGCATGTTTTTCTATTCATCAGGAAGGCCCTTCTAACCCTTGATCAGTGTAGCTAACTCCTACAAGATCTTCCAGATTGAATCAAATACATCTCCAGAGCTTGGACACATCCCACTATCACCCAAAGCCTGAGTTAAAGACCCTTTTCTGGGTTGCCTCTCTGATCTCCCATAGCACCTGATTCCTGCCTCTATTTAAATCTAAATCCTTTTATTGTAATGGGAACTTTTCTTATCTGTTTCCATTTAAATTGGTGAGCTCCTTGAAGATAGGGACTATCTCACATTAACCTTATACCCCAATTATTAGCTTAATGACTGTAGGTGCTCAAATCAGTTAATGAAGCAAACTACTCTCATAAGGTCTATGTTTAAATCTCTCAGCAGTTACTCAGTATCTTATAATCAAGCCTACATCCTTACCATGCCTTATGAACTCCTAGGCAAACTGGCCTCTGACTTCATCCCTAGCTTCTTGTTAAGCTAACCTCACCTTCCCTCAATTTGTCTTACTCCCAACTGACTCTAGCTTTGTTTCCTTTATGTGACATGTTCCTCCTTAACTAGGGGCATTTGTACATAGTATTACCTTTGCTTGAAAGATTCTATTACTCTTCATCTGGCCAACTTGTCTCTTAATTTTCATCTTAAAAGCCACTTCTTTAGGGAATATGCTTTCACTATACTTTTCACCAAAACCAAATGATGCCTCAGTTGTAAAATCCCATGACATTCTTCATGATTCTTATCACATACATATCATTGGCATACAAATGCAGTCCTTTCTAGACTGCAAGATCTAGGAGAGGAGGTGTCATGTTTCTTTCATTTACGGTTAAATGTGACATCTGAGAGGACACACTCAGTAAGTATTTGTAGGTTGTCTGAGTAAATAAATCTTGAATATATAAACAAATTTTGGCACCACAAACCAGAATAAAGGCTATAAACCTGCCATAGTACTATTTTAAAATTTAAGCTTTTGTAGTAAAATTTATGAAACATGCTTCTAAAAAAGCTATATTCTTTACTTTGCATTCTTTGTGCAGTGAGCCAATCAACAAGCTTAAAACAAGAGTGGCTTAACTTTCAAAAGCCAGGTGCCTCAGTTTTCATAACTCAGGCAATTGGCCTGGCAAGTGTCCAGAAACCTGAGGCTGTCATCAAATTAGCCTGAAAATGTATATAATTGTTTCTTCTTAATGCCCCCAACCCCAATAATTACTTGCACCTGTAATTTCCTTTGACAGGTGTTAGTGCCATATTCCTTTCCTTCTCAGCCAGGTGAGGAGTAAATACATTCACTTCATGAATTCTACACACTCAAGATGCAAAAACATTGGCATTCCCAAACCAAAGACTGCATATGTTTCCACATTCCATGGCTTACATCTCAATCCTAACACCCACACTTTTATCTCCCAAAGTAAAAGACAAAGTAGAGGAGGGGGAGTATGGAAACCAGTGGTTTGTACTAGAATGTCTAAAAGGCCTGAAAAGGCAAATCGTGCTGTGTCTTGTGTCATCCTTTACAGCTATCTGTCAAGGCTGCTCACCTACCTTTCTATTTGCTTCCCCTATAACTGTTCAAAGTCTTTGTGTGATAAAGAAGTGATGCTAGCCTCAGAAAGGAATCATGGAGGGCTGGAGTCTCTAATGCGATCATGTAAAACACTGATGACATTTTGGCTTAAAAATAACGCATCCCCAGTCACAAAGCCTGCTGAAATCAGGGGTATTTATGAACTTATCTATCTATCTATCTATCTATCTATCTATCTATCTATCTATCTATTTATTTATTTGCCTTCTGTCTGAGCAAGAATATTACCATGGAATTAAAATTCAACAGACAGAAACCCAAGTTGAGAGCTGCACTCTAGGTACTGTTTTTAATCTTTTATCTGATTCACACAGATGAACAAGACATTAAAGCTCCTTGTCATTTTCTCAAACATTACAAAGCAACAACAAGAAGCAGGATTACTTTCACAGACTAATATTCACAGACTAAACAAGGACAAATAAGCAAACAGAAGGCCAGAAAAATTTAAAAATTCACATTCCAAACTGCCAGGATTGGCACATAGCTAAAAAGGATATCAACTTCAGAATATATCATTGAATGTCCAAATGTATTTTCAATGCTCTTTAAGAAACTTCTTACAGCTGATCTAAATTTCTAAAAATGAAATGATAAAATTTTGCTATCACTATAATTTTATGAGCTGTATTTTAGATTTTATTTAAGTATAAAACTGTCTTAAAAAGAATTTTATATGATGTTGTATAGAAGTGATCTTTACAGAAAGTTGGCAATGTAACAGATAGTTTATACTATTTTCTTTAAAATACAAAGACAACACAATGGTTTTAAGAAGATATTAATATATATTTTAAGTTAAGTGTATTTATGAGACTCCTTTTTCTCTTCCCTAGCTGAACCATAACCTACTTATTTTGTTATTTTCTTACCATTTCTGTCCTCCATCCATGGATAGGAAGACAGAATAGAGTTGATATGATTCATAAAAGCCTTGAAAGGTTTTCTAGTTCACTTTTCTGATCTCTACAAAATTTATACCATTTGTCCATTGCTATGGCTATAGGCTAACAATGTTACTACTTGACTAGTAGTTAAATCATCAATCATATTACTTGCTTGGTAGCATATGTGCAAAACACTGAATTCATCAACCTATTTACCCTCACTTTTTAAAAGATTATTTTAGTATCTTCTTAACTATGCAGAATTAAGACAGCCCATGTTACATTCCCATACAATTCCCAGCTCACTATGAAATTCTATACAATTAAAAGGGAAGAATCACTAATCCCCCTGATGTGCTTATACTTTAACCTTTTGGTTTAAAATAGTCAAACTGATGCAAGAACAGGTATCAATGAGTTTATATTACATGAGTATTTCCATTTTAATTTGTGAAATGACAAGCAAAATCGTAGAAAAATAAGATCATGGGGGTTCTCTTTGGGGTCTGAGAATAGAGTCAACTCAGGTTAATTCTGCACTAGTAGTGAGATAACCCATTGAAGATTATTAAATATACTGATTTTTCATGGAAGGGAAAATCAGTAAATTTGCCTTTTGTCATTATGGGCCAGAATTTAAGCAGTAGCAGTCAATTCTAGAAAGGTCATATTGTCCTTACTTTTCTTCATGGTCAGAGACCCCAAGAAAATAATGTATCATGCTTTCCATACCTAATAAGAAAATAAAAATGGGTCTCAATCATCCCGTGAATTTATCTAGGAGCATTGGAGCAGGCCTCCCAAAGCCTATGTTATTGCTTGTAGACTGGTACCTCTGCAAAGCTACATATACCATCATTGGGAAAAATGCTGTCTATTATTTTGCTACTGTAGCAAGTAGAGCTATAGCATAATGAGATGAAAGAGTTAACCCAATTTCCCTGAAATATTGTAGAAATTTATATCCTAAAAGATTATGGGTCTTTTTTATTGCACTTAGTTTTACATGTGGTTGCTTTTGTTGGCTATTCACTAATTTTTGGCAGTTATTTCACAGGAAGCAAACCATACTGAGCAATTTTAGTATTTTATTACTTATTAATAAAATAGTAATTTTATTAAAGGAATAGCTGAAAGGTAGTGTCCTGTACATTAGAATTTGATTTTCCTCCTCAAATTGCTTCTATATTTTTTCTAGTTTAACTAAAATGTGACAGTAACTTTACTAGGCACTATATTTCACATTAATTTAGTTTCCTTTGAAATATTACTTTCTGATATTGCCTTTTACTTTTTTTTTTTTTAAATAACCCTAAGCAACAATATTTCATTTTTGAGAGAGAAAGATGAAAAACTACTGTGAATAGAGTGGTTACAATCTGCCAGACCTTGTTCTGGGCACCTGGCCTATGTTATTTTCCTTCATTCTCACAATTAAACTATGAAGCTGGCTTCACAATCCCTTCACATTCTCCCTTCTTAATGAGGTGAGTTTAATGTTTTGGTTACATCAAAGGAGAAGGTGATACAATAAACAATATAATTATGATTAAAAGAATAAAATAGTTACCCCCAATCTTCTAATACCCTGTCCTTTGTTTCAGAAGTAGAGATGTGGTAAGACCTAGCAACTGCTGTATTTTACAATTGTCTATGAGCCAAAGTAGATCTGCTGTATTCTTCAAAGTACTTTTGGTCTGAAAATTTCTGTCAAGTTTCAGGACTGTGAGAATTAAAATGTCCTAGTTATAAAAACTGCTAAAAAAAATTGTTCCAGTAATGGAAATGACAGTTCAGCTAAAAAATGTATATTGACCATGCTATAGTGTCACTGGTACAAGAGCTGCAGCAGACAGGAACATTTTGAAGCATTCCAATTCTATTTCTCAGGGATCCCCTCCCCCACACCCATTTATTTGATTAGTAAGGTAAGGCTGTGTTTTAGAAACTCTAAACTTAGACACAAATACTTATACAACTTTCAAACAATGTGTGGATTTAATTAGGTAATATATTTCTCTTGTCTTTCAGAAGCAAGACACCATTATGTGTCCCTGCATTATCATTTACATTGAATGAGAACTGCTTGTATTTGATTTTTATGAAAATGAGGGAGAATTTTTGAATAGCTCTGTTGTCTTCTGTGTAGACACATGGCTGGTAGGCTATAAACTAATTAGCATGGACAGTAGATACTTGAGAATGGTTTGTCACAGAAGCTGATAAGACACTACACAATCTCGGAAATGGCACAAAATGATCTCCTTGTCCTCTGCTTGAAAGTGATAATGCTAATAACAGTTTATTAAAATTTGTAATCTAATATCCTCTGTTAATTTCCTATTGGGAATAGTCCTTATTTTGAATGTGTCACTTATTTTACATGTATTCAAAAACAGTCAATGAATGTTTGGAAGCTAAGTTTTCGTATTTTCAGTTTTCATCTTTATTATCAGATGTGATGCATTCTGAGGGAGAAAACTTGAGCATTATATTTTCAAACTGATTGTTTTCAAGACTTTAATTAAAATCTCTATGTTTTTTATAATGTTCTGAGCTTAAGCAACTGCAAAAATAGTAGAACTACTTGTCAGCTGAGGAGGATTATGAATAGCTTTACCGGTTAGAGAAGAAGGATTAAATAAAGTAGTAAAAAGAACCATTTGTCTCTGTTAATTAAAAAAAATATCCCAACCATAGTTGCAATTATAGAGCAGGTAATGAGTATGGAGAATCCATGGTGAGTATGATATAAAAGAAAGATCAATGTTTTAGCATGAAAGACAATAGAGTTTGAATCCTGACTTTAACACATACTCACTGAATCACATAGGTCAAACATTTTTTTTTTGAGTATCAGTTTTTTCATTAAAATAAAAGTAAGTATAACTAATTCAAAGTTGTTGGGTATATCTAGCTTATAATAAATATTCAATAATTATTATTGTTTTTCTTTCCTATCCAAGGTTTTTAAAATTACCACAAAAAGCACAAAAAATAAAGAAGTAAATAACTAATATGCAACTCCAAATTCACGCATGTTTAAAACTAGTTGTCTGTTTCTTCTTTATAGCTTTGATACCAGATGGTAAGCTTGACTAGATGCTATAGAATTTATATCTCTTTCTTTCCTTGATTAAAAAAAAAAAATGTTTCTGTACTGTTGTTTGCTTTGTTGCTCTTGAGGAATCTGATAATGGCAAGGTTTTCTTACTTTGTAATGTATTTAGTATTTTTGACCAGGAGTCTTGAATCTTTTTACTTTATTTTGAAGTCTAAATGCTTAACTGAGATAAATCTGGAAGCATTGCTTCTATGTCAATTTTCCCTTGTGTATGATATTTTTTCAATTTCAATATATAGGTTCTATTCTTAATTCTGGAAAGTTTCCTTGGATTTTGTTTTACAGTCACTCTATTTTGATTCTCTTTCATTTCTCTAGGGCCTCGAATTTAGTATTGCTTTCTCCTCTTTCCTTACTACCAAGTTTTTAAGAGATTCTTCCTCCATTCAAATTGTTCTTAGGCAACACATACTGAAATATTTGGAAGCAAAATGTTATTGTGACTGCAATAGATTTTCAAATGCTTCAGAAAAAATAAAATTTAAATATGAATAGAGATATAAAAAGATATATACACACATAAAGAATCAGATAAAACAAATGTGGCAAAATATTAACAATTGGTGAATATTTGTGAAGGGCATATAGGTATTCACTGTATTGTTTGTTCAAATTTTCCATAAATTTATATTTTTTCAAAATAAAAAGTTGAGGTTAAAAATAAGCCTCATTTAGAAAATTATCCAGCTACAAATTTTTTATGAAAGCCTGCTCTAAAACTTCATACTGTAGGAATTTTAAGGATGCTTTTATTCAAAGCTTTATTTATAAAGAGAAAAATGTAGCAAGAGAGTTTTGTGATGTTCCCCATATTACCAAGTTTATTAGTTTCAGAGCTAAGAATTAGACCTTCCTCTTATGAATCCAACTTTCGTAGTTTTTTTTTATTTTTTATTTTTCCATTTTTTTAGAGTAGGTCCAGCAAACTTTTTCTTGTATAAGGTTTGATTGTAAATGTTTTTTATATTGCTGGCCACATATGGAATATGTCATATATTCTTTTCCTTTAAACCCTTTAAAAATGTAAAACTATTCTTAGCTCAAGTGGCCATACCAAAACAGACTGTAGGGTAAATTTGGTCCAGGGGAAGGTACAGTTTGGGGTCCCCTTCCCTACACTACTGATTGTTTTTAAGTCCCTTGAATTTGCTTCCATTGTGAAACATATGTCAACAACAACAATGAAAATATAAAAAAGCCATACATCGCAGTTAACCATTTGTGGCCTAGTTTGGGTTACCATATTTAATAAATAAAAATGCAAGATAAAAATTCCATTCCAGACAAGACGGTGTGAACCCATTTATCTTTCCTCTTCCAAACAACTATCAACTCATCAAACAGTGCAAGAAAAAAACAAAGGAGAACTATGAAAAGTAGTAAGATGCTAAATCGGTTTTGACCCCAAGATTGGAAAAACAGCATAGTAATAGAGAGTCTTAAGTCCACCTCCCAGGAAGTCCCGAAGCCAGTACATCTAGTGGCCAGCTTAAGACTGTTCTGGCTACATGCATGGATGGTCCAAAGGGCAGACTGGGCAGGCACCAGAGCCCTGCTAAAGCCAACCCTGCTCAATAGTGTCCGCCATTACACAGTCCTCATAACAAATCAACCTGAGACTCATTCCCTCCCACTGACCTACAAAGAGCAACCAAGGTTCAAAAAGAATAAAAGGGCACACACAATGCACACAAAAGATGCACTTGCAGCACGTGGCTCATTTGACCAGGGAGACTGCACCACTGGGCCCTGCAGGACACCTACTACATAAGGCCATCCTAGTAAGACTAGACATAGATAAAACATAGCAGTTCTATCTAACAAACAGAAAAAAATACAGGGAGGCGACCAAAGTGAGGGGACAAAGAAATATGTTCCAAATGAAAGAACAGAATAAAGCTCCAGAAAAAAAGAACTAAACAACATGGAGACAAGCAATCTACTAGATGTAGAATTCAAAACACTGGTTACAAGGGTGCTCAATAATCTTAGTGACAATTTTAATAAAGAGATAGAAGACATTAAAATGGAAATAAGAAAAGTAAAAAAAGAATTAGTCAGAAATAAAGAATTCGGTACTGAAAAATAGAATACATTACAGGGAATCAACAATAGATTAGATGAAGCAGAGAACCAAAGTAGTAATTTGGAATAAGAGGTATCAGAAAACACCCAATGAGAACAGCAACAAGAAAAAACACCCTCCCCTGCCCCCACACAAGAATATTTTAAGGGGCCTCTGGGACAATATCAAGTGTACCAACATTCACATCATAGAGGTACCAGAAGAGAGAGAGCAAGGAATTGAAAAGCAATGTAAGAACTAATGACAGAAAACTTTATTAACCTGGTGAAGGAAATAGACACACATACCAGGAAGTACAGGCCTACAAATATACATTGTAATAAAATAGCTAATGTTAAAGACAAAGAGAGATTCTTAAAAGCAGTAAGAGAAAGGCAATTAGTTATCTACATGGGAGCTCCCATATGACTGTCAGTTGATTTCTCAACAAAAACTCTGCATTCCAGAAGGGATTGCTTGAAATATTCAAAGTGATGAAAAGCAAGGACCTACAACCAAGATTACTTTACCCAGCAAAGCTATCATTTAGAATCGAAGTCAGATAACAAACTTCCCAGACAAGAAAAAGCTAAGGAAATTCATTAACACCAAACCAATATTTCAAGAAATGTTATAGGGACTTCTTTAAGAAGAAGAAAATCATAAAAAATATAAATAAAATGGCAACAACTATATATCGAGCAACAATTACTTTAAATATAAATGGATTAAATTCTCCAATTAAAAGACATGGGTGGCTGAATGGATAAGTAAACAAAATCTTTATAAACGCTTATAGGAGACTCACTTTAGATTGAAAGATATACTCAGACTAAAGTGAAAGGATGGAAAAAAATATATTTTGCCAAAAGAGAAACCAACAAGCCAAAAAAGCTGGATGGCAATACTTATACCAGACAAAATAGACTTTAAAACGAAGGGTGCAACAAGAGACAAAGAAGGACCTAGTAATCTTGCTTTACTTTCCAAAATACTTTTGAGTATTTATCCAAAGAAAGCCAAAACTTTACTTTGAAAAAACATTTGAATCTATATGTTTACTTGGCTATTTACAATAGCCAAGACATGGAGGCAAGCTGGGTATCCATGAGTGGATGAATAAAGAAGAGATGGTACATATATACAATGGAATATTAGTCAGCCATAAAAAATAAAATCTTGTCATCTGCCACAACAAGGATAGTTCTAGAGGGTATTGTGCTGAGTGGAATAAATCAGACAGAGATAGACAAATGTCATATGATTTCACTTATATGTGGAATATAGAAAAAAGGATAAACAAACAAACAAAACAGAAACAAGCTTATAGATAGAGAGAGCATTTTGATGGTTGCCATGCTGGGGATAGTGTGAGGGAATAAGTGAAGGAGAAATTGATTGAGAGATACAGATTTGTAATTATGAAGTAGTCATGGGTCTCTAGAGTATAGCATGGTGGATATAGTCAGTAGTATTGTAATAACTATGTGTGATGTCAAAGGGGTACTGGATTTATCAGAGTGATCACTTTGTGATATCAATGTATAATCACTGCATTGTCACCTGAAACTAATATAATATTTTATGTTAGCTATAATTGAAAAAATAAAAAATACTATTAGCAAAATAAATATAGAAAAATAAAAACAAAAATAGAAGATAAAACAAGAACCAAATAGATATTATAGAACTGAAATATACATTAATAGAAATTAAAAAAAATACTGGATGCACTCGATAGTAGAGTAGAGATGAAGTGGATAGATAGGAGACTTAGAGAACAGATAAATAGAATTCACATAATCTAATTAGCCTTAAAAAATCAGGCTAAAAAAAAAATAAACAGAACCTCAGAAATCTGTAAAATAGTAGCAATAGATTTAACATTCATATCATCATGATTCCAGATGGAAAACAGAACATCTTAACATAGAAAGGAAATAATTAAAGAAAGAATCTTGGGGCATCAGGAAGAAATAAGAAACAAAGCAGAAATACAGGTGTATATAATAGACTACACAAAATTTATTTTTCTCATGAATTTTATCAGATATATTCAATGATTAAAACACAAATTGTAATACTATATAATACTCCAGGCAAAATAAAAAATTCTAACTGAAAATGAGTTTTCCATACTTTAGTCAAATTAGTTATATACTTTATAAGTCTAATATAAATGTGTATGTATGTGTGTGTTTATATTTTAATGCCCATAGCCAGTATAACAAAAACTATACAAAGAGATATACTCAAATATATTATGAATAAATAAAGATGGGATCTAAAATATGTTTAAGTAACCCACAAGAAGGCAAAGAAAGAGAAAAAGAAATGAAAACCAGAGGAAACAATAAAGAGTAAGAAAATAATAACATGGCAGTTGTAACTGCCACCACATCAGTAATTATCTTAAATGTAAATAGTTAAATATGCCACTCAAAATACAGTTAGCATAGTGAATAAAAATGACCCAACTATATGCTATTTATAAGAAATTCACTTCAAATTTAATGACATGTATAGTTGTAAAGTAAAAGTGTAGAAAAAAATATACTATGCAAAAAGGTAGGGTGGCTATATTAATATATAATAAAATAGACTTCAGAGTAATAAAATTACTAGAGATAAAAAGGAACATTATATCATGATAAAAGGATTAATCCACTAGATAAACATAAGGATTCTAGATGCACTGTACAAAAATATAGAGCTTCTGAGTATGTAAAGAAAAAACAAATAGAAGGCAAAGGAGAAATACAAAATCCACAAATTTATTGGGGATTTCAACACCCTTCTCAATAACATATAGAACTACTTCATAGAAAATGAGTAGGGATATATAAACTAACTATCCAATGTAATAAACCAATAAAATCAAATTGACATATGTAGAACACTCTACCCAATAAAAACAGAATACACATTTTTCTTTCAAGTGCATATAGAACATTCACAAAGATGTGATTTTTTTTCTTGGTTATAAAATAAACCTCAAGAAATAAATCATAGAGTATTCTCTGATCAAAGTGGAATCAAATTAGAAATCAATAACACAGAGTTAACAGAAAAATCTCCAAAGAGTTGGAAACTAAATAGCACACTTCTAAATTATGAATAATTCATTGTTATAAAGAAATTTTGAAGAGAAATAAATATATGGAAATCAATGAAAACAAAAAAATACAACTTATCAGTATATGTGGGATCCAGGTAAAGTAGTAATAAGGGAGAAATGTGTAGTCTAACACTTATATTAGAAATGAGGAACATTCTCAAACTAATAATAAGAAAACAGAAAAAGAGGAGAAAATAAACCTGAATCAATCAGAAGGAAGTATATAATAAAGATCAGACCAGAAATATATAAAATTTAAATAGAAAAACAACAGAAAAATAAATGAAATAATCAGCTGGCACTTCAAAAAAATCAATAAAGTTGAAAAATATTTGGTAAGATTGATACAAATATAAAGAAAGGAGGTAAATCACCAACATCAGGGATAAAATGCAGATAATACTACAGATCCCTCTGTCATTAAAAAATAAGGAAATATTGCACACAGCTTTACACTCATAATTTTGATAATGTGCCAAATTCTAAACAACTACAAACTACCACAACTCAGCTAGATTAAATATATTATCTGAATAGCCTTTAACCATTAAAAAATTAAATTCATAATTTAAAATCTTCTCAAAGAGGGATCTCTAGGTATAAATGGTTATACAGGAGAATTTTACCAAACATTTTAAAAGAATTAACACTAAATTTTACATAATCTATTACAAAAAATAGATGAAGAGGGAGTACTTTCCAATTCATTTTACATGGCCGGTATTATTTTGATAACAAAATCAGATGAATTTAGTATGAAAAGGTAAATTACAGAACAATATCTTTTATGTTTTGGGATGAAAAAATCCTTAATAATATACTAACACAGTAAATTCAAACAAATATTAAAATAATTATATGCCATGAGCAAGGCATAGCAAGCATGGTTGGACATTCTAAGATCAATGTAACCTACCATATCAAAAATCTAAAGGAGAACAATCATGTCAATTATTAATGGAAAATCACTTGTCAATATCCAATTTCTATTCATGATAAAACTCTTAGAAAACTAAGAATAGAAGGAAATTACTCACCTTGATAAAAAGTCTCTACAAAAACAACCACAACAAAACCATAACTACATAATTCTTAATTGAAAAAGTTTGAATTCTTGCCTTTACTATTGAGAATAAGGTCAATGGATGTCCATTCTCAATACTCTTATTCAATACAGTACTGGAAGTTCTAGCAGCTGCAATAAGAAAAAGAAATTGCAGGCATTCAAATTGGAAAGAAATAAATAAAAGTATTTATAGATGATGTTCTTTATAGAAAATACTAATGAATCCAAAAATCAAAACCAAAATACCTAGAAACAATTAGTGAGGTCAGTAGAAGCGATTATATAAGATTAAACACAAATTGAAATTAGATATTAAAGGGCAACAGAGGAGATCTTTGTAGTGATGGAACTGTTCGAGACCTTGATTGTGGTGGTCGATATATGCAAAATATGCATATGATAAAAGTGTATAAAACTAAGCAAGTGTGTGTGCATGCACACACACACACTCATACAAATAAATGCAAACTGAACTAGGGAAACCGGAATAATATTAGTGGGTTATATCAGTGTCAATATCCCTGTGTCAATAACCTTATTGCAATATTGTACTGCGATTTTGTAAAAGGTTACTTTTGTGGGAAGCTGTGTAAAGTACACGTGGGATCTCTCTGAATTATTTTTTACAACTGAATATAAATTTACAATTATTCAAATATAAATTTTAATTAAAATACAGGATTCCCAGTAAAATTTGAATTTCAGATAAAAAACATACTTTTTTAAATGAGTCGCATACATGAAAAAAACTATCCATTTTTTATTTGATGTCTGTACATGTAGCAGATTGTGTTATAGTAGAGGAATGTTGAGTTTAGGGCACTCACCACTTTTACAGCAAGCAGTAAGCAAGCCTACTTTTCATCTCCAAAGGAGACGTTGCATCATCTCTCAAGGTTGTTTGCTGCAAACACAACTCTGAGAACTTGCCCACGTGATGAGAAGTCAGGGCCTTTCATTCTAGGCACAGAAATAACATAGAGGGATGCTCAGAATACATGGAAGATTGTCTCTCCCAATAGGAAGCAAAACTAATAAGATTTGCTGACAAATTGAATTTGGAGGATTAGAGGAGAATCAAAACATTGTGTAGACTTTTGGTTTGAGGAACTAGGGGGACAGTGATGTCATCTACTGAGATAAGGAATGGAGGTAAATCATGTTTGGGACTAGAACAGGTAATCAATGTTATGTTTTTGCTATGTTAATTTTGAATGTCCTGATATTAGCCCTTTAAGTCCAAATGCCAAGTAAATTAATTTGAAATATTTTACATGCGTCTTAAATTTAGAACACCTTTTTAAGCCAGAAAAGATCTTATTCAACTGCTTATCAATCATGGATCATAGCTACGAAAAAAAAAAAAAAAAGAAAAAAAAAAGGAAGAAGGAAGAATCTCTTGCCTATTATGTACATCCCACTAAAAAGTATCTGTATAAAAATCAAAGTTTCAATTAATATGGCCTTTAAATATACCTATGAAGTTTGCACATAAAATTATTCTTTTTCAGTGTGAGTTTTTGCCACTCTCTAAATGTGATCCTATTTCAAACCATTTGGTTTTGTGGCTATTTTTGTGGTGGGATAAGTTGGAATGTCCTAACTATTCATGAATCTTTAGGATCTTTTGTAGACATATGTAATTATTATAAAAAAAAATTGTTCTTTCTTTTTATGACATCCCATGTTTAGCTGAATGTCTTTTATTTAACCTATTTGTGAGAATTCAACATCTTTTATTGACTTTATATTTTTCATTAAATAGGATTTTTATTTTACACTCAGAAAATGTAAAATAAACAAACACCTTTTATATGAATGATCTATCTATGGCTGAAAAACTCCACTGTTACTAATTCTATCACTGTCATCATCTTCAAGTCCACTCCTACAACAGCTTCCAATTTCTTCCTTTGAAGGACTATGAAGCTGAAGAACAGAGGATGCACATAAATGAGACCTTCATAGCTTGTTAAAAAGAGAAATATCCTATTTAAAATGGATCCCCGCCCCAAACCCATTATATATAACTGAACCAGTTAATAACATAGTAAAACATCTATAACCATCTGCGACTTCTCTTTTCTCCATGAAGTTCCTATCATTTGGTTTTGGGTTGCAAATGTAAAGCTCTAAATGTGTTCCAAGTAAAAATTAAACATTCCATTTCTTTTTCATAGAAAATACATGACATTTGTTCCAGATCTATGTTAATCAAGTTAACATACTGATATCCAGACTTGAGTAGAGAAATATGGTATAGTGAACATTTTTTTTTTTCCATGAAGGAAGGAAATAAATATAGAAATAACACTTTGGGGGTCAGGCACTATGACAGGTATTTTCTGTTTCACTTTTCAAAGGAGCCTTTGACCTAAACATTATTTCTTCCAATTATTATATACTTGTGAACAACACCCATTCAATATCATTTAACAAATATTTTTGAACACCTATTACTTGTCAAGGCACTTAACATAAACTGAGTGTATCCTGATACATTTGCTAGGTATAAAATCCCTATAATTATAAATTATAATTATTGCTTATACTTAGGAAGGTAGATCATTAAATAACTATCGCCATCAATTTCAATGAGCCCCTGTAGTAGAGAAGTACAGTATGTTCTGACAGGTTCAAATAAAAAGTTTTTCATTGCAGAAAAGAAGGAGATAAAATTTCAGGAAAAAAACCTACAATGTACTGACAGAGTGAATAAAAGCTCACCTCTGAAATATATGTACAAATCACTGTGTTGTAGAAACAGACAACAATGTTTGAGCCAGAAAGTTTGAACAGTTGAACTTGAGAGAAAGCAAGGTACATTCAAAAATTGAAATGACAATCTAATGATGCGTAGAGAAGTAGGTGTGAACAAGTCACACAGGGCCCATTGTCAGGGCTTGTAAGCCATGTTCCAAGCATTTCCTATAACCCTAAACAACATGAAGCTACTAAGAAATTTTGAGAAGTGGTAGAAGTAATTTGTGTTGAGGGGAGGGAAACATTGAAATAAAATCACATTGGCAGAGCTGCATCCCTTCTCTCATACCCCCACCCCCAAATATTCTTCCCAAAATTTTAGAAAAAGATTGAGAATACCTTTTTTTCTGGCTTCAGCTTGAATATATTTTCAAATGAATCACTCTCTGCACCATAGGCAGTTATATATAATTCTCGTAATATGACTCTGAACTTGTTAAGAAAATATTTAGAAGCAATAACAAAACCTTAAAGCTGTGCAATATTTTCCCTAATTGAGGAAATGGAGAATAAATTACTACAATTAGTATAGTAGCACACTAAAAGCAGAAAAAAAAAATGTGTGAAATTTTCATTTTTTAAATCTTTAATTTATTTAATCAAAGATAACAGTCAATAATACATTTCTTTAAAAATATTATAAATACAAATAGATATGTTCCTATTTAAACACAGATTTTGCTATTTTTTAAAGCTGTACCTTTAGCAACGATTGAACTAGACACAGAATTTAGATTTAATGTCACTTAACCAATGTATCATTATATACTATAATTGCAAAAAGTTTTAGTGATTAACTATTGAAATGAAAAAATGAACCAGAGGAATAATTTGGTCATCTCTACAAAGAATTAACTGATACAAATCACAAAGTTTTATGAAAGAAATTGCATGTGATAGTGGTGATATTAATAACAATCCTCGTGGTACAACTGATTATAACATAAGTTAGCTAGAGCTGTGTTTTTCTTAAATAAAACTTGCATACTCATTGACTGTTTAATAGAAATAAAATCAATATTTTGAATAATTTTATGCACACTTGCATTTTTCTCTCTTCAGATGTCTAGAATTTGATCAAAAGAGGTTTACAATAAACAATTATTTCTGTTTTTGATTCAGGAAATATGGCCCACCTTTCTTATAAAGAAAAATTGCTAATATCATAGTTTTTCTCCTGTCCAAACTTTGTCTTTATAGTTTTTTACAAATTAAACACAGTTTTAACATAAGAGCAGAGATTAAATGAGGAATTTCACAACAGCATTGCTGTTGACATATGACAATTTAATACAAATGAATAAATAATTTTTAAAACCCCACATTTTGGACAATCAGTTTGGCTAAATCAGCTTTTGTTCTATCCTATTTTTCTTGCTAAATTGGGATTTCTGTAATACTAACTGAAGTACTTCCCTGGCAATTATCTCACCTGTATAATTAAACAGAGGATTTGGCTTGATAAAATGTCAGATTTTAATCTGACCTTCCCAAAATAATATCAACTTCCAAATCATGATCAAGAGGGGCTGAGCTCGTCCTGCTGAGTTTCTCTTAGAATGTGCTTCTCACTCACTTTGATCCCAAAGTGGAATTAAGCCAGAAAAGATTGGTCTTCCTTAGAGGGTATGTGATACCAAATTAATTATTAGATCAATGGAGAGCCTTGGTTAACTCACTGGCACAAATAAAGAGAAGCTATTCAGAATAGCTAAAGACATATTTTATTTACTAGAGGAAAATATCCTTGAAGAATTTCAGTACCAGGCCAAAAAAATAAAAATAAAATAAGAAAAAATGGTTAATGCCAGTCAAAGTTTGTATTTAATTAATTTACTGGTAATTTATACCAATCTCTTTTCAAAATGAGCTATAAGCTGCTTTTAGCCAATCTCTATCTACTGCCATTGGAATATACTTGTTCAATAGAATATGGGAACCAGGACTTTTCTCACTGTTCTCAGTTTAACTGTGTGAGCCTATGTTGGTGCCTATAAAATAGAAAGTCCTCAATGAATACTGTCAGATGAGTGAATATTCCACTAGTCCTTGGTATAGAAGTTCTCTATAGGCTTCTATGTCGATCTCTTCTCCACCCCATTCAGACAAAGCATAAAGGAAAGCATTGAATTGTTCATCAAAGACAAATTTCTCATTGCCTTTAACATCATCACTTTGGGTTATAGAATAGACTGTTAAAATTTTTTTTCTTTTCCAAAAAAGGTGCAGTTCTTAAGATGGATAAAGTAATTTCATTTTGCCTTGAGAAGCTCATTGTCATTTCTTAATAGATTTATTAGAGCATTATAAATAATTTAGACTGAAGTTATATAGTTTAAGCCAGTGATAACCTGCTGACTTTAAGACAGCAGGAAAAATGAAATAATTTATAAAAACTTTTGAAAAATAAATCTTTAATCCTCAGAATATCTACCGTTAGATGCTCACAATATATTTGGAGAAGCAAATGTGTAGTGGTTATAACCATGGGTTCTAGAATCAGATTGATACAAGCTGCAACTTAACTAGCTCATTAACTGGAAAGTTTATCTGTTTGAAAGATCAGTTTTCCACTCATAAAATTTAAATAACACTAAAAGAATATAGCACATATGTGTATTCCAGAAAAAAAAAAATGTGCACAACTGACTGCTAAAGGAAAAAAGTATATCATATAACAAGTAATAATAAGCCTTTTGCTAAATGATACTTGTGTATTTAAAAAAGGGGGTGACTGGAAGTATATACACCGAAGTGTTTATTCTAATTGCTTCTGGAAAATCAAAGCGGAAATAAAGGGAGAGATCAGTTTACTTTATATATATTTTTATAATTTTTTTGCAAGGTACATCTTTATAATAAAAAAATAAAAATAAGTTTCATTTATGAAATTGTTTTGATTAAGTAAATATGTAGATAAGCTTACACCACATATCAATTAGAAACACGTGTTAAATATTATAAAAAACAATTTTCATTGATTCACTTTTTTTGTTTTGTTATTCTACAGTTAATCACATGTCATGAATTAATAAAAATTTGTTGTTAATAATCATAATATATGCAATTAACTCACTATAAAGCCGCAATACCTCCTATACTAGCAGGACTTCAGAAAGTATCTACAGGAAATGAAGTAATAGATTAATAAAAAATAGACGATATGAAGGAAATCAGGGTATATTTATCTTTTACAAAACAAACATTTCTCCCTGTATACTTGTATCCACTTCAGCATATTAGGACAGGTTATGATGGGTCTAATCTCCTTCACATGTATGAAGAACTCAAAAGCACAAAAATATAAAATAAACTCGGAGAAAATACTGCATAGCAAAATAAAAAACCTTTTGTTAAAGTTTAAAGGAGATAAATTTGTATCTACAGAGGACATTTCATGCAAGCCATCTAATTGCAAAATAAACACTATTACTTAGCAAGTATCATCATCTTTTTTTACACCATTGCTTCTGGAAGGCACTCAATAGTACCCATGAGGCCTGAATGAGGTAATTTGCTTTCCTGTGCCTATGGAAGTACTGAGAAATAATTCAGGAACCTGGAGATATCTGGTATAAAAGGTCATTCTTTACTTCTTTGCCTTCCCTTTACTCCTTCCTTTTATTCACTTAGTAATATCTAAGAAAATGTGGCTTTGTTATTAAGGAAAGTATCCTTTCGTATATGGGTTGCTGAACTTATTTTTCTATCAAAAACTATTCTCAAGTACAGCTTATCAGAAATGCTGATACTCACCCTTCCTTGGGTCTCATTTGAATTGTCAGTGCTGTCATAATTTTAATGCACATACATTGAGATGTGAGTAGCTAATACAAATGTATATATTTGGCATAATAATATTCATCGTCAAATTTTCTCCTATTTTTTTATGACCAACAATCCTTCCACTAGGCAGATCACCTCAAATTGTGATTTTCAATGAATCATCTGGTAATAAAGAAGTATGTGCTACACAAATTGGACCTTCTTCCAGGTGACATGAACAGCTTCAATATAAATTATCTGTAACAGGTTTGAGATGAACTGCAGCCAAAATACCTTGATAGTTAAGTTACTGCCTGCATCTTAAACTCCCCATCAAAAATTTTTTTATGGCTTTTGAGTTAAAGCTTTGCTTTCAACAGCTATTCTGCTCTAACATCACTTATGAGTCCTACTGAAATTGGATAGTTAGAGAGGATTAGCAATGCCAAGTTTCTCAATTCTGACTTATTTGGCAGCTTGTAACCATATATCCAGGAAATATGAAGATTAAAATGAAGATAAAATGAACGTATAAAATATTCAACCTTAGTAAGTGCTAGTCTTTCACATAGATCAATTTATTTGTGCTCATATCTTTAGGAGATATGTTTTATTAGTAACTTCATTTTACAATTACACAGATAGGAAACCTAGGCTCAGGGAGATAAGATAGCCAACATCACACAGCCAGTAAGTAATAGAATGTCAAAGTATTGTCTGTGTCTGATATAAGATAAATTTATTAATTTCTTACAACTTTATGTAGGTACTGATATTGTATATGTTTTATAGATAAAAATATATAAGTAATTTACCTGAGACCTTATATATCAAAAAATATATAAGTGATTTATTTCAGACCTTAAAACTGGCAAATACCAGAACTAGCATTGGTACACAGGTGGTCTGACTCCAAGCCCTGTGCTTCCCTCTATTTCATGGGCTGCAAACTTAAACATTTTAAGTACAAAAGATACTGGAAGAAGCATAAGATAATCAGGAATGTTGGGTCCTATGGCAAACTATAGAATACATTCCCATCCCAAACATTCAAATGTTCATTTTCAAAGCAATCTATGTAAGAACAATACAAAAAAAAAAAAAAAATAGGTATGAACCAAATTCAGTCCATAGACTGTGATAGTACAGCATCTGCACACTCTGATTTTTCTTTAGGGCTTCTAGCCACATTAAGTCAATGACTGAATTAATATTTGGGCAGTTTTAATTAAGGAAAGCATTTCTTAGATTAAAAAGAATAAAAACGGACTGGTGTTTAAAAATGGTAATTGGATTCTTCTAAAGTGTGTCATACCTCCAAAAGAGTTTATATTAATACATATAAATAAATAAATACAGAAAAACATAAAGACTACATTGGAGAAAGTACCTGAGATTATACCATACATTAGCATTTTAATATATATCATTTATTTATTTATTCATTCACACATATGCCAGGCACCATGCTAAATGTTAGGGGATATAATACTGAACACAAATAGACACATTCTGCTATTATGCAGTTTGCATTCTAATTGTACAAGAAGGAGAGAATGAAATTGACTAGATAGCTATTTTGAAATCAAGTCTTAGAGGTTGCATGCTAAAGAGTTTTAACTGAAAATACCATAAGCAACTTCAGTAACCTGACGTGTGTGGAAATAGATAACCAAGCAGCTCCCCCTCACGCACACACACACACACACACACACACACACACACATCTGAACTCATATGAGGCTCCTCCTGGAAAGAAAAACAAATACATAGTCCCTAAAGGAAGTTTCAATCATCAGGGCCTGGCTAGTAACCAACAGGGAAGCCCAGCTGCCTGGCCCATAGCAATCCACATTGGGCAGCAATCTATTTTCTGTTAGCAAACGCTCTAGACCATCTGTGAATTTAGAAAAAGGAGGCAAAACAGCATCAGCTCAGCCAAAAGCAATAGCATCCAAAAAGAAAGTACAACCAATCTGTGCAAAAGGACATTTCATTAGGGATCCAGCTTTTTAGTTACAGGTTGACGTGCAGGTCAGCTTGGTTTAAGCAAATAAACATTTGTTGAGCCACTTCATCAGCCAGGGAAAATAAGAGGGGCTGAAAATAGAAATACAAGGAAGATTTCTTGCCCTCCGGGAGCACATAGTCTAATGGAAGAGTGCTTGGCAAAAAGCACAACTTGATCCAACTGGAGAGATCTAGAAAGTCCTCTCAAGCAGGGCTTCTCAAATGAGATAGGATATACAGATCACCTGGGAAATGTCATTATGCAGATTCTTATACTGTACATCCAGGGTTGGGGCCTGGGATTCTGCATTTCTAACAAGTTTCCACAGGAAGTGGAAGCTGCTGGTCTGAAGACCACATCGTGAATGTCAAGATTAGAGGAGACCACCATACTTAGACAAAGAAGCTGAGAAAGAGTGCTTTTCTGAGGAAGAACTGAGCAAAGCTAAGCATATGTGATCCATGCAATGATCTGTGGGGAAACTGAAAGCAGTTCTCTTTTACTAGGGCATGAGGCTGAAAGTGTCTAGAGAGATGGGCAGGAACCAAGTCTGGGGGAGAACTTGCATTTTATGCTGTAGGGGTATCAGTGATGCATAAGCCTTGAATATTCAAAGTCACTTTGAGAGCTTGTTTATGATCCAGATCCCTGGACACTCTCCCACTTGATTCTGAGTCTCAAGCCTTTGGTACAGTAATCTGAAAATTTTACAGCATCCCTCCCAAGTGATTATTAAGCAGATGATTCACAAACCACACTTGGAAAGAAATGGCAGAGTTGATGGGCAAGACTGAAGAGTTTTAGTCAAAGAAATGAAATCCACTCTTTGGAAAGTCATTGTGGAGCTATTGGTTTAAAGTGAAAAAGTCTGGAATTGTTGAAACCAGTTAAGAAACTTGTTTGAATAATGTAATCAAATGATGAGACAAGTCTGAAATAGAGCATTCAGAGGAGAGGACAGACTTGAGACACATGTAGAGATGGAAAGGTCAGGACTTTGTAGCTGATTGAGTGTAAGGAGTGAGGGAGGTAATCTTAGTGACTCCCAGCTTTCTGACCTAAGTGATTGGCAAGATGATGAAGCCACCACCCAACTAAAATAGAAAAAAAAAATGATTAAGCATTGGTTTAGGTGGCAGTGATGATAAATTTCAGTTTGGTGTAGTTGGCTTTTAGGTTTGAAAGGGTCAACTCAGAGTAAATGGGCATAAGATGGTTGGCTATCTAAGACAGGAGCTCAGTAGAGAAATTAGGGCCAGAGATTTCATGCAGAGGAAGAAATTCAAAATCTCTTGTCACCTACCTCTCACATCCCTCATAACTCAAAGCTAATGCCTACAACGTCACTGGTAGAATTTAATGTTCTTTGTATTACCTTTAGTCCCTTGGGAAAGGAAATTCTTTTATGATTTTCAGCCACAAATAGCCCAGAGGAAATTAAAGTGAGAGTTTTAATAGAAACCATTGAAGGGAGGCCTCTGGGAACCTGTGGATAAAAGAGGTCCTACATTACACAAAGGAATCACCATTTCAGGCATTATTTTCTTACACCAAGTTCAGGCAGTTGTGAATGGGTACAGACCCCTAGCCAGTGCATGACTCACTCTAAAAATGATCTTATTGCAAAAACTGAAGGTTGGAAAGAAATGTCAAGGCATGTAACCCGATTATCATCTGGCAAAAATAAATCAGTATAAGCTCTGTGTGAGTACACCCATTTATTTAATTAAGCTAATGTAGAGTAACTAATTCAAACACCACCCACTGTTATCAATCAATCATGATTTTTGGTTGAATAGATAATATTATCAATAATGAGATTCATTCTTCTTCTGTAAGTGAAATCCATAATTTTGTTAAACATTAGTAGAAAGTGTAGGTTGTACTTATAATTTTTGGTGTTCCTAAAGACCTATTTTTACTCTTAATTACATGGATATGCATAGATATAGAATATTCCCCTTTGATGAAAAGGACTTTTTTTTTTTTTTTTTAAGTAACATGAGTTTGATTTCTCAGTTGCCTTTTTTAGTCTTTGCTACATACAAAGTTGAAACCTAGGGGCATTTCATCAGTACCAGCCTCAGACCCTCTGTTCAACATTGGGGGAGCGTTTACATAGACCAAGGTACGCTCGTATGGTGGAATAGTATGCCAATGTTAAAAATGATGTTGTAAAACATAAAGAAATATATAAGACATTACTTTCAGTTTTAAAAAGCAAAATACAAAATTGTGTAACAGAAAATATATGCATTACACTAAAAAGTAACAAAAAATTTGGACAGAATACTCAAATATCAAAGATGATTTCTTGGCAATGAGGTTATAGGGCTTTGAGTTATGTTTTCCTTGTTCATTCCAGTTTTCTAACCATTTTCTGAATAAGAAATGTTAATTTTATAATCATAAAATGTAAAAAGATCATACACAAAACAATTGTATCCTTTCTGTTTATATATATTTTATCTGTGCTAGTTCTCTTAAAGCTTAGACACTGGAGGGTCAGATTAGTGATCAGCAGAGAAGGGGTCACAGCAAATAAACAGACATAAGGCTGGGTCAACACTAGAGGCAGAAAGGCCAAGGCAAAGGAAACAACCTAGATTATTGTCACCCTCCACCTCATAAAGCCCTTCAAATAACTCCTCATATAATAACTGCTTAGGGGTATCAGGTCACTTGATGGCTCAACCAGATTTTTTTGTTGCTGTTGTTATATTTGTGGGGTAAAATTAATAGCACATAGAACATCTCTATTTAAGCTGTTTTTCATAAAATGTGGTATATTTGTGTTATGTTCCAATTGGAGAAAAGCCTGTTTATATTTAAAATATAACACCTGTTACAACAGCTATTATCAAAAAGACAGGAGATAACAAGTGTTGGCAAGGATGTAGAGAAAGAGGAACTTTGTACACTTGGTGGGAATGTAAATTGGTACAGCCACTATAAAAAGAAACTGTGGAAGTTCCTTAAAAAAATTAAAACTGGAACTACCATATGACCCAGCAATCCTACTTCTGGATATATATTTGAAGGAGATGAAATCACCATCTCCAAGAGTTATCTGCACCCCCCATATTCATTGCAGCATTATTCACAATAGCAATGACATGAAAATAATCTAAGTGTCCATCTGCAGATGAATAAAGAAAATGTGAGATTATATATATATATATAATTAACCCATAAATAAAAGGAAATCCTGCCATTTATGACAACATGGATAAACCTTAAAGGCATTATTCTAAGGGAAATACATCAAAGACAAATCCTGTATGATATTACTTATGTGTGGAGTCTTAATGAATAAATAAACAAACCAACTTACCTCATAGAAACAGAGAATAGATTAATGGTTTCCAGAGATGGGGGAAATAGGTGAAAGTGATCAAAAGATACAACCTTTTAGTTATAAGACAAATAAATTCTGGAGATGTAATGTACAGCATGGTGATGATAATTGATAACTGTGTGACATTCTTGAAAGTCACTAAGAGAGTAAATCTTGAAAGTAATCATAAAAAAAAGTAACTGTGAGATGATGGATGTGTGAATATATTAACTTACCTTATTGTGGCAATCATTTCACAAGATATACATATATCACCTGACTTGTCACATTGTATACCTTAAACTTACACAATATTATATATCAATTATATATCTATAAGCCTGAAAAAAATGTACATCTAAACCCTTTCCAGATATTGATACTTTAGATCTATCCATTGCAAACAGAAATAATTGTTCTCCTCTTTACACCAAAATGCGCCACTTCTAAAGGAAAAAAATGTGCAGATTAAATATTGATGATGATATTCTTAAAGCATTTTTCCATTGTACAAAATGATATTCCATTTAAGAATTTATGAAACGGTGATCCTTATAAGAATTTCAGAACCAATCTGTTCTATCTTTAAGAACAATTCTATTTGGTATAGTTCTTGACAATTTGATTTGCATACTATATTCATGAAGCTTAATTACATTAGCATAATTGTAGTACTAGGCTTTAAAAATATGTGATATTACCCTGTCCCATTTAGATTTTGGGGACTTTGTGTAGCATTTGAAAAACTTTCAATGACAAAAACAAAAATAATAAGCAGAGTCCTTTTCCAAAAATCTGAATGAATTGTAGTGTCACAAAGAAAAACAGAAAGTTAACAATCCTTGACCTGGACCACCTTTTCCAGGAGGCAACACAAATAATACTTCAAAAGTCCCTAATAGCCCAGTGATGCAAGTCAGGATTCCTGCTGTTTTCTCCTTCTCTCCTCCACCTTCATCAAATCATATAGCTTTGTGCTTGAATATTAGAGCATCTGTTTTATATAGGAAGAAAGTAAAAGGTGAAAAGAAGTTCATGAAGAGAAAAGAGAGCATGAAAAAAAAGAAAATTATTTAAAATAGAAAAGGGTAGGAAAGGCCAAATTTGAAATTCATGAATACCTCTGCATGATAGAAACTGGGATAATAATATAGTAACAAATAGGCCTATAATTTTTTCTAACTACTGTATTTTTATGCATATAAATATTTAATTTGCAAGGATGTAGGCTAATCTTTCCTACTTAAAACATTTTCAAAATTATGGTTTTAAAAATTGTTTCTTAAAATATACGACAAATAATGAGATACAGGCTTGCATTTGCTAGAAATTTAGTAAATTTAGAGCTACTTAGAATTCAGAAATCAACTCATCCAACCCCTTTTATTCAATGTGAGCATATTGAGGTCTGAGTGGGCACTTACTCACAAACACTTAGGCAGAGGGCAAAGAGGCTCGCAGATCCTGATTCTGTTTTATAAAAATATTGACAGTGGTTCCACATTGTTCGCAGTAGAGCCACAGGAATTTGGCTGGTACAACTCAAAAGTTTCCTAAAACGACTGTTTTCTTGGCTCCTTTTCATTGCAACCTAACAGCAGCTCTGGGCCAGAGCCGGGTTCTGAGTCATAATACTCATATCATCTTTCGTGGATCTGTGAAGAAAACTGGGGTGATTTAAATAGTAACTAATAATAACTAATGTATCCTGAATGTCTCCTCTATATCAAGTACATTTTAAAGCATATACACATACCATGCCATTTAATCTTCACAATAATCTTATGTAGTAGGTACTCATATTACGCTTCGTTGACAAATGCAACTGAAACACTGAAAGTTTGTACAATTTCCCCATCACTCTCTATATATAGTGGATATTATTATCATATTTGATTTCATTTTTATAATTATGATAATTCATTAATATTATTATTTCAATTGTATAGACAGGGAAATAGAAGAATCAAAATGCTACTCTAAAATGGCTTAAACAGTTGGTTAAGCCAAGATTTGAACCAATCTCCTTTTGAATCAGAATCTCAACAGTCTTTATGTGTACTACCTAGGGAAGCACTCCTTAAAAGAAATTACTTCTACAGGCCATTTCTGGATATCACTTTTATGTGTTTGTTGCTTCTTATGGATCTTCTTCTACTGCTTGCTGGGCATTAATACACCCCTTGGGAGGGTGGAAAGTGGAGCAACACATTTATTAAGGGACCTTTCCGCCAATGGTACTCTGATAGATAGATATAAGACATGTGACTCCTCAGGGTTCAGTACAGCATGGGTGCCTTATCGCAGAGAGATACGGCAGCCCTGGGTCACATCCTCAGTTTTAACTCAGGTGGATTTGCATGGCGAACTCTAGTCGACATGTAATTGTTACCATAGATTAGGTTACCAGCTAGTTAGTGAAGCATCAGAATTTCTCGACTAATGAGCTAAGCATGTCTCTAAAGAATTCGAAGACATAATCATCATATGTCTAGACATACAGACAATTACTTCTGATAATTATGGCTATTAGTGAGGAGCAGGCCCTAGTCACTGAATTATTTCAGTTTTTACACTGATTTAAAAAGGTGCTGTAAGAGCATGCAGGATCCAACCATTTGTGTGGGGAATAAATGGGCTTCATCTGAATGACAGAGCAATGGGATACTAAGGGTGTACATTTAGAAAAAGGCAGGTTCCAGTCCCAGAACTGACATTATAAACATGGATAGAATGTAAACCAGGGCTAGAGGTGGTAAAATATTTCTTAACTCATCAGGTTTGGTTCTGGGAATTGGGGAAGGACTTATTGTGAAGGAGAAGGCATGAGGCTGGGAATTCTGTGAGCTTAATACCGATTATGTTAGAGACATACCCTGCTGCCTAGAGACTCTCGAATTTAGACAAATATACACTGGTTCATAAGAGTGTATGGCAGCATTCTTAAAGATAATATCAATCATACCTTCAAGATACAGATCCTGAAACTGAGAATAAAGATTATCAGGAGCATATATCCAAAGTTGTACATCATAGAGTAATAACAGCTAAAAATAAATGAGTTCTTATCATGTGTGATTTAAAACATTAGGACAATTAGCCATTATACTCATCCTCTGAGGAAGAAGCTATAATTATCTCCATTTTGCAGAAGAGATAACTGAATTATGGGAAGATTAAAAGGCTGTTTTAATGACACAGGATTTTTAGGTAGCAGAGTGGGAAAGAGAAATTTTATTTTAAGCAGGCATGGATGAGAACCCCAAGATGAAACTATAGTATTTTCTGGATGTAAATTCATTTCTCAGTCCCCTTTCACTGAAAGCTAAAAGGTACCACAGCCTGGTTTTTGACTTTTTAGCACCATATTCTGCTCTTCTGTGAATAACAGCAATAGCTAATGGATTGGGTTCTTACTCTGTGGCCAGTACTATTCTAAGTGTTTATATCCTGGGGCAGAACCAATAATGTGCAACAAACATTTTTTTTTCTCTCCTCATTTTTGACTTTCTTTCTGTTAGCCAGAGATGCTTGAAGTGACATTTGTCACTTCTCAGCGGTGGCAGGGAAAAGTCCATGCCAGTCTGTACGCCTTCTCTTTCCCTGATACAGCCAAGCGATGGTCTCTTGTCCAGATGGACAAACTACAGGACTCAAGCAGCCTGGATTGCTGAGCAGCTGCATGGATGTCAGTTGTCCCAAAGGCCTACCCTAGCCCATAAGTGACTTGGTCTAAATGAGAAACAAACCTTTGTTGCATTAAGTCACAAAGATTTTAGATTGTTTTTCAGTGTACTCTAATATCTCCTGACTGGTAACATACATAACTCATTCAATCCTCTAACATTCTTATGACTGTCAGATGAGAAAAGGAGGCCCATACTTTTTGTTTTTACATTCCAATGACAAATTATTGCTAAAATGTAATTCCAATGAGTGATGCCTATCAAAGCTAGAAATGGGATTCTGCCTTGTTTTGGCTTCTGAAAAAAAGTTTATAACAAGGCACACCTGAAAAATGATTAAGTAAAAATAGTATAAAGAAGCTAGCTTCATAATTAGAAAGATTCTAAATTCAGCATGCTGCAGATAACACAAACATTGCTCAATTGAAAGATGGGAATAAGGAAAAATGATTTCAATTTTTATGAAAATATTTCACAGAATAAAATAGGCAGGTAAAGGCAAATCAGTAAAAGGATTGGCTTCATTAGTAGAAAGTTACTAATAGTAAATAATGACTCTAGGGGAGTTAAATTTTTTTTTTTTAATGAGAGAAAGATTTATTTTATGATGATTAAATGCTAAGCAATAGAAAACGTATCCAGAGAGAGAAGAGGGCAAGGGTTGAAAGAAAGAGATTAGTTGCCTTTTGCTGAGCAGTCCATAATGAGGATGATTAGAGGAGACCATAATTGATTACTAATATCTCTCAGCCTGGACATAAAAGGAATTATAGAGAATTAATCTTCGGAGTTATAATAAAATAGATGATGATAAATACCATATGTAACTATCAATGTAGAACAAAACAATACATGAGAGAGGAAGTTAGTGACTTCTTGCTTTTTTTGTACTGTACTTAGTAAGGGCACTGCACAAATGAATTTAAAAAAATAATGTTAATTGTTGCTAATGTATATAGGGTGGTTTCTATGTACTAAGTACTGTTTGAGGTGTTTTTTTTCCATGAAATAACTCATTTCATTCTCACAATCTACATGGTATTAATATTCCATTTTCAAACAAATAAAACTGAGAAACAGAAATTATAACAACTGCCTAAAGTCACAAATGTAGAAAATAGAGGCAGATTTGAAGCCCAGAATCTGGCTCCGCAGGCTGTGCTCTTAACCATTATGCTCGCTACCTCTCTCCCCAATCACCGCTTATGGACAGGTAGTAATAAAGCCTCATTTCCATGAGCATGGAAAGAGCAAGAGACTTGAAATCAGAAGAGCTGAGTTTCATTTCCACTCACTTTCATCCCTTACCAAGGTTGATAACAGGAACAGGTGCTTCCTTTGTCTACTGAGACATCTACGATCCATGATCCATAGCACATGGTTGTTGACATGATCAAATAAGCAAGGAAGATATGGAAGGTGTTCTGTAAACTGCTAATTGCTTTGTGCATATGAGAAATTAAGTCTAGGGTATAACATAAATGAGTATTGAAAGCACACCGTATAATTTCCTGGGCATATTAGTCAGCTCAGGTCCCTTTTACAAAGTACCATAGACTGGGAGACTTAAACAACTGAAATTTATTTTCTCACAGCTCTGGAGGCCAGAAGTCTGAGACCAGGGTATACAATGCTGAGAGCTCTCTTTCTATCTAGAAGATGCCTGACTTCTTCATTGTATCCTAATATGGCAGAGAAAGACAGAGGAACAATAACAAACCCTCTGGTGGCTCTTTTGAAAAGGGCATTAATCCTATCATGAGGGCCCCACCCTCATGAACTTCTCTAAACCTAATTATCTTTTAAAGGTTCCATCTCTAAATACAATTATATTGGAGATGAAGGCTTAAATATATGAATATTGGTGGGGCATAATTCAATTTATAGTGTTGGTCAAAAAAACAAAGCATTATTTTGGTGTGCTTATGTTGAATAGGGAATCCAGAAGAAAGGTTGAATATAGAAAACCTTCTGAAAATAGTATTAAAGATTTGATAAATCCCTTATGTCACAGAGTAAAATAATGTATGATGGATCAGGTGTGCTTATGTGTTCAAAATGATTATTAAGTGTTTTTGGAAAAGAGGGTAAAACTCTTCATTGGAGAAATATTAGAAAAACAAGCTACATTTTATTAGGCTCTTTACCATAGTGGGTAAGAACAGGCTGTCAAGATCTAAGCTTTGATCTTGACTTTGCTATTCTTTGTGACCTTGGCCAAGTCATTTAACCTTTCTGCATGTAGCATCCCTTTCTTCTGTTGTAAGGATTCCCTGCCCAGCAGCCTACCACTGTCCTTAGGTCTTAGACATGTTCCAGAAAAGTATACACTATCCATTGCCAAAGATAGCCTTTCTCTCACATCTGTTCCTTTGGCCTTTTGATGCTAAATTTTTAACATTCATATATCTAATTTCTGATTCAATGTAATCCCAAAACATATCCACCAGACTTCTTGGTACCCAGTCTCATGCCACTTATTTTTTATGAAGACTGTTAGCAATTTGATTTTTCCAAACAGCCAAACAAAACTTCTAAATTATTCTTGACTCCTCTTTTCTCACATTCTATATCCTAACAGCTTTGCCTTCTGAATCCAAACATTTCTGATTATTTTCACTACTTCCATCCTCATCCAAGCTTTCGATGTTTCCCACATGGATTATTGCTAAATCTCCTTCTTATGGTTCCTTTTCTTTCCACTTTTGCCTGCCTACAGCATGTTCCCTATGCTAGAAAAAAAATATTTTAAATGCTTGTGTTAATGCAAGTGGATCAATTTATTATAACATTCTATTAACACATTTACATGTGGGCTAACAACTTGAATAACTGAGTTAAAACCTATTTGTGACTCTATCTAAGAAGACTTATTGAGTAATTTTGAAATATATAGCTATAATCTGGAATAAAGTGGTTAACACAATAGAAAAGCAAAAGTAATGTGCACACACACACAGAGTAAGAGACTATGCAAATCAAGTTCCTGAGGATGTTGGCTAATTAAGAAGGCGAAGTTTGGATTCTTCATGTAAAGATTTATTTACTAAAATAATAGAAATCAAGTCTATGTATCCAAGTCCTTATTGCTGGTGTGAAATTCATGTGCAAAGGATCTATAGATTCCCATTTGGTCAGAGGCTTAGGCATGACATGCTGAGGGAGGAGAAAGAAACTGCATTTCATGAACTGAGGTTGAGAGTTCTCAGCCAAACACACAATTTTCATTACAGATATAGGACCAGCAGAAGCAGAGTCAGTCACCTGATGGCAGTTCCCAATCGACAAACAGGTGATGCTCCAGCAGTTCATTTGAAAATTGATAGTGTGGAACTCACAGCATTTTTCCCACAGAAACAGTGTTATAAATGGTGGTAGAGTAGGTCTCATGGCTAACACATAAAAGCTTATTTAGCCCATAATAAAGCTGAAACTCAGCACATTTGCTGTGGAAAAATAATTCTCTTGCAACTAATAATGAAACAAAACAGTAAAACCATAAACTTGAATAAAAAAAGAGTAGCTTATTTCTCCTGAGTGCTACTGCTTATAAAAGCACAGCTTTAATTAAAAGAGGATGAGGGAGTAGATGGAGGTGTTGATGGAGAGTCTAAAGGGGACTGCTGATAACTTATGAGTATGGCTTTGGTTATTGTATAATTTCACATTGAAACGTAAGGCATTGGTTCATCTTGTAGCTGTATCTACTTGTAGCATTGCTTTTGTGTATATGCAATGATGTGTATAATTTTTTTTAATTCTCAAAACAAATAATGGAAGATAAAGGAGATAGGAAATATTAATTTGCTTCTAAGGTAACCTGAAGAAAGTTAAGAAAAGACAGATAAATAGAAGGACAGATGTGTGTTTGTGCAAGGAAATAGTTTCATATAGAAGCAGCTGAGAAGAAAAAGGTAGATTGAGTTTCCACTTTGTACTTGAAGGAGAATAAAAGAATACAGCAGAGAAATGATTATGGATCATAAAATTCTATTAAAAAGTAACTGGACAGTCTTATGGCTGTCTGGAATAAGACAGGAAAGAGAAAATCTATTTGATCAAACATTATCTATGTAGGGATATGTTTGTTGGGAAATTGGTGCTTATGATCCAGAAGTCCCTTTCTAAACATCTGTGTGATGAAGTCTACGGGCATGCCACCCTGAACATGCCCTATCTGGTCTGATCTCAGAAGCTAAGCATGGTCGGGCCTGGTTAGTACTTAGATGGGAGACAACCTAGGAATATCAAGTGTGTAGGCATTAAATACATACATACATACTACATACATACATACATACATACATACATACATACATAAAATAATCATCTGTGTGATTATATAATATCATCTTATTTCCTAATAAAGTATTTGAACTTAGCGGATAAGTTAATTTGAAATTTTAATTATCTTTACATTTTCCTTAACTCTTTTGGTATTTGTTATCCTTGCTATGATTAAAGTTGCCAAAACGGCATTTTAGTGATAGCCTCAGACTCTAACCACAAGAGAACTTGAAGCCAGTAGGATTATGCAGTAATTAGATGTGTTGAGGAAAGCACTAAAAAAAACCTTATATTTATTTTTGGTTGAATAATTTTTAAAATTAATGCCTTCAAATCCACTATTAATATGGTTTTATTGGTTTTGAGTAGCTAATAATGCCATCAGCTATTTATTTGGAGGGACTGGGCAGGGGCATGCCACTAGGTCATCAATAGCAGTGCAGGTTCTATAGCCAACTTACCTAAGTTCTGATGGGTTTTCTTACACAAACACTTAACATTTATGTGTCTCAACTTTCTTACTGTAAAAGGAGGTTGATGAGAGTCTTACATGAGTTAGTCCATGTAAGAGATATATATAACTTGCTGGCACATAGTGAAAACTCAATAAATATTAGCTATTATCATTTCTATTAAGCATTTTGATTAACAGTTCCATATCTGCCAGAAATTAGATTTAAGTCCTGAGAATTCAGAAGTACATTTAATGTTAACCTATGCCAAGAATATATTGACTTTTCTTGTATATTTTAGGAGGCATTTAAAGTAATGTAGTATTTCAAAGTCATTTTCACTTTGAAATCATCAGATATCAATTCTTATTATGTTTTTGAAGAGTGCCTATTGTAGTATCATAAAACTTGTGAAGAGGTTAGGTTCAAGTGTTCCAATTTAATTTTTAAAATTGTTGCTAAAAAATGTTCTGTATATCACTTTAAATCATGATCTCTAGAAAGCCTTCTTTGACCACCAGCCATGACAGATTAGGGGTTTCTTCTATGTGCTCTCATAGGACTCCTTGCCTAGCACTGGTCCCACTGTCTCTTTCCCCACCCACCTTTCCAGGTCTGTACAGACAAATATAAACTAGACATTCCCGCGTGCGATAACTAATACCTCAAGTTCAACATGTCTAACATATATACCACCCCAAGTCAAAACTCCTCATTCTCCATATTCCCTATTAAATGAATTTCCTAGTGAATGGCAAAATTTGTTCCCAAACCTATCACATGAAGTATTATACTATTCTTACTCTTCAAGACACATATCTAGTGAATCGTCCAATCTGGCATTTCTCCCTTACTGTCTCTGATCTTTTACTACTCTCAAGCCAAGAATCTCTACTTTATTAGTAAAACTGCTACTAAGATTGACATTATCTCCCCTGGGTTGCTAAAGTCTTGTCCTTCCCTGCCTCATGCGTTTTCCTCTTGGTAGCCACTAATCTTCCTGAAACACAAATCTGATAACACTTAAAGTACACAATGATTTTCTACTCTCACAAACTAAAATTCAGATTATTAACCTAAGATACAAGGTTATATGTGACCTATTCCCTCCTTTTTCCTTCATCTTAATTTCATATTGATGTTATCACCTGTGGGATGGGATTGTGATGAGCATCGTATGAGTCACTTACAGGTACTTAGATCTTTGCCTGGTGTATAGTGGTAGTGCTGTTAACACTGTAGGTATATCATTATAGCTAATGATGCTAAAATAGGTAGCATCGTTAACTGCTAGTCCTTACAATTTACTTCCCAAAAGACTTACTCTTCTGTCATGCTGAATTACAGACAGGCCACAGTTCTTCCCACTTCTGGAATCTAGTATGTTTACTATGCAACGATATTCCATCTTCAATTCAGTGCTCACAATTATTGTATTTCTATCCTGATAGATATATCTTTGTTTTATTGTCATTCTTTACTGCTTAGTATGTAAATTTAAGTCGGTAAGGACCACACTTGCCTCCTTAACTATTTTTTAGCTAAAATAAAGCTCAATGGCACGCACAAAATAGGTGCCTGATAACTACGTGTTCATGAGATTGAATAAATAAATTATTTTATTCATGACATATAACTATAAACATGACATATAACTATAAACGTTATATAATGGGTTTTTTAAATATTTATTAAATAAAAGAATGGATGCAACACAGTGGCAAAACTAGTATTAGAACCCTTGATTTATGGTTTCTCACTAATCATTTGTTCATTTATTCATTCATTCATTTGTTCATTCATTAACAAACCCATTATATATCAGATATTTTCTGTTTTCACAGTTTATTTAGGAGAAAGACATATTAAAAATACTTGCAGCACAGTTTAGTATATATAGTGGGGTAAGTATAAGGTGCCACAAGGACATACTAGATGAAAGAGTCGTATCTATCTGATGGAGTCAGGAAAGGCTTTCTGGAAAACTGATGCTTGAACTGGGTCTTAAAAGACAAGTAATAACCAGTTTATTAGGCAAAGAATGAGAGAGCACAGAATGAGAGGAAGAGGAAAATGCAAGGGCACTGGAGATATTTCATATCAAAAAGGTAGATGGTATTGAGGGAGGAGCAATAAAAGTTTAAAAGAGAAGCAAACAAGGACAAGCTTATGGGTGGCCTCTCTTTAGGGGATACCATCACTTCTCTCCTCCTCCTGGATTGTGGCTGGCACAGAAAATAGCAAGTGCTACTTTCTTGGAGGTATTGGAGAAGGTCTTTTAGCCAACTCTCTTTGCAACTAACCCTTGCCTAATCCTTTATCTGGCTGGTGAAAGGGAAAGAGTTCGGGATCTACTTGCAGATTTAATGTGCTGAGTCATCCAACCCATTTCTTTCTCAACCCATCTAGCACACCAAGTAACTGTATTCTACTTTTTTGATCTTGAAATGATAGGTGAGGTCCCAGAGGTTGGAAGCAGGGATTCTCTGCTCAGTAATATGATGATTCAGGAATGGGAAGAAATAAAAAGACAATTCTGATCAGAAATCTAAGTCATTACCTTAAATACAAATTTTCAAGGAATGGGTGGGGGGGGGGGAGGGTGGTGAGCTTTTATTTGGCACCTGAATTTTAGATCTGTTTCTCAGTTGGTTCAGAATCTACAGGGAATAGTATAGCTGGTTCTGAAAAGGTTCTCAACAGCTTTATTGGTCACATCAATCAAGTTTAGGCATTTACCTTGCACAGGTGGGCAGCATTATAGGAGAAGTGTATAGAAGAAACTGTCTTACAATCTACTATTTAAAAAAAATCAACAGGCAACAGTATTGATACATCTAATTCTTTCCAGGGAAAACCACATAAACTTTAAAATAACTATATAGGATTGCCTGAACCTCATATGGATCACTAGAGGGCAAATGGAGCTATAAAGAAAGGTAAAATTGTAACTTTTGAATTTACCTACAGTAAAAAATGTTTCAAAGTACGCTTGGGAAGTTGGGTATTCTGCATTATGAGCACAATTTTGCTAGAAGGCACAGGATTGGACAAGTTAATTTCTCTGATGGGACTCTGAAAATCCTTTTACTATATAGTCTACATGAGGATTCTTTGTAAAGAGACTTGACATATAAAGATAACCTGGTTATAATTTTGTCCCATAGAAAAACAGAAAATGAGACTCTACCACAAGGTATCTTGGTTGGGCTGAAAGACATCACATTAGTATTATTAATGGAATATGTACTTGAAGAGACATTTTTCTTGTGAAGAAGCTTTACAAATCTTATTGTCAGCTAGGAAAGGATGTAAGTGCGCATTTTTAAAGATCATAATTGGAAAAGAAAATATGCTATTCTCCTTTAGAGACGTAAAAGGATTATACTGTTTAATCTTCTATGAGTTCAATATGTGTAGTTCAATCCGGAGGAACTCCTGTGGGGATTTAATTAACGATATTTTGTGGCTCCAATTAGAATGAGATTCTTAACCTTTCTAATGTGCTGACCTACCTTTAGAGGGAAGAAAAATTTATACCACGAGTATACCAAGTAATTAAATTTACATTAATGCTACTAAGAAACGTGAGCAACTTTTTCTTATTAGGAAGTACTCCAAAAGGTCAGTAGGTTTGACAAACTTTCCATCCTTAAACATAGTAAACAATTCTTGACATGACAGCCATATCCAGAATCCCTTGTTCTAGTAATACGAAAAAACCAAATATCCCTCAAAGGCTGTGAGCTGTCACTGTGCCTCAAGTGAGACAGGAAATAGGCATTTATCATAAATTCCAATAAAGAATTCCAAGTTACAGTCCCCACTTAACTCAGACCCGGTTGAAAGCTCTAAAAAGGGACTATGGGTTCTGTTTAAAAAAATATATAATCTACTCTTCAATTAGTACAAATTACCTAATGTTTATACTACATTTAAGTTTACAAACAAATGTTTTACGAAGTGAGGAAGCCGGACAGAAAAGGACAAATACTGTATAATTTCACTTACATGAGCTACCTAGAGTATTCAAATTTTTAGAGACAGAAAGTGGAATATTGGTTGCCAGAAGCTGGAGGGAGGCTGGCATAGGGAGTTGTTTAATAAGTGGAGTTCCATCTTAGGTGGATAAAAGAGTTCTGGAGATGGATAGTGGCAATGGTTACACAACAGTGTGAATATACTTAACGACTTAAAAATTGTTCAAATGGAAATTTTGTTATGCATATTCTATCACAATTTTTTTAAAAAAGTTTTACCAGATCCCTAATTTGAAAGATGGAATACTTCCTCAAGCCATCTGAAGATTACCTTCCAAAGGTTCTAACTCACTCGGCCACCAAAACCAGAATATAGTGACATCAATAGAGCCTGTTTTGTTTAAACCCCACTCTATATTAAACATCATAGTTGTTTCTCATTTTTTTCTAAATTTGCATTTTATATACTTCAAAATTTTATTGTCTACTGTGTGTTGGGCATTGCTTTAGTTTCTGTATGCAGTAATGAACTGAAGAGTTAAAAAATCCTTCTTATAAAGCTTATGTTCTCAAACTCTAGCAACACGTTAATATTTATTCAAATTCTCTAAGCATTGGTGCTATAAAACAAAATTTCAGTCAAGTAACAATGGGATCAGCAGAGGGCATTCTACTAAATAACCTGTTTTTGTAGCTCTTTCTTTGAATTTACTAAAACTGACCAAAATTCTCGGCATAGCAGTCAGTTTCTTAAGAAGATATTGAAATTAACTCAGGTTTGTCAACTATTTTTAGACCAGGTGCCTCTTAAACCATGACGTACTAATCATAATGAACCAGTGTATATGCTGCGCTGAAAAGAGCACATCAATATAGTTGTTTCTTATTAATAATTATTTATTCTAAAAAGCCTGAAATAATTAATGTATCAAATCAACATCTTATCAAACCCAAATGGTTGACATTGGTCAAAATTATGAAAGCTATGTAAATCTTTGAAAATTAAAACTGATTGTCTTTTTTTATTATGTGAATTTAGAAAGAGGTATATCCAAATAAATAATTAAGAGGGTTTTGACAATCAAAGAGACATGAAAAATAATGCACACAAGGGTGTTCCCGGAATATGGCATTTGCATTCTTCAGATGTTCCAGGACAATGTATGTTGTCAGAATATTGTGAGAGACCACACAGAATTCTGGCTTGGAAAATTATTTTAGTATTCTTCTAAGATGAAGATAAAAGGATCAATTGTTTATCCTTTAATAAAAGAAGACTTCATGTACACCTTCTGTTTTTGAAATGCAAAATTAAAAGAGTATAAGAAAAAACTAAAACATTTACATTGGGATAGTACTGAGTACTATTTGAGACTGAACATCTGTTTTCATAGATTCTACCAAGTATAGAAGAAGCAGAAATATCCTGTTTTAAGAAGTATTAATATTAAATTAATATTAAATAGAGTAATAAAATTATATTAATATATATTGACATTAAAATAGGATGTTAATATTAAATTGATATTAAGTAAGAACTCTAGAAAGACAGCATGTGGAGAAACCCCCTGAAGTTTAAACTATCTTTTCCTCTAGATTTCCTACAATATATACAATTCATAGCCTTGAGTGTTATTTGCAGGGATGTGCCAGAATAAATGGGGACCCACTGTTGACCTTTTGAAGCACACCCTGTTGTGAATCACCCCTTGTATCAGTTGACTGTTTTCCTCATAGTTACTAACTCTACTCAAGAGAGGAGTTGCCTTTTTTAAAAAATATATATTTTCACATGAATGTCATAAAAGTGAAATATAATATATATGAATATGAAATATAAACACACACAAAGAAGAGAGAGAGAAAGAGAAGTCAGGATAGGATGAATTTGCACTCTTCTGCCTTTATGTCAATATTTTATCCTACAGCCCTACCTATCCACATAAGCAATATCAACAATCTAATACACTTCTTTTCCTATTTTCTCCACACTTATATAATCCTACAGATATATGTAAATATAAACATTGTGTAATCATAGTTTTTGTCATTGTTTCAAAAAACGAGATTATAGTATACACACAGTTATGCCTTACATAAATCTCTTCTAGTCACTCCTAGAACTCAAATTCATTCTTTCTAAGAACTGTGTAATATTCTGCAGTGTGAACATTTAGTAATTGTAAACAAGAAACCTATATAATTTCATTACCAATGCCACCTCAATAAATTTAATAATTTTTTTTAAAGTTGTAAAACTTGAGGGAAAAATGCTACAACATGGATGAACCTAGAAAACAGTTAGGTTTAACTGAAAGAAACCAGGTACAAAAGGCCACATATTATATGATTGTTTATATGAAATGTTAGAATAGACAGATATAGTGATGGAAAGTCAATTAGTGGTTCCCAGAGAGGGGAAAATGGATATTGTTTAATAGATACAGAGTTTCAGCTTGGGAAGATAAAAAAACATTCTGGAAATGGATGGTGGTAATCACTGTACAACACTTTGAATATACTTAATACCACTAAACTGTACACCTGAAAATGATTAAAATGGTAAATTTTATGCTATGTTATTTTACCACAATGAAAGAAGTATTTCCATGAAGGAGAAATAAATTTTAAAAATAAATAAATAATAATAATCTGCCCAGGAGGCTGTGATGTGTAGCTGAGTTTGGAAAGCACAGTTATGGAACATTTTTGATTTGGGGCATTTTTTTTCTTGACTGTTAAAAAACAACCACAATACTGGCAGAGGCTAGCAGGGACATCTAGTCACATAAATACCAAAATCTGAGTACATCAAAGACTCAATAAAAAATCAATTGACAATGTAGGAGACATTGTGGATATCATTCACAAGCATTCTAATGTATTGAGTACAGCGTTTCTGTGCTAAGTACACATACAAGTCATAAAACACTCAATTGAATTCAATATAAGCTTATTGAAGATATCAACCCATGCACCTTCTTAATACATGGAATACAAAGAGATTTAAGAAAGTTTTCACCAGAAACAAAGTTTAAGATCAAACAAAACATATAAAGAAATGCATAAAGTCTCAAAAAATACACATCTTGAAATGGCTTTATAAATTGGTATTTTTACATCTGTGGGATAAATTTCCCAACAGTGAATTTGATCAGTCAAAGGGGGTCTATGTATCTTTTATTTTGTAGGTGCTATTAGGTTGTCTGTCCAAAAAGGTTAAATCACTTTTTTTTTTTTAAATCAATTTAGGACTCAGTAGGAGTCAGAGTAGACTTGGTTACACTGTGGTGACTACTTGTTCCAAAATTTCAGAGGCTAACACAAAAACATATTTTTTCTTCATGCGAAATCAGATGTGAGCACAGCCAATCTCCAAGCCAATTGTCCTTTAGAGTAAGTAACTCAAGCTTCTTTGAATTTAAGCTGTCATCTCAACAATATCTGGAAGCCTCATCACATGAAGTCTCATCCACAATGTGATAGCAAGTGAAAACAGGAGACAGGCTAACCTCAATGATAATTAGTGCTTTAACAGAAGAATTCACACATATTAATTTTATTGCCCATTGTTTCTCCAAAACTAGTGATAGTGCCACATCTTATTGAAAAGGGGTGAGGAGTGCAATCGTATGTGTCCAACAAGAGAGAAGACCAGATATAAACGAGTGTACACTACATGTCTCCATTACAGAAGCTTTTACTCCATATCCTCTTTATAACAGATTCTTTAGATCTTGCAAATTTTGCCTATGTAAAGGTTTAAACGGTTCTTTGATAAGTTAATTTACATTCCCCTAACTAATATGACTTTGCATTTTTTCATATGCTAATTGGCATTTTTCAATTTGTTCTTCTATAAATCTATTCATATCTTTTGCTCATTTTCTGGTTGTAATCTCCTTTTCAGACTTATTTCTCATTTTTCCTGTCAATAAAACGTGTAGTTACCCAAAGAGATTTCTTACTTGTCTCTAAATATATCAAGAGCTATAACATTTCTGTGCTTGAGTTTATCTTATTAATCTTACATTGACTTTCCTTCCCTTTTCTCTCTTCCACATTTATCTAAGTCCCTATCAATATTAAAGACCAAAAAAAAGCTCACATCCTCTCTCAAACATTCCCGTGCTCACAAACCATTTTTCCATTAATTTCCTGTATTATTATTTTGGTGCTTAGCCTATACAATCCTCATTTGCTATTTATCATTTTGTAAATATGCTGTAACCCTTGAAAAAACTAGGGATTTCCTATTTTTCCCAGTAAACAGCATCCAACAAAACTTTCTTCTTTATATGATGAAAATTCTGCTCTGTTTTGTTGACAGAATGGAGGGCCAAACTATAGATTAAAGATATGCAATCTAAGTGTCCGAGCAATGTAGGATCTATATGGGACATGGTGAATAATTTACTGAGTGTGTTGTGTTGTTGCCTATAGCGACTCAAATATGAGAACTGTAACTCTCACAAGAGCACCAACTTGATAAAATACTTTTCAGGTATCAGCTACTCAAGTGAGCCATACTGAACGGGCAGCATGAGGGTACTTGAGGCTAAAGTGGCCGTTGGTACTTTTCAGATAGCTATGGTGCCCTCTTATTAATATGGAATATATTCCATGAAACTCATGTGAATTAAAATATCAATGCATCGTTGAAGGTATTTAACTTTCCCCAAAGGAACAACTTTGCAATCAAAAAGCTACAGATCAACATATTAATATATTTATAGTACTATTTTTAAATCAATTTATAGAGAGTATCAAGAAAAATTCTAAGTAACCCACTTATATATATGTGAATGATCAAGAAGGTAAGCTATGAAGTTGCTACCCTGTGTGTTAAACACTAAAAATATTATTCAAGACCCTAAGACAGCTCATTTATGTTTGCAATACTTTGCTTGTTAAGAGGAGTGGAGATATACTTAGCAACAACGAAAATCTTTTAAGTCTATGTCCTCCAACCAACTTGATTAGTTTTCCTTCCTTAATAATAAGTAGTCTACTGGCTTATATCTACTCTTTGTCTTCCTGAACATTATAAGTAATCTTAACACAGTCAGGGGGTGGGGGTGGGCTAGCCAAGTCACATTTTAAGCCAAAACAAAGGATAAAAAGTTGTTTTTTATTGTATGTAATTTCAATTTGGATTATTCTATTTATGTGCTAGTAGACTACTAATTGTAACTAAATCCTCATGTATGTGATTCTTATTGAAAGTAAACTTGCAGCCTCAAATTTACTTGCAAGCATTAATCTCTGATGCTACACTGGATATTTAAAAAGTATATATATATATATATCTATATAGATATCTATATAGATATAGATGTTTATATAATATCTAGATAGATAGATAGATAGATAGATAGATAGATAGATAGATAGATAGATAGATATAGATATATATGTAACCAATAATCTCCCTTGCTTCTATTTCCATGTTCTTACTGGCCAGGCATGTTTGCGATAAACATCATCACCAGTCCTTTAAAATAAGTCACGGCGTTTTGGCATGTGAAAGACTGGAATAAGCGTATTGCTCCATAGGCAATAACATGTCTAAACCAGAGTAGGAGTTATCTGCTTCTGTTCTTATTGGATTCTTATGCTGTATAGTAGAAAGTGGCTTGGTATTCTACATAAACATAGCTTTAAGTTTTTTACATTCCTGGTTTTATAATACATTCTTATCTACTCTAAATAGATGATCTGAAAAAAATGATAACATTAAATCTACTAAGATTAACTAAACAAAGATAAAATTCATTTCCAGGTTTAGACTATCTATATGGACAGCTGATTGTGATAGCTGCCAGTAAAGTTCACAGCTGCTTTAAATTTGACACTGGGATTGTATAATGTTTTGTTTTTATCGGAACTGACCTATTCAAACTGGCTGGACGGTTCATTCAAAATGTCAAAAAAAAAAATGAGCATAAAGTTGCAATGCATAGAAATCTTAGGGAAGGAAACAGCAAATTGAATTTTGCATTTTTCTTTCCATTTCCTCAAACTTTCTATGGATTAGAGTCATTCAAGAAGAAATTCCAAATTACAGATCTGTGGGCTCTACATGAAATCTAAGTGAGGTTCTCTGTAGGATAGTCTTAAAAATTCACATTTAAAAATAACTTGCCCAGAAAACCATGATGTATAGCTTTTGGGAATAGCAAGACAAGTCTTTAACTCTCTTAATATGATAAATGTATTTCTTAAATAGCCAAATAAAAATATTAAAAGAATCAAAATGTGCTAAACTAAGGTATCTGTTGCATTAAAATCTATATTTTAAAAATAAATTTTCGTACATGTTTGGTTTTCCAACCATTGCAGAGTGAATTCACTTGGAAATTTCCAGTTCTCTATTCCATTTTTCTGCCCAAGGCTCATAGTAAAAATCTATGTTCCGATTCTAGTGGGTATGCTCTATGGAGCTGGGAGAGTTGCCAGACAATAAGAGGAAAAGGAATAGGTTGGAGGAAAAGTAATAAAGGTGAAAGATTTTGATTAATCATTGAGTAAATGCACATTGCTGTATCTTTTCTTCTGATTTTTCTCATTAAGATTTCAGGAAAGTATAGAGGATATATAATTCTTAATTGGCTCAGGAGAGATGAGACCCTTTACTGAATCAAACTTTCTTGAGCTAGAAGGAACACAGGGGAATTTAGTTCAATAGCTGTAAACTTCACCAGCCTCACACCCAGTGAATGGTGCCTGAAGTCAGACTGCACTTTGAGCATTCCATATGTTGAATGACTCAACAGAGATTCTGAGAGGCAGCTCAGAATGGAGCAGAGAAAAGATTGTCATTAGATTTTAAACAAAACCTGAAGTTCTTGTGCATAATATATAGCACATCCTCAATTACTTAAAACAGGACACTTGAGCTACTTTTTCCTCTTTAAATACAACCTTCTCACAGTGTTTTTCATATACCCTTTTCTCTGTTGCATCTGCTATTAATATCCATTATAACATAATATTTTCTTGATTTGAATATTAATAAATTAAAGTTTTAGAGCTATAAAGGGAAAATAAGTAACTTGGTCAAAAAATGAAAAAGGAAAAAGAAAACAATGATTGTGTAAAACTAATAGATATCACATAAATTATGAAAGTAAAATAAATTATGTCAACCTGTACAATACAATTGAAAGAACTGACTTCTTATTAAAGGACAGAAGCCATCAGATAAATAGGTGAATATAAAAGAAAACTCAGTCATATCTTCTTTTTAATGTATCTTTTTTTATCTTTTTATTTTTCAATTTTTCAATTTGTTTATTTTTTTATGGTGACATTGGTTAACAAAATCCAGTATGATTCAAGTGTACAATTCAATAGTAAGGCATATATATTGCATTGTGTGTTCACTGCCTATAGTTAGATTTCTTTCTGTTACCACATATTTGACCCTGTGTACCCCATTTCCCTCCCTCCTTTCCTCACCCTCTGGAACCACTAGTCTATTGACCATGTCCATGAGTCTCTGTTTGTCCTGTTTGTTTGTTGCCTTTAGGTTTATATCTCACATATAAGTGGTATCATCTGATTTTCAACTTTTTCTATCTGGCTTATTTTGCTTAGCATGATTTTCTCAAGGTCCATCCTTATTGTTGCAAATGGCAGTATTTTATCTCTTCTTATAGCTGAGTAATATTCCATTGTATATATGTACCACAGCTTCTTTAGCCAATCACCTATCATAGGACACTTTGATTGCCTCCATGTCCTGGCCTCCATGAATAATGCTGCTATGAGCATCGGTGTGCAAATATCTTTTCAGATTTATGTTTTCAAGTCTTTGAGGTAAATACACAGTAGAGGGATTGCTGGGTCATATAGATCAATTATTAGTTTTTTGAGGAGCCTCCATACTGTTTTCCATAGTGGCTGTACCAATTCGCAGTCCCACCAGCAGTGTCTGAGTGTTCCTTTTTCTCCGCATCCTCTCCAAAACTTATTATTACTTGTCCTGTTGATAACAGCTATTCTAACTGGTGAGAGATGGTATCTCATTGTGGTTTAGATTTGCATTTTCCTAATAGCTAGCGATATTGAGCATCTTTTCAAATATTTGTTGGCCATTTGTATGTCCTCTCAGGAGAAGTGTCTGTTCAGGTCCTCTGCCCATGTTTTGATTGTATTGTTTGTTTTGTTGTTGTTGTCGTTGTTGTTATTGAGTTACATGAGTTCTTTGTATATTTTGGATATTAGGCCCTTATCAGAGGCATTGCTTGCAGCTATCTTTTCCCATACAGATGGCTGTCTCTTTACCTTGTTGATGGTTTCTTTTGCTGTTCAGAAGCTTTTTATTTTAAAATAGTTCCATTCTTTTATTTTTGCTTTTAATTCCCTGGTCTTTGAGGTTAAATAAATAAAATCTTCTTTAAGTACAAGGTCCATTAATTTAGTTGCTGTGTTTTCTTCTATGCAATTTATTGTTTCAGGTCTTATATTCAGGTCCTTAATCCATTATTGTTAATTGTGTGTAGCAATAGACATCAGTCTAGTTTCATTCTTTGGCAAGGGACTTTCCCGTTTTTCCGGCATCATTTATTGAAGAGGCTTTCCTTTCTCTGCCATATTTTTTTGGCTTTTTTTGTCAAAAATTATTTGCCCATATAAACATGGGTTTACTTCTGGACTCTCAATTCCACTGGTCCACATGTCTGTTTTGTTGCAGATGCCGTGCTGTTTTGATTATCATCACTTTGTAATATAATATGAAGTAGGGCAGAGTGATGCCTCCAGCTTGTTCTTTTATCTCATAATGGTTTTGTCGGTTTGGGGTCTTTTGTGCTTCCATGCAAATCTGATGATTTTTTTGTTCATTTTCTTTAAAAAATGCCAATGTAATTTTGATGGAGATTGCATTAAATCTGCACAATACTTTAGGTAATAAGGTCATTTTAACTATGTTGGTTCTTCTAATCCAAGGACCCTGAGTCATATCTTATTTTTAAAAGTACACATTTAAAAGGAATATGAAATAGAAATGTTGAAAGTAAGGAGGTAGGCAAATGTGAGCCAAAAAAAAAAAAAAACAATTTAAGAGAAAGTTAAAAAAATCAAAATGACAATATTTTAATCATAAAAAGTAGAATTTTTGGTTAATAATACTAAATGGAATAAACAGACTATAAGGGAGAAAAAGCACAAGTGATAAGAAAGGTATCTAAATACATACATAAAAACTATTAGGTTTACATGAAGAATTTAGTAAAAATTTAAGTTAAAGTGTGATATTTTTAATATACCTTTCTAACAATTGGATAGGTTGGCAGAAAAAGTAAATAACAGGAATTTAATAATGTCAGTACATTTTATATCAAATACATAGAAATATCTTTATATGCCTTGGATATAGACTATGAATTTTCATTATATTCAAGGAGTGTTTAAAAAGATTAATCACATACTTGGTCACAGATACATTTTTAAATTGAGATTTTTGTAGGTAATGTCCTCTGATCATAATCCCATTGAAGTAGAAATTAAAATAACAAATCACCAAATTTAAGTGAATATTTAAAATTAAAAGTTAGATCTTAGGTAACTCAATAAAAAATAAATTTGAAAGCAAAATTACTATTTCAAAATGAAGGAAACTGGGAATACTTCCTACCACAAACCTACAGGTGATAGCGAAAGCACTAATTAGAAAGAAATGTGAAGCCTTATACACCTTGTCTATTAACAATGTAAATTAAAGAATGAAAGGGAGTGGCTTCAACAATGTGGTAAAAAAATAGGAAGCTCTGGCTCTTGTCTCCTTATAGAAACACTGATTTAATGAAAATATATAAACCAAAAGAACTTTATTAGATTTTCATAATAACATTAAGAAGTTGCTGTACTCTAGGTAAATACAAACCTGAGATGAGCTACATTGAAGCAAAGAAGAGCAATTTTACTTTATCCTCATCAGCAACCCTGCTCCAAACTGGCACATCTCAGAACCTGGAGAGAATGGCCTAGTTTATGGCTTCCCTCTTGATGGTGTTGAGAAGAGTGGATGGAGCATGTGTCCAAAGATTCAGCTTTTGAGAGAGTTGCCAAGGGAAGTGGTTTCCGTCTCACCTCACTAGCAGCTCAGAAGCTCTGGCACAGTTGGCATAATTTGGTTGCTTGGAGGTCACTGAGAACAAAGGAGAGCAGAATGGTGGTGGTTCTTGTTAGCATGATCTGCAGAAGGTGCATAACTGAAGGTTTCTCCCTCGGGGAAAGGAAGAGGAGTGGAGTGCACCCAGTGTCCCAGGGAGAGGTGGCCAAGAGATTAATGTCTCTCTGCTCTGACTCTTGGGGCCATGAGAGAGAGCCAGATATTTTTTGGATGCCTGCTGCTGAGAATGAGGACCAGCAGGGAGGCTTGCTATAGAACCAAAGAACTTGCAGTGCTACAGACAGACACTAGAGGGAACAAGAGATTGTGAGTGCCTGGAAAAGAAATCAGGAAACCCCTCTACTTGAGAAACATGCATGCATGATCCCAGAGAAGTCACATCACACTCCACATAAAAAGATTTCAGAGGCCCCCAGAATCTCCAGCCACGCGGAATGTTGAGGGTCTTCGCCTATATGAAGACAGTCTGTAAAGATTAGGAAAAATGGCTGTTTTTTCAAATACGCATACCCCAACACAAAATTATGAGACACGTAAAGAAACAGGAACACATGACCCAATCTAAGAACAAAATAAATTTTCAGTGAGTTAAATAAATAGAAGAAATAAAAAAATTTACCTGACAAAGAATTTAAAATAACTACTATAACGATGCCCTACTAAATCAAAATAATGATGCATAAATAAAACAAGAATATCAACAAAGGTATAGAAATAAATAAATAATACTAAATATGGCTAAGCTATCCTTCAAAAATTAAGGGGAAATAAAACTTTCTAAGAAACAACAAGCTGAGGGAGCTCATCACAGTAGATCTGCTTTATAACGAATACTAAAGGGAGTCCTTCAAGATGAAATGAAAGGATGCTAAACAGCAACACAAAAGCATACAGAAGTGTAAATTTTCCTAGCAAAGGCAAATATATAGGCAAATGCACAATACTGATATACTCTTAATGGTGGTACATAAATTACAGTTTTAAATATGTGTTATTTCTTACAGCAGTTTTAAGTTCAGAGCAAAATTGAACAGAAGATATGAAAATCTCTGTACCCTCTGCCCTCATGCATGGCCTCCTCCATTAGCAATATCCCACACAGCAGTAGTACATTTCTTACAACTGGTAAACCAATACTGACATATTATCATGCAGAATCCATAGTTCACATTTGCATTCACTCTTGGTGTTGTACAGTCTATGGTTTTAGATAAATTTATAATGACATGTATCCACCATTTATAGTATCAGAGTATTTTCACTGCCCTGAGAATCCTCTGTGCCTGCCTGTTCATCACTCTCTTCCTTCTAGGTCTTGGAAACCACTGATCTTTTTACTATCAATAGTTTTGTGTCTTCTATAATGTCATATATTTGGAATCGTGCAGTATGTAGCCTATTCAGATTGGCTTCTTTCACTTACTAATATGCATTTAAATTTTCCCTATATCTTTCCATGGCTTGACAGCTCTTTTTTTTTTTTTCTTTTTTTCTTTTTTTTAGCTCCAGATAATATAACATTGTATGGATGTACCACATTCATTTACCTATTCACGTACCAAAGGATATCTTGGTTTGCCAATTTGGGGCAATTCTGATCAAAGCTGCTATAAGCATCCATGTGCAGGTTTTTGTATAGCTAAAAGTTTTCATTTTCTTTGAGTAAGTACTAAGATGTGTGATTGCTGGGTCAGATGATAAGAATACGTTTAGTTTTATATGAATTGAAATCAGGATCTTGAAGAGATATTTGTACTCCCATGTTTATTACAGTATTACTTACAATATCCAAGAGGCAAAAACAACTGAAATGTCCACTGACAAATGAATGAATAAAGAAAATGTGGCATATGCATATAATAAAATATCATCCAGCCATAAATGATATGTGATAACATGGATGAACCTGGAGGATATTATGCTCAATGAATTAAGCCAATCACAGAAAGACAAATACTGCATAATTCCACTGATATGAGGTATCAAAAGCACTCTGACTCATAAAACCAAAATGTAGAATGGTGGTTGCAGGTGCTTTGGGGAGGGAGAAATGGAGAGTTGCTGTTCAAAGGGCATAGAGTTTCAATCACGTAAGATAAAAAAGTTCTAGAGACCTGCTATACAGCATTGTGTTTATAGTTAACAAGACTGTACTGTACACTCAAATTTTGTTTAGAGAGTAAATTGGCTGTTATGTGATTTATACCACAATAATAATAATAATAATAATAACTCTATCCTGATGCAATAAATAACTAGCACACTTAGAAATTTTTTATATATGTGAGTTGAAAAAATGCATTATATTCAGCATAATGTTTTGAACACATTCGTTCGTTAAAATAATACTGTCTAGATTCATGATCACAGGTAACAGTCTTGGAAACACCTTTTATTCATGTAAAGAAAGATAAAAAGAATAAAGGAACTTAGTACTTGTCATAAGAAATAAGAAAAAAGAAAAACAGTATCATACAACAAAAGAAAGCAGAAGCGGTAATGAATGTGTGCTGGTCCAGGCAGTCTGTTTGATTTTACAAACCTGGAGGATCCAGCAAAGGACTCTAAACAAGACAGTGACAAAAGGAAAGAGGTGTTTTTGTATGATTAGTCTGAATACAGTGCATGAAATAGCAGAAAAGAAAAAAATGTGGAATAGGGCACCAATTAAAAGATTTTGCCTAATTGACAAATGTATAGCACCTGGACTAGAGCCATGCTGGTAAGAATATAAAGAAAAATAGACATGAGATATACTTTCAAAGAGACATCAACAAACTTAATGGTGGAATGGATGTGGAGAATGAGATAACAGGTAAAAAATAAAAAAAATTAAAAAAAGGATGCTTCCGAAATGTTAAGTCAACATGAAAGCATGGGAAATTCACTGAAAGAAATTCAGATGACTATATTTAATTTATCAAAGTGATTGCTAAATTCAGTGGCCTTGCTAAAGGTGAATGGGAGGAATTTGAACACTGATTCATACTTCATTCCCGAAAAACCAGCTTCAAATCTAATCTAACTACATAGCGTCAAGTATTTTTTACATGCTCCCTATCGACTACTTTTTTCTAAGCCACACATAGAAATTAGGCAGCTACCTCTGTGCTAATTTCAAACGATGGAAGAACACAATGCAGAAATGCTTAGCAAGATGTTTTAAAATACAGAAACAAACCTTGAAGAGCTGGTGGCTTAGTCAATATTTTAGGCTGGAGATATGCAGCTGCTATCAACTGTATGCTCTCAAGCAAGATTCTTACCATTCCTGGACCTTGGTACCCTTATCTATATAATGTCCAAATGCCTGTTGTACTAGAGAGCTTATAATTATGTGAAGTTTGGCATCCCTTCACATGTAGAGCAACTGATATTCAGAAGATACCTTGGGGTATTTATATAAAACTTATTTTAATATCCATGCATGAGTGCCCTGATGAGTGAAACTATTTTAAAAATAATTACAACCTTTTACAGTTTTTACCATCTTTCATGATGGCACTTATTTATTCATCAGTCATATATCAGGTATCATACTTGACATTTTTATTAGAATGTTTAATTCTTAGAGCATCACAGCAAATTACTCTCATTTTACCAATGGGAAAATTGAGGCCAGGTTAAATATCTTGCTAGAAACCATTCAACTGATAAAGAACAGAATCGGAATATGCAAATCTATTGATTATAAGCCTATGCCTATTATCGTCCCATTAAATTGTGACTTGTTGACAACATTCAAATCTTACATGAGAAAGACTCAAACATGATACATTGTTGCCAGTAGAAACGAGTTCAAAACCCATACAATTTCCCATTTAATCATTCCTAATACTTTAAATACCATCTCTATATTTAGCCACTTAAGATAGAAATCATTTTCAAACACACCAACATTTCTACAATTTCTTCAACAAAATATATAATTCAAAATATCATCATTTCTTGTCATTCAGTCTTCGTTATTAATACATATTATTAAACTGCCTAAGTGTTTTGCTTTATATATCCTTCTACAATGATTTAAATTTTCTGGGCTTACGTTAAATAAATTAGGCTTCTTCCTGTGTTGATAGCTGTCAATTTCCTCTCTCACTAGTATTCCATTGTTTCTAAACCAATGCTTTATTTTGATTCAAAATTGCAAGAACCTGATGAGACTGTAGGTTGATTTTAATCTCCCATGAAATAAGCCATTTGGACTTCGCTGCACATTATTGCTGCTCAGAGGACCTTTTAATTTGTGTCTGAGCTCACAGTTCAACATCTCAAACCAGTTTAAAATTGAAGCAACTCTTATCACAACAAAAGAAAAAAATAGAAAAAAAAAGGGGGCTAGATGGTTCAAGGCTAAGGCTTTGGGAGCTTTGGTATATCACCAAGCCATCCAGATAATAGGATTAAAAACATTGTAATAAATGTGGGCTTTATTCTTTAGCTAAATAAATATTCAGCAGGGTCAGATTTAATATTAGTGTATATACCATGAGTCTCTAGCATATGCATTTTAAAGGAAAAAGGAGTTACTCATTTTGGAAGATAGTACAAACAGCAAGGATAGGAAAAGAGAGAACCAGTTTGAAAAACTGTATCCATGATGGCTGTACTTATAAAACCAAAAACCAAAAACAAAAAAAAAAAACCTCCAAAAAATGAAGACCATTAAAATTATTTCAACTGGTATGAATCTAAAGAAGAAACAAGAAAGTACTCTGAGAGGCTTAGGTCCACACATGTAAGAAACTAGAATCTGAATAGTGGTGGTATGTGCTGCAGTTTTGAAGAGACCATTCAGTTTTGCTCAGAGCCCTAGCTGGTAAAGTAAAAAAAAAACAAAAAAACAAAAACAAAAAACAAAAACAAAAAACAAAAACTTCTCATACACTACTGATAAAGAGTTAGAAGGACATGAAGAACAGGCAGACAGTAAAGATTCTGCTCAGAGACGGCTAAGTTGGATAGTTTGGTGGAAGGAAATTGGAAGATTAATTGGAAATCAAGGTAGAAGCCTCATCATGTTGATTGGGTGGCTCATTAAGAAATGGCACAACTGAGGCAAGGCTCTGATGGGTAGAATGGATAGCAAACCTAAAACCATAAAACAGATGCCAGCCTTTCTTCCCAGTGGAGATATGTCTTGCTAGATTAATATGAGTTCAGCAACTGAGTGGAGATATATCTCCAAATTTAACTCTGCTTTAATATAGAAATTTGCAGGTGCTAGTAATGTCAGAATGAGCCACTAAAAATCAGATCACATCAGTTCCTTTAGTGCTTAAAATGACTCAGTGTCTCCATATTGCTTTCAGAATTAAGTCCACACTCCTTAAAAGACTTCTCAAGCCTCATTTATATCTATATCTCTAGCCTTAGCATTTACCATGTTTTATAACACATTCTACAGTGATACATTTCAAATGTCTTAATATGACCATATTTACCTCCTCCAGGCTTGCAGACATGTTATTCCCTCAGCCTGGAGAACACTTAGCATTTCTCTTCCCTTGGATTAATCAGTTTAAATAATATATTTTCCCTTAATCCCCACAGACTGGAACATTTCAATGTTATATGTTCCTGTAACATTCTGCACTCCTGCTAGCAGAATTGTTGCACAGAGTATTGCTATTGTTTTTCTATATTACTGGCTAAACCATAAGAACTGCAAGTGAGCAGAAACTTCATCTATGTGGCTAACGATTTTATCAATTTTATCTTCCAAGTTTAGCGCAGGGCCTGGCACATAGTAAGTTCTTAATAGACATTTCTTATTTAATTAAACCAATAATGGTATAGATATATGGATGAGTAGGTGGTAGGAGGGTGGATGAATAGATAAATAATGCAGACTCTTTTGGGGGGTCATTAGAGTTGCCAGAAAAGCAACTCCAGTTGTTACTGTTTTAAGAACTTTGGACTGTTTTTTTTTTTTAACTCCTAGTACTCTTCTAAAAAATGTATAATAATTTTCTCTTTATGCTTCCCACTGTGTATAGCATGTAACAATTTATGAATACCAAGAACAATGTATTTACAGAATAGAACAATTTCACATCAACAAGAACTATATCTTCTTTTTGTTGTTCAAAAAGGATGTCACATTTCAATATAATTGCTTAGCATTTTCAGTGTGCTATTTATAATCAGTGGGGCAACTTAAAGCAAATGTATTTACAATGGCTGTTGCTGTGTTATAACTGAACATCATTTAAAAATACGTCATAAATCCTTTGTAAAGTATTTCTACATTGCATTAATATAGTCTATATATAGCATGTTTCTAAATATATTCATTCTTCGGAACAGTTCTTAAAATTAAAAAAAAAAAAACTTGAAATAAGAGTATTGTCAGAGCTTAGGGAGTCTAAATAATAGTTTCTAAAGTTTTTAAAACCATTTCCACCTTGTCCCACAGAGTAGTCTCTGACCTCTTTCAAAGACTTCCACATAGAAACATACATAGGCAAAATCTTCCTTTATGCCTAGAGCATGCTATTGGTTATTCTGAAAGCCACAGGAAGATAATAACCTCCTATATGCATAGAGAAAGATTATGGCTGGCAAGACTACTCCAGTATTAGTGCTTATAGCGACATATAAAACATGGAATTTAAACACTTCAGGACTCAGAACACATAGTTTTCCTCAGGAGTGCTTCTCCCCAAGAAGCTTCTTTCTTTTCTTCATCTCCGTCTCTGAAGATTCAGAGCAAACTGAAAGGGTTAGTTATTTTAATTAAGCACAGTACTCTTCTGCTAAGATGAAAGCAGTAAAGAAATGAGGGAAAATGATATGATTATAACATTTATTAATGAACTGTGGTGGCAAGCCTATATTGCATGCTTTATACTTAATTAGGAACTATTAACTTATTCCAAAAGATGGGGAAACCCAGACACAGGAAATGTGAGAAATTTGTCTAAGATCACAGCATAAAAATGTGTAGAGTTCAGATTCAAAACGAGGTTTGAAGATACAGCATGATAGAGTAACAAATATTGAGTTTACCACCTGACTGCTAGCAACCATAAATTGTGTAAAATATGTATAGCAGCTGTCGTCAGTCATTGGACCACAAGTGGTGCAAGGCTATTATACTCGAGAGGTGGGAAACATACAGTGAACTCTACATTCACACTGGCTTTGGGGCACTTTCTAAATAGCATGGCAGGGAAGTAGAGAACAAACAGAACTGCCATTTCATTAGGAAAAGGAAACCCAGATAAGAATATGAAAATGCTGAGGTGGCTTAAAAATACATGTTAGGGTGCCAGAGAGAAAAGGACTAAGAAGTAAGGGAACAACAGAAACCAGCACAGGAGTTACCTTGCATCTTTGGCCAAATCCTAAACTACATATGCTGAAAGCAAGACAATGAGGCTTAGCTGAGAACTGTTACTAGACTCTGAATGAAAGAGGATTTTGGAGGAGGTATAGTACTTGGGGATATTAGAATTAGAACCAGTCAGAAGTACTAAAAAAAAAAACAAAAAAAACAGGCTTTTAGTTAAGATCCCAGAAAGTCCACAGTAGCAGAGTAGTTCTACAGTAATCCTTGAGTAAACACTTCTTTAGACCTGCCTCAAAAAATTCTAAAATTCCCCACAAAGAATGAGACTAATCATCAAAATATTTAAGTGCTCTCCAGAAAAAAAAAAAAAAAAAAAAACATATCCTTTAAAGGAAGACAAAAAAAAACTTAGATGTATAACAATGTAGCATCCATAATGTCCAGTATAAAATTTTAAAATGTTGCAAAAAAGCAGGAAAATGTGACTTATAACCAGGAGAAAAAAAAAAAGACAATAGAAATCAAGAGAGCAAGAGATGACACAGATACTAGACTTAGTATATAAAGATTCTATTATAAATATATTAAATACACTGAATATATTAAATACATTAAAATAATTGATGTATGTTATTAATAAACAGTATTTCAACAGAGAAAATTATAAAAAAGAATTGAATGTAATTCTAAATATAAAAAATACAATATCTGCTATTCATTAAATGAGATTAACAGCAGACTAAAGGAAAGCAATGACCTTGAAAACAAGTTAATGGAAATTAAACTAAAACACACACAGGAAAAAAAAAGATTGAACAAACAACAAAAATAAAAAAGAATCACAATGATCTTTGAGATGATATCAAGTGGTCTAACATATATGTGAGTGGAACTCCAAAACATAGAAAAAGATTGGGCCAAGAAAAAACAATTAAAGAAATAATTGCTATTATTTTTTCAAATTTTATAAAAAGATATCAACCCACAGATCCAAGAAAATTAACAAATGTAAAGCAGGATAAACAAATAAAACCACATCTAGGATAATTTTAGTCAAATTGCTGAAAATCAAAGCTAAAAAGAAAAATCTTAAAAGTAGCTAAATAAAAGGAGACACTTTACATACAAGGGAACAAAGGTAAACATTATCACTGACTTCTTATCAGAAACAATGTAACTTAAAAAACAATAGAATAAAAATGTTACAGCACTGAAAAAAAATGTCACCTGGAATTCTATATCCTACAAACATATCCTGTAAAGATAAAGGCAAATCAAAAACATTTCCAAAAAAACAGGAACAGTTTATTTTTAGGTAAACAGCTGAGTGAATTCATCATTCATAGACTTGAATGATAAGACATGTCAAAGAAAATGCCTCAGCCTGAAGGCAAATGATACCCGATGAACACTTACAATTACACAAAAGACAGAACAGCAAAAGGTAAACATATGAGTCATTTTAAAGATTGCTTTATTCCTTCTTTATTATGTTTTTTTAAAATAACTAGATGCAGCATGCCTCATTCCTGCCTGCCCATGTCTCCAGCAAGATCAACCTATGGAGGCCAATGTTGGCCCTACCCCTGAGGAGATAGTTTTTGAAGTAAAAACAAGAAGACTATGTTGGCACTAGATAACAGGCATCAGTAGAACATAAAAAACAGACACAAGGAGGAAGAAAGTCAGTAGCTGAGGTTACGTCCTCTCACTGGGTGCTACGGTTGATACGATCAAAAACCAGAGGTAGAGCTGTCTTGATAATAGATAGCCATGAACATTTACATTACTGCATTACATTATCCATGACAACGGATCAGTGGATATGTTTAATACCTTAACAGTGGATCTACAGTAGCGACTACACAAGAAAAGGAATGATATATTTGAGGAAGTACAGATGTTTGAAACCATCCTTATCTAAGTCAACACAAAGGAGAATCAACTGATGTACATAACTGCGTCCAAATGGTTACTATGGGTATTGCATTCACCAGCCTGCCCTTCATCTATCTAACGTCATGCTTATGGCTCAAACAGGCCCATAGAAAGCATGCTTGAAAGGGCTGAGTCACCAAGAGAAGAAGCACAGGCCTGCAAAGACCTTAGAGCTGACCAGGAAACTCTGGTTGAATTTTGTGAAGACCTCTGCTTGGGGCTGTGAGAAATAGCAGCTATGCTTGTGGGCTGCCGTTGGTTGTGTATTTTACTTGCAGTAGTGTCCTACTTCAGAAGCGTGGGAAAGACTATTTGGACATTTTGTGAAAACTCACTTATCTCTGAAACTACAAGTAGAGGGTGACAGATCTACCTTTAGGTTTTTCTTACATGCCTAAATGGTAAACAATAGCAGTAGTATCATTTTGGATTGCAAAGGCAGGAATGTGCGAATATGTTGGAAATTAAGAGTGCAAGAAACAATGATTTTTCTCAGGAAGAGCAACAGTTTCCAAGAAATATCTGACTTAGGAGAGTTAGTTAGGCCTCAAACAAACCAAAACAAACAAACAAACAAAACAAGCAAACAAACAAATAAATAAAAACCTCAGCACATTGATATTGATGGACTCTGAATAAGAAAGTTGTTTTTGTATACTAGCTATGTGTGTGCACCCATAAGAGCTGGAATATGTGATTAAGGTAAAGTAAATCTCACATATTTATTCGGCCTGAATACAAAAGTTCCTTGTTATGATCAAATTAATGAGCTGTCTTGCATTTATATTATACTTGACCCCAAAATGTTTCCAGGTGTTGGGTTGCTTTCAGTAATTATCATTTCTTGTTCTAAGTCTCAACAGAAAGTAAGGCACAGAATCCATTTTGAGGGCTTGCCTAAGACACCTCCTGATAATATCACATTAGATGTTAAAGTGAATAATCTTCTAATGTTTTGGTTAGCTATAGCTTTCTGCCAAGTATTTCCCTAAACTGGATGATGAAAGTCAGCCAGGTTCAGTGGAAAAAAAGTTTAGAATTTGGAATCTGACCTAAAAAAATCTCCACATATCATTGTGTGAAGTTTGGTAAATTACTTAGTCTTTCTCTATTCTAGCTCATTGTAATATGGGAAAAAAAAGTAAGATCATAGAGTAAGCTCAGGTCTACACAACCACCATCACCACTGGCCAAGCTTCAGTCTCCTGTAAGGAAGGAGAAAACAGTTAATTCTTCTCTGTATGTTACAGAGAGGATCCTTTCACCCTCAGAGAGAAGAAAGGTTTAAATTCACCAAAACCCAAGATATCATATTGCTTCAAGCTATAAAATTGAAAAGAAAAATAGGTTAGAATATAGAATTTCTGGCCCACGACCATTCTATAAAAAGATCAACATTCTCTGCTTAGATTCTTCTGAGAAAGTATTGATTGGACATGAGCATTATTTGTAGGTTTTATCTAGAGAAAACATTTTTACTGTATTTCAGTTTTTTGAAGAGATTACTTCTAAATCTAACCCATCCTGTGGCATACTATCCCTAAATCCAACACTACCCTCAATGATAATAAGAAAATAATTATTTTCTAGAATAGGGATAAACAATTTCTCCTACTGAGAGCATGCTTTTTCAATTTTCAAGGAATCCGCAAAGTCTATATTTTTAATTTTGTTCTTTCTATTCTTCGAGCTGTCTAAAAAGAACAATCATCAAGATACTTCGAAGACAAGAAAATTATAGGTTTAAAGAACATACAGCTGAATTTACTATTAAAATTGACTAAGTATGTAGTCTCTACATATTCTTCTAGCTTATTCCTATTTTAATAGCAATTTTCTTGTTGTTAAGTAATTGTCTAGGTCTGTTCTCTCCCTCTAGACAAATTCACCTAGTGTTGATAACTAATAATTCAGATAGGCACCTGGAGATGAAGAACTTATTTATTTCCCAGTATCTAGTTCTTAGATATTCACAATGTGCTTATATATTTAATAGGTCAAGATATTCATAATTGTCAAAGTTGGTGGTGTATTGAGAGCCAGATTCAAAAGGATGCCAGAAAAAAATAATAACAAAATGGAAAATATCCACCCTTCTTCCCAAATTTCTTAGGACACAATGTTTTGGAGTTTTTTTGTTTGTTTGTTTGTTTGTTTTAAATCTAAATTTCTTATTTCAGGACAGATTGAGAAAATAATTAGGTCTTGCTTCACCAGAAAACTTTATACTTTCTGTATGTGTATCTTAATAACTAAGATTCTAGTGTTAGAAAAAAAACCTTAAGTTTAAAGTTCTGTGTCACAGGCTGTAGAACCTTGGAAAAATTCATCTCTTTTTGTCCCAGTTTTCCAATCTGTAAAATGGGAATAATAATTTTTATTAACTTTACATATTTTGGATTCAATGAATGATTGTGACTAAAATACTTAGTACCATGTCTGACATAGAGTAGACACTCGTAGGAGTTAGCTTTTATTATCATTATTAAGCTCATCCAGCTGATTCAATAATACATACAGAATGTGACAGCATGAGGGCTCCTCTGTGCTTAAATAGTCATGGCCTTTGAGTGACTGTACAATTACAGCCCAGTCTCTATACATGAACAGTACAGAATAATTTTTAAAAAATCATTACACAACATAATCAGAACTTACCATCATGAAGATAATTATATTAGAGTATCTGGATTAACAATGAATATGGACCTTTATTGAAATAAAATATTCTTTCAATGTTTTCAGAAAAAGAGCAATTAAAAACTTTTTTTCACATGTCTACATCAAAATTACAACTACAGACAGCCATCATTAAGAATCACCTGAAGTCTAACTGATCAGAAGTCCTAGAATTAAAGACATAGAGAAGAAGTCACCTCAAGACTGGTAGATGAGACAGAGATGAGACACAGGACAGTCTCACACCCATGTGTGGCCATTGAAAATTGAAAGATATGTTGGCTTTGAAGATCCCCCCTGAGGCGTGAGGAGTCCCAGCCCAGGATTCCAGTTCCAGGAAGAGAAGTCCTCACAACTTCTGAATGTGAAAGACAGCAGAGACCATGGCCAAGTGAGATAAAGGGTTGCTGGAGTCCCAGACATTCCTCTTAAAGGACCCATGAACAATTGTTCATTGATGGACTCTCTCACTATGAGCTCCAGTACTAAAATAGCAGCTTGAAAGGTGCCAGGGACATACAAGTAGAAACTGAATTATCTGGCTTCAAGGAAATGTCTGGAGAGGCAGCTTCCTCTGAGACAGAGGTGCTACCAGAAGCTATTGATACTTTGTTGAGCCCTTCCTCCTCCCAGCACGCATATGTAGCAGGCCCATATTTCAGTCTCCATCAACCTGGCTCACACTGTTTTCTCTGCCTCAGTGATTCCCTGAGACTCTGCCCAACCCAACTTGTGGTCCCACTCAAGCTGTTTCCACTGCTGTTTCCATAAAAATGACCTGTCTTGGCTCATGCCGCAGAATTTCCTAAAATCTCTCAAAGGTGCATGAACACTAAACAAGCAGCATCTGGCCTCGGTGTGCTCCATACCTCTTGCTAAGTACCTCAAGCCTGGCACTGGTAGCAGCCAACCTCTATTTGATGCTTGGCCTCTCTTAGGTACCTCCAAGCCCAGTATGGGTGGCAGCCATTTGTGGATTGCTTTGTGGCTCTTTCCCAGGCAGGGTGCAGAAAACAGCTGAACTTGGCCTGCACTGGGTCCCTCCCAGGAGGCCCAGAGGCTGGCACACCCATTGGCTAGTTTAGCACCATCTGGGAGCACCACCTAGCCACCTCCATGAATGACATACCCAAAGGATAAACTGAGCAGGCACCAGAGCCCCAATAAAGCAAATCCTGCTCCATAAGTTCAGCCCCTGAAAAACAGTTCCTCCACTGTAGTCACAGCCAGTCCTCACAATCAATTATCCCCAAGGTCAATTCCTCACAATGACATACAAATATCAACCAAAGCTTAACTATAATAGGAAGGCACACACAACCCACCCACACAAGGGACACATCTATAGCAAGCACCCAGCTTAGGTGACTAGGGAGACTGCGCCACTAGGCCATTCTACTAAGACTGAGAGACATAGCAGCTCTATCTAACACATAGAAACAAACATAGAGAGGCAGCCAAAATGAAGAGATAAAGAAACATGTCCCAAATGAAAGAACAGAACAAAGCTCCAGAAAGAGAACTAAGCAACATGGAGACAAGCAGTCTACCAGATGCAGAATTCAAAACAGTGATTAGAAAGGTGCTTGAAAATATTAGTGAGAATTTCAACAAAGAGGAAGCACAAAACTGGAGATAGAAAAAATTAAAAAAACTAGTCAGAAATAAAGAATGCAATGAAATAGAGAATACATTGGAGGGAATCAGCAATAGATTACATGAAGCAGAGGATCAAATCAGCATTTTGGAAGATAAGGTAGCAGAAAATACTCAATCAGAGCAGAAAAAAAAAATCCAAAAAATTAGGATGGTTTAAGGGGCCTCTGGGACAACATCAAGTGTACCAACATTCGCATCATAGGAATACCATAAGGAGAAGTGAGAGAGTGAGAAATCAAAAACCTATTTGAAGAAATAATAACTAAAAACTTCCTTAACCTGGAGAAGGAAATAAATATACAAGCTTAGGAAGCACAGAGAGTCCCAAAAAAAGATGAACCCAAATTGGGTCCCACCAAGACACATCATCGTTAAAATGCCAAAGTTTAAAGACAAAGACAGAATCTTAAAAGCAGCAAGAAAAAAGCAATCAGTTACCTATGAGGGAGCTCTTATATGACTGTTAGCTGATTTCTCAACAGAAACTTTGCACGAACTTTGCACGAAATAGTCAAAGTGGTAAAATGTAAGCACCTACAACCAAGATTACTCTACCCAGCAAAGCTATAATTTAGAGTGGAAGACCAGGTAAAGAGCTTCTCAGACAAGAAAAAGCTGAAGAAGTTCATTGCCACAAAACCAGTAGTAGAAGAAATGTTACAGGGACTTCTTTAAGAAGAAGGAAAAAATCAAACGTATGAATAATAAAATGGCAATAACCATATATTTATCAATGATTACTTTAAATGTAAATGAATTCAATTCTCCAATCAAAAGACATAGGGTCGCTGGAAGGAGAAAAGAAGACCCACACATATTTTGCCTACAAGAGACTCACTTCAAATCAAAAAACACAGGAACTAAAAGTAAGGAAATGGAAAATATAGTTCATGAAAATGGAAATTAGAAAAAAAAAAAAAAAACTCATGTAGCAATACTTTTACCAAACAAAACAGATGTTAAAACAAAAGCTGTGACATGAGACAAAAAAGGACCCAGTAATCCCACTTCTGGGTATTTATCTGAAGAAACTCAAAACACTGCTTTGAAGGGATATGTGAATCCATAAACCCATTGCAGTATTTACAATAGCCAAGATATGGAAGCAACCTGTGTGTCCATCAACAGGTCAGTGGATAAAGAAATGGTACATATATACAATGGAAGATAGCATAAAAAAGGATGATATTTTGTCATGTGCAAGAACATGAATGGACCTAGAGGGTAATTTGCTGAGTGGAATAAGTTAGATAGTGGAAGACAAATGCCATATGATTTCATTTATATGTGGAATCTAAAGAACAAAATAAACAATGAACAAAACAGAAATACTCATAGATAGAGCATTTTGATAGTTGTCAGATGGGATAGAGTTTGGGGATATGGGTGAAAGGGGAAGGGATTGAGAAGTACAAATTGGTAGTTACAAAATAGTCATCATGATATAAAGGATAGCATAAAGAATATAGTCATTAATATAAAAATTTTATATGGTGTCAGATGAGTACTAAATTTATAGGAGTGATAACTTCATAGTTATATGAATGTCTATATTGTATATTTGACAATATTTGTACAATCGCTATATTATATATTTGAAACATATAATATTATATGTCAACTGTAATTGAAAAACGAAAAATTTTTAAAAACACACTTTTGCAACTAACATAAGCAATGTGATTTTTGAAAATTATGTCAAAGAAGTAAAAATGAGCTTTGCCCATTCTTTTTAGTGTATACACACATACACACACACAAATGTAAATACCCTATGCTATTTATGTCAATACTTTTTGAAAGTTGATATAAGCTTTCATACTCCACTCTTCCATAATGCCTCCTGGAAGGATACTACTTGATGAAAAATTAAGCTAAATCACTTTCTTTTTTTCAGAGTATAGAGATGAGAATGACAATAAATCCACTGTACATTTCTGGCTTGCTTAATTTGCTCTTAAACTGTCTCTTTAATTATTCTTGAATTGTGAGCTTGCCTCCAGGCAAATTTCACAGATATTTTAATAATCCATTTTATAAAATATTATTCTGGACACCAGAAAAATATTAATAATAAAACAATTAACATAAAGTTTAAAAAATACATGAAGCTCATTTATTTAAGGACAGGTAAACTTTTAAAAATAAAGCTTGACATATTTCTGTGTAGGCAACATGCTTGAAACTTGGAGGCAAGTGCTTCTTCCATTTTTACTTGAATCATTGCCACGGAAAGGGAAGTGAAACTATTGCTAGAGACTTTGAGGATACTGTATATTGTAAAAGAATACTAAACAGAGCCACTTTAAAATGGTGCCAAAGCTGCCATGCCAGAGGTGCTTTGAACCTCTTAAGCCTCAAACTTTTGAGATGTTAAAACAGGGACAAATGATCGCCTGATTGGGCTTAAAGCAACATTGTTACCCAAAGAACTGTTTGCAAGGATAACAAGAAAGCAGATGTTATGACTACCTGACTGATGGCTACCGGACTAAACATTAAAATCTTGTTTAAAATTAACATCTGCGGCAATAGAAATGCCTTCCTTCTGTTGATGTAATTGTTTCCTTTCCCTTTCTTATAAATACCCTTTTCCTTTGACTCCTAATTAAAACATTATTTTGGTTTCTGCCTAAATCAATGCTTCCCGAATAGCTCCAATTGCAATATGTTACAATTTTTACATTCTCCTCCTCCTATCATAGCTACTATTTATTAAATCTCCAATATGAACCACAACTGAATTAACTTCTTTAAAATAACTTTTTTATTTAATGTTCATAGCAATGATACGGAAAAAAAAAAAAAATGCTGAAACCGTATCTATCTCCAAAGCCCATGGATTTCACTGTACCACATGGTAAAGATTGCAACAATCTTTTCCTTTCCTGGGAAAAGCAAGGGAGAGGGAAAAGGAACAAATAATCTCCAAGCTTTCTTTTTTAAATTGGGTGGAAAAAAAAAAAATCCAAATTGGTTTTTTTGTTTACAAGTTGGTATTTCATATTACCTCTGAATCTTTTACATCATACTGCTTCAATGAAAATGTATAATGAAAGTGTTGGAAAATGACCTGTAACCTGAGGAATATGTAGCCCAGTTCTCTGGGTTTTATCCATCTAATCCAGCCCCTAGAGCTTGATATTCTTAAAGCCACCTGAATCCCAAATTAGCCCTTCTTTCTGGTCTCTGCCTACAGAAATTCCCTGAGGAAGCCTTTCACTCCTCATATTTATAGTTGTAGCAATATCTCACTCTGCACATTGCAACCTCTCTTCAGCTGACAAAGTTTTAATGTCTTAGTACAATTAATAGTAATTATTTTTTATTGGGTAAAAGCAATGGCTTAAGCAGAAGTTAGTATGTCTAAGGCAATGTATAATAGGCAGAATGTTCTTTAGGTCCAGAGAAAGAATTATTCTGCACATTTTGTAGACATAATAGGGTGGGTACTGAGTAACTATTTTATCTCCTTCCTCCCTCAAATCTCTATACAAAAGAAGCTAGAAACATCTGAAAAACAAGTAACAAAAACAAAACTTATTTTTTCAGGTTTTCTATAGTTATACATAGGTAACTCATTTCTGGCCACTGAGATTAAAGCAAAAATCTCTAGCTTTATCTTCTTTTTTTTAAATTTAATTTTAATTCTACGTATCTATCTATCTATCTATCTATCTATCTATCTATCTATTTATTTATTTATTTATTTATTTATTTATGCTTGCTTGCTTGCTTGCTTGCTTATTAATTAATTTATTTATTTAGGTGAGGCAAGCTTTGTTTGATCTCAGTTTGCAATCCCTTATTATTTTTATTATTGTTTATGCCTATAGCTCCTGATCTTCCTAGCTATCCAAGTACCGAGCAGCGCCCACCCTACCCCATCCCCACTTAGCTTCTAGGATCAGACAGGACTGGACTTGTTCAGGGTAGCATGGGCATAGACAGCTTTACCTTCTTTTTATGCTGTTTTCTTCTTATATGAACTTACTGTGATGCCTGGAGTTATAGTAGCCATGATGAGATCATAATCTCATAAATTTGAAGGAAAGGACAAGATTACTGTGAAGGTGTGGTCAGATATTGCTGTTTCTTAAGAATGTGAGCAACCACGTACTTCATATTTCTTATATGTAACAAAACACACTTGGATTTTTCTGGCCTTGATACAAAAAATTTTACTAATTTTACACTAAGAAATATAAAAAAAGCAAAACAAAATAACAACCCTATGGCTAAAAATGTAAATGTTGTTAGCATACAGTGAATATGTCAAAAGATCTGACATCCCAGACAAATAAAAGACCTAACTATGAAGCAGCTCTTTGTATGTAATAGAGACATAGCATTATTTTCTCTAGGTACTTAGATAAGATGCCTCCCCTCAATATTTCTGCCTCTCTGGTTCTTAGTGCTTCCTCAGCTCAACACCACTATTTATGTTTTAACTTCCCAGTTCTTTTATGGATGGGATTGGTATTTTCTGAATAGGAAATAAAGCACCCTACTTCCTAGACAGAAAGATTCTCCTGTTAAAGATAAATATACATCCTCACCAATATATCAGAGAACTAGCCAAGGTGACTAACACCACCAGTTTTTATATCACAATGCAAAATCTCAGTGGCCTGAAAGGTTTATTTCTTGCTCATTTCAGAGCTGGTGAAAATTGGGTGGTTCTCCTGGGTGACTTCTCCTGAAACACTGACTGAAAGATCCCTTCTCCAGTCACCTTGTGGATCTGTAAGATTTAAAGTCCTCTCTACAGACATCCTCAGGATCCATTCTCTTTGCATAGCCAATATGTTAAGACACAGTATAGAAAGTTGCATGTGAAGTTTACAAGTCGGTTCTGGATATGACAACTATCACTTACCCCCAAATAATACTGATCAGAAACCAACACATGGGACCTACCTAATATAAGGGCGTCTGGTTATACAGTCTTTCTGAGTGTCTTGGGAGAGAAGACAAGATTGCTATGTACATACATAACCTCAGTCATAACTGATCTCCTATGAATTAAACCAGGGTGATTCTATCCTTGGAGATACATTTTCTGTGAATGAACCAATAAAGCCCAGCTTCAAACTACTAAGGGATTAATACAAGACTTGTCATATGGCGATTCAATTGAGAAACCCTGTCTGCAACCTTTCAGCAATGGACCCAAATCAAGACTCTTCGAAGATCAGGAACTGATGCTTTTGCCTTCTGGTGCCAAAATTCATGCTTCTATGGAAATGATTGAATTCAAATATTTATATTTTATGAAGATAAAATTATTTAAATTTTTGTTATTCTATTTTCAGGAAAATACAGAGCAAAAGAAAGGTTATCAAAGTATCTCCTTGATAGCTTGTTGCAAATTAAACCTCACACAAGAAAAATTAAGGATGATTTTTACCTTGTTGGTTGATGAAGAATGACAGCTCTTAGTAACTATATCAAATGGCTTACACATACACATGCACACAAATGATAATATGTTGACCACAAATAATGGCAACAACCATGTGCTTAGCACTTTTTATGTGCTAAATCCTGTGCTAAGTTCTTTATTTATTTAATGATCAATCTACAACTTTGAAAAGTGTTTTTTATCTTCCACTTATGTAAAAGGAAGCTGAAGTTTAAAAGCCAAATGAACATAATAAAAATTGCCAATAAATATTAGTTGAATGACTGAATGTGCAAAGTCACATGGATAAAAAATGGACACAAGCCTGTCTCGAAGCAACAATTATATTTAATTTATCAACTACATAGGATAAAAATGAGGTTGGAAAAAAATATTCTGGAAGTCATATTCATCAGTAAGCCAATAAAAAAATGGTATTTCCTGATTTTAAATTTTATTTATTAATATAAACCATACAAAAGGGAATATTAATTAAAATCATTGGTATTTATTGAGCTCTTAGTATGTGCCAAGGACTATGTAGTTAAATAATGTATATGCATTTTTAAAGTATATTGGTCAGCTATTATTGCTGTAATAATGTATAATTAACAGTACCAACACTCATTGACTTGACAACAGACATGAATTGACAGCCACTCAGCATGTATAATCTGTATTTTATGTTCCAAGCTCAAGCCAGAAGATTGGATTTAGGTCTCTTCTATATAACTCTCATTCTACCTGCACCGAAAGCTGCCTGGATGATGTTTTTCTTAAGACAAGTAGCAGGAATGCAAGAAAGTAAGCAGTAATGCATGATGTCCTTTAATGCCCTTGCCCAGAATGGATACAGTATCACTACTATGTACATTCCACTGTCTAAACCCCCATCAGTGCATAGCAACATAAAGTCAAAAGGGAATGGCACAGGGAGGCCATTGTAAAGTTGCAAAAAATTTTTTTGAGTCCAGTGAATAAAGTAATCCTGATAAAAACTATCTTAGGAAGATCCTTGGAAAAATTAGTAACTTCTTTTGAAGGTCACACAGGAAGTTACAAGCATTGTATCTTAAACTCTAGTTTGTCTGACTCCAGCCTAAGCACTGAGCTACTATACTCTCAAATTGAGAGTTCTTGAATCGAAGATATGGATATATACTAGTTCGTACTTCAGGTCACTGGCCACAAAATACTTTCATGATATATCATGTATAACATCTATATTATAATTAGTTTAAGAACTGGTTTATTTAACCAATTGGATGTGTCAAAAAGCAGCCATCAAATATCTGGTTTGTTGTCATAATCCCCTAATACCTCATTTCAACTGAATAGGACTTTTTGTGTCACCATGTATTGAAAGGTAGTTTATGACATTTAATTTGATAAATACTTTGTTGTAGGCTTCTTTTAAAAAATAACTTACTTATTTTTATAAAGTTCTATGATTCTATAGAATGATAGACTTTTCATGGATTATGAAAATTTCAAACTTTCTTAATTTGCACATAATCCTAATGAGTTCTTTATCCATTTGAGAAGATGTGTTTACAGATAAAATAATTTCGAAGCAAATTACTGTTAAGAGAAAGTTACAAAAGCATACATTCATTCACATATAAGTTGAATTGTTCTCTGTAGGAGATAGAGCTGTCTTACCTTCTCTGAGAAGATATTTTTTATATATAAAAATAAATATGAATGTCTGTTTCCTAATTCAGTTAATGAAAATTTTGTAGATATTTTTGTTTCTTAGATTGAAGAAGACTTCAAAGGCCTTTTAGTAGCTAGCAAATGAAGTAGAATCACATCTAGCAATTAGAATCATCACATATCATCTTTATCGAGACTTTGAACTTTCTTCAAAGGAACGAGGTTCTTAGTAAGCTTTTACTTCTTTTTAAGATACAGCTATATTTGATAAGTTTCTGTTCAATTCAAATATTCTATAGTGGAATTATACCAGGATATCTATAAAGGAATATTTTAGAGTCTTTATAAGAGAATTATTACTTAGAATAACAAATCATTATTACATTTTTTTCTAATAAGTTTTACTATTAGAATAATTAGGATTGCATTCCAGTAATGCTATTCTTTCAAACCATTGAGATTTACATTTGAGAAAGACAAAGTATCTCATATTCTAAAGCATAACAGTCTAGTAAGACCTAAACCAGTATGACTTAAAGGGAAAAAGGTGGCAAAACATGGCTGGAATAGAGACAAGAGACTTTATATGTCCCCAAACCAGGATATCAGAGAGGAGAGCAATAATAAAATTCAAGAAGAGACCCAGGCAAGACCCAAACTGAGAAGACAGAGATTAAATCTGAGACAGGGCAAATTAACCATCATATGATTTTCTAGATCTGGGATTTGAGAAATCACATTTTTAAAATATTTTGGAGAGCATGAGGACAAATGTGAAAAAGTCTGCATTTAACATATTAGAGTGCAGGAATGAATTTTTCAGGTAATTTGGTATACCAAAGGAATCATTCAGAAAGATAAGATGCTTAGGCTTGACAGTAGCAACTTTAGGTATACCGATTTCTAATTTGAATGTAAATTAATCTTTTTTCTGAATAAATAAACAAGTTATCGAGATAATAGTGGACATAATTTTGAAATATCACAAATATAGGACCCAAAGGTAAGGAGGAAATCCAGCCAATGATAGAGTTTAAAATACAGAGATTTACTGAAGGTAAGGATTATATTTTTTAATATAATAATGATATAATAATTTATAATAAAAATGGTGGTCTTCAAAATGTTGATGATGCATTCTATTACAAAAAAGTTAGCACTCTAAAGTCTATATTTAGATACATAGATTTATGCATAAACGTATGCACATACATATGTACACAATTGATTATATGTGTACATGCACATGCACACATATAGACGCACATTAATATTGAGTTCACATTTCCAAATATACTCCAAAGTAGAAATTCAGAAATGACAGAATATAAATGGAAACATATTTCCTAATATTTTCTTCAGATTAGTGGGTAACTTTTTACAAACTGTATGATATAAATATTCTACTTTAGAGGTTAGATAGAATCAAATCTAATTTTTATGATATATATTTTTAAATATTGAGTGGAGGTGTACACAATCAAAATATGTAGAGAAGAAGAAATCTGTTCTGTTTCCAACATGTGTCTTTTATTTGAATAAACTGAGGTCATGTACCAGCATACTATAACAGACTAAATTAAAGCTGCTTTTTAATTGAATGCCCATTGGAAAAATATGCCATTAAATCTCATTTGTGGCACTTGAAATATGGTATTTAATTTCCTTTATTAAAGAACTATTATTTCATTTGATTTGATATATGATATATAAAAGACTAAGCTGTACATGTAAGTATAACTAAGAAATTAAAAATTAAACTCCAAATTGCACCACCTAGAAAAAATAACATTATTAACATCTGATAACATGTTCTGAGCATTAATGGAGATAGTAAGATGGGTGATACCATAGGATATCTGTGGTGTGAAGAGGAGGGTGAGAAATGTGCTCCACTCTGGATACAGGCAATAAGAAGGTAGAAAATTTGGGAACATTAATAAAATCAACTAAAAGTCTTCTTTTTATCACCACCCTGTGCCAGCAATTCTAAACAATATCAGTGATGAAATACTGCTCCTATCAGAGTGAACCCCTCCCAACACCACTTTACCTATATACATTAATAGAATGGATAGGTAGATGATAAATGTATTCACAAAATAAAATTTTATAATAAAATTAACTTATTTTAACTTAACAGAATAAAAATAAATTCACATGAAATTGAAGAAAAAGCTGAAAATCATGGAAAGATAGTTTTGCTACATCAGATATTTCCATGTAAAGTATACTTCTAACATTAACAAGGATTACATTAAAAGCTAAGCTATAAGAATCATTATTTTAATCACAAGTTTAACTTTAGATTATAACTTGATTCTCTGCTCTGAAAGATAAAAAAATTTCTTCCAAACTCTGTCTTCCTCTATATTATTATTTATACATTGTCAAGATTTATTAAATTACACTCTATTCTGTAACTGTAATTTTCAATTATTTTTTCTTCATTCAATATTTAAATCAAACCAGGCCTATTGCAAGTCCTAGTAGTACAATTATTCCATCCTTCAATTCTTTAATTTTTCCTTTATTTCATCATCTTGTTTCACTATTGTACTCACTCAAAAATGAGAGTTTGGGCACTCTGTTTCCTACCTTTGCATATTTTTAAATCTTAATCTGTTACACACGTTAACGTACATAATTTTCATTAGTTTTTATAAATTCCATTGTATATTTTAAGTTTAGTAATTTCATCAGAGTAGTTTTTAGATATAGGAGACCAATTTAATTTTTGGCATCAAATATTTGTTTCAATAAGTCAATCTTTATTATATCATTGCAAATATTAATACTATCTATTTTTAATTAATTCATCTTCTTTATTTACTCTTTTTTCTCTTTAGGAACATCAGTTATTATATATATTTATTTTATGCCTTTATTTCATACCTTCTTTTTAAAGGGATTTTTAGTGTATTTTGGTCTTTCTCACTTTATTTCATATGATCTCCTGAACATGCCTACCATATTCCTCCATTTTTAGTCATGTTTATGTTTTTTCATTGTTTTAATGTGGCTTTCACCTATACATCACTTTAATTTTACTCCATCATTTCCTTTGAGTCCTATAATCCTATAATCTGTTCTTCGAACATTCACATATATTCTCTGTGTGTTGTGGCATATGTGTGTATATTACTCTAAATGTTAATCTTCCTTCGTTTTCAAGATTTAAGGTGGCATTGTGTTTCAGTTCACAGGTACCTTGAATTGTGATAGTAGTTCCTGTTTGCTACCTTTCTTCATTTAACTTTATTACTTCAATTTTACTTGGCTAGGAGATGAGAAATAGCATGTCAGCATACTGTCTCCTTCATTTTCACCTCCTTGGCATTCTATTATGTAGAGTGAGTCTACAGAGACGATCTCCATTTTGTTTATGGCCCACCTAATCAAAATATCACTTGTTATACTATGTTATATTTTGTACTTATGCCTTCTCCTTCTCCCCTTTTTTTCATATCTTGATCAAGGTTAGAAAATGTGTGAATTTTCAGAATCTTACCCCGTTTTTGATTATATTTTGTTGTGTCTGTTTTACAAATTTTTAATTTGGGTTATGGTCAATTTATTTATCCTCATCAAATTTCTTTTTTCTCTTTTATATGTGTATGTTACTTTGAATTTGTTTGTGTGCATGTGTGTGTTTGTGTGTAATTTTAGGGGGTAAGATAAAGGTAAAATTGTTTTGATCCACTGTTATATTCCATAAGTATAATATATTCAATCTACAAGTGTAGATTAAAAATACATAATAGATTTTAAAAATAATAAAATATAACTTTCTGAGATAAACAAAATAAATTTTTTAAATTAAACACCTAGCATTATAATGTCAAGTCAATAGGTACAGAATGCTACAACCTAAAAGATTAAATTGTTGAGCATTGCACTCTCCAATTTAAATACATATGCCATATATATAATTTTTAATTTTCTAGTAGCCACATGAAAAATAAAAAGAAACAGGTAAACTAACTTTTATATTTAATTTAACATACTACACCTAAAACTATAAATTCATCATGTAATCAATATTAAAATTATTAACGAAAGTTTTACTCTTTTTGTATTGAATCTTCAAAATTGAGTTTGTATTTTATACTTACAAAACATTTCAATTTTGACTAGCCCCATTTCAAGTACTCAAAAATTCACATGAAGCTTGTAACTGAATTGGACAGTGTAGGTCTAGTATTCAACATAGCAGATACTCTAAAATTATAGTTGATACTATCATCACCATTATTGACATACATCAGTATTTACGATGAAATTGAAATCTTTAATCCATACCATAGGATCAGACACAGAGTCTTGAATTTCAATACAGAAGATGCTAGGTTACTATTCCTCAGAGTAGTCCCTCTTCATCTATAAACAAGAGTAATCTGGGAAGCTTTAAGAGTCAATGAGATGGTGTTGGTAAAATTGTCTATCAAAGTTTCTAATGGTAGGAAACACAGAATAAGTCATAATACTAATTATGTCACCTTTGAGATTTTTGGTTCCAGTAAAAGAAATATTTATCAGTATTCACAGATTTTATTGGTGAAACTTAACGTTCAGTGTACTAAAACTATACTTTTGGTTCCCATCTCCATCTCTGCCTCTGTGCTTCCTTAGCCAACATTGTCCTTGAATTCCCCTCCTTTCATCAACCAGATTATGAGAAGAGGGCCAAGATAAAATTAGGAGTGGGGTAAGCAAGACTGGACGACCCAGGAGTGCGGTAATAAGTCATTTTAATCAGAGAGGCCATCTACATTTGTTAATTGGTGCTTATCTGCTTATATATCAAAGTTAGGTTCCTACCTTCCCACAGAGACTGGGAGACAAGAACCTTGCATTTCTTAATAATTATATTTCAAAGGGATGGCTCCCAATTCCTTGAGAAAGACATTCCAGGGTTATAGAATATTTATGTCTTCAAGGGGCAGAGAAAGAATTTATAATCATAAATTTTCTAAAGAAAAAGCTATATAAAAGGGAAATTAGGGGCTATAATCAGGAAGATGCCTGTCTGAAGATTACTCAAGCCAGAGGGATTGTTAAGGCCATCATGGTCAGTGCTTTCAGGGTGAGGTATTATAATAGTTTGAAAGACAGACATGGTCCCTTAAAGATGGGGTAGGAAAGTGAGAATCAGATACATCTTTGGAGACGGGAGCGTCTGGAGTGATTGTTTATGAATGACAGAAAAAGTAGAGCTATCACAAAGAGAGAGAGAGAGAGAGAGAGAGAGAGAGAGAGAGCGCGCAAAATAGAGAGAGCGAGACCTACATTATTGAGAGAAGGTGGAGGCAGATTAGGCTGGTGACTGACATGGGGGTAGAATGTAGATTTATTACCTAAAAATCTTAGAAGTGATGACAAACTCAATGACCAGGGCCAGGTAGACAAATACATGAGTTTACTTAGCTAGCTCTGATGCACCAGGGAAAAGTGTGGCTGAAATAAATTTGAGAGTATTTGTCCAGACTTGTTACAAATGCATAGTCTCAGGTCTCACCAACAGCTATTGAATTACAAGCTGAATTTTCACAAGTTCTTGAGAACCCATTAAAGTCCGAAAAGCATGGCTTAAACCACATCTCCCCAAATAATGTTTTTCTTACCACTTCCTTGCGTGGTTTTGATCATTTACAATCTTTATCTACATAGCAGCTCTTCAAAAGGAGGAAATTTTTTTCTCTCTCTCTAAATATTTGCTTTGACTACAGACTTGCTGAGTGAATGAAAGCATTGCCCTATGTGTGACCTATGTAAAATTATTCTTGCAGGTTGACCCTCAAGTCACTCAGGATTAATCACATGTATTTACTTATGAAGGTGAGAATTTCAAATATAACCCTGAATAGCATTCTGGAATACATTTTGGTATGCAGAAAGAAAAGACTAACACCATTACATATTCTTTAAAACAAAGGGAAGAAAGAGCAACAGAAATTATATTAATGCAGTTTATGACCGAGAATTTTAAAACGAGTGTCACAGAATGTAAAGTAATGGTCCTCACAGGAATCATAACCGGGCTGTAAGGCAAATATATATTAAGACATAAATATAAGAGTCTATACAGTAATAGAAAACACTACAACCAGATGTGGCAAGAGACTAAATTATAATTGACATGGGAACCATAGATTTGAAATTTCATACTGCTTAGAATTTAAACTTTTCTGAAACACCGAAGTAATATGAAGGCATCTAGGTACCACAGTATGGGTATGATACAAATATAAGAAGGTCGTATCAACAACAAAATGTTAATATTTTATTTGTATCTTTTAGAAAATTTAATTAAAGGAATAATCAATTACAAACACTCAAATAAAGGTGTTTTTAAGTTCTATATAGTGCATAAAAAATCAGTTATAACTATACATGGAATTATAGGGAGCCTAAGTTTAGGCGGCATTTAAAGTAATTAATTTTGACTCATTAACTTGTAATTTTTGATAATGTAAATGAGGACTCACAGGTTCATATACTGTTCACAGTGGAAGAAGTCTTAGGAAACATCAAGGCTAGAGGTTTGTCAACTGCACTGTGTGTGTGCGTGTGCGTTTGTGTGTGCACGCGTGCACGTGTGTGCACGGGCACACGTGTTTTGACCAAGAAGGCCTGAAGGCTCCCTTCAATTTGACTAAACTTCAGACAGCTTTCTCTCTAATCTCTCAATTTTTAGAGCTTTTTTTTTTTTTTTTTTTTTTTTAGAAAATTTGCAATTGTAAATTCTTTCTTTGTCCCTTAGAGATGTAAATCTTATACAACCTGGGGATGTTTTACTCAAGCAACTGAAGCTATCCTTTTGAAGCATAATCATGAAGATAGGACCCTCTCCCACAGTCTCTGTGGGAAGGTAGGAGGCTAATAATAAGCTGCAGTAAGTGCCAATTAACAAACACAGGTGGCCTAATCATGTTGACCAACCTCCTGCTGCTAATGGCTAATCTTCTCCACCTTTTTGCCACTAGCTAAGTCAAGTCCAGTGCTTAAAAACTCTCCCACATTTTTTTTCTGGAGAATTGAGTTCAGTCTCTCTCCTCTATTGCAATTGTCTTGACTCGTACTGCAAACATCATGAATGATGTCTTCCTTGCCTATTTAATTCCATCTGGTATCATTTTTCTTCAATAGTTTGTGTGGTGTGGTGTGGTGTGGTGTGGTGTGGTGTGTGTGTGTGTGTGTGTGTGTGTGTAGAGGGCCTCCCAGAGGACCTGATGTCAAACCTTCCCCATCCATAATTCCTTCAAAGTAGTTTCATCTTTAATCTGTTTTATACCTTGAATGCTTTCATAAAATTTAAATAAAAGTTGCCATAGTTTTAAAAATATTTAGAAATACTTTAGAACAATTATTTCATTTTTTAGGTGTGATAACAGAAGTTTCAAGAGGGAAAGAGATTCACCAGAAAGCCCAAGATCCCACAGCAAACAGCAGCTCTGGGGCCCTGGGATGCTGCTTCATGTTCCATAGATATTTCTTTGTATCATCAAAAAAGACATTGGGAATTAAGTAAAGTAAGAGAAACATGAAGCGATGGTTAACCTATTTTAAAGGACAAATAATCTCCAAGTGCCTTAAAACATTCATTTGCATGCAAACAATTCATATGTAAATTAGAAATGATCTTTATTCAGAGCCCTTGTTTGGGAACATTTATTAGCCATTAGTTGTGTTACTTTATTTACTTGAATGCATATTTTCCTAAATGCTGCATAACCATGTAGAGGATTATAAATCTAACATTGAAAAATGTACAACAAAGACATAAATAGAATCCAGGAGCACCAGTACAAATAGTGATTTTATCCAGTTTATTTACATTAACATGAATAATTCCTTAGTATTTTCAGTTAGAAGGTGACTTAGGGAAGGTAATCATACAGTTATGAATTTGGCTGAGATGCTTAGCTTTGCAGTTTCACTTTCTCATTTGTAAAATGATAGGTAATAATTCCTAATTTTGTACTGCTTTTATGAAAATGAGGAAAATATATTTAAAGTGCTTAGACAGTACTGTCTAAGCCCCCAATGTTGTTAATATCAAAATGGTGGTGTTATATCCAACATCAAAAAAAGTATCCTCCTCCTCCTCCTCCTCCTCCTCCTCCTCCTCCTCTTCATCATCATCATCATTATCATCGTCATCACTCCTTTTCATCTTCTTCAGCCTGTATAATAAATGGCTAAGAAAATTTGCCTAAATGTTAATAGTTATCTGTTTTGACACTGGTCCCAGTTATGTGCTATAGAAACCTACAACTTGAAGCTGCAAACTTTGGTTCCAAATTCATTGTTGCGTTTACTTAAGCCAAAAAATTCTAATTATTAAAGATTTTTTTCAGGTGTTACTAGTACTAATTTAAGGCAAATGTTAATGGCCTATTAGTTGGGTTGTGTCATTCTTTCTACATAAATATGACCTATATACTTTTTGATCTTTTTATTGATATCTTTTTCTGAAACTCTAGTAAGCTATTTTGTGAGAATGAAAAACAAAGACAATAACAAAAAATTGTAGCATTAGTAAGAGATAGATGCACCAAATAAAATAATGCTGCCACTATGTTGTTGTCTTATAAAAAGGTCATTGCCTACTCCAATTCTTCAATGTCTCCAGAAGTCAAGTCAAATTAATAAATTAAAGAAGAAACTAAACGGTCAGTATAGGGTAATATCTTTGCCAAAATTTGACCTGGAAGGCCTTATTAAAATAAAATGACCTGGGTTACCTTCATATTTATTCCATTTAAACATCTGTTTTCCTTAGGAGTGGGAGGGAGACTGTAAATTAAATCAGGGGAAAGTACTGTCATGCTGATGGAGACAAGTTCAATACCAAAGATTTATCTACTTAGACAAATGAAATCAGAGTCAGTATATCCATCTGCAATGTTCTGAAGCATCTGCAGAAATACAAAGTTTCAGGCAAATGTAATTTTACTTCAGTTTAATTTGGTGCATTTGTCTAGAGGTTGCTGGTCATTAAGGGTAGACTTAATCAAATCAGTCCCATGAATTTCATAAGCCTGAAAAACAAGGTTACCAGATAAAATACAGGTTTTTCAGTTAAGACTAAATATTTTTATAAACAACAGATAATTTTTAGCATGACTCAAATATTGCATGTCTATAAAATACATATATATGTGCATATATTCCTATCAATGAAATAACCAATAATACCTTTGTTATACCTAGGTCAAATAATACTCTTACTGTAAGAGTATTATTATTACAGTAAGAGTATTATTTGACCTAATGAGCCAAATTGAGTAATTTTCATTATGTATTCATATTTTCAATCAATACATTCAAAACTAGTCATTCAAAGGCTATAAAACAGAGGGGAAAAAAAGATTGTTAGGTAGCTAGTCAGTCATGAGCGACTGGGAGCAAAGAAATAGGGGTTTAGCCTAGAGACCGCCCAAAGAACACCCTATGGTAGTTAGAGAATCCCTCCTGCATCCCCATAGACCAAGGACAGGAGGGTCATAGTCTTATTGGTCTAATCTGGCCACAAACGCTTGCACAAAAAGTACCGCCCATAACTTCAGCCTCATTACCATCATTATAATATCATGGCTATGCCTAGAAGTTCATGAATCTAATTATAACAAACTGAATTCCAGGTAAGCACATGTGCCCTAGGCAAAGCATTATATTGCAGCCATCTGTCCATCAAGGTGACCTCACATAGGGATAGTCTAGGGCCTTCCCATCAAGGCCCAGATAGAAACAGACCTTCTCACTTCTGTGTTGTTGTAGAGCTCCAGCCTGGAAAACTACTCTTGCCTTTGGGGCATACTTTGTCTTATCTCTTCACCTCCTAAATTCTACAGGGCTGCAGCCTTCTTTAGCATGGTCCATCTCCTTTTAAAATGTACTTTCAATAAACCTTATTTTTTTCTAAATCTCACTGACCTGTAATTCTTTGCTGCATCAGCAGAGAGGAACTGAGGGACAACAGACAACTCCATCGCCGTCCTCCTCCTGCCCCCACCACATCGCTGGGGCACTGGACAATGTGGATTTTACATCACCCCAGCAGTGACAATGTGATAAAAAAAAAAAAAAAGAAATTGCATGCTAATACTTCATTGTGTCTATTCAATAGAAAACAATCAGGTTAAACACCTTTATGATCTTTTAATTTACATAAAAATTGAATCTTCTAAATTATCTGGTTTTTAAGTTGTTCAGAATGATATAAATTTAGTTTAGCTTAAAATTTTCAATTTCCTAGGCTACTCAAAAATGGAGAATGCTTTCTATTTCTATTCCTTCAAGTAATATTTATGTTTATTACCACTTAAGATATACAGATGAGTTTATATTACCCTTTGAAGACCTAAACAAAGGAGTATAAGTTTCATAAAATAATTGACCTTTATATTTTGGTCATTCAGATACTTTAAAAAAAATTGTTAAAGCAAAAACATGTAAAAATTGATTGCTGAATGCTCTTGTTAATAACTATCAATAAGAATTTGATATCTAGATTTTTATAAGAAATATAAATTGATTTGTTGAATTATAAAGAAAACAACTTTATACATTTGTTGAAATTTTCTAATTCTTTTTAGATAAGTAGAGCATATTCTATGACATCAATAAACAAGACACATTCTATGTTATAAAAATAAAGTACTTAATATTTAGACTATCTTTATGGATTAGAATATGTGAATAATGAGCTAAATAAGAAGGTAAAAATTAGTCTTCACTTCTTCCTTGATCTCTAGTATTCCCTTTAGGAAATTTTTGTATGCTTGGAAAATGCTTAGTATAAATCTGCTGGTAACTAAATCTTTCAGTATGGACTTATATAAGAATATATTTATTTTAACTTTATTTCTAAAGCATATTTAACTATATATAAAATTCATGCTAGGGTTTAGTTTTTTTCAACATATTGAAGCTACACTCTCACTAGTGTTTATTTTTTTCTAAGACAGCTGCTAATCTAAGTCTTGTTTTTTTTTAGAAGTCACATACTTTTTTCCTTGGCTGCTTGCATGCTATCTGATATTTTTACTATAATACCACAAATGTGAATTATTATATTATTATTATTATTATTATTATTATTATTATTATTATTATTCTCCTCCTAGGAATTTACTACAAAGATGTTTTTAATCAGTTATAGGAAATTCTTATTGATAATCTCTTCTAATATTTCTTCTTTTCGATTTTCTCTTTCCTCCCCTTTTGGGACACCAGTTAATTATTTTGGATTTTCCTTCTTTATGCTCTATGGTCCTACATTCTCTGTGTTTTTAATGTCTCCATACTTCATCCTAGATTTTTTTTCTGCTGTATTTTTAGTCGATTAATTTTCTCTTCAGCTTTCAAACCCAAGTCATTAAATTCTATATTTTTTTTTGTATTTCTCAGTTTTTAAATTTCTATTTTGTTTTATTTCAAAAGTTGCTAGGTCACATTTAATACTTCGGTCCCTGCCATAAATTTCAAGCTTGTCATTTATCTTCTTGAATGTGGCAAATATAGTTATCTTACAGTCTGTGTCTGATAAATATAGTATCTGGAGTCAAGGCAGATCTCTTCCTTTTGTTTGTTATTTTTGCTGATTCTTAATTATGAGGCCTTGTCTACTCATGTTCTGTTTATCTTTATTACACACTGGCTATTGTATTTGAAAAAATATTTATAGGAAGTTTTTAAGGGAAAAAATGCTATTATAATCCTCCAGAAATGATGTCTATTGTTTTAGAAAGTACCTAGGTTACAGTCATTACCAGATAATATTTCTTTATTTTTAAATTAAATTTATTGGGGTAACATAGGTTAATAAAATTATATAGGTTTCAAATGTACAATTCAATAATATGTCATATGTATATTACATGTCTGTTCATCACTCAAATTTAAAATTCCTTCCATCACTGTATATTTGATGCCCTTTCCCCACCCCCACCTTGCCTCTGGTTACCTCTAAACTGTTGTCTGTGTCGATGAGTTTTTGTTTGTCTATTCGTTTGTTGCTTTCAGTTTTATATCCTTCATATCAGTGAAATCATATGATTCTCAACCTTCTTTGCCTGACTTCCATCACTTAATATGATAATCTCAAGATCTATCCATATTGTCACAAGTTGCCATATTTCATCTTTTCTTATGGCTGAGTAATATTCCATATATAATATATATATTAATATATGTGTGTGTGTGTGTGTGTGTGTGTGTGTGTGTATAAATCATATATATTCACATTTTTTTTTAACAAGGGCACTTTGGTTGTTTCCATTCTTGGTCACTATGAATAATGCTGCAGTGAATGTCATGATGCCTATATCTTTATGATAAATGTTTTCAAATTTTTGGGGTGGATACCTAGAAGAGAGATTGCTGGAACATATGGTAATTCTATTCTTAAATTTTTGTGGTATCTCCATACTGTTTTCCATAATGGCTATACTCATTTACATTCCCACCAGCAGTGTAGGAGGGCTTCTCTTTCCCCACAATCTCTCCAACATTTGTTATTACTTGTCTTGATGATAATAGCCATTCTAACAGGTGTGAGGTGGTACTTAATTGTAGGTTTGATTTACAGTTCCCTAATAGCTACTAAAGTTGAGCATCTTTTCATATATCTGTTGGCCGTTTGTATGTCTCCTTGAAAGACGCATCTCTTCAGGTCCTTAAGGCCATTTTTTAAAAATTTAATTGAATTGTTGAATTTTGTTGTTGTTGTTCAGGTATATAAGTTCTTTATATATCTTGGATATTAGCCCCTTATTGAAGAGTTTGTTTGAAAATTTTCTTCTATTCAGTGATTGTCTCTTTGTTTGTTGATGCTTTCTTTTGCTGTGCAAAGCTTTTTAGTTTGATATAGTCCCATTCGTTTATTTTTGCTTTTACTTCCCTTGCATTTGAGGTTAAATTCATAAAATCTTTTCTATGAAAAAGGTCCATAAATTTAGTACCTACATTTTCTTCTACATAATTTATTGTTTCAGGTCTTATATTTAGGTCTTTGATCCATTTTGAGTTAATTTTGGTGTATGGTACAGCAGTCCAATTTAATTCTTTTGCAGGTGATTTTCCAATTTTCCCAACACCATTCGTTGAAGAGACTTTTTTTTCTCTAATGTATATTTCTGGCTCCTTTACTGAAAATTATTTGCCCATATATATATGTAAGTTTATTTCTAGACACAATTCTGTTCCATTGGTCTGTGTGTCCGTTTTTCTGCCAATACTGGACTGTTTTGATTATTGACGCTTTGTAGCATAATTTTAAGTCAAACTGTGCAATTCTTCCAGCCTTATTTCTTTTTCTCATGATTACTTATGCTATTCAGGGTCTTTTGTGATTCCATCCAAATTTGATAATTTTTTGTTCTATTTCTTTAAAGAATACTATTGGGATTTTAATGGGCGGATACATGAAATCTGTATATTGTTTTGGGTAATATAGCCATTTTAACTATGCTGATTCTTCCAACCCATGAACACAAAATATTGTTTCATTTCCTTTGTATCTTCTTCAATTTCTTTTAATAATGTCTTGTAGTTTTAGGAGTATAGGTCCTTCACATCCTTTGTTAAGTTTATTCCTAAATATTGTATTTTTTCTGTTGCAATCACAAAAGGAACAGTTTTTTCATTTCTTTTTCTGAAATTTTATTGTTAGTGTATAGGAATGCAATAGATTGTGTATATTAATTTTGTATCTTGCAACTTTACTGTATTTGTTTTTTGTTTCTGATAGGTTTCTTCTTTTTTTTTTTTTTTTTTTGGTGGAGTCTTCAGGGTCATCTACAAAAAGTGACAATCTGACTTTTTCATTCCTAATTTGGGTGCCTTTTATTTCTCTCTCTTGTCTGATTACTTTAGCTAGGACTTCCAATATTATATAAGTTAAGAGTGGTATGAGTGGCATTCTTGAATTGTTCCTGATCTTAGAGGAAAAGCTTTTAGTTTTTCACCATTAAATATGATATAAGCTGAGAGATTGTATATATGGTCTTTTTATATTGCGGTACTTTCCTTTTATATCCATTTAAGTGTTTTAATCATAAATGGATAGTGTATCTTATCAAATGCTTTTTTTAATTTATAGATATGATCATAGTATTTTTATCCTTAATTTGTTTAAGCGTTTATCATATTGATCAATTTGCATATATTGAACAATCGTTGTGCCCCCGAAATGAACCCCACTTGATTGTGATGTATAATCTTTTAAGTGTATTGTTGTATTTGACTTGTTTTATTTTGTTTAAGATTTTTGCATCTGTATTCATCAGAGATACTGGTTCTGCAGTTTTCTTTTTTGTGTTATGCTTACCAGGTTTTGGTATCAGGGTAATGTTGGCCTCATAAAATGAGTTAGAAGGTATTGCCTATTTTTCACTATTTGAAAGAGTTTAAGAAGGACAAGTATTACATCATCTTTAAATGTTTGGTAGAATTTGCTAATGAAGCCATCTGTCCTGGACTTTTACTTTTTGGGAGGTTTGAAATGATTCTTTCAATTTCCTTACTGTTGATTGGTCTATTTAGATTTTCCAGTTCTTCATGATTCAGTCTAGGAAACTCATATATTTCTAAAATCTTGTCCATTTCTCTAGATTATTATATTTGGTAGCATATAATTTTTCATAGTATTCTTGTATGGTCCTTTGTATTTCTGTGGTATCTGTCATAACTTCTCCCATTTCATTTCTGATTTTGTTTATTGGTGTTTTATCTTCTTCCTTGGTGATACTAGCCAAAGATTTTTCAATTTTATTGATTTTTTTCAAAGAACCAAGTCTTTGTTGCATTATTTTTTTCATGGTATTTTTGTTCTCAGTTTCATTTAATTCTGCTCTAATTTTTATTATTTCTTTCCTTCTGCTGACTTTTGGCTTCATTTGTTATCTTTTTCTAGTTCTTAAGATGTAATGTTCACTTATTTATTGGGGATTTTTCTTGTTTCTTGAGACAAGCTTGCAAGGATAAGGACTTTCCTCTTATTATTGCTCTTGCTGTATCCCAAAAATTTTGATATGTTGCATTTTCATTCACGTTTGTTGCTATGTACCTTTTGATCTCTCTTTTTATTACTTCTTGGACCTAGTCATTCTGTAGTAACATGGTGTTTAATCTCCACCTATTTGTGGTTTTCCCCACTTTCTTTTTGCAGTTGATCTCCAGTGTCAAAGCATTGTGGTTGGAGAATATGCTTAATAAAATTTAAATATTTTTACATTTGTTGAGACTAGTTTTGTGTCCCAATATGTGGTCTGCCCTTGAGAATGCTCCATGTGCCCTAGAGAAGAATGTATAATATAGTATTTTGGGGCTGAAAGGCTCTGTAAATGTTGATTATTTCCAACTGGACTGATATGTCATTTAAAGCTGATACTTCCTTATTGCCTTTTCTGTTTGGATGATCTATCCATAACTGTCAATGGGATATTTAGGTCTCCTACTATGATTGTGTTTTTGTTTGTTTCTCTCTTTAGTTCTGTTAGTAGTTGCTTTATATATTTTGGTGCTCCCTGATTAGAAGCATATATATTGATGTGTTATGTCTTCTTAATGTATTGTCTCCTTTATTATTATAAAGTGTCCTCTTTCTCGTTACCTTTTTATCTTGAAATCTATTTTGTTAGATATAAGTACAGCAACACCTGCTTTTCTCTGGATTTCATTTGCTTGGAGTATCATTTTTTACCCTTTCACTCTGAGTCTGCATTTGTCCTTGCAGGTGAGATGTGTCTTGAAGGCAGGATATGGTTGGGTTTTGTTTTTTGATCCAGTCTGCCACTCTGTGACTTTTTATTAGTGAGTTCAATCTACTTATATTTTAGGTGATTATTGATATATGAATTTGTCCTATAGGCATTTTATCTTTTGTTTTCTGGTAGCTCGGTGTCTCCATTGTTTCTTTTCTCTTGTGTTTCTGTCTGTTATTTTAGTTTGGTGGTGTCTATAATTTGCCCTCTGTTTCCTCTTGTTTTATGTTATGTGTCTCAGTTCTGAATATTTTATGTGTGGTTACCATATAAGTTTATGTAAAAGAACTTTTATACATACAGTAGTTCTTTTTCTTCTGCTTGTGTCTTACCTCCATTCCCCTTTGCAGATTCAGACCTTTACTCTCTCTCTTTTTATTTTTTGTTGTCTCAAGTTATCTCTATTTATTCCATGAGTTCATTTCTGAGTTTCAGTAGCTATGGTCCTCTCTTTGTAAAATGTGTTTACCTCCTTTAATCATAATGTAATATTTAAGTCTATAATACCCTATTCTGAATAAGGGCTGCGATTTTCTATCTCTGTCTATCCGTTAGTCATCTTACTCATAGTTTTCTATCTTTTTGTCTTTTTGTTTCACGTAGAATGACTCCCTACAGTATTTCCCATAACTCAGGCCTTGTGCAGGAAAATTCCCTCAGCTTCTGTATGTCTAAAAAGATCTTTATTTATCCTTCATTCTAAAAGAGAACTTTGCTGGATATATCATACTTGGCTGGTAATGTCTCTCTTTCAATAGGTTGAATATTTGATTCCACTCCCTCCTAGTTTGTAGAGTTTCTGCTAAAAACAATCCGGTGAAAATCTAATTGGTTTTCCTTTATAGGTTACTATCTTCTTTTCCCTGGTTGCCTTGAGAAGTCTTTCTTTGTCATTAATTTTTGACAGTTTTAATATAATGTGTCTTGAAGAAGGCCTTTTGGATTGAGATAATTAAATGTTCTGTTTCTTGGCTTCTAGGGTCCAGTTCTTCCCCTAGGTTTGGGAAGTTGTCATCTGCTCTCTGTCTGAATAGGCTGTCTCTTCCCTTCTCCCTCTCTTCTCCTTCTGTCATACCTATTATTATTCTATTGCTCTTTCTGATGGAGTCAGGTAGTTCTTATAATAGAGTTCTTTAATTATTTTTTTCTCTCAAGTCTCTCTCTTCTTCCAACTATGTCATTTCCAGATTTCTGTTTTCAATATCATTAATTCTTCCCTCCATCCGGTCAGCTCCATTTCCTAATTTTGCTATTTCATTCTTCATCTCTTTTGTTGAGTTATTCAGCTCCAGAACTTCTATGTGGTTCTTTTTAAAATTTTCAATCTCTCTGATTTTATTTCTGAGTTCATTAAACTGCCTGAGTTTTCTTGTATCTCTTTGAGTGTTTTCAGAACTGTAATCTTGAATTCTCTGTCATTTAAATCATGTATTTCTATATATTTAAGGTTATTTTATGGAGATTTTTTCATTTTCTTTTTGAGCCATATCATTACCTTGGTTGTTCATGGCATTTTATGGATTATTTCTCCACCTATATTTATGGGCATTAATTCTGCTTTTTAAAAAATTTTACTATTGTTAAGAATGACCCCTCTTTAGCAGGTTAATCAGAAGAGGTTTTTTTTTCTTTTGTTTTCCAGTAGGGGGCACACAAGCTTACTGCACTGCCTAGCCCTCCCGATCTCTCTGGATGACAGAAAGAAAAAAAAAAAAAAAAATGCTCTTTATTCCCAGAGGAGGTGTGTGTCTTCCCTGTGACCAGGTCACCTTGGTCCGAGAGCTCCACCCCATGGGAGAATCTGGTAGGCAAAAAGGTTCAGCTTCCAAAGAGGCCCTGAAGTCCCAGCGCTGCCTCAGCGTCTAGGTGCAGTGTTGTGCTGCCTGAGGTGTCCCTAAGATCAACCTCCAATAGTAGAGATAGAGTGGAATCGGAGAGGCTGTTGGTGCGCCCGTATCTGTTTTTCTCCCAGTAATGGTGACCACCAGTCTTCAGCTGTCTGACTTCTGTATCTCCACCCCTGTCAATGGAACGATCTGCAGTATGCTATTCAGAAGCTGTTTCTTCAGTTCTCAGGGCGGCAGATTCCCTTCTCTATAGCCCAACATCTGCTGTTGTAGTTTCCATCCCGGCTGCTGCTAGTTCTGGGAAGGTGCGGGGAGGCGACATCTGGAAGGGTTGGGGGAGGCAACCAGACTCTGTGACTTTGTGTTCTGCCTGGCAATAGTGGCTGTGAACACAACTGTCACACCTTTGTATTCTGTCTCTGCCCTGATCACTGGGTTCCACCATAGTATATTCTGATCACTTAGGCAGGAATATGCTCGGGCTACAGAGAGAGAGTGGATGTAGCACCCTGATTCCTCTGCTCTCTGTGAGTCCCACAGACCTGGACTGCATCTGTGGTGCTCAGTGCTCGTCTCTGCTCCTCTCCCTTTCCTCCTCCCCCTTTTCTCCTCCTTTACTCACCCAATTTGCCCACCTTCAGATGCTTGCATGTTCGGAATCTTCTGTTGGATTATAGCTGCTCAACTTCTAGTCTCAAGGAGAGAGATCAAGCGGACTCCTCCTGCCAGGCTTCTGACAGCACTCTTATTCTTAGATAATCTTAATCTAAATCCAGGATTAAAATTTTTCTGATCACCAAAAACCTTTGAAGCTGGTCTGAAGTCTTTTTAAGGCCTAGTTTACTTCTGATTCATTCTTGCCAGAAGAGTCCAACTGAAACTAAGAAGAAATTTACCATGCTACTATACTTAAGACTCTCTCCTATGTCCTGGAGTCCCTTAATTTCAAGAGGCCAGACTATCAGCTGATTTCAAATCCCTAATGCCATCAGAAATAAAACAATTCTTAAAAAAGGCTATGTCTCTGGAATGATATCATCTTCTGGGTATTAATCTGGTGATTACTACTATATTTATTATATTTTATTTACTATTATTAATTTATTTAGTATCAATTTTATTATTTATTTATATTTGATTAGTATTTTTAGCTCTTTAAAATTAAGTTCAGCTGAAAGTTTTGTCCAAATCATTTAATTTGCTATTAGCAGAGGCAATATCAAGTTCTTGACAACTAAAAGTTAATTTTTAAAATGTGGTTTATCTATAGAAGACTAAATCTATTTCATTGTATTGAAAAAAGAATGCTTTATTCAGACCCAAATATGTCCAACTTTCATGAGCCATGTTTTATAAATTTAAAAAGTTAGATTAGTTTTTTGGGGGGTTTTTTTTTGTATTTTTTACCTTCAATCACATAATAGAAAATAAAAAAAAAAACTGGTAGGAATATCTGAAAAGAAACTAAAAGTACATATTCTAATTAACTTGATAGTAACCAGAGAGATAATAGAGGGAATTAAGTCACTTTGTTGATTCAACAACTTACTTTTTAAAGCAAGTTCGGTGTTCTCATTTAATATATTTAATTCAGTGGTCTCTAACCTTTTGGCACCAGGGACCAGTTCTCCTACAAGAATCTAATGCCTGATGATCTGAGGTAGAGATTATGCAGTGATCCTAACGCTGGGAAGCGGCTGCAAGTACAGATGAAGTTTCGCTCGCTCACCTGTCGCTCACCTCCTGCTGTGTGGCCCATGGCCTGATTCCAAACAGGCCATGAACCAGTACTGACCGGTCTGTGGCTTGAAGTTGAGGACTCTTGATCTAATTGACTTATATTCTGAATAACATAAATCAAAGTGAAAGAGGAGACAAACTAAATAGCGATTATTACTCCACCCAGAAAGGGACAATGTCTGTATACAAAATAACCAGAAGAAGAAAAAAAAAAGCTAGAAAAATACCCTACCTCTCTAAACATCTCTATAGGTTGTGAATGGCCATTAAAATGGTCAAAAATTATGTTTTTACAAAAAATAGTCATTGACTGGAAATTAGAAGGTGTCATTGTGTCCCAGCTTGGCTACTGGTTTTGTAAACACATCCTATCTCTTACTCCATGTCTCAATAGCCTCATTTGTAAAATAAGCAATTTGGACATATACTTTCCAAAACACATTTCAACTCTAAGATTTTATGAAGATACATTTCAAGGTTATACTTTTCTTTAAGTTTTTGATAATTTCTTAAGTGAAAATTACAAAACATATACATGCATATACACATATGCACACACACACATGAATAAAGAAGGGAAAAGTTTTTATTCACAAAAAGTACTTCTTGGAAAGTGAACAAAGGCATAAAAAACTACATAAGATAAAAAATACATTTTTGAAATAGGTCAAAATCAATCTGCATTCTTAAAGTAATGAAAACTATTAAGGCACATGCTTACAAAAAATATTCATTATAGTTAAAATTTAATTTCTATTCTCTACACAGTTGTTAATAAAATCAGTGAGTATTTCCATTATATCTTTTATGTTTATGTCAACGAGATAACAATTTCACATTCAAAGATTTCTAATTGATTTGACCATAAAATAAGAAAGATGACAATTTAAGGTGTGTACTGCATACAGATATTATAGGGCCACGAAAATACTGAAACAAGAAGTCTGGGCAATAAAATCATAAAAAAAATGATTTAGCCACAATAACTACACAAGGGCACAAGCATATCTTTATTGAGCTGTTTTGAAAATGAAAGCTGGATTTAGTTAATTTCAGAGAAAAACCAGTGTTTATATAAAAGTTACTTTGCAAATAGAAATGTCAGGAGAATTATTCAATAGCACCACTAAAGCAAGTAACTTCTAGGAGTTTTGTTAGTAAGGTTTGAAAATATCTCTGGCTTGTATAATATATATATATATATTTGTCTGTCTATCTATCCATCATCTATCATCTATCTACCTAACAATCTATCATCTATCTATCTATCTATCTATCTATCTATCTATCTATCTTCATCTATCTATCTGTCTATCAACTATCATCCATTATCTATCAGGTGTCTCTCCTTTCCTTTGATTTTAGATGAAATCTGAATATTGGAAAATAATTTAGCCCCATATTTAAATTTCTAAATCTCATTTCCTTCATTTATAAAATGTTGACTATAGGATTATTATGCACATGAAAAGCTATAAAATAAATTCAAGACTTTTTAATTTGAGTAGGTACACGAAAATATGAGCTGTTACTACTTTCTCCACAGTAAGAAAATAAGATCGCCAGGTAGTCTGCCAAGTGTTTGAAGAAAATATATAAGTCAATAGGGAAACCACAAATGGTGTCCTTGAGCCACTGTATGTTTAGGTATGTATTTTTAAAACAAGCAAAATATATCTAGGTATATATAAGTATTCACCTCTCAATTTAGATCAAGTAAATCAATAAGCACTATTGCTGCCTACTACTTTGGCTACTCCACATCTTTTCTGATTGTTTTTCCTTTTTCACATCTACATTCTCTAGATGTCGCTTGCCCCCAGTGTTATCCTCTTTATCATCTACCTCTTAAAATAATTATCTTAAACTTGTCATCTAATGTAGTTTCAACTATTTTCACCAAGTGGGTACACCCCCAAATGGCATCCTTCATCCTGCCCTCTGACTCCAGATCTAATTATATTACAGAGAGAGCATCTCTGTTAAGATAGTCTCCTCTCGTCACTTCAAAGAAGAGTGCCCCAAATACACTACTCTTTCTCTTCCTGACAAATAAATTCTCCTTCCCAAATATCCTAGTTCTTCTGCCAATGGAACCTCAAATTTCCAGTGAGCCTTTACAGACGTTTTTTACTTCACCTCCTGCTTTCATTTTTCTTTCATATACTAAGTCCCATCTGTCTGTAATGTTCTCCTGGATATGCCTCTGAAATGTCTATAAAGTTGATCCTTTACTTGACTCTTATTACAATCAGTCTAGACCAGGATTCTAAGGTCTCTGGGTTATTTCAAAAGCTAACTAGATTATAGTTCAAAACAGAGTGCAGGTTAATGCTTTCTTTAAAATTCTATCGCAGATGGCAACAGTGAGGAAATAAAAAGGGGTTGGAAAAGAGGAGCTTAGTCATAACTACGCTTACTCGCATGGAGGGCAGGAGAAATGGGAAAGAGTTTAGGATGGGCAGATAAAGACATGGGGAGCATACAGACTTGCATAACTCTGTGACAATTCAGAGTCGAACATGGCAACGTGCTGTGGTGAGGAAAATATGAGTTTCTTAAATCACTCAGTTGTGGGTTTGAATCTGTTGCTGGTGATTTCTATGCTTTGATAACAAATGTAAGATTATACACACACACACACACACACACACACACACACACACACACACACACACACACACATCATCCAAATGTTTAAGCCCCTGCTCCTTCTTTAATGTGTGCGTGTGGCTGATATCCTAAACTAGCTTTCACCAGTTAAAGTTTGCCTCATTACCTCTAACTACACCAGCACCTTCCAGCCCTGACAGTATTCATGTTTTTTTGTTCCTGCGCTGGAACTCTCTACTCCAAGGTCAATAAATCTATACATTCTTCAAAGTATAGCAGAGAATTCCACTTACTCCATGAAACTGCATCTACCTTCTCTAGACCATTTTCCCCTCTCTAACTTCTCTATTGTACTTAGAGGCAAAAAATGATTGGATAACATGAAAGATTAGTTAAAAATTAGAGAAACCTATTTAAACATTTTGGACTACTTAGAATCGAATAGCCATTTTGACTTGTTGCTTGTGTTTTAGTTCGACTGGTACTATTTCTACTAAATTGAGAACGACTGGTAAAATGGAATTGCCTTGGTTTATCCAATTTTAAAAACATTTCCATTAAACCAAATATATTTTCCAGCACCACTTGTGGTGGCATAACTCCTTGTGTACCATATCAGTGACATATTCTTGCCGTATGTGCACAGACAAAAACAGCAGTGTCAGACAAACTGTCAAATTTGATGCCTGGGGCATCATTTTTGGTAAAGACAGCTGTGGATGCTAAATCAAGTATTTCTCAATACTCAGTACTCTCACTGCTTTCAAGAAAGTTGCCTATCAATAGGCTTATATTTTTGTGTTTTGCATCTGTATTTGGATGCTGAGAAGACAAATATATAGTAGCTACATGGTTGGAGAGAGGGGAAGGAAAAACACCTGTTAAATGTATAATCCTCAGTTACATCAGAAAAGAAGGTCTCTGCTCTTACTGACAATGTCCTTTGGACACATGGGAAAGAAGTGAATCTCTTCAGAAGACCATTGTTATGCTGCATTTAAAAGGATTTTTTTTTCTACAAATAAAAGAATTGTGTAAATTTCACTCTGAAGACCTTACAATTTGAAGGCATCACACTTCCTTTCCTTACCTCTCTCATCAGTCTATACCAGGGGTCAACAAACTTTTTCTAAAAAGAGCTAAGGAGTAAATATTTTAGGCTTTGTGAGCAATGTGGTCTCTGTCATAACTACTCAATTCTGTCATTGTAGTGAAAGCAGGCATAGATAATATGTGAGCAAATGGGTGTGTTTTTTCCAATAAAACATTGTAAAGCACATAATTTTGAACTTATATAATTTTAACATGTCACTAAATACTATTCTCTTGAATTTTTTCAATTGTTTCAAAATGTAAAAAATGTTTTTAACTCACAAACCACTTTAAGAAAAGGCAGTGGGCAGGTTTGGCACACAAGTCATAGTTTGCTCACCCTGGTCTACACAAATATGCCTTTTCTTTTTATCTCATGTTAAAATAAGAAATGGATGTTCCTTGTGAAGCACTGTAATCTCCAAATACTGCGATATCTGAGCCTAAGACTTGTCCATTGTCTTTTTCAGTAAACTGAGAGTCTAAATGAGAGCCATCACTGTATACATTTTTCAAAGGTCAGGAAAGGAGTCATCAAATTCCAAAATAAAAGCAGCTTCCTATCCCCTTGAAGAAAAATTCAATCATGTTCTGGCTTGTCTAGACGTTTTAGGTTAAAATGATAGTCACCAGTAATGGTACTTATAATTTCTGTACTTTAGGATCTCTATTTTTGTGCTACTGAAAACAAAAGTGTAAAATTTAGTACATTAAAAAAAATGTATTATGGCTGAATGCTAAGCTTCAGTGGCATTAGTGAGTTACATTTGATGCAAGTCTGACACTACATTGAATTCCATTCTCAAAACAGCTGCTATTGCTAATTAATCAAGAGTATTAGGTCTTGAGTGCTTTAACTTTGGAGCCACTTAATAAACATGTCATATAACATTGTTCTAGTAAGTTTATAAACTGTTTAAAAGTGTCACTAATCAGGACTTGACCCAATGACCAAGTTCCTGAAGAGGATGGTAATTAGAGAGAAGGAGCTGGTGAGTCTACAATTTTCTTCAGCAACGGGCAACTACTAAAGGGTTATTATGTTTCATTATTTTGTTTGCATCATCTGCTTTTTGTGCAGTGACTCTTTTTTTGTTTCCTTTTCTTTTTTTTTTTGTTTATTTTGTTTTATAATGTGTCAGTAAATAGTGGTACAATAAATCTATATATTTGTTAAGTTAGCTTAAAGCAGGTACAAATCATAGACTGAATGCCAGAAATAGATACTTGTATAAGCAGGTTAGCCTGGGCTGGTTAACACAGCGGTGGCTGGATGTGTTTACCAGATCCCCTCAGTGATCCATTCAGCCTACTGTTCTGCTTCTGAGTAATTTGCCAAACACCGCAGTGTAGCAGAACATTATTTTCAAACTGGAGTTTATGTACCACAAGATCAAAAATCTTGAGTTTCTCAGGGGACATATGAAATTACAGAATACTGTATTTATCTCCCTGGAGCTTTAATTTCATACAAAATCTATCGAAACTTACTATTTATGTAAGTATAAATAGATTACAGAGTAGAATTCAAATTCTCATAGAATTTGATAATTAAATGAAAACTCCAGAAAAAGTTTTTGTCTTGCAAATGGGCAATTCATCCACTTCCTTATTAGACAAAGAAAATAACATGACTCTTAAATGTCATTAGTAATTTTGGGTAGAAAAATTGAAGCATTGTTAGAAGCTCCTGATAACTTCATGATGGAGAGGGAAATGAAATGTCTTTGTGATCCAATAAAAACTTAGGGAAAGAAAGAAAAAGAAAACTCATCTCTTGATTCTCTCATCATTCAAATATATTAAATGTTAAAAAATTTAAATGGACTCATCCACTGCAAACTGCACACTATTATGATTATGATTATGATTATGATTATTTTTATCGTCGTCATCATCATCATCATCATCATCATCATCATCATCATCATCATCATCTCAGGTATTATTGCTTAAAAGCCACAGGGTCTAGGAGTCTTCAGAGCTAACTTCTCCTTTCGAGTTTGTCTGAGTCCTTATATGACATAGGTCACGTCTCTGTTCTCTCAGCCTTGGGAAAGGAGCCTTTACCTTACCTCTATATATCACAGGGTTTTAATAAAAATTTTGAAATAATAAAAGCAGATTGAAAAGCAGAGAGCAATGATTAACAAATATTTAGGCCAGAAGAAAAAATATTCTTCCTCGATATATTAAATTGAATAAAAATGAGGTTAAAAAAGAGATGAAGATAATGTTTTCCCTCCCTCCTTCCCTCAACTGCCATTTCTTCTTTATAGTAATGGGAGAAATTGAATTAATCATGTTTTAAACTATGAACATAACTGTGAAATGCTTCACTTTGTTATAGTGAAAGGCAAAAATTGCACTGGCTTTTTTACCTTACTAAAAATTTTGCCTTTCCCCTACTTTTTCTTTTTTGTCATTGTTTTGTTTTGTTGTGTTTACCAACAGTGCAGAATGACAGATGTGTGAAAAGGAGAAAGAGAAGCAGGAAAATACAGCAGTCACAACTGGCTTCATAGATTTATTTCCAGTTGATTTTACATCTGGTCCAACTGTGTTGTTTGTTAATATTCTGTTGGCAGCAGACATGAGCCGTATGTCTCTCTTGCTTTTATTAACATTTTTATATCTAGACAAGAGAATTTGATGAAAAATTATAGCAATGGACTGACTGATCTTTGTATTACATCCCAAAGTCGACATCTTTTCACTTCCGTATTTAAAATTCCAATATTCTAATCTAGTCAGTTCTGGGTATTTGTAAATATCTCTAAACCCTCCCTTTTCTAGTTCAAAGGAGCATCATCAAATTCTCCCTGATTACAGCACTAGCCTCCTAACTTCTTTCTTAAGTGAACATTTCAAGCCACTCATTTTACTGGCACTATACTTAAGATTTTCTAATTAAGACATGATCATGGTCCTAGCTAATTTTTTAATCACATCAGTTGCCTTTAAAATAAATTCGCAATATATCAACAAGGCATGAAAAAATTTAATATGGGTTACCAATCTACTTTGTATTTCCAAGCTCTAATCTGTTACCATTTATTCCCATATTTCAGCAAGTTTGGACTTTTCACCATTCCTCAAACATTCCAGACCCTGTCATAACTCTGGCCCTTTACACATGCTTTTTACTTTGCTTGGATTCCCCTAGCTGCCATTTATCCTTCTAGACCTATCTCAATATCAGCTCCTCTGTGAAGCCTTTACTGACATCCCTGGCTGTAGCAACAAAATAAACCCCTCTGATGATACAGTGAATTAATTTTCCCCTAGGAATGGCTCAGGACTCCGAATGCCTTTTACAATAATACATTTAGCAAGAGAAAAAATAAATAGCATAAGTAACAACTTTAGAAACAAATCTAAGTTCTCCAAATAGTATTTTAATATTCCAATGGCTTATTTTTTCAACTACCTGATTATGATTAGATGAATAGTTGCTGACAATTCCTTTTTCTTTCTATATATAGGCTTTTAATCTATATCAAGAATATCAAGGTTCTTCTGGTACATTAACTTTTTCCATATGGCTGTAATGTACTGACAGTGCTACATAACTATAGAATTGGAGAAAAGAAAATTGAGCATTTGTGATTTATGTAATGCTACAAAAGAACTCCATTACCAAGGAGGAGGAAAAAAATAATAATCTCAGACCCTCCAAAGCCACATAATGGAGAAAAAGCATTCAGAAAACTGGTGTCCAACCTAGCTCTGTGTGGTACCTTCTACATATGTTCTTTTCCAACATTAGTAGATTCTGTAACTACCCTCGAAACATTTTCTAAAAATAGACTTGAGAATAAGTAATGTTAGGTAGGTCTAGAGATAGTGAAACAGACATGCTGATAACAGAAGTGATATTTTCTTCATTCTGACTCCAACCTCATAGGAAGCAAGATCTCTGGTCTTTAGTGCATTGTTTTTGTGCATCTCCTACAAATGGATCAGCCATCTCAGTATGCTATTCCATTAATTCCTCTGATAATTATTTAATGAAATTTTGCCATGGTTGCTTAATTACCTCCTTCACTGCCCCTTGGAGATTTTGTCAATATGGGATGTTTTTGAAATAAAAAATGAATTAGTTTTCAAAATAGCATACAGAAAAAGATGATTTACTGTTCTCACAAAGGTTTGAAATAATTTTCAGTATTAAATCTTATTTTCATAGATTTGTTTTCACTCCAATCACATGGCTACCACTTTAATCTAGAGTCTAAACCAAGCTATTACCTCTTGTTCTTCCTGAAATAACATCACATATCTTACCAAAATGTTTAATTTGGGGTGTTATTTTGATGTCAGCCCCTGAGATGTCATAGCTTTCTAAAGGGAAAAGGTCTCTCCTTTTCTCTATAATGCCAACTAGATATTTCTCAGCAAGTCCCATCTTTTTGTCTTGATTAGACAGTAACTTCTGCTTTTTATCAATGCTTCTTTTTCTAGCAGTTCTATGAGTCTCGTCTCTACTTGGGAAACATCCATGGACTATTGCCATTTAATAGCCATATATGTATAAGATAGATAATAGATAGATAGATAATAGGTAGATAGACAGACAAACAGACTGACAGGTATTCCTTTGTATTTTAGTTGTTGGTATAATGGCTTATGGCTTCAACTAAATTTAAAACCCCTTGAGTGAAGGGATCTTGAAATATTCATCTTTACATTCCCAAAAGGGTTTTAGCACAGTGCCTTCACATCGTAAGTACTCAAAGTATGTTTGTCGAAAAAAATAATAAATAAAATAAATGATGTGATATATAATAAAGCACAATGAAAGCTGAATGAGAATAATGCCTATTGTTATATTGAGCAGCTTTAATTCTAGAATCAGTTTGATGGCTCCTCAAAAAGTTAACCATAGAGCTATGTGAACCAGCAATTCCACTCCTAGGTATATACCCAAGAGAAATGAAAATAAGTATTCAAACAAAAACTTGCATATGACTGTTTTTCATAACACTATTCATAACACAACAAGAGAAAACAACTCAAATGTCCATCAACTGAAGACAGGATAAACAAATATGCTATATCCATACACTGTGATTCTATTCAGCCTTAAAAAGCAATCAAATATTGATTCATGCTACAATGTGCATGGACCTTGAAAACATTATGCTTAGTGAAAGGTGCTAGACACAAGAAGCCACATATTATATGATCTTATTTAAATTAAATGTCCAAAATTGACAGATTCTTAGAAACAAAAAGTGGATTAGTAGTTTCTAGGGATGGAGGGAAAAGAGGGAATGCGAAGACAGTGTTTAAAGAGTACAAGATGTCTCTTAAGGATGATGAAAATGTTCTGGAATTAGATAGTAGTGACGATTACACAATATAGGGAATGTACTAAAAGCCATTGTGTTGTATATTTCAAGATGGTTAAAATAGCAAATTTTACGTTATGTGAATTTTACCTCAGTTTAAAAAGCAATCAACCAAATTAAAATATTAACATAATAAAAAAGCTAATAATTCATTAGTTTATTTATGTATTTAATCAGAATTATTTGAATAGCCAATGCATTTAAATCATAGATAAATGTATAGACAGAAGGATGGAAGATAAATGGGGAGACAGACTGATTGATGAATGAATGAATGGATCGATTACCAATTTTTCATATTATCACTCATTTATTTTCCTTTCTTCCTTTCTCCCTTTAAAAAACATTACAGCCATCCTCGAGGGTTAAATTGGTATTTCATTGTATTTTGGTTTGCATTTTCTTAATGAGTAATGATGTTGAGCATCTCTTCATTGCTTACTGATCATTTGTACATGCTCTTTGTAGAAGTGTATATTCAAGTCCTTTCCCCATTTTTAAAACTTGTTTTTAATTTTAAAAAATCTTTAAACACTTATCAGATATATGGGTTGCAAATGTGTTCTCTCATTTTGCAGTTTATCTTTTTCACTTTCCTGATAGCGTCCTTTGATGCAAAAATGTTCATTTTGATGAAATGAAATGTATCTATTTTTTTCTTTTATTGCTTGCAATTTTGATGTTATATCCAACAATACATTGCCAAATCCAAGGGCAAGAATAGTTACCCTTATGTTTTCTTCTAAGGAATTTATAGCTTTAGCAGTTAGATTTAGGTCTTTGATCCATTCTGAGTGAATTTTTGTATATAGTGTTCAGGTTAAGGTCCATTTCGATTCCTTTGCATGTGGTTGTCCAAACACTATTTGCTGCAAAGATATTTTTTCTTTGCTGAATGGTCTTCACATTGTTGATGAAAACCATTTGACCCTCAGAGAGATACACAAGCTTATTTTTCCACTCTCACTGTCATCTATTGATTGATACATCTTTCCTATACTAGTACCGTTTTGATTACAGTAGCTTTGTAGAAGTTTTAAAATTAGCAAATATAAGTCCTCCGACTTTGTTGTTGTTTTCCAAGATTGTTTTGGCTATTCTGGGTTTTTTGAAGTTCCATAGAAATTTTAGGATCAGCTTTTCCATTTCTGAAAAAAAGGACTTAAGGGATTTTTATAGGATTGAATTAAATCTGTATTCTAATTTGTAGAGTACTGTCAATTTAACAGTATTAATTGTCCCAACCCATTATCAAATGGTATCTTTCCATTTATTTAGGTCTTTAATTTTTTTCAATGATGTTTTGTAGCTTTTAGCGTACAAATCTTACACTTCTTTTCTCAAATTTATTATTATTCATCAAGCTTAATAGATGTAGTAGGTATAGTGACAAAGACACAATTAAAAGCCAAATCCTGAGTAACTACTGGCTGCACTAGGGATTGAGGGCCCAGCATCCCTCCTGAGAGGCCATGCTCCATTCAGTGCTGTTCCCCCCGCCCCCCCGCCCCGCCACTCCCCGGGGCACAGTCTGAGTGCCTCTCAGCATTTCCAGGCTTGGGGCTTCCACCTATCCAGGCTCCCTTGGCAGAATTGCTGGAAAGCCAGGCATTAGGGGGCCCCAAGGAGCCGGGAGCCCTCACCTCCCACCTCCCTGCGCCCCGCCCAGAGGTAGAGACTTTAGACTGTGCAGCCTGATGAGCTATTGCTTGTAGTTGCCAGGGAGAGCGGGTTACTCTCACACTGAAGGGTGAACACCGAGAAGGGCCTGACCTGTGAACTGGAAGAGGAGGCCATCCATTCCCAAGCCTCTCTAAACAGTGAGTGCTCCCCAATAGAATACGCCAATCTGCAGACATGAACTGTTCCACCCCAAAACTTGGCGCTTTTTCACAGCTGAGAAATGAACATTTTAGAGCTTCTTATAATCGTGTGTTTACCGTAAAACTTGACTGGTTTTGCACTTTCAAAGGGAGAGGAAATTTCAGAATTAGAGAATTGGCAAATGAAGGATTGGCTGGTAAATATTTTGAAGATAACAGTTTTTAGGGAGTGTGAGGAAATAATGTCACACTTAAAATTCCCACATTCCTTCTCTCCTTCTTGTCCCCTCCTATTTCCTCATAATTAGCAAAAAAGTGTATTGTAGTTGATGGACCTGGCCAGGAAGCCGCTGTTAATGCAGCCTTCCTCATCTTGTGGCCTTGGCCCTCTGGCCAGGTGCAGTACTGTGTTCTGCTACTCTCAAGGCAATGCTGTGTGGGGCTGTTTTTGTTTATTTATTCACATAAGGAAACTGGAATTATAGTGGCAAGGTAACACATTACTGCATTTGTGCAGTTTCTACTAACTACTGAAGTGGACTCTGGAATAGTTAAGAGATTGAAGAAATAGTGTCATGAAGAAGTAATTTGTAAACTTCTAAAAAGCAAAAAAGCCATGACAATACTTAAGTGTTGTATTAATATCAACATGACAATATCAGTGTTGTTTTCTAATGATACAAAATTGATTGTATGGATAGGCATAAAAGTCTAACCACTGATGTTCTTAAGACTTTTAACATATTACCATGGGTAAGCATTAAAAGAAACTCAAAAAGCATTGCCTAATGCATTTTTTAAATGCCAGATACCTAAATATGGGAAACAATGGATTGTTTTCTTATGTACAACTTGTTTCCTAAAACAAAATAAACATGTTTTAAGCCAAATCCTAACTTCTTTTTATTTACTTGTCTTAATAGTTTCATTTAGATTGAGATGGAGGCCTCTACTCAGGACTGCCAATGCAAACCCAAACCCCTAAATTTTGACTGCTTGTACTTATGCCAGTAACCTTCACTGTTGCTTAAATAAATAAAACAGATAAAAACAAGAAGCCTTCGAGGCCTCCCCATCTACCTCATGACTCTTAATTAACAAACATTCATGGAAGAGTTTTGAAAACCCTTTCTGTTCTCATGAGAAACTTACAATAACCTGCAAATATTTGGAATCATAGGAACTAATTTAACTCATGCTGATTATGGGAAAAATCAGTTGGATAGTCTAGGAATGGTTTCAGGTTTCAGAAATGAAGTAGGAAATGCACACACCAATTTTGCTGTTACTCTCCTCCTATAATTATTCTCCATATATGTGCCAGATTCATTTCTTTAAGAAGTAGGTAAGATAACTAGAGTCTTCTCTTGAAATTCTTTCAATTTCATCTAAAATAAGATCCAGACTCCTTTCTGCAGCTTACAAGTCTGACCTCCCCTGGCTGACTCTCATCTTCATTCTCCTATAATCCTCCTTCTTGCTCAACCTGTTCCAGCCATGATGGCTTTCTTCTCTTCTTTGAACACGAAGCTCGATTTGATCTTTTTGCTGTGTTCTCCTTCTGCATGAAATGTTTTGCCTTTAGTTTTTCACATAGCAAACCCTTCATCATCCATGTTTCAACTGAAATTTTTTCCATTATAGAGACCTCCTTTGTCTACATGATCTAAGAGAAATCACTCTTTGCATTTTGCACAATAGAAATTATTGTTTATATTTATTATTTTACATGCTTATATCTTGTCTCGATCCCATCCTCTATTTTCCCTAGAAAGTAAGAACGATTAGAGGGGGTTGTCTGCTTTATTCATTTTGCATCATTCTATGCCCAGTTCTCAGAAAAATTCAAAGAACATGGTGTTCCTTCATTACATATTTATGGAATAAATGAAATGAATAAGGAGTACACAGAAGGTAGCCCCATCAATAAAATTTAGAGGAAGTAGTGGGTATAGGTCAAAGAGCCCAAGATAATCCTAGTACAGTCTGTAAGAATCTAGCTCATCATCTATCACTTGAAAGGATGGTTTCTGTATATCTGGTATATGGCTCATCACGTCTGCCCTTTCTTTTATTTTTACCCTTCCTAATTCTTCTTTTTAACACCAATACCCTTGGTCCTTGTTTTTGAGCAGTGATTTTTTGCAACAGTATTCCTAAAGAAACATGAAGCAAGGAAAAATGTTTAAATACAAAAAATACAGTTTTGGTGAATATATTATAGACGGTGAGCTGTCATCATAACCATGCAAGTTATGCCAATTTAAATGATAAATGTGAAAAAGCATCTTACAACATTAATAAGATGCTTACTCAGAGTCACTTGCATTATTGGCACCAGTATATACACACTAAAAAGCTATTATGTAGTTTCTTGCCTAAACTCACACTTAAGATTCACATTTCACCAAGAGAATATGATTGAAAAGTCACTTCTCACAAACCATCTAGAAAACTGTCTTAAAGAACTTTTGACAACTTAAAGAAAATGGATGAACTAAAAAGCACTCTGACTTCAGGGTAGAAGAAAATTAAATTGGTTTCCACTAGGTTGGCCACAATCAAGAAATTCAGACTTAACTCAAAAAGTGAGAGAGACATTCGAAGACTAGTAATATCATTTCAGGGAGAGGAAGATGAATTTAGCCAAAGTTTTTGAACTCTCTAGTGAGAAGGGAGGTCAGAGATAGGAAGACCAAGAAGAAGTCTGCAATAATCCAGACAGGCAATGATTAAACCATGGATGAAAACAGAAATTATTGATTGTCTAAAGAGGGAATGATTGGGGGAAGTTAATTTCCCTTGCTTCTTCCTTACTTCACACAAATAAATCATTATTTTCACCTATACATCTAAAAAAAAGATATATCATGAAAAAAGAACTATCGGTGGTTAAAAAAATTGAGGTATAAAAAGTTAAATGCTGCTAGAACTGAATTTGTAAAGATAGCTATATAAACTTAAATTATTAATTACTAGGGCCAACACTGATTCCCATATTGCCAGATCCTGCTGAGATTTTGAAAACCAATATGTTTTTGTCTTGAAGAGTGTTTGAAAGAAACTGGTTAACCTAAAAGGCCTTAAGATACTAGGGGAATTACATAAGAGAGACTCTGTAAATCAATACAATTTCTTCAGCAAATACTGTATCAAAAAGAAGGACATTGAATCCAACATTGTCGGCAATGAAGAAAAAATCATTTATATCCAAGGAAGTATAAACAGCCTCAGACTAAATAGTTGGCAGCACAGGAGGAAACTGAAAGAGGCTCTCATCACACTGCACCCGTACAATCTTTGATTCAGTAGGAGACCCATTTACAAAGATTTACTATTTGTTTGAAGAATGACCACCCCCTCCAAGGATTGCTTTTTAACACTTGGTAGAAAGTACCCTGTGCTTTCCATTTGGAATAATAAGGGTATTTCCCATCCTCGACGAGTCATTCCAACTAGTTAAAGGGTTAAGATGATGTCTCCCACTTTATAGATGGGACAGAGAAGTACTGAAAATGACATAGGTATTTTTTATACTGCAATTTAAATGTTGAATAAGTATGACCTTAAGAGTCTAAAATTGCTCCAGAATTAAAGACAGAATGTGCAAAGGAAAAAGTCAGTGCTAAAATAAAACACGAAAATATGTGAGGCATTTAGCCAGCTAACACAAATCATTTACTCTCTCTAGCCTCAGTTTTCTTATCTTTAAAACCAGGAAGCAATACCTTCTGTTCTGGTGGATACCTCCATTCAAATATTCAATTATTATGTGTCCCATGTTATTGTTAACACATCCAGCTCCTACAAAGTCAACAGAGCAAAACAAAGGCGTAAAGCTTGTTCTTTCTCTTCACAAACATTCCTCTATTCCCAGGTCAAGTTAAATGGAACATCCTGAGGAGATGCCAGAAATTCAGTAAAAGTATCAAAATAAGAAGAAAACTGAAGGCTTAGCTTAAAGAGAAAGAAGAACTAATCTATCTATTACTAGGTGCTTATTGACCATCAACCATGACATAAATCCAGCAGTAAGGCATCACGGAGAATACAGAAGCATGTCAATCATGGTTCATACCTTCTAGAAATCAACACTCTACTACCTAGAAAATAAAATTACCTGTAAAGACACCAGAGAACCCTATTTGAATATTGAATATATATATATATATATTCAATACTAATATCCAATTTCATTTGGTTTGAGTTATACCTGAGAGATAGTCATTAGGCTAAATAAGGTAATTCTCCCACAGCCCACGTCACTATATCTTGCCAGCAGTTTCTGGCACCGTTGCATTAGGATGTATAATAATAGGATATATATTCAGTGGTTGGTATATTAAACCGGTAATTTCCTCACTGAATATACTATACCTTCTTCTCACAATAGCTGATGTTCAGATGCTTTCCATTTCGGTTTATCTATCAGTCACAAAATTTCTAAATACTGAGGCATCAACCCTTGAAAGTCTATGTGCTTTACCAATTAATAGCTCTTCTGGTGTCTGTAAATGTTTCAAAAAAGGCTAGCTTCTCAAATACCCTCATACCTTACTCTGATTCCCACATAGTAAACAACAGCAGTTTCATTTCACCAAAGAGGAACTTCTTTTCCAATTTCTACTAGATAGCAATTTTTTTTTCTTTACCAAAATGCCTCCTAATCATTTTTTTTTGAAAGAGTTGCTTCTTCCACTAGAGAAACTTTCTCCCTTTTTATATATATGAGGCAATGCAAGCTAAAGAAGTATGACCTATCTCCCATTTTATACAAGAATTAAGATGTTTTTATGGTAACCCAACCCATAGATCTCTCTCTTCCTGTGGCTCTCCTTGCAATATCCTGACTCTTCCACTGACTTTAGGCTCTTAATTATTTAAAGTCATAATCACTAAGCATTAATTTAGCTCCTCCAGAGAATATGGGTATTTGAAATAATCCTTATCCACGCTTAGAAAGCTTATAGTTGTATACCTACAATTCCAAGTTTTAAAGCAACAAAAGCAATCACTTTTTGTGATTTGTAGTTGACTTAGGAAAAAAATAGACAAACCAGAAACTAATACAAATTGTTTTTTTCAGTTTTAATTACTATATAAATACAACAATATTCCACACATTTCAGTATTTCACTTTAGATGTTTATTTTCTTTTAATTTTAAATTTAGTGGATTTTTGTTAGTAACAGTCATTGAAAACCAGCTACTGAGATGAAAGTGTAAGGCCCCCAAAGAGGATAATGTTAATGATAAAGAAGAAGCCAATGATATTCTGAAAATACTTTAGACTATTAATCTTTTAGAAGGCTGACACTATGGTGGGCAAACATGGACACTGTGTTACAGACAGGGAAATAGAGCGCATGAGTATTAAGTGTGTTGCCCAAGGCCAATACTTAAATCATGAGAACAAAGCTTTGACTTAAGACTGACAACTTAAAAATTAAACAGTTTTTTAGGAGTCTGAAACAACTGATCGTATTTGATGAACCTTAGAACTTCAACTAGGTGAAGAAAAAGCATGTGATTTTTAAATATGGCCAAATAAAAACATGCTGTGATGTTTTGGCAATGTTTCATTAGACTTATGGTAAACTGACCATCCCTGATATTGACATGTATGCCTTCTATATATCTTAAAGTATATCATACTCTGTCAGATGGATGATATACCAGCCTAGCGCTTATCTCTGATAAATGCAGAAGGACTCTTTGTGGAAGACAATGGTAACTATTTCCCATGGTGCTATATTAAAAGTTTAGAATTTGTCCTATTTATACAGTTTATATGTGTCATATTTGGAATACAGTTTCATGTTCTCTCTAATAGCCTCTGTAATGTATCTTGTAAAAATTAGAAAAAAGCTAGTATATATTAAATGCTGCTATATTTCAGGTGCTACTCGAGGCTCAGTACTTCTGATCTCATTCAATTTCTACAAAAATTCTATAATGTAACTAGTGACCTCATTTTACTGATGTAGAATCTTCTGTCAAAAATGGTTGAATATAATACTAAGGGTCACACAGGTAAAAGTTAGATTTTTTTAAATACCTCATTTTAAAGTGTCATGATCATTGTATTACATTTTAGTGTGTAGTATATAATAATACTGTAAACTATCTTTATTTGTCCTTGGGACAGAAATTAATAAATCTAGGCATCTTCCTCTCGCTGAACTAGGCCATGGCCCAGAGAATACTTCAGTAAATCTTTAACAATCTAGTGGATTGGATCTGATGAGATAAAAGCTGTCATTTCTTCACTGAACTATTTATACTGGATAACACACACACACACACACACACACACACACACACACACACACACACACACTTTTGTTTTTTTTTTTTAAATTTTAAAAGAGGTTGCCACAGTCTTCCACCATGCATAGAATTAGAGCAATATGCAAGCACCATGGATGCATATCTCTGGAATCCATAACTAGATAAGTGGTACTTTCCTTATCCCTTGGCAGTCTGGGAATGGGTCTTCTCTCAAATAGTTTCTCCAAATGCTGATGCCTAAAAACATTTTCTTCTTCTATCTTCTTCTAATCCAATCTAAGTTTCAATCTCTAATTGAGGCCCTTCTTATCCTTTATCAGGCCCACTTGATTGCTCCAACCCACATAGGTATCTCTTATCCCTCAGTTCCTTTTTAGCATAGAAAGGTCATATTCACATATCCATCACTCCCTCATACACTGTTTTGTATATACAGTCATCTCATTATTTTCTTTTACTATTTCTTCCAAAACTTTATACTGCAAACAGGAACAATTGTCGGTAGTGGTGAGAATTTGTGGCCCCTATGTCTAAACCAGGTACCCAAAGTCACTCATAATAAACATTCAATCTAAATAAAAACATTGTGATTACTATGCAATATAGTTTCAAGACAAAATCCTTAACCTCTTTCTAAACAAATATTTCTAATCAGAAGGCTGCTTCTTCCAAGCCACTTTTATCCAGACATTTTGAAGTTAGCACCAGTGGAAACTGATTTCTCTAGCTCAGCATCTCATGATGCGTAATAGCCCAATGGTTTTAACTTCATAGGAGTTCAGAATTACCTGAAATATTCAATAAAATTAAATAAAAAAACAACAACTGTAATTCCCTCTCTTCTTTTTAGGCAAAGCAGTGTGTATTTGTAAATACATGATTTATGTTCAATACAGGCTTTCTTAATGAAGAAAACAACATGTCTGACTGAGTATCCAAGGGGTTTTCAAGCTTGAGAATATGGTTTGACAATGTTACAAAATAACCTTATATGATATTAAAAATACCACTTTAATTTTTCTTCCTTTTTGTTGCCATTTCCAGGTTCACATTATGGATATACTGTGACTGTGTTAGACTCACAATAATTTTAGGTCTTTTTACTGTTATGCCAGTTAAATATGGAGAGTTGTTTGGTGTCATAAGCCATCCTCTTTGATGTCTGCCTTGTCCCTTCATTCTGGAAACTCTTAATAACCCTAATACTGGTTAGTTGCTTTGGTGTGTGAATAAAACTATAGAAGAACTTTCTGTCCTGTTTCCCAAATATCCTTTAGATGCCAATTATAGTTAAACTGACCTGTCTTTGTAGTTGTTCATCTGTTCTTCTTGTACCTATAATTCAGATTCATGGCAGAAGCCATTTTTCCTGGCAGTTTTTTTACTTATATCCACTTGTTTCTAAGGTACTGTGAATCCTATTTTTAGACCGTATTTTATCCTTCTTCCCTGTGAATCCCTGTGTCAGACATCTGAGCAGTTAGACAGTTTAAGAGCTTCTTTTCTTGGTTGATATTTGCTTTGACATCAATAGAAACTCACATGTGTAAATGAAAACTCTTCTATGGAAAGAATCTTCTTTAGGACCCATCTGGGTCAGCCAGATAAGTCTGACAATAGTTTTATATTACTGTAAAAATTTCAACTGTTTATTACTGCTAGGTACTCTGAGAAGATTTATATAGGAATTCATTAACAATATTTAAAAACATTTCATAGCATCATTTAAAAATATCTCCTATTTTATAGTTTTTCATATAATAATTTCTTGTGTAATTAAAAAATTACATCATCACAAGATCTGCAAAACAATCATGTAAGGTAGTATGGGAATATGTTATCTTTGTCATTTTTAGGTAAACTAACTGAAGGTTATCTATAAGATCAAATCATTTGATCAAGACAGTAAAGAGCAGAATCAGGTTTAAAATTTAGAATGTTCTGATTGCACACAATATAAAGAATGGATGATGCTGAAATTATTTTTAAGAGACCACAAAATAACTGATTTTGAAAGTTCATTCAATTAAACCAATATTTTATACTCATATAATGTGAAATGATTAATTCACTTATTCATTTCTTTATGTATGATATGGTGGTATTTATTGAATAAGGATTTATTAATTACCTAATATATACCAGAAACTGCTACACACAGAGGCAGATGTAGAGATGAGTAAGACAAGGTTTGTACATTATATGGCAATATAGTACAGATCTTAAAATGCTAGCTCCTGAGTCAGAAAATTTTTATATATGTATACGTATATATATGTATTATATATATGTATGTATGCATATCACCACACACACACACAACACACACACACACACACACACACACACATCCAGAGGCAAACCAGACATTGGTGTATATTATTTATTACCTTCAAAAAATTTTTTAAAAAGCAATATTCACTTTGAATTGTCTTTTTGGATATACAGTTTTGTGACTAATTCGTTCTTAAGTATGACATGGGACATTAGATATGTTACAAAACTAACATAAAAATAGAAGATACAGAGATATAATACTTTTACAAATTAGAGTGTATAATTTTCAAGTTTCTCAAAAGCAGTACATTACATAAATATCAATGGTCTATGACAGGCAGGATATGTTCATAACAGCCAGTGGGTTTGCAGTTCCAAAACACTGAACTGCTCCTTAAAGCACCAAAACATATAGCAAGGACTATTCGAAACAATGACCCTATATGGTAAATAAAATATTAAAATATATTAAATTATTTACTACATATTCTAATTAAAATCAATGGCACATATAATAAACATCTACAATATTTTCTTTTACTCAAACATTTAAATTTTGGCTACTTAAAGTTGGGAAGCTATTGAGAAAACTTATTTATCAAAAATGATTTAAGTACTGAGGGTTCCCAATAGACAAGACCTATCTGTAATTATTTTTGTAAAGTATAATAGTTTCAAAGATTAAACTTTGAAGGACATTTTTTCTCAACCGACTATATTATGAAGGACCTGTATCATGTCTTTGTATGAGAAATAAACCATTCAGCATAGTCACTAACCAAGGACCAATGCCAAGCACATGAGAGTATCACATGTCAGAGACGTTGATGCAGTGCTAAAGCAATAGGTAGAGACATTCAAACTAATGAATTTAAATCACAACAGGACAAAAAAATATATCAAATGCAGTCAAAATGGACAATGTTGTTTCTCCACCTACTAACACATTATTTGCTGGAATCAAAATGGTTTCTGGTCCTTTAGTCCTTAAATTTGTAAATAAGTGTCAAGAATAATATTACATATTCTGTGATATAAGAATGTAATAGAGCTGGGAAAAAGGGAAAAAGCGGCTAATTTATGTAATAGGGAGGGATAGAAATACTTTATGAAATATACACTAAGCTGAATCTTGAAAAAGGAAACTGTTATCAGACATAAACAGGTAAATATGAGAAGGAAAATGTACTGATAGGCCTTTAATGAATGCTTAATGAAAGTTTCAAAGAAACCTTTGCATGAATAAGTGAACAAACGAGTGTATGTATTAGGGAATTGTGTCTAAAAAGTCAAGGACATAGAAAACACTCTGAAACATTAATAAGTTGCCAATCAATTCAATATGACTGGAGCATAGATTACACTGAAGGACTTGGTGAAAAGTAAAGATTGTGACATAGATGGGGTTGAATGATAGAACATCTCTGTTAATTAGAATTAACGAATTAACTCTAAAGGCAATGGGAATAATTTAACTCTTGAGTATCGGTCATTTTTATTTTCAAGATCACGATGGCATCAGTGCATAAGGAAAAAACAAACAAAATTAGTTTTCAATACCATTTAAACCATCGAATTGATAAAAAAAAATGTATAAGTGGAAATGTCTAGAATTAACACAGCTAACAACTATCTGGAATAATGAAAGTGGTGAAATTTTGGGAAAACTCCCATGTAAATGGGAAAAATATTGTCTGATTCTCTATAGTCTTACAAAGTGACCTTGACGTTTAACAGTAGAGAAGGTGAAATACTGACTCGATAATTGCTAATTGGCCATACCCAAAGAAAAAAGGGTAATTTTTTCATATTTTCATGGCAAGAGACAGATTTACAACTTGGAGCAAAATAGATGCCCACAGACTGGGTAATAGGGGCACTATCTTTCTTGAGAATTACATATCAAAGGAATGACTACCAAGTCCTAGAAAAAGACACTCCTGAGTAGTTAAACAGGCAAGAGACATTTAAAAAGATTTACATCTGAGAGTGGCACAGGCAGAATTTACAATTAAAATTTTTCTGATGTAAATGATCTAAGAAAGGGAAGGTCAGGAAGCTGTCTTTAGCCAAGCTAGGAGGAATGTTAAGGTCCTCTTGGTCAATGGGAAGAGAATAACCAAAATGTTACACATGGAGTCAAACCTAAGTGGTGGAAACAGAAGAAACCATCAGAGAGGTGGTAGATTGGAAAGCAATGAAGACATCAAGAAATTAAGTGTTTTTATGAGGTCTAAGAACAAAGTATAGGCAGGGAGTGAAAGACCGAAAGAGGTGAATGGCAGTAAATATTGATATATTTCTGTAGTACAACTTAACATTCATCACTATGAATATGGGTTCCTGTTATTATGAGTGAGTGGAAGTATTAAAACCAAAAACAAATAAACAAACAAAAACACTGAAGCTGGGTTGATCTATTATAACAGTAATAAGATACTTTTAGTGTATTCTTTGTGCTAAACATACTGCATATAACTACTTCTGATCCCCACATTCTGCAAACTATTGCCATATAACTTTTCTATCATTTGAACATACTCTTGCAATGCTTCATTTAAAAGTACTGCTTGAAACCTGGTATAAACTAGATGTTCTGTATCATCATAATTTTGAAGTATTTGTGATTGTGTTAATATGGGTTTTTTGGTTTTTTGGTTTTTGTTTTCTGAGGGTTTTTTGTGTGTGTGTGTTTGTTTTTTGCTGCTCATTTTTGTTTCTGTTCTTACAGACTGTTAGGGCTTTCAATTCCTTCTGGGTGCCCTTCTTGTTCTTCTAATTGGTTATTTTAATCTAACAAATAAAACTGCTAGGCTTGCTGAATTTTAGAGATTGGAAATCAACACTTTTTGTTGCTGGAAAGTTGAATTGGAATTAGGGAGGCAGCAGAGTTACTTTTTACTGTAAGTATTTCTGCATTATTAGAATTATTACACTAAATCTATAATTCCTTTTAAATTCAAAAAGCCTATTAAAATTATATGTAAATTCATTACTTTAAGTGAGCACTTCCCTAACAAAAATTAGTGAGTGCTAGTTTTATCAGCATTATGGCCCCTTTTCTGATTGTCCAGAGGCATCTTGGTATCCATTCCAGTTTATCAGTGCATCTAGATATGTGAGGTCACCAAGTTTTTAAGCCTTTCATACATAGGGCCTTATTATAGGCACACATTTTCTAATTTCAGAAGACAAGAATAGTGAAAAAAAAATTGAGATCCAATAGGTTCAGATATTTAGCAGTGAATTGGTTAAATCACTGCAGCTAATTTCAGTGTTTTAGTGTTATTTGCACTTGAAAAAATGCTTTCTCTTGTCATCACTAGGGAGTACTCTGCTCTTCTCATGTTATGCAGAACAAAATCTCGGAATAGGAAAAAACATCAATTATTAATTAGACATAAATTATTCCTAATCTACACACAATGCCTAATCCCTGGTTCACAGAAATGCAAATTGTGCTTCAAGAACAATATGTTAACAAGTCATTCCTCTCCAAAAGACAGGAGCCCAAGTTCAACATAAAATATAGAACAAATACTTCAAGCTCATTTCAAGGAATATGCTGATGGAAGGTTATCCGGAACTGCAAGGAAATGGAAAGCCATGCAGCAAAATAGTCACAAGGTGAATCTGCTTGTTGGTGCCTAAAGAACTAGTACATCATTGTAGCTATTTTTCAATTCTTCAAGAAGGCTAATTAACTAGAAAATTGTATTAATATATTCTTTACTAGAAGTAGTAAAAATAAATAAATAAATAACAAAGAAACCGATAATGTCTTTAAGAGGCTGATCTTTCTTTCTTTCTTTCTTTCTTTCTTTTTTTTTTTTTTTTTTTTTTGCCTTAGTAGGAACACTGACACCAAGTCCTTAATCGATCTCAAAAACAGCTGTAGGCTGTAACATTATAAGTGACTGTCATCTGATAAAAACAGAACCCTAGACTAAAGATAATCTACAAAGTCATCTGGCCCAAACCATGTGGCCTGTCTGTCTTCTACATGGGTTAATTACAACAGGCTTTGCAGGAATAGAAGTTAGATGCTCATTAGAATTTAAGCATCCTCTATATGACCAGCTCCATATATCCTCCATATATCCAGTGTCAAAGCAACTGATTTAGGAACATTTTTACAACTACTTTTTTTTCTAGGAAGATGGGGGCTTTTCCTGATCTAAAACATTTCAAGTTTCAGGTGTCGATATTCCCACTGTTAGTTGAAATGTATTTTAGTTATACTACTAAAAGAAAGGAGGGCAACTTTTTCTGTATTCTATCGCTCACTTAACTTAGCCATTCTAGACAATGGCTTTAAGGATATGTGTTCAGAGTAATGCACCATTTTCTAAAGTATTTTCTCTCAAAGCTGAACTTTACGAGATTCACCCTGAAAAAAACTCTGTGGTCTTTTTTAAAATTTGGTCAACTATGTATCTGTAAGGCTGAGGGATGCTCCTTTTTCTTAATTTCTCTTATCCTTCCCTATTCCTCCAAAAATGAGGATTTATTATCCCAATTGGACAGATTGGACATAACCCTTATTTGAACCTCTTTTATTACTGGATGGGGTAAATGATACTTTAAAACATACACCTGTAGCTTTTCCCATTTTAATTTCTGTTTTGGTGCAGCTGAGCAGGTTAGTCAACTTTGGCCACCTCTTTGGGTCTTGTTTTTCCTTCTCTTTCTGTGTGTGTTTTTCTTCCAGCAATATCTGCCATGTAGTTTGGAGAGTAGGTTGTCTCAGAACTGTAATTTGGCTCTTGCTTTTCTCCTTTTCCCTCTTTTATATATTCCCTTCATGGAATGTGTTAGAAAATGTTAATGTTCACTCCATGCAGGTTCACCACATTCTGCCATCTATTTCCTATTTTCATTTAAAAGGATTAGCAAACTGACTAGGTCAGAGTGGTCATATTGATCTTAAGATAAATAGAATCACATTGGTAAGTTTGAATGAATGAACAGAAATTCTTTATTCCTGTATATCTTATTAGCATACTTAAGAGACTTCAGGCACTCATATATTAATACTAAGATGGTACTTTGAGTTCCTATTTATTACTGTTATTGCTTATTCTGTATACAGCTTCCTCGTCTAGGGACCTCACAGAGAGAACAGTGTTTAGTACAAGGCAGGTTAGGACACTCCTGAGTTTCCTGACCAGAAACCTTCCTAATGCTATCAAAACCCACTGCTTCTAATATACACTGTCCCTGTTCAGAGAGTCTCCAAGTACTTGTGTGTATTAAAACACCTGAGAAGTTTTAAAGAGAATAAAGCTCTTTAGCTACATAAGCTATATTATGAAAGTTATTTGAAGATGGGATTTTTTTAAGGTATCTCCAATATTGTTATGAATATCCCATGAAAACAGTGTCCCAGAAACATTATTTGGGAACTTTTGCTCTAGAATGGTCTATGTCATCTAAGAAAAAGTATCAATTTGCCCCCAACTGCCTGTGAAACTGCCGAGTTCTCTACCTCATTCCATATGCATAGATTTTCCTTAAACCAATGACACCAGAAACAAAAAATTTTACTTAACTAAAATGTTACTCAAAAAGTTGATTTCCTTAATAACACAGTCCACTTCTAATATTTTTATATATGTATCCTAGGCATCTTCCTCAAGATTATTAGATCTTAAGGAAATCAAAACACTTAAGACTTTAAAAATTACTTATATACCTTCTGTTTCTTGTTAAATATCTACTCTTAAGCCACAGATGAAAATCTATAGAAAATTAGTAACCTAAATTCATCAATGTCAATTCATGTTTAGGACACTTACACAAATTCCAAAGAGAATTTATATTGTAGAGTATTATTGTGTTACAAAACTCTTTATCTCTCCATTACTCTTGAGTCTTTTTGAAAGTCAGAATAAGCTCTCTTGCTATAGGAATTACCTGAACTAAAATTAACTGAGAAGAATAATATATGACTACCACAAATTGGTCATTTCACATAGAAGTACAAGTTTTCTGTGCTGTCCAAAATCTCAGCTTGGATGGATTTCTTTTTTTCACTTTTCTCCAAGACACATATCTGTATTACAGTCATGTCATATCAGTGAAATTCAAATGTCATTTTAGATGTATTAAAAAATAACAGAATTGAACACAGATTTCTTCCTGAGTATTTTTCTGAGATCGTGAAAATAATATATTTAATATTGTTTATTTTAAAAATATCCAGTAGGTCTTTTAGTCACAGAGGAACCAAATCAATTATATGTTTTTAATGTAAAAAAGTTTTTAGATACAAAGAACAATCTAAAGGTTACCCGATGGGAGGGTGGTTGTGGGGCTGGATGAAAAAGATGAAGGGGTTTAAAATACAAAATGATAGTTGCAAAATAGTCACAGAAATGTAAAGTACAGTTTAGGGAATATAATCAATAATATCATAACTATATATAGTGCCAGGTGGGTACTAGACTAATTGGGGAGATCACAAATTATATAAACCACTACATTGTACACGTGGAACAATTACATAAAATAATATTGAATGTCAATTGTAATTGAAAAAAACTTTTTTTAAATAAAAATTTGCTTGTATAACATTCATTAGCAAAATTGAATAATAATTAAGGAATAATATGTCTACCAGGTAGTAGCACGGACAAAGCCAAATTTACTTGTACTTTGGCCAATAACTTATAGCTTCATGTCATAATGAATGTGAGGTGAATGACAGTTCCATAACACCAGGTTAATCTAGGGCTCTCTAAAGTAAGTGAGTTCGTAAATATGATGTATCTATTTAAGAAACTCAGGAACTCAGAAACTCAGGCATGGCATTTTTGTTTCCTACTTCTACCCAAGTTGTCTCAATTCTAAAAACAAGAAGATGACAGAAACCTTTCGGGGACTTTGTGGTTATGAGTTGTTTGGAAGAGTAGAAGTTTCTTATCTCAGAAATCAGAGTCTAAGTGGGCTCCTCTGAGTTGCATCAAGAACCGCCATATTCAGGTACTTCCCAACACAGACCAGATTTAAAATCTGGAAACAGAATTCATAGTGGAGACTCCAGACTCTACTTCAATCAGAGTTAGTAATAAGAGTCTACTGGTCCCTTAATGGACGTTTATAATTCCACTCCAAATTAGATTTTAGAGACATATTTCTCAGATATATTTTCAAAGAAAAATGGTCTCTTGTACCAAATGAGTTTTATAAAACACAATCTGTCATCCAAGAGCGAACCTTAAATTGCTACAAAGCTGCATGGCTAAAAAAATCAAAATTAATTGATGGATCAATTTCTCACACACAAAATAAACATAAGCAAACATTTCATGTAGGAGTAGACCTAGTCTAGGCTCTCTCTTACTTCACATCATATACTCAGCTGTTCTTGTCTGGATATGTGAGTTACATTGACTATGTCTTAGATTGAAAGTCAAATATTCAAAGTTTTCTAGGAGAAAACATACCATTTTTCATGAAGCTTTTTCAGAAAATGAAAATCTTCTGTGTCACATGCAATTGTCTTCTTCTGGTCTGCATGACCTTTAAGATATTCACAAACCATGGTTGCAGTAAAGCCCTCGTGCCAGAGAAGTTGGCTTATTTCCTGTTCTGTGCATGAGTAATGTCCACTCCCACCTCTACTCCTTGACCCTAGGCTTATTTTCCAGCCATTTTTTTCAGGCTTTCCATTAAATATTTCCAGTCTTCCCTATTTCAAATCCGTTCAAAGATCCATGACACTGATTTTCCTGGAGCCTTGCATTATACTCAATTGAATTACAAATAACTTTTCATGAATGTCTTAAAGATTTCCCACTCCTGAAAAGAGACACATTGTATCCTTTCAACCATCCAGGCTTTGTACCTGGTAGATGCAAAATAAATTGGATCTACTATGTATTACTTTGATCTCCCTAGGATGTTTAGATTCTAAACACAAATGTTCTTAAAAATCCATTTTTGATCAAAATGTGTTTTATCATACCAGAATACCCATATTAAATGTTTGTACTCTGCTTTTCACCAACAATGTTTGAATTCTGTGAAACACATAACAAAGTCTCTAAGCCTGTAAATGTATCTCTAAACCAAACGGAACCCCCAACCTCAAGTTCAAAAGAGAAGACCTGTCACCTATGTCACTAAGCAGTCCAGCTAGACTTCTTTCCTCCTCTGCTCGGTCCAATTTCCCCAGCTCTATTGTCAGTACAGTGATGAATGCAAAAATGGAAAAATGCAATAGTACACATGATTGATTGCATGGCAAAGGGAGAAACCTACAGAAAACCCCAAACTGAGAACTTATTTTATATCATTTCTGTTTGCTGCTCAGTTGTGAATGCTGCTGTGATTTTTTAAAACACTTTGTAATCTCGGTATTTGTAACATGCTCTGAACCAGATATAAATTGATTGTGCAGCCTTACTTTTTTTTCAAATGAATTTTTTTTTTTTTTTACTAACATTTAGCAACACTCTTAATATTGCTTACATATAGCTTTTATTTTGCTCAGGGAAGAAAAAAGATAGTTTAACCTCAAGAAGATAACTTAGGAGAGCATTGTGTGGTTTCTATAATCACTTTTCCTTATGTGTTAGAAAGCATGCCTCACTGAAATAATAAGATAGCTAGAAATGTTTTTAAGACTGAATTATCCCAGCATATTTTTGATTGAATATATAGGTACTAAATATACATAATACAGTTTAGAAGTGCAAGTTTTGGTCACATCAGATGAGGATATAATCTTATATCTTAAAAGTATTCTTACTTAAAAGATTAGCATTTCATATAGGGTAGTCAATAACAGTACCAAACAAAAAATTGCTTATTCAAACATAATAGATGTTTATCATAGTCCACAAATGATAAGACAACTTATGAACTTCTGTTTCCTGAACAAAGCACAAAATATTTAGTGTTGTTGTTTTCAGCCAATTGTCCCACATGAAATATGTTGGTTATTTGCTCCACATATGTTCTAAACATTCAAGTTTTAATAAGCAGTTTAGGATTCAAAGGCCAAGTTGGTAAAATCAGGCCTCTTTGACATTTTTGCTATCCAACATTTTGAAAGACAACTTGCAATCTTGCCTGAGTGTTTCCTCTAGGTAGCAACCCATTAACGCAGGAACAGATTGCCTATTCCACTGGTAGCTGGCAGGAATCAAGCAATTTGTAAAAGGATTTCTCCATAGATTAGCTTTTTTCAAGCATGAATTTTGTAGGTGAAGAATTAGGACAATAGGGCTTCTAAAGCCTTGGAACAAGCATTATGTTTTCCTAACTTCAACCATTAAATATTTTTATCCAAATATGACTAATTTTTCCCCCTCAACAGCTAGATGTATATTGGCCTAATTAGATGCATCATGAACCCAAGGTGTAATTATTTGTAGTTATGACTTATTTAGCAAAGAAATACTCTATCAAACCTCAATACATGGCCTTATAAAGCTAAAAATGATCTGATCAACAATTTGGGCAGTATGGTAGTATTCCTTTGCATTTATTAACCAAAATGAATGAGTTCCTTTGACATCTCCTATTTATTAAAACCCAAGTTCCAGTAAGGGCAGACTCTATTAATGATAAAACCTCTGCACATCAATGTATACTTTGAAATAAGAAAAGAATAAGAATAAGTCATTCATCCTGATTTGCATCCTGTCTCTCTCCCTTACTACATATATGTTCTGGGTAAGTTATTTAAACTCACAGAGCCCCAGTTATCTAATCTGCAAAATAGAAAAGCTAATATTTATTCTGTTAAATGAGATAACATGTAAATTATGTAACAGTTTCTACTAAACATGAGCCAACAAATGAAGTATTGTTAGTCTAATCACAAAGATTCTGAACCTTCCAACCTTACAGGGTCATTCCCTCTTTTAAGTAGTTACAGACACATTATGTTTACTATTGGTGGAAGTCCCAGTGACTACTTTTCTGCCAGTGTTATAGAGGGAAGAGGTTTGGTTTATGTTCTCCTGGGATCTCCCACTGTATTCTGCTGAAAGCTTGATTTTAATTACCTTTCATAGCTTTTCATGATTTCTGGAAATTTTTCTTTCATTCCATTTTGTACCATACATGAAAAATAAAATCTCTTTCTCCATGTGTTTCCCCTAAATCACCATCTACCAGTAACAGAAGGCTGTTTCTAAAGTATCTTTACTGAATATTTGTGAATAATGAAAAGTAATTCTAGTATAAAGAAAAACACACCTTTAAAATGAATGCTAGATAAAACTGCTCCTAGAAATCATCAGGAGAAAGAATTTCTTATTTGTTTTATGACTCCAATATAAACTGGCCTGCTGCCATGTTGGTGGGGATCTCTCTCTTTCCCTAGATACCTCTTTCTTCTTCTTTTTTTCCAGGTCTTCCAAACCTATTTCTTTTCAAACTGTCATGAAACAATTCTAAAATTCCTGTCCTTCAGTGCAAAAAAGTTTTGTTTCTGATTCATCCATATGGACACATGAAACACCCATACACTCTTCTGTATTTCCCAGATGCTTTCGAAATTAGACTAAGGCCATGTGGCTACTTCCGGTCAACTGCCTGAGAGCTGAAGTGATGAATTTCACTTTGGGGACAAAGGATTTAAGATCTAGTTTGCCTCCTCTATCTTTATCTTCCCCTATCAAGCTGACATTGAGGACATGTGTTCCAGATGTAGATTACAATATATAAAAAGGCAATCAAACATGTATTAAACTTTGTAGAAGCACAAAATAAACAATACATTAAATAACTTAGATTCAGACAGATCTTTTTCTTACTAATCTTATCCTCTCCTGAGATTAGCCCTTTGGAGAAGAACTCCATATTTACATAGAGAAATGCCATTTAGTTGAGCTCTTGAAAACACAAGTTCTCAAAGAGAAATTATCCTACAGCAGCAAATTAAAACTGCTCAGACTGCCACTATAATTTAAAATACCTTTATGATTATTAATTAAGGATTATTAATAATGATCGTACTCATCATCTCATTAAGTTCCAGAAAGAACTTGCTTTGGGCATTAATAAAATTTGTAATTACTTTCTACCCCTCTTAATGTTATCTAGACCAATGCAAGTGAGAGAAAAAATGAGCAACCGATACTTTTAGGATATTGATAGTGATGAAAGTTTAAATTGTAATTTTAGGAATTTCCGTATGGTTGAAGTAGCTTGGCAAATCCTGGAAACACATACTTCTCAGGTGATACATTTCACCCTTTGCTATTTAAAATTTTTTTCATCCACAAAAGACCCATGAAGAGAGACCTAGAAAAAGGAAATATGAATTTAAAAATAGGACTCAAAGAGGAAAACTAACATCAACAAGTATTATTTCCAGGGAACTAAAAGAGGACCAAAACATTATTTCTTACAGGTACTGATGACAGCATTTGTAATGTTAAAAAAAAGTAAGTAATTTTCTCATGAAGCTGCCCCCTTTAGAGTAGTAACTAGACATGAAAGAGCCCTATACATAAGGGCTGACATACATGATGGTAAACAAAAATGCCTTTGTGTGTGATACATTTTATTATTTTGTAAAAAAAAAAAAAAATTGTCTCTGTGTCTCTGACCAAAAGAAAAAAAAATAGAAACAGAAATAGCAGTTTCATTAAAAAAAAATAATAATTGCATATGGCTTTTAACCATAACAAAATACAAAAAAAAAAAAAAAACCTATACTGATGTGTCATTTTTCTACTGTCAGAGTGGAAAAATTCAAGTTTGACAACATAATTTTGTATGAAGTAGCTTAAGCACAAAATTCTCATACTTACTGGTGGTAATTAAACATGACACAGCCTTATAAAAAGAGATTTTAAAATTTCTATAAAAAGTATATACTTATTTGCATTCTGATCTATAAATATTACTTTAGGAAACATATTTTTAAAAATATGAAGATTATACACAAGGTTATCCTATGGACTATTATTTAAAATGGTACAAAAGTTGGAAACAATTCAAATACTCAAAAAATGGAGGTCTAACTAAATAAAATGTAGCAATCCACACTATGAAATAAAATATAACATGTCCTAACAATGCAGTAGTACAGAACTTTAAGAAGTAATGGGGACTCTATCTCCATATGTAATTATGAAAAATCACCATGAAAAATGTTAAGTGAACAAAGCAAGGCAGAGTGCACTGTATATAACAAACTACCATTTATGAAAAGGTAGAGGACATATTTATGAATATGTATTTGCTTATGTTAAAAATAATGGAAGATAAAAATGAGATTTTTAAAAATAGTTACATAAATGGGTAAAAGAAACAAGGTAAAGAGTGGTCAAAAAATCTGAATAGACATTTCTCTAAAGATGTACAAATGGCCAATAAACAAATGAAAAAATGCTCATTATCCTTAGCTATCAAGAAAATGCAAACTGACACTATAGCAAGATACCACTTCAGAACCTCAAGATATCCATAATTAAAAATACAGATAATAACAAGTGTTGGTAAGAATGTAGACAAATTGGAGCATCCATATCCTACTGGTAGGGATGTAAAATGCTTCAATCACTTTGGAAAACAGTCTGTTGAGTCCTCAAAAGTTTAAACCCCTTAATTCTACTCTGAGATAGATATATCCAAGAGAAATGAAAACATGTATTTGTGCAAAAATTTATATACAATGTTCATAACATTATTCAAAATAATGAAAGAAGTGGAAACAAAATGTCCATCAACTGCAAAATGGAAAAATAAAATATGTACTAGCCATATGATTATAATTCAGTCGTACAAATGAATGAAATACTAAATTATGCTACAACATGGATGTACCTTGAAAGCATTATACTAAATGAAGGAAGCCAGATGAAGCCATATTATATGATTCCATTTATATCAAATGTCCAGAATCAACAAATCTATTGAGACAAAAAGTACACTCGTGGTTAATTAGGGTTGAAAGGTTGGTGGGAAAGGGAGTGACTACTAATAGTGGAGGTGCAAGGTGTAGAATCTAGGCTGATTCTTTCAATAGACCATGTTTTATAGATTTGACATTGGAGTCATGCAAGTTCTATATATTTATAAACATTTTAAAGTAGACCCTAAGTTAAAATAAAATGAAACAAAAAGGCTTTATTGTATACTCATGTGTAAGAACTACACCAAGTTATTTAAAAGAGTGATTTGTGACTTCAGTTAATAATTCTGCATTGTATTTTTGAAAGTTGCTAAGTGAGATCTTAAAATTTCTCACACTGCTGTATGTGGATTTTGATAGAAAAAAAAAAGTACATTGTTGTTGGGAACTAGTATATGGAGTATAGAAAAGAGGGTACAAATGTAAGATATAGGAATAAAGTAAAAGTCTTTTACTCCTGAATTTGAATAAGAAAGTAGTATGCACTCATGATCTATTTTGCTTTAAAAAAGAATTCTAGCTCCATTTAGTGGACAGAACCTTAATAATTTCCCACTTCCTTGTTCACACCTATTTGTAATTCCCTCCCTCTGAGTATGAGTGGGATATGTGTTAGTCCTCATTAATAGAATATGGCAAAAGCTATTAGATGTTACTACCTTGATTAGAGTATGTTATATGGCAAATATGATGAGGTTACCCCCATGATTATATTATGTTATATAAGACTCAAAGATACTTTTCTTGCTGGCCTTACAAAATGGGTGACCATGATGGAGAAGTGCTCATGGTAAGGAAATATGACTCTCTAAAACATGAAAGCAGCTTCCAGCAGAAAGCTGGGACTTTCAGTAATATACTCTTCCCCAGTTCAGTCTCCAGTGACAATACAGCCTGGCTATCACTTTCTTTGCAACCTTGTGAGACCCTGAGAAAAGGGCCAAGCCAAGCCATGGCCATGATCCTGACTTGTAGAAACATATATTGATTTAAGCTGCTAAATTTGTGATAATTTATTATGCAGGAATAGAAAACTAACACATCTCACACTATTTTTAATAACTTACAAACAATGACTAATGCAGTAATAGTGAGCACACCAATACCCAGACCGCAGACTTGTGTTTTTGCTGAATAAACTAAAGTTTCTTAGAGAAATAACTGATTATACATTTGAAACAGGCTGTGTATGGCTGTTGTAGCCATTCAGTAGAGACCTGAGAAGGTTCACACCATAGTTTTAGATTCATATAAAAGAAAATGTAAATGTGATGAGAAGAAAAATGAAAGCTATCAAAAGAACCAAAAAGTATTAAGAGAGATGAAAAATATAAGTTCTAAAATGAAAAATTCAATACATGGGCTTAACGGCAGATTAGAAACTACAAATCAATAAACTCTAACACATACAGTAGAATCCATCCACATGAAGATGAGTGAGATAAAAGACATAAAAAATGAACTGTCTTGGTTATATTTGAGCCGATATTAAATGGTTTAAGCATACATGTACTTAGAATCAACAAAACAGAAACAGAATCAAATTTTTTTAAAATGACTAACAATTTTTCCCCAAATTTGAAGAAATAATAAGCCCACAGATGTGAGAAGCACGTCTATCTTTAAAAGTGATAAAGATAAAGAAAAAAAAATCAAGACACAGAATGCTAACAATCAAATTGCTAAAAATCAGCTAAAAAGAGAAACTCTTGGAAGTAGCCATAGAAATAAGACATACTACACTCAGAGGAGCAAAGGTAAGACTAGTGAATGCTTTTATTCTGAAATAATGCAAGCTCAAAGAAAATGGTATGACACTTTTTATGTGCTAAAAGAAAAACAATGCAATATAAAATTTTAATTCAATGATTATATTCTTCAAAAATAGTGACAAAAGGACTTTTGGGGACAAATAGGAGCTTACAGAATTCATAATCATAAAAGCTACATTTTAATGAATTATAATAAAAGTTCTTCCATGGAAAGAAAAATGAATAAAAGACTGACAATTGTATCCATGCAAAAGAATTAAAAGTAATGGTAATGGTGATATGAAATATTGTTCAAGCTGCTAAGGTTGTAATAATCATTATGAAAGAATAGAAAACTAATACATCTCACTCTCTGAAAAAATCTTACTAACAACATAATAGCAATGAGCATCCCAGCCTCCAGACAGCAGACTTTTAAATTTTCACTAAAACAAACTAATGTTCCTTAGAAAAATTACTGATTACAACTTTGGGACAAACAAACATATATGTATGACTAGAAATTTTTCTTTAAAGATAATTGAAAGTTTAAAGGGAAAGTATTAACAGTGTATCATTTCCTGGGTTACAATATATGTAGTAGTAAAATGTAGGATGACAAAAGCACAAAAGAGAAAACTGGAGAGATTGAAGTATAGAGTTCTAAGTGCCTTATATATAAAGCAGTGTACTCTTGCTTGAAAGTAGACCATAATAAAATAAAGGTGCATATTGTAAATCTTGGAACAATACTTAAAAAGAATAAAAGAAGAGATAAGTGAATCATTAAAAAAATATACACACAAGGCTAAAAAATGAGAAGATAGATACACAGAATAGTTGGAGATAGAAGTAGATTTAAATTCAACTGTATCAATAATTGCATTAAATGCAAATTTTATAAAGACTTCAGTTAAGAAGCAAAATGTATTAAACTTAATATAAACAAGACCCAAATGTAAATTCTCTATAACACAACCACTATAATCTGAAGGTTTGCTGAAAAGTAAAGAATGGAAAAGATATATAAAACAAACAATAAATTAAAAAAAAAACTGGAATATCTACATAAATAAAGTAAATGTATTTTAGAAGGAATCAAGATCATATATCAAGCCCTAAGAGGACATAGCAATTTTAAATAGCTATACATATAAAAAAAGGGTTTCATAATTCATGACTCAGTGATTGACAGAAACAGAGACAAATTCGCAAAAATAGCTGGGTATTTTATTTTACTCTCTCGTCAATTGATACAACTAGTAGAAAGAAAATCTGTGACAGTATGGAATAACATCTCAACCTACTTAGCCTAGCAGATATTTATTAGAGCACACTACTCAACACAGCAGAGTCAATAATCTTTTTAAGTGCTCATGGAACAATCACCAAGATACAACAAAATTAAGTTAAAATGATTGAAATCACAGAGAATATATTCTCTGGCTAAGTAGAATTAGATTAGAAATAAGTATAGACAGATTTATGGAAAATCTCCAAATATTTGGAAATAAAACAACAAAATTTTAAGTAACCTATTGGTTAAAGAAAACAAATCAAAGGGAAATTTAAAAATATTCTGAATAAAAAAAAATGAAATGTACCAAAGTTTATGAAATGCAACTAAAATAGTGCTCAGTGGGAAATTTATCATTGTAAATACTTATATTAGGAAAAAATTTCAAATCAGTTATCAAAGTTTTACTATAAGAAGCTAGAAATATAAAAGAATATACTAAAGATAAAAAAGAAATAAAGTAGAAAACAACAATTTATTATAACAGAAAAAAGACTGGTGGTTTCCTGAAGCTGGGGTTGAGTCAAGTGAAAATTGAGAAAGAGCAATAGGAAATTTTGGGGATGAATAAAATATCTATATCTTGATTTTGGTAGTGGTTAGAGAAATATCTATATTTGTTTAAAAGTATGTAACTGTACATATAATTGTTGGTTTTTATTTTATATAAGCTATACCTCAATAAAATTTATTTCTGAAAATTTTTAGATATTTTAGGAGAGTCAAAAACTGAATATTTGAATATCAACAAGTTGTTATGACTTAGATAAGATTGTGATTGTTTTTACAAGAGTCCTTATCTAGTAGAAATATATATTGATGTATTTGTGGATGACATAATAAATCTTCTGGGATATGCTTCATAGGACTGTTAATTACTAGGGTAGTATTTGGGGGTATATATTAAACATAATTTGTCATGAGTTGATAATTGGTTAAGGGAAGTGATGGGCATATAAGTTTCCTTATAGTATTCTGCTTACTTTTAAATTTGTTTGAAATGCTCCACAGTAATATGTCTAAAAACATATATCTTTAATACATTTTAAATCTGGCGGATTTATCAAAACAGAGGCATTTTAGTGGAATTCTTTATCAAGTAATTAATGGCTTTTTTTCACAATATTTTTCCAATCGTTCCAATTTTAGTGCCTTATCTCTATCCATATTAATAATAATCTGTAGGCCCAATAGTTTTTTTTTTTTTCTCTCCTACTGAATAACTTTTTTTAGAGTCAGGGTTTTGTAGAGGTTAATGGTCAGTCACACCTTAGACTAAATTTTGGCTCAAAATTTTCTAGTTATATGAACTTGAGAAGAACACCTGATTTTTCTGAGTCTGAGATTCCTCATCTATAGAAAGGGCCAGTACTAGCCCCACCACATTTTTGTAAAAAATAAATGAGATAGCCTGGCATTGTATTTAAAAATAAATATTAGTTACTGTGGTTATTTTATGGTGGCACCTTGCAGCACCACTTAAAATTACCTAAATCCATAAAACAGACCTCGATGTAGATCTCTCATTTTGCCTCCAAGTCTAGACTTTGTCATAATTTAACTTCTTTTTATTAACTTTACAATCGATAACAATTACATGACAAAGACTGTATCCTACTTCCAACCATTTCCAAATTAATGTAGACGCTGGCATTAGATCAATTATGGGCTCTGAGCTACTTTGAAATTTGTCATATATTTGGAATAGTCCATTCCCCTTCCAATCTGTCCCAAAATAATTGCATTATTTTCCCAGCTGTCGGAACCTTTTCTTTTTTGGCTTCCAGACCATTCATGAGATAGGAAGCTCAAAGTCAGACCACTGACAATTGGAACTCCATGACTATTCCATTGAAAGTCAATTGAATTTCAATTTCCTTCAATGGAGAAAGCCAGGAGGAACCAATTATTGTTGCTTTAACGTTGTGCAATTTTACCTTAGGCACCATTTAGGATCCAAATGAAAACATTTCAATTCCTGCTTATTACCTTCTTCCTGATAAAACACTACTTTTCTTTGGCTCCTGAAAATAGTCCTATATCAAGGGAAGCCTCTATTAAAAACGTTTTACCATCTTGGCCGATTAACAACTGTTAAAAGAAAAAAGATATACAGGGACCAATATTCCGCATATAATGCTATTTGCTGTTTATCTTGCCAGCCATTTTATGTGGTGTTGGTCTTATTTCCACTTGTCACAACTTGCTTGAGAATGAATCAGTACAATTTACTCTCTGTTTGGGACATCAATTCCCTAGCTGCAAGAAATCTCATCTCCATGCTGAGTTAGTTTGCATCTGTCACAACCACAGGATTTCTGGGAGCTATTGGCACAACTCACACATTTCCACTGTGAAGCTTGGCTTTGGGAGGGAGTGAATCTGCTCTTCCCCTAGCAGTCATTCAGGGCCCCAAACTGTGAGAGCCAGAGCCACCTAACAAGCTGTGAAAATTTCAGCCACCTGAGGAGCTATGAAAGACAAAGATGGTGCTGGCTGAGGAGATGTGAGCAGGCAGGAGTCTCCAGAGGAGCAGCAAATACCCTGGGCCCTCATGTCAACGAAGAAACAACGTGCACTTTTTAACTGAGTAACAAAGTCATCAGGGACTGAAAAACACAGATGTGAAAAGAAACTCATTTGTGTTAGAGAAATGACTACAAGAGTAGGATATACTGTGGATCCTTTGTATCCAAAGAACACAAAGTATAAGGAAAAAAGCAACAACGGCAAAAACTTCAGCATCAAATGTATCCAAGGCCCAATACTTGAGTCAATTTCTTAGCCAGACTCTTGATTCTGCAGCTCAGCATGTGAAGAACATATATATATATATATATATATATATATATATATATATATATATATATATATATATATACCCAAAACTCTAGGGTAGCCCAGACTGCAAGAAAATGTGCTGTTTTTCCCAGTCCCCTCTCATGTAAGAGTAGTAACCAGGAGTTTTTATGGCTCATTACTTCTCCTTATGTTCTGCAAAATAGACTCCATTCTGCCCAGGACACATCTGGCACGCTGCCTTTACCCCCTAAGCCCTTTGAATACTGTTTTTGTTTTTGTTTTGTCCCAGTTGGACATGAGGTTGCCATATAGACACAACTTCATCACTATATCACTCTTCATGCTAGTGTGATCTTCATCCCAGTCTTTAAGAATTTAAAGGGCATTATCAATTACTCTTTCAAAGCTGTTGCACACCACTGGAGAAGCTTTGAAATTAGATTTAAGTCTGTGTTGTCAACTTATCTTGGGGTTATGTTAGGTCTCAGAAGCTGATTTTTAGCCAAGGTATGATGGGAAGCAAAGAATAACTTTGACCTTTGTTCTGCATATCGGCAGTGCTCAAGAGACCAAGGGCATTGATTTGACTAATTTTCCCAAATATGTCTCTTGAGACTTTTTCTATTCTTTTTGTCATCTATGATAGACACTGGTGTTAAACTAGTTGGGAGGTTGGAATCTTGTAAAAATGCCTTTGGAAATTTAGAAAGGCTTTTAACATAGGGTAGGATGGCATGGAATTTTGTCTTTATGATTCTTTCCTTTAAGTCAAGGTTATACAAATTAAGAATTATATATTGAATTCAGACTACATTCTTATTAAAGGATAGATTTTCACAAAGAATAAAGCCATGATCCTTATGCAAATATAAAATGAGCATATGTCAAAAATTTTAACTCAGCGAGGGAGCCAGTAAGATATTGCAACCAGTTCAAAAAACCACACACATACCGTCAATCAGGAATGCTAAATGAATTTACAAATAGATGGTAAACTTAAACAATTATGCACTCCAAATATGATTCATTTGTATTGCTATGGATAAGAGTCATCTACATCAGTATTAAATTTCTACAAACTGGAATTGTAAGATGAAAGACAGATATAACTTGGAAAGTTGGCCTAGACAATGCCTAGTTTTCTGCTAAAGATGATGTCTTTTTTGGTCCTGTCCTTTTTTCACAAAATTTTCTGTCATTCTAAACAAATTGTTGAAAGGGGCAAAGAAGATCTACACATATCTTGTTTAGAATTGGTAGTTCAGAAAACCCAGATGGCTGCCTTGCACACATTAACATTTAATATTAAATTCTCCTGTTGCCATTTATTTTGCACAAATTCCAAATATTAATGTATAGGAAAGTTATACATACACATTTATAACATGGTGCATTGATTTCCTAAGCAGTTACAACAAATTACCACAAATGATGTGGCTTGAAACAACAAATATTTTGTTTCTTATAGTTCTGGAGACTAGAAATCTAAAATCAAGGTGTCAGCAAGGATGATTCCTTCTGGGGAGTCTGAAGAAGAATCTCATTCCATGTCTCCTTTCTCCTAGCTTCTGATGGTAGCTTGTAATCTTTGACATTTGTTCCTGGCTTATAGATATATTCAATTTCTACCACCATTGTCACATGTTGATTTCCCTGTGTGTATGTCTTTATTCTAATTTCCCTCTTCTTCATATTAGATTTAGGGCCCACTCTTGCCTAGTATAACTTCATATTAACTTGATCACATCTGCAAAGACTATTTCCAGATTAGGTCATATTCACATGTTCTGTGTAGACATGAACTATTGGGTAACCCTATTCAACCAAGTAGACAAGGAGATATCAAACATAGAAAGGAAAGGTATATCTTATAAAGCAATTTCCAGGGTACCCTAAAAGGCAGACCATTTTAAAAGGCAATAGGCTTAAACCAGAATACTTGATTTAAAGAGCAATTCTTGTTTTTGACCAGGTCTAGATCATCTGCAAAGAGCAAACCAAGCAAGTAAAGGCGATTCCAGACTTCTGGGCCAATGTTCCGAAGGCAGCAGGCCACTCATATTCTTCGGGATTCAGGAGAACCAGCTTCTAATTCTAGCTTCGCAGCTAATGAGCTATATAAACTCGGACATGTTCTCTATCGAATTGAGCCTTACTCCTCTCTTTTGTCAAATGATGGAAATAGACTAGAATATTTTTAAGTCCCCTTCCACCCTTAATAGGCTGTGATTTATGACCTCTTTATAAATACAAACTGTTCAACTTAATTATCAAAACATGAGCTAGATTGTTTTTTTAAAATTGTTGAGACATGTTTATATCCACCCATGCTTTCAAAGGTTAGAACAGAATCTTTGGGTTCTTTTTGTTGTTGCTGTTATAGGATACAAAGGTTCATATCTTTTGCTATCCCTTTTTCTTATGTCAGAAACAGGCCCCCATTTCCACATTTTTTCTATATGACCCTTGTGCCCTTGGCCACAGCTGCAGGACTTAACATCCCCTGAGCACAGGGTTGGGGGTTATGTGGGGGTGTGGAGGGGCATTTTTTACTGCAGGCTTTTCTCAAAAGGGTCCCTTTACAGTTACAGACTGCTGCAAACAGTGTTCTTGAAGCTATAGGGGCAGGGGCCTTGCATAGCTGATTAGATCAGAGTGGACCTTGAGCATGCTGGAATAACTAGTGCTCTTTCTTGAAAATTTAGAAGTGAGAATAGGATAAATCACTCTAGTCTCTTCTCATAAACTGAGAAATGTAAACTGAAAAGCTACCAAGTACATACATAAGCTAAGCCAGTCAACGGAGAAAAAAAATAGAGAGAGAAGAGTGAAAGTTTTTTTTTAAGTGTAGATAGAGTATACTACCTGAGATCCTGAGGTCTTCCACTCATGAGACCTAAATACATTCCTATATACCTGTCTAGGACTCTCTCTTAAGCTGCTTTTGAAGCAGTTTTGCTTTTTGCAATTTAAATAAACTGGCTGAGACATTGTTGATTTAATATATTAACAATTAAGAAATTTTCCTTATTATGTTAGATTATATTAATTATAAATGTCTTTTCTTATTAAGAATCAAATACATATGAATTTGTTCACAAAAGGTAAATATTATTTTATCTGAAAGGTTAATAAGTTTAATGATCATTTTAACAATGACCAAAATGAATATACTACATGAGCCATAATCTAAAAGATTTTTTAAAAAAATTAATGTGAGTATATCCTAGATAGTTCTTAATGTATAAAACATAACTTTTTTTTGAGGGATTATTAATTAGTATCTTTTGTTTAAACCTTTGAATGCATAATGTATAATATGCAAACCATACTTTGGGCTCGCCTTTCCCTAATCTTTGAAATGAAAACATGTGGAGGCCCTTTGTCCTAAGATTCATGAAAAGATAGTTTCCATCACCTGTCATAGGTCAACTCCGAACAGCAGCAGCACGCACAGGTGAAGTGCATGAAAGACTTCTCCACACACCCCTGAAAGCAAATGAAATGATCCATGACATCTTAGAAGAAAATAACCAAAAACTTCAATGTGTATTAGATAGTCAAATGGTGAAGTCAATCTAAGAAAATTTAATTGATTAGAATTCTGTTCTTGACAATGCATAATGGAAATCATTTTTGTAGAGTATACTGAGAGGTAGCATGGGGCTCCAGCCTGTGCCTAATTCTACTCTTTCACAAGTGAAACTTGATCAGAACTCGATGCTCCTACCCATGTTTCCTCAACCCTTAGAAGTTGACGTCTATTTAGCACATACTACATTCCAGGCACTGTGTTAGATACTTTAGAGGCATTAATTCTTATAGTCTTACACCAAAACTAACTGCCCCCCCAACATTATAAGCATCAAGGTGATATATAATTGAACTATATACCTATATAGTTTTCAGAGAAGACATTGGATTTAGAATACTTCTTAATTATTTTACATCCGCATTACCTGTATACACTGTTTTGCTTTTCTATCTATAATGCTTATAAATCCATGAAACCTCCTAAAACTCACCTACTTATATAGTCATTACAAACTCATTCCTGTTTCAGACTATATCACATTTAAAGAAACATGGCCCATATAAAATTCTATGCTCTTCCTAAAACTTCCACAAACATTTAAAGGAATATAAAAACAAAGCTAAACCTTAACAAATCATTGTCCCCTGAAAACTCCAAAGAGCCTTCCTTTCTCTGCATTAATAGATCTCCCTGATCTTTGCTACTACAGTCCTGCGGCCTCTTCTATTTCTGGACCAGCTTGTTTAGTCTTTATAACCTGTTCCTCACATGTCAACTCCCTTTGCCATGAGAACACTCCTGGGCTTGAAGCCCTTTTTCTGCTCTGATTGCTTTCTGGGGAATATTTGCCTTCATTGCTTTATGGTTGTCCTTTGTTGGAGGGAAAATAAGATAAAGAGAACTGGGTAGAGGAAAAGGGAAACACATAGCAATAAACTTTATACTGTAGTATGTTCAGCAAGAAAATTTCTGGTAATGTTAAGTACAAAATGACCTCTGGCTCAAATTGTGTACAATTACAGTGGAACATTTTTATTATTTTTAATAGCTGCCTCAATAGCATTTTATCCTTTTCAGAAGATTTACTTTTTAGAGGTAGAAAAAAAAAGGGCATGGGTCAAGATGGACTTTGAAGACATTGTACTAAGTGAAATAAGTTAGTTACAGAAGGGACTAATACTGTATGATTCCACTTTATATGAGCAATCTAAAATAATCGAACTTATAGAAGTAGAAAATAGAATAGAGGTTGCCTGGTAACTGGGGATGGGGATGGGGAGTTGTTCAAGGATATAAAGGTACAGTTATGCTAGATGAGTGAGTTCTGGAAATCTGCTGTGCTATGTAGTGTCTATAGTCAACAATGTAGCATGTGCACTTGGAAATTTTTCAGAAGTAGATCTCATGTTAAGTGTTCTTACCAAAAAAGAAAAACAAATAAAAAACAAAGGGCAACAAAGAAACTTTCAAAGGTGATGAATGTGTTTATTACCTTGAGGATGGTGGTGATATCATGACTGTATGCATATGTCAAACTCATAAAAGTGTGTAATTAAATATGTGCAGTTTGTGGCATGTCAATTAATATAATCAATAAAGTGGAATTAAGTTAATAATATTAAAATATATATAATGTAAAAACAAGAGTATCAGAAAATTATACACATATAATTTTAACCACTACATTTGTGAAAACATGGGCTCTGAGGTCAGAATGTGGAAGATTATTTTTAGCTCACTTCATTGGTGGGTATTGCACTATCCTCATCTCTGAAATGTAATAATAATTCCTACTTCATAGAGATGGTATGAATACCAAATGGGAAAATAATATAAATAATTCTAACTAACAACTGATAATGATTACAATGATACTTTCTTAACTAACTTTCTTAGCATTACTACATGCCTGATAGTAAAGCACTTTATATATGATATTTCATTTAATTCATACAATTACCTGTGAGGTAGAAATAGTAAATATTAACTAGCTATTGGGATAACTGACCTATTATATCTCAGTAAAGAGTAATTTAAATAGTAGTTATTATTTTAAATGCTATTGTTATAAGTTGTCAATGTTATAATAAAGCTTATCATGGTTGGAAGCATTTTGACCATGGGTAGAAATTATAAAAAATGGATACCAATGTATTCATTAGAAATGCAGTTAATATACAATTGTTTTTCACTCAGGGAGAAAGAGCAAAGGTGATAAGGGATAGGAATAATAAAGAGAGAAGAGGCAGAAGGCCTGAATCTGCTGAGAGAAGAGATGAAGAGGTATGTCTGTGACTGGCACAACTGCTGATTTACAACAAATATTTAGCAAGAAATCAGGGATAGAAACTTTTGGGTGATGTTCAGTTTTCCCACCTGGACAACCACCTGCACAACCATTCCTGTTGTGTCATCACCTCTTCCTCCAACGTTTCTGAAGATATCAGATTGAAAAGATCATGGACCAGCTCCTCTAACTCATTCAGCACCACCTAGAAAATGCTACAAAGACAAAATCAGATGTTTTCTATAATGCCAGCTGTTGAGTGATTTCAGGGACTCCTCTGCATTGTCCCTGAGTGAGGAAAAAAAAATCTGTTTGCTGATGCTTGAAATTCCTTTGACAAGAAGGGGATGGGGCAGACTGTGGTCTAAAATTAGAAGAGGCTAAAAAAGAAAATGCGTGTGTCTGGAGGGTAAAAATTTCAGATAAAATGTGATCAATCAAGAGTAAATAAATGGTATTAGTCATTTTCCTGTCTTGAAAAGAGTGGGAAGTGAGGCGAACAGGAGGATTTTAGAGTAGCAAGTGACCTAGAACAACAAAGGAGACCTTCAAAGGACTGATCTTGTTCACCTGGGCTGTATCTATGTACTTCCAACAAGGCCAGGACCTGCAGAAACTACTCTCTGGGCTGTCTCAACCTGTCTGGAAAAGCAAACAGAGCTGCCCTAGGAAAGCAACTTGGTAGTATTTTTTTATTGTTTTATTTTAAGATATAATTACCGTCTCTGAAGATACACTAATTAAGTTATAGGTGTAGTTTGAACTTGGACAGATGAACATCTGTTTATTTTTGTACTCAGAGTTAGAGACTAATCAAGAGTTTAATATCAACTATGCTTTAGTAAGCCAGGAAGTTATAAGCTACCAAGGAACCAACTTTTTCTCCACACAACAACTATTTAAGAAAGGAAAAAAAAACAAGAACTGGGAAGGGTGGTGACTCAGAAAAGCTATTTGGGTGTACTTTGACACAACAGAAAATCTTAATTTAGGAAGGGAAGAAAGCTAAGAGTTAGTTTGTTTTGTTTTTGTTTTTGCTTTTCGCTTTGTTAGTTGCTATTTGTTTGTTTGTTTTCCATATCAGGAAGGCAAGAACCAAGTGTTCCCAGAGAATTTCTCAAAGTTCTCTTCAGGTAAAACACATTCCTATTGGCATAAAGCTTCAGACCAGCCTATGTAACAGCCATTTCTAAGCTGTTTCATAGTGATGTCGTGTGGGGTAGATTGTTTGCACCTGGATCAGAAGGGGGTTAACCACTCGGAAAATTTGCTGACAACATTGACTTTTGTCTGCACCATAATGACAGGGTAGTGCAAGTTCCCCCCAAAAATGTTGTGGAGTTGAGAATTAGGTAGTGAGGTGAAGAATGAAGAGTAAGAAGTGATGCTGATAAAGTGGTATGTCAGGCAAAGAGGAAGTATTTGTAATTGAGCAGGGGAAGAAAGAGGAAGGAAAAGAAGCCTATTGAACACAGTTGTTGGGCTCTCATAGCAGAGCCAATGGTTTCAGAGGGAGATTTTCACTGCTAACATAGCATCATGGGAGCTGAGAGGAAAAATTTCTTCTCTATCCTTTTTGAACTCCATCTAAATGGGAAAAAAACCTAAACTGCTGTCTACAATTATAGATTCTGGGTAGAAAACAGGAGAAACAGAAATAGAACCTTCAGGGTATCATATGATGGCTTGTCTTCTGGCCTCTCCCAGTTTAGGGCTTCATAGCCACTAAAATAAACATCAAGGAAGATGCTAAAGTGAGAGGAGATGATCATGGATAAAAGACACTGCATTACTGACTGTGTAGCATGAAAATCCACTTCGGTTTATTTTAAAATCTGCATCATTAAGTATATAACACTATAAATTCAAATTCTTACTGTAAAGTAAGTGTAATGTATCTCATACTGCATTGTTCTTTAATTAGCAGAGCAAGTAAACAATAAACATAGCACATTCAAAGGCATATTCAAAGGCAATAATTTCCACTTTTCCCCAGACCTATTGGTTTATCACTAATTTATAGGTTATATTCCCTAAATGACCTCTCTGGGTATCACAACAGAGTTCAGAATAACATTCATAATGAAAGGGCAGTGCAGGGACTTGGGAAGAGAAGTAGGGGACACTTCCAAATTATTGGCCTGTGAAGTTTGTCAGCTCTCAGACTTGAGCACCCAAGCCCTTCTGCAGTGGATGATAAATGGGCCACTCATGATCTCAGCCTCAGTGCTGGGATACATTTATGGGAAGGAGTAGAGATGTCTTTTGCATAATTAGTCTACCGAGAAAGGGAAGAACGTAACTGCTGAACCTGCTGTGTGGAGTGTACTGGTAAGCCTGAAAATGCAAAGACAATAATTCCACTGGGACATGTAATGCTCCTTCACAAAGAAGACACTGAACTCAGGAACGATTTAAACAGCTTGGGCTAGGGGACGGTTCCAGCATGAGATTTGTCAAGCTAATTTATGGCTGTATATAATTGGATGGTTGCTTTTCCTCCAGAAAGATGAAACAGCCAAGCCAAGAGAGATGGGTATCTCACTATTTCTAATATAGAGATAAAGATCTTATTTTTAGTGTGAAGTGAAAAAGAATGTGGGAGTGGTAGGCAAAGATTAGGTTTTTGTAGTGTTGCAAAAAAAGCAAAAGAATGGGGAAATGTTTCAGAAAATCAGGATCTAATTACTCAAACTTTTAAAAGTTAACTCTTGAATTTCCCCCAAATAAGAGATGTTGCTTCTTTTAAGTTATGTCAAATTACTTAAGACATTTCCCACAACTACAATTCAAGAGCTTTTCATTTAAATCCTGCCATGAGAAAGCTTTATTTTATTATTACTTTTAAAATGTACTTCATTCCGGCATTATAAGAAATTCTAAGTCCCAAATAATAGCCACAACTAATCAAAGCAGTTGGTTATACAATATTAGATTGATTTCAAATTATATTTTACTTCAGTGTCTAGAAGAGAAGAAATACTTTCAGTTAAACAAAAATTGTATGGGAATGGAATCTGAGTTGCGATATTGAAAGGACCAGCTGGTTACACCAACCTCCCAGACTGAGTTTTTTTTTTTTTTTTTTTTTTTTTTTCAGAAAAAGCTTCTGTTAATATAGCTGTAAAAGGAGTATCAGTGTCTAGAGCACTGGTGGGCAAACCGTGACATGTGTTGTTTAAGCCAGAGTCTTGGTATATACAAAACAAAATCCATTCTCTGCATTGGGAAGTGGGAAAGCTGAAACCTGACAAACGCGCTGCCTTTTTTATTCTTGAATCATATATTGAATATGATTCTCAAGAGCATGAATAGTATGATTCAAGTAATGCCATGACCCCCGGCCATATTTTCATCCTGATGGAAAATGTACACCTGCTTTTTGATCAAGAAAAGTAACTTAAAAGGGTGGGGTAGGAGCCAGCTCTTCCTTTTTGTCCACAGGCCCTGTAATTTTTTTAGTAGCCTCTGCATTAAGAACTTTGGTTTAATGAACACTAAATTTGGTTGGGTGGAATAGGAAGAAAGGTAAAATAAGTTATTTTTTAAATAAGAGTCACTCACTTAAGTTGTGGGATGGTACCTGGAAGAGACTATGGCACATTGTCTTGAGTTCAACAGAAAGCAATCATTGTGAATTCCTGTAGCCCCTCCAGTATGCTAGAATTAGTGCATTAGACTTAGTTCCCCAATGGGAACTAGATTATGGCAAAGGCAGCAACCAGACTCTCCAATTGTTCATGTGGTTTATCACAACCTAGGAGAATCTTCCAGACCACTCAGACTTTCACTAAATCTTATTTCCTTTTACATTGAGATCCTTTATATTATTTCTCTAATCATTTGGGAGCCATCTAGACAGTGATAAATTCATTATGCAAGGATTAAAAAAGATTGTTTTCTTATCTAGAAGATGAGAAGTACACACATTTTTTCTTTTCTAAACATTTTCCTATCACATGGGTGAGAGGAGAATAGCAAATACAACCTCTCCACTGGCATCATAGTATAAATCTCTAAAACCACTCTCTGCAATTTTTTTTTTTAAAGTTAAGTATGTTGTCCAAGAGTTAAGATATCTCAAGGTTCTATGATTTACATATGTTTTATCAAGCTTGAGTAAATTAATTAAAAGACCAAGATAACTGGTTCAACTGATTTCTTATAGGTATTAAAGCAGGACATACTGTTTCAGACTTTCGTTCTAGGGAAATCAATTTTAAAGCACTAGCCACCAGGTATGTATGTATGTATGTACGTATGTATGTATGTATGATAGTATGTATGTATGTATGTATGTGTGTGTGTGTATGTATGTATTAATTCATTGTTTTCATTTATATATTTAAAAAATTATTGAATTTCTATTCTTTAGCATTGTACTAGGTACTGTAGATATACTTGAATAATTTATAATTCAATGAGTACAAAATTTGGTTTGGTGGGTTTAAAACTCAAGAAACTCAAAATACAGAAAACAAATGATTATAGAATAAATATTGTTGAAAGAGTTGTACCAGGCAGGAATGAGTGACAGAGAAAGTCAGAAAATGACATCCAAATAAGTGGGACAACTAGAGCAAAATCAGAAGGTACATGTCAGAATACGGTGGAAGACAAGGTTGAAAATGCAGGGAAGAATCATTCATGCTGGATGTCTGACATGCTTAGGAATTTGGACTTAATCTTATAGATGATGAAAAATTTTTGAGAAAGTATCTATGAAGAAGAAATATTATTTTATATAATCAGCATTGGGCTTTAGTAATATTGCTGTGGCCTCACTACAAGGGAGATTTGAAGGTAAATATGAATGGAAGCTAAAAGTAGATAGGAATTATTGCCAAGATCCAGATAAGAAATGATGGAACTTGAATTAAAGCAGCTCAATATTGTCTAAGAATTAAAATTTTAAACATGCTTGAGATTGAGACTACAGGATCTGACAATTAATTAAGCCCAATGGGAGAAAAAAGGTAGAGGAAAATCAGAAGACTGGCATTTTGAACATGAGTGACTAGCACTATTATGGCACAATTCATTGAAACAAGGCAAGTCCTAAGACTTTTTAACAGTAGAGAAAATAATGATGATGGTCAAGAGATGATCATGAGGTTGGACAAACTGGTTCAGATTAGGTAATAGTGAATTTTGCATCTTTTCAAGGTAGTTTACATTTTCATAAAAATATTTCCTCCTTTCCCAGGCAATGTATGCCATATCTTTAATCCAGACAAAAAAAAAGCTTAAGGAAGACTTTTAAAATTTCTACGTCCAAATTATTACACATTTTCAAAACTCTTTCTTTTCAATATGGTTGATATTTTTATTATATAAAGTATAAATTTCTGAGGAAATAATTTTTGCCTCAATACATTGCAAAATGTATAATAAAAAAAGACAGAAATATACCATTAAATTAATGGAAAGGTATTCAATATCATGACACTGACAACAGTAAACAGTAACAGTAATTGAAAAATAATTTAAATGATAATACACAATGGTGGTGAGGGTTCCAGGAAATGGAACTCTCATTCTGTTGATGGTGTCATATAGTGGCACAATACTTCTGGAAAGCAGTGGGACTATATATTAGGAGTCTTTAAAGTGGTCATTTTCATTTTCAAAACTCTTGATTTACTTTTTATATATCTTTAGAATACAAACGAGGGTTTTAAAAAAGTTGAATAAGAGAGTTTCAGAGAATATCCTTTTAACATGTTATATACCATCATGCCACTATACAGAAAAGTGTATATTAAAAAATCTAATACTTTTATCTTTATTAAAATTTTTAGTTCTGTTATCTAAACAATTTTTGTTTTAGCTACCTCTACTGAGAAACATTGAATTTTTAATTGGATGTGATTAATATGGTGGAGCACCAAAATAATTTAGTATTTTCACTCCTTTCATGACTTTTATGTTTTTTTTTTTAAAAAAATGATAACTTCCCTGGAGTCACAGGCCAGTAAATAGCAGAAAAATTACACAAACTCGAGTTGGTCTGATGGCAACGACAAATGCCTAATGCTAGTAATTCAGAATGTGTTTTTGGTTCTGCTATATGTAGGATCTTTTTTCTCTAAATTTCAGTTTTCTCATCTGTAAAGATCAGAGTTCAAACCTAACAGATCATGTATGAAGTTAAAATGATAAATATCTGTGAAAAATCCTTATAAAGTGCTATAAAATAACATCTAATATATAATATGCTGTGTGTGTATACATACACATGCACATATAGTAATAGTAAAAAATAAACTTCATTCCATCTTTTGGTAGTAATCCATGAAATAAAAATATGAAATTCCTGCCATACCGATTGCCTGTTTGAAAAAATGTGTCCAGAAGCAATTGCTAAGTCAAAGGTGCTTGTTCTGTACCATATGAGATCACATTCTAGTGACTGGTTCTAGGATTAAGATGGAGGGCATCACTATACCAGCAAATGTAATATAAGCTTCAAATGTGAGCCATACATGTCATTTTAGAATTTCTAGTAGCCACAGGAAAAAAAACAAGTAAAATTAATTTTGATAATCTTATATTGTTTCTAAATAACATAATTTCAAAATACAATTTTACGTAATCAAAAATATATTTTTATGTAGGCAATGTAAAAATTGGTTCAGTACTTTTTCCATTTTAAGTCTTCAAAATCATGTGTCTATTTTACATTTCTAGCACATCTCGTTCAGACTAGCCACATTACAACTGACTGCTCAATGGCAACATGTGGCTAGTAGCTGCTATATTAAATAGTGCAGTTTCTATAATACAGTGGTCAATGAAAGTACTCTATCACAAGAAGTCCATCAAAAAGAATACTGTGCTGATAAATAAGACCATTTGGGTATCTCTCATGCAGTTTGCACAAGAAAAAGAAAAGAGTGAGACATAGGCAGAAAGGTTAATGAAGGTCAAGAGACACAAGGAATACCTACAGGAAGAAGGTAGGAGTCAAAATTATGAATAAGCAAAGCCATCAGATAGACAGGAAAATACAGAGTAGTCAGTAGTAACAATAGTTATACAAAATATAGACAGATCTAGACAAAGTTGAATTATAATAACCAGCAGACTATTCAAAATGTCAATTGGCCAATAAAGCTGCAAAATATAGGCTAACAATATCACTTCAGTTAGCTATGAGGGAGGCCTGGAATGTAGCTTTTGAATAAGTTTCCTATCTCTCTTCTATCACCATATATTTCTTTCAAATAAACTTCTATCCGGTTATTGTGCATTATGTCAAACAGAAGAACTTTATTTGGTCTTCTTTACTATTCTCTTTAAATTTAGTTATAGAGTATTCCTTCTCTGGCCCTGAAAAAATCCAACTAGCTCAGTGACCTCCTTGGTTCATTTTAAGTAAAAAATATCTAAGATCTCTTTTAGTTTGTTAAATTTTCGTTATACTTCTGTAATTGAATGTCTCAGTCTCTGGTAATAATCAAAACTGCAATTTTTATTTTTTCTCCTTGCTATGGATAGGAAGCCTGCAGACAGGATAATGGGTTTTATTACCCAACCCAATTTCAATCCGTTTTTCCTATCTTTTTAATCACAGTTTTTGTTTGTTTTGCATCTCGATAGAGAAGCAAGTTTGAAATATGAGAAGAAGGGCAGGAAATATTACTGGATGTCTATGATAGTCAAGTTATTGGCATTTCTGAAATTGTCAAGTACTTTAAAATGGATTCTTCCTCTCTTATCACCTTTGTGGATTCTTCAGCACCCACTTATCCCATCAGAGTTGAGGGTCTTCCCTTAGCTGAGGGGTTCCTTGATATGAGTAAATATAGCTGGGTGCATTTGATTCCTTAGGAGTCCTTCATATCCTGTTGTTTACTTCTAGCTTCTTTTGCCTGAGGTCTGTTCAACACAGCTTGATCACTGCTATTAATCTGAATTAACAAAATATATCTACTCTATATTGTAAATGGCTTAGCTCATGGAACTAGAATATTGAAAATCCCTTGACTGAAGGCTGAATGAATATTTCCAAACTTTGCCTCTACTTTCTTTATTCCATGCTTGACTAACCTCTTTTTACTGACTCTATAATATACATGTTAATATAGTAAACCCATATATTAGCCAAGGTTCTCTGAAAAAAACAGAACAAGAAAAATATGTACAGGACTTGGTTCACCCATTATGGAGGCTGAGAAGTCCCATGATCTGCCTGCCATCTTAAGCTGGAGACCCAGGAAAGCCAGTAGTGTAATTCAGTCTTAGTCGGAAGGTCTAAGAACCATGAGGGCCAATGAAGTAATTTCAGTCAGAGAGCCAGAGAAGATGAGACTAGATGTCTCAGCTCAAGCAGTGTGACAAGAAAATAGTGTGAATTTCTCCTTCTTCTGCCTTTGGTCTATTCAGGTCCTCAATAGATTAGACAATGCCCACCCACTTTAAGGAGGGCAATCTACTTTACCAAGTCCAGCAATGAGAAATGCTAATCTCTTCCAGAAACACTCTCTGAGGTCTTCCTGGAAATAATATTAGTCTTGGCACCTATGGCACCAGTTGAGTTAACGCATAAAATTAACCATCACAATCAGCATACCACTTGAGCCCTTTATCCATTGTTATTGCAACTTGCAAGCCATTTCTCTGTTTGCATTTTGTGTTGATTTTTAAGGAGTAACTCTCAAAGGGTATTTAATATTTTTATATATCCTAGTTTTGGAGAAAAGCTTTAATGTACCATATATTCATATGGAAAAACAATAAACTTTAGTTTGAGGATATTTTAAGCAAATTCTATGACAATATGCTTGTTGTTTTCAGCACTTTGCTCTTTCTGTTCTGCATATTAAGAGCCTGATGCTTAGAGACATAACTTTTTAAATGTTTTAATAAGCAACTCATGAATATTTAAACTCATACTGAGAAGATTTACTTATTATGTTCCTTCCTCCTTTAGTCTACCCTGAAAAATGTCATACTTTCAAACTCTGGCTCACAGCTCACATTGGATTGAATGAACAATGAACAGTTCATTTCTATTTGCGCTATCACTAGAAAACATGCAAAAAAATATTGCTGCTTGGTTGAAAGAAAGAATTTTAAAGAGAAATAAAATTTCAAAATTATAAACTTACAAAACAGTTTGCAGATTAATTGCAAATGTTAGCACTGAGAGTATACATTTCTCTGGTTTAGAGAAAATTTTCTAAGCAGATTTTAATAATGGAGTTCTGCCTCTGCAATCACGAACTGTCACATCTCTGAAAAGTCTAGAACCATTTTAGAAATGCGTACCAGTCTTCAAAGGCATCATCTCCGAACAGGCCTTAGAGACTGGTAGTAAGCTAACTGGGCCACACTTCAACCTGAAGAATCTAATTGCACCCTACAGAGTAGGTATATGCTTGCAAAGTTGAGTGCGAAAAATCAAGATAATTGATCTGATAATTCAGATAAAATGCATCCCTGTCAGATAAAGCCAGATAATGTAGGCATGAATAACATTTTAGTATTGACTTTTTGGAATACTTCAATGTCATAAGCTTCCACTTAAAATTTACAGCTAGGTACTGTAAGAGAACACTTACTAATATGAAGTGACTTACTCTCTGAATTAAAGCTGAATTGATGCTTAAAGGAAGTATTTTAGTCTAATAAATGTGTCATTATTGTAAAATGCCACTTATGATTTAACTTAAGACTAAATGACAATTAACAAAAAATAGCTAATGTTTATTGAGGAATCACTACTATGTGCCAAACATTGTGTTAAAAGCTTTATGTGGATTATTATGCACACATAAATTACCAATAATGGATGGGTTACACGGTGATCCCTTCATGCCTTGAGCTTAGTGCTCATCATCCCATGATTAACTCATGATTGAGCCTGAGCGTGATTGATAAGATGGTAACTTGGAATCATTCTGAATTAAGAAATGATTATTTTCCTTGGTATATAGATTAAAACCATGATATTATCTAAAATTCTTTCATTAAAATGACTAAAAATAGTATTATTAAGGCTTTCATCTCTTATCTTCAGACCAGTAGGATTTGTTTTCATCTCAGACACATTCCACATGGTCTCTGTTCAGTACTTTGCCCTTGTGAGTCTTATAATCATTTTTAATTGGGGGTTTTAAATCTTTTTCTTGCCCCATTGATGGCATGTATTTTCTGAACACAGTGAGTAAAACAGCACGCAGGTCTCAGAGTCTTAGATGTTATTGTCATTTTCTCCCTTCCCACATGTAATAATAATAAATTAGAGAGTGTTGGAGCCTTTAAATTAAAAAAAAAGGTTAAATAAAATTTTACACTCCCTTGCTGATATTCTTGGCTGGCACCACATTTTGAGTAATACATCATTAGAAAAATCACCCTCTAATGTATAATTGTAATATTATAATGGGAGAGCTGTACTTAGAGGCACCTCCTTAAATAGACTGTTAGCCCTGGGAGCCTTAAATAAGCCAAGTGAATTTCCCTTTCCAGTTTTGCTGAGAAAGATCTACAAAAGGCCCCAGGAATTGAGACAAAGTTAATGGCTTTAGGTGACACTTTCCCATTAATTTAGTAAGCCTGAGGCATCAAATGCAAGCCCTTGGTTTGTCAAATTATATCATTATTATCTTGCAAAACATTTCAATGAATCTATTTTAAAGACCCAAGAAATACCTATGAGTAGAAATACCTAGGAGTTTGAAGGTGAAATCCACCACACACATAAAAAATGAATTCAAATTTGGCCATTTTCACCCTGATCCCTTTTCTACCACCAGTTTAAAGACCTTCATACTATTTTAGATTTTTAAGTGAAGAGGGTTGTTGCATAATACACAAGATGAAGATCTGAAAAGCTACTAACTGAACTCAGTCAATGTATAAAAGTTATCTAACACAGAGAGGCAAACAACAGACTTCTCTTTCTTTGAATAAAAACATTTTTTGGCAATATAGCCTATGTTTTTATTTGACTTTCCACCCTCTCTTTACTTGTAGAGACAAAGAAAGGAAGCTATTTTATCTATATTTTCCAAAATATTTCTATCCGACCAAAGGTGCCTGCCTGTGCCTAGAAAGCTGAATTTGAATCTGCAAGGCTTAGTTCCAGTCTAAGTGTAGTCAAAGTCCCTTGTGACTTTAATGCCCCTAGGTTTTTGGCAGCCAGAATCAAATGAATTCCTAATTACGCCTTTGTTCCCACATTAACCACTCTTCTTGCTGAACAAATTTTGTTCTCAGAGTACGATTTTATGTTGCTGATGTGCTATTTCTTTGTCAGGCAGGAGATAACTTCAGGGTCTTGAGGAGAATTTATGAGTTTGTTTTGTAGAAGGAAAGAATGTCCCCCAGATAGCTGTGACCTATGATTGGCACTCAGTAGTCTCATCTGCAGAAGTGCTTTCCATGACTAAAGAGACGCAAACTTCTCTCTCAATTCCCTCGAACTCTTCCTCCCCTTCCCTTCCTCCCTTTAAAAATCCTCTGCTTGGTTTGGAATTTTAGAGATGGTGTTTGGACATTAGGCTACAGTCTTCCAGGCTGCCCGTTTCCTGAATAAAGCAACCTTTGCTTTGTCCCTTGAATAGTGACTTTTGAGTAGTGAGCAGCCTAACTTAGGTTTTTTTGTAATACAAGTACATCTTTACCCACAAAATGGCAAGTTTTGAGTTTTAACTTCATTATTAAATTCATATGTTTGTAGAATATGGAAGTAGAATTACAAATCATTTAAAAATTCTCTTACCCAAGAAGAATATGTATAAAGGTGGCCCATTTTTTAAAAAAAAAATCAGGCTCCTCAGAAGGAGAATCATTTGAAGTATGCATCCTGGTAGCTCAAATCTATCACTGGCAATAATGAAATTTTATTCCGGAGCGACTGTCAAAGTTGTTCAACTCAATTTTCTTGCCTTGCTTTTATTAAGCCTTTAAAATACTTATCAAAATAAGTATTTTAACAACACAGTGAGCCTTTGTTATTTGCTCTCTATTGGTGAAGAATGGTGAAGACTGAAACAGTTAAATGCCATTGCTGAGGTCACATGGCCAACTAGGGCTAGGCAGGGCAAGCCAAGGACACAGTCAAATCTCTAATTTGTTTTCGATCATTCTTCCAAGAGAGCTCAAATCAATTATATTGTTTCTTGCCATAAAGATAACCAACTAATCTTCAGACCATGTAGTCTTAAGCAAAGACACATGATAGGGTATGAAAAAGACAAAGATAATAGATAATTGACTGCCTAAAGTAACTTTTATTTGGTTCTAAAGACTTCAGTCAGACTACAAACCATGCCAAAGACAACAGTTCTGCACAATCAGTAGAAATAGGAAGTAATTTGATTTCCAGATTAAGATCAGTTAGGATTGTTAAACCTTGGCAGATAGTACAAAGATTTTCAATATAATACAAACTACCCAACTTTTACTGCTTCCTTTGTTAATATCTTTACCATCACCAATAAGGCAATAATGAATGACAGCCCTTTGAAATAAATAGTTGGTGCAAACTATGAAAAATGAAGAGAGAAGAAAAAAAGAGGACGAGTAGGGAAATGGAAGAAAGAACTGAGAACAGCTACAGGAGGTTGCATATGTGCAGCTGCCTATGCACAAAGATTGAGAAGAAGATATTTTTACCTTTTGAAATTTTTTACTAAGTTTGACTATAATTTATAAATCTCTCTTGTCCTTACATATGCCCTTTTTGTTTAGATTCTGGCATCATATATCTATAACTCCAGTAAGAGATGAAAAAGGTGCTAAAACTATATCTGCACTATTTCTTTAAAGAAGAGTGGAAGAAGAAAGAGAGATGAGAGAGAGAGAGAGAGAGAGAGAGAGAGAGAGAGAGAGAGAGAGAGAGAGAGAGAGAGAGAAGTAGTCAGGGAGGAAGGAAGTTAAAACGTGTGGAATTTCTACCATTTATTGAAGTTCAAATATTTGCTACACACACTAATAGGCATTTTCTACATATTTATTTTCAATTTTTTTTAAAAAAACATTAATTCTCAATAATACCCTATGAGAAAGGCATTCTCCTCCCTCCTCTCTCTAGATACATCTATATATCTCTCCCTGCCTTCCTTCCTCTCCTTTTCTTCCCTCTCTCCTCCTCTCTATATCCCCATTTCTCTCTTTTCCTCCCTCTTTCACTCTTTCTCTTCTCTACTTGTTGAGAAACAAAATATCAGAAAGATCAAGCTATATTCAATTATTGCATAGTTTGAAGGTGATAGAGATGGGATTTGAAATCAAGTTTGTCTTGTTAGATTTATTTTTATACCACTTAACACTGAGCTTGCATTTAGGCCAATAGCCATGATATTAGTATTAGAAATGAAGAATGAACTGTTAACAACCTATGTTACCTATGATCAAAACAGATTGTCATATTTTCACTTTTCAATATCTAGCATGGTTATCTAGCATGAACACTTTACCAAGACCCTAATTCAAATGTTGCAGTAGAAACACCAGTACAATATTAAGAGTACATGGCTCATGGATGCATTCTGAAAATAAGAGCTCTCTGAGATTCTATTCATAACTTAGTAAGATTCTTTTGGAAATGGTGGAAACTTAAGTCAATAAATAACACTATCAGTCTGAATAAAGTGTTCATGAGCATCTGCCATGCTCTCACCAACAATAGTTACAAGTTACAGTATAAAGTAGGTGTGTCTAATACAATGTCTTGGCCCATCTATTAAATGAAAAGAATTAATAAATGTAATTCAAAAAAACCCTATTACGTGGACTTTCTATCTTCATCTAACAATCCTGGCCAAAAATATAGTAACAACAGATGTCAAATAATCCCTCTTAATACATTTGCCCAACATTGTGTATAACAAGAGATTCAGAAGAAACTATGTTAGGAAAAACTTTTTGGAAACAATGAAAAGCCAGAAATATCTACAAAATCACCCTAGTTGTTTTAACTTACTCTGATATTTACTAGCATATTGCATTGCATGTATATAGAGTATGCTCACAGACAGTCTTGTGGAAATATTATCTTTTCTGTTAAACTATCAAATTCTTGGAAATATAGAGAGAGGTTTGCAGGTAAAGCAGGAAGATTGTTGTTAAAGGAGTCAATTGAGTCATTCATTGTTATGAATTACCTATGTCCTTAATCAAGTCACCGTACCTACCTCTGGCTTAAGAATCCTAGGAAAATAAGTGCACAAAAATAATTATAAGTTTACATAAGTTTTCTTCTTTCTTGAAGCATATAGTTGAAGGAGAGACTAATGTTATTCATTTCACCTTCTTCCTTATTAATAGAACTTCTACTTGTATTCAAATGAAAATAAAACCATATTCCTTAGCCTCCTTTACACATAAGGATGATCAATTGAATCTAAGTGATTTTGGAAAGGGATTTCAAAATATCTCATTTTATCCCCTCTGCATTCTCTCTTGTTTCTTGCCTGGAATATGATTGGAATAGCTGGAGCTCCAGTAGCCATATCATGATCCTGAGGGTAGAAATCACAAACTAAGAAATGGTAGAAAAATTCTGAGTTCTTGATGGCTTCCTGAAATTGTCATACCAGTCCTAAACTGATGTAGAGTTTTTAATATTCATGCTTATTAATTTTATCTTGAATTGAACGTGAGTGCTCCAGCTCAGAGAATGATTTCTTATTAATTACCTTATAAGTAATTAAGTCTATTGTCCCATCTCCTCTAGCCCCAGGCCTTATCCCTGGTGTGACCTGGTAAAGCTAGGTCAAATGTCCTATGCTACTAGGTAGGCACTCCACAGATGAGGAAAACACAATAAACTTTCTCCATTTATATTTGGAAAAGTGACAGCCATCTCTACAACAGAAATGAGAAGGAAAATTTTTGCTGATGAGATGGCAAGGATCCTGAGTTCTCAACACTCTAACCTTTTGGAATGTAAATACATCTTTCCAGGATGGATAAACCACTGGGCACCTTTTATGACTTTTAAAACAAAAGGTCTCCAGTGTCTGAACTTCTTCTCTTTCAAAATGAAAACGCCTAAAGAGATACTGCTCCAGTCTTCATGATACCTTGGGCCTTAACTTAGAACCTAGTCCAAGCTGTAACAATTTGGTTGTCTCAAATCAGAGCAATTAAGTAGAAAAATGGCTACTAATCTAACTTTCTTGGTAAGTGAAGTGTAAAGTGGTTTAGAAAAATGAAGACAAAGCATTTCCAGTTTTTGTATTTATACATGCATCTGTGACTGGGGGGAGGGCTAGGGAAGTTTACAAGAGTACTGGAAACTACAGAAAACTTTTCTTTCTCCATAACAGGCTACATCTAGTCTTCTACAAGGGAGAATAAACCCTTAAGCATTTAAGCCACTGTTATTCCATTTCTGTTATTAGCACCAAAACACAACTCCTATTGATATAATGGTTGACTTTGGTGAGGTATCAAGAATTTAGATAAAAATCCTCTTTTAGCTTATAGAAACAGTGACCATGATAGTATTAGAAATACATAAATTACAGAATACAGGATTGTTGCAATGGATGAAAGAAATAAATAAATTAATATACAACCAGTAGAAGTCACCCCAAATAATCCAACATTACATAGCAAGCAAAGGTTAGAGCATAGAATTCAATATGATTGTTGCCTGAATGAATGTTCCTGGTTATACTGACCTTTGTAGATTTTCCTTGCTGTTCTGGTTTTATTTAAACTCCAATCTTATACATACACATTTTCTTCTGAACCATTCAATCTTACCACTTCCAATATACACCTAAGTCAAGACTCCACTTAACTGAAGCTTTTCTGGAGAAAGGTATTTCCCTCCCCTTATAAAGTTTTTCTTTCTTTCTTTCTTTTTTTTTAATTTTGCAATTTTTAATTAAGTTTATTGGGGTAAAATTGGTTAATACAATTATATAATTTTCAGGTGTATATTATAATTTGACATATATGTATTCTATTGTGTGATTACCACTCAAAGTCCATTTTCTTCAGCTGCCCTATATTTGATCCTCTTAATACCCACTTCACCCTCCCCCAACCCCATATATTTGATCCCCTTTACCCTACCTACCTCTTCCCTCCTCCACCACCCCCTACTCTTTGGCAACCACTAGTCCATTGTCCATGTCCCTGAGTCTCTGTTTGTCTTTTTCATTTGTTGCTTTTAGGTTTATATTCCACATATAAGTGATATCATGTGATTTTCAACTTTTTCTGTCTGGCTTACTTTGCTTAGCATGATTGTCTTGGGGTCCATCCAGGTTGTTGCAAATGGCAGTATTTCATCTCTTCTTATGGCTGAGTAATATTCCATTGTATATATGTACCACTGCTTCTTTAGCCTATCATCTATCGTAGGACACTTTGGTTGCTTCCATGTCTGGCCACCATGAATAATGCTGATATGAACGTTGGTGTGCAAATATCTTTTTGGATATGGGTTTTCAAGTTTTTGACGTAAATACCCAGTAGAGGGATTGCTAAATCATATAGTAGATAATTCTTAGTTTTTTTTGAGGAACCTCCATACTGTTTTCCATAGCGGCTGTACCAATTTGCAGTCCCCAGCAGTGTATGAGGTTCCTTTTTCTCCACATCCTCTCCAATTGTTATACTTGTCCTATTGATTATAGCTATTCTAACAGGTGTGAGATGGTATCTCATTGTGGTTTTGATTTGCATTTCCCTAATAGCTAGTGATGTTGAGCATCTTTTTATACATTTGTTGGCCATTTTGTATGTCTCTAGGGAGATGACTCCGTTCAACTCCTCTGCCCATTTTTGATTGGATCGTTCGTTTTTTTGTTGTTATTGAGTTGAACGTGCTCTTTGTATATTTTGGATATTAGGCCTTATCAGAGGCTTGCAAATATATTTTCCCATTTGGATGATTGTTTCTTTACCTTGTTGATGATTTATTTGCTGAGCAGAAGCTTTTTAGTTTAATGTAGTCCCATTCATTTATTTTACTTTCCTTGCCTTTGAGGTCAAATTCATAAAATCTTCTTTAAGTCCAAGGTCCTTAAGTTTAGTTCCTGTGTTTTTGTCTGTGCATTTTATTGATTCCAGTCTTATATTCAGGTCCTTAACCTGTTTGAGTTAATTTTGCTGTGTGGTGATAGACAACAGTCTTGTTTCATTCTTTTGCAAGTGCCCTTTCAGTTTTCCCAGCACCATTTTTGAAGAGGCTTTCCTTTGTCCACTGTATGTTTTGGCTCTTTTGTCGAAAATTATTTGCCCATATAAATATAGGTTTACTTCTGGACTCAATTCTGTTTCAATGGTCCATGTGTCTGTTTTGCTGCCAATACCATACTGTTTTGATTATTGTCGCTTTGTAGCATAATTTGAAGTGGGGCAGAGTGATGTCTCCAGCCTCTTTCTTTCTTCTCAGATGGCTTTGTATTTGGAGTCTTTTGTGCTTCCATACAAATCTGATGACTTTTTGTCCTATTTCTTTAAAAGATGGCCAACATATTTTTGATGAAGATTGCATTAAATCCTCATCTTTAGGTAGTAACGGTCATTTTAACTATGTTGATTCTTCCAATCCAAGAACAAGGAATAACAGAATAATTTTCCATTTCTTTTATCTTCTTCAATTTCTTTTAATGGGAATCTTGGTAGTTTTCATTACATAGGTCCTTCACATGTTTTGTTAAATTTTATTCCTAATGTATTTTATTCTCTTGTTGCAATTGAAAAAGGAATCATTTTTATTTATTTCTTTTTTCTGATGCTTTCATTATTAGAGTGATTTAGTATCTAGAGACTTTACTGGTATTTGCTTATTGTTTCTAGTAGTGTTCTTGAGGAGTGTTTAGGTTTTTTATATAAAGAATCATGTCATCCGCAGATAGAGACTTTTTGACTTTTTGTTTCCTATTTGGATGGCCTTTTTTATATTTTTCTTGTCTAATTGTAACTCACTAGGACCTCCAATATTAATATTGAATAGAATGGTGATAGTGGACAGCCTTGCTTGTTTTCTGATCTTATAGGGAAAGTTTTTTAATTTTTTCATCATTAAGTATAATGTTGGCTGAGGGTTGGTCATATATGGCCTTTATTATGTGAAGGTACTTTCCTTCTGTACTGATTTTGTTAAGTGTTTTTGATCATAAAATGGATGCTGTATCTTGCCAAAGGCTTTTTCTGCATCTAGCGATAATGATCATATATTCTCATTTGTTGATGTGGTATATCAACATTAATCGATATGTGTATGTTTGAACCATCCCTGTGCCCTGGTATAAGCCCCCTTGATCCTGCCGTATAATCTTTTTAATAAGTTGCTGTATCTTATTTAGGATTTTTGCATCTATGTTCATGAGAGATATTGGTCTGTAGTTTTCTTTTTTTGTGTTATCTTACCAGGTTTTGGTATCAGAGTAATATGGCCTCATAAAATGAGTTGGAAAGTATTGCCTCTCTTCGATTTTTTGGAAGAGTTTGAGGAGAATGGTATTAAATCTTTGAATGTTTGTAGAAATTCACTGGTGAAGCCATCTGGTCCTGGACTTTTACTTTTTGGTAGGTTTTTGATGCGTTGTTCAATTTCCATACTGCTGATTGGTCTATTTAGATTTCAGTTCTTTTTGATTCAGTTAGGAAGGTGTATTTTTCCAAGTACTGGTCTTTTCTTCTAGGTTATTAAATTTGGTGTTATATACTTTTTCATAGATCTTGTATGGTCCTTTGTATTTCTGGAATATCAGTATAATTTCCCCCTCTTTCATCTGATTTTGTTTATTTGTGTCCTTTCTCTTTTTTCTTTAGTGAGTCTAGCCAGGTTTGTCAATTTTATTAACCTTCTCAAAGAACCAGCTCTTTGTTGCATTTTATTTTTTCTATTGTTTTTGTTGTTTTTGTTTTCAATTTCATTTATTTTGCTCTAATTTTGATTATTTCTTTCCTTCTGCTGACTTTAGGCTCATTTTTCTTCCTTTTCTAGTTTTTTAAGATGAAGTGTTAGGTTTTTTATTTGGGCTCATTCTTGTTTTTGGAGATAGGCCTGTAATGATATGAACTTTCCTCTTATGACCACTTTTGCCATGTCCCAAAAGTTTTGATATGTTTTACTATCATTATCATTCATTTCTATATCTCTTGATCTCTCTTTTTATTTCTTCTGACCCAGTTATTCTTCAGTAGCATGTTGTTTAATCTCCATGTATTTGTGTTCTTCCTGCTTTCTTTTTGCAATTGATCTCTAGTTTCAAAGTTATGATCAGAGAATATGCTTGTATGATTTCAACCCTCTTATATTTGTTGAGGCTATCTCTGTGTCCAGTATATGGTCAATTCTTGAGAATGTTCCATGTGCACTAAAGAAAGAATGTATAACAGTTGTTTTGGGATGGAAGGGTTTGTAATGTCAGTTGGTCTAATGTGTCATTTAAGGATGTGATTTCCTTATTGATTTTCTGTTTGGATGATCTGTCCATATCCGACAGTGGGATATTTAGGTCCCCTACTACAATAGTGTTTTGGTCTATTTCTCCCTTTAGTTCTGTTAGTAATTGCTTTACATATTTCGGGGCTCCCTGATTGGGAGCATAGATATTAATAAGTGTTATCTCTTCTTGGTGCATATTCCCTTTATCATTATGAAGGTGTCCCTCAGTATCTTTCTTTACCTTTTTATTTTGAAGTCTATTTCATCCGATATTAGTACTACTACTCCCACTTTTCTCTGAATGCATTTGCTTAAAATATCATTTTCCACCCTTTCACCAAGTCTATATATGTCTTTGGAGCTGAGATGTGTCTCCTGGAGGCAACATACAATTGGGTTTTGTTTTTTGATCCATTCTACAACTCTTTTTATTGGTGAGTTCAGTCCTTTTCTTTTAGGTGTTATTATTGAAATATGAAGTCTTCTTATAGCTGTTTTATCTTTTGCTTTCTGGTAGCTCAGTGTTTCCATTGCTTCCTTGTCCTTGTGTTTCTGTTTTCTTTATTTTGGTTGGCTGGTGTGGGTTTTGCCCCTAGTTCTTGTTTTATGTTACATTCTTCAGTTCTGAATCTTTGGTGTATGGTTACCATTACAACTATGTAAAGGATAGTTATATATACAATCATACATTTTCTCTGCACGTGCCTTATCTCCTTTCCCCTTTGTGAGTTTGGATTTTTGAATCCTCCTTTTTTTCAGTCATTGTTATCTCAAATTGGCCCTATGTATGCTGAACGTTCATTACTATCTTTCTATATCAATTCTCTTATTATTATTTAAGTTTATGATGCTCTTAGTAAGGGTTGCACTCCTTTGCTTCTATTTGCCTGATAGTCACTTCACTCCTAATTATGTAATTGTTTTTTTTTGGGGGGAGGGTCGTTTTGTTTTGGGTGAACTGACCCTCAGTATTTCCTATAGTGCAGGCTTTGTAATGGAGAATTCTCTCAATTTGTATGTCTGGAAAGGTCTTATTTTCTCCTTCATATCTAAAGGAGAGCTTAGCTAGATACAATATTCTAGGCTGGTAGCTCCTTTCGCTTAAATAGTTTAAATATTTTTTCCATTTCTTTCTGGCTTGTAAGGTTTTGCCGCTGAGAATTCCAAGAATAATCTAATGGGTTTATTTTAATAAGTTACCATCTTATTTTCCCTGGCTGCCTTGAGAATTCTGTCTTTGTTGTTGATTTTGATAACTTTAAATACAATGTGTCATGGTGAAGGCTTTTTGGGTTGAGAAAATTGGGTGTTCTGTTGACCTCTTGAATTTCAAGCTCCAGCTTATTCTTAGATTTGGGAAATTCTCATCCACTATTTGTCTGAAAATGCTTTCTAGTTCCTGCTCCTTTTCCTCACCTTCGATAATGCGCCCATTATTCTTGTTTTCTCTGCTGACGTATCAGCTAGTTCTTGAATTTCTCCATTATTTTTTATTCTTCAGTTTCTCTCTTCTCCATTCTGATTTATTTCTAGATTTCTGTCTTCAATATTACAGATCCTTTTTCCATTTTGGTCAACTCTATTTTCCCAAACTTGCTGTTTCATTTTTCAACTCTTGCAGCGTGCTCTTCATCTCCAGAAATCTATTTGATTCTTTTTGAGGGTTTCAATCTCCTTGCTCTGCTCACCTAGTTGTTTTTCAGTTCCTGAAATTGTTGATTAAAGTTGTTTTGGATCTCACTGAGTTTTTTCAGAAGTGCCATCCTGAATTCTCTGTTATTTAGTCATATATTTCTATGTCTGTAAGCTTATTTTCTGGAGATTTTTCTCTTTCTGAGATGGCTTAGTTACCATTGGTTGATGATTGTGTTCAATGGACTATTTCTCTGCCTGGTATTAATGGAAGTGTATTCTGTTGTTTTTTCCAGAATGTAGATTATATAAAGGTCTCTCTTTAGCCTGCTGCAAAGAGGTGCTTTTCTTTTGGTTTCCAGTAGGTGGTGTCTAAGCCTCTTGGATCTCTGCTTTATATAAAGTTTTCATAACACTTTTTAAATTTTCTTGTAGATATTGAATCATGCTTGGTACCTCAGTTTCAGTCCCTGTTAGTGTCAGCGACAGTCTTGGCAGCGTTTGCTCAGATTTCCCTGGGGTTCCATGGTAATAAGTCTCGGAGGGATGTTTGGAGGGGCACTCTGGGCTGGGAGTTGGGGAGCTTGCAGCTTAGCCTTGGTTTTGCAACTGGGGCCAGTAAAAAATCAACTGTTGTTTCTCTGTGGTCCCGTCCTACTTCTCCAGTTTCTGCCCTGATGACTGCCCCTGCTGTAGGCTGTGTAGTCCCGGCACTTCCAGGCAGGGGTGTTCAGGGAAATTACTGCACCTTCTCTCCCCCTCCTTCCTCCTGCAGGGAGCTCCAGAGGCTGTGAGAGGTAGCTTCAGTCTCAGTAGCTTTTGCTCAGATTCCCCTGGGGCTCTGTGGTATTCGTCTCAAAGGGTATTAGGGGAGGAGTCTTCTGGTTTGGGAGTTGGGAGCTGCAGTTCAGCCTCGGTTTTGGAACCAGAGCCGGTAAAAATCACCTATTGTTTCTCTACTTGTCCCGTCTTGCTTCTCAGCTTTCTATTGTGATGACTGGGCCCTGCTGCCAGCTGTGTAGATGACCCGGTACTTCTACACAGGGCTGATTAGGGAAGTCACTGCACCTTCACCCCTCTGTCCCCTCCTTCCTGCAAGGAGCTCCAGAGGCTGCAAGAGGCAGTTTCTTTATTTCTCCCAATCCACTGCCCAGCACTCAGGGTTCTGATTTACGGTAGTGCTTATGCAGAGATCCCATGCTGAGACGTGCTGGAGTGTAGTCTATGTGTTTTTTGTTCAGTTTTAGATGTTCAACTTACTGTTGTTTCAAAGGAAGAGATCTGAGCACATCTCTCACTCCACTGTATTTCCCCAAATCCCTCGAAGTTTATTGATTTGAGCCCACTGGAAAGCTACGCAAATATTTCTCCTTTGGGAACCCATGTTATGGCTGAATCTGAATCAGCTAGATACAGCTCAGCAACAACCATTCTGGGAACTTTTCGCAAAGGTATCTTGACCTACTTTACTATTCATTACTTTAATATGTTTTATTTAACTTGTTGCAGAACTTTTTACATTATAATTGCCTACCAGCATAGCTAATTGGAAGCTCAGTGAGGACCAAGAATATTGATTATGTTACAAGTGACCGAATTCTCAGAATCTAACTCAATTGCCTGACTGCGTATGAGAATACACACACACACACACACACACACACACACACACACACACATTAATCTGTGTATATATACACACACACACATTAATCATAATTTCTTAACAATAATCAGTCAGCAAATAGTTTGCCATAACTTTGGAGGGATTTTTCACAATGCATTATTTTCTGGCCATGAATCACTATCCTACGGTTGTCTACTTTGCAATGTGGCAGTGGACAAAATTACATTCTGCAAAAGAGACAGGAGCAGATGATACAGCCCTAGGCTTGAGAACTGATTTCCTGGTTCAAATATGTTTCCTGATTGAAGATTTGCACACTAGGAGGTGAGATGAGAGAGCTATTTTATAAAAGTGTCCAGCAGATGTACGGCAGTAATTCCACTGTATTCATCAATTACTGAATTGCTCACACACCAGGGGTATAATCCAATGTAAAATGATCTCATCACCCATCAGTATGAGGGCTCACAAATCCAACTCAGCCTCAAGCTAAACTTTGACATTTTCAAGGTTTTCAAATCCATAGGTAAGTAATCAGTATATTGATGACTTCCAAACATCTCTTCTGAAATGGCCCAGCTTTTGAGAAATGCAGGTGTTTGGGATCTAGAAATAGAGTAGCCAGCTGCCCTTGAGGTACTTGGGGCACATTTCCGTAATTCCTACCTTTGATTTGGCCCTGAGAAGGAAATATTTTGTGCAAGAAGATAAAGGACTGACACCATTTGCATTCTGTTCAGACAAAACCTGAAGAATGGAATATAAGTGGTTTATTTTAAAGTATCTAAGCAGTTTCACTGGTATTGCTATATGTGGGGAAGACATGAGACATTCTCAGCTATGAAATCAGAAAAACACAGAGATCACCATGATGGTAGAGAGCTTGAGAGGCCATTTATGCATGAGCCCACTCTAAATTAAGGTTACTAAATTTGAGGTAAGTCCACTAGCTTTTCTGGGTCTTTTTTCTTGTCTATGACAGAGGAGGGCCAGGCTAAATTGTTGTAAACTTACCTTTCATATTTAACATTTTCTGATTACAAATTCTGAACAAAATTACATTGAGAAAAACTTCATTTGTGCTCATTATTTGATCATATTCTCCATTAATTCCCTGTAAATAATGTGATGTACTGGACAAAACTTTGGTTTGTCACAAATTTAAATCTAGTCCTTGCTCTGGCATGATATTTCCTAGCTGTGTAATCTTGAGCAAAAACACTTATTCTCCTTAAGTTTCAGATTTTTTGACTATAAGTGAAGACAAGAATAACCTTTCATTAGGTTAAAAGATTAAACTACTTGGAAGCCAGGGGTAGGACCTGGTTAGTACTTGGATGGGAGACCACCTAGATAGACCAGGTGCTACAGGTGTAAAAAATAAAATAAAAAATAAAGGATTGTACATTGACAAGGTCCTTGCAATCTGTGAGGCCAATCAAGGGTTGCCTCACCTAAAAAAAAAAAAAAAAAAAAAAAAGATTAAATTAGATTATATTAAAAAGTATCTGGAGAGTACTAGTGTTTAAAGAGATGTTATTTGCTATAATTTCCTTATATGTATTTTTAAGCACCTAAAATATATATATAGAACATCATTACACTAAATAAATTTTTATATATTTCTTTTCTTCAGTGGATCGTTGATTTTTAACACTGTAAACTGAATTTTCTCACTTCTTTATCCTCTGGTTGTAATTTATGGCATTACTTTATTTTACAATGTTATTCCACAGTGCTAAGTTCATCATTTATGGCTATAAATGGCAGATAATCAACTTGAATTACCTAAAAAAAAAGGAGTGGTGGTATTTATTAGAATAATTTTTCAGTGGCCTAACAAAAGAAACTCAATAGGAACTAAATAACCCCAGCTCCATGGTTTTACTTTCAATTTCAATCTCTCTCTCTCTCTCTCTCTCTCTCTCTCTCTCTCTCTCTCCAACTCCTCCTCCTTTTCTTCCTTCTCCCCCCTCCCTCCTTCCCTCCATCTCTCCCTCTCTTCTTTACTTTCTTGTGGCAGCCGTTTCTGATATTCAGCCCTCTCTGCATTGTACAGAACACAGTTCCTAGCAAATCCAGTCATAGTCTTATAACTATTCAACCAGAGAAGAACCAGAATTTCTCTTTAGCATTTTAAAAAACAATGCAAGGAAGTATTCTGATTGGCCTACTTTGATCACATGTTTACCCTCTAGACCAATCACAGAAGTTGGAGCCGTGATCTTATAATTGGCTTACCCTGATATACACATCCCCTAAAGCAAGTATAGGACAGTCTTTTATTCTTAACAAGCAGGATAAAATGTTTAAGATAAACCAAAAAAGTCGGGCATTTGTGTATATTGCTAGAAATCACTAATTGAAATCCTAGTGGTTGACATAAAAGGGAAAGATGATTAACTTGAATCAAATGATAGATTTACTTATAAGAATCATACAATTTGGAAATTGTAATTGGGGTAAAACATAAACATAAGATATTTGATTTGTTATTGAATACTTTTCTCTTTTTCATATGGTAAGTAAAAAAAAATTAAATATAGATTACTATTTGTAGAAATAAATTCCAAGGGCATAAAGAAGACCATTTTACTTCTCTAAATGTTTCCTTACTGACATCTAAATTTTTTTAATGGGTAAATTCAATAGTCATCTAGTTTTACAAAAAAAAAAAAAAAAAAAAAAAAAAAAAAAAAAAAAGAAAAAAAAAAAAGAAAAAAAAGACTATCCTGGAGGAGCTAGCTCTTTGAGTAATCGAAATAAAGGTAAAAATGCTTAAACTCAGTTCTCTTCCACAGAATATTTATAGAAGAGAAAGAGGAGAGTCTACACAGAGTTTCTGAAAAAAGAGTGGTGTGAGACATGATTAGAGATATGATTGAAGATTTAAATTGGAATAGAAAAAGACTGTCTTACTAATTGGCTGAAAATAGTTCAGTCCGTTAACAACCAGAGATACATTGAGGTTTCCAAAACTATAGCTCATTTTCTAATTAAACCTGAAGCTATTCTTGTGAAATGTCTAGGAACCAGCAATAATTATCCCTATTTTGCGAATAAAGGAACACAGTGTCTGAGAGGTGAGATAGTTTAAGTGCATAATCAACTCTGTCACACTTTAAGAACAGATGCAGAAGGCGATGAGTAGAGAAAGCCTTTTTCTTTGCATGTAGAGATGCCAATAAATAGACAAGTCAGCTGGAGTATGATAGAAAGTTGGAATTGGAACCATAAAACACATATTTAAGTATAGTTTTCCAATTCATAAAAACCATAACTTGGGCAAGTTACTTACATTATCTACATCTACATTACCTATGAATTGAAAATAATAGTAATCACTGTATAGCATGGTGGAGATGATTAAATGAGAACATACAAGTCTTGACATGATAGAGTGGTGATGGTGAACCCATGGTTCCTCCTTTTTTTTCCAAACTCCTCCTGCAGTGAGTAGTGCTTACTTGGTTTGATCAAGACCACAAAGTCATTTCTGGGCTCAACCTTAGTAGGTGGCACTTCCCAAGGATTTATAAAATTAATGTTCATGAATACTGCAGTTTCTAATCAGGATCTGAACACTCTAAAGAGGGAGTCTTCATATTGAAATAAGAGGATGTCTATACCAAGTATCTTTTTCTTTCTATGTAAGAATTGTTGGGAGAGTTAAAGAACTAATCTGCATAAATGTTAAGTCAACTGTTTTGACGCTTTCATTTTATAGAAAAAGACAACGAGGCCCAGAGAAGGTATATGATATACCTGTCAATAAGTTAATGAAGATGTATATTGAATTCTCTATCTCTTTACTCCAAGATTGGAGCCCTGTCAAATATCACTCAATATTTTTAAAGACAATTTCTTCCAGATATAAAAAAGAAGATAGAGTTGAAGTTCCTTGGCCACCCAAAAAATAAAAGCTCTGGATGGACCACCTGAGCTAGCTTTATCTCTCTTTGGTAAAAGCTAAACTGTCAAGAAGTTTGAAATATAGTATCCTATATACAGCTTCATCCTCTGCAGTGCAGAAAATATCATAGAAGAGAGGTAAAACTGTGCCAAGATGTCAAAAGTAAGTCTAATACAAATGCCAAAGGAAGTACATCATACACAAAGACTCTACCAAAGACTCTGCTTGTGGCTTGAGGTAGAAAACATTGAGTAGTAATATTCATTTGTGTTGATTTCTCTCTTATGCATACATCTTTCTTTCAGAGTCCATGTAGAAATGGGTCAACATCAAGAATCAAGTAATCCTTGATCTAAGGCTAATACCAGCTTAAAGCCCTAAATAGAACTAACATACACAAAATCCCCTTGTGAAATGTAAAGCACAGTCTAAAACTTTACTCCTATACCCACCCTTTTCCTTAAAGCTTTCTCAGTGCTCTTTATAAGGAAGAAAGTGATACATGTTAATTTCTTTTTACATTTTCATACTGAGCCAAGTACAATTCCACTGTTTATGGAGTACTTATGGTGGAATAGATATTCTCAGAACCAATGAAAAAAGTTTGATGAAACCATGTACAGTGTTAATAAACCAAATCACCAAATTTGATGCTCTAACTTCAAAAGATTTTCCAAATAATATAATGTTTTGCAAAATTAATCAAAGTGATTCTTCCTCTGAGCATTTTTCACTCTTTGTCTTCCTCCATTCAGTCCATGCCACCTGGGAGAGGGATGATTAAGTTGAAGAACACAGAATGAAAAGGTAAATTCTCAGCCTTTGAATTTTAAAATATGCTTTTGAAATATGTGACAGAGATAAATTTTGGAAAAAAAAATTTTTTTTATGTTGTAAGAAACTTGGCTTTGAATAAGAAGACCAGAAGACTGACAGTTCAAGAAATAAAGTCTATATTAAAAAAAACAATAGACTAAGAACAATAAGTGAACAATTTGATAGTGGTTTTTTAAGAACCCATACAAAATGATAACCTAGAATTCAAACTAAGATAAAGCAAAAGAAAAGAAAATTAGAACTTAGTATAGGCCCCAAGAAAGAAAACTATATCATATTTTTCTAATCACTTCTTCCCCAGATTCATTCTCAGGATCAGGTATGTAATGAGATTATTCCTAAATGAGTTTAGGATCCAAAAACCCAAGGAACTTCTACACCTCAACCTAGGAAAATTCTTGAGACTTGTGAAATTTGGATAAACGTTCTCTTATCAGCATGGCATAAGGACCTATATAAATTTCTTAAGGCTGCTATAACAAAATACCACAAACTGAGTAGCTTCAAATAACAGAAATTTATTACCTCACAGTTCTGGAAGCTAGAAATTTAAAATTTAGGTGTCAGCAGGGACTTTCCCTGTCTGAGACTCTCAGTAGAATCTTTTCTTTCTTCTTCTTAATGTCTGCTGATATCCAGCAATCCTTGGTTTTCCCTGGCTTTGTAAATGCATCACCTCAACATCTGCCTCTGTAGTCACATGGCTGTTGTCTACCTATGTGTCTGCCTTCATTTCATCTTCTAATAAAGACATCATCCATATTGGATTAGGGCTCACTCTAAGGAACACATCTTAACTTGGTCACGTCTGCAAAAGCCCTATTTCAAAATAAGATCACATTCACAGCTACCAGGATTTGGGACTTCAACATATATTTTGGAGGGACACAATTCAATCCACAAAGGGCCACTGAATAAAAATTGTTACCTGATTATATCTATACAAATTTCTTAGACAACAACAGACAGCTTTTAGTAGCCCCAAGAAAAACTTGAGACCAACCAATTATTTTCATACTCCCAAAGAGTCATATAGAAGTAGTAAAGAGGGGCTGGAACTAAAGAGAACTTATCATCAGGATAAAGTGCATGCAACTGCCTTTTATGAGACCAGAGATCATTTAAGAACATGACTTTCTCAGCAGATGGAAGCATTACAGATACTGAGGCCCACAGTCAGATGGGATGCTTTAAATTTACAAGGATATCAGAATGGATAGTTGACTAAAACTTAAAATGTCCTACTTTACTTCCATTGATGTCTTGATGTTACTTGAGGCCCTCTGAAAAGCAGATCTTAGGTATACCTGGAGATAAATTGGAAGGGAAAAATTTTGAATTGGTCAAAAAGCATTCAAATGAATAAGTGAATTTACCTCACATTGGCTAAGATTAAATATTTTCTAGCTAGCTGAAATAAGAGGCTGAAGAAAAAAATGTTGTTCCTTTGAGGAAACAAAGAAAGTGACATTTCTTGCCATTAATTTGTGATCTGAGAGTTATGTACATTACCTATATAATAAAGGTAGGACACACTGGGCAAAGCTACATCAACACAAAAACTGTCTTTCATAGAAATGTTGCCAATGTAAAAAATAAAGACCCTATTAGACTAAAACACTGAAACATGGAGACCTGTAATTTTACAGGAATCCTGCAGACTCTAAAGTGTATATCAGAGGTAAAGACTATAATCAAACTTGGTCACTTTTATTCTGGCAGTACCTATCATTTTCGTTTTGATGAGGGAAGATCGTTTGCACTATATTGATCAGGATACAGTTTGCAAAGGCAGATTCATTGCACACACATAGTTTGCATCCCATGAAATGGTGAACACTATATAAGTGATAAAAGAAAAGATATCATATTTGTTAAGTGAATTTGCCTGAAACTTTACATACATAAAATCACAATAGGTTTTCTAATACAGAGATTAGATAATGAGTGATAGCTTTAAATATTATAAATTTATGTTTATCTCAGCTTGTACTAGCTGATTGATTTGGGGCAAGTTCCTTAATATTGACAAACCTTGGTGTCCTAAGGTGCCATTTGGCCATCCTAGTACTAACCTCACATAGTCATGAGGTTTAAATGAAATAAGACATGTGCAGCGTTCAGCATAGTAATGGGAACATAGTAGGCATTTAATAAATATTTATTATTTTTATTCAGTTTTTTACTCATCCAAATCAAATTTTGTCTTTAAAATAACAAGTGGAATAAGAGATAGATTGGATTCTTGTCCCAGTTTTATAATTAATCATTATATAATCCTGGGTTTGCCAATTCTTCATATGTGACATAATTAGATTGGCTACTGGATGGTCTTTAATATCATGTCCATGTCTGAAATTATATAATTTGTAGGGATAGATAGTTGATGAGATACAGTTGCCTTAGAATCATAATTATTTTCTAGCTCTATAAAAACTTTAACAGTTATCTCTTATCTAATCAAATACAGGACTAGGAAAGGAAATAAGGTCCCAATTAGGCAAGTGAGCTACCAAAGGATCACTTACTGTTGTATTCTTCTTTTCTACAATCCCACATTCACTGACCTTGATACCATTTTTTATAATATGTATAAAAATATACATATTTCATTAACATAGGTATTATCCTTTGCTTTTGGTATTAAAATGTTAAGTTAGAGCTTCAACTAATCATTTAGCTACCACTTCTAGTTCTACCAGTATAAAGTTCATAATTTTTTTTTTGCCAGCTCGAATTCAGCGATGAATGAGGGCCACTGTTTCTTCATTTCATCCTTTTACGACACATGAAGTGCTAATATCCCAGTCAACCTGAACCTCTGAAGTTATCATTATCTTTTATATGAATGCATGACCTTCTGTTCTGTTCCTATTGAATCAATATGGCTATTATCACACTTCAGTTGTCTGTTCATGTCTATCCTCTTTTAAGACACAGCAATATGAAGCCAGGGCCTGTGATTTATTTATGGTACTTGTAGTATAATGCCTAGAGAATGAAAATTAAATAAATAGTTATAGGACCAATTAATAAATAAGTGATCGGGTAAATTTTGTTAGCTTGAATCAAGTGAAATTCACTTTTTGTAGTTCAAAAAATAGACAAAGAAAAAAATTTCAATCTATGGAGCAAATGCCAATTATAGACCTAATGTCTAACTCTCATTTGGCTGGGGCAGATTTCAACATTAATAAAGTATGTTATTCAATTCTTACCCTTCTTTTTTTCTTTCATTTAACCCCCTTCTCATTTCTACCTTAATCCTATTCCAGGACTATGTCTCAATTAAGTTTTATCCTTTTATTCACCAAATCATTCATTTGAAAAATACTTATTGAGTATATTTATAACAGGGACTGTGTTGCATTCTAGGAATAAGATTTTAAACAAAATGAAATGTGATTCATGTTCTAATGGAGTATTTAACCTACTTAGATAGAAAGATATTAATAAAATAATATGAATTACATATATAATTGTAAGCTAAAAAGAAAGGAATGTTGTTTTAGGAAAATGCATAATAAAAAAAAATAATCCTATGGTGAGAAGGCTCAATTGTGGCTTCCTTAAGAAAGAGTGATTCTTAAGTTGAAACTGAAGGATCAATTGAGTGAATTAGACTTCATTATGCTGCACACAACACCCTTGTTTACAAAAGTTGAGCCACTAAATCATGATATTACAAGCTTAGTTCCACATAATCAACTAGCCTTTATGTACGTAAATGTTTTATAATAGATTGAGGTAGGGAGAAGATAATTTTTGACAGTGAACAATGTGTAGAAAGTCATGGGAAAGAAAATGACACATGGAAGAAAACTGAGAGAAAAAGTCAGTGTAATTGAAGGATCTTTGATAGGACAAGAAAAATGTGCAGAGACCAGACTGGGATCTTGCAAGCCATGTTAAGTATTGTTATCATAATCTTAACAGTAATGGGAAGATGTTGAATGTTTTATAGCGAGTAGGTGTCTTGATTATGTGTGCTTTTTTTATCATGTTGCCCTGGATGCAGCATATATGATGGTTTAGGGGTAAGAAATGTGAGAATTCAATTAAGTGGACTACCGCAATAGTTACTATGAGAGATAAAGTAACATTAATTGTGATGATGGTAATAGTGGTAATAGAGACACATATATAGACTTGAGAAATATATAGGATACGCATTTGACAGAAAATACTGATGAATTAACTTTGAACGTTAGGATGAGAAAGAAGTCAAAATGACTAGAAAATCTTTTTGGGGAAATATAGATCCATCAGTTTTGAACATGATGAGTTTGAGAGTTTCCTTAAGACATGTAAATGGAGATGTTGAATATGTAGTTAGGTAACTATACCAGGTACTCAAACCTGAGGTCTGAGTTGGAGATATATATTAGAAATATAAAATAGAGATTGATATATGATAGATGTTTGTGAAAGGAAGATGTGTGCGAGGGAAGTCATTATAAAGAAGAAGGTGACTGAAGAATATATGTGGATGACACTGTCCAAGCAACAGGTTTAAAGTGAAAAGAGAAGAGAACCTTGAGGAATTTAACATGTAGGGAAAAGCCGGAGAACTGGTATGAAATGAAAATAAATGAGAAACCTTTATAGAGAATGGAGGTGTCTAATACTTTAGCAGACTAGGGAAAACTAGGATTTATAAGGTCAACTATGTCAAATTGTGTCTTGAGACCAAGTAAGTCGGGGACTATGAAATAGCAATTGAATATGGTTAATTTGGATCATGTGTCAGCATAGAGAGAGTTGTTTTGACTAGATTATAGAGGGAATAGGCTAAGAGAAAATAGAAACTTCAAAGATAGATAATTTACTGTAAGAAGTAAGGTCATATGCTAATATCGATGGGAACAGTAGGCTCGATGGGGAAAGGTTGCCAGAATATGTGCATGAGAAAGTTTGAAATAGTCATAAAAATGAGAGAACAAGTTGAAAACAGAAATATGTAGAATTATTAGGTAATGTTTTGGACCTCCTTGAAGTTGGTGATATCAATCTGATGGTATAATTTTCTCTGATATTGCACAGCCACTCATATTTAATTTAATGTCAATCCACCAACATTCACTGATGCCTTTAGCACTATAGGGCAATATCAGATGTGGTGGAGAATGCAAAAATTGGTAAGCTAAGACTTTGGTTTTTACTTAGCCAAGATAATTAAAACTTCATGTCTTGGGATATTGGTTCTAAATTCAATTTAACTAATAATGGATTAATCTACAATAATAGCAATTATAAACTCTGGAAAAATATTAAAACATATAGAACTCTTTCAAGGCACTGGGGAGCAAAGAAAAGCACAAAGAAAGGATAGATAATTCAAGTTTGCCAAGAATAAGTTGCACAAGGTGAGAGCTATGCTAATTTGGCTTTTCTCCTGAAAACATTCAACAGACCACATAATAAAGGATTTCTTGAACTCAAATAGAAAGCAATAGTCTTACTGACTTGAGGGGTCAAGGTATAGAGTTCAGGGCCACAAAAGAGCTGATAATTGAGGGGTGAAATCTCAGAAGTAATGAAGCCATTGGATGAAAGAAGTTTAACTGTATAGAATTCCCCACAACTATTTGGAAAAACTCCTGAATTATGTATGGGAGGAAATCCAAAGACCACAGCAAAATCTAGATGGAAATTTTAGTTGCTACCCATAGAGAGTAGTCTGGAGTTTAAACATCACCAACTTCAAGTGGCTTAGAAAATGTCTTAGGGTTTTCACCAATACTCAAAAAGGGTCATCATGTCTTAGAAGTAAATACTCATTTCAAGGACTAAGTATCTATTTGCTTCAGGATTAAAGATAAAACAAGTTAATCCATCCTAGGAAGTGTTAAAACAGACTCCACAAGTTCATAGCCAATAATTTATGTAGCTACCAATACAAAAGTCAATCGTTTTATAGGAAGATAATAGTCTCTAAAATATATCATCTGAGTCCATCATACAATAAAATATTAGAAAAGAGACAGAAACCTAAATGCCATAGTAAAGAGAAAAAGCAATCAACACACACACACACACACACACACACACACACACACACACACACTTAAGATAATTTAGATTTTAGAATTACCAGACAAGGAATTAAAAACCAATTATTAAAACAAGAAGAAAAGAAAAGAAAGCTTACAACAAAAATAAAAGGGTATAAAAACCAGTAAATAGATTGAGAATTTCACTGTGAAAATGAGAAACAATAAAACGAAATACAACTTTAGTTCTAGCATTAATATGATAATATCGGAAATAGGAAATTCACTGGGCGAGATTACTGAAGGTTAGAGGCAACAGAAGAAATGTTAAATCAATTCGAAGACATATAAATTATCCAGTCTCAAAAACAGAAATAGATAAATAAATAAAAAACAGAGCGGAACATCAAGCACATGTAGAGCAACATTAAACTGAATAACGTATGTGGAATTATAATCTGAATTAGAAACATAGATACATACTATTAATGAGGCAGACAGTGTATTCTAAAAAGTAATGAGGATTTCCAGTTTCCAATTCCACATGTAAGGAGTTTGAAAGTCTACCCTAACACGTAAAAAGCTGAATAGACTGAAAAATCTACAACTCTCCTTGGATACATAAGTAAGAGGAGGACCCAGGATTAACCACTGTCTCCAGTGTTGGATAGACACAAAAGTACAGGGAGTTGCAGCATACTGGACCAGAAACTCATTAGCAGAAACCATTGTAGGAAGCAATTTTGGAAGAAAATAAAGAGAACTGTAATTAATGAATTGTTGGAGGCTCAGTGTGAACAATTCTGAAAGTTAAAAACTCCAGGAAAACTCAGTTATGGGATTCCCCACAATATTGCAGATTGACCTCCAAGAGCTTGATTAGGTTCCTATAGTAAATATAATAGAAAAATCCCCTCATGTTTTCAGCAAAGAGAGAAGAAAAGGGACCATTTTGAACTATGCCAATGTACTCTTTTCTTACTAAAAAGATCCATCCTCAGAAGAAACTAATTAACCAGACTGCATTCCTCTGGGGGTATGATCAGAGACTAATTGACCTGGGGGAAGGGAACCACCTCAGGAACACAGGGATGGTTCGACATAGGCAAATCAATTAATGTGATTCACCACATAAACAAATTTAAAAATAAGAATTATATGATCATATCACTAGATGCAGAAAAAGCCTTCGACAAGATATAGCATCCACTTATGATCAAAACACTTAACAAAATCAGCATAGAAGGAAAGTACCTTAACATAATAAAAGCCATATATGACCAATCCTCAGCCAACATTATACTTACTGATGAAAAAAATAAAATCCTTCCCTCTAAGATCAGGAACAAGGCAAATCTGTCCACTATCAGCCCTGTTATTCAATATAACATTGGAGGTCTAGCAAGTACAATCAGACAAGAGAAAGATATAAAAGGCATCCAAACGGGATATGAAGTCAAACTGTCACTATTTGTGGATGACATGATTCTCTATATAGAAAACCCTAAAGACTCCACAAGAACACTACTAGAAACAATAACCAAATACAGTAAAGTCTCTGGATCCTAAATCAATGCTCAAAAAGCCATAGCTTTCCTATACTCTAATAATGAAGCACCAGAAAAAAAAGAAGTGGAAAAAATAGTTCCTTTTGCAATTGCAACAAAAAGAATAAAATACCTAGGAATAAATTTAACCAAAAAAAAAAAAAAAAGTGAAGGGCCTATAAAATAAAAACTATAAGACCCTATTAAAAGAAATCAAAGAAGATACAAAGAAATGGAAAGATATTCCATGCTCTTGGATTGGACGAATTAACATAGTTAAAAAGACCGTATTACCTAAAGTATTATACAGATTTAATGCGATCCCTATCAAAATCTCATTGGCATTTTTTAAAGAAATAGAACAAAAAAATCATCAGATTTGTGTGGAAGCACAAAAGACCGCGAACTACCAAAGCCATTCTGAGAAAAAAAAAAAAAAAAGAAAGAAAGAAAGAAAAAGAAAGGAAAAAAAAAAACAACAACAAGACTGGAGGCATCACTCTGTCCAACTTCAAATTATACTGCAAAGCAACAGTAATCAAAATCATGGTACTGGCAGCAAAACAGACACGTGGACCATTGGAACAGAATTGAATACAGAAGTAAACGCATATTTATATGGACAAATAATTTTCAATAAAGAAGCCAAAAACATACAGTGGAGAAAGGAAAGCCTCTTCAATAAATGGTGCTGGGAAAACTGGAAAGCCACTTGCAAAAGAATGAAGCTAGACTGTTGTCTATCACCACATACCAAAATTAACTCAAAATGGATTATGGACTTGAACACACATAAGACCTGAAACAATATAATGCATAGAAGAAAACATAGAAACTAAACTCAAGGACCTTGGACTTAACAAAAAATTTTATGAATTTGACCCCAAAGGCAAGGAAAGTAAAAGCTAAAATAAATGAATGGGACTACATCAAACTAAAAAGTTTCTGCTCAGCAAAATAAATCATTGACAAGGTAAAGAGACAACCATCCAAATGAGAAAATATATTTGCAAGCAACATTTCTAATAGGGCCTAATATCCAAAATATACAAAAACTCATATGACTCAATGACATCTGAATAACAAATGATCCAATCAAAAAATAGGCAGAGGACCTGAATAGACACTTCTCCCTAGAGGACATATAAATGGCCAACAAATATATGAAAAGATGCTCAACATCACTAGCTACTAGAGAAATGCAAATCAAAACCACAATGAGAAACCATCTCACCTGTTAGAATAGCTATAATCAATAGAAAAGTAATAACAAATGTTGGAGAGGATGCAGAGGAAAAGGAACCCTCATACACTGCTGGTGGGACTGCAAATTGCTACAGCCACTATGGAAAACATTATGGAGGTTCCTCAAAAAACTAAGAATGGATCTACCATATGATCCAGCAATACCTCTACTGGACATTTACCCCAAAGAATTGAAAACCCATATCAAAAAAATATTTGCACACCAATGTTCATAGAGGCATTATTCACAGTGGCCAGGACATGGAAACAACTGAAGTGTCCTATGATAGATAATTGGCTAAAGAAGCCGTGATAATATATAAATGGAAATTTACTCAGCCATAAGAAGAGATGAAATACTGCCATTTGCAATAACCTGGATAGACCTCAAGGTAATCATGCTAATAAGCAAAATAAGCCAGACAGAAAAAGTTGAAAATCAGATGATATCACTTATATGGTATATAAATCTAAAAGCAACAAATGAGCAGGACAAACAAACAGAGACTCATGGACATGAGCTATAGGCTAGTGGTTACCAGAGGATTATAGACTAGTAATTACTAGTGGGGTGGGGGAGGAGGGGGGAGGTAGATGGGGTAAAGGGGGTGAAATATATGGTTTAGCGGGAAGGTGAAGTTGATAAAGGGAATTGTGGTAGCTGAAAGAAACTGGACTTCAGGTGGTAAACACACAATAGAATATACAGATGCCAAATGATAACATATGCCTGAAAATTATATAATTGTATTAACCAATGTTACCCCAATAAATTTAATTAAAAATTAAAAAAAGAACAGATGGTCAATGTAAGCAGAGAGAAATTCTAAGAAAGAACCAAAAAGAAACACTAGAGATTAAAGACACTGTAAAATAAATGAAGAATGCCTTTAATAAAACTATTATTAGACTGCATACAGATGATGAAAGAATCTCTGAATCTGAGGGTATATCAGTAGAATCCTCAAAAACCAAAAAGCAAAAAGATTAAAGACTAAAATAAAAGACTATTCCAAGATTACAAGAGAACTGCAAAAAGTGTAACATACACGTAATGAAAATACAAGGAGAAGAAAGAGAGAAAGGAACAAAGGCAACAAAGAACTAAAAATGGAGAGATATAGCATCTTCAGGGATAGGAAGACTCGATATTGTCAAGATGTCATATCACTTCTTTCCAACTTGATATATAGAGTCAGTGCTTCCCAACCAAAATCTCAGCAAGTTGTTTTGCAAGTACTAAGAACCTGATTCTAAAGTTTATGTGGAGAAGAAAGAGACCCAGAATAGCCAACACAATATTGAAGAACAAAGTCAGAGAACTGACACTACCTCACTCTAAGACATACTATACAACTTTATTAATCAAGATAATGTGGTATAGGTGAAAGAACAAGCAAATAGATCAGTGAAGCAGAACAGAGAGCCCAGACATAGACCCACATAAATACAGTCAGCTGATATTTGACAAAGGAGCAAAGGGAATACAATGGAGCAAATATACAAAGGGTGGTGAAACAACTGAACATCACATGTAAAAGAAAAGTGAACCAGACACTAATCTCACACTCTTTACAAAAATTAACTTAAAGTGCATCACAGACCAAATCATAAAATGTAAAACCATAAAACTCCTAGAAGGTAACATAGGAGAACACCAGGAAGATCTTGAGTATGGCAACGACTTTTAGATTCAACACCAAAGTATGATCGATTAAAAATAACTGGTAAACTGAACTTAATTAAAATTAAAAACTTTCTCTGAAAATTCAATGTCAAGAAAATGAGAAGACAAGACATAGACCGGGAGAAAATATTTGCAAAAGACACAACTAATAATAGATTGTTATTCAAAAACTAATAATAGACTTATTCAAAGTATACAAACTCTTAAAAATCAACAATAGCCTGATTAAAAAATGGGCCAAAGACCTTAACAGACATTTTGCCAAAGAATATAGGTACATGGTACATAAACACATAAAAAGATGTTCCACATCACACATCAGGCAAATGCAAATTAAAACACAAACGAGTATCACTACACACCATTAGAATGGCCAAAATCCAGAATACTGACAATAGCAAATGCTAAAGAGAATGTGAGAAACAAGATCTGTTATTCATTGCTCATGGAAATGCAAAATGGTACTATCACTTTAGAAGAAGATCACTGGCAATTTCTTACAAAACTAAATATACCTTTACCATATGCTCTATCAATCATGTTTCTCATTATTTATACAAGAAGTTGAAAACTTATATCCACATAAAAACCTCACACGGATGTGTGCCATTTCATACATAAATGCCAATACTGGAAGCAACCAAGAAGTCCTTCATAGGTAAATGGAAAAATAAACTGTGGTACTTCCAAACAATGGAATATTATTCAATGCTAACAAAAAAAGTGAGCTATCAAGCCATGAAATGACAAGGAGGAAACTGAAATGCATATTACCAAGTGAAAAAAAATCAATCTGAAAAAACTGCTACTGTATAATTCCAATTACAATCATGTGCCACTTAATAACAGGGGGACATTCTGGGAAATAGGTGATTAGACAATTTCATCATTGTGTGAACATCATAGAGTTTACTTCCACAAACCTAGGTGGTGTAGCCTAACTACACATCTAGGCTGTATTGTATACCACCACTGTATATATGGCCTATCACCAACCAAAATGTTATACAGTGCAGGACTGTATATGACATCTTGAAAAAGGCAAAATTATGGAGACAATAAAAAGACCAGTAGTTAGCAAGGTTTGGGTGGAGAGAGAAATAGGCAGAGCAAAGAGAATTTTTAGGGCAGTAAAAATATACTGTCTGATACATAACAATGAACAAAAATCATGTACATTTTTTCCAAATTCATAGAATTTATATCAACAAAAATAAAATTGAAGGTTCAACTATATGGTCTCTATAAGAAATCAACTTGGTATATCAGAGTAGATATTAATTATAACTTCAGTAATAGAAAAACAAACTACATTCCATACAAACATTAATCAAAAGGAAGCTGCAGTGGCTATATTAATATCAGACAAAGATTTCAGAATAAGGAATAGTACCAGTAATAAAAAGAGATGTGTTACAATAATAAATGGGTCAATTCATTAATAAGGCTTAATATTCTCAATGTATATGCATTCCATAATAGAGCTTTAAATACATAATGCAAAATTTATAAAACCAGGTGGAAAAATAAACAGATCCACAATTAGACTAACAGATTTCAATACTACTTACTTGGTATATAGAAAATGCAGACATTAAGTATTTTAAAAATATAACCAACTTGACCTCAGTGACATTTCCTGAATAGTCCAATCAAAAACAGTGAAATAATATATTTTCCAAGTGTACATGGAACATTCATCAAGTTAGACCATGGGAGAGGCATAAAATAATTCTCAATAAATTTTTAAAGTTTGAAATTATATAGAGTATGTTCTCTAGCTACTATGGAATTAAATTATAAACAAAAACTAGTATAATGGAAAATTAACATGATTTGGAAATTAAACTACACACTTGTAAGTAACATAGAAAAAACAGGGAATTAAAAATATTTTTAATTGAATGAAAATAAAAAAAATAACATATCAAGTTGTGCAGAATATTGTTAAAATTCATCTTTCAAGGAATTTTCAGGCTTTACATGTTTACATCAGAAAAGAAAAAAGTCAAATCAATGACTTAACCATCTATTTTAAGAAAGAGAACATTAAAATTGAAACCAAATTAATCAAAATGCCAGAAATAACAAAGATAAAAGCACAAATCAATGAAGTAATATCATAAAAGAATACAAACTCAATAAAGCTAAAAGGTGGTTTGAAAATATATCAATAAATTTGATAGACCCCTCAGCAAACTGAATAAAAATGGAGAGCACAGATATACTCTGAGTATAAGGAATAAAATCAAGCACATCATTACCATACTATAGACTCAAAAAATGTAATGAAGACTTAGGGAAAGCTGCATAAATTCTTCAATAAAGTCTTCAACTTATGGAAAGTATGCCATAATTTCTTCAATGTAGATGAATTAAAAAATTTTTTTTCAAAGATATAAACTCCTAACACATGGTCCAGATAATATAAAACTTGAGTAACTATATCTATTGAAGAAATTGTGTATATAGTTAAAAGCCTTTAATAAAGTATAGGTCCTGTAGCTTTACTAATCATTTTATCAAACATGTTAGAAATAATACTAACTGCACATTAACTCAGAAAATAGATGAGGAAGGAAAAACTCCCATTTTTTAATGAATACTATGATTCTGATATTAAAACCAAATAAAAGTATCAAAAGAAAATTATAGACCATTATCACTCAGAAGAGTAGTAAGAATCCTTAGGAAAATGTTAACCAAACAATGTAGCAACATATAAAAAAAACAGCACACATGATCAAGTGGAGTTGGTCTCCAACATCAAAAGTTGGCTTTACTTTAAACAATAAATCAATGCAAGTTATATTAACTGAAAAAGGAGAAAAAAACATATGATCAACACCTATCTTAATATCAATATCTCAATGCATTCAAAAGAAATGTTTAACAAATTAAATATGCATGCATGAGAAACACTTTCTTCAAAGTGGGAATAAATGGTAGAGAACTTCCTCAACATAATAAAGAGTATAGAAAGAAAACCTACAGCTAACAGCATCTCTCATGATGAAAATGCATGCTTTCCTCCTAAGAGAAATACAAGTACATATTAAATCTCTGTTTCTAGTAAATATTGTATTGAATATCCTAGCCCATAAAAAAGGGGGAAAAAATCAATAAAAAAGTAAAAGCCTAAAACTAATATAAAAGAATATTAAATGTCAACTGTAATTGAAAATAGAAAGAAAAAGAAATGAAAGGAACACAGTTTTGAAAAAAGAAGTAATTTAAACAATTTTTTTCAGGTTATATAATCATGTATAAATACTATGAAATCTGCAAAAAAGCTACAAGAATTGAAAAATTAATTTACCAAGATAACATGGTATAGGTCAATATAGAAAAATCAATTTTTTATGCTAGCAATTAATAGTTGGAAATTAAATTTTTTATTAACTGTTTTATGGTAACATTGGTTAACAACATTATGTAAACTTTGGGTGTACAACTTTATAATACATCTATATTTCATTGTATGCTCACCGTCCAAAACCTAATTTCCTCTGTCACCATATATTTAAGCTCCTTTATTCTCTTCAACCTCCTCCATACCCCTTCTTCTCTGGTAACCATTATTCTGTTGTATTTATGACTTGGTTTTGTTTGTTTATTTGTTGTTGTTGTTGTTTTTTATATCCCACATATGAGTGAAATCATATAGTTCTTATCCTTTTCCATTTGACTTATTTCACTTAGCATGATACTCTCAAGATCTGTCCATGTTGTCTCAAAAGACAATATTACATCTTTGTTATGGCTGAGTGGTAGTCCAGAATATATATTGTATCTTCTTACCCAATTATCCATCAAAGGACACTTAGGTTGTTTTCATGTCTTGGCTATAGTGAAGAGTGCTACAATGAATGTAGGAATACATATATCTTTGTGAACAAGTGTTTTCGAATTTGGGGTAGATATCTAGAAGAGAGATTCTGGCTCACGTATTAGCTCTATTCTTAATTTTTTGAGAAATATATAAAGAACTCATACAACTCAATGACAAAAAAGGAAAAAATCTGATTTAAGAAAAGGACAGGGGACCTGAATAGACAGTTTTCCAAGGAAGATTACAGACGGCCAATGGGTATATGAAAAAAATACTCATTATCACTAGTTATAAGGGAAATACAAATCTAAACCACGAGATACCTCCTCACACCTGTTAGAATGGAAATTAAGATTTTAAGATATCAGTATCAATAGAATAAAAACTGAAGTTAATTATAAATACATTTAGCAAATTATATAAGACCTTAAAACTACAAAATTTTGCTATTAAAGAAAGCCTTAATACTAAATGGAGACAGTCACCATGTTCATAGGTCGAAATACTCAAAATCTTTAATATGTGATTCAACTCCAGATCATCCTATAGATTCAACACAATTCCAATAAAATCATTGGAAGAATTTTTGTAGACACTGATGAGCATATTCTAAAATTTGTATGGAAAAACAAGATAGCTAATATGGTCAAAACACTTCTGACAAAGGGAAACAAAGTTGTCACTACCATAACTAATTTCAAAACTTACTATAAAGGCAGAATAATCATCAGTTTTAATTTGCTCAAGGATACAACAGCAGATAGATATGAAATAGATTCACACATGTTAGATGAATTTAATTTTTACTTGACAAATAGGCAAGGATTAGAGAAAATGAAAAATACTGAAGATAGGCTAAGAAGATTTAATATATGCATAATAGGAATCTCAGCAATCCCTTAAAATAATGAACCACAGCAAAAACTAAAAATTATCATTTATAAATATCTTCCTAAAATATATATATATTTTTGTATATTTTATATATATTGTCCTAAAATATATATATATACATGCTTATACTTATTGGAAAAAATATACCACATACCTGAGAATATTGGCCCAGAACATTCAACACCAAGAGATATTCTTGTAAATAACAGTAAAAGAAATGGAGTTTAAAGCAATAGAAAAAAAATCCTTTGAACATCTAGGACATAAGAGAAGTTAACTTATAAAGAAAAAAAACAGATAATATTTAGACTTGTCAACAGCAACACTTTATGCCAGAAGAAATGGAACTAACACATTTAAGAGACTCAAGGGAAGAAAATTTGAGCCAAAGATTTTAAGCCTATTTTTAAGTGCAAGGGGATAAAAGAATTATTAAAGGGATAGAAATTAGGAACTATTTCCCCAATGATCTCTTCCTAAGCACTCTACTAGATAATAAGCTTCAGGCAACCAAAATGATAGAGGTACACAGAATTAATGTGAAGTCATATCAAATACATAGTTACTCATGAAACTAACATTGAATGAAAATTAATGGGGAGAAAGTATAGTATATAATAGTGATACATTTTTATTAAGTAGAAATCATGAGCTATTAAGAAATCAGCAGAGTGTATATTAAAAATGTAACTATTTCAGGAAACATAAGAGTGATAGCAATCTCGATATTGAAATTTCAAGTGGTTTTTTTTGTTTGTTTGTAAGATGTATTAGTTTACTAGAGCTGCCATAACAAAGTACCACAAACTAGGTGGTTTAAATAACAGAAATTTATGGTCTCACATTTCTGGAGACTAGAAATCTGAAATCAAAGTTACAGCATGGTAGGTTACTTCTCAGAGCTATGAAGGAGATTCTATTCCATGCCTCTGTCATAACCTCTGGCAGCCTCAAGCATTCCTTGGCTTGTAGGTGGGGTTCTCTCTGTGGCTTCAAATCATCTTTCCTATATATGAGTCAATTTCTTTGTCTAAATTTCACTTTTTTTTTAAAAGGACACAGTCACACTGGATTAGGGCCCACCCAAATGACCTCATCTTAGCTCGATCATCTACAAAGACCTATTTCCAAGTAAAGTCAAATTCACAGATACTGGAAGTTAAGACCAGCATCTTTTGGGAGACACAATTTAACTTATAACATGGAATAAAAAATGAATAATCATGGGAAATTTTAATTCTATTATATTTTTAACTTAGAAAATGAACATTCTAAGTGTGGAAAAAGGAGATATAGCTACAATATAGGAGTTAAGTAAAATTTATTGTTCCAAATCTACATCAGTTTAAACTCAACTGAGTGTGTATATGCACACACACATGTGTATGTGCTCGTGCATACACATGCATGAACAAACTTTTTTTTTTCAGTGAAATGGCCTAGAAATAATAAGTATCCATAGTCCAAGTATAGAGCATATTTAGTATATTACATTTACCTCTTAAAGCATATGTATATCTGCAAATGAGCCTGTTATAAAACAACATTTTAAAGTGAACATTGTGGCTCAAGTGAGTTCAGAAGACTTTCTAATAGTTCCTATTTGTCTTTATTTTTCATGCTCATTTGACTGGGCTCCTTAGCTTTCTGGTACTTTTCTCATGTAGCACTTATATTAAATACCCTAATTCAGTAAAGTATGAAAATATATTTTAATGAGTGCATAGATCAGTATCAGGGACAGCACAGAAAACTTTCAGGGATTGAAGCATATATTGTACTGAGCTATGGTAGAAATTTCACAAGTTTGGATCTAGTTTTGGCTTTATCATTACTTAAAAGTCCCCCATCCTGAATGCTTTCTGAACAATAAGAGAAATTATGGGAAAAGGGATAACAATTAACTTTCAAAAAGTAAATATTCCTTAGAGTGGATTTGCAAAATAGGCATGGATTCCCCACCCCCCCACAGAGTAACACAAAAATAAATGGATGTAAATTTTGAACCCTGGGGAGTAATATAAACCCAAGCAGCTTCAAGAAAATGTCTGACTTTGGTTGCAACTGTACACATACTTTGATGATAAATTATTTGTTATTTGCAACAGTTAACACCACACTTAACCACTAATATGTAGAAAAATTACAAATAACAAAATAGGAATACATTTTAATCAGTGGCCATGAAGAATGAAAATAGTGTTGGAATAGAGATAGCTCTTTATTGTAATGATAAACGTGATAAGTTATTTTACATGTTAAAGAAGTAAGAATAGCAAATGTTACTTGCCAAACAGAGTTGACCCATCCCAGCATGCTTCAATAAAGGATCTGAATGAGACTCTTTGAGAAAGATACTGAAGAAGGAAGTAGTCTTTTAATGTTAACTAATGCTAATTATGAGTAGTTCGGATTGTTTTATAAAGATATAGAACCTTTAGTTACTGATTACTATAGTCTTTTCTCATGTTTGAATTCTCATTGCAATTCCTTTGTACTTTTCTTTTTGTACATATAATATTTTCCCTTGAAGATATTTATGCATTAATTTTATGATTATATTAATATCTAACATATATGGAATACTCCTTATATATTAAGCTTTCTTTTAAACGATCATATATATTCTTAAGTAGTCTCTAAAACAATCCTCTAAATGGGAACTATTTTATTCGCATTTTAAATTGAAGATAATGAGGAATAGAAAATATAAGTAACTTGCTCACAGAAACTCAGACAGTGTGGTGTGATCTTTTTTAGAGCAGAACTGGAGATTCACTAATCTTTGTACATCTTGTATTACCTAGAGCACTTCCTGGTCCCAAGTTTATAATTCAAGATCATGACCCAGAAAATGTGCTGAATGAGATGATTCTTGATGAATAAGTAGATATTTTCTGATTTTGGGGGGGGGGTGGCATTGGCTAATAAAATTATATAGGTTTCAAGTGTGAAATTCTGTAATACTTTCATTCTATATTACATTGTGTGTTCATCACTCAAAGTCAAATCTCCTTCCATCACCATATATTTGACCACGTTTATACTTTTCTATCTCTCTCCCAGCCCCTTTCCCTCTGGTAACCACTAAACTGTTGTCTGTGTCTATGGGATTTTGTTTGTCCTGTTCATTTATTGCTTTCAGCTTTATATCCCACATATGAATGAGATATATAGTTCTCGGCTTTTTCAGTCTGACTTATTTCGCCTAACATAATATTCTCAAAATCTATCCATGTTGTGGCAAATGGCAGTATTTCATCTTTTCTTATGTCCGAGTGTGTTTCATCGTGAATATGTACCAGATTCTATCATCTATCGAAGGATTCTGGTTATTTTCATGTCTTGGCCACTGTGAATGGTACAACAAACATAGGGTTACATATATTTTTATAAATAAATGTTTTCAAATTTTTCAGGTAGATATCCAGAAGAAGGATTGCTGGGTCATATGGTCATTCTATTCTTAATTTTTTGAGGAACCTCCATACTGTTTTCCATAGTTGTTTTACCAATTACATTCCTACCAACAGTGCTCCAACACTTGGTATTTCTTGTCCTGTTGAGAATAGCCATTCTAAGAGATGTGAGGTGGTATCTCATTGCAGTTTTGATGTGCATTTTTCTAATAGCTGGCAAAGTTGAGCATCTTTTTAAATATCTACTGGCCGTTTGTTTGTCTTCTTGAGAATAGCATTTGTTCAGGTCCTCTGCCCATTTTTTAAATGGATTTTTTTCCTGTCGTTGAATTGCATAAATCTTTATATTTTGGACATTAGCCCTTTACTGAAGGCATTGTTTGCAAATATCTTCTCTCATTTGGTTTGTTACTTCTGTCTTGCTTATTTTATTTATTTATTTATTTATTTACTTACTTACTTACTTACTTACTTATTTATTTATTTATTATTTGTTTATTTATTTATTTTTATTTTTGCAGTGCAAAAGGTTTTTAGTTTGATATAATCCCATTCATTTATTTTTTTGGCTTTTATTTCCTTTGACCTTCAGATCAAATTCATAAAATCCTCTTTATGACCAGGTCCATAAGTTTAGCACCTATATTTTCCTCTTTGCATTTTATTGTTTCAATTCTTATATTTAGGTCTTTGATCCATTTTGAGTTATTTTTTGTGTATAGTGACAAATAACAATCTAGATTCATTCTTTTGCATGTGGCTTTCCAATTTTTCCAAAACCATTACTGAAGAGGCTTTCGTTTTTCCATATATGTTTTTGTCCCCTTATTGAAAATTATTTGCCTTATATATGTGGGTCATTCCTGAATTTTCAATTCTGTTCCATTTCTGTGTTTGTTTTTCTGCTAATACTATGTTGTTTTGATTATTGTCATTTTGTAATATAATGTGAAGTCAGGGAGTGTGATATCTCCAGCTTTGTTCTTTTATCTCAAGATTGCTTTGGCTATTCAGGGTCTTTTGTGGTCTCATACAAATCTGATGATTTTTTGTGCTATTTCTTTTAAAAAATGCCATTGGAATTTTGATGAGGATTGCATTGTCTGTATATTGCTTTGGGTAAATGGCCATTTTAATTATGTTGATTCTTCCAATCCATGAACACAAAATATATCTTTCCATTTTTTCAAGTCTTCTTCAATTTATTTTAATAATGTCTTGTGGTTTTCAGTGTATGAGTTTTTTACACCCTCTATTAAGTTTATTCCTAGGTATTTTATTCTTTTTGTTGCAGTTGCAAAAGGAATTATTTTTTACATTTTTTTTTCTAAAATGTCATTGTTAGTATATAGGAACACAATGGATTTTTGTGCATTGATTTTATATTCTGCAAATTGACTATATTTGTTTCTTGTTTGTAATAGTTTTTGAATGTAGTCCTTAGGATTTTCTATATAAAGATTTATATTGTCTGAAAAAAGTGACTTTACTTCTTCATTCCCAATTTAGATGCCTTTTATTTCTTTCTCTTGCCTAGTTGCTCTGGCTAGAACTCCAGCACTATGTTGAATAACAATGGAGAGAATAGGCATCTTTGTCTTGTTCCTAATCTTAGAAGAAAAACTTTCAGTTTTTAACCATTGAGTATGATATTAGCTGAGGGTTTGTCATATATAAACTTTCTTATGTTGAGGTACTTACTTTCCTTTTATACAAATTTTATTCAGTGTTTTGATCATAAATGGATGTCTTATCTTGTCAAATGCTTTCTCTGCATCCATTGATACTATCATATGATTTTTATTTTTTATTTTGTTTATTTTTATTCTTTGTTTTGTATATCACATTGATTGATTTGTGTATGTTGAACCAACCAATATCTCTGATGAATACAGTTGCCAAAATCCTAAACGTAATACTAGCAAATCAAATACAACATGACATTAAAAAGATAATACATTACAATCAAGTATTCATTTCAGGGACACAAGGGTGGTTCTACGTTAAAATTAAAATGATTATGGTTGTTATGTACTGTGTAGGGGCTTAGACCTGGGGAGACTCCTAAAGCATTGGAGTTAATTCAGTAACATTATTATGAGACCTTTGCTCTTGCATTGTTCAATTCCTAAGCCAAGAGTAGTTTATTATAAGAGTCAGCAGTGTTTGGACTGCTATAAATGCCTTGACCAGGATTAATTTGGGTGATGAAAAGAACAAATGATAATCTAAATCATAAGAAGCACATTGATTTTAACACTATGCTAAAATGAATCTGGATAATTATAGTGGGTAAAAAGCTAAAACTAATTGCTGTTGATCAGATTGCCTACTTTTACTACTAGGGCTAATTAGCATGGTGATCAATATTAATACTGGCTTTATCATTTAGAATAACTTGCTTCTGGTTTTAGGGCTAATTAGGGCTAATATGTCTGGAGCAGTTCCTAATTATTAGTGTCCAATAAATTTCTGATCATTCTTAGGACCATTGTAAAACAAGAAAGCCATTACTTGAGCAGAGAAAAAAAAAAGAACTTTTCTAGGTAATAAGGTCCAAATAACAATCATAATCGCATTATGTCTAAATGCTTTGAGGGGAATTTGAAAATATTGACACTGATTTATCAGAGACATGCCTATATATACTCTAGCCTATCATGCAATGAATACAGTAATTATATTATCATCCTAACAACAGAATAAATATATAATTTTTATATGCATTTAAGAGAAAATATTAATTAACTGTAAATATCTGATAATAGTATCTTGATTAATTGATAATATAATTAAGAAACAGTTAATCTAACATGACAATTTCCAATCATTTCAAGTATTCTCAAATAACAATTAAATATCCTAAGGTATTTCAAAGGCAGTTTGGAGAATTACTGTCTTTTTTTTCTGAGTAGTCAAACACATACACATTTATTGTTCATATTCAAAAAGGTGAATTGGTATGTCTGAGCTTACAAGTTATAAAATGAAAAACAGTAAAATAAAATAAATTTATTTTTGAGGCTATTATCAAGTCTTATACTGAATCACATCTTTTTATAGGTAGAACACCATAGGAATTATTGAAGGAAGCCAAAACTAATAGCAATTCTAGTAAGACTCATGAAACTATAGTAATGCATGATAATGATTTTATCCTGATTAAATACCGTACTATAGGTATTGAAATGGCACTAAGTAGATTTCCCCAATAGCACCTAGAAATATGAAGAAAAGACAGAGTAAAATTCTTCAAACATAAGGATAAGAGAGAAGGCAAGAAGGCAAGGGTGTGTTTCAGAAATTAAGAAAAGCCCAAAGCACTGGTTTGAAGGCAATGTCAAGTTATAATGAATAATTATAACACATTTAATTCCATGTGTATAAAAGTGTCTTTTAAATAATAACTGTATTGGTGTTGGGGAGATTTTTCTAAACATGTTTTTAGCATATAACCTGTGGTGTTCAAACTATAGTTTATACTATTTTAACAATATATTTTAATAGACACCTTTGCCTTAATGGGGTAATAAAATAGCATCCCATTTGTCGATTTTGGTCTTAACTTACTAAGTAACATCCTAGCATATTAAAAGAGTTAACGTTGCTTCTTTCTTCTGAAATATAGTCTAAAGCTCCTTAAATCAGGGGCAATAGTAAGAGCAAGATAGATACATACGTAAAAATTGTTTTAAATTGTTCTTGCTCTTTATCTCACCCAAGCACACTGTAAATGCTTTCAGATTTCTTATGTCCTTTTTGTTTTACCCTTCTACTAAATTCTGACTAAAACTTGCCTTCCAGGATGAATGTAATATTAGTGCTTTAAGGCAATGTCTATACAAGGACACATTGGGTACACTGTAGAAAGATTTAGGTATTCTGTTGGAATCCATTCAAACAGGCTAAAATGACTACTATGTGTTTATGTATTAAATGTCAATAGTCAAGTCCTTGTGTTTTCTTCTAAGAAGTATTTTCATTTTAATATTACATTTGCCCACCAAATGAAAAATTGGGTCCTTTATAAAATGAAACTTAAAAATCATTGCTCAGAGCACTCTGGGACTTGCTTTCTGTTACACATAAAATCAGACCAAATGCATCTCTTTACTTGTGCACTTGTTTCTTCTATCTGAAAAGTCAGTATAGAACACCTTTGCTTCTTTCATAAATTATGGGAAAGGGCTGAGCTATTGTTATCTTCTACTATATTCCATCAAAGACTTTTAAAGACAGACTCTTCTTACTTAAGAGATAGTGAAGAGAACATTGCAAATTGGCACCTCAACAATGGAGGAATTTTACTTCATGAATGAAACACATGATACAACCTGGTAACCTAAATATTTTTAATTAAGAATTTGGCTATCATAGAAAAGACACAGCTAATTAACCTACTTCATTGGACAGTATGGTCACAGACACAAAAACTTTATATCTGACTTTTATAACAAATACAATTGTTTATTCTCCTTCATTGTTATTATTGGAAGGATTGTATTGAGGCTTTGACAAATTTTTCACATTTAATTCTCTTAGCTGGCTCACGTAATGGTTCTCTCTGCTTCGGTGTACTGTAGTTTTGGTTTTTGTTTTCCTTTAGGATAAATAGCTTTACTGAAGAAGATATTGAAGGTTTACTCAATTGAAAAGATAAAGACAAATGAAGAAATATTTTATTCAATTTCTGAGTAGCTTATGGAGCCCATTTTATGGAAGGTTATGAATGATGTTTCATTTCTCCATGAGCTCTGACTATTCCATCTTAAACAATTTTTGTGCTTTCTCACATTCCAGGAATCCTTACAATAAACCATTATCATCTGAGATAACATAAGCTCCTCTCTCCGTCTCTCCTTCTCCCTCTTACCCTGGTGCCATCCAACCAAATTAAATACAATAATATGACACTTCCCTAATTACTTTTTCCCACTTCCAAGTTCATGAACCTGAACATTCTATATATTCATGTATCTGGGTCATGTGATTTGGGGCCACAGCGTGCAGTGTATGTTTCCTTAGACATGTTGATGTCATTGAACATCCTACATCTTTCTGAGACATTTATTTCTTAGAATCACAAAAACTTAGATAACTTGAACCAGAACCCTCTCATCATAATGTTAATATGGTCTTCTAGCTTCTGTTTAAATATGTTTATGCATTAAATGTCTCCAATGGTGGGAAATCTCCCTTTTAAGAGATAGCTCAGTAAGAATTCTTTTCCTTTATCATTGCTGGGCACTTTAAAAAAAACAAACAAAAATCCACTTCCTCTTTGGATTGGAAACCTTCAAATATTTAGAAACTATTGTTAGATTATCAAGTATTTTCTCCAAAGCAAATCTCTCCAGTCCGTTTTTACTATTTTTATTTGACAGAATGTATATACCCATTGATTTAGAAGTTTTTTGTCTGTCAATATTTCTATTAAATGTGCTATTTGATTTAATCTCTTCTTTAACAGGAGGAAAAAGCCAGCACTTATTGAGTTCCAATGATGCCAAGCACTGTGTTTAGTGCTTTATATATGATTTCACTAACTCCTTTTTTAATAAGAGAAACAGTATGACTTACTGAGCTACATCTTACATTCAGTAAAACATATAAATCTTAAATCTGCAGTTTGATGAATTTTTACATCCTTATAATCATTACCCAGACCCAAATATAGGATATTTCTAGACTACTTGAGAGTTTCCCTAATGCTTCTTCCCAATCGAAAGATAACCTTACTCTGATCCCTGTGTTTATAGTAAATTTTGCCTGTTTTTTAACTTAATAAAAAATAATTATATAATAAGGACTCTTTATTGTCTGTGGGTTTTGTTGTTGTTGTACTACATTATTTTTCTAAGGTTCACCCACATTTCATTTTTATAATAAGCCTTAATGTAGAAATTTTTATCCTCATTTTACTGATATACAGACTAACAGAGACGTCATTTGTCCAAACCTGGCCAAAACATTATCTTTGATCTATCAAGAGCTAAAATCCAAGATCTTTTCACTAGACCACCATGCTTGATAGGTTTTTTCAGTGTTTTTTTTTTAATCTCCATGTTTCTCCTTTTAAAGTCTGAACCATTGTTTTACTTATTCTATGATCTCTCCTCTCCTACAAATCCAAAAAATGCTGATTTTTCAGCTGTTCAGCTTTTTACCTATATTTAGGATGAAGTGGCAACTTCCAAGCTCTTACATACAGAACCAGAAACTGAAAGTTAGTTTTTAAAAATCATAGAGATCAGTTTGCTTTTTAGCCCCTTTAAATCTCACTAGTGTCCCATGCTGTCACCCATTACGAATGAGTAAAGCTCATCTCACTTTTAGCTTCTAACCCTAAGTTCACCTACTAGGATTTCCACTGAATAACTGTTGACTCTTTTCTCAGATCTCCTGTTCTCAAGTTCAGCACAGATTTTAATATTACCAAGGTTATGCAGCTATTAGTGGTTGCCCCCGATGCTTGTAATCTGGGGATAGCTTGTCACTTAGGGTCATTGCAAATGTTGTCCATTCCTTGTTAGTCTTAACATTTTTACATGGGGATTTGGAGAGGTTTAAAATCTCTCTTACTACTACTACCATATCCCTAGAATCCTTCAAAAAAATCCACTTTTGAGAGTGAAATATGTGGTATTAATCATTATTATATGATCAATTACTTACAAAATACATAAGTAAGAGCTGCTCTAGTCAAACTGAAATGTATGGCCAATGTACCAATAGTGTAAAGATAAATAAACAATCTTTAGCTTGGCACACAGTATCCTTAAAGATTTGGTCCCTATTTACTTCTTCATTATATTGTGTTCATTCACTGATTTATCATATGTATTCTATTTATTAGAATAATCTAAATGCAGTTTCCCAAATAAGCAATTTTTCCCCCTGAATTACACCAATTAGAATAATAAAGATATTTTAGTATAGATCATTATCACTGAGAGATCACAAACAAACCATAAAATGCTTAGGAAGGCTTTCTGTTTCTTTTTCCAAATTTTAATGTTAATCCTGAAACCGAGTCTTAAGTATTGTTGAAAGGTGAGAGGTATTATAGTGTTAATTTATTGTCATCTGCTCTTGGTAGGACTTAAGACTTCAGATCCTAAGCCTCTCCAAATAATATGTAATGTATATTCCTAGTTCAAAAGCTGAGCTTATGCGAGTTAATGGTTTCAGCAGTAGAAAGAAACTTATTTCTTACATCCTTAACCAATTGGTAAATTGCTAAATTCACTACTCATCATATTCAGGTGTTTAATAGCGAGGCTTATTTTTTAGAAGACTCAATGGAAAAGTAGAAAGCAATAGCATCCATCACTTGTATTGTCTACTTTACCATGGATCCAAAATAAAGATTTTCCTAGACTGTAGAAGACTCCACTTGACAAAAGATAATTTTACAGAAAACATGGAATTGCTGAAATTTAGAAGCTCAGAGAAGAAACTCTGTCGACATAACTCATGCTCAGACTTCTAAAGAAGAAATCCCACCTTCTCTGTCCAAGCTGATTTTGAAAGGGCACGCTGGGGTTAACTCTGAGTCCTGAAAGATCCTGAAGGTAACTACTTCCACTGAAGCATTTCTAACAAGAGCAAAAGATCACAGAAGAGGTCTTCCCTCCTCCTGCCTCTCAATCTCCCTCTAGTACTATTATTGGTTGATTTTATCAGAAGCCATTTGGCAAAGAAGTCTAAGAAATGTATTTGCAAAGTCCCAGCCCAGGCATCATAAAGCAGAGTCTAGAAATGTAAGTTTGGATTTAAGAAATGGAAAATAACTGATATGCCCAATCTGTATGTAATTTGGATTTCTGAACAAAGTTTAGATGCAAGGGAAGGATACAAAAAGAAAAAAGAATTCTCATTTTTCAAATATCTGAGAACCAGACATCATATTAAGCTCTTTAAAATATTAATAATTGTGGGCAAATGCATAGAGACAGAGAAATTTATTGCTGCCAGGAGCTGGGGGAGGGAAAAATGGCACATGACTGCTAATGGGTAAAGTGTTCCTTTTGGGGGTGGTGAAAATGTTCTAGAATTTAATAGTGGTAATGATGGCATAACAATGTGAATTTAAAACATTGTGTATATACTAAAAACACTGAAAAAAATTAATCATTCAACAAATATTCATATGGGCATATATGGATATTAGGCACATTATCCAGCCACTCCAAAAAACCCTTCAAATGCAGTGGTGGAAAGATAGACATTATCTTTTCTTTCATAGAATATAGAATTAAAAATGGATAAATATGTGATTATAATAACATGTATAACTATCTAAGCTGAATCATGTAACAACCTTGAAAGATACAGTCAGATAAAGAAACTAAGGATAAAGATGTGATTTAGTTTTTCCAGGATCATAGATACCAAATGGCAGAGACAGGATCTGAATCTGGAAATTAGGACTCTGAACTTCACGTCTTTGTTCAGCCACCTCTTTTCTTTCTAGCTGAGAGAAGTGTGAAATGACAGCTTGATCTGTTGCTACTGCTGAGTTCTGTAGGCTTACACAGGGAAAAAGTAAAAAAAAAATAAATTATTCAGTTTGACTTTTGTTCTTTAGCTCCCTCCCAAATGGGAAACAAATATCTTCCATGGATATCGTTACCAAGAGAAAATTAATTTTCACTAGTTTTATCAAAGTTCTTATACTCTACATCTGTATAGTTACATTAGAACCCTTTTTCTACACTTGGAGTTAACTAGACACTTATTCTGTTTATCAGTGGGTTTAGAAAAAGTCCTTTATTTCATCCTGTAGTATGATTCCCTGAAAGAGCATGATGCCAGATTTTCACCCGCAACAAGAAGTATTGTTAAAAGCTATGAAAATTTCATTTTTGCCACACCCATGAAGTTGACAGTTGGTGTTTTATGTTTGTGTGTTTGTTTTTGTCAGTTTAAAAATGCTTTTAGCTATTTTTCATGGCTACCTAGTAGCTGTGAGGTGTAAGAACTGAGTCACTAGGAAAAGAGAGAAAGCAGAGTTCATTAGGCCTGCAAAGAATCTTTAGTAACTTGAACTATTTGATTTACTCATAAAGAAACTGACACTGGAAGTTAAGTGACTTATCCTATTATAAACTTGTAAAGGAAGAAAAATCTATGAAGTCTTGAGATCATGGATATAGGTATAAGCTCTTGTCATGAGGTCAAATAAGTTACATATGTCCATTTCTTCACAACATAAAAAGAATAGTTGAATGAACTGGTGTGAAAAGTTTATCAGCAATAAACATATGGTTTAGAAATTCCTGGAGACCTAAGAAGTAATGCCTAGTGATCTCACCATTTGAAGGGAATGATCTGAAACAGAGAATTTGAGTTGGAAAGAGAAATTCAAGGTTAATAATTTAAAATAGAAAACTCAAGTAGGTGAGAATGTAAGATGAGGATATTTTGACAGAGTATGTTTGGGTGATGCCATGGAGGCAAGGGAAAGTTGTACCAGTATTTTGGAATGGAACTGTGACACTTGTTAGTACACGAGAGGCTGAGAGTGTTGTGGAGAGATGAATGTGGTAGAATCTTTTGATAGGTTTCTGTATGTCTTGATGGAGATCTTCACAAAAAGAGAAAGGGTAAAGGTTTTTAGCTCTATATGTAGCTCCAAAATTGACTGTTCAGTGTTATACTGACCAGTGGAGTAAAGTTGCTTGATATTTCCTTTTTTCATTTCCCAGGTAGTCTCTGAGTGGACATGGAATAAAATTCAACTACTCAGATGCTAATAGCTGGCATGAGCAAACGAAGACTAAGTGTATGCCATAAATAAATTCTTATAGACTGAAAACAAATGAGAGAAAGAAATAGAAGCCTATTGTGAGCCCTCTAATATTCTGAGATAGAGTGATAATTTCCACAAGTGGATCCCATCTGTTTTATAGAGGTTCTGAATTAAGCCATACTTAAAGAGGTTCTTTTTGTCTCTTGTTTTCAAGACAGAGAGAGCTAGGTTCATCCTGGCTCCTACATTAAACTAGAGTGACTTTACCTAACTTCTGAGTCTGATGTTTTTTTATCTTTACAACAGAAATATTTGATAAAGTTTTCAAAGTTTTCCTATGATGTTTATTGAGTTATCTGAGATAAAATTTCTAGAATAATGGCTGGGATACAACAGAGGAAGTACAATAAATATTGAGAGAATATTTCTGGAGAACCTGAACAAGTCCACAAATCAAAAAGTTCCTATGAGGAAGAGAAAAACTGGCTGATATCTGAGAGATGGAGAAGGATTAACTAGGTGAAAGCATGGGGAGAGAAAATCTTGTTCTGAGGCCTCAAGGTAGAAAGAACGTGGGAACATTTGAGAACCCACATGAGAGACAACTGGGTTAAAATACAGAAAAGAGAGGGACATTGAGGTTAAATATGATCTTGGACATGAAGAAAGAAGCCAGATAATTTAAAGCATGTAGGCTCTAGTGAATATTTGTTCCTTATATGAATTACTGAAGGGCTTTACATAAGAAAGACAATCTAGAAATTCCATTTTAAAATGCTAACTCTGACTATTCCTAAACAATATACTGGAAGAAGATAAAAGTTGTTTCTGGAAGCATGCATTTTAGTAAAGAGATATAGTAGCTTAAATTAGGGTGATAATAAAAATGGAAAGAAGTAGATGGATTCAAGAGTTATGAAGCAGGTTTATTTGCTTAAATTTGTTGGTGGACTGGATATGGAGGACAAGAGGAGATAAGAGACAGCTATGAATTGATTGAGATCAGAAGAAGAGGGGGAGAAAAAGTAACCATAAGTGAGAAAGTACCACTATAGATTGAAATTATTCTCTGACTTCCACATTTTCTAGTTCTTCCAAGAAATCCTTACTGTGCAGGTGTAAAGTAAGAGAGAGTATATGTAAATAAGAGGGACTTGGCCCTAGTGCACTGTCTTTTTGTATTTTCATCTGTTACATGGAGACATCATAGGTGTGGATATTTCGATGGTGCAGAAAATTTTCCGAATATATAGATGCAGTTTGTGATAGCCAGTCTCCATAATTTCTTCCAAAGTTCTTCACCTCCTGATATTACACCCTTGTATAGTCTCTCCCATACTGAATGAGGGGTGGCATCCATGTGACCAATAGAATATGGTGGAAGTGCTTATTCGACTAAATCCAGTAAACATATAGTATGTTCCAGGTACTCTTCAAAGCAATAAGGAAACAATATTGAAATATTCAGTGAGTCAGTAAAGATGGAAAAAAGGTAACATTTTATACTGTATCATGTGGTAATTTTAATGAAGGTATATTTGCTGAGAAAAAAATTTATGATTCCATGTGATCTTTAATATGAATGATATTTGTTATTATTCTTGACCTAGTAAAATTCATTGTACCTAGTAGGTATTCTAAATGTTTGTCATATTGGATTAATTTATCCATATCGATCAATTAATCAGAAATAGGATAAATGAAAAGTTCTGTTCTTCACTAAGCATTGGGCTTTGCATACTATACTTCATTTACTTAACTGCCAATAAAGCTATAACTAGTTAGACTTTGTAGATGTCTGTGACTTCACACCTATATAGAATGAATGGAAACAGGCCTGTACTTCTGATATTAGCTTGATGACAGCTCCTTCTTTGATCAAGAATTATTTGGAACTAGTCAAGTACTTGCTCATATTTGAACATAGATCATCCCTATCAGGTATTGTGATGTTTATTACCAAGGACTATTATTTGTTGACATGACCTTTTCTAAGAAGGAAAAGAATGATAATGGCAATTAGCATCAAGTAGGGGAATCAATAACAATATTATACTCACATACACATGCACACATACACACATGCACACATGCAGGATTTTAAAACTCTCACTAGAGGCTTGCATTAACAATCCTTAAATTTTCTACAAAGGTAAATTTGTGAAAGCTAAAGTGGTTCCTTAGATATATATTAAAATTAAGAGCTGAAGAAAATATGCTGGACCTGATTTAATCAATTTGTTTTACCTTGGGAAATTAACACATTTTGTGTACCACTAGTATAAAAGTACGCTCCATAGGATAAATTATAAAATGAATTAGAAACCTACAGTAGTAATGACTTGAAAAATTTTAAGTGGCTGGAAAATGATGGAAGCAAAAATGAATCTATCCTATTTTTAACCAGTTAATAATGATCTGCATAAAGAAGTGGAAAGAAATTTTTTCAATCACAGGACATACAAAATTAGAACTAGGACCAGAACCAATGACAGAGAAATCATATTAAAGAAAAAAGAAAGATAAGACTTATGGGGCAAAAAAATAACAAGATGAGATGAAATTGAAAAGTTTAAACTAATGTGTAAGAAATGATTTAGAATATAAATCTAAATTCAGTTGGAGAGAATTGGGAAGTAGCAAGCAAGAAAAAAGATTAGGCATCAAAATGGACAGTAAATTGAATGAGAAGACCAAAATGACAGCAAATAACAGAAGTGTCACTGGCTTACATTTGGAATAATGACTCATGAAATCATAGTTGTAACCGTTTCCTGTATGTGCAGATAACGATGCCACACACGCAACACTCTCTCTGTAGGTTGTGTGCAGATTGTCAAGGAGAAAACAGGGAAAAAAATTTAGTCAAAACATAACTTTTAAAGTCATTTTAAGTTTGGGGTACAAAAATAGCAGAATCTCATTACTCATGATGGTCTCAAGAACATCTCAAACATTAAGAAAAAATTGTAGCTTACCAACAAAATACAGTAGAGCAAGGCTTCTCTAGAGTTTATGTGCAAAGAGAAAACGCCACTCAGATGCAGAGTGTAGCCACTTTCCCTCTCTTACTTGCTAAGAATGCACTCCATAAGTTAGGGTCCATAATTCTATTTCATGACTCAGAGAAGTGACAATATGCATTACAATATGTCATACATCTTTGGGGTCATATACAAATGGTCTTAACTAGTGGATCTCAAATTCACATTAAAAACTTTTGGTGTACTTATTAAAATGCAAATTTATAGGCTCAGGGACTCTGTATTTTAATAAGCACCCAAGACTATTTGAATACAAGTAAACTTTAGCCTCCACAAGAGGTTAATATTAAGTGTGTAATTCTAAGGGGATTCACTATATCCAAGACAGCAAATAAAAGACAGTGCCTACAAGGATAATAGATTGGCAATTAAATTACATATGAGTTGAAAACAAAAATAATGTGTTGTATAATCAAAGCATCCATGAAAGTTTTGATGTAAATATAAAACAAGAAAAGGGACCAACTGATGGTCTCAAATGTTCTTTTATGTCAGGATTTTCATAATGGTAGAGATAGATTATCCTTGAAAGACAGTTCAACTTTGTTTTAACCTTTTTAACTGAAAAGCGAAAATGCTTCATAATGTAATTTAGGAAACCTTTAGCTAAAGAACAAGTAATAATTATAGTTCCATAAATTGACTAGTAGGATTTCATCAATTGCAAAACCAAACAGCTTGACTTCTCATTATTATTATGTCACAGTGCATAAACAAATACAGTTTTCATTGTATTGGCTATTAATGTTTTTTAAAAATGTGTCAAGTAGGTACTTAGATAAATACTATGTTTTGGGGCTCTTCTAGTGGAACTGTTTCTGTTGTAAAAGAATATGAGATTAACTAGCATTGCCTCCCCCATTCCCTGCCTTGTTTCTCAATAATAAACACCAATTTGCTCTAACTTTGAGACTCAGTGGTAAATAAACAAGCCATTAACTCCACTGAGAAAGAGTATAATAATGTGTAACCTCAATAATTCTGCAGCATATGTGATTAAAATTACAGTTACAATTGAGAAAAATAAACCAACTGAAGTGGCAAAAAGTAAAATAATTAAAATAAAATAAAACGAAGCTCATATTACCTGATATAAGATTGAGAAGTCTTGCATCTCAAGGCATGTGATTTAATTAAGAGCAATGTATCCATTTAAAGTAATCTCACTTTGTTTATACTCCTGTTTTAGGAAATGCTTGGACTCCAACACTATCTTAGTGTTGTTCTATTTCACCTTTTAGAAATGATCCTGCACGAGGATTTTCATTAGGTTTGTTTGTCCAAATAGAGTACCAACTGAATTCAAACCTGCTAATTCAACTTACTGTAAGGTTGCTCTGTGAGTGAGAGTTTTATCACTGCTCATCCTCAAGAAGGTGGACTGAGTACCAGCTAAATGGCCAGAATCAGAAGCAGGATTCCAGGGCATTCACGCTCATAGAAGCCATGCCGCTTCGATGATCTGGCGTAGAAGGAGATGGAGGTGCGGATCCAAGTCAGTAAGGAGAGCAAAAGTTTCAAACACAAAGTACAAAGGTCAAAGGCAGATCAGAGTTGTAAGAAAGTAAAGATGTTGAGCATCTTTCATTAATACAGTAACTTTATCATTTCACTTTATCACTTCTTAGGAATTATGGAGTGTCATTTAGAGGTAAAGAGCAAACCAAATTTTCTGAGTCTAGTTTAAAGCCAACTTGTTAGATATAGTACTCTCCCAGGGTTGAGAAGAGGCCTGATCTTAAGATTACTAATCATTCCTGTCTACTCTCTAGAAATGAGAATCTATATTGCTTCACTGCTTTTCCATAGCATCTGGGTTTAACCCGGCATATCATCTTCAGTGACTGATTTATTTTTTTATTTTTATTTTTTTATGTTGAGCTACCAGGATATCCTTGCAACTCAGTTTAGGGTCAAGATATTTAATGAGAATTACATAGTAAATCTGCTCTGAGAACCCTGAGTCTTTGAGGAGCTTAATGGAAGAAGGATGTGTAGGAAAGTCAGAATCCAGTCAACTGCTCTTGCTTGAAAAGCTCATTTTTAAAACCATACTTTTTTATTCTCCATGTTTTCTGATTTTTATTTTAAAGTATTATACAAAATAAAAGGTAAATAATAAAGCACAAAAAGGTTAAGATTAATCTTTGCCTGGGAAAAAGGTCAAATTGAAAAGAAAAAAAAGATAGCTATGGTCAAGCATACAAATTGATTCAAATATCAAACAAGGCCTTAAAGAATCAAATAAGGCCTTTTATCTGAATAATTAGAATTCATTTAAGCAATAATAATTGTCCTATAATAGAAACTCAGAAACCTCATAAAGGAGTAATTTGAAGTAGGCAACAATGCCTATAAAGCTTGTCAACCTTAAGATTGCAGATCAAAACCCAGAGGCAGAAGGGATGGATCTTTTCCATGAATTTTAGGAAACCATGAAAAACATAGAAAAAGCACTGTCCTCTTGAGTTTTGGACTGCTTCTTAGTTGTCTAAGCTCAAGTAAGTACCTGAGGTTTTGTTTGTTTGTTTGTTTTTATGTTTTTGTTTGTTTGTTTTGTTTTTACTATAAGGTAGAAATTATAACAACCTGCATACTTTTAGACTAATGTTGTGAAGGTATAAGAAAAATTAAGGTCTACAAAAATGTTACAAAACCAAAAAGCGTTAAACAAATATGAGTTGTTATTACTTATCTGAGGAGGCAGTCATGCTCCCTGTATGCTCTGCAGAACTTTGGTTGTCGCTTTCCACAATAATATGTCACAGTCTGGCTCCTGTGATACCTTTATTTTTCTAGACATCGCCTTTTTAACCTTTGACAACTTTATGCTTAGCCTGCCCACACAAGCAAATGTCATCCTCATTAGCCCTCCTTTACAAGCTAATTAGGCTTAGCAAGCAAAAATATCCTAACCATTGATTATATGGGTGGCTTATGTTTCTCTAAAAGTGCTCTTGTCTCTGGTGGCTTCTGAAATATTGTGAGTGTCTCATTGGTGGCTGGACTCCACAGCACACAGGAGACCTAACTGTTGAGTTGAATCCCTCTCCACCCCTCTATCACTTTGTATCAATTAAGTGTACTCAGTTCCATGGTCACAGATTTCTCTTCTGACTCCTGTCATCTCAAAATGATTGCCCAGAATCAAAAGACATTCCAGAAGAAAGATGCTAGAAAATTCAGTTTCCATGAGGAAAAAAAGCAGTATTAGAGAATCAGTTTTAAATGTCAGTAAAAACTCCAACTTCTTGAATACTTACTGTGGGCCAGTCATTGTGACAATGCTTTTACACATGATGCAGAGTAACAATTTAAAGTATTAAATTTAGATGTTTTCTTTACTTGGATTTTGCCCCTTTTAATGCCCATCCTCTTAACTTTCATTCAAAGCTCAGGACAGAATTTCTGTTTGCTTTCTTCTACAAAGTCTGGGGAAGAGTGATTTGTGTTCATAATTTCCACACCAACTGAAGGGATAATGCTGGATGCTCCTGAGAGAAACATAGAAAAGTGTATTTGCATGTATAAACTAAATATCTGGTAGAAGCAGGGTACTCCCCATATCTTTGTTAGTAACAGATTTACAGCTTGAGCAAGAAACAACAGAAGAGAGAAAATTGTATGGATCCTGAGAACAGAACAGAGAAAAACTATCCCCTGGTTTATAGCAACAAAGGCCACAGGACTGGAGAAAGGGGCACTTAGGACGTGAGCTTCTACACTAGAGAACATGACAAAATACTCTATATTCAAGCTGGGCAATGGAGAAAATTAGAGGCCTGAGATCTGAAGGCGCCATTCACACTGATGCAGTGGACATCTCCAAGGCCAGCTGGGTTAACTTATGCCCTCAGACAAGACTCTAAGTCTCTCACCAAGATCTAAAAGTATCTTATCTTATCACTGTGTAATAGCCTTAAACGGTGAATATTGTTGCTCAAAGAAAATGAGAATAAAATTGCAGGTACAAATTAAATTGAATTTTTATCTTTGTATCTCTACTAGCCCAATAGAAGAAACAGTCTGAGTCAGAAATTATGAGCTAAAGAAAATTAAGAAAGTTTGTTTTCTTCCAGCCCTGGATTTATAAGTATAGATTGATTCACACCATATATTTAATGATTCAATTAATCCCTATAATAGCATTATAAAGTAAGAATTACTCTCTCTTTTATAGATGAGAAAACCTAGATAGAGAAATTTAAGTAGCTTCTCAAGATAGCACAGCTAGTTTATGACAGTGCTGGGCTTCAGCTCTAAGTCTTTTTGACTCCAGAATTATCTTATCTGCTATCCTGTAGTACCCATACCTTGAGGCTGAGTGGACAGAGGAAAATTCAGTGTTGGACAATTATACAACTGACTCTTCTTAAAAGTAATATGAACCTGGAACACACTTTTGCCCCTTAATATTAGCATAGAGATAAAGTGAAAAGAGATTTTTGGTTTTCTGGTCATAAAAGTAAACCCTTTCGAACAATATATTTCATAAACATTTATGCTTGTCTATAATAGCTACTATTACAATTTTGAAACACTAACTAGGTTCTTCATAGGCATTTTCCAGTCTAATTTCTCCACATGGTTTTGCTTGGTGGTGATTCAGAAAAGGACAAAGCTTGTGAGGGATAAAAATCCATCTGTAGCCATCAAGTAATTTTCTGAAGATTAGAGGCTTGGCTGGTCTGGAGCAAACTTTGGCAAGCCCCAGGAGTAGAGGAGGAAGCTGGGAATAGTTCACAGCCTCTCCCTGGGGCCCCACATGCATCAGACAGAGTCTGGCAACATAAGGCCTCAGAAAGAGCTGCCAGGAGAGATTGGCACGTATGCACTAACACCGAGAGGGAGACAAGTTGAAAGACAGTGTGCCAGCTGGAAAAGTGGTGCCCTATGAAAGGAAAGAGATGAGCTCTTGTGGAGGTTACTGAATAATAATTTCTGAAGTGTGCAAGGAAGATTGAAGTGTGGACCTAGGAGACTGAACACATGCAGGGAAATAATGCAATTGAGCCAAATGAAAGGCAGGAATGAATGAAGGATGGAGAAAGGAGATGAAAGGAAATATGTAAGCCTTGATTGACTTAAGAAAGCCAGCCCATTAGCAAATCCCTATAAAAGGAACCTGGTAGAGTTGATTCTGTATCAATTATATTAAGCCATCAGGTAAGGAAAGGTAGAGAAATATAATTTCTGTGTAAGGAAGGGAAAGACAGTACACAAATACATATTAAAAAGCAGACCAATTTAACTTTTTCCCAAGATCTTACACTTTAAGATGTATAACCTTCAGGGCTTTTCTGTAATCATTTTAACATCAGTTTTCTCATTTGAAATATGATATTATGATAGTTGATATTGTTATTATTACCAAAATTTATGACTGAATAAGCACTTGATATATGCTGGGCACTGAGGTGAGCATGTTAAATGAATTTTCTCATATAATTGTTCTAATAACTGAATGAGGGACCACAGTTGAAGTTCTTTATAAAGTGCCAGACTCATACTAGGTGCTCAATAGATTTTAGCTATTATTAACATTGCCATTGATAATTGTTTGTTTCTTTTTAGCTAGTTAATTCCTAATCTCAATAATATTCTTAATACATGTCTATTACTATTCTGATGCCAGATGAGGTTGGAATTAAGGATTTAATTTATTTCTGACCTAAATTTCAGATAGCTGTTTCTTCTCAAGGAGATGCAAAACACGTAGACTGGCTACAGATGCCTTGATATCAGCCAAGATTCATAACTGCAATGCATCCCAAGCTGGCATTTCCCATTTACGCATGCAGGCATCTCATTGATGTCCAGATAAAATTTTCTGTCTACTTTCTACTAGCTGAGCAAAAACATGTTCTTTACTTTTCCATTCCTACACATACTTTTTTACTGAAAGTTGTGTCCACATGTACTGTGAGAAGGTTGTTGATCAAATGTTTGGAATTACTACCCTTTCCAGTATTTGCAAGAAATTGAGTGTTCTCCGAGTATTGCTTTTAAAATAATTATCAAAATTACTTCTCAAATTGTGTATGGTATTTTATTTCTTTGGTTACTCGTATTTGTCTTTAGCACCCACTCCAAGGTGAATTCTGTGATGGCAGAAATCATATTGGTATTCTCCCATATTCAGAAATATTTACTAAGCACACACTATGTGACAGGCATTGTTTCTAGTCACTAGGATACAGAAGTAAACTAACATTCTAGTAGTGGGAAACAGACAAACACAACAAAAAAGTAGGTGTGATGTTATGAAGAATATAGCAATATGAGGAAATAAAGAATATGCCTGTGTTGCAGCAATGAGAAGCTATTGGATGGATGGAGTCTATTTTGTCAAAGGTAAACAGGGAAGGATTCCTGATAAGTGGGCCCATAATGATAAATAGAGGAAGAATATTTCAGGTAGAGGGGACAATAAGTGCAAAGATCACGAGCCTGGGGTTGGCTTTGGTGTGTTCATAAAACAGCAATCAGGGATCGTATGTAGAGCAGGGTGAACAGGAGAGAAGGAAGAGATGAGATTGAAATGAAACAGAGCACTATGAAGGCTATGTTGGAATGGTAAGGTCCTTATTTTATTCTGGGTAAGGTGGGAACAAAACTGACGAGTTTCAAGCAGAGTGACAGGATCTGAATTATTTTGAAAGGACTGCTCTTGCCTGTTGTATGGATAATAGTCTGGTAGGGGCTGGTCAGGGGAGAAAAGTTAAGAGATTATTGCAGTAGTTTAAGTGAAAGATCAATGATGATGACAGAATAGAGCATGACAGAATACAGAATTGCTATAAAGGTAAGCGACATAGGTCAGATTCTGTATATATTTTGAAAGTAGAGATGATTGAATTTGCTGAGAGATTGGATGGGGAATGGCAGATTGAAAGGTATCAAGAATGACTCCAAATTTGAGGGGATGAACAGTTTGAAGACTAGAGTTGCACTGATAAAAATAGGAAATACTTGGAGAGAAGGGAGTCTAGAAGGTAGAAATTAAGAGTTCAGTCAAAGTGGATAAAGCATCAGCTGTGAAAAAGTCAGGTAAATAGCTGGATGTAAAATTGTGGAGTTAAGAAAGAGTTTTGAGTCCAGAGACATATATTTGGAAGTTATTGGAATATGGATAGCATTTTAAATCATTGGAGTAGATGAATTCACTTATGAGGAAAACAAAGTAAAGGTCTGAGAACTAATTTCCTGGGTACCCCAGCATTTTGTGCTTGGGAACATGGAGTGGAAATAGCAAACAAAACTAAGAGGGATTCATCTCTGATGTAGGAGGGAAACCAGCGAACATGGTATCCTGGAAACCAAGGGTCTACTGCTGCTGCTAGGTTAAGAAATATAAGAACTGAGAATAAAGTCCTGGGTTTGGCAATATGGCAATGCCTGATAACTTCGATATGAGCAATTTTGTGGAATAATGGAGATGAATGCCTGAATGAAGCAGTTTAAAGAAAGCTTAGAAGGAAGCAAAGTGGAGTATAGATGACTCTTCAAGGGATTTTGCTATAAAAGGGATTAGGAAATGGTGCTATAGTTGAAGAGTGATGTGAGATCATAAGACATATTTTGTAAGTCAGATCCCATTTATTAAAGGCATAAGTATGTTTACAGAAAGGGAAGAAAACTGATAGGGGACGAGTACAGGAGTAAAGTCCAAGAGCAGGAGAATGAGGATGGGACTCACTACCCGAGGGAAGGACTAGGCAATAAATAGGAGCTCAGGGAGTTCTTTCCCTAAAAAAAGAAAAGAAGGGAGAGTGTTTTGTTGTAAGATGCACTAATAGTAGTAGTTTTGGTGTGTGAGCATATAGAAAGTTTCTTTCAACTCCTTGATTGAATTATCTGTATCTATCACACTACCTAGCACATAGTAAGTGTTTAAAAACTTATTGAATGATGGATGTACATTATTAAATCTGCTTTCCAGGAAATTTCTTAAGAATGATTGCTCTGAGTAGGGTCTCTCCTTGACATTTAGCTTTAAACCTGCAAGATAAAAATAGAAGAGAATGAGAAGGAAAAGAGAGAAGTTTTTTCAAATATGCTTTAAAGATTTACTACATAACCTCCACTCCTTGCGTTTCCTTCTAAAACAAAGATGTGAATAGAAAGGTATGGGATGTTGTACTTCTATTATAGAAGTAATTGGATATCTGTGACTCCTCTTACCCTCTCATAATATCTGTTGGATATAACTCTTGGCTTTCTCATTTTGGCTCACTTCCCAGAACTGTATGTAAAGTGTTTTCCTGAAATATTGAAAAGGAACCTACATTTTAAGTTCATCATCTCTTTGCCTGAAAAGTAGCTTATTCTTTTCCTGTTGAGATTGTATTTTCTGTGGGCTTTTCTCTTCCTTTACTATTAAAGTTAAAATTTGGTAACTGCAGGCTGCATACAAGCCCAGCATGTTGTGGTGGATAATTAAGAGGCACACCAATAAGGAAAAGAAAGTAAGGGTGACTGAAATGTGTTTTTAATGTGAATTAATGCGATGAGAGGAATCCACTGTTTATTCAGATCCCACCAGGTGCTAGCTCTCTCTGTATATTATTATATTTATCCATCTCTCTCTTCTCTCTCTCTCTCTCTCTCTCTCTCTCTCTCTCTCTCTCACACACACACACACACACACACACACACACACACTCATACACTCATGTACACCTGGAAAGTAGATATTAGCTATTTGTTACAGAGAATGAAATGAAGTTCAAGGAAAATACTTCACATGCATCATTGGCTTCTATTTTAAAATAACCCTGTAAGGTTATTCTATTTTAGAATAACCCTGTAAGGTATATATTTTTACTCCATCTTAGAAAATGAGAAAACTGGAACATTGAGAGTTTTAATCATTTGCTGAAGTTAGGGTTCAATCCTAGATATGACCGTTTTTTAACACATAAACTTCCTGTCACACTATGTGGTTCTTCAAGGGGAGCAGAGCTGCCAGTGAATTGAACAATATGTGAAGATAAAGCAAAGCATAATTACTGAGTAAATTTTGATAAATAGCATCAATGGTCCAATAGTTTTGTTGATTATATTTACTAGCTAAGTCGCAATCAGTTATATCTAGTTACATTCCTCTAAAAATGAAGAGGAAGTTTTCTTTTATTTCCAAATCTCTCTTAATGCATTTTGACTTGAAAATTAACAAAAATGTACCAGTACAGTCTAGATTCTTAAAATTCAATCCAAGATGGAAACATCTTGTGTTTTTTTTGTTTCTTTGTTTTGATACCTTAACAAGTAGCCAGCTAGATTATAATGTAATGTAAAAAAAAAACCTTACATATCATATGTAAATGTATGTACATGTAATTACATGCATGTACATGTAATTTTTTCAAATACAATTTCTCCACAGGCAACTTGGAGACATAGTAATTTAAAAGTCTTTAAAATCAGAACCGAGTTTCCATCCTGCCTTCACAGTTGCTGAATGAGACGTGCACAAGTTACTTATCCTAAGCCTCACAGTTTTCATCATTGAGGAAGGGATGACATACTATTACCTACCTCACAGAATTACTGAGAATAGCATTGAAATAATCCAGTTGGCACACTGGCTAACATAGAAAATGTGTCCAATAAATTGTTTCTGTCCCAAATGCCATTTGGAATACAGAGTAAGACACTAATGGTCACTTTAGAACCTGTGATAAGCATGAAGATTAACCTCAAATAGAGTACTGGTTTTTAAAAAGGTTCTAATGATTAAGCCTGATGCAGATAAATCACAGCATAAGCCGCATGATTAAATTGCACCTCCTATTTAATTGCATCTCAGGTGCCAGGTGCTTGTTACAATTCCTATCTCTGCTTCAAGGAAAGGCTTGTGTTCTATAAGCCCAAGAAAGTGGAAAGGGGGCAAAGATGTTTAAATATAGAAAAGACTGCAAATAGGATTTGTGTACTCTTCCAAGAATATGTGTGTTTGCATGTGTGTGTGTGTATACACACAAATATATATGTGTATATATATATGTATATACATACATATATATATGACTGATAATTTTCTAAAAATATTTTGAAAATCTAAAGAATTTAAAAGAAAGAACTTTAAAAAATTTTACACTCAAATTAGTTTTAGGTTTCTTAACAAATCTCAAGGACCCCTAGCCAACTCCCTAGGTCCTGTACAATTACCGTAATTATTTATTTAAAAGAGGAATTCATGCCAATTATTAAAAAGAAAGAGTAGTTTCTCTTTCCAACTATCATGTCATAACCATACACACTTTTTGCTGAGGAAGTAACCTGGGGAAAAATGACTTCATTCCCTCAGAGCTTTATCTCAGTATCATATTTCCACAAATACAAATATTGTCCAATATTTCATGTTTCCATTCAAAGTCACCTCCTTCACAAAATTTTCCCTAATGCCTCATCAAAATATTTTTCTGCTTTTATGAATTCATATACTATTTAATTCTGTTTCTCTCTCTCTCTCTCTCTCTCTCTCTCTCTCTCTCTCTCTCTCTCTCTCTCTCATCTTTATCTCTATCTCTACCTCTATTTATCATTCTCACTACAAAAGTTTCTGAAGGGCAGGAACCATCTTTTCATGCCTTTTATTTCCACACACATATTAACACAAGCTTCTGGACATGTATAAATTCTTCCCTACATTTCTACTAAGTATTAAATGTGTTCTAGACACTAACACCAGAACTGGGTAGGCTGTATGGAGTACTTTCCTTTCCACAAATCTCAATGCTCAAATCTCAAATCACAAACCTCTTTATCAAAACACATTATCCCATTCAATTCTCAGAACTACCCTAAGTAAGTTCTGATATGACATCCATTTTGTAAGATAGGAGGCAGAGACTCAGAGAATGTGAGCCATGGACCCAAGGTGCTAGAGTGATGATGTCTTTGTATTTCTTATTCCAGCATTCATGCTCTTGACCACTATGCCCAACATAACCACTGTGGGCACTCGGTAAATGCTCACTCTCTGAACAAATAGAAAAAATTCAGGGACTATGTTTTGTGTTGCTGTTCTCAGCTCTGAGATGAGATATAGGCAAGTGATCACACTTTTTAAAACACCAGGAAATTCCTCGCCATAAAAGGCGTAGATAAAGACTAACACTTAAATATTTCTTCACCTTCGAATAACCCAATGATGCATGCATACATAATACATCCTGGGTACTCAGAAAGCATTCAAGTTTATTCTCAGTGACTTGCAAACTCTCAGTTACTTAGACTTAATGAGTTATAAAGATCTTGGCCTTGCATTTAAAGTTTCAAAGTGAAAAAAGAATTATTGCCATTTCCTTTGGGTAGTCAGACCAGTTATTCAGGCAATTAATCTTCATTTTCTGTTAAAAATACTGTATTGTCTACTATAAGTCTGCTGGGAAAGTGGATCTTAAATGTTCTCAATACACACAACACAAAAATGTGGTGACTCTGTGGGGTGATGAGTGTGTTAACTAGCTTAATTGGGTCATCATTTCACAATGTATATGTATACTGGAACATCATGGGGTGCACTTTAAATATATAAAAATTTATTTGTTAATTATGTTTCAATAAAGGTGAAAAAGTTAACTTTTACTTTTTATTCCACTCCAAAGGATGTGAAAGCAATGGTATCAAACCTTTCCTAATAATTGTTAATCCTCAAATATGATACATACCATGTGTTCATTGCTTACCAATAGTATAGAATAAAAAATTGATCCCGATTAAAGAAAACAAAACAGAATAGATGTAAGCCTTGAGCAGAAGTCTGTTGAGAAGAAGAAGTTATAGCTGGTGTGGTGAGTATATTCATCTAAGATTTTTCCTAAGTGCAGTGTGCTCTGAATTATTATTTTTTTATTCTGGGCTCTTATGTAGGAATTTAACGAGATAATATTGTAGTTCCTAGAACTGTGAATTAAATAGAGAAAAATACAGCATGTTTCTATTAACTCTAGCTGAGCTTGTCTTATCTTGAAAATCAGGATTTATCTTCTGTAACATGTGAAAAGCCTGTGCTTCCCGTGGAAAGGAAACTGAAAATGAGAAAGCTATACTTGAGAGTATAAAATGCACACGTTAATTTCCTCAAAGGGGTGCATAAAAGGTTAAACTATGCAAAAAAAAAAAAAAAAATCCAGTGAAAGTTCGAGCCCTAGCATTTTCTAAAGAACCAGACATGGTCAAACACCCCGGTAACCATAGTTGCTTGATGGGTGAGCATGGGCTTGAAAGTCAGAGTGCCTGGCTTCTGAACCAAGCTCAGCATTCACTAACTGCATACCCTTAATGTGTGTGACACAGCGTCAGTTTCCTGAATGAGAGTTCTGAGAGAGCAGTATCTGCTACAAAGTGAGTACTTCAAATGTTAGCTATGATTACTGTTTTCATTTTTTTAAGTGGTTAAAAGTTTCTAAAATCTTACTAATAAAAGAACAAAACTGCATGAGGAAAATGAAGATTTGCAGATATTGCTCGAGGACCTCATAATATTACTCCATATTCATTTTAAGTCGAGCAAAGTCAGTTGCTTGAGAAGGGTATTGTGTTAATGCTTTTGCTTTTTTGTGTTTTTCATTTTCAATTTTTCTTTTGAAAGATCTTGAATATGTCTAAAGAAGTGGTTGTCTATGACAGTTCTCACTGTTATGTGAGTGACAAGGTTAACACCATAGTGACATTCAGAAGGTGAAAGAACAAAATTTCAGTCCACAAATAACTGTCTACAAGATGTTTTTTCTAAAAAGTTTAGTGCATATAAGTTCTATTTTAGATGCTGTAGGAGAGCTCATTGTTTGCAGGAGGTTTTCAAATCGGGTCATTTTGGATTGCAAAAAAATAGGCTTGCTCAAGTTACCTCAGAAAAATAAGCGATTTAATGGAAAGAGCACTTGCAAACAAACAAACAAAAAACAATACAAAACAAAGCAAAGCAAAAGCAAAACAAAACAAAACAGAACAAAATAAAATGCTAAAGAATCTTAGCTCCAGGAGTTAAGAAACTAGGTAGCTCCAGAGCCCAAAGCTGTCCTTCTTTCTCTTTTTTCCTTTTCCTCTCTCTTCCTCTCTCTTTTCTGTTTTTGTCATCCTCTTCCTTTTTCTATCTTTTATTTTCTTCCACTCACTCTTCAATAATCTATGGTCAAGAGCACTGGATTACACAGCCCACTTCCCACTCAACAAAGTTGGCTGTATGGGAGAATGTCTAAGAAGAATTTGAAATAGAATAGGCACCCTAAAGCATTCCATCCTTTGCCTGGTAAGCACTCTTGTTCCTGTAATACATCAAAAGTAGGGTCACTGTAGCATTATCCATCTATCATACATACAACTATCACAGGGCCCAATTTTTAAAAACACATGTCTTTTAAAAACCTAAAATTCGCAAGAATTAATTTAATTTAAAAAAATTACTTAATCATTTATGACTTCTAATTAAAACTTCTAATCAAATAACTAAGTTTGTGAGGTTCTTAGTTCTAACTCAAAGCAAAGAAGCTTGGCCTTTTTATTAACATGTTTTAACTTTGTGTCAAAATGTGCCAAATTTTTAAAGTTTTAAAAAATATTGAAGAGGTTGTAAAAATAAAAATACTGAAGAGGAAGTACTAAAATCTATCCCAAGTATTGCTTTCAAAGACTGAGGCTTGAAAAATGATGAATTCCAAACTTCATACAGCAATGAATTTCTTTTGTAGGAAAATGGTGAGATAGAAAATGGTTTTATGCCAAGAGAAAGCGTTGATATAGTTTGCACTGATCTGTGTTTCATCTCAAGATGAAAAGGGGAAAGAAATCACACTTGAGAAAGCTATGAAGTTTCCTGAGATAGAATGTTGTTGGAGCACTCTGTAATTGATGAAAATGTCTCTTGGACAAGTCTGTTTATATGTGATTGGTGTGCCATGACTAGACAAGCAGAAAAAAATAAGCCATCATTTCAGGAAAGATGGGTAAACATTTTCCAATCATTTTCCAAGGTTTAACTTGGGCTCTATATAGCATCAGAATCTTTAGTTGATTTTTTAACTGAAATATCCTTTGTGGCAATATATATGGGAATTGGCCAAGGCTTTTTTTTTCTCTTGAAGTTTTAATCCAGAAACTGGTGGATTTTGTAAATCTCCCACCTGACCAAAGACTCTAAAACTCTAAAGATTATGAATATTCAAATAGGATGTCTTCCATTCACAAACAGTGGTAGGTATTGAAGATATAACTAAAAACAAGACCGTCATGGAATTTCTGTAAAAGAACAATTACCGTAAAGGGGAACGCATCCTACACCAGAGGAAAGACAGAATGTTATGGGAGTCAGTATTGTCAAAAAAAGTTCTGTATTTCCTCCCAAGCACGTGGTATACACCCTACCCTGTTAAAATTTATTGTGGCTGCACAACTTATTTTGACCGTTGACATGGAGTAGAGGTGATATGAATCACTTCTGGATAAAATCTTTAGGAAGAAGGATCCAAGTTACCATGCTTTTGTTCTTTCTTTCCACAGTAACTGCATCATTCTCAAGGAGGCCTGTCTGGAAACCTGGGTCATGAAGTGAAGATGATGTGGAACAGGTCTCTTGGAAGATCTGTGATAAATATGTAGCATGAGCAAGAAATAAACATGTAGTATGCTAAATCTCTGAGATTTGTGCTTTATTCATTACTACATCACAATCTAAACTATCCAGATTTGTGTGGGTGCTGCATGGGGCATACGGAAAGTGTGCCTAATCCAAACTAAGGGAAAAAAGAACTGTTTCCTTACGTATTACATACTAATGTACAAGTCATTTCCATTATCTTTTTACGTACTCAATTGTAAACAATGAGAACATAGCACTTTGCACAAAGTATTTGCAGTAAATGCTGGTTTAAGTTGTATGAGCCCAAAATAAAACTGTAGCTCGAGAAATTCAGCTTTGATGCTTTTCTGTAGTACCTGTTAATCAGAATACTTGGTTCTAGACAAAATCTGGCTCTGTTACACTACATAATGGGGAAATTTACATTGCTTTCCTTATTTCAGTGGTGACAGATCCTTGATCAGCTAAATTGAAATGACAGTTTCATGAAATATATCATGATTTTGTTCAAAACAGGTAAGCAGTCAAATGCTATTTTTCTCCTAGAATCACTGTCCTCTGCCTTTTTCATATACCAATGCTGATAAACTCTAAACTATATGTGGAAACCAACACACTAACTTGCCACTACAATACTGGAAGACAAGACTAAAATATTGTAAACACGATCACTTTTCACAAAATTAACATACATTAGCTATATTTCTCCTTAAAATAAATAACAATTGATACAATATTGGTAAAGTGAAATACTTTGTTGCGAATTGGACTTTTAGATTTTTCCATTCTGAAATTGCTAAGTGCCTAGACATCTCTAACTGTTTTGTTTCTCCTTTATCATTATCATCAGCTTCTGAGTAGTCAGAAACACCAATGCAGACCGAGGTCAAATTTAATTCTATGCAGTACTTCAGATAATTTGAAATTAAAAAGAATTTTGTATGAGTAATTTTAACAAGATTGGGTATTTAATGATTTAATGGTATATTTATGATTTCAGGTGCCCTATGTGCCTTAGGTATTCTCTGTTAAGTGCCGTTTTAGTTCCTCCAACTATTAATAAAGTAAACTCTGCTTGTCTTCCACAAAATAATTTAAAAAGAAAGCTACCATCATACTTGCTAAAAACATTCCCCAATGCATGATGCAGCAGCTTCAAATAGATATTCATCCAACCACACACAAAAAATCTGTTTAATGATCATATTTTCATGATTTATAGTGGTTAGCTGAAAAGAGATTAATCTAAAGAGACTTGATGAAATCTATGCCAAAATCATGGGGAAGAAATATTCAACTAAAGCAAAACGTTTTGCAGTGTATTTCACCTTTCACAAACTCAGGTATTCCTCTACATATAAAATATACTGAAGAAACAGACTAAATCTTTGTAAATGTTTTACATTAACCTTCCTATTAAGTGATCAAAAACAAAAAACAAAAATTCAAAAATGGCTGATGGTATCTCTAAATATGTGTCTGAGAGGAATCAGGAAGCTTTTGATAAGATTTGTTCATTAATCTAACTGAGGCCCATTTTGAAATGTGCCGATCACCTTGTGTGTTAAATTTCTAAGATGGGGCTTCGTTTAGGTTTTTATCCACCCAAATCTGCAGGCTGAGGCTATTCGCATATAATTTGGATGAGCACAAGATTAGCAGCCATAGTGCTCTGATTCATCTGATTTTTATGGAACCCTTGGGGATTGACTCAATGCAGCTGACTGGTTTCTTGCTGTATTAAATTGTCCCTAATCTGATTGGCTACATCATAATATTACAGACTATTTGTCACAGTATGATTCTATGTTTGGTTTTCTGTGAGTTCAGGCAAGTTAGCTATTTTCTTAAAGCTCTGATTTCTGACTACAAAATTTGAGGATATGGTCATCACTAACAAATATCTTTAAGGTGCAAAAATGGAAATAGAGGCTATCAGTAATGATACATTATATCACTAAAACAATGATGTAGGTTGTGAAACTTTTAAATTCTTGAGTCCTTTTTTTGCAGCATTTTTAAACTTTTCTTTTGGAGTAAGTGTGTCTGTGTGTATATACATGCATGCACACACAATCACTTGTGCACAGGATTAGGCCTTGCTTAAACTTAGCCCAGTAGCTTCACTTATATGGGACATTTTATGAGCATCAGTGTTTCATTTCATGACTTATCATGTGTCCCAGTGCTAAAGATACAGATTACAGTGTGAGAGCTAGAGTAATTACAGCCTTCCAAATCTTAGACTCTTAAACCTCCTCATTTCACAGGCACCATTAGTTTACTTTCTCAAAGCTGATTTCAGCATTTTGGCAGATGTTTTATGAATGTTGTAAATGGGTACAAAATGAAGAAATATCCTAATACTGAGAGTAGTAAATATCACTGTCATGAGCCTAAGGCTTCCCTATATACATTAGAAGATAGTACTCTCCAAAGAATATAATTAGGAGTTAAAAAAGAATAAATCATTATTGTAATAATCATAAAAAGCAATTGCATGCCAGTATTAGATATTCTCTGGGTAACCAGGTGCTAATAATTTTGCCCTATTAATGAAGATTTAAAGTCATATTGGTCTACTCATTTGGATAGTATTTGCTTCAGCATTAGGAAAGCTCGATGTGTTCCTTTTAAACTCAAGTTATTAACTTGACCCTGTTATTAAGAGATTGCTATCCTCAATTTAAGGGTAATTTACAATGGCATCTATAACATTAGATACAAATGGGATAGCTAAGGATGGAATAGAGACTTTCATGCACTTTTATGCTCTATTATGGCTGACAAAGGATAAGGACTGTGGCACAGATGGCAGATATTTACACCCTGACTTTTTCACCCTATCCTCCTCCCCTCAGAAACCTCAGACCAAGAGGAGGATGCAAAGAAATGCAAATGTGGAGGTCTGAATTATTTCAGGTCAGATGCGAAGGTCTAAAGCATTCTTTCTCTCCGTGGTGTTAAATAAATCAGTTCCTATTGAAGACTACATACTCTTAATTCTTCAGTGTGTGTGTGTGTGTGTGTGTGTGTGTGTGTGTGTGTGTGTGTGTGTGTGTTTAAGGACACCTAATTAAAGTTTTTTAGTTCAGTAATTATCAGATGCTTAAAACAAGTCTTTTTTAGATTTGAGTCATTTGTATTTTGATTAAAAAAAAACATTTGATAAGGATGGGATTGCTGGAGCACATAATCCCTACTGGGGATTCATTATCTTCAAACAAAGCAAGTGCGGGCTCTACTAGTCAGTAGAAATTTCCAAGGAAAGCTCTAATGGCCTGTTTCTCACAAAGGCAGATAACAATGAAGTACCTGCTATTCCGCATTTGTCTTGATCCTTTCTTGGTACTAGCCATAGCAAGGATAAGAACTGGTTATATCTATCTTAGTAATTCCCATGCCTGGCTACATACTAGAATCACCTAGGATGCTTTTAAAAGACTTTGAAGTTTGAATCCTATGCTAGGCAAACCAAATCAGAACTTTAGGGGGACATTTGAGCTTTTAAGCTCTGCAAGCAATCCTAAAGTTCAGCTATGGTTGAGAACTTTATTTATTTGTCGTGCTGTGAGAAAAACAAACAAACAAACAAACAAACAAACAAACAAACACATACACTTCAGACCAAAAGTATCCTTCGCACTAACTTGCGATAGTACCTGATATTCCATTATTAAAACCATTCAATATATATCTCCTATGAGCTATATTGTCCAATAAATATAGTTGCCATTAACCAAACATATAGACTACTGAGTACTTGAAATGTGGCTTGTCGGAACTGAGAGGTGCTCTAAGAGTAAAATATACAGCATATTTCAAAGACTTAGTAGGAAATAAAGAATACAAAAATACCACAATAATTTTAAAGTTGATTATATGTTAAAATGATATTTTGAATGTGGATAAAATGTTAATAAAATTAATTTCACTTATTTTTACTTTTTAATTAAAGCTAGTAGAAATTCACATACGTTACTCACTTTATATTTTTATTAGAAATTATTATGCTATGAAAATGATTTCAATGTGCTAAAGATGGTACATTGGGAAAATGTACTGATTTGTCAACAGATTAGCCTATTTAAAACTTAGTTTCATGCCATAGTGACAGAACAAGAAGGTCTGAGAATATGGAAAATATGACAGGTGAATGCTGCTGTTGAGAAGACTGAAAAAGTCCAGATTATGGAAGATTTCTTTAGTTGGGAACAGGGCTGTCATGTTGAACTATAACAGTTAGTGACACAGATTAGATAACCTCTGCTTACTTCACAACTGGGAGTTATTCTTGTCCCTGCTGTCTTCTGTTAATGTTAAGCAATGCTTTGAAAAATCATCTTTCCTTTTTCAGGATATTATAGAACTATGAGCCTTTTGATTTTGCAGATTTGGGCTTCTGTTTCAGCTATTATAACACTGACTGTAATCTTGAGGAAGTTGCTTCATCTTTCCAATCCTATATTTTTTTCATCGTAAAGTGGAGATAATATTGCTCCCGGGGTTAATTAAATGTTATCTTCTGTAAAATAAAACCCAACCCGGTGTCCACACGTAACAGAGTTTGATCAATGGCTGTTATTTTTTCTCCTCCTTCTCCATGTGAACAACACCGATTTAGCCTTCATATCTCAAATTAATAGTCACCTGTTCTTGCAAAGCTATAGCTATGCACTTCCCCTCTATTTTCTACAAAACATTGTTCATACTTTACTTATTTGGTAACATATCCATTTTCCCCACTAAATTATTGTGAACTTCTTGAGGTCAGAATTTTCTAATTCTTTGTAACTCCAGTGTCTAGGGAGAAAGTAAAACACAGCAGGTGCTCAAGATTTGCTGGATGGATAGCTGAATGAACGAAAAAATGAAAGGATGGAAGAATGGGAGGATGATGTTTTTGATTCAACCCTTGAAATCTTTGAATTTGGAGTACAATAAAAAAAAAATTCAATAATTCAGTAAAGAATAGTATGTTGACAAGGTAAAGAGAGTATAACGTCCATCTGTTTTTATGTTCCATTATGTGTGGTTGCTCATCTGCCCTGGGTTGGTCATCTGGCAAACAGTCCATTAGGTGCTATGTTATTTTTGCTGGAGGTACAGAGAAAAGCAAATGTGCCTAGCCTTGGTGTTCTTCTTAGCTTTACATGAAAAACAATGTGGGAAGCCACTAAGATACTTGCACTATCTTTAAGTCTTGTCTCCTTCTACTAAGGACTGGCTTCACTTCCAAGTATGTTCATCTACAAGTCTTTCCTAGCCAACCTTATCCACTTTTGGCTTCTGTTCCATTGCTCACACAAATGTCAAGTATTCCTTCTCTTCCTTCTCCCACTCCACTACCCCCATCCCCAACCTGAGCCTTAGTAAATCCCATGTTCTTTAAGATACAATTTAAAGGTTGCTCCTACTATCTTTCCCAATCAGACTAATGTAAATGATTTCTAGAAGTTCCATCCTCACATGGCACATTGTTTATAGTTTAAAATGGCAATTAAGAGCTCTTATTGATACATCAATTATTTGTTTGTCAGATACTCTGGAGTTAGATTCTGAATGGAAGGAACTACATTCTATTAACTGTATCCATTACGATGCTTGTCACTGGCTTGTACTTTATAGCCATTAAATATTGTAGTAGGATCCAAGTGAATCAGGATAAAATGGAGAGTATAGCTTTATACAGATTTTTAACTTTTTATATTTCCAGAGATCAATTCTGATTTTATTTGTAGATGACATGAATTATATGAGTCTAATACTTCATACCATTTGAATCTTTCCCAGCACAGAAGAATTCTAAGTTTCTTTTGAACAAAAAGATGTGACCTGAACTCCATGTATCTTGCAGGCAGGGGTCATTGCTCAGCATATGTGAGGAAGGGGCAAGGGTGGAACCGTTACCCAGAACAGAATCTGGTAAAGATATCAAGGCACATTGGGCAAAGTAATACTTTAATGTCCTACAACTGTTTATGTTATTGATTCAAAATCTACCTGAGATTCAGAGGAATGAGCTTTCAATAAAAGGTTTAATCTCTTTAGGTTTAAAATATAAGGGATTTGTTATAAACACAATGTAATTTTTAATTTTTTGGAGTTGTCTTTTATTTCAGTATTTATTAATTCCTAATTAGATATCACACTTAGCCAACTCTCATTTAGGATAGAGATAACTATAGAAATAAAATCTTTAAATTTAATTCTAGGTAAATTGCATTATACTATGCATTATTCAGAAAAATTTATTTTGCGTAGTTATCAGGTGACTCATATATGCTATAAATTTAGTGGTTCAGCCTCTAGCAGCCATAGGTGAAAACCTGAGTTAACTGGCAAATTATTTTTCTGACTTATCTCAGAGATATTTTCTTATTGCTTGTAGATTGAGTTCTAAAGCTGTAGCCTGGCTTGCCAGACTCCCCAGTTCAGCAATAGTCATGAGCCAAAGACTCTAAGTCTTTTAACTAAAGGGTGATCAAGATAATTATTTGAATCTGTAACAGTGAGTTTGAATACCTACTGAAATCATTCATCCCTACTTTTTTGAGTTCTTCCATCAAATTACTGAAGAATCTTGGCAGGTTACTATGCTTCTTCAGTTTTGAATTCTTTAAGTATAAAATAGTAATGATAATAGTATCAACTTCTTAGGGTTGTTGTGAGGATTAAATGAGATCATTGATTATGACATGGGAGATAATATTCAACAAACATTAGATATTGATTGTGTCACCAAATAGAGAAAGAATAAATGAGAAGTAGAAAAAAGAGAAGGCCAACTTAGATGTGCCCTAATGTAAGAGAGCATCACATAAACCTCAAAGTAAAAATTGAGTAGTGGCACCCAGTGGAAAAAAATTCAGTTTCAATCAGTTCTGGGTCTGAATTCTAGATTGAAAATTTACAAGCTGTATGATATTAAACAGACTGTTTAATTCCTCCGAGCCTCCATTTCCTTATCTGTAAGAAGAAGTTAATAACAAATGCCCCATAAGTTGTGAGGATTAAGGTAGATAGCAGATGCAACACTCTGACATTTAATCAATGGGAGAAGAAAATGTAAAAGGGTTAAATTAGTGCAACATTTGAATGTGAACTGGTCTGCAACAGTTGTTGATGTGAAACATGTTTTGTTTACTTGGCAATTCTTCCTCAAATACAGATGAAAATAGGAGCCTTATACCAGCAGACTCTTTAAAAATAATCTTCTGGCTAAGCTACAGCTGTGTTACCTTGTTATCAATTTTGGGGCCAGGAATGTATTTACCTGTTGAATCTTTAGACAAGATATCAATAAGCAGGAAGAGCACTTTTAAAAACTGACTATACCATGAACAGTCCTCAGGGGAACCCCAGTGAGCTGGGTGGAATTACCAGGATGCTGCATAGAGGCTAAAGTAGGCTGGAAGCAGATTAAAGAAATCATGTTTCAGTGCTTCATTGTGATAGAGTTTGTAAAGTGTTTTTCCTAAAACACTCACAAACTCTTCCTCCCGGGTACCCTGGGATTCTTTTATGGCCCTAAACGACATTTATCTTGTCCCATCCATTCAGATAACTCCAAAGATATGATTAGCTTTAAATTTCATTAATTTGTTCAACTCTAAACTTTGGCCATACTAACTATCCAGTAAATGTTTCTTGAATAAAGAAAATAATTTATTCAAAATTAAATACATAATTATGATGGCACAGGAAATTGATATATCTTCTTTGGAAAACAATAGAGAATTCATAACAAGAAATAAAATGTTCATTACCCTATGATCTTGTAATTTAGTTCTCTGAAATAATTCAACAGAAAATAAAAAAGCTCTATCCATGATGATGTTCTGTGCTGAGCAATATCATTTGAAAAGTGTAAATATTTATCAAAACAGAATTGCTGAAGTAGACTATGGCATCTCGTCATAAAGTGATGTCTATACTAAAATAAACAATTATAAAGCCATTATTGCAATATTTTACAAAACAACTTTTGACAACAACTGTAGCATACAAAAATCCCAATTATGCCATGTTAATGACTATACAAAATACATATGACAATGGATCACTACTACAAAAGAATGAACACACTTGAAAAGCTATTGACTTAGAATGGTTAAATCATGAGTATTATCCTTGACAAAAATCTTTACTATTGTTTTTTTTTTAATTTTTATTACATTGATTGGTTAATAAAATTATGTAGGTTTTAAGTATATAATTCAATAAACATCATCTGTATTGTATTGTGTGTTCACCCCCCAAAGTAAAATCTCCTTTTTCAACATCTATGACCCTTTTATCTCTATCTACCTCCCCCTTACCTCTTTCCCTCTGGCAACCACTAAACTGTTTCTGTATCTGTGAGTTTTTCTTTGTCTTGTTTGTTTGTTGCTTTTAGCTTTATATCTCACATATGAGTGAAATCACATGGTTCTCAACTTTTTCTGTCTGACTTATTATTGCAAATGGCAGTATTTCATGTTTTCTTATGACTGAGTAATATTCCATTGTATATACGTACCACATCTTCTTTATCTAATAATCTATTGAAGGACACTCAAAATGGATCAAAGACCTAATATAAAATCTTAAACAATAAATTACATAGAAGAAAACATAGGTACTGAACTCTTGGACCTTGATTTAGAGAGGATTTTATAAATTTGACCTCAAAGACAAGGGAAGTAAAAGCAAAAATAAATGAATGAGACTATATCACACTAAAAGGCTTCTGCACAGCAAAATAAACCATCAACAAAAAGAGGCAACAAACTGAATTGGAGAAGATATTTGCAAATAACACTCCAATAAGTGGCTGATGTCCAAAATATGTAAAGAACTCATATGACTCAAGAACAAAAAAAGCCAATAACTCAATTAAAAAATAGACAGAGGACCTGAACAGATGCTTCTCCCAAGAGACATGCAAATGACCAATGGACATGAGAGAAGATGCTCCACTTCACTAGCTATTAGGGAAAGGCAAACCAAAGCCACAATGAGATACCACCCAGACCTGTTAGAATGGCTATCATCAACAGGGCAAGTAATAAGTGTTAGAGAGGTGGTGAGGGAAAGGATACCTTCATACACTGCTAGAGGAAATGTAAATTGGCACAGTTGCTATGGAAAACAGTATGCAGTTTCCTCAGAAATTTAAGAATAGAATTACCATATGACTCAGCAAAACTTCATCTGGGTATCTGACCCCAAAATTTGAAAACATTTATCTATGAAGTTATATGCACCCTGATATTCATTGCAGCAATATTCACAGTGGCCAAGACATAGAAATATATAGTTTTATTTTTAACAATGAAAGAGAAATAAGAGAAGAACCTTATAATATTTCTTGTTATTCAAAATATTAAATACTAGGAACAAGAACATTAAGTACAATTGTGTGTTCATGTACCAGGTCATCAAAGAAGTAACAGAACTTATCACAGAAGTCATCATGAATGACAACTCAGTTCATTGCCTTTCTTCCTCATTAGAGCACAAGCTTTGTGAGGCACTGTGATTTGGTAGGGAGTCTTAGTATTATGTCTTAGTTAGTGCTTATCTCCTGTAAAATTTTTACAATTTTAAGAGATATGCGAATCTGTTTATTCAATGAAAATAGAGAGGCAGACTGCCTAAAACATGTCATTCACATACATTGGCTATTATCTAAAAATTCACTGCAAATTTATCTTTTTAATTTCAAGAAAGGACATACTTAAACTGTTGTCTGTCATTTACAGCTGGAATTTCCTAAGAGCTGGCTCTGATAAGGAGAATTATCTTAAAGTGGAATGTGAAGTCAGAAAACACTGTCAGTAGAAGGAATACCAAAGATATATTTTGCTTATTTTACAACCATGTGAGGTCTAGTTCCTTTGATTTGAATCTGTTCTATTAGTAATTCAGTTCTAATATAATGTGTAATAAACAAGCTACCCTAAAACCATCATTCAAACCAATATGGGACCCTCAATTACTTAAATATGTATTGTACATTGTAGCATTAGGCTTACAGATGAACATCGGTTAATATTGAGTATTTATAGATGGGCAGGAATGTAAATTGGTACAGCCACTATGGAAAACAGTGAAATTTCTACAGCATATCTAAGACAAAGTGACAATCTTTGAAATCTTTTGCTTATTTAAATTCACCGCACAAAGAGCCGTAGTTTTCAGCCCTAAAGAAATTTGAGGTCTAGAAAGAGCTCAGAGATGAAACTTTAATTTTACAAATGAACAAATGGAGGATCAAAGAGGTCAAGCAATCTATTCAAAATCAAATATTAGACTCCATGTCAATGACACTTTCTCATACACCATCAATGAATTCCTGAATGATGTCTCTGAAAGATGATCAAATTCAATGTTATAAAAGAAAGATTTGATTGTGCTTATAAAATTATGCGTGTTAAGGCAAGGAAAACCTCCTTCTCTGAGAAAAGATAAAATCCACTCAAATTTTCTTCATAGCTTTATAGTCACACCAATGATCATTTTGGAACTAGGAGTTACAATAAAAATATGTTTTTAAAACCTTTATTTAACCAAAAATATAACTTTCCCTCAGAATTTTATTTGTAGATTTTATTTACATGGGATTCCTTTTGGGAATTTTAAGCTTTAGTAAAGTCTCTTCCCAATGTCTATCTATATTGCTACACAGAAAAAAAAAGAGAAAATTGTTTAAAAAAAATAAAACAATTTCAATAGCTTCACACCTCTTAAAACCTCTGTGTCTGGGAAGATAAAATGAAACTAATTTCTAGCAGTCAGCTTTGAAAGTCATCCTTCTAACATGCAAATTCTTTGATTTCTAGTGGTCACTGATTGAAAATAGAACACATTGTATAATTTACAAACTAAAGACATAGCTAACTCATTTCAAAAGATTACTTTGAAGACATTTATTTAGAATCATTTCTGATGTTCAAAGAAATAATATCCACATGGAACTTGGGCACATATTTCTCTACCAACAGGATAATTTGCTACAAGCAATTACAGAGCATACATTTAATGTAATACCACCTTTTGAATTTTCAGACAGTTAAACTAGTTTCTCTCGTCAGTTGCAAAGGTGTGAGGTACAGCGACATTTAAGACCTATTAAACATAATGACCCTTCCTTCTTGTTAAAGAAAACTAGAGGACAAGTTCCTTAATAAGACTACATTGAAAAAGATGAAGGACAACTAAAGACAAATAATTTGCAGAAAATATAGTATATGAAAATGAAAATCTTTGAATTCTTAGATCTGTCTCTACAGTTTCAACCATTTTTCAGATAATTTGTATAGGTCATATCAAACTATGTCTGAACTAGCTGACTGGCTTTCAGTAACAGTATAGACTTGATAGTTAAAATTTTGATTTTGAGGTAACTTAGAAATAAGTCATTTCTAAGCATTAATTTCTAAATTATTAATTTTTAAAATGAAAAAGATAAAAACTAAAGTACTTATTTCTTTTATGATGCTTTGTATTTTCAACCACAGAATATTAGATAAATATGATTTATAAAAATTAAACAAAAATATGGCTATAAAGATTTTAATTTTTTCTGAATTTATGAAGTTAATAATTTTTAATCTACTTCTAGTTTAGCTAGCCCTTCAAAATATAAAAATGTAGCATTAATAGGAATATACAAAAAGAAAAATTTGTTTCCAATAAGTTTAGAATATTCTGGGTTAACATTAAACAAGCTTGTTTACTTCAGGATGTTTCTACAACTTTTGAAATGCTAATTTCTGTCATGAATCTGTACTCCCAGTATATTATAACATTTCCCCAAGAATATTTAACCATAAGTCACCTTTTCTTATGAAGCATCACTGTAGAGTAGAATTTACAGAAAACATGACAGTGAATACAGATTTAATTACTAATCACAGAGTGACTTTTTTCAGTCTTTATGTTTCTTGGAAACATCAGATAAAATATGAAAAATTACATATAGGGGTGACAGAATTACTTCTGCTACGACAAAAAGAATCCAATTAGTTTGATTAAGATATAGTGAGTTTGAAGGAAAAGCACAACATAACATAAAGATATTGTATCCAACAAACCACTGGTTAAACAAAAATGGAATTTAAACTATCAGACCAGGAAATACAGATTAGGAAGATATTTGTATTGATGAAGCAATTTAAACCTCTTCCAACTCCTATTCCCATGCTTCCAGTAATCCTGGCACCCATAAATAACCAACTTATTATTTCAAGTACCTACCAGCAGTTTGTCCTATCCTCATTCTCTCTTACTGGGCATTACTGCAAACTTACCTCCTCAAAATATAATAGTCATCAATTCAACCAGAAAACATAAATGTCTTCCTCTTACCCATCAAATCACTTATAAACTCACATCCCTGCTAGTATTTCCATTACCTATTCCTGTATAGGAAGTAAAAATGATACTTTTACCCTTCTGAGTTCTTAGCTGATACCCTTATAATAAAAGACAGAGTTATAAGAGAAAATAAATGGAAGTTTATTAACATTATACTGCACATATATACATGGGAGATAGCCAGGGAAAATGATCCCCAGGGTGGCTTAGCATTCAGGATTAAAAACCATCTTAATAGGAAAAGGAGAGGGGACATAGCCTTCTGTGGGGAGAGCAAACGATTTTTAGGAAAGATGAATAGGCCCTTTGTAGAATAGATAGGAGGTCTGATAGTTTATGAAAAAGTTTGTCTGAGTGTGGTGTCAGCTTCTAGTCTCCTCTTCTATAATAAGAGTCAATCCTCCCTAGTTAATTAAACTCCCAGGGACAGAATCTATGACAACTAAGTCTCTTCTAGAGGATTTTTCTTTAGGTAGATAAGAGGAATTTTGTGAAAGCCTCTCCCTGTATTTGCTGTTTTCCAAGATCCTACAGCTCAAAATTATCAATATACTAAAGAAACATATTTTGGGGTGGCCTGTTCTGCTACCCTTCACTTGTCCAATTATCTATTCAAAGAGATATTTGGTCAAATTCCCCTTTATAGGCCTGAAAGTCCTTAATTATCACAATAAATTTTATAATTGTTTTCTCTCCTTTGGGACAAAAAAGATTGAAATAATTTATGACTATTAACAATGATTCCCAAGTCACATAAAAATCTGTGAGCATTTAACTTCTAAAGATGTACTTCATGTAGCTCTGATAAATGAACTTTGTAATAATTGCAAAATCTTTGTGTGAAATTGCTATTAAAAATTTCTACCAGCTTGTAGTGAAGGTAATTACTGAAAGAGCCACCTGCTCACTGAACTTTCCTTTTATGAGCTAATGCTTGTGATTGGACATCATTGCTGTCAATCATTTCCACAACAGAGGAGGTTAAAGAAAGGGCCAGCATGCCCTTTCCCTTGAAACAGCAAAACACTGCATATGTACTCTCCCCGAAATGAAAGTCCCAACTCATGCTTTATAAGTCAGACAGAAAAAATTGAGATCCTTATGATTTCATTCATATGTGTGATATAAAACTGAAAGCAACAAATGAACAAAGCAAACAAACAGAAACTCATAAACACAGACGATCGTTTAGTGGTTGGTTACCAGAGGGAAAGAGAGGGGAAGGTAGATTAGGGTAAAGGGAGTTAAATATATGGTGTGGGAAGGAGATCTGACTTTAGGTACTGAACACACAATGCAGTATATAGATGATATATTATTGAACTGTGCACTTGAAACATATAATTTTATTAATCAATGTCACCCAAAAAATTTTAATTAAAAAAATAAAAGTCAAAAACTAAAACCAATTTAGCAACATCTGAAAACTGCACAATAACCTTTGATGCATGTGATAAAAAGAAGAAAAGAATTTAGTCTTGTAGTTTTTTCTATTTTTAATTTTTGTCTCATTTCTTATATTTAAAAAATGAACAAAAAGAAACAAACAAAAAAACTCTGAAATTAGGGTAAGTCAGGTGAAGAGAGTCACCCTGATTTTGACCAGGATCTAGTATAGTACACAGTGTCTCACTTTCACTCTAAGCCAATTCTAGAAGAAAAATAATTGGGGTAATTTCTCTGGACTCCAAACTTTTGAAGTTATTTCAGTATTAAGATCATATACCCTCAAATGTAAAAAATCTTTTATGTATTAATTCAGTATGCTAACCCATCAAATCCTCAAGACAGTTCTGCAAGATTTCTACCATTGCCTCAGCCTTCTATCTTAGCAGTGGCATTGAGTTCCTTTCTTTCCGTTCTCTACTAAAATGACCAAGCAAACGAGATCATATTCTTCTGGCCCTGAAACAGGGAGGGCTGGCTTGGGAGTCTAAAATTTCCTGAATTCCTAACAAAGGACCTTGAAACCAGTTATAACCTTGACCAGTTTGCAAATTCATTTATATCTCCAGCAACTTTTTAAGCTATCCACTTCCTTTTAAGTGCCCTTATTCTACTATCTAGTTCTCACAATCGGACCACTCCTTCAAGTGGCAATTCCATCATACCTCTTCCTAATCTCTCCAGTTCACATTGGCTTTTCTCTGTTTTGTTATCCTGTTGCACTTAGAGTTCTTTCTACTAAATTTATTGTTTGTTTTATAATTTTCTTATTTTTTTCTTTTATCCAAATTTCTTCAAACCAGCTTTAATGATTACCCAGTTGTTTTGTCTGTTATTTCTTCTTTCTTTACTAGATTATAAGCTCCTAGAAAAAAATCTAGATCTTATCTCCCCAGAGTGCAAGGAGACCACTACTTAGTCAAAATTTCTTGGTAGGACAATGGTAGAAAATTGATGTTGTCATCTTAGTCACTGGTATTGATTCATTGGCATATTATATCTGCCTTACCACTTCATGACCAGTACACACACTATCCCTCTATTTGGAATACTGCTTACCCCACATCTTGTGTAGCTAAACACTCCTTACCCTTCAAGTCTCCTATTAGGTCTTACTTCATCAAGAAAGCATCCCTTAATCACCAAACCCATTTCTTTGCTATAGCATTTTTCACAATTATAGTAGAATAATTGGTAATTAGTTAATTACTGCTACTCAGTGGTTCTCAATAGTGGGTGATTTTGTTCTTCCAGAGGACATTTGGCAATGTCTGGAGTCATGTTTGATTGTCACAACTGGAGTAAGGTAAGGTTGATGTTGACATCTAGAGGGTAGAGGTTAGGGATGCTGCCAAACAATCTGCAATGCATAGGACAGCTGCTCACATACACAAAAAATCATCCAGCCCAAAATGTCATTACAGCCAATGTTTAGAAATCCTGCCTAGCTCAATGGCATAACATTACACTAAATGTGTGCTTTGACGTGAACCCTCCAGCTACTGAAAATATTATAAGACTCAGCTGTTATAAAATTCTGAGATATTGAAGATGTTATCTACCACATTGAACATTGTTCCCTTTGAGAAAAGAAAAAAAGTTTTTTTTCCTCAGGAAAAGTCATACTTTTTATTCAATAAATCTTTTAAATTATTGTTTTTCTCTATTTCTTTGGCTGCTAGAAGATTAGAGCCAAATTTGCTCCTACCTATGACAATAATATATGACTGTATGATATTAATTTCTACTAACATTACTGGCTTTATTATTTTCCTATTTTTGTTTCTTTTTATTCAAATTTCTTCAATTTTTTCTTTCCTTCTGTCAAACATATACAAATCTAGTTTTTAATAGAGCAACATTCTTATACCAGTTCCTCATCAAGCTCCACGCTGAACAGCTCATCATTAAACAATATGCTTTGGATTAATACAGCTTTCAGAGGAAGAAATAAGAGAATAATTTTATTAATATTTGCAGTGTTATACAATAACAATAGACTATAAAGTGACCTAGAAAGTTAGTGTGAAGGAAAAGTTTATTCAAAGAATTTAAAATGCATTGTCTAAGTTTACACAATAGCACTAATATTGTACCTAAGTATCTAGACTTCCTTTTTGGGGGGAAGCTATTTTCATAAATTGGCAATAATACAAATGTCTGTTGCCATGTTCTTTGGGTACTGCAGATTTGAGAGCAGTACCAAGACTACCATTTAAGAAGTGCACATTTTAAACTTTGAGGTGCCTGTGATTTGTGCAGGAAGAACATCATGGAATGTAACACCTACAACTTCAGAGTTCCGTTGCCTCTACAGCTACTTTTCCAGCAGAAAACAACTAATCAAAATGCTGTTGTTTTCTACAACATCCTTGGGAAAAATAATTGCTTTAAATTCATAGATTAGTATCTGTTTTGAGAGAGAAGCAAATTTAACTACCTCTTAGGGATTCTGGTTGATAAATCACTCTTTTTAAAGAGGCTCACATTAATCCCTTATCAGATATGTGATTTGCAAATATTTCCTCCCATTCCATAGGTTGCCCTTTCATTCTGCTGATACTTTCTATTTGCTGTGCAAAAGCTTTTTGGTTTTATGTAATCCCACTTGTTAATTTTTGCTTTTGTTGCTTTGCTTTTGATGTCATATAGATAGATAGATAGATAGATAGATAGATAGATAGATAGATAGATAGATTAGATATAGATATAGATATAGATATAGATATAGATATAGATATAGATATAGATATAGATATGATATATATATCATTGTCAAGACTAATTCCAAGGAATTTTTTAAATTTTTTATTTTATATTAGTTTCAGTGCCAGAAGGTGCTAGAGTAATTGGGAGAATAAACTCGTAAAGTATATAAATGTTTAACCAATGTACCATATAACAAAGAATTTTTTCTCTATGGTTTCTTCTAAGGGTTTTATGGTTTCTGGATTAAATATTTAAAAATTTAATCCATTTTTGGATTAATTTTTGTGCATAGTTCAGTTTCATTCTCTTGAAGAAACTATCTATTCCCATTGAGTATTTTTGGCTCTCTTGTCAGAGATTAGTTGACTGTATGTGGATGGGCTAATTTCTTGGCTCTCAATGCTGATCCACTAGTCTACATGTTTTTATGGCAGTATCACACTCTATTGATTACTATAGCTTTGTAATAGTTTGAAATCAAGAAGTGTGATTCTTCCAGCTATGTTCTTTTTTTTTCAGGATTTCTTTAGATGTTTGAGATCTTTTGTGTTTCCAAACAAATTTTAGAATTGTTATTTCTATTTCTGTAAACAATTTCATTGTAATTTTGATAGGGATTTCATTGAGCCTATAGATGGCTTTGGATAATATTGGCACTTTAATAATATTAATTCTTCCAATCCATGACACAAGATATTTGTCTATTTGTTTATGTCTTCTTCCATTTCTTTCATCAAAGTTTTACAGCTTCATTGTACAGATCTTCTATTTCTTTCATTAAATTTATTCCTATTATTCTTTGATACTATTGCAAAAGAGACTGCTTTATTTCTTTTTTAGAGAGTTATTGTTAGCATATAGAAATGCAACTAATTTCTGTGTGTTGCTGGTACCCAATAGGTTCTTCATTGAACTTCTCATGTTCATGCATTATTTTCTTAATTTCATTTACTTGTCTATGTATACTTATAGTTCACTGAAGAGGATTATTTTGAATTCTTTGTCAGACAGTACATAGATCTTCATTATGTTAGCATCATTATTGGAGCTTTATTAGTTTTTTGGGGGGTGTCATCCTTAACTGACTTTTTATGATTCCTGATTCCTTGCATTTGTAAGCAGTCTTCTGTTCCAGACTTCATAGGTTCACTTCAGCCAGAAAAGACTGTCACCAATCAGCTCAGTTTGGGGTATTAGACAGGTTAGTTGTCAGGATCTGTGGACAGGCAGGGCTTGCTACTAGGGTCTCTAGTTGGGCAAGGTCACTGCCTATGCTGTGGGGGTGGGGGGCGGGGTGGGGGCAGAGAGTGGTACCATTGGCTGGGCTCCACAGTTGGGTGGGGCTGCAGTCTGGGTTCTGTTTTCAAGTGGGGCCACTGGGCGACCTCCTGGATTAGCCAGGGCTGCTGGTTGTATTCCATGGTCAAGTGGGGCCACTAGTTCAGCTCTGCAATCACCTCTGGTCAGGAGAAGTCACAGACTGTGTTCTCTGGCAGGGTGGTAACACAGGTTAAACTTTGTGATTTAGTGGGGCTATGGGCTTGCCTCTACAATTGCTCCTGCCCAAGTGAGGTCTCAGGCTATGCTCTTCACTTGGAATGCCTCTGGTAGGACCCATGTTTAAGTGGGGCCACAGAGAGGGCTTCGCTTTCAGACAGGGCTTCAGGCTGTACTTTGTGTTCAGATGGGGCCACAGACTGTGCCCCAGAGTTAGGCAGGGCTACAAGCTGTGCTTTGCAATAAGGTAGGCCATTTGCTGTGCTCTGCTGTTAGGCAAGGTCACTAGCTGGGCTTTCTAGTTGGGAGGGGCCTCCAATTGTATCTGGTGCTAGAGATTGTGATCCATGTTCAAGTGGGGTCTTTGTCCAGGTTCCCATGTCAGATAGAACTACAGGCTATGCTCTGTGATTGGGTGCGGTCACTGGGTGGGCCCCTTTCTTGGGAAAGGTTGTAGGTTGTGTTCAACAATCAAGTAGGGTCATGTTTCAGGCTCTGCTGCAGGTAGGGGCTGAAGGCTGGGCTCCCAACCTGCCCAGTGTCACTGTTCAGGCTCCTGTGTTTTGTACTTAATAGTTGGCCTGAGCTGCTGGCTTGACTCCCTGCCAAATAGAACTATAGAATGTGCTCTACAGCTGCCCAGGTTTTCTGGCCAGGCTTCCTAACCGGGCTGGACTAGAGGATATACATATATACTCAATAGTTGGGAGAGACTGTGAATTTGTTTCCCTGCCCAGGCAGATGTATAGAATGGGCTCCAAAGCAAATATGGTTCACTACCTCGAGATAGGCAGAGTCATAGTTGGGATTTCTGTTCAGGTGCCTCTGAAGGCAGGAATGTGGTCTGCCAGGATCTGAGAGCTGGTGTCTATAAATCCCGTCCCTTTCTCTGTCTCTATCTGATTGCCAGTATTTGAGCCCCACACATTCCCCCAGTGGTTCCTGTGGGGCAAGACCTGAGTGGGTTTTCTGGAAAGTATCCTATAATGCTGGTGGAGCTGGATGTCCACCTTGGGCTCTCTTTGTCCCACGAGAGAATGTATAGGCCCAGAGGGGCCCTCTTGGTGTGGCATTGTGCCAGCCTGAGGGAAGGACAATGAAATCAGTGTGTATTACCCTTCTAATGCAGTTCTGCCCAGATTCTATAGTACAGGGGTGATTCAATATCATGGTCTACTCATAAAAACAAAATAATAAGCCCTTTCACTTATAAACCCAAACCAACCAAATAAAAAATATTGTCAAAACTCCCTTCATCATATAGAGTAAAAACTTAGATGTAACTTAAAATGAAATCAGCTTTCACAGTTTCTGTGAATAAGCAGAGAATAAAAACATAAATGAAATAAATTAAATTTTCTTTTTTTCTAAAAATAGTTGCATATTTTGTTGCAAATGGTTATTTCTAGGAAGCTAAAATGTTGATTACAAAAATGAAACACAAGTTTGAAATTTTACTTTTGACCATCAACCACCATCCAGGTTTAATTGTTTTCTTTTCAGAAATGAAGATACATATAAATTATACATATTTTGTCTCCCCAGTAGAACTTTTAGGTCATATTGCTACTAAGAAAAGTGTTCTTTCTGACATAATTCCACATATACATGGTATAAGATCTTGTCATAGTCATTTCTTTATATCTTTCATTCTTAGAAAAGGATCCTCAAAGAATGTCTACCAAGCAAAATGGAATTGAAAATCTCAGGCCTAAAATAAAGCTGAAAAGCTAAACATAAATGTAACTGCTCTGAAGAAAGTATATATATATTTTTGCATGAGCCACACACTACAAATAGCTGGCATTTTAGGAAATACAACGAAAAGTTTTCTCTCTATTTCTCCTTCAGCTATGTTTCCATGTAAGCTTGTATTGCATACTTTAAGAGTGGGTTAGCACTTTTGTTATTAACCCCATTTTTCAAGAGTTTATAACATTGTTGAAATTTCTTTTCTACCTTTCTTACTTGATATTACCAGAAAATTCAATTATATGCTTGGAAACTTGAAAAGACTCATTTTAAGTGGGTTTTTTTTTAAATTTCTTTTTTACTATTTTATATTGAAACAAAAATAAACTTCTCTTTCAACAACACAGGGACTAAAATTTCAACACTCAACAGAAATAATCAGGCTTATTTTATTCTCAATATATCATCAAACTCTTTTCTATTTTAAAGAAATAATTTAAGCAAAACAAGAAGACTGAAGAGTGACTTCAAAATTTTTTTATTCAATAATTTTATTAAATAATTTTTTATATTAAAAAGCTTTCCATTATCTTTCATTTCTTCTGTTTGAATGGCAAGATTGTTGAACTAACTTAGTATTATAAAAGAGAATGATACAAAATAAATGTGATGTCAACAGTTTCTGAAAGATCCACAACAGATTTCTGAAACATTTACTGATAGCATTTTTGACACTCTAGAATTATAAAATATAATTTACATATAATGTTATATATTCAGTTTTAATAACTAGAAGAGCTTTTTTCCCACATGTAAAATATTATTTGTATAAGTATATTTGATTATTATGACTAGGGAATCTTTTATCCCTTTAATGTGTTATAATAATATAATTGAATATTACCAATGTGCATATAGAAAAGGGAAAATATCCATTTATCCATTTAGACTACAATAATAAATTAAAAACAGAAAAATATCCTTTTCACATTTGTTTGTGTAATGCCTTATGTTTCATGCAGTTATCACAGGGGTGTCTAAAGTTAGTATGGAACAGGAAATAAAGACTAATGGGAGACTTCTGGTCAAGAGGGTGGAGTAGGTGAATGCTGTGCTCACCTCCTCTCACAACCACATTGAAATTACAACTAAATTATAGAACAACTGCCCTTGAGAACCACCTGAAGACTAGATGAACAGAAGTCCTATAACTAAAACTTAAATAAGAAGCCTTGTTGAGACTGGTAAAAGTGGCAGCAACTCAAAATGGGCTAGTTCCACAACCATGCATGATGGTTAAGATTTGGGATTGGTATTCTCAGCTTCAGAGGTACCCCCTGAGAAGTGAGGAGTTCCAGCTCTATACTGAGGTCCCCAGCTCAGGGTTCCAGTGCTGGGAAGAGAAGTCCTCACAACATGCGGCTGTGAAAATCAGCAGGGATTCTGCCTGGGTGAAAGAGGGGGCTGCTGTAGACCCAGGCATCCTCTTAAAGGGCTGGCACGCAGACTCATTTGCTCATAAACACTCATCTTAATCTCTGGTGAAGGAACAGCCCCTCAAAAATCTCCAGGGACATACAGAAAGAAACTGATTTATCTGACTACAGGGCAAGAGCTGGAGGGATAGCTCTCATTAGTGGCCACAGGTGCCATTGTTTCTTTGTTGAGCCCTCCCCACACACAGCTGGAACGCCCTGGCAGACACCAAATCTGAGTCTCCACTAACCTTATGAACATGGTTCTCATCCATCCTGGTAATCCCAGACCCTGCCCACCCAACTCACACACTGACCCAAATTTCTTTTAGCAGCTGTTCCTTATAAGCTACACCCATGGTTAGGAATTTCCTAAAATCTCTCAAAAATACACAAACCCCAAATAGCAGTATCTGGCTTCAGCATGCCCTATACTTCTTACTAAGGGGCACCAATACTGGCACTAGTGACAGCTGGCTTCAGTTCACAGCATTGCCTCTCCCAGGCACCTCCAAGCTCAGAACAGGCAGCTACCAACCTCACGTCACTTTGTAGCTCCTACCAGGAGTTCATAGACTGGGCACAAGCAGTGGCTGACCTTGGCCTGTATTGAATGAAGCCCCTCCCAAGAGGCCCCAGAATCAATAAGCCTGGTGACTGGCTTCAGACTACACCAGAGCACAACCTAATTAGCACCACAAATGACACACACAAGGGTAGATTCAGCCGGCACCAGAGTCCTGCTAAGTAAAACTCACTCTAGGGGGTTAGTTCCCCACATAACAGCTCATCCACTGAAGTCACAGCTGGTCAGCCTCAGGGTCAATTCCACCCATTGACATGACAACAGCAATCAAAGCTCAACTACAACAGAAGGGCACACATAATTCACCCAAGGGACATTTCCAGAGCACCCAGCTCAGGAGACCAAGGAATGTGTACCACTGGGTCTCACAGGACACCTAATACACAAGGTCCCTAACCTAGAGAAGGAAATAGACATATAAGTCCAGAGAGTACACAGAGTTCTAAACAATGAACCTGAAAAGGACCACATCATGACACATCATAATCGTAATGCCAGAGGTTAAAGACAAAGAGAAAATCTTAAAAATAGCAAGAGAAAAACAGTTAGTTACATACAAGTTAGCTCTCATAAGAGTGTTAGTTGATTTCTCAACAGAAACTTTGAATACCAAAGGGATTGCTATGAAATCTTCAAAGTTATGAAAATTAAGAACCTAGAACCAATATTACTGTACCCAGCAAGGCTACCATTTAGAATTAAGAGGCATATAAAGTTAAGGAGACAAGAAAAGCTAAAGGAGCTCATCACCAACAAAGTGTTATAAGAAATGTTAAAGAAACTTCTTTAAGAACAACAACAACAACAACAAAAGATCAAAACTATAAATAATAACATGGCAATAACTACATACTTATCAATAATTACTTCAAATGTAAGTGGATTAAATGTTCCAATCCAAAGACATAAGGTGGCTGAATAAAGAAAAGACCCCTAATATGCTGCCTACAAGAGACCCACTTCAGATGTAAAGACACACACAGACTAAAAGTAAAGAGATGAAAAAAGATACTTCACACAAGTAGAAAGTTAAAAAAGCTGTGTAGCATTACTTATACCAGATAAGATAGACTTTAAAATAAAGGCAATAAAGGAGACAAAGGAGGACATTTCATATACAATAACCAAGACAAGAAAGCAACCTAAGTGTCCATTAACGGACGATTGGATAAAGATGTCTTGCATACATACATACATACATGCATGCATACATACATACAATGGAATTTTACATACATACACACGTACACACATACATACACACATACATACATACATATATACATATAATGGAATATCACTCAGCCATAAGAAAGAATGAAGTCTTACTATCTGCAACAACATGCATGGACCTAGAAGGTATTATACTAAGCGAAATAAGTCAGGCAGAAAAATACAAGTACCATTTGATTTCATCTATATGTGGAATCTAAAAAACAAAGTAAACAATCAAAAAGGAAACAAACTCATAGATACAGAGGACAAATAATTAATGGGTGCCAGATAAGAGTCAAGTTGGGCAACTAGGTGGAAAAGGCTAAGGGATTAAAGGTTAAAAATTGTCATTTACAAAATAGTCATGGATATGTAAAGTACAGCAGAGAATATGGTCCAATAATATTTTAATAACTATGTATGGTGCCAGGTGGGTACTAGACTGACAGTGGGGGTATCACTTTGTAAGTTATATAAATGTCTAACCTCTATACTATACATCCAAAACTAATACAATATCGAATATCAACTATAATTGAAAAAAATTAAAATAAAAAAAAGCTATGGCAGAACCAAGTTTAACTTATAAGTTTAAAATCAGATATTAATTTAAAAATTCAAAATATTCTCAGTGCTCCAAACTCTCACAAACAAAAACAAACAAAAAAAAGAGAATAATGGTTGTGATGGTTAAAGAGAGACAGGCTGGTCTTAGTAATTGTACCGTTCACTATGTCACTGGTACAGTAAACAATATGAATCTTATTAATTATATTAAATTTAATATCTGATTAGCAAAGATTTCCTCATTTTTGTTATAGTTTGAGATTACATACTGGGACTCTCTAGCTTCAAGAATTGTGCTGTTATTATAATTGGTTTAGTAGTAGTAGTTAATATTATTACTATTAGTAGTTATTATTATTAACATTATTTGAAGTACCAGATATGAAAAACTACAAGTGTTTTGCTTTGGGCATTAATTATTCCCATATTAAGAGCAATACTTTGAGTAGATTTCTCAGAATTACACCTTAATCTCAACAAATTTCTGTCCTCTTCATTCATAATTGATAACTAATACATATCCAAATTAAAGCTTTGGTCTAGTCTAGGTCATCGTATCTTTAGGACATATTATATTCTTTTTTTTTTTAATCTTTTTGTAGTTGAAAGAAAAGTTACAGGTAGAATGTGAATTTTAAAGCATAATCCATTACATGTTTTCATTTTGCTACAGTGGTTTCAGAATTAAACATAGAAAACAGATGATATATTATTACTTCTATTCTAAGTTTCAGGAGCTGCTGGCTGAACCAAGAGTGCCTGGGAAAAACTAAACTTTAGTCTAAAGAAATTCAATTAAAATCGCAGAGCAAACTAGTTTGTTTCCAATAGCAAACTAAAGGTATTTTATCATTGCCGCATAAGACTAGAGGAATCAAACTCACCATGAAATTCAAAGATCAATTTAAAATACATTATGAAACAACAAAATCTCTTTTTGTCTGTCATTTAAAACCTGGCAGTGGTAACGTCTTTTGTTTCAATTATATGTCTAAGTTGAATTTATATAGCACAAACACACAGCAAGTAATCTCTCCTGAGAGCTCTGTGAAAGCTGACAAAATCGTTTCTGGGGTAAAATACTTTTTTTTTTTTCCCATGAAAAGCCTCTCTTAGTAAGTTATATATGCTTGAAAAAGTTGTTTATAGATTTTTTAAAAATCCAATAAGAATTGGAAAAGTGCAACAGAGCAGCATTAGACTCAAATCAAAATTTCTCAGAAGTATTGACTAGCGATACATTTTTATTGAACCATTTTCGAAGATGAGTCTTCGGTAAAAACCACTAGTTTAATTTAATCAATAATAGGATTAAAATGGTTTAGAATCTAATGAAGTAAAACCTAAAAGTGATTGGCTATTTCGTAGAAGTATTTTGAATACAGTTAATATATTCTGCTCTGTTTTTGATATCACTACACTATCTAATAATAATAATAAAAAAAAATTACAGGGTAAACATTTTTAGCAAAACCTAAATTATAATAGTTTTAGTATCTTTACCTTAATTTGCTTGACCTCTGTTAATAATTAATATGAAACTATAAAATTCCATGATTCTTATAATATTTAACTCCCTCAATTATCTTTAATGACTTTCAGTTATAATTTTGTAGGTAAATTCAAATTTTGAAGTCTATATTTAATTTAAACAATACAACTGAACTGACCTAAGATGCTTTACCAGTCAAGCATGGAGTCCAGACAAGCTTCATCTATGAATCAAACATTTGCTATTTACTGCATAAAACAAGAGCTATGGAGTACCCTGTGGCTTCTGGACAATATATAAACCATATCATATGAAAGATGTATTTTCAGTCTGTTCTTCATGCTATCTCCACACTGCTCCATAATCTATCCTAGCATTTGCCAAAATATTTTTAATGGCTTATTCTTACTCTTCACATTTTTCATATGGTTTTATTGTTTTTTTTTTTAACTAGAGCAGTACATACTCAGTAAAAATTCAAACAGAATGAATTAAAACAAAAATTTCATCGTTCCCTCAGTTCTTTACCTTTCTTACTACATTTTCAGATCATTCCTTTGATCATCGTTTTTATTTTACTTCAAATAGCAAACACAGCTGAATTCTGATCAAAATCTTTCAATATACTTGGAGAGATATCTGATTATTCATAAGGTTTTATTTGGCTGGAAAATACACGGTTGTTTGAATTAAAAGTGTTCCTGTCTAAGAACATTCTTATAGAACTATCCCTGTATTTGATTTTGGTGCTGTGGTGGTCTTCAGCTTCTATCAGTGGTATCTATTTGGCCAGCATCTTCTCAACCATCTGGTCGTTTAACAGTGTTTAACCATTTGTTCATTCTTAAATTGTCCTCTCAGTTGCCATCTATCACATGCTAGTTCACTTACTACCTCTTTGTTCTTTCTTTGTTACTTTGTTTAACTTCTAGGCCTGCTTCCACCTCCAAAGTCTAGATTTCTCCGGGGATTTTTATCTCTACTATTCTCTTTTATTTTGAATTTTTATGAGTTTATTTGAGTCAAACTGTTACATTGACAAGAAGCAAGAGCATTCAAATTTTGCTCCTTCTACTATTCTCTTTTCTCTCTGTACTGATCATTATAAATTTGTCTCGGTTCTCCAAATATCATCTCTATTGATCAGGCAACCAAATACATAACTCTAGCCTTAGTCTCTCATGAAAGAAATAGCCCAGCCTTCTTTTCCACCAGCATCACTTACAAGTAGTCAGGAAGCTCTGCCAAATCTATTACCTAAAGACACCTAGAATCCATTTCTTCTTATATAATATCCTCCCACTATTAACAGTTATTTTGTGCCCTACTTACATCCCTACTCTTATTATAATCGCCATGTCTTCCCTGTCTCCTATCCCAGAATGGCAAATTGCTTCTGTCCACTGTGTCAATTGATTGGTAGTAGAAGCCCAGAGTGCTACCTTGAGAAAGATTCTAAGGTCACTTTTGGACTCAGTAGGAGTTCTATCTCAGATTAGTGAAGTCAGCCCTATGGCACTGCTCCAATCATCTTCTTGATCACTGTCAGAGTGTTTTTTCTTAAATCAAGGAGCAGTATGAGAATGATCATTTTACGGCACAACTCAAATCAGATTATCTTTCTGTTCTAAAATTTTCATTTGTACCCAACTGGCAAATTAAGTTTCAGCTCTTTGAAAGCTGTCATTCAAAGTTGCCCAGCGATCTTGTTTCAAACATCCTTTATTGCTTCTGTCCCACTCCATCCCCTTATGTTTAATTACACTACTATTTCTTACACATTATTGTATTTCTCCTTATATATACTTTTATTCATACATAGCTATTGGTTCAAACCATACTCACATATTAAAGTCCAGCCAAATGCCACTTCCTTTATCTGATTTACCCAAAAAATTCAGGCACTAATAACAAGTCCCTCTTCAGCTCTCCAATGGCCTTACATTTTTTTTTTTTTTCTTTCCTGGCACACATTCTATTCGGCTATTGTTATCCATCACTTTGAGAAACATGTCTTTCTCATCTATGGATTCCTTCAGACTTAAGACATTTCAACATAGTATGGGTTCAATAAATCTCAGTTTAATAATGGAGTCTCATGAAGAATTCATAAAATTATTTGAATCAGCATATATTTATAACTTTAGCAATCCAGTACATTTTTTTATATTCTTTTTTCCTTTGTATAAATGGTATATTTTGTAACAGCAAAAAAAGTTAAGTTTGAGATTATCAACTAAGCAATGCTATAGTCAAAAGAGAACAAAGCAATAGATAAATCTCTGTTTTAACATACTGTAGGTATTACAATTTATTGTTGTTTTGAAGCCAAATACCGCAATGTGCTTTTCCAGATTTTGGAATGTATTTGAATGGAAAAATAGTGTGCATGCACACACACATATACACAAATAAACCTACTATCACCACTAAGTCTTGACTAAATTTTATCAATTGTTCTTAGATATCTTAATGCTGGGGCTATAATTTAGTGCATGAAAATTCCAACCTTGCTAAGAATGAAATGTATGTGAAAACCCTGGCGATGTTTCTGATGTACTTCATGGATGATATAAGCCTGTGAGAATGATCTAGAGTATTGCTAATCAAAGTATGGTACATGGACCAGCAGCATGCTACAACCCAGGGGCTTTAGAAATGCAGTATCTCAGCACCCACCAAAGTTCTACTATAACAGAATCTGTATTTTAACAAGAGTCCTATGTGATTCACACATGGATTAACATTTGAGAAGCACTGGTCTAAAAAACAAAATCACCTTAGAGCAAAACAAACGAGAGTTGGATTTAAAATGGGTAGGAAATCTGAATAAACATTTTCCAAAGACATACACAGGTAAATAGGTACCAAAGATGCTCAACATCACTATTTATCAGATAAATGCAAATCAAAACCACAATGATATATCACCTCACACCTATGTGAATAGCTATCACCAAAAAAGATGAAAAAACAAGTGTCGGAGAAAATGTAGTGAAAAGGGAACGCTTGTGCACTGTTGGTAGAAACATAAATTGAAGCAGTTACTGTGGAAAACAGCATGAAGGTTCCTCAAAAAATAAAAAAATATATAACTACCTATGATCCAGCAATTCAACTTTTAGGCATTTATCTGAAGAAAACAAAACACTAACTTGAAAATATGTGGTCCCCCACGTTCACTACAGCATTATTTATAATAGCCAAAATATGAAAACAACCTAAATGTCCATCAATGAATGAATAGATTAAAAATGTGGCCTCTCTCAATCTCTCTCTCTCTCTCTCTCTCTCTCTCTCTCTCTATATATATATATATATATATATATATATATTATTACATATATATACATTTATTATATATTATATATCATATGTATTATAATGGAATATTATTCAGCCATGAAAAAGAATAAAATCTTGCCACTTTCAATACCAGGGATAGACTTTGAGAACATTATGATAAGTAAAATAAGTCAGAGGAAGATAAATACCCTATGATCTTGCTTATATGTGGAACCTAAAAAAACAAAATGAGCTAACCCAAAGGTACATAGAAGATTGATTTGTGGTTGACAGAGGTGGGGGATGAGGGGTGGGCAAAATGGTGAAGGAAAGGTACAAACTTCCAGTTAGAAAATAAACAAATCATGGGATGTAATGTACAGCATGGTGACTATAGTTAATAATACTGTATTGCATATTTAAAAGTTACTAAAAGAGTAAATCTTAAAAGTTCTCATCACAAGAAAAACAATTCTGTAATTGTATGGTGATGGATGTTCACTAGACTATTAGGGTGATCATTTTGCCATATATTCAAATATCAAATCATGTCGTGTACCTCAAACTAATATGATGCACGTCAATTATACCTCAATTTAAAAATTAAGGGAAAAAAAAGATACTGATACATGCACCACCACCCTTACAGATTCTGATTTAATTGTTCTGAGTATATTATATGCTTTGGGATTTTAAAAAGCTTTCCAAATAATTTTACTATAACCAAAGTTGAATAAACTTTTAATGTGTATTGGAATCACCAGGAAACTTAATAAAAATGTGAAGTGTTAGGCCATATGCTACTTTGAGAGTCTGGGCTTCTGAGCTCCAAATCAGTTCTTCAGGTGTTTCTGACACACACCAAAGTTTGAAAACAACTATTCTAAAGATATTCTATTTTAGGAAGTGTGGAAATTTCATTGGCCAGACAATGAATATAGATGAGATGTGTCTATAAGCCTTGTGGGGAGCAAAATTCCAAATTTGTGCCCTGCCCCCAAGATTTCTATTGTCTGCTTATTTAATAAAACACTAATCCGGGTGGTACTATGAAGGAATTTTGCAGATGGAATTAAGATTACTAATCTGCTGACCTTAAAATAAGGAGATTATCCTGGATTATCTAGGTAAACCCAATGTAATTATAGGAGCCGTTAAAAGCCACAAGAATAAATCAGAGAGTAGGTGGAAGGGGAAAACATGAGAGATGTAGCAGAAAGGAAAACAGAGAGATTCCAAGTGTGAGGAGAGTTCAGTGCATATTGCTGGTTCTGAGATATAGGGATGAAGGGCAAGGACAAGAAAGAGACTTAAGAAGCCAAAGACAGCCTTCAACTGATAACCAGCAATGAAATGGGGACTTCAGTCCTACAACTGCATAATACCAAAACATCCAAAAGTTAAAAAAAAAAGTATTAAGATCCAATAATTAATATTGAGAATATTAATCTTATAAAGTAGGTCATCCCTTACTCCCCCTAAAAATATAAATCTGAGTTTAGATAAGCCTAAATTTTTGCAACATAAATATTGTAATTTCTTCTTTTTCCTTTAAAATTACTACAGAATAAAGAAATTTAATTCAAAACTTCTATTGAATTAAACATGGGAGATTCAACATTCTTGCTTATCTGTTTTCTCTTTTTAAATCTCACTAAAATATTGGTAAAAAAATAATAAATAATTTTAAACCATAAAGATAAAGGAAGACAGATAACACTGAGTCTCAAAATTTAGAAGGTGGCAAAGAGAGAATAAATGGTATAGACTTAGCTGACAAGAATAAGTTGAAATCCACGTGGCTATGGTCAAAAGACAAAAATTGATTCGGACCATATAATGTGTAAGAGCTCAGGCACTGAAAGCAGGAGTACAGAGTAAAACATAGTAATCCTCCAGAATCCCTCCTAAATCCATGGAGTTAAGAGTTTTCCCAGGTATAATAATTCTAGAAGCCTACTTACCAGACTCTCTGAACTTGTGTGTACCTGGCACAGGTGGGTACAGTGATACAGCAAGTAAAATGATGTACACTGAATTTTGAAAATTGTTTCCTATTCTTGGCTTTCAGGATGCTGACAGTCAAGTTCATGCTACCTAGTTAGGATTTTACATAATTTCTTTCCAATAAAATTAATCCATTCAAGAGAAAGAAAACTTCAGACACTCACTTTTGGTGTCTTCTCAATGTACTGGAAGATATTCATGTTGTCACAGAATTGTGAGGGCCACCAGTCCATTAATTCTCACCATGCAGAGAACATTGTTATCTTTTTAGTGCTTCTGTCTTGAGTGGGAATACAGAAATAAGAATCCCAAAACGTTTGAAGAATAGCTCTTACATGGAAAACAGTAATCAATATAAACAACCAGAAATGGGAAAAGTAAAGTTGGGACAAAGAAGAAAATATTCAAAAGCTACATGTATGTTCTCAGTGAGGTAAGACATTAGAGTATGTTTGCAAGTTTCTAAAACAAGAACAGGATTCTACATAATTTTTTAGTAAACAAGAAAAATTCTAAGAAATTAAGTTTACAATAGCAGAATTTTTTCACTTTTTTCTTTTCTTTTTTCTTTCCTTATTTTCCTTTCTTTTCTTTTCTTTTTAATTTATTTTATTTTTTTTATTTTTATCCATAGAGGGTTAGAAGATACAGTTAGAAGATACAGATATCTCAGAAACAGGTAAAATAAAAATGTAAAGAGAGGAAAAATAGTTACCAAATCAAGAGAGCAAACCAAAAAGAAGAAACATCATGTCCAAGGGGCAAAGGGGGGGGGGGATGAATTAACATAGTATTAAATTGAGAGGAAAAAATAATTCCCAGGATCAGTAAATGAGTGTTTCTAGAAAGCAGCTGGCAGAGAACCTAGTAATCAATAAATTGAGGCTGGAGGAAAGGGACAGAGAACTCCAAGAGAAATGTCTGAAATTTTTTTTAAAAAAAAGACATAGTGGTTACCCTGGATTTGACCAAGGTTCTGATGATTTTCCTTATCAACATTATAGGACTTTTTGACTCAAAACCCTAAACATCCATTACATAGATAATTTGAAATAAATCAGTTCAGTTCAGTTTTTTGATAATGTAACAAACACTTGAAATAATCACTATTTTCTCAAACAAAAATCATTCTCCTTTTGAATATTTCTTTAAATCAAGAAATAAATCAGTATAGCTTACAATAATATTTTCTCATTTACTGATTCCTTAGTTTTTTTCTCCACAAATTTCCCTCAACAAACATAGATTCACTTTATATTTAGTAGTTCCTAACTTATTCCTATTTAAAATATTCATTTAATAAGGAAAACTACCAGCAGTGTTTATTTTGAAATGAAGTGTGGTTATAAATGCATAAAGAAATAAATCAAAATTACAATGTGAAAAAAAGAGATTTTTTGTAATAGTTCTTGTTCAAAAAATATAATATCATTTCACTTTATATTAATAATTTGTTAACCAAATTAGTCACAAAAGAATTATTAATAAACTTTTGTTTCTATTGGTCATATTGATATAAATGAGTACACCCTTTTGATCTCCATTTTTTATTTATAGATTTTTCCTCACCTGGAAGGCTCTAGAGATAAGAAAAAACATGTTGTCAAGTTGCTTGATAAAGTTGCTACTTACCAACTATTGAAACATTAGGCTCAGCTCATTTCCTTGAGGGAGTCATATTAAACAAAGCAACCTAGAGTATGTTGTCCAGGACAGAATAGGAATAATGGCAAAAATCGAACATACCTAATACTGTATAACTGCTTAAAATAAGTTTATTTCTCTCTTATGGCTTCTGACAATACCTACCTATCTATTTTGTCAAGTGAACATTCCCAAGTTACATGGTATGACATGGAACAGCCTAGATGCTAAAAACATATTTTTAGAATATAGCACAACAAAGAAGTTATATTGTTTTTCTATGGGCTATACTACAAAATTGGATTAAGACATTTCTAAGCGATTTATTTCTAAAGTGTATTTAGTTAGATAATAATTTCTAATGTCATTCCTTCTATTTTAATATATATGAACAATGTACCTTCTTAGTCTCTGATCAGATGGACTCCACTGGCCCAAGTCATTGAGCTAAAATAAGTGAAAGAGTTATTTCTGATATGGACACATATTCAGTTGGTTTTCATAAAAGTAGGGAAATTAGAATTAGATGAGATGTTAGAATACTCTACCAATTTCATTTGTAGGTGTCAAAACTGAAGTTTAGGCGAAATGATTTGTCATGCACTTTTCAGGAGGTGCCATTCTATTCTTTTTAATCATCTGAATTTGTTTCTTTTTACATGACAATTAATGATGATATTATTACTAATCACTAACATGTATAAAACACTAGGCTCAGTATTTCATGTGCATTATTGATAATCATCATAACAGTTTCAGTGTTATTATTACACATGAAAATTCTGATCCTAAGATGAGTAACCTCCCCAGCACCGCATAGCCAATAAGTGATGGGATGAGACCTTTGAAGCCTGTGCTATTTGCTGTGCTATGCTGGTTCCCACTTACATTGGCCATGTTTTCTTGTCCAGACATAATTTGAAAAGGAGAAAAAAAAACCTACACCTGTCAAGTTTTTCATAATATGAACTCAGGTTTGGACACAGAAGTTGAGTGAAATCATTATGTTTCAACACACTGATGCATTGTTTCCATAACTAACGTTATTGTCATTTTAAAATGGTGAACCAAATTAATAGCACACTATCAAAATCCAAAGTTTGTTATATTCTATTTTAACAGATCCAGGTCTACTGTAGTCTAAATAATGTTTCTCAAAATATTTATAACTTATTCTCAGATTTCCTGATGTCCTGTGGGTAGAGTTTAATTTAATTATAAAATGAACAGTAACACAATCATAAAAATTGTTCTATCATAACTTTACATAAAGGTTTTGTTTTTAAAAATTAAATTACCTAATTTCATTTACATAAAGAAGCATAGAAAAAAATAGTTAACATAACATCCAATCATAAACCAATGCAATATTAGAATTAATTTATTGTAATACAGTGAGATTAGTCTCAGGGTAAAAAATATGGAAAGACTTTTAAGTCTTGAAATATCAATGGAAGGAAAATGGTTGTTAGCCCCACATGTACTGGACAGTAAACCAGGCTAGTAATTTCTATAGATTATTAAAGGTATAAAAATCAAAACATAAAAATAAAATGGCCTAATTCTGCTATCTTTAGGAATTTAGAGAAAACAGCTTAGGAATAACAGACACCTGTACCTATTAGAAACTTAATCAATTATTACAATTTCTCATACTCTACACTCCAGAGGATTCATTCTTAAAACTTTAAATTAATTATTTAAATAAATATTTAATTTCTAATGGTGAATCTTAATGGTTACCAAATTCTCTAAAAAATTCAAAAAACATTTGTAACCTTTTAGATTATAAACCCTTTTGAGATTTTTATGCAAACTGTGAACCTTGTACCCACAAAAATACCCTTGAGCTCACACACACAGTGTTGCCTACTATTCCAAAGAATTTACAGATATTTTAATTGAGACCTTAGCCTCCTATCAACTTGAAGTAAAGAAATATCGGTGACCTGAAATTTCATCTGTGTAAAATTATCCTTAATATCTTCTAAATTTTTAAAATATCATTTTATGGGTTAAAGATGATCTCAAGCTATAAAATATCTTTATCCATGTTCCTGAATCTTCACAGCATTTAATAATTGTCATTATTTTATCTTAATTATTACTTTTTATGCAAGCCTGGACTTACTGAGGATTTCCCTTTTCTTTCTTGGGCACTGATTTCTAGCCAAAAAAAGTTTCCCATCTTATCATCTACCTTAAATTACTACACTCTTTATTTGCATCTATATTTCCACTAATCAATAAGGCTTCTGAAGACAGGGACAATGTCTTGACCATTTTTTTAAATCCACATTATCTACTATAGTACTTCATACACAGTAGGCATTTAATAAGTATTTACTAAGTGAATAAAGTACTGAGATTACAGCTTTTAGTATATTTTATCAACATTCTCCATTCTCATAATCCAGTTTTTCTGCCAAGTTCCAAATTCATTTTCAAGGACAATCTTTCTGATTGAATTTTAAGTTTTATATTTGAAAAATCAGATTACTCAGTCATAAGAAACAATTGTTACTTAGCACATAGTTGCAAGCCCTTAACAATTTTTAGACTTAAGAACTCACCTACTACTCTCCTATTTCATAAATTAACCATATGCATAACACATTATAGGCACACATTAGTGCCAGTAGCCAGTATTATAATTAACTTATGCTTTTCAACAACATAATTTCACATTATGATTTAGAACTGTGTTTTGTGAGTTAATTTCTTAGGGGTTAGGATTTTTATACCGTATGTTCTTTATAAAGTTCTATTCAAATGCATTCTTTCTAGTTCTAATTTGTCTATAAATAATTAATAATAATAACTTTACATATTCTAGGCAAAATGTTGGAAGATATTGCTAAAATTTGCACAATTTTTCAGCAAGAATCACTGAACCAGTTTGAAGACTTTCCATTTTAGAAGACAACAATACAGGAATAGTAAAAGGGAAAACTCTATATTAAGCTTTAAGAATAGTTTTCTGCAAATAATAATAATAATATAATAATAATAATATAATAATAAAGAATTATTGATCGAGAGAAAAGACCCAAGTGAAACAACATACATAAATGTGGAGCTGACTAGGAAAAATCAGATAAAATTCATAAAACATATTTATTAGTTTTCTAATTTGTGTTCTTGGTTTCAGTGGAGAGAGTGAAAAAGCTTGCTGCTCCCATGACACCATGCCCTGCCTTCAGAGCAGGGTGAAAGCTCTTCCTGACAATAGTCTAATCAAGAGAAAAGGAAATATCTTGTTTCCAAGAGGAATGAAACAGTGTATAAGTCAGAATAAGATCTTCAGTAAATACTAAATATTCTTTATGATGGGAAAAATGAGATTACAAATCCTCCCCCCATAAAAAAGAGTCATATATTGAACTAAATTGTGAGATCTTAACATCATTTTGCCATTATTCATTGAGGAAAGAAAAGTGTGAATGGGCAAAGAAAATAAACCAGGACCTTTTAAGAACCTACAGTTTCTTAGGCTTTTCACACCATATTCTTATTGAATGTTCACAAGGTGCCCTGCAGACAAATGGTTATTTATATGTTATCAATGAAGACAAAGTAGCTAAGCAAATTGGTCCAAGACCCCCAAATAAGTGTCAGAGGCCAAACTCAGTCAAGATATGTCTGAATCCTCATCTTTTTCTTTCCACTTACTATACACTATGGAGAAAATGAGGAAAGACAATAAAATAGATGGCATGTTTGTGACAAAGCATTTCAGTTAAGGTTGATTGATAGTGATGGAGGTGGAGTTCAGAAAAAGAGACAAAAACTATCATATTTGTTTTTGAGCTGACTTCGGATATGGATTTTATTTACACAGTAGATATGTGGTGAGCATAGGGAAAACGAATTGTTTAGGATTTATTACTGTAAGGGTTAACTCAGAACATAGCCCCTCCACATACTCAGAAGATTGACAGCTGCCTGGCCAGCGGCCAAGGAAGGCAGTACACTTGGGAGTGGTGCCTGCTCCTATGGCCGTTATCTGCTCCTGTAACCAAGCAGCACATCTTGCTCCCATTCGTCTGAGAGGGTGGCTACTCCCCCAGTGAGATAACCCCTCCCTCTAATTGTGGGCATAGCAAACTCTGCTTGTGGACATAAAAAAAGCTCCGACCATCCGCTGCTGAAGCTCCCTTGCCTCATGAGTAATAGATGGCATTTCTCACCCCTCTGGTCCTCCTGGTGGTTTTTCTGGAATATCCAAATGCAGGTGCAAGTTCCAGGCCTAAGGAACCTGTGTTACAATTACCGAGAGTGATTTCAACATGAATCTAAATAGCTGCACATGAAATCCAGTCAGGAGGCAAAGATCTTCAGAAATCAGAGTGAAAAGAGAGCAGACCTCTTCAGAAGTGACAGATACAAAATCCAGATGTTATATCTAGTTAAGGCATGTGAGTCACAGGTAATGAGTGAGGCCTAACTTTCTAATATAGTTGATTATGAGGTGTCTTATTTGTTTTTATTATTTTAAGAAATAATAACCAGTCTTAATGGATATGATCCAGTCTTGATGGATATGAGGTCCTTCTTCATACTTAAATAAATGATATTAATTTTAGTGGCAGAGAATGACCCTTGGGTATGTTTTGGGTCAAAAAAGCAATTCTGTGCTTCTCTTTTATAGAAAGGAAAAGTTCTCATCTAAATATATTTCTTCTTGGACCCAGCATTTGTATTTTCATTACTTCTTTAATAATGCCTCTTTTTCTTACCTGGTCAAATATAGTTGAACACATTCAGACCAGTTAAAAGTGTGACCAAATTTGACAACAAAATAGTGAATCTTTGGAGGCAAACTACACACCAATGCTCTCCCTCCACTCCCCTTTACCAACTCTAAAGTGTCATTTGCACTCAGCTAATCTCTACTGGAGACTGACAGGACAAATGAATGGGTAGAATCTATCTTACCTAAGAAGTTCCACTGAGAGGTACGCTAACACTAATTTAATAAATATTTAAAGGAAGAGATTAAAGAAATGTACCAGGAAATAATGACCAGTCTTAACAGATATAATCAGTCTTGATGGATAAGAAGTCTTGTGGTGAAATCCTCTAAATAGTCTGAGAGGTAACAGGGAACTAGATCCTGCAGCTCCTCGTTAGATTCTGAAAAATTATGTTATCTATTGGAGGGCTGAACAATGAAGAGACATGGTACAACTTAAATTTCAACAGACTTATGCTGGTTGCTAGGTTGAAAAGCTGAGGAAAGGGGGACAGGAGTGGCAGTAGGGATACCAGTTAATTAATGAGGCTATTGCAATGTTCTAGATAAATGGCGATGGCAGCATAGACAGCATTTGAAATCTGGAAAGAAAAGAACATTGTGACAGAAAACAAGGTAAGGATACAGTCTGAACATTTGACTATACAATGACCTTTTAGACAAACCATTTCAGATCTTCTCTTCTAGAATACAATGCCTCTTTTCTTCCATTTCCTCCTTTTGAATCTTACTCATACCTGAATATGTCCCTTAGTATTACCTCCTTTACAAGACTTCATGAATACAACAGCAAGACTTGCTCTCCTATTTCTCTGAACTACCTTAGTCCTTTGTTAAGAGCCATATTTACCTTTGATTTACACACACACACACACACACACACACACACACACACACACACATTTTACCATCTTCTTTATGACATCATTCACCAAACTTTGAATGAGCATGTATTCTGTGTCAGGCTTCACATTATATGGTAAACTCTTTGAAAGCACTTTGTCATGTACTTTGAACATGTGAGACCCTTGAATAAATGAAAAAATGAATAAAGAGTTTGGCTGAAGATGGAAGCAGAACTCAGGTTTGCTAACTTCTAAGAAAATGCTCCCTCCTCTACCTAATACCTCAGCAAATTCAAATGTCCTTTCCTCTATCGAGGTAGCAAATTGGCTTTTTAAAATAGACCATACAACAGTAAATGTAAATCCTTTTGGATAATTAGACTTATTCACACATCAGTTTTTATAGAGTAATGCAATTCATGCCAACTGAACATCTTAAAACTACTTACTTTACAGAAGAATGAATTCTCACATTAACTCAGTTTTCTTTATCTGTAGCTTCTGAAAAAAACACAGGTGTAATTAAAACAATGATGATACAATAGAAATGACTCCCATATCACCTTACATGGCCCCCATTTGTCATCTCTATTTCTGAGAATGCTCTGTCTTTACTTATTCTTAACAACTCACAAAAAAATCCTTTGAAGAAACAGCATTATTAGTCACTGAGCATTCACCAGGTTCTAATACTTTATATGTATTAGCTCTACCCTTAAATTATTCATTGAGATAGATGAAATTGTTCACATTTTACTATTTGAAGAAACTGAGCCTAGAGAGTTTAAGTAATTTTTCTAAGACTGTATACCCGGTAAATGATAAAACTTGAAACAGTTTCATATCTATACTCTTTCTAAGTTGTGCACATGAAATTCCAAAGGCCTAATTTTCTTCTTTTTAAGAAATAAAGCCCCCTCCTCCAGAGACACCAGCAAAGTCTCAAAAATTTGAAAACTAGCTAGTTCCTTTCCTTTGTCTTCTGGCCCTAATAACTAAAAACACTTGAATGGCATTACTTTTGTATTTGTATTACAGGCCTTAAATTTAAAACAATAAATCAAAAAAGAAACTTTTTATGCAAAATACTTTAATTGCATTAAGTTACTAAAATTCTACATGTCAGATCGGGCAATTTCCATTGAAAATAAATAAGAAAATAAGACTACATGCCTAAAAATAATGCATTATAACTAAAAGGAATGCCACCAAGACTCAAGAAAAGGGAAGTACATATTTCATTGTCATTTATATAAAAAAAGGTGTGCATAATTCATTCATTTTAATTGATTACCTTAAAGCAACTTAATGATAATTGATAAATTTGATAATCATCATCTAAGACATTTTAAAAGCATTTGTGTTTAAAAAACATTTAAAGGAAATTTTGAGAACTTGTCTAAATGAAATATGAATGATGTCAAGTAAACAGCAATGAATAGTGAATGAGGTTATAGGAAACACATACATAAAAATGCTGTGCATGAAGAGAAGACATCTTAAGAATTTATCCTATCCCTGGTTATTTTTAATATATTTTTTATAGCTTATAATAGGAAAAACAGAGATGATGGTCATGGATTTGCTTAGTAGTTTAACAAGAATTAAACTAAAACATTCTTGGAACAGAATCACATACTGGTACTACATGCTAGTTTTGATGAGCTCAAATATGAACAAAGGATCACTTGTGTTGTAACCTTTCAATATTGCAAATTTAAACTTACATATCATTTTCCATTCTGTGTCCATGCAATCATTTCAAATTTACAAACTTCCTCAGAGTCCTTGACTTTCATTTTATTTTTAATAAGGTTGAGAATTTTAATTATCCAGAAATATTTGCAAAACATTTTGTGGGGAAAAAAGAAAAACAGAGTGAAGGAACTGTACCCAGGAGTTCTGTGTATTATGGTTAGGGGGAACAAATGAATCTCCTGTGCCCTTTGGTCATCCTAGAGTGACTCAATATTTCTGATCATAAACACCTGAAATCCTGGTATCCTCTTCCAAATGAGAAGCAAGAGATGTAGAGTAGAGCGGAGAAAGGGCAAGTGAGCTTGAGAGGAGTCTCCATAGCACTGAGAAAGAGACAGTCAGTATTCAGGGGATGAGAGCCTCTGGAGAGGCTTTAGAATATGAGGAAATTGGGAAGGAGAAATCAAAGACTTTAAGAATTGGTGCTATGGGTTGTAATTCAGATTTCCTTTACTGTGCTTCAAGAAATGCAATTCAAGTTTGGAAATACTTTGCTATTAGTTGCTGGACTATATATAACTGCACGTGACAATACAGGAAATCTGATATGCCCGGGGCCCTGGCTTATATTCAGTCCTTGTGATTATCCAAAATGGAGAAGTCACTATTGTGACAATCATTGTCATAGTAGTGATTTAATTCTTCTCACCTAACGAATTAGTCCACACTGTGAGCATGCTGCTTTGTCAATGAATCATACTGTAACCAAGGTGATATTATTCCAGAAGAATGGCCCTTAGCAAGGTCTAAGTGAAGAAACATGGGGATTGAGATGGTGTATAGGAAGAGAAAGAACAGTCAGAATTTCCTCAACTCTTACCTAATCAAGTATAATTAGAAGCCCCACTCCTTAGACACTGACACCAGGCGTCAGATTTTCCCTTTAGAAGACTAACCTCCCAGTGTGGGATCAGAGTCTGGGACTATCCCTTCATTAGAAAGAAGTAAAAGAAGCTGTCAGTCTATCACATTGTGACCTACCAGAGGTCAATCCTGCTATGTGTTTTTCAAAACCATACCTAATCCCAACACTTGTGTTCTATCCTTGTTAAATGAAGCCAATATCTTGCCTTAAAACTCACCTCCACTTCCTGAGTTATGGTTTAGACCTGTTGAATTCAGGCCTAACAATTCTTGCCCCATATGAGAATCTCTCTGAATCTTAGGCCCCCAACCTAACCCCTACATTTCTTGGGGGTCTGACATTAAGCCACAGATCTCTGGGGCTCTACATCCTGATGAATACCGTTTTGTCATGTCTACAATCGGAGTTTATAAAGAAACTATTTCTAAAGTCTTTGTAAATCCCAAAGCCTATTATGGTTGACCCATGGACAATGCAGGGGTTAGGGGCACCAACTCACCCCACACAGAGTCAGAAATCTGCATGTAATTTTTGACTTACCCAAAACTTAAATTGTTCCTCGGTATCCACGGGGGACTGATTCCAGGACCCTGGTAGATAGCAAAACCTATGGATGCTCAAGTCCTATGTATAAAATGGCACAGATCAATGCATATAGGCTGCCTTCCACATCCGTGAACTCCCAACCAGGGATGGAAAACAGTACAGGTATTTACTGAAAAAGTCCGTGTATAAGTGGACTCATGCAGTTTGAATCCAAGTTGTTCAAAGGTTAAGTGTACTTTGCCAGATACCAACTGTTTACCCAGACAACCATTGCCTTTTCTCACAATTATGACTCACTATCAAAACAATTTGTTTCAAGGTCACATTTCCAGATCCAGACCCTCCTTTGACTGACTGAGACCAAATTAAATAGAAACAGAGAAATATGTCTGAATTATAATGCAGGACTTGTGACAATTAATGAATTAACATAAGATTTGTAGAATTTCTTTGAGCCACATGAAAAAGAATTATTATTTCATTATTGTTGTGGAATTATAATTTCTCACATTTTGACACCTGAATTAGAAGTACCTGAGCCCTAAGGGGGAAAATCTCATTAAAATTTATGTTATCAATAATAGAGATAGTTTTAAAAAAATAATGGCCTTGCTAATTTCTGCATAAATATCATGTGCTTTCCAGTTTCCTCTGCTATAAACTTTCATTAAGTACCAACAGACACTTTTTGAGATTTGCAATTAGTGTGGTATGAGGAGTGAGGGATACTAGAAAGCATTAAGATCTCACAGACTTCTGCTCCCCTCCCTTCTCCTCCTTTCTCCTGGATTCATAATACGAGCTGACTTATTTTGCAGAAAAAAGAGATGAAGTGACTGTAAATTGTCCTTGCTTGTGAGGGTTAAGGGGAAGCATAAAAAATTAAAAGCTACCAGTAAATTAATAAATAGTAATTTAACCTATTATTTCCCTATTTGTATTTCTACTAGCTCCTCCACAATTGTTCAAGGAAGTGGCCCTTTTTGTGATTGACCTTCAAGTTCAGAAAACATCCATCTGACTCTGATGAAATAGCTAAAGAAAAGTCAAATAATCACAAGGAGACATTGGATAAGCAAAGATTTTTAAATATCTAAATTGCTATCTAGGCTCTAAATAATAAAACTGCTTTGAGGTCATATAAAGTTAGGGGAAATCCCACTGAAAACTTTCAGGGTACTGGTTCGAGAAAGTTGAAGAATTGTAAATCTCCAGGTTCACAGTCATTATCAAATCAAGCTTACTTAGTGCTTGATAACTTCAAAGAACTTCTATATACGTAAATTATTTGAGCCTCTCAAAAACCGTTTAAGGTATTAATAGCGTCCTCTTTCTATATATGAACAAAAGAGTTACGAGATTTGAGAAAATTGTCACACTAATAAGACCTGGATTCAGGTTTCTGGCTCTTCTCTGTGATATAATTATTAAATTTAAGAAGAAATACATGTAACTTGCAGATTTTTGTAATATCCTTCATGAAACTAAGGAAGTTTCCTATTACTTCTAGATTTTGACAGATCTTATTATGGATGGGTGTTGAATTTTGTCTAATGCTTTTTCTGCATTGATTGAGATGATCATATGACTTTTTCTTCTTTACCTTAGTATGATTTATTGTGCTTAAAATTTTAAATTCACTTTGTATTCCTGAGATAATCCCTACTTGGCAGGATGCGTTATCCTTTTTATATATGCCTCTATTTGATAAGATTACATTCTGTCAAAGATTTATACCTATGTTCTTGAGGGATATTGGTCAGTACTTTTCTTATAATGAACATATTTATATAGGGATTATGCTGGTTTTGTAAAACAAATTGGAGAATGTTTGATTCAGAAATATAGAGGACAATCTGGTGAAGAACAGAGGGGAGGAGGTTTAGGGAACTGGGAGAAGGGGGTGAAGGATTAAAGAAGTCCAAATTAGTAGTTGATATATGGTCATGGGGTTGGGGAGCACAGCATAGGGAATGTAGTTAGTGTTAATGTAATGGCAAGGAGGAGAGCCAGAGGGAAAGAAAGAGCAATCAAGGGGATCATTTTATAAACTATAAATGTCTAATCAATGTACTGTATACTTGAAACTAATAAAATAAAATTTGTTTAAAAAAATTGGAGACTGTTTCCTCTTCCTTCTTTTTCTGAAAGGGTTGTCTAAGAGTGCTCATTTTAATTTGTTTATATTTTTGATAGAATTTACCAATGAGGCCATCTGGGCCTAAAGTTTTATTGATGAGGGTTTTTAATTACTCATTAAATTTCTTTAAGAGATATAAGGGTTATTTGATTTATTATTGCTATATGCAGGAGGGTTAATTTAAGACATTTTGCCTTACTAGAACAAACTAGACCTTCAGAGTGATCTTTTGAAAAACTCGTACTTGGTCAATGTATGCCTCTGATTTAACTCATTCAATAGTTTTCTACTGTTCTTAGGCTAAAGTTCAAAAGATAGAGTATAGTTAACAAGATCCTCTGTCTCCTGCCCTCTCTCCCTCAGCAAACAATGTTCTATTTATTACCTGATCTCTGCACTTCATGCATTGGTTTTCTTTCAATTCTTCAAAACAGCATGCTTTCTACTAACTTAGGGCATTTTATATGTGTGTCCAACTGCTAGGAACATTTGAAGACCCCCTAAAACCCCTCAGCTTCAACTTCCAGTTTGTATTTCACACACACCATATCCAATGTCACTTCCTTGGGGAAGCTTCCCCTGAAAGCTCTGACCACATCAGGTTCTTCTGTTCTCCACTTTCACTGCTCCCCATTAATTTTCTTTCCTTGCTTCTGTGATAGTTTATAACATTGTACTTATATATTTAATGGCTATCTCCTCCACTAGACTAAGAACTCAATGAGAGCTAGGATCATTTCTATTTTTTTTTAATGATGGTATCTTGAGACCTAGTATATAATAACTGATAAATAGAGCTTAAATATTTTTTAAGGTGAAATAAATGAATTAATAAGTGTGATATGACTTTTAGATATCCCTGTCTATTTTTATGTCTCAGTGTTGTATTGTTATGAGCTAATTCATTTTAACGTTTCAGCAGAGTATAATGACTCTGTTTTTATCAATTTAGCTTATACTATTGTTTTCTTACATTAAAGTGAAGGAGTGCATTATGATGAAAATATAATGAGCCAAATGGAAAGACTTTGGGGCCCTTTTTTTCCCCTATGTTATCCCATATAAGCAAAGATCTACATTGACCATTAGTACAAGCTATGTAATTTTGTGCTTGGCTGCTAGACACCTAATAAACTTTAGTTTCTTCATTTGAATCTAGAATAAATAACTTTACCTTTCTCTGCTAATAATATGTGAAAATGTTTGATAAAACATAAAATGTTACAAGAATCTATGGGGTTGTTAATGGTAACCTTGGAGTTGGGAATGTTTACCTTGGAACTATTATTTTTCTTTAAGTACTAATTCAAAATGTATCCAAAAAACTTTGGAGGAAAATATTTCTAGAAAAAGTACTGGACAAAATGTTTCTAAATTTTTTCTAGGGTTTCAGGGTTGGCATTTATCATGAGTACGCGGTAGAAACACTAATCCAAAACAAGAGAGGAAAAAAAGCATCCTATTTAGAATACTGCGACCATGCCATTAGTGTTTATTACTATTTATTGTCTCTATGGGTTATCCCACATTCCTATAAAATCTGTAATGTATATTGTTGCTGTTCATTTTGATGTCAAAGAGGGCAAAGACAACTTAAGAACTTGATTAATTTGTAAGTATGTTTGATGCAAAGGACAAATAAACATAACTTCATGAATATATAATGTTGTTGATGGCAGCTGAAATTATTTCTGGAAAATCTCCCTCAGGTACCACAGTGAAGGCTCCTTTTTGATGTGCAAATCAAGCCACCTTAGCTTGGAATCTGGGAGAGGCTCTTGTCCAGATATAGGAGGAGGACAAGACCTACTGTGTCCCAGCCAGTCCTTCTAAGTCCTGGAGTTCTTTGAGATGCTGGGAAGTAAAATGACTCAAAGCACACAATCTGGAATTAGTTATTCAGAAGTCAAGTGGCTGCACTGACACAGTGCAAGGAAGATAAAAAACCATTCAACAATTTTACCAGCACACGGTAGCACTGACCTTGGAGAAGAGCCATAATGATGGCCAGAAATAATTTCAGCTGCCATCAGCAACATTATATATTCATGAACTTATGTTTATTTGTCCTTTGCATCAAACATACTTACAAATTAACCAAGTTCTTAGTTGTCTTTGCCCTCTTTGACATCAAAATGAACAGCAACAATATACATTACACATCTTTCAGCCACATAGAAAAGAACTATTTTAAAAAATATAAAATTATGATGTTGAACTTCTGTTTTTCTCCTCCTACTCTTCCCGCTGCCAACTGAGACCTGCAGATGCTTTTTACGGCTTTCAATGTATGGGTATAAACATTTCTTAACCTCTGTTAATTCTAGAGGCAAGATCCAGGTAAAATTTAGAAGAAAAATGAAAGGAAGGAAAAAAAAAAACTATCACTGCATCTTTAACTGGATGTAGACAAATGTCCTGTTACAAAACACATTTATGTGTTGAATTCTCTCTTCTAATTATAAATTTGAAATTTCAAAATAAAGAAACACAGTGACGTGACAGTGTTTCCAGAGAAGCAGTCAGGCTGGCTTCCAAGAAGCTATAACAGGACATTTCCTTTACTAAATTTATCCCAGTCCAAGGTCTGCCCTTCAGTTATCTAGGCTCAGAAATCTAATTTATCAGATCTGGCAAGAAGAGGGCAATCCCATTAACCAAGCTTATAGAGAATGACATGTAAAACAAACTAATACATCCTTAATCAACAATGAAAGCTGTAATAATCATGCAGAATAGCATGACTAGAATATTCTTTATCTCTTGAATAGATCTGCATTGGATACTACATTATAATCATTTAGTTGCTTGGAGAATAGGGACTCAAAGACAAGAGAGTTACCTGAATGATTCACATATTGAATGCCTTCAGGATAAGGTCACTAAACTCATGCATCCATATTTGCTATGAGGGATCTGTTTGTGAACTTGTCTAGTCCTTGGACAAGCATATGATCAATGCTTCCCTCTGATTTCTTTTCAAATCTGGCTCACAACTGAGAGTTTACCATAAACTTTAAGGATGGCTTTTGTTTACTGTGGCTAATCATAATAAATTTTTGTTAAGCTCTCAGAGACCGATCAAATTGTTAAAGACTAACTTAAAAAGCATTGATACTCTGAATACATACTATATATATGATATATAATAAATATATATTAAAATATATTTAATAGATCAATATAAATATATCTAATATAAATATAATATATATTTAATATAGGTTATTATAATTTTAGATATATAATATATAGTATATATTCCTTTCCCAGGATAACTATATATATAAAATAAATATATTAAATATATAAAATATAATATATTATATATATATATATGTGAAATGTAGAAATGTTTGCTTTTGTTATGAGCATACCACAGAACTCACACATGCAATTAAAATAGTACATTGAATTGTTTCTTTCTTACACTCAACCATCCTTATTAATATCCTGGAACTCTAGAATTGCTTTTGTTTGCTTGTTTTTGTTTTTTGTTTTTGTATTAAGGGCAATGTATTTGATGGAGGTACTAAATTTCATTTCACTCTATTCCAGAATTTACATCTCAATACCTAGATCTAGGCTCTTCTTACTCATTAATTTGTTATTTAAAAGAATAAATATATGAAATCGTATCATTTCCTAAAATGGCCCCCCTATAAAGCATGAATAAGACTTGGGGTAGATTCTGAGAACCTTTCAGGGTACGTGTGGATGGCAAAGTGAAAGGGGGTGGGAAATAGAAGTGGGTGGGAAGCACAGACAGAAAAGGCTGGGAATCTCAAAGATGTGTTTTCACTACTTATAAATTTTGCTCAGGACAGGTCTCAATCACAAACAGACTATTTCAAAATAAGATAGCCTTTACATTATAATGGTCTCCTTTTTAGTTGTATTCAGAGAATACTCTTAAATTAGATTTTAGGGAAATACCCTGAGGAGCACCCCTCCCCACTTGTTTGTTTTATTTCTCTTCTCCTTCCTCTATGTAAATTCTAGAAACTTGCTGATTCCAGGCATGACTGAATGAAAAAAAAAAAAAAAAGCAACACTGGGGTAAGAGTTAAAAGGAAAGGAGCAAGGCATAAAAAGTATTCTTCAAGTTTACAAATTGAATTGCTACTTTGGTAAATTCTCCTTTATTCATAGGGATGAAAGTAAATCAGAATTTACTAAGATTCAACAGAAATGTTCCCACTTCTAAGGAATAAAACCATATCTCAAAGGACTTTGCTAAATTAAATAACAGAAGCCAAAAGAAAGCATTTTATATTAATTACACAAAGAAATAAATATAGACATTACAAGATGAAAAAAATCCAAGAACTCAGCTATAAATTTAATAACAGAAGGGATACAAATTATAAAATTTAATCTGCCAAACTACTGCAGAGTAAACAAATTCCATTTTGCCCCATGAGATTTCAGCAGAATTGTTGGTTTATTTCTTCTTTAACTTTTATTATTTTTAAGAATTGTGTAACATTCTTCCTCAATGCAATTTAAGAAACCAGGTAAGGGCAATGTGCACACAAACAGGGGTTCTGATATCCAAATGACCTGTGCCAGGATTACAGTCTGTTCTAGCTACAAGGCAGCCTATATAAAGTTGATTCATCTTTTATGAATCTAATAGGCACAGTGTACCTGTTTTATTCTAATTGCATAATTATTATAACTCATAATAATGAAACAGATAACAGTTTGATTTTCAGATTCAGGGGAGGGGTGCCACCAATGCAGTTAAGTTTCTGCTTATAGCAAAAAGAGTCCATGGAAATCATACAGACCCCTGTATGAGGTAATAATTTATATTAGTATTGATTTCACTTTCATGAATCCAGTCTTTACAAGCAGTTAGAGATTTACTACTGTCAGTTCTTCAGGTAATTTTCTATAAGTTGCTCAGATTTGAACTCTACAAAGATACAGAAAAGTTTGAATAACAAATATCTTCTCAACAAGATTTTTAAAAAATTAGGATAAAAGAATTTGGGTGGCAGTTGAATCTGATTCCTTTTTGCCCAGTGAATTGATACAATAAATAAGAGCATGGACAGTACAGTCATGCAGCCTGGGCTTGAGTGCTGGAATTATCTTCTCTTAGCTGTGGGTCATAGGGCAAGGTAAACTCTAATCCTCAGTATTCTCATCTGCGTAATAATAACAATATCATTAACATGGAGAACTGTTATGTTTATTAAACAACATAACACATGAGAAAGTGGCGCATAGTATGCAGTCTATAAAGTTAGAATTAGAAAAATCCTAGAATATATATATTTTTGTGCTCCAAGAGACTTTAGAGATTTTTAATGATAAACAAGATAGAAGTAAAATATTATTTATATTTTTCCTCAGGAAGAACAAGTTGGTCTCAGTATAAACAACTGAAATACCTAAAAATAATAAATATGCATTGTCATATTTTGGACCATCTTCCCAAATGGAACTCAAAGCCTTGGGACTTGAAGTCAATAGAGACATCACAGCCTTATTTTTATAAAGATAATCAAAAAACACAAAGAGAAATTTCCAAGGACATGAGCACCATGATTGATGAACAGGAAGATTTTCCTAATCCAACTTGAATTATTTCAATTCACACAGAATCCATGTGGTAGATAGAAGAAACAGATGAAGGGAACCACTGCTCATTTTATCTACCTATAAGTGTTTCAACTTTCTTTCCTGACACAATCTTCAAGCTAGTTTATGGTCTGTCCTTCACTGCCACTCAACTGGCCTGAGAGAAAGGAAAACTAAGACTGTGTAGCTAGCAATGAGAGTGCAGAGATACAGATGAGAAGGTGCATGGATGGAACAAGAAACATCCCACAGAGAAGCAAAAGTAAATCACACATTCGGAAAAGATGTACATGTTCTCACTTTCTAAGAAGTCCATATTGTTATCATTTTCAGTAAAAAAATAATGATGTCAAATAATGGCATTTAACCATAAGGCATGGTGGTTAAGACCATGCACTGTTTTGACAGCCCTGGTTAGAACTGCACTTGCTAGGTGGCTTTGAATGTTCACTAACTTTCAACTTATTGACATACAAAATGGCTAATAAGGTATCCACTTCATGGTTATTGTTACCATTAATTACATTACAGCACAGGATGTGACACACAGCATCATTCTAGAATGTGATAGCTATTATTATTACTATCATTATTGACTATGAAAATATCTAGGAGAATATTTTACTATGTTTTCTTATTCTTGAATGCTAGGGGCTTAAATTAAAAAACAAACAAAAAACAAACAAACACCACCTACACCCTAAAAGCAAAATGATACTCAAACATAGGAAAAAAACAGTGAATCAGCAATGGTTCTTTGTGCAGGTATGTTGCCATTTAAATGACATTCAAAACAAGGGCAACATGCCTATGAACCTGAAAGGTTGTATTGTAAAACAGGGCCTATGGAGATGTGAATTCATATAATTTATAAGTTGGAGATGAATGTAGAGAAGATTTAATCCTATATACTTATTTTAGAGATGAGTAAATTCATGCATGGAAAATGGGTGTCCCATGATTACCAGATGGTTAGTCACAAATAATGGAAGCCAAATATTTGCCAGTCTTTCCAATAAGACCACTAGTTTTAAATATAATTCATTCCTGGCCTTATCTGTCAGCTATGGTAAAATTTATTGTGAGGAAGAGTAGATTCCTAAAGCAGTTTGGGGGTGTCCTTGAACACTGACAAAGGAGAGAATTAGGACAGTGACACTTTATATTAGATTTGGGGGCTATTTTAAATAATGGTATTTCTCAATTTCATTGCATAACCATATTTCTGGGTTTTATTTTCATGATTCAAAGCAATGAAAGAAAGGCAAGCATAGAAAGTAGTGTTTACCTGAATAATTGGAACAGCTTCTGATGAGCTGTTTTATTTACTCTTTGGGTAAATATATTTATTATTCAGGCAGTTTACTTTTAAGCATTAAATATTTATGTAACATTTTAAATGCATATGGTTTTATAAACCTTGTCTAATGTACATTGTATGCTGACAATAATTACCAGAAATTGAAGTATATCATGAAAGATTGTATGAACCTTCAGAGAACTTCTAGCCTCTTCTATTATATTACTGATATAACCACTTCAGGATTTACAGAATGTCATTGCCAAACCATCTGAAAGAACAATGATTTTTCTCCAGTTATATATTTATAATTGAAAACTAATCTTTACAGTGAACTTGCAAAATTGGTATTGATTTATAAACAAATAATTGCAAAGTATTTCCAGATTATTATTTAAACTCAATCAATAATCTCATTCTTTTTTTTTCCTCCTGTGCCAAGAAAACTGTTAAATAAGAGCTTGACTGTAGCTCAGGACTTCTCACTTGCATAACTCTTGACATTTGGGGCTGGAAAATACTTGTATGGCCCTGTCCTGTGCATTGTAGGATGTTTTGTAGCATATCTAGCTTTTATCTTCTAGATGGTAGGAGAGGCAATCAGAAATGCTTCCAGACGTTGCCACATCCTGGGCAGCAAAATTATCCCCGCTGAGAACCACTGCTTTAGCTAATTGAATTCTCTCAATAATCCCATGAGGTATGTATTATTTTCTCCATTTTCTAGATGAGGTGACAGAAGCTTAAGGCGTTTAACAATTTGCCAAGGTCACACAGATAGAAAGTAGAAATCAAATCAACTGCAGATCCCAATAATTTAATCATTGGATGATACTACCTTACTCAAAGACACAAATGAACATAAAATCAAATTCCAAGTATCCACAGAAATCTCTTCTGCCATAATGAAATGGAAAGACTCCTTTGAAAAGGAGCACATACCATTCTCCTGGAAAGTTTTTACTCTATACATACCATGTATACGTCATTTTGAGTAGTGCTGCAGCCACAAGGAATACAAATATTTTAGTGGCTTAAAAAACAAGTCTGTTTCTGGCTCCTGTTATGCTGTCATTGTCATGCAACATGGGTTTTGCACCATCATTTTGGGATGTAGGTCAAGGGTGAGGACCTGTGGGGGACAGACCCATCTCTGGCAGGGCAATAACAAAAATATAGGGGACACTTAAACATTTTTGCTCAGAAGTGACACAGATCCCTTCCATTCACTTTACTTGGTCAAAGCAAGTCAGATGGCCAAGTGAGAACTCAGTGGGCAGGGCAGTATACTCTTCCCTCACAGAGGGGTCAAGTAGAGAGGGGCCAGGGGAAGAGCATTTTAATAAGGAAGACAGTAAATATTTTTGAAAAATAATACAATCTTCATACAACTACATTGAAAAATAATGAGGTAATATCATCTAGTAAAACAACTTGTTTTTAACTCAAAGTGCCCATATCTGTATGTTTCTTCGAGGCGCCTGTTTAGGAAAGTAACCCTAATGTGGCAGCCAGCTCCCAGAAATGGAATTGTGACATGTTCCACATTTACAACCTCAAAACAGTAATGTAGCAGAGATACCACAAGACAAATGAATGTGTTCTCCTGAGTCTTTCCTGATAACTCTCCTTCAGAGACTGAACAAAATCTTTTCCTTCTCTGTGAATCTGTTCCATAATCTCTTAAATGAGAGCTCAAATAATTATTCAATTTCTACTGGATTACTAGGCTATTCTAATAAGAGGTGGATAAATTTGTAAGAATATAGAGTTTTTGTGCTTGGTATTTGGTGAGAAAATATTGTATCAATCATGGGAGTCAGTGGGAAGATAACTCCCAAGCTATTCATTTTAATGCTTTCACCACACAAACCTTCTTTTCCCATTCCACCTTTCTCCCATGTTACTCCTCTCCTCTCCTCCACAGTAATATACCCTACACTCTCTCAGGAAAGCTTATAATTAAAAATCATAGAAGGAGCTATAAAACAAAAAGTTATATTTTTTAAAATGTTCTTATATATCAGTTATTTAGTGGAGTTACATAAACACATTTAACTTAAAGTATACTTGGGGGGAAAATAGAAGGATAGAGAGTAGAAAGGAAGAAAAGTAGGAAAGAAGAAAAGGAGAGCATGCTACATTAAAGAACTCCTCCCACTGAGACATGAAATCTAATTTTTCTACTCTTGAATTTGAACTGGCACTAGTGATTTTCTTGATAAATAGAATGAAGCAGAAGTGACATTCTAGGAATTTCGAAGATAGATAATTATATTTTTAAGCCCTACAGTTTCAGCCCAAGCCTTCTGGAATGTTTAGTGTTATGTACTAAATTGTGCCCACTCAAAAGTTGAAGTCTTAACCCCTCGTACCTATGAATGTGACCTTATCAGAAATAGGGTCTTTGCCGTTGTAATTAAGAAAACGTTTGTATTATATTACTGTGAGTGCTAAATTCAAAGATTGGTATTCTTATTACATATCTGGAGAAATGTATTAGGAAACACAAAGACACACATTGAAGGAAGATGGCCACATGAGGACAAAGGGATAAATTGGAGTGATATAGCTACAAGCCAAGGAATGCCAAGAATTGCTAGCAACTACCAGAAGTTAGGAAGAGGCAAGAAAGGACTCTTCTCTGGAGCCTTCAGAGGGAGAATGGCACTTTGGTTTTAGTCATCTAGCCTCCAAAGCTGTGAGAGAATAAATTTCTGTTGCATTAAGCCGCTGAATTTGTGGCAATGTGCTATGTCAGCCCCAGGAAACCAATACATTTGGTCTTGGAGTGCTCTCTCTGGGAACCAACACTCTTCACTATGAAAATCATGAGCCACCTCAGGAGACATGGGACACTCATCAACAGCTCTAGTTGAGCTTCCAATAAACAACAAGGATCAAGTGCCAGACATTCCAGTTGAAGCAACAGGTAGAAAGTAAAAAAGTCATCTTGAAGCTAAAGTCCTGAAGATTTGAGATGATATGCCTAACAAACTCCTTCTAGAATTCCAGATCCATAACCCTCTGAGAAAAATAAAATTATTACTTCCACTATTAGGTTTTGGGGTAATTTGTTACATAGTCATAATTAAATGGAATAGAATCCGATACCTAAAAATGGGTTACAAAATAAAAACACAAAATATATAGCCTTGGCTTTGGGACTAGGCAGCAAGCAGAAATTAGAAGGAATTTGAGCAGTCTGCTGGTAAAAGTTTGAATGACAATGAGGAAACTATTATTAGATTCCAAAGAAAAGGGAGTTATTGTTATACAGTGGCAAAAAGTTTGGCAACCTGGTTGTCTGCCATAGCACAAAAAATGAAGTTGGCTTAATTAACTTTTGATTCAACTAGAGAGATTTTTAGACACAAAGTATAATTTGCCAATTGGCCCAGCAAAATCTCTCCCAAATTTCTGACCAAGAAAATAATCAGTGAAATAAATGATGTTTTAAGCTACTATGTTTGGGGATAGAGAAATAGAAGAAAAGAGACAAGAGAACAGGAAAGGAGAGTGTGATAGATTAAGGATTATGACAAATCCTTGACACTCTTCCAACTGAGGTTGAAATTGAATTTTCTTACCCTTGAATCAGGACTAGTGTTACACAGCATTTATTACACAGCAGTGAATAACTGAAACAGGGGAAATGGTAGTAAAGGAATAAGAGAAGACCAGCTTAAATTGTGAATGATCTGGAGTGATAATAAAATGTGAGATATGTCTGTCTCCTAATGCTTGAGCACTTCGCCATTTACACATTATTCAAATATTTAAAGAGTTATGTACAGTCACAATATGGACACTAACACAAACCAACTACTTTGCAAGATGTTTGACCAGAGAAATAGCTATCTGCTTAATTCTAGAGGAAAATCTAACTGTTGCATTTATAGAGAAGTACCATTTTTGATTCTAAAATGGTATCTCTCCCTATAGGATTTTCAAGGTTAACTTCTTACATTAGGCACTACTTCAGAACCTCAACTTGACCGCAGATAGGACTTCATTATATCCTTTCCAATAGAAAGGATTCACACAAAGCAGAGCACTCCTGACACAAGCGTTTGAATAAGTGTTAAATGATGAAGATACAATCTAATACTTGTGCTTTCTTTATAGAGAAACTTTCTTATCCATAAGTATTTAAAGTGGCTCATGAGTTACATAATCAACAATTTACAAAAAATAAAAGATATGTAAGAATACAGAATAAGAGAAAATCCAAGTAAAATAAAAGTAATAAATTATAAAGAAATACTCAAACATGCTATATAGTTAACCTAAATTTGATTCCGAGCTTTCAGACAGCTAAACAAAAAAGGGAAATACCTGTGGCATTTTTCTCATTGAAAGTGAGAAGGAAAAATTTTGTTGCAAAGGAGAAACAAAGTTATTCATACCATAGAATTCTGAAAGTAATATTTCATAGGGAATAACCGCTAAGGGCACCAGGATCTCAATGACATCTCTGTAGGTAGCCTCTTACACAGAAATACATTTCTATTAACTACTATATTTCTTCAAGATTTTCTCAGTGACTGAGAACATAATTCCAAAGCTTCATTCAGTCATAGATACACACAAGACCAAGAAAACCTGTCCAAAGTCACATCTCTCTCTATATATATATAGATAGATAGATGATAGATATAGGTAGGTAGGTAGTAGATAGATCAATAGATAGATAGATCGATAGATTGATCTATCTATCGATCTATCTATCTATTGATCTATCTATCTATCTATATTTTGGAGGGGGGCCTCCTCTAGTATACTGTGAGCTCTTCAAGGGAGAAAAAAAAGGCATGTTTTTCTTTTCAGTGTTTTCTGAGAGCACATCTGAATCAAGGGTTCCTCCTATTAAAAAAATAAAAATAATAAAAAATAAAAATAAAAATAAGTCATTTCCTTTCACAGTTGTTAGACTACCTCATCTTCAGACTCAAAAAAAAAATGTAAATGAGATTCTTTTATGTTGTATTGGAATGCATAGTACTACATAAAAGTGTGTGTTACTACATATGCGATTCTGGCAAAGGAAAAGCTAATATTACTATGGGAGTTATCTGGGTATACTTCTTCCCCTTTTCACAGTGCATCACATTGTGAAATGTTTATAGCTCATAGCTCAGTTAAACATTAAAATATCTGAAAAGGTTTATAAAATATCAAGACCACCAGCATCATTAAAAATAGGCATTATTGGTAGAAACTGTAGTATTCAATCTGAGTTGTGAGATGGGAAGAGGAAATCATTACAAGTTTGGTGTAGTTTGCAGAGGGTGCTTTAGAAAGCTGTTTAATGCTAAGGCAGCTGACTTTTATTGCTATCTCAAGGGCCAGATTTAACTAAAACTCTCCTTGATCTTCCCTCCACATTGTGATAAAATGGAATGGAGCATCTAGGCAGAGATTTAATGTCTTAACTATTTGCAAAATCAAAACCAAAAATGCTATAGAGCAGCACTGTGAGTACACTTTCCACCACAGTAAAGAACAATTTGTGCTGTTCTTCCGGGGGAGAAGGGCTGATGGTGGCCAATCCCATCTACCTTACAGCCTTAGGAGTGCTTGGGGTGGTAAGAGGAGAAGATTAGACTGGAAAAAGTATTTAGGAGCTGATGTTGTGGGACAGTGGGTGTATTCTCATCAAAACAACTGATACTTTTATGAGTATATAACTCAGACAAATGGACAAGATCAAACAAGAACCTAAAGGGCAAAGACTGAGTGCTTTCCTCCAGGGAGCTTATGACTGAGCCAAGAAGAGACTATTGAGATGTGTCCTAACAGGTCATCTGGTCTGGTGGCTTTCAAATTCTCCTAGTTCTAGAAGAGTCACTCAGAGGCTACCGTGGGACAGAAAGACAAGTTTGACAGCAAAGTTTCTAGTTTTAAATAGAACAGTCTTCTACTCAATATGTCTTACGTAGTGCTTAAAAAAAAAGAAAAAAAAGCTCACTTAATGTTAGTCCGTTGATAATAAACTTTGAAGGCCTTTTTTTAAAGAAAATGGTTAGTCATCTGTGATAGAAATCTGTTGCTTTGTTTCTCAGCATCTATTTTTATCTTTTTCGGTCCCTGATAGCCTGAAGGCACCATGATTCCTTCACTGTCTGTGACTTAGGAGGAATTAACCTTACCATTGACTATAGTAGTAAAAAGAGCTGGTAAATTTATTAAATTCAGTCTCTGGCCACAGTACCTGGTTAAGGAAACAGTGTATGACTGAAGACTGATCAAACAGAGCCCAAAAGACTCAGTTCATGGCTTTTTTCTTTTAATTATTGGAGAGAAGTTAATAAAATCAAATAAGAAGTTTCAAGTGTACATGTTCAATAGTCTAATTATATATATACAACATATAATTATATGTATCTTTGTGTAATTATAAGCTTATATATTACGATAATGACATAATGGCTAAGGATTAAAAAAAACAACAACAACACTCTAAAAGCAGAAGTAGGACAATAGCTAACACAACTCAGTTCAAGGTTTTTATGAGCGCTCTCCGATAGGTTAGTTAGGAAAGCTTCATCCATCAGGATTCCTAAAAGGATGGAATTGAAGCCTGAAGTTGTTGGAGAACACCCCTGCGAATGGTGTGCCGAATCCAGGGGAAAGAGCACCTGTGTTCTGCTCTGTCCAAAGCCAGCACTACCCCTGGCATTCTAGTTAGATGACAAAATAAACAAATTCCCATGTTTGTTTAAAAGTTTGTTTCCTCTCCTTTACAAAGTAAGAATCATGCCTCATATGCCATGTGATTTTAAAGGTAGAGAGAGTTGAAGTCCTCATTAGGTTGAGTGATTTGCTTAGGGTGACAGTTAGTAAGTAGCTATCCCCAATTGGAACCCAGGGATTCTGACACTTGGCCTAGTGCTTCTTCCACTAAAATTGTCTCAGATGTTTTAGGCAGTATGTACTCACTGAATGAGTGGAACTTTAAACACAGTGCTATTTTGAAAAACTGAGCTAAATATCTAAAAAAAAAAAAAAATCACACCTTATTTTATATTTACCAAAGAAATGCATAATCTAAAAGAAACATGTAGTGGATCCCTTCTTTGTGCTTGTGAATCAATATTTTCATACATTGGACTTGAATATTTGATTTTATTTTAATGGATTCTTGTCAGTCCAAGGCTATGGTTCAGACACCCTCAGAAGGCCTCCTTGAATCATCGATGCCTTGTGTGTACATGTTGGCACTCTGAGAGTGTGCTTTTGCTCATTGACTCTTTAGTCCTCTCCTTCAAAATAGAAATACAGTAGTGGTAATTGACCATGTCAGTGTAAAACCAATTATTTCATGTCAATTGTAGTTTAGATAATCCTCTCTCTGCATCTCTCTTCCTATTTTCACTTATTTTGATAAGAAAGTTTTACATATGTATGTGCTCATACAACATACAGTTGACCCTTGAACAACGTGGGTTTGAAGTGCACAGGTCCATTTATATGTGGATTTTTTTTTCATAAATATATATTGGAAAACGTTTAGGAGCCTTCCTTACTACCAAGAAGCAGCTATGTAGATTACACTAGGCTACCACCAAGCAAGCATACTGCTGGCTCCTTCGTTATCAGCGCATGAACCTCTGTATCTGTGAATACATACGAATCTCTTTTTCACATCATCTTTTCATTTTTGATGTTGTGTTAGTAATATGTGTAACACAGACAGTATTTTGTATCACATAGACAATATTGATATAGACAATGACAGATGATTCATCTTGTAAACAGATGATGTAACTTTACGGTATTGATATAGTATAGTACTGTAAATTTTTTCTCATTATTTTCTTAGTAACATTTTTTCCATCTTAGTTTATTGTAAAAATACAATATATAAGACACATACAAAATATGCATTAATTTACTGTCCACATTATTGGTAAGGCTCTGGTCAACAGTAGGCTATTAAATTGTTGAGGAGTCAAATGTTATTGGTGGATTTTTCAACTGTGCAGGGGGTTAGTGCCTCTAACTCCCTCATTTTTCAAGGGTCAGTTTAGTCCTTTTTGATCTATAATTAACCAGCTGCCCTGTTGTAACAGGGCATTTCAGTGAAGAAGTCACTTGTAGAAATCTGCTTTATAAATGTTTTTGTCTATGTTTTTCCAAAAACTGTGTGAAAACGCTCAAGGTAAACAGTTTCTATTAAACCAGTAATTCTTACAAATGTTCAAAGAGGAGAAGCAAAACTTGATATTAAAAAAAAATTATCCTTATAAAAAGAAAACATTGATCTATAGGTTTATGCAAACCCAGAGGCCATTCACATTGTAGAGTCAATGCAAAATTTTTCAAACTTTCTAGGGAGCACACATAAAAATATTTTAGGATATGAACTTTTAGATGGAAACATAATTCCCCAAGTATGACTCAGTAAATAGATGGAATAAAGTGTTGCCTCCTCTGATAATTTTGTCACCGTTATCATAATTCCACATAAAATAGAAGCACAGTGTGATGAAAAATAATTTGAACTTGGGACACAGACCCAGTTTAAATCAGAGTTCAACCGGAAATTTACCAGAAGAGACCTTGGGCAAGTTACCTAAACTCTCTGAAGCTAGTATTAATTGATGAATATACAGCATCCTTTGTGCCCTTCTCAGAGAATTCTTTATCCCTTACCCCAAGTCCCAAATGTCTGGTTGGATAGAAGTCCCTTTCATGGTCTTATCCTAAATTTTTCTCCTTTCCCTTATATTTAATTAAAATCTGACCTCTCGCATTTGTTTGTTTGTTTGTTTACATGTTTTCCTCTCTCCCTCCCTTGTACTGCTCCTTCCTTCACCTGCTTTTCTTTCTGAGTTGGTCTCATTCTCCTCTTTTTAAACTGCCTTACATGGAATTATGCTCTATCCCAAATTCTTTCCTGATTTTTTTTCAAGCCCAACATGTTTTGGCATATCACCTTCTGCTTCATGCTACATTTCAATGTTAGCTTCGGAATTTATCTTACAACCAAATGATCCAGCAAAGGGAAAGGCAGAGTACAGGATAACTTCTGAGGCCTGTGGGAGGAAGGAAGTGGTGCTTTCAATAAAGGATTGGTTAGGGAAAGTGGGGGAGAAATCACTTATAGAACCATTAACTCAGTTGAATGTACAGATTTCAGAAATCTTTGTTACAAACAAATGGGACCATCAGAATGGTGTTAGATAATGAAGAAAAAAATAGAAACATTTAGAAGGACAGGAGTGAGTAAAGAAAAGGGACTTTGGGAACTGAGACAAAGAGTTACCTTACCCTGATTTTTATCCATTTTCTCTGTCGAACTCATAAATCCCAAGTAGAACTGGCCTGAGGTGTGCAGAAGGAGATAGCTGGGAAACCTCGGCTTAAGTGAACAGAGAGAAAAGAGAGGATCTTCTTGATAAAAGCTATCTTGAATATCCTCTTCAAAATAGTCTCAATTTAGTCATACCACAAGCTTTTATAAAATTCTCAAGTTATAATAGAAATATAGAAAAAACTTATTTATATTTAATGAGAGACAGCACCTATTTTTTTTTTAAATTTGAGAGTTGAGAGGGCTAAATGCAAAGCTAAGACAAAAAAAAATTTATTTTTGATACAACTTTTGATACAATCCATTCAGTGAAAACAATATTTACTTTGCCCCATTATTCATTATTAATCAAAGGTCACATTAAAATTTTAGAAGCCAGTATACTTTTAGCTGATGGAATGAAAAGAGATTTATCTTTTTTATTTCCACTCATCAAAAAGTTTATTGATATAAATTTACTAAAATTTTAAGGAAAAAATATTAATTTGCAATTTAATTTTTCATAACTTTCTTCTAACATAGGGTTATTTTAGGGACATACTACAGTCAGGATATGCTATGTTATGTTATAATAAAAATCACCCCCAAATCTCATTGCCTTCTGATTACAATTATTTTACTGTTCATTCTGCACATTCTTTCTGGATCTGCTGGAGCTTTGCTCTGAGGATGATTAAACAGTCACTGTTTTGAGGATTTCATGTTTCTGTGTAATGTGCTAACTACAGAGATGTTTTGAGATCATTGTGTTCTCAGTGACAATTCACTAAGGATATTATTTTCAGAATTTTATAACAAAGCAATATATATTGATTATATGAAAATAAGAAAATATATATATGCTTACCAAAGTACAGAATAGCTATGTAAGCATACATAAAGAATCTGGAAAGAGTGGTTGATTTGAGGGAGATCTAGATAGCTCCAAACAGAGTTGGATACAGAATTACTTTTCACTTTATATCCATCTATATATTTTTATTTTTTTGCTATGTGTATGAATTTTCTGCTAATGATAAATAGTCACTAAAATAATTATCTTTAATTGCCTTTTATCAGGGCTAGGGTACAAAGAATATGAACATGAAATATAAAGTCGGTTAGTTCATTCAGGAATAAAGCTCATGCCACTGGCCTCGCCACTTTGAATCTATTCCTGGAACAATAAATCCCAAATGATACAGAATGACTCAGACATTATAAAGTATGATTTCCAAAATATTAGAGGTTTCCACCAAACAGTCCCCTCACTCCACTTTAACATACACACTAAGAGAAAGAAAGAGAAAGATAATTTTACAGAATCTCAGCTCATGGAGAAACTTTGAAGCCATCTGGTTTAATTCTGTATATCAAAGAATTCTTAAACTGTGTTCTATGTTGCTGTACAGTGTACTTGGGGTCTAAGAAGGTAGCTACATGGATAGAATCAGCTCATGCTTCAAATAGGACAGCTCTGTGTTACATAATGAGTTGTCACCATACATTTTGTCTGAAGAAATGCTTCTAAAAAATGTTTGAAGGTCACTGATGTGAACATCTCCTTTATAACATGCTGTTAAGAAACAATCCAACTTCTGCAGAAGGACCCTAAATGCTAGGGAATTCACCATCTCATTATGTGCTTGGGCAGCTCCAACTTTTAGAAAGTTCGTCTTACACTAAGCCAAAATCTGCCCCCTATAACTTTGATCAATTGGTTCACATTGTTGCTTTAGGCTATTTAATTGCAGGTAGAGGTTTTAGTTGCTTCCCTGAAGGCAGAAGACTTAATGTTTTGTAACTACTATTGATCTTTGGCCAGCTTTGGCCTGTAGCTGGGCAGCTAGATAATTTATTTCTCTGTGAGGTTCTCTGATATATTTCTGGGCTACATTTTCTGTTTTACTTCTCGGAGCTTTCATTTCTTGAAGAAATTTGAACACATAATCTTTTTGGGAAGTATCTATGGGCTACACAATTTTTAACACAGATACCAATTAGCAGTTAATTATTAAATGAGTAGGTGAGAGGGCACAGATACATATCTACAGCTCAAATGAAAGCTTGGGATAATTTAGACTAAATATTATGAATATCTTTATAATAGTAATATTAGAAAATCAAGTAATGGAACAAGTTGCCAAGAAAGGTTGCATAATGACAGTCACTAGAGGTATTCAAGGCAGAAATAGCCACCTGTTGGAAAATGACAGTTTGGAGCTAATTACATCTTTTAGTTATTATCTGTGAATATTTATCCAGACTACACTCTTCAGGTTACTTGAAATTTTTGTGATTTTAAAAAGCTCAATTTAAGCATATTCATGTAAATGCATCCCTGAACTACCTCATCAATGCTACTTTTTAAAAATTGTTATAAAATGTTTAGAATTTTCAGTCTTCAACTCAATCCCCAGGAAATAATCTGAAGAAGAAAAATAGAGCATGAAAACGTTCACTCACTATAGCTTTATTTATGGGAGTACATAACTTATAAACAAACTAAATGTCAAAACATAGTAAAATGGTTAATAATTTATGGTATATGCGTGCAAGAAAATATTTGGTAACCAATTAAGTTATATTTATAGTTTGTAATAACATAGAAAATCTTACTGTTATAATACTAAGTTGAAAACCAAGGACTTAAGTTGCATACAAAACATGATTTCTGTGAAGAAAACTGAATAGAAAAAAATGGTGTAGCATTTCCAGCAAAATGAAGGAAGATTTTAATGTAGACCACCTCCTCTGCTACAAACATGCAGAAAGGCCAGATGAAAATATATGGAAAACAAATATAAGAAATTTAATCAAAATTAAAATTTAATAAAAGAAGAAAAAGAAAATTCCCAGATGCTTAAATAAAGAAGTAACTCACAGCTATTATCATCAGCTCTAATTGATGCTGATAGACCTAGAAGAACAGTGCCTCTGGGTAGGGCTTAGAAATAGGGGGCAAAGGCTTTAACACTCCTAATTGTGGTAGACACACATACATAGATGTAGGTCCATTCAAACCATGAAGATAAAACTGTGGATTATTCATAAAGCTAGAACTCTAAAAATCCCCATTATGAGGATAATTTAAAAGCTGCAAACAGTCCCATAGAAACAAGAAAGAGACTTGCTAATTGCTCTAGGCTCTGGGTGGGTAGAGTGAGGTAAAGGGTCTTTTTCTCAAACCTTTGCCATGCTCATATGTGATATCCAAATGTATGTAACCTGTAAAGTGCAGAAATTCTGGTCTAAGACCAAAGATACACCAGGGGCTCAGCATAAGGGAATAGCAAAAAGCCATGTAGGTGTTCAGCTACTGCTTATGGTACATATGACTTGTAAATAAAAACAACCTTATCTGAGGTTGAGTTTACACAAAAAGTTACAAACAAAACACAAAATAAACAAATCCAGAAAGGAGAGTCTACAAATATAAGAAATAGATGTGGCACTCAAAGTACAAGAAATAATATAACAAAGTAGTATAAAGTACAGAAAATAATATAACAAAGTAGTATAAAAGTAGTATATTTGAAAAACCCAAAAGGATTTAAAGAGATCTAAAAGACATAATGAAACAAAATGATGCCCTAAAAAACTAATGGGCAGATTTGGATAGGTACACATAGAAATTGTAGAAAGATACAAAACAAAAATGTTAAACAAATATTAGATATAATTAGTGGGCTGTTGGGTTGATATAAGGAAATCATCTAGAATGCAGCCCAGAAAGATGAGATGTGAAATATACAATGAATATTAATAGGAATAGAAATTAAATTAGAAGGTTCAAAATAATTTACATGGCCATTAAAAAAATGATTGAGAAGTAAAATATATTAAGAAATAATGAAAGATAATTCTACTAAGAAAAACATGAAACTTTGGGTTGAATTCCCTAAAATAATTATAGAAAAAAAATCATTCCAGGTCATATGTATTTTGTTTGCATGCAGAGTACCACAGAAGGAAAAAAACAAACATCTTAAATGCTATCAAAGAAAAAAAGGCAAATTACCTACAATGGAAGGATAATTAGAGATAACAAATATCTCAGATCAAAGTCAGAAACCATAAGTCAGTGGACTCATATCTTCAAAGAACTAAGAGAAAAGTAACACAAACCTAAAAGCCTATGCTCAAAAAGAATGAGGGCAAAATAAAAACATTTTCAGAATAAAAATGACTTGGAAAACTTACCAATCACTGATAATCAGTACAAAATGTACTACAGAGAGAGGAAATTAAACCTTTAACGAATTTGTACACAGAAAATGATAAAGCTATGGATTAATCTATACTTGCCTTTAACATATCCACCCTAGGTATAATAACAAATAAAGATTAAAAATAGTGGATGAAAAATGGTGAAGAAGTTAAGGCAAAAAGCATTAGGGGAAAAGAGAAATGTTTCATAATGATTAAAGGAATAATTCAACATGAAGATATCATAATCTTATTGGACTAAGATAGACACAAAAACATAGCATCAAAAATCAACAAAACATAAATGTAGAATAATATTAGAGAAATTCCCCTCTAAGGGCCCCAGTTTCTCCCAACTTGGCTCTCAGTTCCATATATAAAATAACAGATATTAAGAAATGTATTATGTATTAAGTAGGAGGATGTTTTTGTAAAAGGATCAATTTTATAGGTTGAGGTGAAAATATTTTCTTTGGCACACTTTATCAAGTACCTGAAGAGTGGAATAGATATGATTCAAAACTAGGTTCCAGAAAGGAACAGACATAATGGAAATTTAACTACGAATCAAACTAAGGGCAACATATCTGTATCCTCTCAACTACAGAATATTGACTAGCTGTCCCTGCAGAAGAGATTTCCTACATAAGTCTCCCTTTTCCTGATCTTCCCTGCTTCTGCTCTCTGGACTTCTCCCTCCTCTCTACTGATTAAAGAATATCTAGGGAGATCCATGGCTGCTGAAACCTGCCTTCACTTTCCAGTTGCAATAGCCTGCTTTATCCCTGTCCCACATGTTAGTTACTTGGTGAGATTTATACTTTGTGAGTGACCCTAACTGCATGTCTTTTCCCAATTTCCCACTTGATTAGACCAAGTCTATGGGAGGAAGCAACAGCATTCTCTATCATTCTGAAGGTATGATATTTATTCCATGTTATCCTACTCTCTCCTGTAACTATAGAATTTCTGCATCACATCCAAAAGTTATATGAAATTTGCTGTGCAGTATACATAATATCATCAGTTTGCCCTTGTATATGGGCAGTTTGTGAATGTCATTTGTCTCTCGGTGAGAATGAATCTATTCTAAAGGTGGGTTAGGGAATTTCAGATACATCCGTAAGATCGGACTTGTTATATTGAAATTCAGATATTCTATATCCTTACTAATTTTTTTATCTGCTACTTCTATTAGTTGCCAGGAGATAATTGTCCTTAGTAAGATTATGGATTTTGTTGATAGGGTCAAAATTTTATAAAATATTAAGCTTGATCTAATGTACATATACAGAAACTTACATGTTATTAAAAGCAATTTTATTCTTTTTCAGAAGACAAGAATCATTCCTAAAAATGGAGCATGAACTATACAACAAAGAGAGTCTTAATAAGTACAAGGGCAACTATTTTACAAAATAGGGCCTTTGATGATTATGTTAGAAATTAACAAAAAAAAATGGCTGAGATAAAACTTAGAAATTAAACTATCAAGTACTTAATAAAGTAGAATTCATAACAGAAATAGTTACCTATTTAAAATAATAAAAATTCTATGTCTCTAGAGATTAAGTCTGCATTTATAGAGAAATTTATTGCCTTAAAAACATATAATTATACAATGATAGTCTAATCACCAAATGGTATTAGGCAAATGCCAATATATAGACTAAAATATAGACTGCTGCCTCATACCAAATAAAACAATAAATTAAAAATATATTCATCAGTGTAAATATAAAAAGTACAAATTTTGACCTCTTGAAAGAAAATACTGGAGAAAGCTTTTATGACAATAAGACAGAGATAGATTTCTTAAAGAAGACAAAAAGTGTACACCATAAATTAGATTTTTTAATGAATTTGATTATACTATTTTTAATGTACCAAAAGACACCATATGTCAATCTTAAAATATCCACAGCAGACTAGGAGATGATATTCACAGGGCACAAAATTGTTAAAATTAATTGACTTACATATACATTGAAATCAATATAAAAGTCAAACAATAGTATAGAAGAAAATTACAAGAATATGAATAGACAGGCAATAAAAGAGGAAATAAAATGGCCATTATATTTACAAAGAGATAGCCAACCTCAATAGTAGTCTGAGATCTATAAATTAAAACAATGAGATAATAGCACATTATTGCATATAGCCAAAAATAAATACATAAAAATATGAAAATGCCATTTGCTGACAAGGACAGAGAAATGCACTATGGCTTCCCCAGCAGGAAGAACTGTATATTTTATATCAGCTACTGAGAACAATTTGGCATCACTAAGTTGTAAATAGCCAATGTATGTACATTGCACAATAACATCCATTAAAAGATTCTTTATAATATCAAAAAAAGTAAAAATCAACCTAACTATTCATCAATAGGAGAAAGGATAAGTGTGTACTATTTATACAGTAAAAAACTTTAAAACAGTTTAAGTGAATGAATTGCATTAGCATGATTAAACAAATGAATATGGAAAACAATGTTAAGTGAGAAAAGATGCCAAAATATATGTACAAAATATTTATATAAAGTGTAAATATAGGCAAATCAGAGCTCTATTTTTTTGTCATAGATACACATGTCGTTTACATAGTAAAATTACACACACATACCTCAAGATAGTCAGAAGGGAGGGACTGCGATAAGATGGCAATGGCGTGCAATGGGGGATTCGATTATAGATTTGAAATTTTGAAATGAAAAAACAGTATCTAAAGCAATTATGGCAAACTGTTCACGTTTGGAAAATCTGAGTTCTGAATACATTTTCTGTGTGTGTATGTGTGATTATGTATAGTCTGTTGTACACTGGAAATAATCTAAAATTTTTAAAGTTTATATTAAAAATAAAGATTTCCTTTGGTGAAAAAAAGTACACCACAATGCTATTAGTAGGCATGTCTAGGTGAAAGAATTACAGACTTTTGTCTTATACTTCCTTTTACATCTAACTTTTTTCTAATATTTCTTTAATGAGAATGTTTTACTTTTATTATTAGAACAGAATTTACTTTATTTAAAAAGAATGTGTATCTAAAGCTCTCCTCTGAAGATTTCTTCAGAAACTAAGATTCTATCACACTGAAAGTAAAGGGCTAAAGAGAGTATTATCTCTTTGAAAAGTTAACTAAAGTACATTTGGATTCCCTTCAGTCCCATTATAAGGACTGACTGCCTTTACTTTGTAACTGCTGATAGGATACTAATATTTATTATCATCAGAATTAGTGGAGTGGAATGAATCTTTCTTGGCAATGAAAGTCAGGATCTTGAGGAATAAAACTTCCCCCGAAATGCAAATGGTCAAATTGAGTACATTATTTTTTTCTCTATATTTCTAAAGACTACTTGGACCATATAATTAAGGCAGTTTGCTTTGCTAAAATCAGATCAGTGTCTCCTGCCTGATACTTGTTTGCCTGGAGTTATAGGGAGGACTTTTATAAGTGTGCCTCATGAAACAAGGCTCTTAAATTTATGTATTCTGATTTTTCGAAAATGGTAGGATTTTTGTACTGAGTTAAACACCAACATGTCAAAGGAGAAAATGGATTTCTGATCAGTGGAAAGCATAGCTGTGTATCCATATCTTCCCTAGCACCCAGTCACGCTTATTTGATACAATTTACACCTAAATTAGTTATTTTTTAGAACTTTTTTTGCAAGAGTTATATCTAAAAATTACATTTGCTCCATAGACATTTAATATACCACTGGATGATTATTGATTTTTTCAAGGTCTTCCAAAACTTTGATATTTTTAAGAGAAACTGTCGCCTTAGCATCTCCTTCCCTAGAGTGAGGAAAAAATGATTTTATCATGTGCAATGGGCTTAAGCAACAAGCAAACTTTTTAGACTGATCACGTATTCTCAAGATTACTTGGGGTTAATTAAAAATGATACTGTAATATTATGTGAAGTACAAGCTTGCTTTCCTAGAGTGGAGGAGAAATGAACAATCAGTTTTCTCAGTTTTGTCAAGCACTTTACAAACATCATAAAAGAAGACGGTGAGACCAGTTGTTTCTAGAAGAAAATAGAGGTAGGAAACTTGTACTTTTCCAGAAATCTTAGGTTTTGATCTTTCAAGGTATCACTTCATTTATAACACACACACACACACACACACACACACACACACACACAGAGCCTGAATTAGATATTCTATTGACATGTTTTGAAAGGAGGAAAGATTAAGCTAAGTGTTTTGAGATTCAAACCGACTGTTCCTTAGTTTCTAATCATTGCAAACCTAATGTTTTAAGTCATTAAGCCATTCCCTCTAGCTTACCATGGGAATATATTTCCATATAGTTTGCTGTGATATATTGAGAGAGATAAGAATTAAAATTCATTTGCCATTTAATTTTTCTCCCAAAGTGACTTAAAAAGGTCATCTGATGCTCACATTTCTTCTATTTCCAGAATATTTTCATTTCATCTATCAGAAACCCTTGTGTCATGGTTATCTATTTGACTAGACTTTTAAGATTTCAGCATCATAGTTATATTTATTTGAATAAATCTAGAGTTCTAGCTGATTCTAACCAACAAAATATGGGAAAAAAACAGAAAATGGTAATATTTAACAACTCTAATTTATCATGAAGTAGGTTCCTTACACTAAATAGATCTCAAAATATTACAGGTATCCATTTTCAATTTTAATATTAGTTTATTCTTAAAACATCCTAAGTTATTCAGGTAACTTTGATCTAAAATAAATTTTCATACATGAATATTTAGTTTCACTTATTTTTTCTGAACAGCATATATATTCCTCTCCTCCTCCCTGTCAATTCACAATTCCTCAACATCTGAGACTCTGGTATAACCAAAATGAAAAAAATAATAATAATAATAAAGAAAACAAACCAAAAGAGAAGTAAAAAATGAAGCAAAAGCTGCAATTCAGAAACTCCAAAAGTGAGGTCTGGAGAAATTTCCAAATCAAGTAGGAGATGCAGTTTTGAGACAGGTATCTAGTCATATTTGAGAGCCAATAGTTCTGAGCCTCACAGAACTTTTAACTGGATGGACTCCAGAGCAAAAGGGTAAAAGAAACATTATGCTACATTTCCTTCATAACCCCAGAACTTAGTATATATCTGATATAGAACAAGTTCTCAATAAATAAATATCTGTGAAAATAAAAAAGAACCTGTGAGTAAATAAACAAAAAATTAAAGCCACAAACTCTAAGTAACTTAAAAGGGCTCTCTACATCCTAAAATCAAATCATGATCTCCCTTCTTTCCTTTTATCAGAGATTTCCTGGTTTAAGTTCTGATAAGGTGGCTCAGCAATGGCTGAGGGATAAAACATTCCAACCAGCATCTGACAAAAGATATGCTTGAGTGTATCTCAGTGTGTGTCACACTCACTGATTCAGTGATTTAGAAATAGGAAATAGAAATCTACATTTTTAACAAAGACCTCAAGTGATTTGGGTTCAGATAGTTTTGGAATTTCACTTTAAAAAACAATAAAATGGGCCTTCAGTACATGTTGAGTGAATGAATAAAACTTTATGAACATGGCCCTGGTTAGACTGTTGTTTTGCTTCATTGGTGATAAACCAATTAAAGTTTTGGGAAATAGGCTTTTGACTGAAAGATGAAAATAACAATAGCAGCAATTTCTTAAGTGCTTATGAGTGTCATTCATAGTTGTTTGCCCTGGAAAATCATCTGCACCATACCACTAATTACCACCCATTTTGTAATTCCCTCTCTTGAGACCCAAAGTAACTTTTACCTTCTTGGTTTTGCTAAGTAACTGCTCAGGAGAAAGTACTAAAGATTTATGTGAGGTTGTGGCATCAGGACCCTGGAGACAGGTTGAGCCTTCTCTCCACCTCACCTCTCCATTTAGTCAAAAACAAAAATGAAACAAAACAAAGAAACAAAATGTAAAACATTACCCAATTTTCCTTAAACCACAGTATAATTTTTACCATAGAAGAAAATTTAGAAAATAAAATAATCTCATTTACTCTTATTTTGTCTGCACATCCAAAATAATGGAGGGCACTGCCCAGGGCTTGCAGTCCATCACTTCTACTCATTAAGACCCATAATCCTCCTCTTTAGGAAAAATTTTCAGATGGAAAACCTTGATAGGTAATCCCTTCAAATCAGTTGTATTCTAAAAAGAAATAAAATCTGGATTCTCATCTACCATTTCAAACCAGCAATTTATATCAGAGTCCCCCAGGTATGTATTACATGGCTATTTCCAAGGGTAAAGAAGTCATATGTCACCTCTTGATGTGCAGGCAATTGCACATGAAATACCTCTGTGGCTTGTTGCTGAAAAGTCACACCTCCAAACCACAGATCAGCTTAATTTAACCATTTTTTAAAACATGTTAATACATTTCCTCATTTTAAATTCCTGCTTAGTGGAAAGTTTCCCCACTGAACATCTGATTTAATTTTGTCCGCTTGGATGCCCTTTAGGTAACAGACACCATTCAATATTGGAATTAGAAGCATTCTATTCATTTATCCCCCTGCAGCCAGAGAAAGAGAAAGAAGAGCACAAAGAGGCAGAGACTCACACAAGTCTAGATGCAGCAATTCTCCAGCCGCTGAGCAATGAGGTTTCATACGCTGCTGGAGGACCCATTCATCTTAATCCATCTGGAAAGAAGGCTACACGCAATATTTCACTATCTAAGTACTTTCTGACAAATCTATTAATTATGCACTCAAACAAATTATTTGCTGCCTGTGGAGAATTGCTACTAGATTTTCTCTTATGCCAGGATCCATGATCTCTTTTCTGCTTTTAACTCATTGCTGTCATTGACACAGTCATATTAGTCCCCTATTTTCAATCATCCATCATTTTAAATTTAGATGTGGTCACTATTAGAGAGAAAGTAACATGACACCTAATAGCTGAAAGGCATTTCTTGCTTACCTCCTCACACCTTTTGTCTTCTGTTCTCCTTTTCAAACTATATGGAAAATGTTCCTCCTTCTGCACGCCAAACCAAAAAATGAGTCCATTAGTCTATGGCTTACTGATGCTTCCCACCCACGACTTCTTTCCTCAGTTCTAAAGACAAGTCTTCCTCCATAACTCATTAATAATAACTTTATGAAATGTGCATGATGTTTGCAAAGAAAAAAATGGAGTTGCAATTTATTCTCACTAATTTGATGATTATACTCAGGTTCTAATAACATTTAAAGAGCTTAAATAATTTTTTAAAAATTTTCAATTCCTAGTCTTAGAAGTACTACATGCAATTATGGAAAAATGTTTAAAACAATTAGAAAGATATAAAAAATTTAAAAATACCCATAATACTACCCTTTTAAAAAGTGTGTATGTCTTGTTAGTCTTTGTATTATCTATTTAAAATATATGTGCTACATATTTAAAAATATATGTATATGTAATTTTATATGGATATTTTCTTATCATTTTATACATATTTTCTACATTTTTAAGACCTCACATATATTGAGAAAATAATATAATTAAAGCCAAAATCTTCTCCTAACCCACAAATCCTCTCTAAAAGACAGAAGAAAGAAGACACTTTTATTATTGAACAAGCATTAAACCAAAATGTGATGTGCATTACAAGCAATCCACTAAGAATTGCAAAGACAGAAAGAAATCGCATCTGTTATAAAGCCAAACAGATACAATTCCATTATATACATGTTTCCAAGATGATGATGATGATGATAATAACAATTCTCAACTAAGAGAACTTAGTAGCATTATTTTTCACACACATCATCCTAACTTTACCTGATAATTGAGGTGACATTTGTGTTAACTTATGCTTTATCCAAAGGAAAAACAAACTTCTCATATCTTATGACAGGAAGTACTTTGCAACTTGGAGCAAGGGGCAAAAGTTTTATTTTTAACTTGTATTTCTCCTTTAAACATACACATAATTTTTAAAATCTTGTAATATTCTGTCATAAATGTACAGAATCATTTACTTAACTATGATCCATTATTGAACACTAATTTTTAAATAAGTAATCCTATTTAAAATAATTTTTCAATGCACATTCTTCCGAATGAAGCTTTCAAGCACTTCTATTCTTACCACATGAAATATGGCAAGTGTTCTTTTTGGGACAAAGAAAAAATATTAAATATTGCCTTCAAAAACATATACATGTATGCATTGGAGACATTCACAAATATATGCCATTAATGCACTTATAATTTGAAATGCATGAAGCAAATATATTCAGTAACCAGCTGCGTGCATTCACAATAGATCAAATGCTTAGAAAAAGTTGTGTTCAGATCCTCATTTTCAAATCACAAGGTCAGAACTGACCTCCTTAAGGACAATCCATAAATTGGCCAACTGTTCACGAAAATATGGAGAATTTGTATCCTATCTTATGACTATTAGATCTGCTCCTTCTATAAAAAGACCAAGTGTTTACATTTGAATTGTCAACGGCTCTTCTGATAAAAAATCATTTTCTGAATGGCAGTTGGGTGGTCTAGAAGAGTGAGTTTGCCTCCAAGATAAAAACAGAGTAAAAGATTTTATTTTCCTATATTAGAAAGATGATAAGCTATCTTTTTAATCTTTCAAAAACTGATTTTCTTCTTTTGAAGTAGGTAGTCTTTTTGCCATTTAAACCTAAAGAAAATGAGGTGTGAAGGGGTCATACACAAGTGGTAGACCAAGGATTTGAACTCATTATTGTTGAATTTCAAAACACCTTTTCTCTTCCTTATAATAGAATGTGATGACCATAAGTTATTCTCTGCTTCCTGCTTTGAAAAGAATCTGTGCATAAATTGTCATTTCATTATTACTAGAGGGAAGGAGGGCACTAAAGGAATGTAAGAACTTGCAACCGAACAAGCCGATGGCAGCAGATTTTAAAAAGAATTCATAGAGAATTTCGGAACCTACAGTCTGTGAATAGACAAAGAAAACAAGAAGACACACTGAAATGCAGAATGAATGGTTTTCCTGCTAAAATTTTCTTTTCTAATTTTGAGGGGAAAAAATCTTTCTAGCCAGGATAATTTGCTTCATGGAAAAAAGTAATGAATTGATAATAATTTCATAGCTTACTCATAAATTGCACTTTCCTGAAATCATTTTTCCCCTGAAATTTAGCATTGATCATCAAATATTTGCCTTAAATCAACAAAAAAAATTAAATGCTAAAACTTATAATTAATAATTTGTCTCAATATAGCAGCAAGCAGTTGGTTTTTAATTTTCTTAAAAAAAACTTTTCAGCTAAGTATCAAATTATATAAATTATGTTGGACAGAAGTTAGTCATAGCAACTATAATTTACTTTAGAGAATGCCACTTATTTTGCTAATATAATATTCTATGCTAAGAACTGAAGATTATGTGTTCATTAATCATTAACATAACCTCTCTGCAAAAAATGGAAAAACATGGTAGCAATTATTTTACTTTTTAAAGGATTATAGTTAATATTTAAAATAGTCCTCTTTGATCACAGTATAGAATTTCAATCCAATCATAGCTGAGAGCAAAAGGCTTAGTCATCAAAACAATGTCCCCTGATTTAGCTTTCTCTAAGAGATGTAGTTTCAAACCTTACTGGTTTATGTCTGTGTGCATGTGTGTGTGTGTGTGTGTGTGTGTGTGTGTGTGTGTGTGTAAAGGTTAAAGGATGTAAGAAAGAACCCATGGCTCAGCCCAAGGGACTAGTCTTGAGCCTCAAAGAGAAGGAAGAGCAAACATGAAGAGGCCAACTCAGATGACAGTTAGGATCACCTTGAAGCACAGGACCAAATAAAACATGAGTTCAGAAGGTGATGGGTGTTGGACGGGAGGAAAGTGCAGATATCTCCTGATGTCAAGACCAAAGAGAGCAACAGAATCAAATCATTAGTGCAAAGCAGAAACACAACAGCTGCCATACCCGCTTGACACAACCGAGTGGCAGGCCAAGTGTATCTCATACTGGACCCTGGAAGAGACACAAGAGGGAGATTAATTATCCATTAGCAAGTGGATTTTAGAGTTAATAAAATGAAGATAATCATGTTAATGGGATACAATTTGTACCCACTTCACCATTCAGGCCTGGGCCACGAAATTTATCCAAAATGTTGTGCTTTCATCATCTTAAACCATTGAGATTTTTGACTTTTCTTGTGACTGCTACCAACACAGTCTTTCTTTCACGTTAATGAAAAATTTCCAAAAGAAAACACACATCCCTACATCTAGACATTTCACATCATTATCCACTATGGAAAGCAGACCTATTGAAGAAGCCTGAAACAATACATATTCATTCAAAGCATTGTTTAACCTTCCAGCCTCATTAGAATCTTTTCAGGGAAGTTGAGAGAGTGATCAAGGAGAGGAAAGAACAGGATCAAATGTTAATCAAGCATGTTCAATGTACCAAGCCCTATGCCAGGCATTTAACAATGTCATCTGAGTTAACTCTCACTTCTATTAAGAAAGAAGAATTGTCACTCTTTCACAGATGAGAGAAAAGGATTCAGAGTTTACAAACTAGTTTCCTAACTAGCCTTTGAAAGGCCCTTGAGACATCATCCACAGTAGGCCATGTTTCTTTCCTCTTACAGAAGTCCTGAGAACAATACCCTATCTCTAACCATATCCCTAAGTTTACTCTAATTTCCCATGTTTCTTTTCCAGCCTGACCACATGAGAGTCAGGCCAATAACTTTAAGCAAACAGCTTGCATGCTGGCTTGACACACCACCAAGAACCCAAGGGTCCAAATATTCTGAAAATATCAACAACTGGAATAGTTCATTGCAAACAAAATAAACTGACCCTGGATAATTTGAGCAGAAAGCAAAATTTCTTCTAGGCATATGCAGTAGCTTACATAATCAAAAGGAACCAAAAGCGTCAGGGCTCAAAAAAAAAAAAAAAAAAAAAAAGAGCAACCAGGTTAACTCTGGGGAACAGAAGCAAATGAACCCTGTTGTCAAGGCATTCCTGTCTGGATGAATCAGCAGCAGACTGTTTCCAACATTATATCACTCCACTCAAGATTCAGGTTCAGGAAGAGAGGGAGACTGTGGTCCAGCCTGGGTCATGTTACCCATGCCTTGGCAGGGTAGAGGAAGGCTTTAGTAACTGAGTGTAGGCAAGATTGCGTGCAGCTAAGGAGGAGAAGTCTCCCACAGGAAAATCAGAGTGTGGGGCGGGCGAAATAACAGATCCGCACTACAACAACGAAAGGTCTCCTGTGCGCTCACAAATGTCCTCCCTTGTCACATTACAGTGAGTGGTTTCTGCTTACTCACACATTCCTCACACAGAGCCCTCTGAAGCTGAGGCTGAGCCACAGAGAACACTGTCTCCCTATCACCACGCACCAGAACTACTTCCAGCTTTGATTCATTACACACATCACTTCTATCTTACCCACCAGAACATGATATATATGGTAATTTATTTCAGTGTTTTGTACCTGCTGCCGCCCCCTCACGTCCTATATCATTTAAGCTGAGTTCTGCATCAGCAGCAATGAACATTCAGACCCAGCCCTCAGTCAGAGGGAGGAAAAAATTCTACCCTCTCTCCCTTTCCTCCTTACAGAAGGAGTCACCCCACCGCAGTCCAGACATTATAGGCTATTTGCAAACCCTCTGCCAACATCTGTCTTTCTGAGAATGCTGAGTTCTACAAATCAGAGAAGGAGAAAATCAGCAGACAAATTGTGTAACTGAAATCGAAGAGCCAACAAGAATAGCTCTGAAAGCACACAAAAGCCCTTCTACAATGATACTCTGTTATTGAAATTAAGCACTGTAGACTGTCCACAGATAATAGTTTAGAAATCTCCTGAACAGGCCAGAATTTGCGATTCTAAAATAGAGATAATTTGCTTGAATCATCCACTTCATTAAGATACCAAAAGGGTTTTCAATTTTTTAATGTGATATTCAAAATAAAAACATGGGCAAATGTCACCCTTATAAATTAATAATAGTTTGTGTAGGGAGAAATAGATGAAGAAATGGTTTTGTCAACAAAAGGAATGAAATATAAAATCTGCTTTTACCTGGTCACCTCTGGAGCTGAATATATGACATGCTCTTAATTCTTGTAAATCTGACTTCAGATAGAGTTTTCCAGGAGATAATTGGTGGGACAGATATGCTCTCCTTTCATTGTATCTACTTAGTAGAAAACCTGGAAAGCCTACCAGGCCCTGGAGAGAACAATACACAGCACCTAATAACAATCTACTTCCCATCTTGCCTGGCAAAGTGGTGCTATCCTTTGCAGGTGACCCAAAGTTCTGAAAGGGAAGAGGAGACAGGCTAAGAAAAGGTGAATATATCTTCTGATAAAATAGGAGGGCTGTGATAGTTGTGTCCTTATTGTTAATTTCTAGTCAGTTTTTGTTTCCAAGGAGAGAGCAAGAGTAAAAGAGAAGGAATAAGGGTCACTAAATAAGAGCTTTGAAGACAGAGACGTCAAACATTCAGTGTTAAGTATTTTTTATGCCTGTGACCTAAGGCTCTCCATCTCCTCAAACTTGAAAAAGATCTGCCTCATATAAAAGTCCCGTTTGAGTGGAAATCACAGAGTGGGGAAGGGAGGGGAAAGAAGAGAGAATCCACCGAGCATGAGGGTGAAGCCTCTTAGACTAACTTATTTCAGGTGTGGAATAGGCAATTGAGCCATTCTTACTAGGGCTTAAGTTGCAGATTGGTTATAGTATTTTGGTTACAGATGCAAACAAGTATATTAATACTATTTTAAAATGACACATGAATGACCAACCAGTCATGTGAATGCTTTCTAAACGTTTTCTTGTCCTCATTTTCCTGAATGAGTCTCCAGTCCAAAAATGGATAGCAGCTCCTGCTACTTGTTAAAATAAAGTTATATCCTTCTTTTGGGGTTTCATGCCCTCTGTTAACTAGTCCCAATTTGCCTATCTGAACTTGCCTCTCTCCACTCATAAAATACTCAGAACACTCTGACTTAGTTAGCCAGGCTGATTCACATTCTATGTTCCAAATATGTTCAACTTTTTCTAGAAGTTAAGTCTTTAATAAGATTCTTCACACTGAAAATGGCCTCCTCAGTTCAAGTTCTTTATTTTCATTAAGCCTTAGCTCAAAATTCACAAACTAATTTCTGCCCCAATTTCCCTGAGCCTAAGCTCATATTGACATGTTAGGCTCTCACCGCAATTATTTGCCTGTCCATATGCTACCTCTATACTTCCTATAGCTACCCATGCACGTACTGCTTTTATCTCCACAAATAGATTATGAGCATTTCAATGGCAACAACCAATTTTTCCATGTCTTTGTGGCTCTAACACACTAAACTTGGGTAATGTTGGAGTACATACTCTGTAAAGTTTTGTTAAATAATAAAGTCGACCTCTTTGAGTGGAAACAGGTTGTCCTCAAAGCATAAAATAGGAAGAAGATGACATGAAAGTAAAAAATAAGTTAAAAACACTGTCCCATTCCCTTAGGGACTCAGACCTACCTTTGGAGACACTAAAACCAATATGAAAAATAACAAGAACACACACATCAGACACATAAATTCACCTTTTGACCTCAGGGAAGTGTAAGTCACCTAGGTGCAGTCCTGTGACCCCGTATGCACAGGCGCCTGTGCATCTGTGGGGGACATGTTAAGTTCCAGGGACTGATAGAATCAACAGACCCGGGGAAGGATGGACAGCTGCAGCAGGCTTTGCTGTGATGAATCAAGGTCACATAGCTTTACGGAAAGGACATGGTAGAAGATCACTGAGGGGGCAACCAAATGTGCGATACTGTTGGCTCTCGCCCAGGAGTTCTGTCAATGCAGCTCAAGAGATTCCTTCTTGTTTGTTTGTTTGTTTTTTGAGGTATGTATGAATATATGTATTTCTAGCTTTAATGAAGCATAATTGATATACAAAAAGCTGCACATAATGTATAAAATTAGGTGAGTGAACATATGCATACACTCATGTTACCTTCACCACGGTCAAGGTAATAAATATATCCATCACCTCCAAAAGTTTCCTTTTATCTGTTTGTTGCATGTTTTAGTTTGGATTTTGGTTTTGTGTGTGTACTTCTATGTTAAAAACACTTAACATGAGATGTACCCTCCTAAAATTTTTAAGTGTGCAATATTTTATTGCCAACTATAGGCACAACATGATGCGGCAGACCTCTGGAATTATTCATCCCATGTAACTTTATACCTAATACTCATGTTAAGGGCAGAATCTGTCAGTCTGCCCTCTAGAGGAAGGGGGAGTAAGGTTGTGCTGTCCAGCAGGACAGGAACTTTGGAGGGACGCCAGCAACACTTTCCTATAGAATACTCGAATCAGCTTGGAAATGCAAAAGATGTGGGTGGAGGTTCACTCCGCTTCATTTTTCTAACTCCATTAGAAGTCCATTGGCCTGCTTTGTTGAGCATATATATCACCACCTCACACAGTATCCATTTATTTGCTTCTTTATTCTCTAATTTCTCCCATCGTAATATGAGAATAGCTATTTAATCTGTTTTTTTTGCAGCTTCTAGAACAGAGCTGGCACTTGGTAAACGAGCATGAATATTTGTTGAATAAATATAGTATCCCTAGATAGTTGGGTTAAATAAATTAACAGTTTAAGACATATTTCAATACCTTTATATTTTACTTTTTAGAATGCCCCTTATCCCCCATTGAATAGATACAGCCTCAACTTCTTGTGATGCTCAAAGTAAAAATCACAAATCCTTCTCAAAGTAGTTAGGATGATTAAATAACAAAATATAGTACCTGCGATTGAAAATTAGTTTAGTAAATTGTGTTTATCTTTACTACCAGGAATGGCTAAATTCTCCCTACACATACATACAGTCTTAATGTTAAAATACCTCTCTATTTATCTACAATGATATACAAATACCTTGCCTTAGGTATGTGTGTTGTTATAGTCTAGAAATGTAGCTCTTAATAAGTACTCACATAATGGGTCCTTAATAAATTAATTAATGAATTCTATAATAGACAGTCTCTAATAGGACCAATGACACCTTTTATAGTTAAGGAATAACAATGTCTATATCCTGAATAGTACTAATATGAATTGCAAATGTGCCAAATTTATTAATATCATAAATAACCAGTCTTAAAATTAACTACTCTTATTATCAACAACATTTCTGTTGTGTTGGAAATGAGATCGTGAATGCCTTTCTGCTTCCACTTTTAACTTGTTCTTAACAATGGTTACGAGTGAGAAATGACACTTACTTATATGCAAGCATTTAGGAACACCCGAATTTTTGTTTCTCATTTTTGAAACTGGATGCTGATTCATGTGTCTCACCTTCTCATCTCTTCTCTACCTTAAAGTTAATTATTTCAATTCTATTTAAGAACTGCTCTCCAAATCTTCCCATGTTCAGTTTTGTGCATAGTTAGCCAAAACACGGTGGCTCCAAAAAAGGCACATGAGATTTTACTGATTTTGAATGTAATGAGAGAAAGCAACATTTTCCTATTTTTCTCTGTATTTTGCAACTGTTTTTCAGTGTGCAAGTATGAAACTTATGTTTGAAATAAATGCTAAACATAAAATGGACAGAGTTAGGGGGAACATAATTCTGTAAAGAGTAACTAAACCCAAGACGTTCTGCTCCCCCTTTTCAACACTGGCCACACTATCTGCATTCTGCTGTGGTCTTATCCCCTTCCCAACATCCAACTGGAAATATTTCACTTCCGCTTCCACTGACCCAACTGCTCAGAGATTTTTTTTTTTTTTTTTACATTAAATGTCTCCTTTTCTCTCAGATTTCCTATGCTTGCATCTCCTCCCCGGAACACTTATTTCTTATTTTGCATCCTCTTTAAACTCTGAATCACAGTCAAGGGCATAGGTAGGACCGAGCTTGACAGGACATAAGACCTGCCTGGTCTCAAACTCAGAACTTTGTCCTACTCCATTTCCAATGTGTCAAAACATGACTCAAGCGTAATATCTCATTTTCAACCTCTTGAGCAAAAGTTACTAACACTCTTCAGTTTTCTGCTATCGTTTTGTTACTGTCAATACCATATTTATCAAAAATTTAGGGAAAAAATGTTTTTCCACTCTTTTCTGTTTCCAGTTCAAGAAACACCAGCTATGAACTTTTGTAAAAATGAAATGTTCTGTCAGCACTGCCTGACACCTCAGCCACCAGCCACAAGTGAGTGACCACTGAGCTCTTGAAAGGTGGCTAGGGCAACTGAGGAACTAAATTGTTTTTTTGGTTTTTGGTTTTTTAATTTTAATGAACTTAAATGTCAATAGCTGCATGTGGCTAGTGGCTACTGTGTTGCACAGCACACATTTAGATAACACTCCCGGCTGCTTTCAGCAACAGCTCAGAAACCCTGTAGTTTTTTTTTTTCTTTCTTTCCCAAGGTATGTAATATCTTCTCTTTATCTCAGTTTCATTAAAGAAAGTTTGTTTTAGAATTCTTTTTCTCTCACATAGACTCTGTTTTCTACAAGATGCTTTTTCCTATTTTTTTATTTTGTTTTGTTCTTTTCATAGTAGAGATTTTCTTCCAATCTGATGTTGTGCTTTTTTTTTTCATTTATGAGTATGGAAATTAAAAACTGAATGGAAGTTTGTGCTTGTGAATAGAGCTTGTGGATGATAATCTTTATTGCACACTAAAGTGACTGAAATACTGTTTGATTGTTTATTTTTTAAATTAGGGAATCCTCATGTCAGCTCATTCAGGTTGGTAGATGCAATACAAAACATTTTTTCATGATCTGGATAAAATGTATACACCTAGCTACCAGTGTCCAGAGACCTGATAGAGGAAAAGGCAGGAGCCGGGGCGGGGGGTGGGGGGAGGGTGCATGGAGTAGGGGATTCTGAACCTTCAGCATATAATTTAGTATCAACATCAGTACTGTTTTCAGTAGGAAACTCTGCCTTTCATTGTTCCTGTGTTTTACAGAATAGAGATCTAGTATCCATCCCTCACCAGATAATAAACCTCCTGTTTACTCTGTCTAAAGGGAGAAAGGCTGTCTCCTGGCTGGGGGATGTGAAGGAGGAGCTTTTGATATTATAGCTGCTTTTTATACAGACTTTCAACCATTCCTTATGATTTAAGACTTGTCTGAGCTTCTCAAGGGTCCGTTCATATGAAATGGGTGGTTTCTCAGATCTCCGTACTATTAACCCATGAGTCTGCTTTCCAGGGATTTCTAAATTAGCTACCACTCATCCTCTCCTTCTGTCCATCTTTTTATGAGATCAATCTTTTCATGTGTTCAATGCACCATTTTTAACCATAAATATCTCAATCTGTTCTTTCTTTATAAATGCAAAGTTGTATTGAGGGGTGGAAGAATCTTATCCATTGCTGTGTTTCCAGTGCATGGTGCACAGAATGTGGTAGGCACTATAAAGTACTCTCTAAATGAATAGACACATCCATGAATGGATAGATCAATGGAAGCGTAGATAGATAGATGGACACATGAAAGAGAACACCTTCTTGGTTGCTCAAAGAGATTGCGTGAGCCATCACCTATGTACGGTGAGCTGCCTTTTGAAGTAGCATGTCTTTGGAGATGTTTTTCTGCCTCATGAAAAGGTACATCTGCTCTGTAGTTCACCAAAGGTTTCCCAGTTTGAATTATAGGACACAGATACTGACTCGACCCTGAATGATTATTTGCCTCTCTTCAGTGCTTTCTCCTCCCTTCAGGGCTACACAGAATCCTTAGCCCTAATGGCAGCCAGCTACCTCCTCCGGGAGTCTTGTTACAAATAGCAATACAGAAAGTAAAGATCATTGCTCCTTCTCCTGGAAATTGGTGAAGCAATGTTGCTACAATAAGAGACAGTGCCTTGCAATGCAGATTTCATGGATTTTCTGTGAAGCATTGTAAGGTAACAGTATACTTTTCAAAGGCTTCTGCTCTGCATAAGAGTTTTTGATTGCATCTAGCATACCATACCATAGCGGCAGAATTCATGAATATTTTACTTATAGAGAGAAAGGGAAAGCTAGTCTGCCTAAATAAGCTTTTATTTTGTAAGGTTTTAGATTTAGTTTTTTTTTTGTTTTCCTCCTTCCCAGATTCCTTTTTTTAAACCCCACATTAAACAGCTGCTTTGAAAGTTTCTTTCCCTTTAAGTGTTTTCACATTTACAGACTGTGCTTCTATGATCTAATAAAATTAAGCTATCAGGAGGAAATCATCGCATCAGAAAGGGCTGGGAAGCATTGTAAAGCACCAGACATCTTGCTAGAAGAGCGTCTCTTGGGATTTTGCTTCAGGAAAGAAGCAGTGGGTGGAATTGCTGAGCTCCTTGGTCTGTTAAGCTGATGCCTGCCTTCCCACACTTGTCTTCTTTATATAAGCATTTTCCTTTTAAGGCAGCCCACAGTGGCACTAGGAAAGAAGCCATCAGGCACACTGGTCAGATCTAAATATTCCAAGGAGGAGATAAAAATAAAACATTGTACCAGAGTGAATGGCCTTCTAACATTTAAAATCTTGAGCTGCTTTATGAACGCACTTTTATTTCCCACCTTACTTGCCATCCCATTTTCTGATCTCCTTGTAAATTTTAACTTCCAGGAGGCAGAATGTGCTTCAGATTCTTAATAGCTAGAAGAGCAAAAAGACTGGGACCTTTTTTTTTTTTTTTTTTTTTTTTGGCATGAACTGTTTTATCCTAACCAAAATGCAAAATATGAAAGAGGTCAGCTCCAAGTATAACCCACTGGGCATTTACACCCCTATGACTACTCATCTAAACAAGCATATTTTCTTCTACTTAAAACCCTTGTATTTTCAAGGATTGGCTGACTATTGTCCCTTAAGGACAATGTATAGCATACATAAACTGACTTCTTTAGGCAACTGGGTCTCAAACTTTAATATACATCTGAATCACTTGGAAGAATTGTTTTTTTAAAAAATGCATATCTGTGGGTCCTATTCCATATATGCCAAATCAGAATGTTTATAATGTTTTGAGAAATGCATGAAATCTAATCACCAAAATGCAGCAAGGTATTGAACAAGAAACAAAATATTTTAGTTTAGTGATTTAAAACATTACAGACTGGCAAAGTTAGAGAATCCTAAGCTTGAATAAAGTCCTTCCCAGACCCTACTACCTTTTCCCAGACCCTTTCCTAGGGTTTCTTTTGCCCCTTTGTTTACCTGTCCAAGGTTTACATTTCATTTCAACTTGAAAATGCCTTTCATTTGTAATTTCTCATATGCAACACAGTATTTGAAATGAAGCAAGCAGCCCACTAGTGTTAACCAAGTATTTGACTATGGGTAAGAGGCAAAGAAATGGTGCTTTGAAAGGAAACTGAAATATGATCAAAGGTTCTCATGTTCTAATTGCCCACTGACAGATAAATGGATAAAGCAGATGTGGTACATTTATACAAAGGAATATTACTCAGCCATAAAAAGGATTAAATCTTGCCATTTGTGACAACATGGATGGACCTAGAGGATATTAGGCTAAGTAAAATAAATTAGACAGAGAATGATTTAACTTATATGTGAAATATAAAAACCAAAATCAACAGAAGAAAATAAACTCATAGATACAGAACACAAATCAATCATTACCAGATGAGAGGGGGTATGGAATGGGTAGGTGAAAAAGGCAAAAAGGTTTTAAAAATACACATTGCTGGTTATAAAAATAGTCACAGGGATGTAAAGTATAGCATAGAGAATACAGTCAATAATATTGTAATAACTATGTAAGATGTAAGATGGGCACTAGACTTAGTAGGTAATCACTTCATAAGTTACATAAATATCTAATCACTATGTTGCATACTTGAAACTAATATAATATTGTATGTCAACTGTAATTGAAAAATAACTTTTTTTAAAAAAAAAGGTCCTCGTGACTTTAGGGAGAACTTTAGAACAGGAGAAAAGTGTTGTATTTAAAGAACACTTCAAACATATTTTTGTGGCCCCAAAAGAATAGTTCACTTCCATGAATGACTATAGTAGATTTTCTTGATTAAATGGGTTCTTTTGTGGATTCATTTGACTGGACCACCTTTTAACGTAGATGGATACCTGAGTTCTCTGTTCTTTGGCTTTCTCTAGTCATGTACTGAGTATGCTCTTCCAACATCTACAGAGGAGCAGAATGAACATCTCAACTAGGTTGTCAAGAAAACAATAACTACCCAATATGCCAAGAGCTACAATTCTTGGCAGATATATAACAAAAAGTACTATTATGTTCTAAAAATAATTGAAGAAGTCCCTTTCTTTCTTTTCCCTTTTCTCTCTTTCCTCCATCTCTTTCTTTCTCACTCTTTTATATAAGTGTTTCAGCTATAATTAGGTATAAATCAGTTACCTATAATCAGTAGCAATTGCCTCCTGTGTGAAATGCCTAGAAAACATGGTACCTTCCTCAGAGCATTCTTCTGGGAAGTAAATGGGATAATACTTGAAAGGCTCATAGCATATGATCTGGCACATAGTAGAGCTTAGTAAATATCCTCTGCACTGACACACAGCACGTAAAAGAGGTTTGGGTGTGCTTTCAATAAGCAGTCTAGGTCAATCCCTTGGAGTCCAATCTCAAATGAAATTTCTGAGAAATAATACAGGACCCTGCCAGAAATAAATGAATACACCCTAGTCAATAATTTCATTAAAAATAGTCTTATATGTACCAGATTTTTCTCATTTTGGCTATCACTAAAGTGTACATACCATCTAAGGCCCAGTACAAAAAATGTTAGATGAATATTCCATCCAAAAGACATCTTTTGTTAAGCAAGATAGATGTGCTAAAGAGGACACATCTTTCTTGGCCACTTGAAAACTAAAGAGCAAATAACCCTGGACTTAAAATACATATAACCACCAAACACCTTACTTTCTCCTTCTGAGTAATTATTTATATCAAAAACCTTAGTTGACAATCATATATTTCAATGTTTTTAATCAAGCCAAAGGCACTTGTATTTCTTGCTTTCCTCAGAAATGCCAGCTGTTAGTTATCTACAATAAATAGGATTTCACATTTTTGACAAGTCTATTAAGGGGAAAGTACAAATGCTAGTCTGAAATAGAGAATAATAAGAAGTTATCAAAAGACTTTTTCTCTCAAATATATCTCATTATGTTTATTATACTCATTCTCTTTTTGAGAATTTTATGTTCTAAGGAGGATAGTAGCATTAACAAGAGGGTACATCAGAAAGCATTCTTTAGAAGAAATTTCAGCTGTAAAGCAACACACTCTGTAATATATTTATTGTAATATTCATTTCCCACTACAATCAACCTCCTAACCTCATCCATTTTGAGATCTACAATCTAGTTGTATATGAGAAAAACCTAGAAAGTCATTCCTCACATCTTTCTTGCTTCACTATCTATATCCAACTTCTGTCACTTTCTTCTCTTATACATTTGTCAAATCATCTCACTGCATCTCCATAGCTACCACCCTAACATAAGTCACTTTTTCTCTTACCTGGTTTACTACAACATCGTCATAACTAGTTCATCTGCCCCTCTCTGGTTCTGCAACAATCCATTCTCCTTACTCAATCTCAAAGTATCTTTTTGTATTACAACAGGGATCATGTGACCTGTAAGCATATCTTATTTCCCTTAAAAAAAATAAAAATAAAAATCTTCAGTTTCTCCAATCGGCCTGCACCGTCTGCCCCTGCCTACCTGACTACCTCCCCAAACTCCATCTAGCTTTATTCCCCTCCTGACATTCTATACTTGATTTCAACAAGAATGCATGCCTAAATTGTAAGGTATAATAGTTCCTCTCCTCCAAATTACCTTGCAATGAGCTAATTGAGGTACATATTTTGAACAAATATTCAGCATAATAAATTTGGTTCTACAGCTTGAGAACTAAGATTTGGGTATTCATAAATTTTAGAAAACACACTGAATCAAAATGTCTTTCCCTCAATGCATCATTGTAGCATAAATATTCTCTATTCATGCAGAATCTATACAATGAAGAGGTGCCGTATGTATTACAGCCCATAGTTACCTAACTTTGTGTGACCAAATAGGTCTAATTCAAATAAACAGAGTTCTTCAGTGCATCTCATTTGTTTTACAGAATGATAAATGTTTTTTTCCTCTAGCTAAACTTTTCCAACACTCCTTAAATATTGTATTTTGGTAGTGAATTGGCCGAACTGCTTCATTTCTCTGAGTCTTTTCCCTTTAATAAAATGAGGTTAAAAACACCTGACATATAGGTTGGTTGTGGCGATTTAAAGAGCTTATATGCATAAAAGCATAGCATGACATAAAAGCATGGCATGTGGACTTGTTCCCTTCTCTTTTTTTGTTTTTGTTTTTTGTTTTTTTTGCCTTTGGCTGCTTCTCTTACACGATTTTGAAAAGAGAAAAATGCACTTCAACTAATACCCACTCAGAAACACAGAATATTTTTTTATGTTGGAAAGGATATAACAATCATTTAGTTCAACATCCTCATTTTACAGATGTGAAATTTAAGGTCCCTAGTGGTGTCTCAGGTCACAGAACTACCTAGTAAGACAGTTAAGATCAAAATGAATGTCTTCTGAATCTCACATTAAACCACTTGTATTAAATCACACTAATTTTTTAAATTTCTTTTTTATCTTTTTTTCTCCTGTTTTTATATTTCAATTTAAAACTAATGACTGCAAGTGTATATTTAAATTTGGGCTAAATTTATTCCCTAATTTTCAGAAAAGAATCCTAACTACATACAGATTATGCTGAAGAGTTCAGTCTTTGAAAGAAAAAGATTTGAATTTGATTCCTGAGTCTTCTATTTATTAACTGAATAACCTTGAGCAAGTCATTTAATTTCTCCAAACCTCCACAACCTCATTTGTTAAATGGGAAATGTAACACCTATTGCAAATAATTACTGTGACAATTATATATGTAGATAAACTCTGAATGCACAGAGCCAAATTAGAATAGTGTTGAAAATCTAGTAAGTCCATAAAAAAGTTAACTTTCTTTCTCTTTCCCAGAGTCTACAGAATTGAACCCCAAAACTGTGGCATTATACTTTGGAAGAATTTATGTTAGAACACCTAAGTCAAGGTGTGGGCAATGATAATGGAGATGTGTACAGTTGTGAGTGCTAATAGAATTCAGAATATCAGTTTAAGTTTGTTTTCAAAGTTAAATAGAAATTCAGGCAGCTTTAAAGTGTCTTTGAAATGCACTGGCTTTCTTCTACTCCTATTTCTGTTGAAAAATCACATATAAATTCTCCTTTTTTGATAACATAAGAAAAGAGAACTATCAGCAGGAAAAGTTTACCTATGATTGATGCTTCTAGTCAGCTTAAAAGAGCAAGTATCTCAGATGTAAAAATTCTAACACATCACTTTCTACCAAAACTACATAAAACAGCCACAAGTTTAATCCAGTAACTCAACTCTGTAAAATGACAAAATTAAGTCTTTGATTTTAATGATCTTCAAACAGTTCTCTTCCCCGCCCCCTTTTTTTTCTTTTTCTTTTTTGTCTCATTCACCAGGTGGGATTGCATTTTACTCTGCTTTTGATTGACAGGATAAATAGATACTGTACAAGTTTACTTCTTGGACATCAGATTGTGATGCTAAATTGTGCAATCACAGGGAAGCAGAGCTGGGATAAAGGAGGTGAGAAATGGAACTGCTTTACTTCAAGATTCCAGTGTGTGTATAATATTTTAAGCTGTATCTTGATTTTTTTCTGCTTTTAGCTTCTCAAATTATTTTCTTTCTGTTATTATAAGGATCTGAATTTTATAAAGGAAAAAGATGAATATGTTTCAGACCCCATTTGGTGGCTGAGAAAACCGAGGCAAAGTGATAGAGCAAATATATCTGGATTAGAAAACTTGTTAAATAGCATTGCATAAATAAATATTCTGATTCCCAGCCCAGAACTCTTCTGTTTGTAACTTAATGGAAAAATATATAAGCCCAATGGAAAAAAAAAAAACCTATTCTTTAAGTATGAATAACAGGTTGATCTTTATTAATTTATACTAGTATAGGCTCTAACTACCCCAATAAACTAAATATTTTCTTAAAATTAGTTATATATCTTGCACCCACTGAAATTTCATATGTGTGTATATAAATGAGAGATACGTACATACATACATACATACATACATACATACATACATACATATATATATAGTAGTCCCCCCTTATCCATGGGTATTTTTTCCAACATCCCAAGTGGATACCTGAAACCATGGATAATAACGAACCCTATCTATATTATGTTTTTTTAATACATATATATCTATAATAGTATAATTTATAAATTAGGCATAATAAGAGATTTGCGATAATAACTAATAGTAAAATAGAATAATTATAACAATATACTATAATAATAGTTACATGAATGTGATCTCTCTCTCTCAAATGTTATGGTACTGTACTCACCCTTCTTGTGATGATTTGAGATGATACAATGCCTATGTGATGAGATGAAATTAGGTGAATGACTCAGGCATTGTGAGGTAGCATTAGGCTACTATAATGGTTGCTGAAACACAAGTACTGCAATATCATCACAGTCAATTTGATAATCAGGCCAGGTACTCAGTGACTAACAAGTGGGTAGGGTGCATGCTGTAGATAGTTGGACAAAGGGATGATCCACATCAAGGGCAGGATGGACAGGGATAGCATGAGATTCATCACACTACTCAGAATGCACACAATTAAAACCTTAGAAATTATGTCCAAAATTTTCTATTTAATATTTTCAGATTATGGTTGGCCACAGGTGACTGAAACTATGGAAAGCAACAATGCAGATAATGGCGGCTTACGAGAGAGAGAGAGAGAGAGAGAGAGAGAGAGAGAGAGAGAGAGAGAGTGTGTGTGTGTGTGTGTGTGTGTGTGTGTGTGTGTGTGTGTGTTAGGAATTTGACATATCAGGGTAATAGAAGTAAAAGTAGTAGAAGAGGCCAGGTTTCAAATTTCTTTCAAATCTAAAGGCAACAGGATTTGTTACTTGGTTGAGGGTCAGATATAGGACATGAGAGAGAAGATGACTTAAGGTATTTCTTTTGCCCTAAGGAACAGAGATTGGAGTTAGTACTTGCAGAGATAGGTAGATTATAAGAAGAGCAAATTGCTTCAGAAATGGATGAGAATCAAGAGTTCATTTCTGGACATTTAAGTCTGCCCATTAGACATCTAAGTGGGAATAAAAACAGACAACTAAATATGAATCTAGAATTCATAGGAATGGTTGTGTCAAGAGATAGAATGGTAAAGTATTTACTTTATATCCATGAGAAGGTATGAGATCAAATAGGGAGTAAGTGAAAATAGAGAAGAAAAAAGTTGGAGCTTCGAGCACTCACATGCTCAGAAGTCCCAAAGATAAAGGAGAATCAGTAAAGGAGACTTTAAATAATCCACCAATGAAGTGGGAGAAAAATTACTAGAGAGAAGTTTTAAGAGATCAAGAAAGAAGTGTTTCAAGAATAGTCATCAGCTCTGCCCAGGGTAGCTGATAGGAAGAATAAAATGAAGACTGAGATTTAATCAAGTTTGGAAAAGGGAATGCCACTGATGCTTAACTAAGACCATTTGGTGGTGAGCAGTAAGTGTGAATGTCTTTTTGAGTAATATGAAGAAAGACCATTTTTGCTAAATAGGAGAACAGAGAAATAGAGAAAGGAGATGCACACAGAATGGAGGCCAATAGAAAAATTTTAATGGGAGATATTATTGCACATGGATATTAAAGAAGGTAGCACAGTATGGTGAAAAGCCAACATAACTGAAATCAGGAGGACTGAGTTTATACTCCAACTCTTTCTTAATTAGCTATGTTACTGTAAATATATCTAAAAAAGTTTTAGGCCTCAGTTTCTTCAATTTTAAGGTGAGATCATTGAATGGATGATGTCTGATATTTCTTGCAATTCTAATATAACATGATACATAGTTTATTACTTAGGGCTTTGTAACCAAAAATCTAATAAAATTCTTACTCTTTCATCTACAATAAGTAGTCAAATCAATGTATAAGAACCAAAACAATGAGTCCATATATATAAATATAAATATGAAATGTCACTAAAGACAATGCAACACACAACACGAAAGTAAGTTTCTAGAATTTGGATTTTTGTAAATCTTCATTGGCAACAATACCTGGGCTAAACTGAGTACTTGGAAAAGGAAAAGGAGAAAAAATATACTAACATAATTTAACCACTACAGTGAGCCAAAACCTATGGTAGGTGATTTCTATATTTCTTTAAATCATTCACACTGCAACCCAAGAGATGAGGATTATTAAATATCTCTATAAAAGGACATAAGCAAACTAAGATAAGAAACAATACGCAACTTATGCAACCTCATATAGGTGAAGAAGAGATTCAAATCCAAGTTTTCTGACTCCATTCACCATGCTTCTTTCCTTATATCTGCTAGATTTCTATGGGAAAATGTCATTTTACATTTCCTTTGACCTTTCTTTTCTTCACATCTCTCCTTCTGACCCCCTACTTCTTCCTAAGATAAGGAAAGAAGGACAAAATTGCAAAAGGCATGCTATTAAGCAAGTGAATGATCAATTTGCTTGATTACAGATGCAAAAAAAAACCAAGGAGATTTAAAATTCTAAAGAAAGTATTTACAGTGTTTCTTTAGAAGGTCACAATGAACATAATCTTTTAATCTTCAGAAAAACTCATTGCAAAATTAGACCAATCTTTGCATACTATATGGTGGTGCATTTGTGACACAGCTGCCTTAAGACACTCTTTTCCCACCTGGAGTTTTAATAGAGCTTAACATTGAATACACCCGACATGGAAAGTTATTTGGATAACATTCTTTGCCACTTCCATTTCATTCTCCTAGAAAGGCCAAAAGTGGGGAAAAGAAATAACAGATAGTTTCTCTCTGATTTGAAATTTAAAGAAAAATAAGCTGGCAGGAAAAGTGTCTGAATGTTTTATGAGTAAAAGAGACCAAGTTATATCATAATATTTTTCTCTCAGTGAAAATCATGACCTCTTCTGCCCTCATAGCACACCCTACAGTATTTTGCAATTATCATTGAATATTAGGTAAAGATTAAAATCCAATAGTGAAAGAAGTATGGTTAACAGATGTTTCAGGATCTTGGAGAATGAAAGTGAGGGCAAGATACTCAATGGTCAAGAAAAATTATAAGTGTAGAGATAGGGGTAAGGCAATAGGTAGGGAGATAAGGGTAAGGCAAGACTGGGGAAGAAAACAAACAGGATAGAAAGAGAGATAGGTTGGAGAAATAAAGGTAAAAAAAAAAGAGGATAAGAATAGGAGAAAGAACACTAGAAAATAACAAAAATACACTTAGCAACTTTGAGTAATCCAATACCAAAAGTCTTCATTTAATGCCAACCCTTTTATGTTATTTCAAAAAACATCTTTTGTTTATGTTGCACACACTTTTGTTATTTCCTCATTTTTAGTATGTTTCAGGCTAAGAGCAAAGATGCTTTTGACTCATTATAAAATCTAAAGTAATGTGGGTAGTAAAGAGAAATTAACACTTCAACTGATTTTATAATAAATCTTTACTAAAACTTTTTCTAATTCATGAAAAAAATTCAGATATGCATAGAAGTTTCAAAAAAGAGTGAACTGTATATATTTCCTCTCCATGGATATTAGACAGATGATAAAAATTTGCTATATTTTATTGTGGTATCCTTTTTAAGTAAAGGATTACAAATACAGCTAAAGTGTAACTCATTATCCATTCAAACTAGCCTAAATTACCAGGAGACACTCCTCATATATTTGTGTGTATTATTCCCATGCACCTCACAACCCCCTTGGCCCTTCCACACTACAACTCTGGATAGCCAAATACACCTAAGACATCACGATAATAGGGGTGATGCTTCCCTCCCCTCTTCTAACTCCCTCATCTTAAGGATATGCTTTTATAGCCTCCACTTTTAGTACACACCTTAGGATGTCCCTGTAATCCTTTTATTAAGCCCAGATGCAACATTCTTAACATAAGAATAATTATATAAAATCTTGTATTGTACCTTTTGTCTTGTTATATACTTCATTCTTACTTTTAGTCAATGTATTTGAGGACTGATTTGTCTCTATATCTGTATGCAGCTCCACTCTGATTCATTTGTAGATCTTAAGGTGTTTACTATAACAGAACACTCTTTTTCCTTTTGTTTCTAAATTCTTTGTACACTGGCAGCACATCACAGTGTCTAATCCATAACCAGCGCTTACACAGCCAGACCTAAACTCGTAGGACTTCTCACACTAAGTACAGTACTTTCCACTCTGCCAAATTAAAAATCAAAACAGACTTATAGACAACTGCTTATACAGTCCACATTGTTGAGATATAAAGGGAAAATGGTTTTCTGGATTAAGATATACAATTTCTTAATATGTCCTCATTCTATATTTTACATAACCTTAGTTTCCATAAAAATGATAGCTGAAATCCTACATGAGCTCATGTCAAATGATTCCTGTATTTTTTTCCCTAAGAGTTTGGTTTTAGCAGTGAAACAAATGGATCATGGAGGATGAATGCAGTAGATCATTACACAAGTGATCAGTCAGCATCTTTGCCTATGCATAAAGGTTACTGCGCTCAGATTTATAACAGCTGAATTTCGTGCCAGTATAAGAACCACAACCTAGCCTGAGTTATCATGAGACATTAGGAAGAAAGTATGGTGATAATATATCCACTCAATTGCTACATAAATGGAACTCTTAAAAAAGTTGGCTGAACACCCTGATAACCTAATTCATAATGTCTCCAAAAAGCCATACAGTGATTTTAGAGGAAATAATAGATGCCAGATAAAGACACATGTGATTTAAGATATGTATGTATCATACATATTTCAATCCTTAAACTCAAACAGTATATTAGATTTGTCTAGAACTATCTACAAAAGCTAACATGTTCTGATTTTTTTTTTTGCTTCTGCCAAGACATACTTACACAGTTTTATTAAAGTTGCTAACTTTGAAATGTTTTGTGCCTCAAATTTTTCTAAAGAGAATTTCTGATGTAATGAGATTACACTATCTTTCAAGACAGATAAATCAGTCCTATCACATACTAGCTATGTTACCTTGGGTAAATTATTTAACCTCTCCAAGATTCAGTTTTCTCAGTACATAAAATTGGCTTAATTACACTGTAGCAGAAAGAAGGTAATGTGTTCTCCAAAAATGAGTTCAGACTCATTTTTTATCTTGGGAAGACTAACTGACTTACATTTCCCAGCCCCCTCTGTTGTTAGTTTGGGGCATATGACTGAATTGGTCAATGAAATATTGGTGGAAGATAAATAAGCCATTTATCTACCTGGTCCTTTCCTTAAATCCTCCTATGTTATCCTTCAGTCTTCTCATGCTTCCTTCACCTGCTTATCAGTTTTCTAGTGTAAGACTTCAAAGTCATAGCAGGTGGTGGTAGAACTATAGAAAATGGAATAAGCCTGGGCTCTGAATGATTGTACTGAACAGAACTTGCTTGTTCAGGCATTCACTCCACAACCCCACTGACCCATACTGGAGTGTGATAGGGGTGGAAAAATTTTATTGTGTTGAGCCATTAATGTATTGTCATTTTATTTTTTTATGGCGGTTAGCTTACCTGGCTAATACAAGTATCTACTTTAAAGAGCTATCAAGGAATTAAATAAGATAATGACTATAAAAATCTAAGTGCAATTTAATATAGTATCTGGCTGTTGATATCAGGTTAGGTCCCTCTCATCTCTGCTCAGCAAGGGAGATCCAAACATGTCTGATTTTTACATTTCGGTGTTTACATTGTTTAGACTTTATATTCTTGACCCTTTAAACAATCAGGTGTGAAAGAATAAATACCTTCTAGGTATTTATCACTTTATAATGATAATGTGCAGTTGTTTCTGAAAGTATATTTTTTATTATTAAAACACCATTTCTTTTCACCTTCTCATGTAACTCTTTTTGACATATACAGATAAATGATCTGAGATAGAGTTTGAAAAACTAATGTGATTCATGTTATTTGAATTTATGCCATAAAATTTAAAACCAAACTTGATATTCTGTTTGGGTACATTAGAAGAAATCTATGAGAGATTTTCTATAATTGTAACGAAGTACACAGGTGACAGCCAGGCAGCCATTGCCCTCTGGTATCTATGGAAAATTAGTGGGATAGCAAAATGCCTTTGACAATTTAATTCTTATCAAAATATGTGGGAATTCCAAAATTAGTCAGGATGCTTTGGCTTATTTTTTTAAATTTTCTTTAGCAAAACCCAATTTAAACTGAAAATAAGCAGTGATGGAGTAGAGCCATTTATCTAGGCAGAGGAAATTTATGGTCTGAAACATCCTAAAATTTGTTTTGAATTACCCTGTGTGCATTTCATACTTTAAAATGAGCATCTGGGAGGTGTGTGTGTGTGTGTGTGTGTGTGTGTGTGTGGTGTGTGTGTTGTGTGTGTGTTGGCTTCTTGACACTAATTCAACTCTTCTTAAAGGGTTGTTTGAGAAAGCTTTACAGTCGTGACCTCTATATTCAGAACACATGTGTTCCTGAAAATTTAGTGCAACTTTAAAATCCAAGAATCAGTGTCACTTTGCCAGTGGTCTCATTGTCTAAATCTCTGTTTTATTGAATGCCTACTGTGAACTAATTTGCATATGCTATTTTATTCACTCCTCATGCCAGCCCTGTGAGAGTAGACAGCATCAATCACTATGGTGCACATGAGGAGACTAAGACTTAAAGAGGCTTGACTCTAAAGCCTGTGATCTTCCTTGTCCAAATGAGACTTGTTGATAACAAGCACACAGACAATAGATTTTGCAATGTAGACTTCTGAAAATGCAAAATTGCCTCTTTTTACTCTGCTACCAACAGAGTATGTGTCTGGGTGTCTGAGTTCCTACCTATTGATTTCTCTTCTGGCCACTCATCTCTCCTAGGCATGACAGTGGATGGTATGTCATTTACTAGGTGTATGCATCCAGAAAACAGTTTCTACAGCTTGTGGAGTTTTGATTACAACTCAAGCAAACTCCAAGACTGCCACACGGCTTTGGAGACTTTGTCCTAGCCTTTTGCTCATTACAGCTCACCAGCTTATTCTCAGTAAGCCACTTCAGTTGTCTGTTCCTGTTAAGGAGATGAGCTGATCCCCACACATGATTCTTTCTAAGTCCCTCATCTCATCCTCTGGAGGCAATGCCTGAGGCAATAATATGAACTCCACAACTCAAAATGTGTACAATTGGTTAGAAATTTCAAATTCTTTCGCCATCAATTTAACACTGCACACATTGAATTGGGTCATAATTAAAGATAGTGATTTTATGGTAAGACCTAAAATTTTAAGTGCTGTCTTAACATCTTTGAGTCTCACAGGGCCCCAGAGGTCTATCCATAAGTTTCTCTACCCTCAGCAGATATGACCCCAAACCCAGTGACAGAAGCTTCCCACCTGACTAGTTAACTTATCAGCCAGGCCAATTTCACTTCACCGGGAAGATCCTTCAACATACTCTGCCAACCAACAGAATTATTCAAACAACCCAATCACACATCCTCTTGCAGGAATCAGGGGGTACTCAACCCTCCTGTTGCAACAAGGCCTATCTCCAACGACCCTTTCAACATTTCCTGTATGGCTCTGCGGTTCCTTCCATCCTCAGGCTATAAGTGTGACTAATAAACTACTGTCAATCTCATTTGTCAAATGTCATGTGTCATGTGTTCAGCTATCTCATACTACAGTGAAAGAACCCTCCTTCACCAACAGTGCGAATAAGAGATTATCTGAACATTGGTATCCAGCATTTAGGGTTCACAAGCACATTTGAAAAAAAAAGAAAACTATTTTGTCTTTATTTCGTTTTACTATTTACTATGAATTCATTATAGAAAAGACATTTTAATCACTAAAATTAAAAAAGAAAATCTCAAGAAAGAAACCAATCCTTTAAATTCAACAATTAATTTGAACAAGTAAATCTGATCTCATGGAAAACTCACTGCACCTTCCTTATTTTTCTCATTGTGCTGCATATTCTCAGTGAAAGCCTCATGAAAAGATGTGTGAGAAACACTGAACCATGTTTTTAGAGTTATTCACTATGACTGGAAACAAACTGACTTCTGCTACTCTTGTCTACACCTGCATAAGACATTTTCCTAACAACTTTACATTTGGATAAAATAAAGCTGTTTACCGATATTTGGGCTATTGTTATTGCCAAGTCAAATTGCCAGTCAACCTGAGGGTGCTCTCCATGACCCTTGGATATAATGATAAAACCACTGAATGTTTACTTTTTGTAGATATTGGTAAACTTGGTCCACTTTGCCCATTCCATGTAGAGATTTCCGTATCTATTTAATCAATCTGTTAATGGTTAACTATGTATGACATTTAGACCTCAGACCAAAAGTCTTTGGCATATTATGAAACATCTTGTTAGGGCCTTAGCAAAGATACTTTTTAAAATGTTCATGTAAATTACCTAATATGTCCAATAATATTTTAAATATGTTTTGGCAGAATTATACACTGTAAAATTATGTAACCATAAAAAAGAACAAACCATATCTATATGTGTCAATGCAGAAAGATATTCTAGAAAGGTTGTAAATGTGAGGAACAAATGCATATTACGCCCCATTCATGCAAGATAAAAGGAAGATTATATTAGCATGCATATATGTTTGTTTAGGCATTAAATTTTATGAAAGAATAAAAAAATGGTTAAAGTGTCATCTGTTTAGCAATGGACAACTGTCTGTCGATTAAAGACTCACAAGTGCCTAAATATAGCCAGACATGTTAATTAATCAATATCCATATAGTTAGACTTTTGATTTATGGAGTAGCAAAGTTGACATTTTCTTAAGAAAATATAAAGGCCTAAAATATATTATTGTCCAAGAGCAGTCTGTCTAACTTCCCAAAGGGCTGGGGTAATAAGGGAAGTCCTAGATAAGGCCAACATGTTGTTAAACAGTTTCTGTCTACCCTAATGCTTTCACTAATACTACCTGGAAAGATCAAACTTACACAATATTTAATATGAAGACAACTCAGAGAACAATGGCTTCATGGTACAACATCTAGGTTTTTATAGCATCATTGATAATATACCCAAGAAGGTAAATCTGGCTTCATCATGTAATTCTCAACCATTTTAATTAAGTAACCTGTTAGGAGAGCTGCTTTATTACTGTCCATTTAACCATTTAAGACTCCTGAAACAGAGTAAAAAAATTAGTTTTCACTAGATAATTAACACTGAACAGACCCTATAAAAATACAAGTTCAATAACTTAAGGATAATCCACACCCATAATAGCAAGATATCATGCGAGTAACCTGGGCATCATCTGTCATGGATGATTTATTATAACAGAGGCCATGCTTATAGTTCTTTTTAGTAACAAGTAGATTAATTCTTTTCCTGGTTACCAATTGATGCATAACAAATCACTCCGACTTTCCTAAAATAAAACATTGTTTTATTAGTCTCAGAGATTCTGTGGCTCAAGTATTTGGACAGGGCACTGTAGGGATGACTTCTTCCTACTCCATGATGTTTAGGTCTGGAATCACCTAGAACATGATGACTAAACTTTTTCTTTAAAAGGGAAATAGTAAATATTTCAGTGTCTACCGAACATTTGTTTGTTTGTTTGTTTTACATCCCTTTACAATGTAAAAATTAATTTTAGCCCATGTGTCTATAAAAACAGACTACAGGCTATATTTGGTCATTTGGTTCAAAATGCAAACAATGGCATTGTCTTAAAAAGAAGTATAATTATTATCATTTTCTACCTGTTTTTAGAATAGTATATGTGTTAAGTATTAATCAGAAACACTTCACAAGAGGAAAAATTTAAAAAGACAAATTAGTTAGAGAAGTCATGACTTATAGTTCAAATAGATATCCCTCTTATATTTTGTTTTTCCCAGCTCTTTTTCTTCACAGATCTTAGATATGGTTAATGTCTTCAAGGCATACAAAGTCTCTTTTCAAGTAGATGTACTTTATATTATGTGCTGCAAGATGTAAGCCTCATTTTTTTAAGTGAGCAGGTACAGCTCAGCCACTCAGTCTTTATGAGACATTTTTTTAATTTGGAACATAAATTAAATTAAATATTTATGCCAGACCTGCCAAAACGAAGACAAATAGCTCTAGCAAACGATTCTCTTAATAAAATTCAATCACTATAATGCAAACTGTTGTCAAAAGGGTAAATGCAAGTTAAGTTTTTAAAAAGTTTTGCTTCATGATCCATGGAATTAATAACTCATGTCATGAATACTGAAAATTGAGTGTATCTTTATATTCTTTGCACTCCTTTGTGTGCTTGCAAGTTTTTTTTTTAACTTACTGTCCATCTTTCTTGCAAGGGGTCCTTTCAGAATTAAAAATATAATTATACTTTTTCATCTAATTAAAATGTCAGTCATTTATTTTAGCATATTAAGTATAATGGCTGTTACCCAAGTTCTCTTTTCATTCAGATTCTGATTATTTTGTCATGTCACTCAAAAATCTATGCTTTGCAACTTGTCCAAGATTTTTTCTCCTCATTAGCATAAAACATCTTAGAGTCCTGCTGGTAGTGCTTTATCTAGTACAGGAAATGATTTAGATAATAAACAGCTGGAAACCAAAATGTTATATACTGGCAGAGAATGAAAAATAGATTAGCAATTATACAAAATGAACATAAACATCCTTTCTCTACCATCCTTTGTAATTTTATATATTGAGTTTTAGAATTAAAAAATAAAAAGTTCTAAGAAAGTTTACTGGAAGATGGTCTATTAGATTCTTCTCTATATTTTTTCTCTTTCTATCTTCTTTTTTTTATCATTTCGTCTGATTTTCTACTTCTTTACTTTATCCTCATTGTCTATTATCTCTATAAGATGAGGTAGTTGGACTAAATGATATCTAAAATCATTTCTAGATTTAATCATTCTGAGTTGCAAAGACTTCATATATTCTAGAGGTTCCAGGATAGCAAATATGTAGAGAAACAGGCATGGAAGTCATATTTTCATTTTCCCTTTTCTCTTCTATTTATGACAATATTTTCTCCCATTTTTATTTCTGTGTTCTTCCTTTTGCCTTCTCCATTTTCTGCCAAGCTACAAACACAGTTTCTCTTTACATAGTTCATTTTGATTTAAAATCAACTGAAATATGTGTCTCTCTCTGTCTCTGTCTGTCTCTGTCTCTCTGTCTCTCTCTCTCTCTCTCTCTCTGTCTCTCTCTCTGTCATATATGTATATATACATATAATTTCTCTTTAGGCCATTCTCCATTTAGGAGATGGGAAAAAAATGGCACATGAAGAAAATATTTGTATATTTAAGGTCTTATACCCTGAAGCTCCTGTGTTTAGCTCTTCTGAAAATGACACATTTCCTTTGGAGGAGACTACCATCTGAAAGAAAATATCAACCTACCTGCTATGTAATTGCTGAGCTATTATAGGGATTGAAAATGAGCAGGAAATTTGACAAGTCCTCAACTGCTAGCCATAGCTAAAATTCTGACATTTAGATGAAAAAGCATAAAGCAATTTTTGATCTCTGAGGAAACCAGGTGATCTCTGATACACAGGACATTCCTAACTGCATATGATCAATTTAACCCCAAGATTTTTTCGCTACTAATTTATAGAAAATAAAACTGAATCTGGTTTAAGAAAAAAATAAACTACTAGGACCATAACATTTGTATTAATATTAGTAAGTTGCTCTTGACAATTTGTATTTTATAGTTTACATTGCTTTATATATAAAATCAGTACAAAATAGCCTACTAACTCATTTTAAATCCTTATCTATGATAATGATGATGAAAAGTTTTAGTTTCACATTGAGTGGACTAGAAAATAAGACACAGTTATACCTCAGGAAGCAAAAAGTGTACTGCTTTTCCTCCAAAGTCTGTGATTTGGAAAAGTGCCTGTTTTGGAGAACAGCTGTTACCTGAGATGAATGCCAATGTACCAGTACTTTTTGTCTCAAAATATTTCAAGAGCAGCTGCCCCTCTCGTTTTAATTCTAACTCTGCACTGGTGCACGTGCACACACACAAACACACTTAGAGGTGAAACATTGAGCAGATATCTTGGTGTGCTGTATTTTGGTTTGCAGACATCTTCTGTAAGGTCACTGACATCAAGACTGTTCTTGCATCCCAACAGAAATAGTCAAGGATTAAGGCATTCAGAGTTTAGACTACTTTGGCCAGGAGACTTGGTCACACTCAGTCACAATTTCCAAACTGGAAACCATTCAGTATTAAAGGTGTCAGACACACTTTGCTCAGAATAGCCCAGGGACTCAGGGTTAATTCTAAAATAATCTAACAGGAACCCTTTTGTCTGAACAGTTTCTAAATCAAATCCTATAGCCAAGCTACAAATGCCTGCCTGTTTTTCTTAATAGGAATCAGTACCATCCTATGATATGGTGTCAGTGGCTGACAGGTATCCAATTAATTACTCCATCAAAATGTCTTTTAAGAAGGTAATTTCAATAAAATAAATGTTTCTTGGTTTCCTACTCCAAATCCTTTATTTGTATAAGTACTTCCTGAAAGCTTATATTCAATAAATCTCGTCTATTTTACCTTATTAAAAACAAAAAACAAAAAACAAAAAAACTATTCCAGTACTTTTGAAGGACAAATGGACCAGTAAATATAAACATGGTCAAAGATTTGAACTTAAATAAGAATTTCATATGATTGCTTACTCAAATTTCATGCAAACTTTTAAGGTCTTTACAACTTTCTTGGATATATAAGTGGATTAAAAGACTATCACATAGTGGTACTCAAAAAAATAGGTACTGATTTTTTTAGTTCATCACTTTGTTAGTCACCTGATATTTCAAATACTTCTAATTTGTTTCCTTGAGATATTATAAGAAGAAATTAAAATAATTTTCATTAGATAACATACATGTCTCTCTAAATAATCTGAAGCCTTTCCCAAGTCTTCCAACTCCTGAGTACAAAAACTTAAGGTACACTATTGTTAGTTGTTTGTTCTGTGGTATTACTTGGTTTGAATCTACATTAAGATACGTATAACCTTTTAATCTAAATCATCCTGTCGTAACAACTCATTGAGTTACTTAGTCATTTACTTATCCTATATTGACCCTTCAATTTAGTGAAATATTTAACACTGGTATGTCCCAAAATCAACCATTAATTTAACTAAAACTATGTAAGAGAAAGATGCATTTATAAAAAAGATAGTGTGCTAGTGATTGACACTGAACAAGGAGTAAAATGCTTAGAACAAAAACATATTTAAGTAAGTGGATTTCTTTGTTCATAAAAATACATAATACACTCGTATTATTTGTTTCCTCTGTTCCATAGAGAACTTAAAGAGTAGTTGCAATGCCCAGAGCATACTGAAAACTGACTCAGTGAATTTGTTGAAAGATAAATGAATGAATGGCTTTTTTGTGTAGACATATTAAAAATTTCTGCTATTAGATTCCAGGATATGAGAATAGATGCTGACATAGCCTCTCCTAGGTATACATTATTTCAGTTGTTTTAAAAAAAAGTTTTCAAAATTGTCCTTAAAATATAGCCTTGAGATTAGAAGTTCAAGTCTGAATAATTTGAGCAATAATACATAAAATTAAAAATAGAGGTTTTTTAAAATTTGACAAACTGTGTTTTAAATTCTGGTTCTGCCACTAATTTAATATGTAATTTTGAGCATTTTGTTTAATCTCTTTGTGCTTGTTTCATGACTAGTTGAATAGAGAAAATAACATTTATTTTATAGGATTATTCTGAACATTAAGATAGTGCATATAAATAAATTGAAACAGTGCTTGGCACATAATAAGTACTCTGTATATAAACTTCAAAAATATGAAAAAAAAACAGTTAAAGCTACTGTGCAGGGCAGCTAACTAGTCATTAATAAATATAGAACAATCACTTAAAGATCAAACCAGTTATCTCTTCAATGTTTGAGATTTTTTTGTCTTCCAGAAAAGTTAGGTCTTGGAATTTCCACTTAAATTTATTAATTAGTATGTGGGTAATATGCATTTTTTTCAAAAAAAAAAGTACAATAGTCAAAGTCTCAAAATCCAAAACAATTGGTAATATATTTATATAAATATATCAAAAGAAAAATTATATTTCAAGTTTATTTAAAATGAGTAATATCAATAGCCCTAAAATCAAGAATGCCTATATCTGTACAGCTCTGGCATATAACATGTACAGAATGTAGCTTTTATTAAAACTAAACTGTTCCCAACTGGGCTATCCCCTCAATAACTTGTCAAGAGATTTCAAAATTCATCACCAAGCTCACTAGTCTTCAATGTACTTTCTTATTGGTTCTCCCCTTCATCAATTAATTTGCCAAGTCACCTGGATGAAAGCCATTCCCAAACTAACGTGCCAGATAGAGGCCAGAATATAAATAGCCCCTCTAGCTTTTCTCTTTTTACTCCTGTGTCCACATTCTCAAACTATGTGGCAATGTCTTCATTCACTTACCTTGATTTTTCAATACTATTTGTGAAAATCTTTTTCTATCCTTTTAAAAATCTTATTTAGGAAATCTCCTTTTGCTAATTGTTTTTGTTTGTTTGGTATTTATTTTTGCTTTGTCAAAGGTCAATTAAACTCATGTTCACTGTACTTATCTTTTATAGAGATTCACTGGTCTAAAGAACAGAAACACTATAATAATATAATCACTAAAAGACCATGTAATCATAAGCCAAGAGGATTATGGCTATTTAGCAGAAGAGCAGAACAAGAGTGGGAGTTTGCAAACTTGAAGAGCCAGGGAATCCACAAGAGTAAGCATTTGTTGAGCAGGTAACACTTTTCTCTTCAAATAAGCATCTATTGTGTGCATGCCATTAGGAACACCAGAAAAGGGTTGAAATTGCCTTCTACCACTTTGAAAAAGTGGTAGCTCATCTGAGCTATTTGTGAATAGGTAACAGTGAAAGATTAAAGGCAGGCCTGTGTTTGCGTGATGCTCGTTTGTCTTGCAACTACACAACCATATCTCCTAAGGATACTCATTAAGTTGTCAGTGGGTGTGCCCACATAATGCCATAAGTGTTCTTTCATCAGGCAAACTACAAACCAGTCGAATGTGGTGAGGCGCAATAAGTTCAATAGTTAATTGGTCTGAATTCAGTACTTTGGTAACAGGAGTTATATCCATGACCCTTACCGGACATGAGCTACTTTTACCAAAGAACACACTCAATTCCCAAAAAAAAAAAAAAAAGCTTTTTTTAACAAAAGAACATTAAAAAGAGAACACTTCAAAGAAGATCTCATATATGGTATATTAGAGACAATACTGTAACTGGATGATCTTTAAACTAAAATAGAGAAAGGAAAGATATTTGTCATAAATCTTTTTGGCTGGGAAAACATTCATGATGATTCAGTAAATTCCAAGGTACACCTCATTTGCTACAGGGGTCAATAACTAGAGCTATAACTCAACTCTGTCAAATATCTCCTCTCTGGTGACCACAAGGCAGGAAAAAAGTAGTGATAAAATCATTCCAGAATTCAGTATAAAAATATGTTATTTTTCTAAAATACTGATTTCTTTATTAAACAATATAAAATTATATTATTAAATAATATTTCTCACTTGAGCAGTAGTAATACCCATCAATGAATGCTAGGACCATTTTTAAACTTAATCTATTTTTTAATGAAATTTAAATAATATTGCTCACATATTTAATGAGTAAATATCTATAAATCCAAATTAATTGTACTGTTATAATCTTGGTATTGGGTTCAATATTGTTCCAAATTTTGATGACCCAACATGTAAGAACATACATACATACATACACATAATAAACTACTCCAGATAAATACAAAACTTTCAAACTATGAAAAAAAAGATTACTCGCTCTCTACCCTGCAAAATTAAAATTACCAACTGAATTGGTTCTTGACTTATTTATTTTAAAATTTTGTAAGAAAAATATCTTTTAATATAATTTCAAACTTTAAGAAGTTGACTTACTCTGGTCAAAATAGGAGAATAGGTAAACACTGTACTGGCCTCCTCTCATGACCACATCAAAATTATAACTAAACTATAAAACAACCATCATTGAAAATCGCTTGAAATCTAGCTGAACAGAAATCCTATAACTAAGGATATACAAAAGAAGGCACGCTGAGACTGGTAGGAGGGGTGGAGATGTTGAAGGGGTTGGTCCCACACCCACATATGGTGGTTAAAAATCAAGAGGGATATCTCAGCTGTAGAGGTCCCCCTTGAGGATCAAGGGGTTCCAGGCTCACACCAGACTCCACAGCCCAGAGTTCCAGCACCAGGAAGAGAAGTCCCCACAACTTCAGGCTGTGAAAACCAGTGGAGATTGTGACTAAGTGAGACAGAGGGTTATAGGAGTCCCAGGATTCCTCTTAAAGGACCCAGATATGGACTTACTCTCTGATGAACTCACTCAATCTGAAATCCAGCACTGGGCAGCAGCTTGAAAGGTACCAGGGACATACAGAGAGGAACTGAATAGTCTGGCTTCCAAGCCAGTGCTAGAGGGGCAGCTTTCTCTCAGACAGACATGCTGGCAGTGTTCAGACACAGGCAGGCACCACATCTGAGTCCCTATCAACTGGCTAACACTGTTTTCCCTGCCCTGATGATTACTTGAAACCCCATGCCACCCAACTTATGGGCCCACTCAAGCCATTTCCAGGGGCTTTCCCATACAAATGGCCTGTCTTGGCTTATGCTATAGACTTTCCTAAAATCTCTCAAAGATTATCAAATCCCAAACAAGCAGCATCTGGCCTTGTCACGACCCATACCTCTTGCTGAGTAGCCCCAAGCCTGGCCCTAGTGGCAGCTGGCCTCAGTTTGAAGCTTAGCCTCTTGTAGAAACCTCCAAGCCCAACAAAAGTGGCAACCATCTAAAGAGCACTTTATAGCTGATACCAAGTAGCCTCAGGCAGGGCACTGCCAACAGGTGAACTTGGCCTGTAACAGAGCCCCTCCCAAGAGGCCCCAGAATGAATACACACAGTGGCCAGCTTCAGGCCACACCAGAGCATCACCCAACTATTTCCATAAACGACACACCCAAAGGATAGACTACATAGGCACCAGAGCCTTGCTAAAGTGAATCCTGCTTGGGAGAATCAGCCCCTGAACAATAATTCCTCTACTATAGTCATGTCTAGTCCTCGCAATCAATCAGCATCAGGGTCAATCCTTCCCACTGATGTGCAAACAGAAAGCAAACTCAACTATATAAGGAAGGTACACACAATCTACACAAGGGATACATCTGGAGCACCTGGCTTAAATTATCAAGGAGACTGCACCACTGAGTCTCAGAGGACACCTACTACATCATAAGGCCACTCTGCTAAGACCAGTAAATATAGCAGCCCTACCTAACACATGGAAACAAACTCAGAGAAGGAGAGAAAACAGGAATACAAAGAAACATTCCCAAATGAAAGAAAAGAAAGAAAGAAAAAAAAACAGAGGAAAGCTCCAGAGAAAGAACTAAATAAAATGGAAACGATCAATCTACCAGATAGAGTCCAAAACTTCTATTATAAGGATGCTCAATGATCTCAGTGAGAACTTCAACAAAGAGACCAAAAACATAAAAATGGACATAGAAAATATAAAAAGAACCACTCAGCAATGAAGAACACAATGATTGAAATGAAGAAAGCATTAAAGAGAAATCAGCAGTAAAATAAATGAAGCAGAGACCAAATCAATGATTCAGAAGATACAGTAGAAGTAAACATGCACTCAGAAGAGCAAAAAAGAAAAAATGAATATGAAAAGAATAAATTTAGTTTAAAGGTTTTCTGGAACAATATCAAGCTGCCCACCAACATTCACATCACAGAGGTACCAGAAGGACAAGAGAGAGTGCAAGAAACTGAAAATCTATTCCAAGAACTAATGACAGAAAACTTCCCTAACCTGATGAAGGAAATAGACATAAAGCCCAAGAAGCACAGAGTCCCAAACAAGGTGAATTCAAAGAGGTCCACATCAAGACCATTGTAATAAAAATGTCAAAGTTTAAATACAAAGAGAGAATCTTAAAAGTAGCAAGAGAAAAGCAATTAGCTACCTACAAGGGATCTCCCATAAAACTATCAGCTGATTTCTCAGCAGAAACTTTGCAGGTCAGAGGTATTGACAAGAAATATTCAAAGTGATGAAAATCCAGGACTTAAAACCAAGATTACTCTATCCGGCAAAGCTATCATTTAGATTTGAAAGACAGACAATGAGCTTTCCGAACAAGGAAGACTAAAGGAATTCATCACCACCAAACTAGTATGATTAGAAATATTAAACTGGCTTCTTTAAGAAGAAAAAGTAAAACAAAACAAAAAGATAAAAATATGAATAACAAAATGGCAAAAATCTATGTATCAACAACTACTTTAAATGGAAATAGATTAAATGTGCCAATCAAAAGACACGGGTGGCTAAGTAGATAAGAAAACAAGACTCTTACATATGCTGCCTAAAAGTAAAGAGGAAAAAAGACATTTCATGGAAATGGAAATCTTGAAAAGCTGGGGTAACAATACTCATACCAGACAAAATAGACTTTAAAACAAAGGCTATAACAAGAGACAAAGAAGAACCCAATAATTTCAATTCTGGGTATTCATTTGAGGAAAACCAAAATACTGCTTTGAAGGGACATGTGAATCCACATGTTCATTTTAGCAAAAATTAAAATAAATAAGATAAAATCTTGCCATCTGCAAACATAAATTATAGGGTAACATTAGCTCGAGTAATACAATAAAAATAAATAATAAATCTTGCCATCTGCAACAACATACATTGACTATAAGGGTATTGTGCTGGTACAGAAAGACAAATGCCAATATGATTTCACTATATGTAGGGTCTAAAGCACACAATAAGGGAACAAATGAAACAGAAACAACTCAGATATAGAGAACATGTTGATGGCTCCCTGATGGAAAGGAGGGTTGGAGATGGGTGAAAAGGGAAGGGATTAAGAAGTAAACACTGGCAGTTACAAAATAATCATGGGGATGTGAAGTACACATAAGTTAGATGGTCATCATACGTAATAACTATGTGTGGTGTCAGATGGATACTAGATTTAGCAAGGGTGATCACATAAGTTACACAAATGTCTAATAAGTATGTTGTACACTGAGACTAAAATAATATGTCAACTATAATTGAAAAATTTTTAAATTTTTTTAAAATCTAAAAAAAACATTTGCTGTTACTCATTTTTCTATTAGAGACTATAATTGGTGTTATTTTCACCTTGCAAGTTTCAGAGAGTCTAAAGACCAATTATTCAGAAACGTCAATATGAGAAACATCCACTTCATGCATTAGCATCTGATTTAATGAGCAATGCTAGACAGGAACAGGCAGAGTGGTCAAATGACAGGCTGAGAGTCCCAAAACTAAAGATGCACAAATGGGTACAATAAATAATTCCTATATCTATATGTTAACTAGAAGGTAATATGTCAGCAATGAGGGATGTGTAAAAATCACTAGGTGCAACCCAAAGAGCAGAAAAAAAAAATGCTCACAGATTGGAAATGGAAAGAAAAGATGGGACACAGTGAGAGATGATCTTGCTATCAGGCTCTTTTAGTGCACAACTTATTTCAAAGCTGTATTAACAATACAATTTACAATGTTTGATCTGATTATACACTTGAGTATTCAGATTATATTTATTTTATTAGAAGCAATAAAGCAAGTCCTTTTTTTAATCCTTTTTTTATTCAATAAATAAGAGAGTTATTGAATAAAAATGGGAAGAAAAGAGTATTTCTTCGCAGAGGAACTCAGGGTTGCTACTTGTAGAATATCCAGGAGATTAAGTTATAGCATTGGACATTTATGGGAAATTTATATATTTCCACAACTCCAGAAGCTTATTTCATGGCTGCATTTCATCTTTGGGATTGATGTGCACTTTAAAAAAGTATTCTGCCATCACATTAGCTCTCTCTATAATGAAGAATCCATGCATAGAAGCCATAAAAACTAACTCTGCAATTTTCTGAGTCTGGAAATAATTTTATTCTTTTCTGTCTGGTTAAAGAACCAATATCCCAATATTTTTCAACACACCCATATATTCATTTCATGTCCAAAATTATGAATTTAGTTTCCACATTTCAACTTCTGCTGTGTCATTTTATAATATAGATGAATACTGAAGGTATTAAAATAGATGGCTACATTAGGGCCAGGAATAACTTGTTTAGTCCAATGATATTTACAAAGCACCAAAGTCAAAAATATGAGATTATAGCACTAGCAATGCAGTGCAAAATGGTACTTAATATTTTGCAATCTACTTATAAACTGTTGTTTTACTGCTGTTATTCCTGTCAGGTAAGTTATTATTAGAGTCAGTCTTTCTGGTCTTCCTCTCACTACATGGTAGGCAGTGGAAGAAATAACTATCATATTAAAATAAACATCCAAATGCCTTATTTTTCAATTTGGAGAAATATAAGTACATGTGGTATCATAGGAAAATATAAGCCACAGGAATAATTTTAACACTATATGAAACAACAATTTTATTCAATGGTATTGTACTTAAAACATTCATTTCCTATTAAAACAGACATGGCTCGTTCTATCTATCTATTTATGATGACATTGTTTAACAAAATCCAATAGGCTTCAGCTGTACACTTTAACAGTAAGGCATATATATATATTTACAGTGTTCACCTCCATAGTTAAATTTCTCTCTGTCACCACATATTTGACCCCTTCACCCTACCTCCTACCTCCTCCCCTCTGGTAACCACTAGCTTATTGTCCATGTCCATGAGTCTCTGTTTGTCTATTCATTTGTTGCTTTTAGGTTTATATATTCCAAATATAAGTGATATCAGTGATTTCCAACTTTTTCTGTCTGGCTTATTTTGTTTAGCATGATTATCTCAAGGTCATCCATGTATTGCAAATGGCAGTATTTCATCTCTTCTTATGGCTGAGTAATAATAATCATTGTCTATATGTACCACAGCTTCTTTAACCAATAACCTATCGTATGTGACTTTGGAGATTTCTTAAGAAACCCAGAAATACAGCTGGTACTTACCTTAGAACTGTCTGTTCCACAGATACACCAATAGGAAAATATTACTTGAACGAGACCTTGCTCTAGTACTGTCAGGATTTTGGACCAGGCTTTAAACATTTACTCTCAGATTCCTCAACAGAGAACAAGATGGTTAGGCTAGATTTCTAGGATCCCTTTCAACTCCAATCCACAATCTGTATGGGCAGAAGTAAAAAGATGAGGTTCTGAGAAAGAATTTTATGTTACTTGAAGGTAAAAATAAAGGCATTTGGTCTCAAACTAGAAGTGGAAGATGAATGGAGGGGAGCTGTGAGAAATAGTGTGATAGGATGAAGCAGTGCTGTTAATTAGAGCTATTGTTTACTTTGTTGCATGCTTTATCACATTTAACTTCACAGTTGCCCTAAATGTAGATAAAATGATTTCCAGTGTACTGAGGAGGATGCTGAATCAGATGAATTGTAAAATGTCATACAAGGAACCAGTGGCTTGATCCCCCAAATTTCTATCTTAACCATTCTAACACACTGCATGATTACAACTCACAGACGTACAAAGATAAGGATTGCTCTTACTCTGTCAATTAGGAACTCAAGGTTTGCAAGTTTGTTCTACCCTCAGACAAAATGGAAAGCTTCTGAGTGACATGAGTTCAGATGCCAACATGGTCTCCTCACCAGTTTCCTTCAAAGGTGCAAGGAATAAAGGTTAGAAAAGTAAGGAGGAGGAAAAGGAAATAATTCAGTGTAATATAATTATTATAATTCCTAAATTTTCTCACAAAGTGTGATTTACAACATATTTTTTTAATTATGTTTGATAAGGGGCACACTGAGTTCTGAATTATTACCAGTTATGTGTACTTGCGTAAATGGAGTTCCAATTCTTTCCTAGCAGCAACTTTTGAAAAGGGGGGTACCTTTCAAAAGTACATATCTAGTCCTGATTGTACACTCAAACTCAACACTCACTGATTATGCCTACAGGGGTGTCAGAAAGCACAGGTTTGTGTCTTTGTGATCAATAGGTCAAGGATGATCTAAAAATTAAATTCCTTTGGTTGCAGATAACATAAATGTCCTTGAGCAAAAACTTATAAACAAGGTTTAATTATTATAAGAATACAGAGTATCTGGGAAAATCCTCAGAAAAAAAACATGAAACATTTCATGGGCTATAGATAAGTCCTCTGTCTGCCTTTCTGCTTTGTTATTTGTTTTTTTCATTCTTCTCCCTCAGTAAGATTAGGTTTTGTCTGTTTCCTGGTTTGCAGAGGGAAAACCATTACTGTCAACAGCTCCCTAGCACACATCTCCTCCATTCTAAAGTTACTCACACGCTAGAATGTACTTGGACAATAAAATCTTTTAGACCATTCCATACCATTAGCCCCTCTTAGGTCACTTGAGGCAAGATTATATTGGGGATCCAAACCGCTATTCTTACAACCATGTGAATGACAAAGAGGAGAAGTAGTTACACACAGAACAGGAAAACACTGAGAGTGAAGACACAACACAATTGGAATTCACTCTTGAGAATTAAATATTCTCCAGTGAAAACTGGATAATTCATGAAATATCTATGAGTTTTTTTTTTTTCCTTCAGAAACTCAAAGGCAGGATTTTATTACTTAGATGGTTAGGCTGCAACACAATTCCCCAAACTATCTCTAGAGAACAACTTTAATGTTGTTGTATCAAATTTATTTATGTCTTTCAAAAAGGCTTTGAGGCAGCTTACAAAAAAAGAAATATGATTCTTAATGTGGGCATGGGATATATTTTAATATTCTATCAGCTTTGAAACTAAACTTGATATTAAGATAAACCCTTAGACTCTAACTAGGTTAGAAACAGTTGTCTAACTCAGGAGAGCCGCACATCAAATGCAGCTATCTGGGACATGTGATGCACTGACCCATTTGTCAAATGACCAGTTCTAGCTCTGTATAATGTACATGAAGTCAGGAGAAAACTTATACTCAGCAATAAAAAGAGCCCTTGCACTAATTAACTCAAAAATTCTAATCTGCAACTGTAGAATTCTATTAGGAGTACATATAGTACAAGAAAGTGCTTGGCTTTGCTTATTTTCATTCACTCAGTCAGTCAACAAATATTTACTGATATTTACTCAGCACACCATTATGTGAATAATAGAATCGATAAGAGACAGCCTCTTATCTGCAAGCACCTGCAGTTTACTAAAACAAGGCAATGTGTTCAATGCTATGATAGATGGAAAGACAGAACACCTAGAGCATATGAAGAAGGGGTTTGGCCATGATAATTCAAGGAAGGCTTGCCTCAGAGGAATCTTCATGGCAGTCTAAGAGAGTGAAGCAAAGAGGAGAAGAGAGTTTTTGGCAGGAGATACAGAAGGTTCAAATTACTAGGGTGGTGAGAGAATGAGGCAAGTTGAAGGGACTACAAAGAATTAAACATGGCTAGAGTATAGGATGTGAGATAAAAGACAATGTGCAATTGTGATAAATTAGGCTGTCTTCCAAAACATTCTTAAAATATTTGTTCCATTAATAAATACATAAAAAACACCTACTATCTGTTCTCGATATGTATATTCACTTAGAGATCTCACTGAAATTATGTGTACTGAATATCTGCACACTCTGCTTTTCCACCCTCACCAAAATTTCCATAAAATTCAATGTTCTTAGTTGCAACCAAGGTCCCTGATCACATCCTCCCAGACTATTGTAAGCCCTTAACCACTACTGCCAACAATGTTCTCACTGATCTAATAACAGGAATTGAGTTTTTCTCAATGCAGCTCTTCTTAGAGTCAATTCTCTCAAGGACCTAGCGGCTTTTCACTTTAGGATATGATATGAATGAATTCTGAATGAGGTTATGATGCAGGAGTGCTTCCCAAATTTCTCCACAGATGGGTTGCACCCTGTTGATTCTTCCAGCGTGCAGTACAGTAGCCCTCAGACTCTAACACTACTCCCCACTTATCAAATGCTTAACTTTCATAGCTTCTACTAGGATGTATCCCTTCTTTAAATCTTTACTCAATTTCTGTTCTGAATTCACACATCACTGGGTGCTTCACTGCCATGAAGCTCAAGGCTCTTCAACTCAAAAGACACTTCGGTCCATCAAAAAAATTCCATGACTCCAGAATATTCTGTACCTCAGTAGCCCAAATTATTCCCTACCATGTCCCATAAAATTATCTTATATTCCACCCTCATCAGGCCTCACGTCCACATCTATTCTTCATGAATTGTATTCAGTAATTATACGTATTAAATGAATAATAAACTCATTTTTCACATTTTATTTATTGAAAACATTCTACTTCTTTTTTAATAGTGTTCTGTGCTGGCTTCTCTTATCATCATGATTAATGTTAACTACCATTTCAGTACTGAATTGACATCCATCTAGCTAAAATGCAAGTGACCTGCTATTTTCTTTAGATTGGACTAAATAATCACAAGGAATAGTAAAATGTCTATCAGATATTTTCAATTGCAGAATATAATACCAGCTCCCTCTCTTTGCTAATATGAAAGATTCCAGGCTAATTAAAAGATCCTTGAGATCTGCTTTTGGACATGCAGCAATTTCATGGACCTCATAATTGGGGAATATGAGAGTTTACAAAGAGAGCTAAACCATCTCTCCTTTTTCTAGGGAGGACATATGAAATAACATTAAATTCAGAAAGACTTAGGATAAACCACTATATATTAAACATGCTTAAGTCTCTTGTCTCTGTCCATGAGTGAAAGATATAAATCTCTCTATCCCTAGAGTTCTTTTAAACATAAATAGTATACATATCTTGGACTGTTTATTCAGATTAAACTCTACCTTGGAGAGAGACTGTTCAGCTGAATTATATGAGTTACAGCTCTCTCTTTTGTTAAACTGGGATATTCACTAGACTTGGTCATCACATACATCCATTTCCCTCTCAGTTTCTTCATCTACCATGTTTAGAACCCTGGCAGAGAAATTTATAAAGTTCTAGAAGTGTCTTGGTCCTAACATTTAAAATGTCATCTTCATCAAAAAGCATTTACCAAGTGTTGATGTGCCTTGGAGATAATGTCAGAACTCTCACCAACTTGGCCACTGAGATGGATTGTCTTAATGATATTCAAGCTTTTATTACGTAAGGAAAAATAATAGCGTGGGGGAAATCTCTAAAATATACTTTAAGCTAAATTATTCTTAAAAATCTAGGAAATGCTCTGTTTTGAACTCTGAAATCTTCTCAATTTTAGAGGGATAAACTACCACCTTAACTTGTAATATTTTCCTGCAGGAGTCAACTTATTTTAGTGCGATCTGCAGAAGCGTTGTTCATTTTACTGTTCAAGGCAAGAATTTTAAGTATATCCTTAAGGACCATCAACAAGTGAAAAAAATCATCTGGCTCAGATCTAATGAGCTAACACTAGCTTCAGTTAGTTAAAAAGAAACTTAGCAAAAATAAAATAGAAACTAGACTTTTGCCAGACAGGACCTAAATCACAAGAAGAAGAAATAAATGAGAGAAATGAAATACCTATGAGATACATCTGAGAAAAAAAATGTAGAAGTTTTGAAAGCAACAAAGAACACTTTCTTTAAACATGTTTATGAATTAGTTGTAGCCTTCAGTTTTTCCAAAATTACAAGGAATGAAACTTATCTGAGAGAGACTTGGCAGATTATTTGCAAAACTTGATACTTATCATATGTACTAGAAAGGCCATTTTGAGAAAAGGCATTTGCTGTTACTAGTATCAAGATTCCCTCAAATAATCTGTTAAAGTAAAATCTGTGTAAAAATGCTCCCATTTAAAACATATAAACTTGAAAACATGAAAAGATGCTCAACATCGCTAGCTATTAAAGAAATGCAAATCAAAACCACAATAAGATACCATCTCACACCTGTTAGGATGGCTATAATCAACAGAACATGTAATAACAAATGTTGGAGAGGATGTGGAGGATGTGAAGGAAAAGGAACTTTCATATACTGCTGATGAGACTGTAAATTGGTGCAGCCACTATGGAAAACAGTATGGAGGTTCCTCAAAAACTAAAAATTGATCTACCATTTGATCTAGCAATCTTCTGGGCATTTACCCCAAAGACTTGAAAACCCATATCGAAAAGATATTTGCACACCAATGATCATAGCAGCATTTTTCACAATGGCCAGGACAGGGAGGCAACCAAAGTGTTCTACGATAGATGACTGGCTAAAGAAGCTGTAGTACATATATACAATGGAATATTACTCAGCTATAAGAAGAGATGAAATACTGTCATTTGCGAAAACATGAATGGACCTCAAGATAATCACACTAAGTGAAATAAGCCAGGCAGAAAAAGTTGAAAATCACATGATATCACTTATATGTGGAATATAAACCTAAAAGTAACAAATGAACAGGACAAATAGAGACTCACAGACATAGACAATAGTGGTCACCAGAGGGGAGGGGGGAAGTAGAAGAGGTAAAAGGGGTCAAAGATGTGGTGACAGAGAGGAAATCTAACTATAGGAGGTGAACACACAATGTAAATATATATATACCTTACTGTTAAAATGTACAGCTGAAATTTATCTGATTTCAGTAACCAATGACATCATAAAAAGTAAATAATAAATTTATGAAAAAAAGAAATTAAATTTTTTTAAAGAATGAAGTATATTAACATTAGAATGTATATGACTTGCAGAATGTTTTTTTCTTAGCTTTATGTGAACATGTTCATTAGATGCTAATACCAGAAATTATCCACATTGATTGTAATAACTTTATATAATCAAGGGAAAACAAGGAGAGAAACTAACATCTATATATTGCCAAGTTCTTTGGTCAGTGTTTCACCCCGAGATTTCATGTGATGCTCTAAGAACTCAAAAGATTTATCATTCCCATTTTATAATTGGAAATTTGATGCTTGGAGAAGTATGGTGCCAAAGAAGCTTCAGCCACTCACTAGTAGAGTCTAAAGTTAAATTCTAAAACTAATTCCACTGTATCATACTGACTCAAATTTTCTCGGGATTTTGCTAAGAGTAATTACAGAAATGTATGAAAAAGTAACAATAACTACAGGGCCTATAAATTGAAATAAAAATTTCTAAAGTTTGAGTGACACTATGATCAAACTATATGCACTTCACAAATTGCGCTCTAAATTTAAAAGAACAAAGGAACCTTGTTTAGCTACTGTTAATATATATTATATTATTTTTCATGGCTTTCAGAATTTGTGCAATTTAGTTTAGTTTAAGGTAGAGCATATATAAATAACTTTTGTAGTATAAAATATATGTTAAGGACATATATATTATATTTCAATATAGAAAATTTCTAGAGAATATCTAAATTAGATTTTGGTGCTCTTTTTTTTTTTTTATTTTGTTTTAGAAAGCCCAAAAACTAGGAAATAATAGTTTTGTGTGTTAGATGTATTGTAATGATGATTGGAGCATGCAGGCCTACTGATGAGAAGTCTTTCCTTGTAATTCTACTGAAATGAACAAAAATATTTTTATCAGAAATAATTTCTAGGAATTCTACCCCCACCCTTACCCCCAACTTGCTCAGATTTTTGATCACCAGATCTAAATACAAAAGGTCATTTCCATTTCAAGTGTTTTGTTTTGTTTTGTTTTGTTTTTGGCTAATAATATTCTCACATTTAATTATGCTTGAAATATATTCAAGTTATAAAGAATCATAAGAAATGATCCCAAAAGGCTATTTTTCCCCTTCTATAGAGACTATATCAATGGCATCTAAATGGTACAAAAAGTACAAAAAGATTTAGAGGTAATTTTCCCAGAGTTCACTTAATCCATTTCTGACCATGAGCACTCATTACAAAAAGTATTTATTCAGACTAAGTGGATTAAAAATATAGATTCTCTTGAGCTAACAATTATGAATCATCTAGTAGACAACCAGATGCATTCAATATTTATTATAAAGTCCAAAAATGATAAAAACTTTAAATGAAAGTCATGCTTTGGTGGTGGGGGAGTCGGGGAGGGAGGACCCTAATACTTAATGTTATCTAGAAAAATAAGTTAAGTTTACCTAGTACTAAGAGTAGCAAGCACATGCTCTGGTGAGAGACATTAATTCCTAGGTTCTCTGCAATTATTCTACATGATAAATTACAAAACAACCAATGACAATGCCCCTTAAATAATATGCTATTTTAGTTATTTTGTTCAGAATGTATGACACTACATATATAATTTTTAAAGCCCTCATTTGTGAGAAACCTTTTAAAGAAAATCATTCATCTCTTTGTGATATAACTAGGTTATGAAAGAATGCATAATCAAAGCAATATTGTATTTAATACAAAAAGCCTACCAGCTGGGGCCTGGAGAGTACAGGTACTGTAGTGTGTGGACGCAAGATACAGGCTGCGGGGTACAGGCTGGAGCTGCTCCATAAGCTGCAGAGACTGCACATGATCCACACGTGTGCAAGCTGTGCATGGGGACTTCACATGGGTGGCCAGGAGACCAGGCCCAAGAACCCAGCAGAGAGACCTGGGGAGCTAGTCCTGAGCCACATGGTGGAGCCCAAGTAACCACAGCATCCATGGCCACTTCCGGGAAAAGTTTTGGCTGAAGCGCCAGTATATCTGATGGCAGAGCATGGCTCCATGCATAAGTTCAGCCTTCACAGAGAGAACACTGCTGCAGGCTGTCACCAATACTCAGGCCATACGTGGCTTCTTTAAGGAGCGCACAGATCATTAAGGAGTAGCCTGTCTACCCAGTCTTCTTGACATTGTGCCTGCAGAGACTCTGCAAGGGCGGCACCCTTATGTGCTCGCCCCTGGAGAATCCAGCAGACCCTGAATCAGGGGCTAGTCCCTCCCCAAACCATCTGTGATCACTCTTCACTTTCAAAATAGAACTATCAAGAAGGCCAGTTGGTGTGGAAGGTGTTTTCCTGTGACTGATGCATGAGTGAGTGGGGAGAGGGCAGCAGCAGCCCTGGTGGATTTGGTGTAGCACCCCTCCAGCCTCCTAGTTACCTATGATACCTGTGTCATCCTCCATGGAAGAGGAGAGGCTGCTGAGCAACGTCATGTGTGGGCCTCTGCAGAGGAATCTGGGGCCCTCTGTGAGCAGAACCTTTTCTCCGTTCTATTATAGCTTCGCTTCTGCACTCTGACCTAAGCCCCACCCAAGCTGCCATCTTCCTCCCTCATCTAGGCTAGGGAGCCTTTTAACCAGAATCTTGTGGACTAATAAGAATTTTAGTGTTTGAACAACAAAACAAGAACAACGAACAACAACAAAGCCACCTAAATTCCAATTCAGTGACTATATTAAGTACCAAACAATTATTTCTTCTCCTTTGCAACCAAACATATGGTTCAAAGGTAGTTCATACACAAAATTTTATTACATTTGTTAAATAAATTATGTAATTTAAAAATGAGGGTGAGAGAGGAGGCAGACTTACCTTGTTATTAATCCTCTAGCTGCTTTCATGCTCGAAGCCCATGCTCAGCGAGTTTGCCAGATGCAGGTAACATCCTATAGCAGGCCTTTTTTGGTCTTTGAACTCTAGAATCAAGCTTAATGTTTTTTAAAAATATTCAAAAATATTTTAAAATTTAATGCTTTTTTAATACAAGAAATAAATCCCAAAAGGCTACACACTATATAATTCCAACTAAATGACATTCTGGAAAATGCAAAATCATGAAGACAACAAAAAGGTCACTGGTTGCCAAAAGTTGAGGGTGGGCAACAGATGGATAGGCAGAGCACAGCAGATTTTTAGAGCATTGAATTACTCTTTATGATACCACAATAATTGATACATATCAATACACATTTGTCCAAACCCATAGGATACACAACACCAAGAGTGAACAAATAATGCAAACTATGAACTTTAGGTGATTATTATGTGTTAATGCAGGTTCATCAATTATAGCAAATCTACCACTCTAGTGGGGAATGTTCATAAGAGGAAAGCTATGCATGGGTGGTGACAGGAAGAATATGGGAAATCTCTGTACCTTATCAATTTGCTGTGAACCTAAAACCACTCTAAATAATGTTCAATTTAAAAAAAAAAGTAATAATAGTATTTAATCCAATTGGAATAAATGAGGTTGGAGTTAGGAGCTCTGGTGCTTTAAAATCACGTCATCCTGAATCCAGACTCAGTCCTAACACTTACTAGCTTTTAATCTTACACAATAAAGAACCCTCTCTAAACATGAGTTTACTATTTAGGAAAGTGAGGGTCAATGTAGCATGTATTCCAGTAAATCGTCATAAGAATTTAATACTATAAAGCATATAAAACACTTAGTCCAGTATCTGGCACAGAGCAAATGCCCGATAAATAATAGCGATTCAGCTTAAATTTAGTTTTTACTTTCCAATACTATTTATGTGTATATTGGTTTGGGGTGGAAGGAACAAAAGATAAAATCCCAAAATATATGTTCAACACAGGGCAAGTAGTTTTTGAATCTTAATTCTTCCCTCTTTAAGTAGAGCACTTCCCATTTGTATGTAGAGCTGTATTTTCAATGTTTTTACTTACTCTTTAAGAAAATATTTTAGATCTCTTGATTAACATTTATTTCTTTTCTAAATTCTTTCTAATTAGCCCCCTCCTTTATTAATGATAACAGAGTTTAACCTATCTAATCCACTTTAACAATATTGTGTGGAAGGAGAATTCATTCATTTTTTTGTACATATGATCTTTATATTGACTGATTTATTTTCTGTCTACATAGAAGTAGATAAAAGGTGAATTTAGGCAGAATAAGATTTGCCTAAGAACAATAATTTCTTATAAAAAATGGTTTTCACTTTACTTAATTAAATAATTATAACTCTCTATGTTGCTTCTATAGGCATGCACTAGTCAAAAGAAAAAAAATTAAAGCTTTTAAATTAAACCAGATGTCTTAAAATATGTTTACTGGTTGGTGAATCCAGGATTTGGGGTATTTATAGAAAGCTAAATATAAATAGGTATAATTAAAAACATACATATATAAATATACAAATCTATGGTGCTTGGTATTCCTGGTACTATGTAAAATTATCAGAAGTCTAAAACATATTTGGACTTCGTTCAAGAAGAGCTTTTGACACTATAGTTTTATAAAGATAATGTAGCAATAATAGCAGTTAAGATGTTAGTTCCTTAGTAACATTTTGTTAGACCTAAAATCTGAACTCGTAGTTCACATTAGCAATACATCAGTTAGTCAGGTAACAAAATTAATAATCCAAGTCCTTTTCTCAAAATCATATAACATTTGTCTAATAATAGCCAGAAGTAGATACCATTTATTTCATCAGATATTAACTTATTTATATCCCTGGCATTAATCATTAATCTAAACAGGACAGAATTCTACTTCTAATACTATTGTTTATGATAGATTATACATTCTTCCTTAGAAAGTAAAAATTATTTAATATGTCAGCTATGATATGATGTGATGAAACCATTTAAATTTTTCTATAGTGTCAAACTGCTTACTTACATTATTGAATGTCAAGAAACCAATGGAAAAGAGTAAAAATATAATCCCACAAGTCAGCAGAAATCATGGATAAAGTTACTTTGAAAAAGAGAAAATAATTAATGGATTTTCTGACATGCAGCAAGAGGGTTTCCTTCAACAAATGCTAAACAGTTAAAAATTGAAACCATAGGAAGTACTTACATTTATTTTTTTTATTACCAACTAGATGTAGTGGTTGGGGAGCAAATATTAGCTAGAGTTTCTAGATTCTTACTGGAATGAGTAAAATTATGTGGTGGATGCAGATATTAAGATTATTTTTACAAAGGCAAATGTTTAACCATCACAGAAATATTATCAATAAATATGATATTCTATAGCCAAATTTATCTCAGGCTAGATTTTGTCTTTTAGGTTCAGATTTTAATAGTACACCAAAAAATATAAAACCCTAGACTTAAGTTAATTGTCTCAGTTCATAAACTTGAAATATAAAGAGAACCCTTATACATTGTTGGTTAGATTGCAAATTGGTTCAACTGCTTTGGAGAACAGTCTGGAGGTTTCTCAAATATTAAAAATGGATCTACCCTTTGACCAGCGATAGCACTTCAGGGTATTTACCCAAAGAAAACCAAAACAATAATTTGCAAAGATCTATGTACCCCAATATTCATGGCAGCACAACTTACAATAGCCAAGATATGGAAACAACTTAATTGCCCCTCAACAGATGATTGGATAAAGAAGTTATGGTTCATATATACAATGGAATATTACTCAGCCATTTTTAAAAATATACTTAGAGGTTTTGGAGAAATATGCAGAGTGAAAGACATCCCCAGATCTCTCCCCTTGAAAACAACATAAATTGAAAACCAAAATCTCTGAACATGGAATCTGCACATAAGAGCTACCACAGGTCAGGACCCCAAGTGTCAGTTGGTGGACTGGGAGAAATAAAGAAGCTGCCTCTCACAGCCACCAGAGTTCCCTGTATGAGGATAGGGAGGAGAGAAGGGGCTGTGAGTTCCCCAAATAGCCCTGCTGGGAGAGTTGTGAGTTTGATATAGCTAGCAGCAAGGCCCAGTGATCAGGGCAGAAAGCAGAGAAGCAGGATGGCAGAAAAACAAGAGTTGATTTTTACTGGCTGCAGTTGAAAACCAAGGCTGAGCCATACCCTGCAAATCCAAACCAGAGGGTCCTTACCCCATATCCTCTGAGACCAACACTGCAGAGCCCCAGGGAATCTGAGTAAATGCTACCAAAACTGTTGCTAACACTGACAGGAACGAGACAGAGGGTAGTGAGTGTGATTAAACATCTACAAGGAAAAAAAAGGCATTATTCAGGCTTTATAAAGCAGAGATCCAAGAGGCTTAGATGCCATGTACTGGAAATCTTCTTTACAATAGGCAAGAGAAAGACCTTTATATAATAAACCTTCTTCCCGGGGGGGGGGGGGGGAGGAGCAGAATACCCTTCCATTAATGCCCAGGAGAGAAATAGTACATTAAACAAAATGCAAAACCAAGATGACAAGGCATCTCAGAAAGAAAGAGAAAAATCTCCATAAAGTAAGCTTACAGACATCGAAATATGCAACTTAAATGACAGGGAATTTATGTTACTTCTGAAAAACTCAGTGAGATCTGAAACGACTCATATCAACAATTTCAGAAATTGAAAAACAACTAGATGATGAGCAGAATGAGTTCTTTAGCAAGGAGATTGAAACCATCAAAAAGAACAGAATAGATCTTCTGAAGATAAAAAAAAAAATTTCAAGAGTTGAAAAATGAAATAGCAAGCTTGGGAAATAGAGTCAACCAAAAGGAGGAAAGGATCAATGATATAGAAACAGAAAACTAGAAATAAATCAGAAGGAAGAAGAGAGAAACCAAAAAGAATGAAAAAGAATGAAAGAGAATACAAGAACTGGCTGATATCATCAGGAGAGGAACAAGGATAACGGGTATTCTCAAAGGGAAGGAAAATGAGCAGGGTTAGAAAGCATTTTCAGACAAATAGTTGATGAGAATTTCCCAAAGCTATGGAATAAGCTAGAGCTTGGAATTCAAGAAGTCAACAGAACACCAAATTATCTCAACTTAAAAATGCCTTACCAAGACACATTGTATCAAAATATCAAAATCAATGATGAAGATAGAATTCTCAGGGCAGCCAGGGAAAAGAAAACAGTAATTATAAGGAAAACCCATTAGATTATCCTCGACTTCTCAGCGCTAAACCTTATAAGCCAGAAAGGAGTGGAATCAAATATTTAAATCATTAAGTGAAGGAATTACCAGCCTAGAATAATGTATCCAGCTAACGCTCTTCTTTAGATATGAAGGAGAAAATAAAGACCTTTTAGACATACAAAATTGAGGGAAATCTCCACTAAATGCCTGCATTAACGGAATACTGAAAAGGGTCAGTTCAGCTAAAACAAATGAAAAAACCACATAATTAAATAAATGACTATCAGGCAAATGAACAGGGGTGCAATCCTTATTAAGAACAGGGCATTGTAAGCTTAATAATAAGAGAATTGCTATAGCAAGATAGTTAATGAATGGTTCAGCATACATAGAAACAAATTGAAACAATGACTGAAAAGTGGAGGATTTAAGGATCAAATTTGCAAGGGAAATAGATAAGCCATATGCAGAAGTTATATATATATTCATATACTCATATAAGAATATATATGTATGTATATATATATACATATATATAATCTTTACATATTCATAATGGAAAACATACAGAAGATTGGGAGTTGAAGTATATAATATAAAGAGAATACAAGAAGAACCAGAGGGAAAAAAGCCAACCAAAATAAAGAAAATAAAACAAAGAACAAGGAAGCAAAGGAAATGCCAAGCTACCAGAAGCAAAAGATAAAATGGTTATAAGACTTCATATTTCAATAATCACCCTAAATGTAAATGGACTGAACTTACAATAAAAAGACACAGAGTTTCAGATTGTATCAAAAAACAAAACCCAACCATTGGCTTCCTCTAGGAAACACATCTCAGCTCCATAGACAAATATAGACTCAAAGTGAAAGGGTGGAAAATGTATTTCAAGCAAATGGCATTCAGAGAAAAGTGGGAGTAGTGGTACTAATATCAATGAAATAGAATTCAAAATAAAATGATAAAGAATGATACTGAGGGTCACATCATAACGATAAAGGGAATCATGCACCTAGAAGACATAACACTTATTAATATCTATGCTCTCAATCAGGGAGCCCCAAAATATGAAGCAATTACTAAAAAAAAAAGAGAGAAGAGAGAGAAACAGGTCAAAAATCATCAGGTTTTTATGGAAGCACAAAAGACTTCAAATTGCCAAAGCCATCCAGAGAAAAAAGAACAAGGCTGGAGGCATCATTCTGCCTGACTTCAAATTATGCTACAAAATGACAGTAATCAAAACAGCATGGTATTTGCAGAAAATAGATACACAGACCAGTGGAACAGAATTGAGAGTCCAGAAATAAACCCATATTTATATGGCAAAGAATTTTTGAAAAAAAAAAAAAAAAAAAAAGCTAAACATACAGTGGAAAAAGGAAAGCCTCTTCAAAAAATGATGCTGGAAAAACTGGAAAGCCACCTGCAAAAGAATGAAACTAGACTGTTATCTATTACCACACACCAAAATTAACTCAAAATGGATTAGGGTCCTGAATATAAGACTGGAATCAATAAATTGCATAAAAGAAAACATAGCTCAACTAAACTCAATGATATTGGACTTAAAGAAGATTTTATGAATTTGACCTTAAAAGTGAGGGAAGTAAAAGCTAAAATAAATGAATGCAACTATATCAAACTAAAAAGCTTCTGCTCAGTAAAAGAAATCATCAATAAGGTAAAGAGACAACCATCCAAATGGCAAAATATATTTGCAAGCAAACCTCCATTAAGGGCCTAATATCCAAAATATACAAAGAACTTGTATAACTCAATAACAACAAAAAAGCAAACAATCCAATCAAAAAATGGGCAGGGACCTAAACAGACACCTCTCCCTAGAGAACATTCAAATGGCCAACAAATATATGGAAAGTTTCAACATTGCTAGCTATTAGGGAATTGCAAATCAAAACCACATTGAAATATCATCTCACACCTGTTAGAATAGCTATAATCAACAGGACAAGTAATAGCAAATGTTGGAGAGGATGTGGAGAAATAGAAACCCTCATACACTACTGGTGGGACTGCAAATTGGTACAGCCATTATGAAAAACAGTATGGAGGTTCTTCAAAAAACTAAGAATTGATCTACCAAATGATCCAGCAATCCCTCTATTGGGGTAAATCCCACTATTTACCCCAAGGCTTGAAAAACCATATCCAAAAAGATATTTGCACACCAATGTTTATAACAGCATTATTTATAGTGACCAGGACTTGGAAGCAACCGAAGTGTCCTGCGATAGATGATTGGCTAAAGAAGTTGTGGCACATAGGTACAATGGAAATTTACTCAGCCATAAGAAGAGATGAAATACTGCCATTTGTGACAACATGGATAAACCTCGAGATAATCATGTTAAGTGAAATGAGCCAGACAGAAAAGGTTGAAAATCACATGATATCACTAATATGTGGGATATAAACCTAAAAGCAACAAATGAACAGGACAAACAGAGACTAATGTACATGAACTATAGTCTAGTGGTTACCAGAGGACTATAAACTGGTGGTTACTAGTGAGCCGAGGAGGAGAGAGGTAGATAAAGGGGGTCAAATATAGGGGGTGGGGGAGGGTAGAACTATAGTAATCACTTTAATTTTACATAGAGAACTAGCCTTAAGATGATACTCATTTAACAAAAGACAGAATCCAAAGGTAGAAATTGGTCTAAGGTAACATTATTGATATGCTTAATCAAATCAACCTTGAAGACAAACTGTGGAGGATTTAAAATATGTCCACAAAAATTTTGATACATCTCCTTTAATAGATGGAGCTTAATTTTCTCCTTCCTTAACTGAACCTAGTGACTTATCTCTAACAACTAGTGTGACAAAAGTAACAGCATATAACTTCCAAGACTAGGCAATAGATGGTATTGTAGATTCTCTCTCTCTCTCTCTCTCTCTCTCTCTCTGTCTGTCTGTCTCTCTGTCAAAAGGTCCACAAGGCATGGAACTGGGGTTTCTGCTAAAGTCCAGGAAGGAACTGAGGCCTTCTACCAACCATAATGTGAGTGAGCAATCTTGGAAAGGGATTCTTGAACCTCAAGCACTTCTTAAGATAGCCACAGCCCTAGCCAACATCTTGACTGCAACCTCATGAGAAACTCTGCACTGGAACCACCTAGTCCCTGATTCACAGAAACTGTGTGTGTGTGTGGCGGGGGGGGGGGGCGGAATATATTTATTGTCTTAATCTGCTAAATTTTGACATAATTTGTTAAACATCAGAAAAATTATACACAATCCAACCTCTGGAATGTTGAATCTAAAGAGTCAATAATTACTCTTTATTGTTTTCTTACTTTGAATTGGCTTATATTTTTTCATTATTATAGAGTCTAATGTTACAAGGTAATATATATTTCTATAGTGATTCATGACAATATTTTAGTTTATTCTAAGAAATTTTTCTTTATTTCAAATTCTTGGGTGAAAGAAAGCACTTCGTTGATAGAAACAAAGTACTGGAAGGAACAGGATGAAATACTGTTTTTTTAAATAATATGGGAAGTCACCAAAAAGTTTCTATTCTCAGGCAAAGTAGCTGAGAAGATAAAGATGTCCAACATTAAAATCTACATCAATCTCTCTCTTCAATTTGATATACTGGTCCTTGCCACTTAATCTGTTGTTTCTAAGTCTGAGACTAAGTGTCTCAGATTTTATCATAACTTGCTTCAAGCAACAATATTAATGTCAGGCTACAATGCCCAAGATGTAAAGTCTAAACAAACTCAAATTATGATGAGGATATTTGGTAAAGGGCTAAAGCTTCTTCATTCTGGGGACAAGAGTATAGAAAGATGATCTGCAACAAGACAATCATGATGGTTGGTTGAGTATTAGAAATCCATATCAGGGTAAGGAAGAGAAACATGACAATCTCAACATCTGGAAATTGGTAGAGACCAAATAGATTGATGTTAAGCAACTTAAAATCTTAAATACAGTATGAAAACTCAGTCATTAGGATTCATAAAAGTCAAAGTATAAGCCACATGGAGAATAAGCAGAAAACTGTAATGTGACAAAGGAATCCAGTGATTCAGACAGAGATGACTGACACTAAGCTAAGCTAACGTGTGCGCTGAATGGATCCATCTGTCAAGAAAAGAGCAAAGATGAAACAAAGGAAGCAATTATTTAGTGACATCATCATTGAAACTACACTGACTTTTTATACTGACCCTCCTAAAATCTATTTTACACATATAAATATATTTACAACAGAATCTCAAATAATATTGTCACATTTTTACTTTTCCCAAGGTTTCTATCATCATTCACTGGTTTTCTATTCTGGTTTAGGAAGATAATGGTTGATATTTATTTCAATATTAATGTCAAGCTATGTGCTGAGATGGGGGAAGCTTTTTTTGTTTGTTTAACACAAAATCCATCCAGAATGGATTTTTTTTTTTTTAAGATGAGGGACCTAGGATCAGAATTCATACTGTTCTAAGTAAATAATGAAGTCAGGATTCAAAGAAGTCCATGTGCCTTCTAAGACTTTATTGCATTTTTACTTTCTGAGGGATAAAACTGTTCTGGACACAAATCAAATTTTATCCAATGCACTGACTTTAGAAAAATAAATTCTGGCAATTATTTAGAAAGTTATCATGAGCATTATTACAGTGTTTTGCTTTTGTGTTTTGTATAGTAGTAGTGACGTAGAATCCACAGGTTTCCTTATATGTAGATAATCACTTATTTTTTCTCTGTTTTTTCTTACACAATAATGCTTTTATGAATAGCCTTATCAATACAGATGTTGTGTACTGCTATTCCTCTTCTGCATCTGTCTAATCCTTTCCTTCATGTATGTATTTATTCAAGGAATATTTATCGAGTGTCTCTTATAAAAGGATATGCTTCTACCTCCCATCTTATAAGATATTTGACTAGAATATGTCACCTTTGTTTAATATAAATCTACCAACCCGTCCATAATTTAATGGTCAACATTATACACACACCACACACACACACACACCACACACACACACACACACATATGTATATTTATAATGTATTAAATGCTATATAATGTAATATATAAATATATAATTATATATTTTAGGAGAGTCTTGGAAAGGCCCTATTAAAGTTAAGACTTTATAATTAAAGTTTTTCTGCTAGATTATTAAAATGAACTCACATGAGATTAAGACAGCAATGCTATTAAAAAATCCAAGTTTTAAATAATACCTTTTTTTTTTGGTAACTTCATGGCAATATGCTGGATTAAATTTGATACAATTTTCAGGGAAAAAATTATTTATTCAAGCCCTACATATGACTATAGTAATCCAAAGCAAAATATAAAAATATATTCCGTTCTTTGATGCATATACAAAATTTACCAGTGATAAAGGACAAATATATTTGAATAAATATATTCATTTTTAAAATCTAAACATTTCTGTTCTCCTACTGATTTTTAATTTGCATTTTTATGTCCATCATGTAAAAGATGGGTTTTCTGTTGCTTTTATTTTATTAAAGGTCTGTGGTGGAGCACACATTTCACATTCAATGAAATGTTTTCATAAAAGAATTTACATATTCTAAAATTAACAAATTTTTCTGCTATTTATGCGTTCTATCTGGTCATACTGAGGCAGGTAATGGCTGTTTGTCTCGTTACAAATTGGAATAACCAATTTTCATACATCTCAACTGCAAATCCATCACTTTGATCTTTACACTTTTGCCTTATACATTTGTGTCTTAGCAGTATATCTCAACTAGGCACACTGAGACAGAAATTTAAATGTTTAGTTTAATAACTTTAAACTCAGGTAAATTGTCTTCAATAATTTGGTAAGGAATGCAGTATTTACTACTATATTGTATAGCAGCCTTTCTAACTCCATCTTTATCCAGAGTAAATTAACTACCTTCATTTCTGCAGCAATTGTTAACAGGCCTTCAGGGCTACCCCCACAATTTCCCTGGTTTCTCTCTCCCTCTCCTGTTAAGCACAACACCTCTTGCATCCCTTGCTAGGCAATCCCAAAGGTCAAGAGAAGTCTTGCCCATTTCCACTTTTGGAGGTCCCATGACTATTTAGAAAAAGAAAGAAAGAATAAGACTATTACAAAAATGGTGGTATATCTAAAATATTGTATTTTTAAATCATTTGGTTTATCATATACAAATATGATAAAACTTAATTATGCTATTTCAAGATAACTATAGGATTTATTAAAAATAATTAATCAGAACATTTAAGGCAGTGAGGTTCAGCAAAAAGACACAAAACTAAAATTCTATAATAGAGATGTTAGCCTGATAGGGTATTTCTGGGGTTTTATATGTATCTCATTAGTAAATAATGTTACAATTCTAAACTTGAGACCTGTCATGGATATGAGGCCTGAACTAAATGGCCCTTTTGTCCTAGGCTGCATCAAGTTCCAAAACCAATCTGAAACTCAACACAGCAATAACAAAGTACCTCATGGTGATTATAAACTTTTTTTTTATATTAAACTTTTATATATAAACTAGTTGACATTGAAAAACATGAATATTGAAAATAAAAATCTATACATAGAAAGCAAATATAATAAATAAAAATAAAATGGAAATTCGGCAGAAACATAAAAATTATTACTTGAGAAATAGTTTGATTTTTACTATGACAGCCCATTTTTCAACACCCTTTTTCAAAATTTGCCATATTCATATGGACATACCATCTTAAGTTAGAAAGCAAAACCAAAATTGTGGCCATCCTTCAAGCTGTTTGATTCTTCCCTGAAAAGTGTTGAGAGAGGAGATCACAGGTGGCTGGCAGGTAAAGAAATCTTGCAGCTATGTCATGTCACAAAAAAATTTAAAAGCAGTGTCACTTGAAATGCTGCAAAAATGGTATGTCTGTAAGAATGTTATTCACTAAGTACTCTGGAGTGTGTTTTATTTTTTTTTTTATTTTTTTTGTGTTGACCTCCAAAAGACACATGGGCAGAGTCGCAGAGTAAATGAGCTTATGTTACCTCTCCAAATAAGCAAAATGTCTACAAAAGAAGCTTTGAGTCTAGTGGTAGATTTTAGGACTACGAAAAAAAAAAAAAAAAAAAAAGATTAAGAGGCATTACTGGGACCAGAACTCAAGAAAAGAGAAGCCTTTGACTCACCTGGCAATATTACTGGATAGCCACACCAACTGTCCATTAGGTATTAGAACTTTGATATGTAAATCTAGATTTCGGTTAATCAAAATCAATTACTACAGTTGTCTAGAGGTTGTATTTTGTATAAGTATCCATTTTCAACACAAGGACACATTCAGAAACTGCTGCTATATAGATGACAGTAGTCTAAATATTCCTAAATAGAAATATTAGTTAATTTGTTCTAAATTCTTATCCATCTAAATATTAGGCTCCTCATCACCATTATATTATTTACCTTATTTCACAATACCAGTAAGTGTTTTTGTGTAATTTTACATAAAATGTAATAAGTACCATTAAATCTACCATGGGGCTATATTAAACCAGTTATTTCAGAATTCTTGGTGCCTTGACTGTGAGCCAGAGAATCTGATCCTGAGCCTGGCTCTGACATGATGTGATCATGTGGTCCTGGCAAGTCTGTGAGCCTCCTTCCCTCATCTTTAAATGAGATGAAAGGAGTTAGGTGACAACTACAAAGGAAAGAGGGAGAATAGATCTTTGTTTTAGCTCTAAATGTACATGATATAAGAAATTAGTGTGAAAAATCACTACTCATTCTCCTAGACAAATATCTCAAGGAAAGGTAAACAAAACCTAATGCTCATTTCATTAATTTTACTAACTAACCTATCTCTAAAGTTGTAAAGCAGTCTGATAAAATAGAGCCCTCTGGCCCAATCCATTTGGGAGACAAATTGAGGATGTTATGAAAAATATGCCACCACAACAGCTCAGCTTTAATGTGAAAGTTCAGTGTTTAAAAAACAAACAAGCTCACGGCTTTTTATGGATTTAAAATCATCTACATGACTCCTGAGTAAATCTACCTTACAAAAGTTGAAGCACTAAACATAAAATCTACCCAGCAGTGATGTGGCATGGTCTAAAACTAAAAAGATTTGTTTTTCCTCTCAGTAAAGAGTCCATTTTATTTTCATCTGTAAGAATAGAATATGGAATACAGCAGCATCTCAAACTGATGAATTTGAAGTAAATACAAAGGGCTATATAGCGGGTATGCATCTGCAAGATAAGGAATTAATGATTCTGGAAAAAATGGCACTGCTCCCATTAAAATTTGGAAGCATGTTCTTCATTACTCTGCATGCCACAGACGACTAATGCTTGCTTTCTCATTTAAGAGAAAATTAAATTCATTTATTAATGAAGTGGCTAGCTGCAAAGCAGAGCTTCAAAACAGTGCAAAAATTGCTGTTTGAAGGTAAACAACTTGAAATTCAGACTTAATCTCACAGCTAAACATTTGGTTTATTACATGTAAGAACTTTCATAAACATGCCATTTTTCTATTGTGTTTGTAATTTGCAGATTTAATTTACTTTCTGTACCTTCAGAAACATCCTCCTCTTTCCCTCTTGCCCAGGTTCTATGAGATATTACCTGGGACATTTGAAAATATTTGCTAAAAGAAAGAATAATTTATTTTGCTAAAAGGCTTTGTCAAAACTTTATTTGATGTAAAACTACTGTTATAATGTGTTATTAGGCAAAGACCTATTTTAGTCAAAATGTAAATACCACAAAATGTAAAGAGCCCAATATTTGATCATCTTAGAATTTAAATGGCTTGGTCTATTGGGATTCCTGTAGGAGAAACTTCAATGGGTTTTTTGTTTGCTTGTTTTTGCAAGGAAAAAAAAAAAACATTTCTTGGAAGGAAAATAGACTTAAAGCAGTGAGAGGAAGAAGTTCAAGTCTGTTCTGAGAATAAGCCCACATCAAAGAGGAGGGGTGATTTGGGAGGTAACATTGTGTTCTACATGTTCTCTGGTCTGAACTCTTCTGTTGGAAACATATCAAACACCAGAGAAGGAAAACAGGAAAAAAGAGCTGGATCCAAAGTTATTAAAAGTCCAAGAAAGCACTCCTTTTTGGTCTCTATAGCCAAAAGTGAGGGAGAAGATTCTCACTTAAAGAACAAAAATCAAAACATGAGCAAGGATATCAATCTTAGAAACCAACAGGAGAATGAGGAAATGACTTGACAGGAAGCGATGCTAGTCTGCATCCAGAAGTGGAGCAAAGCTGCAGGAATATCCCTGAGCATGCCTGACTCAAGAAGGTGCTTTCTTGAGCATATGTAAGGCTAGTAAGGCCTATGGAAGAAGCGGTATCATTTTCTGACATCTACCTGAAAATCAAATTATAATCCCTACCTTATATTATCCTGATTTTCCCAATAGCCATTTTTAAAAACATTATCCTCATTCTTGGAGATTTGATGACCTACTAAATCATGTTCTGCAATATTTAAAGTATAGCTATGTTATTACCTAAATTCAACCACTCAATTCATCCATAATACAGGTCTTCTTCCTATACAAAAAATTTCACCAAGACACCAGTTTTAGTTCACTCCTGTCTCTTGCTTAAAGACTACACTAAGGTCTCCTGGGACATCAAAAAGATAACAATGTGCTATTGCTCACGGTTATTCTTGGACAGCTGGCTGTGGCCAAACAAGCCCCACAAAATAAATGATCCCAAAGCTTCTCTCAACTTTCAGAGTAATTACAGTAAAATAGTCACTATATATTTTGAAAGAGAATGAAAACACATAGCAATTATTGTGGTTCATTATATCAACTTCTGATATATCCATTTTTACCAGGAATTAGTCTCATTCATTTTAATGAAATGCATTCTCAATGGCATATACGGCACATACCCACCCAAGACCTTGCTTGCTCCTGTCCAATAATTAAACATCTCTTTGTCTTCTAATTTCATTCTTACCCAACCTTTGGTACAAAATACTAGCTTACGTTTATGGAACACCAACCATGGGTCCAGAACCATGCCAGTGCATTATTCTCCTTCATAGAAATATAGCAACATGGGAAGTTTACATACGAGGAGACTGCAGTACAGAGGGTCAAATGACCAACCCACGTTCACATAGCTGGAAAGTTGCTGAATCTGGTTTAAAGTGACATCTGTCTTCCTCAAAAATCTGTATTCTTCTTGCTTATCATACTGCTTCTTAGTTTAATTTGTCCTTACACAAAGAGAAAGTATAATATATATCTCTAAAAGAGATTTAGTCCTGGTCTGGGTGGGCCACCACCCTCCTCAAGCTTTCTGAAAACATTTATTCTTCCCTTACCTCGCATCCACATCCTGTTTCTTTTCCTTCTCCCTCATACACGTTCTTCTTCCTGTACTGACTCCTTGAAACATTACAGGAACTCATATACTTGCTGGTCAGCTGTTTGTAGATGGGTTTCCAAACCATGCAAAACAGTTATATCAATTCATTTTCTTATGTTACTACTTAAAATTGAAGACTTAGCTGGAAGAATCCGAAGTAAATAGATGCTTTTAAAAATTCCACAATTTTCTTAGTTTGTGTAGCCAAGGATATGATTTTTTCAGGTTTAAAGCAAAAAAAGCCTTCAGTAAGTTTTTACAATTTAAAGGAAATCTAAACAGGAAATGATAGTTACAGTGCCTCATAAGTATGTAAATACATAGCTTTTAAAATCCCTCTAATAATCATTTTATCCGATCATAACATTAATTACAGGAGTTAAACAAATGGGGTGCAACTGATAAAACAGGGTTAAGAGATTGTCTCATCACACATCAAACAAATACCAGAAAATTACCTAGAATTGAGATAATTTTATCCCATCCCAGTTGAGTAAATTTTCAACTGCAACTACTCAGATGCCTACATTGAAGATAAATAAATAAAATACTTAAATATTTATTGAGCATATATTCTGTTTAATTCCAGGCCTTTAAAAGGATAGAAAATTGTACACATGAACTTTACCATCTAAAACAGGTTTTTTAAACCCCAGGGGGCCACTGATGCACTTTAGAACTCCTATGAAGTTAAGGAAATTATATACAAAATGTTGTAAATTTTACATTTTCCTGAGGAATAGTTTGAGAGTTCTTATCAATTTTCTAAGTGTCTCTGATCAGAAGAATTTTAAGAACCACAGATTAAGAGCTAATAATCTGGTTAAAATATAGAATAAATGAATTACTGACTTCTAATGGGAGTTGACTATCATATACTTGTTCAATTCTTGGTTTAGATTGAGATGGACAATATAATGGCAAAATTAACTACTTTTTCCCAGAGGTCTCATACATTTTCAAAATAATATGATCTGAAAGTAACATCTCGAACAGTTGTGTGTTTTGTTTTGTTTTTAATCAATATAAGCCTTTCATCAATTTTCAGAGCCCTGAAATAGTTGACTTAGATAATTTTTAAAACTTTTTATTAAATGTATTGGGGTAACATTGATTAATAACATTATATAAATTTCAGGTGTACAACTTTATAATATGTCATCGTGTATTGTATTATGTGCTCACTTCAACAATTTTTGTCAGTGTTCTCATTGTTTTTATGAAGAGAAGCTTTTTCAGAAGTCCTTAAGTGCTTTTCCAGAAGTGCTTCCCCAGCTATGTACTGGAATGATCTAATTTGGAGCTCTACATTAAAGCCCCATGTCTAAGTGCTTTATTGAAACAACAGCAATCTCAACCTCAGTAGCAAACAGTCAAGGAAGGACAACATTACCACCACCTGAGACTTTAACACTGGCTAGGGCAAGTAAAAAAATCAGCCCCCAAATTAACAGGGATCACTAGGGAATGAGATGCCATAGTGGTCTTCGATCAGCTCCCAGATATTCTGCAGAAGGGAGCTGAGAAAGTTGCATGGAAGCTCAGGAGAGACTGAAAAAGGCCCCCATTACATATTCATACCTAGCTAAAACTAAAGCCCTACAGAAGTGGGAAGTGAAAGCTAGAGAAAACTTGTTAATAGTTGGAACTTTGAATGCATGCCAACCCAAATCTAGATCCCCTCAGCAGCAGCTGGAAGCCAACTGGCTCAGAATGTCTAAGCACAACCTCTAAGCAGTCATTGGCTAACCTTTAAGCTATGCTAACCTAGGAAAGAAGCAACACGAACCAGAATAAAAAGAACAAGTAGAGACATCAGTGGTTACCATGGGAGATGTCCTTTATAGAATTTATCCAATCAAGTCATTAAATAATCAAACAAAAAACAGCAGCAGCAGCAGCAGTAGCATCAACTATCAGCACCAATGGGTAAAAGATTAGAATCCAAAATTGTTACAATAGATCATCAAAAATATCCACTTTTCAAACAAAACTTACAACACACACAAAAAGCAAGAGAGGGTCATCAATATAAAAGAAAGAAAGTAGTCTATCAGAACTGACTCATTGCATAGGAATGAAAGTCTAGCAAAAGCATTATTGTGAATTAGCCAGGATTGAACAGGCTGCAATAGTCTTAGTTGTTCCTGATAAAAGAACATGTCAGAGTTTCAGAGAGTAACACAAGTGCCCTAAACGCTAAAGTAGTCTAATTCTACCATTTAGACACCAGTCTGCAGTATTTTAAACACCCAAAACACCCATTCTTCTGTATTTAACCCACTGGCTATTATTCCAATCACCCAGTCACCGCAGCTGTCTGTACCACTTACAGCGCCTGCTGTGATCATCTCCACAGAGGATGGGCATAAAAATTAAGTATGGAGGGATGCCATTATAAACTGGGCCTGGAGTTTTGCCCTTCCCAATGCTTAACACTATAACTGATTAGGTTGGAAAGGCACAGAAGAGCATCTGGGCAGGAAGAAAAACACCTTATTATCTCAAGAAGTGCACATTTCAGTGGGTCTGGCAGACTTCTCCTGGTCCTAGTGTCCCAATTGCCTTTCCCCCTTATAGTTAATAATGGAAGAAAAACATTACCCATGTATTGCTTTTTTAAAAGAACAAAATTAAGTTAGCAAGAAAATAGTTTATAAAGAAAACAGCAATAAATAAGGAAGACAAAATCAGTGATTTTAGTATGTTCCCATTTCCTACTATAAATTTCATTACTGAGACTGTTTTTTAAAGAGACTGCACTAGCACTTTATTTTCTCGCTTTTGCATTTTCACATTTATAGAGTCAGGTTGAGCCTCACAAGATTTGTGTTCTATATGGTTGTGATTGGTTTAACCAATTTTATTATGTAGGCAAAACAGAGCAGCAGTAGGGCTATATCCTCCCACATAGATGCCTAGGGTGAGCACTTTCTCCCCAGGGTTTCTGCGAGATGGGAAGCATATTCTTTCCATAAAAGCATCTTGGGCTGTTAAAGCCCACAGGAGAACTGCTCTCTGGAGATACAAGGCTTGTGAAAACCAAGGGAGTGAAGGCAGGAGAAGATGGCTGCTTAGCAGTAGGGCCAGAAAGGAAAAGAGAAAGGAATTTAATTGTCTCAGGAGGAGGCACACTGTAAAGGGAAGAGACAAACTTCAGTAAAAAGTATATTGGGAAATGTAAAATGAATCTAATCATACAGGAAATCTGGGGTAAGCTACTCACACTACTGTTTAAGGGGGCAGAACCGTGCCTTACTGTCAACTATTACAATAATAAACACAGATTTCTGCTCTGTATCATAAAGAACCCAGACGTAAATGGAATCCTCCTAGTTAGACCAAATGCAGCTTAGTCTGAAGCCTACCCATACCCCAGGTAGGTATTTGACTTGTATGTGGAAGTATAATCTTTTATTCGCAGTTCTCTCTGATCTTAGAGAGCATCTGTGCATTGTCTATTTGTTCTTAAGGAATATTTTTTAAAAGATTTAGTGGATTTAGTCCTGCATTTTGAAATTTAAAATATTAGAAGTTGCAAATCAAATAGGAAATGAGAAGGAAAAATATCAATAAGCTATTTTATATTTTCTATTAACTACAAAATCTAAGCAAAACAACATACTCTCAGCCTGGAATGCTCTTCCTCTATCTCATCATGTAATTATCAACTTAACTTCCTAGGAGCTAATTATTTTAGGACAACACATTCCAAAACCCCTTTATTATATGTCTTCATACATATGATCATTTATTAGCTGTCTATCTGCCCCCATTTAAATAGAATCTCAATGAGAACAAGGACCATGTTTGTCACAGACCCTAATACATAAACAAAGTGTCAGGAATCTCTTGAATGAGTTCTAGATAAGAAAATGTATCATGTGGCTCTTCTATATAGGTCGTATTTCTGGGGATAGTAACCCTAAGCTTCAACAAACGATATCAGATAAAATTTGCATATTTATTCTCTTTTAATATGTAGAATACATTAATTCCCTCTTTCATAAATTGAACTAATTTTTTAAGCACCCGTAATTTAGCAGTTGTTGCTTAAGATTCAGAGCACTAAAAATGAAGACATCATGGCCCCGTCTGGAAGAACCCACAGTACTGACCATTCTGGTTTTACACAGACTTCCACACAGCATCCCTGGCCTCTTTATTAATCTGTGCTGTTGGACATGCCGATATCATTTTCTGGAATACCATAGTAGCTTTATAAGCTTGAAATGCCTTCCTCATTCTCTAAAAACACTGAATGGTGATGATACATGCTACATTTCAAATACATACACAGGGGAAACAGCAGAGGCTTTTACAACTGTCATCTAGATCCATGGTCTATTATGATAAAGAAAAAACAGGCTGAAAATATTGACAGTACAACTTTTCTGAAATAGTATGTCTTTGAATTTTTGATGCAAACAAACATAGGAAGCCTTGAAGATATTAGGCAAACTGACGTTCAGATTACCAGGCTTAGATATTAGAAGACAGCTGGGGGTGGAGGGCTAGAAATGGTTAGAAACAGCTCTTATCCTGTGGGCTTAACAGAAAGCAATTTATCATTTCAGAAGTGCAGACTGAGACAAGAGTTTCTGCCTTCAAAAGTACATATAGGTTTAGATCCTAAATGCTTTCTATTTTCCTAGTGAGAACAGTGCTGAGATAATGTTACCACAGAGGCTTTAACACTTAAAACAGGATCTTGTGTGAGCTCTCTCCATAGGGCTTAATTCAATTCTTCTTTTTATAAAGAGATAAAAGAAAATAACAGAACTGATTTTAACTACAGAATGAAGCAAAAATCACTGGCAAATGCAAGTTTATAAATTATATTTAGTCAAAAATAGCAAAGAGACAGAAATATCAAATACCCTTAAAATCTTTGTGTTGCCAAAATGGCATATAACAGTGAAAATCATAAATATAATTTACCTCATTTCAGAGAACCATGCGACATACTGTCTACAATTTGTAATAACTTTTATAAGCAACTGTACTATATTTTGGAAATAGAGCAAGAGCCCCAAATCTATCCTTCTGTCAACCACTAATTTACTGGAGGAAAAAAAAACTTTCTGGATCTCATTCTCAACCCTAGATTGGGGATGATAGTCTACCTTCCTCATGGGCTACTTTGAGAATTACCACTACCTCTGATTGCTTCAAAATGTATAAAAGTATTATACAGGTCTATGCCACCCTAAACAGTCACCAACAAATGCCTAAAAATTGTGACTGCTTTCAACAAGAATTCATCCAAATTTTTTCTCTAAAAATACCTATTAGAGATAACATTGCTGAATATATTTTAATAAATAAACTTTAATAAATTTTCAAGAATGGAAAAGCATGTGACTTTTACGTATAAACAATCAGTTACTGGTCACTAATTGTGACTGATTTTGGTAAACTTGGTTAACTTTCCCTGCATAGACTCGCACTATAGATAAACCCTTCTCTATTCAGTTTTTAGGGCAGAAAACATTGTCTGAGATGGCAGTGCCTGATCCAGAAGTTATGCACTAATCTACGCCAGGCTCCAAACTTCATGACAAAGTCCCTCATCTGGAGGGTGTGACTCCTGACTCCCTCCCCTGTTTCCTCTAGCCCCAGAAGCTCAGTTGAGACCCTCTAAAGATCTATGCTCATCTCTGAGGACAGGTACTGCTCACTACTCCCTTTCCTACAAACTCTTCTACCATTTAAGGAATAGCAAATCCATCCCCTTGGTTGCCTATCTGAAGGGAAATTCCTTCTCACTTCAGATTTTTCTGTCTGTAATTGAATAACTTCTTCAAAAGATATTTGTCTGCTTCTGTAAAATAAACTCCTTAAGGGCAATTGTATGTCATTGTTTTTTGTCATGTTTCTATAATATGTTGCCTGATATTGTCAATATAGCAGTTGTGCACAAAACTTTATTAACAAATAAACATTTCTTTATTTGTTAGATTCTCATAGGAGCACAGATCCCTGGTGCCAAAAAGGTCGGGGAGCACTGCTCTTTCTTTTACAGAGTCCTCCCTGACTGTTTACAATGAAGATAGTAAAGCCTGGGTCTATCCTGTTTAGAATGCAGATTCTTTTATTGCTCCCTGCCTATAATGATTGCTTCCATTCTGCCTCACCCCTCAAAGTCCATTCTCTCTTTAGCAGCCAGATGGATCTTCTTAGAACATAAATTAGAACATGGTCTCTCCCAGATTCAATTACTCCAATGGTTTTGCACAAGCACTTAGAATTAAATTCTAATCCCTTTTCCTGGCCTTGGTGATAATAATTTCTATTAAGAAGGATGTTCTTGCACATGTCTCCAACCCCACCTACCCTGTCTTTCCCTATTGCTCACAATACCTCAGCCACAGTGGTCCAGGAATTGCAGCTTATTTTTAGATCAGGCCATTTAACTGACCATTCTCTCAGCCAACCTCTCTGGTTACAAATCTCTACTTAGCTGTCTTAGGTCCACTGTCATGCCCTTTATAATGGGTTCCCAACCCCTGGGCTGCAGACTGGTACCAGTCTGTGACCTGTTAGGAACTGGACTGTAAAGCAGGAGATGAGCAGCAGGCCAGTGGGCAAAGCTTCAAGTGTACTTACAGTTGCTCCCCGGCACCAGCAACACTACCTCAGCTCCACCTCAGATCATCAGGCCTCAGATTCTCATAGGAACACTGGTCCCTGGTGCCAAAAAGGTTGGGGATCACTGCTCTAAAAGCCTTCTATTAGCGTGAGATCCAGAGAAGCTGCCCAAGACACTCTCAATCACAACATCCATTTTATGTTTTTAAGAGCTCTTAAATTGTCTATCTGGTTTATTATGTGCATTGTCTGTTTTCCCACACTATGTAAATCCCATGATATTAGGAACCTCACTTTTATTTCCCACAATATTCTTAGTGGCTAAAACAGTGCCCTGTATATAGTAGGCATTCAATACATGATTATTGAATAAGTAAATAAATAAAGCTGGTTTCCTTCCACACTCGAGCTAATTACTTGTTACATTTCACAATTTTATTCTGAAATATCTCTATTTTTATATTCTAAGGGCAACCCAAAGTAATATCTATGAAAATCATGGTTTAATCGTCTTTAAATCTATTTAGTCTAGCATGTGTCAGACACACGGGGAGTACTCAATAGTTATGGCATTGCTATACATGAAATGCTTGTAATTATTTTTCTCATTTGTGCTTAGAAGTTATATGTTTGTACTTAGCTAAATGCAAACTCTAACTTAAGAATATATTTTACCACTAAAGTTTATTTTTAAATTTGCTATTTTTGGTTAAGAAGAAACTCACCCTAAGTTTAATTTTATAAAAAAAAAAAGAAGAAGAAGAAGTTAGATTCCCAGGTTAACTGATAAGAACTTATTTAGTCTATCAGTTTCTGAACTATAAAAGAACCTTGAAACATTCTTATCAACTTTGACCTCAGCATTGTTTTATAAAAAAATATGTTATTGATTTTTTAGAAAATCCTTTCTTCTTTTGGCTTATTTGTGAATATGAACAAATTTTTTTAAATGGTTACCTATCTTTTTTAAAGTAAATCAGTTTTTGGAATTACTGTACATATATACATACACACACTTATTCTCCAATATTCTTGCTTTGATTTGTTTTATAATTTTTTAACATCATTTGCTAATGATGTATATATAAATCTGTAACTATTCTCATATTTATTTTTCCTTCATTATCATTAAGTTAATTAAGATTACTTGGTCATTTTCTCTGAAGACTTATCCCTTTCATATTACTAACTAGTAACATGGTTTACTATTTTACTACATATTACTATATATCATGGTCAGAATTAATTTCAGATTCTCCTGTCCTAAAATTGTTTCTCCTATATTTTGAATGCTAAAATCATCAAGGAGGCAAAATATTTTTTTCATTTTCCTTTCAGAAGTTTGGGACTTTTAACAAGTGTCCAAACAAGTGAGGTTCTCTATTTAAAAAAAACTTTGCCTCTCCTTCTGGAATCTGATTTAGGACAGATTCAATCATATCCCAGTATACCTGAGACAATTAACATAGCATGCTAATTCTAGAGAAGAATCTCTTGGTTCTAGGAAGCAAAGACTCACCAAGTGAGGTCAAGTAAGGGAACACTGAAAGGGTGCAGTGGACCATCACAGGACACTAAGTGCATGTAGAAAGACAATTAATGGGGGAAGCTTAGAAGTCAAGCAACTTAGTTCAAATTCTATCCCCACCACTTACAAAATTCATACATCTGAGCAGTCATTATTCTTAACAGAATCTTCAGCAACCTATGGAAATATACTCGTTTTATTTTTAAAATGCCAAATTATAACTTTGCCAATTACGATCCTTATTAGTACACAAAAATCATGTCTATAAAATATCACTATTTTGAAGCTATAAAAAGTCAAAAAGAAGACTTGAGTTTTAGAATCCAATTCCAGGCTATTAAAGAATCCTGGCAGCAACCCTGCATCCTACCCCAGAGAATGATGTACCGACCCTATTTTGAGAAACGCTTTCCTTTAAGGGTAATAATTAAGAATGGCTTTTCTGGAGTCAGATAAATTTAAATTTAAATCCATGCTCTAGCAAAAATGGTTTGCATGCATTTAGGCAAGGTATTTAACCTCTCTAACATATTTCTCAACTCATAAAATGGGAATAATAGAACCAACTTCCTAGAACCAACTTCCTAGGTTAATTGTTAGAAATAAATTGTTAGAAATAAATTGTTTAGCACAATGACTGTCCTAAAGTATTAGCTATTAATTCTCTCTCTTCTCTCTTCTCTCTCTCTCTCTCTCTCACACACACACACACACACACACACACACACACACACACACACACACACTTCAACAGAATGTCCTACCTCTTGAAGGTACAAAATCTACCTAATAACATTTCTGCCTTTCTACCCGGCTATCTTTTCTTTATTCTGCATCAGCATTACCTCCCTTATATTGTAAAGTATCCAAGAACAGAGATTGTATCTGGAAATTTGCCTTCTATAACAACTAGAACAACTTGATACAAACTTTTGGATAATGTTATCACAGTGCAAGATAGCTGTAAAAGTACTTAATATTTTCTAAATCCTATATTTCTTCTGAATTGAACATTCTTTGAAGTCCATAAAATTCAACAGAGTTCACCTCACAAAGTTGCTAAAGAGAACAAATCTCATAATCATTATTTCCTGGGATTGAAAGACACATAGAAAACTGATAACTTATTCAATAACAAAGCTGTTTTCTCCTAAAGCAAATTCATCTTTCCAGTCTGCTTGATGTCCTGTTATCAGGATAGATGTGTGTCTGTTGAAAAGCTCTATGAATCTTTAGTATTCAAATTCTTTACTCCAGATTTCATACTCAAGATATATGTTCAAAAAAATGCACCTATAGCTAACCCCCTCGCCTAATAAGCAATCAGTGCATGCTAAGCCTGAGCATATAAATCAGAAGGATATTGCTAAGGCTGAAGAACATGAATAGATGCCCCAAAGAGCTGGAAGTTTTAAGAGTTTTAAGAGTATGAATTATGAAGATTAGCCTTGATTTAATATTCCTATCTTAGAAATGAGAAGATTAAGCAAGATCACACTTATTCAATGACAAGCCTTTTTAAATCTTTTAAAGCAGAAAACAGATTGAGTCCAATGAGTTTGTTGAGCTACTATGGAGAGAAATAATTCAAAGAAGTCAATGACTGAAGCTGATAAGAGACCAAACCCTGGGCAATCAAGATTATTTTCTCCACAGGAAAGATTACTAGATTCTGAAAGCAAAGTAATAAAAATATTTTCTTAAAATAGTTTAGAGAGGAAGGATAATATGTAAAGATTTCAGAATCTTAGAGGACAAATTTGGAAATAGACCGATATAAAATTAATAGCACATGTAAATCCAGGCACCAAATACATTTTTGTTCATTATTGCATGAATGAGCACCTAGCCCTATTCCTAGCCTCTGGGGGCTGAGTAGTAAACAAGATAGACACTCTCACAAAATCACCAAGAAGAAAGAATTATGACTCCATTTTGATAAGTGAAGACACAACTTCAGAAAGATTAAAAATGTCCATAATCACAAATTAAGTGAAAAACACCAACCTCCAACTCTAAATTGAATATTTTTTTCTTTGCATAATGCTTGTCCAAATAACAGTTTGCAATGAAACATAAAGAAATAGCTCCTGTCCCCATTTACCCCACTGATCAAGAGTACAGATTTTGAAGTCAGATGGCTTGTCTTCAAATTTCACTAATATCTAGTAACCTTAAAGGATCTGTATAAACTCTGAGTATCTCACTTGCTCCATCTGTAAAATGCCATATACATTTGATAAATGCCACATATTATTATTAAATACTTATTTAATTTTATTTTGTGAACTGAAAGCTATTTTACAAGTAAACATCTGACAAATATCAGTGATCTGGAAAATATACTACTTACTAGTTTGGATTGGGAACAAAGGTCATTCTTATCTAAAAGGTTTGTATTCATAAACATTTGAGGTTTTTTCAGAAATTAGGAGCACAGGCCCAGATTTTTAAAATAAGACTCTGACATTTACTGTGCACACCAGAAGAAGAAATGGGGGAAGTACATACAGGGCCCCGTGCTGCACCTGTAGGGGTTCCACTAGTGCTGTAGTCTATGGGAATGATGCCTTAAGAAGGTGTGCAGCCACAGCCAGCAAAGCCCTACCTAAGGGCTCTGAGCACACAGCCGAGTAATTTAACTCCCGATTATTTTGGTAACTGTTCATTGATCTGACTATTTTTGATGTTTGACTGTTGATAGGTTTTAAGCCCCACTTCTTCCTTTCCCCCTTGGCATCCTCAGGGAGTTCAAACAATATCCCATCCCCACCATCTAAGCACCGTAAAAGCCTGAGGCCAATCTTTTATTCCTTGCTTTCTCAAGCCAATTTTGGAGCTCTTTGGAAAACCTGCCCTGCCTTCCTCTGAAAGCTCATTTTTAATACTTTCTTGTTATAAGTGTAGTGTCATCAATTTTGACATCAGGGACAAATGAGGAGGAAGACCTATTTAGAATGATGCCATAACAGGAACTTAAGACCATAACTGTCCTTTTATTCATCCTTTGCAAAACTAGCTCAGTGTCTCAAGTAATTTAGGGGAATCTTTAATATGATTATCTTTCTTTAAAATTAAGGGTCTCTATCCAAGGGCTACTTTTTTTTTTAAAGTTTTCCAAGAATTAAGTTTCATTTTCCTGTGGTCATTTGTTTTTATAGACATGAGACTTTTTGCCTTTAGGTCAGGCACTTAGGAAAGAGATGTTTTGGAACACAGTGAGAGTTGCAGACAGACATTTGGGGGTGGGGGAAGGGGCGGCACAGGGGAGCACTGGATTCAGAAATTTTGAGACAGGTGAAAAAAATGTTTGAACTTTCCCAGGACAAACCCGGGTTATGCTGGGTAGCACAGCACAATAATCAACAGTAGTTTCTTTTCATTCTCAAAAGTGCTGCAATTGGATGATAGATTATATATAATCCTACCTTTAACCAAAGATATTTTGAGACATAGGGTAGAATCATGGGTACATCTACAGAGAGGAGTGAGTGGAGTCATCATCAAGGACATCATAAGGAGAACTTTGAGGAGAAATGATGATTTATAAAAACATCTGTTCCCTGTTCTCAGACAACAGGAAAAGAAGGGTGTATGACTATTACATGTGGCACACTGACAACAGCTATAATTGACAATTGCACAACAATAAAGAAAATTCACATAAATTAAGATGTGTCTTTTTTGATAGATTACATATGTAGATAGATAATCTGGAGTTGACAGACATTATAATTTCCACTCCATTGCTTTCTACCTATATAACCTAAATAATTACATTGTAATTTTTAGCTATGAAACAAAGATACAAATTCCTCTGTCTTGAGCCATTTTAAGGATTAACTAAACTAACATAGGTAGAGGTTGTTATCAAACACTTGTACACATAAGGCTAAATATATGAACTATAGCTGCTGCACATTATTATGATGATGTTAGTATTATTATTTAGTAACAGTATCCAAGTTACCAAGTTCTTCAAACTATTTTTATGCCAATTTTAACGGGGAGAATAAAAACAATAAAAACAACCTACATTAAAAATAATTCTTGTCTTAAGACTATTAGGGTGACAAATTGACACTGTCCTTCTGAAAGGTAACTTGTCAAAATATATAAAATTCTTTGTTCATATTATTTGAACCAGTATTTGCATTTGTGAAACTTATCCCTAGAGAAAATCATTCCTGTACATAGTCAACAGGGTGTAGTACTTTGAGAAATGGATTTAGAAATCATATAGCATAAGGGTTAAATCCATACTTACTAGTTGTGCTACCTTGGTCAAGTTATAAAAAGTCTCAGTCAATTCCTTTTTAAAATGGGGACAATTATATTACCTACTTTATGGAACTCTTGAGAGTATAAAATTAAATTATGGGAATAAAGAATAGTGTATGAACTTTAATAAGTGCTCAGTTAAGTATTATTTTTATTAAATATAATCATTAATTTCCAAATTATTAATAATCATGAAGAATTAGAAACTAGCTCAAATGCCTTACAGAAAAGAAACTGATTCATTAAATTATGTTGTACATATAATTACATAGACTTTAAAAATGCCTAGAATATTTCATGTAATATATAGCATTTCCAAATAATGTTAAGTGTATGACTGTTTTTTTTCAAATAAAATGACGAGTTCAAACATTTAAGAGTGGCATTTTCTCTTTGATAGGATTATACATGATTATTTATTTTTACTTTCTCTATATTTAAAAAAATTATAACTAATATGATTTGCTTTTATAATCAGGGAAAATTTGAAATTATAAATGAAGGAAACAAAAAAAAGTGCTCACTTGTCTACAATCTTGTGATCCTTTTTAATTGCTTCATAGAGCATTTTAGCATAGATAGTGCAAAAGTTACTATAAGTCTAGGTCAAACACTTAAAATAATTAATAATTTCTCAATTAGTTCAATCTAAAATTTATTATATTTATGAGGAATCTCTCTCTGATTCAATTTGGCACCCTATCAGTAATTCTACAGTTAACGAAACAGATGCAATATTAATGAGACCAAGGTAGAAAGCCTTCCATGCAGAAATAAAAGTGTTTTGACATCATAAAGTGGATAGGCTGTGTAAAATTACATAGCTATGTAGCTTTCAATTTTGTTTAAGACATTGGAACACTTTCTTGTCTACTAAGTGCAACAAAATGATAGAATTTGAGAGAATAAAGCAACATGCTTTTGTTATTTCTGAGACAGAGAACAATAGCAACAAATAAATAACAAAACTCATCCCAAAATCTTAGCCAGACTTACTACATATAACAGCTTATTTTTTTACCCATGGAAAATGCACGCTAAATTTATAAGCGCAGTTTAACCACAAATGTAGGACTCTGTAAACAAAGAGAATATGTGCTTAACGGAAATAAAGTATGTTCTATTCATAACAGGTCCTTATAATCTTCTGTCATAAATAGTTACACAGTAAGAGACTAAATTCACTCTCACCTATTGTCAAATAAAGCAAAAAAGAAAACAATAATTGAAAGAATCCTGCAGAGAAATGGGTCATAGATAAGTATGGAAATAACTCAGCTGATTTGGGAAATGTTTTTCAACAGCTCCAAATTCTAGATCATGAGTTTGTTGTTGTGTCATCTATCATACAATCCTTCTAAATAAATCATTTAAGTATTCAGAAAATAATAGCGAAAGAAAAACACAGCTAATCAATGTTAGCAATTCATAGGTTACAAGATAAATTCATATTCATTCATTCATTTCTTACTGTCATACTGTCCCATCTATTTAATCTCTTTTCACTATGTATATCAGCAGCCAATCATATAACAACAGAATTTACAAGGAATTCTAGTTTTGTACTATAACCAAAAGCCAAAATTTCGACCCATCTCTTTCAGAACTTTTACAATTTCTTGCAATATGGCCCAGACACTTCTGCTTCCCGTGACAAAGTAAGTTGGGTAAAGGTTGCATTAGAGCTGATATTGCCCTGAAGCATACTCCATCTAAAAAAAGCACTACATCAAATATGTGTTGTATTCATGAGTTCCATGAGAGAATAATAGAGTATGGAGGGAAATCGAAGTCCTGACCTCAACTAAGAAGACATCTTCTGGTACAGACTTCTATGAACTCTTATCATTTTCTCTTTTAGTTAAAACAACTAGGTCCGATTCATGATTTGGCAGGTGCAAACATAGTGATCACTCCTTTTTCTAAAATTGCTTTGTCTCTCTTATTTGTTTGACAATTAATAAGGCAAAAGAATTGTGGTTATTAAGACTAGAAGAATCTTCTAGATCATTTAGTCCAAAATTACTTAGCCCAGCTCTTTCATTTTGAAGATGATAAAACTAAGAGTATTAAGAAACTTGTCTACATGTACAGAGTCAGCAAGTTGGAGGAGGAACAAATATAAGATTCTTTATATATTTTTTAAACATTTAACACTGTGCCACTTGTCCCAAAAATTGGATCGAAAGTTTTTTGAGTTTAGGCCATAAGATATACTTGTTCAGACCACCTAAACGAGTAAGAGAGTGTTATTCAAATGCAAGTACTCAGTAAATAATTATAGTAAAGGTTGAATAAAAGAACTAACGCCTTTCTCTGATGGTTAAATAGTGTCTTGTCTCGGTACTGTATAATATTCACTAAATGAACACAATTAATACAAATGAAACAAGCACTTCTAAATTTTAACACAAAGCTTCCCAGAAAAAGAAGGATCACTAAAATTATCAAATGTCATTTTTATGCTCAAGTCAGGATAATAGTAGAGAAAATGTTTACCACACATTAGCAAGTTGTGGTGGCCCTTCCTCTCCATAAATACATTCTAGCAGTTCTTTGAAAAAAAAAATTCCAACACAGATACACACACACACACACACACACACACACACACACACACACACACACACGTTTTACCATCACAGAGGTAGAAAGATTGAGATACAGTTTGAGAAAACCAAGTAGTTATTTACTATAAAAAGAAGTACCTAGTATTTCTACCACAGGACTCAAACAAAACTATCCTAGTTGATGGCCTCCTCTTGACACTGGGTGTTTCATATAACAAAGCTTTCTAGGAGCTACTTGGAACATCTATTTGTGGTCAGAACATGATAAATCAAGAATCATCAATTCTATAGTATTTTCACTTTTAATTAGAGTCTGTTGATTTCTAGTTAGGTGTTCAGTGTTTTTCAACTAAAAGCAAAGAATAAAGACTTCTATAAACTGTGCTTGGTGGACTCAGCATGGATGAATGGCCCAGGATGAAAATTTGAATTGAATAGTTGAAATACACCAGAAACTCAAAGTAGAGCTAACTCAGAGTGGAAACGGGGGAAAAAAAATATGTATGTGTGTGTGTGTGTATACACACATATATATACACACATATATATGAATATAATTGATTCTGTAATAATCATTGCCTTTAAGGGTGCCCATACTCAAAATTTGATCAATAAATATCAAGCCTCCTACTGATTCTAAATTTTACCATTAAAGAAAGTACATAAAAGGTAAAGATGAGTGGCACACAACATATACTTATGATTACCATCAAAAGTAATTTCTTAATATCTCATGAGAATATTCTAAAGTTTGGTTTAGAAACAATTACTTAGCCTCAACCCCCCGCCCCCCCAAAATCCAAATATTCCTGCATAACAGCATAAATCAATGCCTTTGTAGTTTGCCCTCATTGAAATCATTAAGTCTCACTCCCACAACTCACTCTTCTTCTTATCATTACTCACTAATCCAAGCCAGGAATTGGAAAGTCATCCTAGACTTTACTTTCTCATTCACACCATTCTTTACAATGCCCAATTACTAATGGGCATAGTTTTCTCTTTATAAAAGCCTCTGGTCTATAGTACAAGCATTATTGATCTAATCCAGTTCCTTAATTTCTCTTTCCAATATAGATTGCAGTATTTCAAGGATCCTCTCTCAGCCACATCCCCATCAACTCTTGCCCTCTCTTAAAATGCTTTCTTGATTGATTTAATTCTTTTTAGCCTATTCCCATTTAGAAAAAAGTGCAGCTCACTGCCAAAATTAATTTAACATCACGTGTAGGAATGCTGTTTTCTAGGATTTGACATTTTCAGAGATTGAGAATTACTATATTTTCTAAATGAAAATACCTCTACTAAAAACAGAATGCTATAAATAGAATGATGTCATTTGATTCCAAAGGTGATTGATATACTAGGCTGAAGTGAAAATAATAATAAAAGTGAGATATTTTACGGCAGATTTTGGGGGTAAGGTTAGGACTATAATCTGCGAGTTATCTTGGGGTAAACACTGCAGCCCCAAGAGCCACCTGCAAGTATTCTCAGGGCAATGGGTTAAACATCTTCCAGAATCTTAAAACCCTTGACCTATAAGGGTAGATTCAAAACTCTTCCTAGAATGGCCTGTAAATTTCTCTATCTTTGGCCACTGCCTAAATCACTAGTCTCATCTCTTTTCATACACCTGCCCATCCCTTAAGATTAATAACCTGTTAGAAGATTCCTCTTCCTGCTCTCTCCCAACCTCCAGAATTAGTGATGATCATTCTCCCCTTTAAGAACCCATAGTAATTCATAGTACTATAGACACAACTACTCACAACTTTTCATCAAGCCTGTCACAGAGTATTGTAGATGAACAATTACATGTGTACTCTAGTACAGGAGTGGCAAATGAGGTTGATTTCCAGTCTGGGCTAATTCTAATCAATGGCTAGAGAATGCCTGGAATCACTACTGAGAAATAATTGTTGATTAGCTTACCTGGCCTGCATCCAAGCTTTATCTACTATTGGAATCAGGAGAGAGAAGAATGGTATTTGGACCAGCTATCGGCCATCCTTACCCTAGACCATGAGTCCTGGAAGTAACAAAATGTGCTTTATTTTTTCATTCTCAATGTCTGTCACGGTGCCTGACACAAAAGTTTATTGAAAACACAAATCAAGAACAACTCATCCTAATCTATAACACCACATACAGGAATTCATATTCATTCTTTTCTCATCCTCAAAAGGTGAATACGCAGTGCTTGAGTAGAACTTGTATGATGTAGTTAATAAGAGGAGATATTAATGTGTCATTGACAAGGGATCTGGTAAGAGTGACATCTAAGGCATTCTAAACACAATTTTTATTCCTTGTAGCTTTGTAAAATTTTTCTTGGACAATTATTTGACCCTTTTCAGGATCAATTTCTTCATCAGGAATATAGAGATAATGAAATCTGCCTTGCAAGGTTGCCATAGGGATTAGAAATAAAAAGCATCATTACATCGTGGGCCTTCCATAAATGATAACTATTAAGTATATGCTATTTCGGTTCACAGCAAATTTCCATGGGGAGAAATACACTTTTTCGAACCCAAAGAGATACTTTTAGTCCCTTTTAAAATGCATTTTTCTGCTGTTACCTAGGTTGTTTTGTTAGTAACAGAATCAGTGAATATCTATTACACTTATTACATCTTTATTTTGCCATTGCCCTCGCCCTGAGCTCCAGTTACGCAGCAGCCTCAAGAATGTTTATTATTATTACTTTTAAGAATCAATGAATAATTGATAATAATGAAACACTTTGCCTTTGTGTAATATTTCTCATGTGTGAATTTTGAATAGTTAAGGTTCGAAGTTTTCTTTTATATTTCTCATTCTACCTTATACTTACCAAATCCCAAGGGAATTCTTAAAAAAAAAAAAAAAAAAAAAAAACAAGACTTTTCCAGAATTATTCAACAGATTAATTTCTTATGTCACCAAGATTGTCCTTTTCACAATGTTTCCACGGTTGCAGTTGTACAACATGTGATATTTACATATGCCCATCAAGGAGATGAGGGGATAAATGCTGGCAGGTACAGGTTGGAATCAAGAATTGATGATGAGCAGAACTACACAGTTGAATCTGATAAATTCTATCCAGTCATTGACTACCACCTACTAGGTTCCAAACTTTAATTCCCATTTAATTTGACATTATTGATTGGGTGTTATTATCCTCCCATAAGGAAGTAAAAGGTTTAAAATATGAAGTCACAAAATGACACAGCGTATTATGAAAAAGATGATGCCAAGATTTAAATATTAATACTCTAATGAATAATAAAAACAAGCATCACCATCAATTGATGTCTTGCATATGCCATGTACTCTACAAATCCACAGGCTCTTGGGTAACAGAGCTGAGACTGAAATCTAGATTACTCTGATTTCAAAGCTGACATTTTTCATACACTTAATTTTCTATAAAAGTAGATGAGTTTGAACATCTCAAGTCCCTTCCCATTTGGGGCCTATCTTTCTTAACCAAAGATCTCCCAGCTTCCCCCAAATAGTACTTCAGTCACTCTAGAGTTGCCTATCAGCACTACCTGTATTTATCCTTCCATAGAGACATCAAATGACCTAGATGCCACATTACAGAAAATGCAAGTAAACTTTTGAAGGTGTTTTCAATTTATGCAAATAAGTACAACAAAGCCAGACAATATGACATAGACAGAAGCTTATAATTAACGAAGCCATAGGCCCAAAATTTGTATCACAATGGACAATTAATGCAAAGTCATTGTCATCCTATAAATCACCTCAGAACAAGTAGATAAATCATAAGCTTTACAAAAGTGTTGCTGTATCTAGTTAATGAGTGTTTGCAATATTGTTATAATTTTATTAGGGTGATATTAAGTATTTAAGAAGCATTTTTTATTAGTAGCTTTCTATCCCACACTATTCTACCACCAAAACAAATTCTATGGCAGTTCTTATTCTGTTTATCTCTATCTTAAATACTAAGAGAATACTTCTTAAGGGGGAAGTACCTCTTCCCCCTTAAAAAAGCGGTTCTTTTAATAGAGTTGATAAGCAGGGATAAATGACGTCAAAATATTGCCATATGGATAGGAAAGTTATGGGAAGAGCTTTTCTGCCCTGCTAAAGATGACCTCAAGAGAAAGAACTATATATGAGAGACTATGACTGAGAAATTATGTACTTATGAGGTAATCAGCAGTAAGTTAAATAGCTGTGCTTCTAATAGAAGCAGATGCTTTGTGATTCAGCAATCTGAGAATCAATGAGCCTTGTGTAGAAATGTAGAAATAAACAAAAGGAAACATCTGAGTTACAAATATAAACAATGTAATGCAGTTTCTCTAAAATACTGACCACATTTGCTAGTTTCCAGTTCTTTCTATGGGTTATCTTGAAAGAGCTGGACATCTTTTTTACCAAAACAGAAGAGGGTTTATTTCTTCCCATTCACTTTGAAAAACCCAGTTTAAAAGTAGCGTCTCAGGGGAGATAAAAAAAAAAAAAAAATCTAAGAAAGGATTACATACTACCTGTTTTCTTAAATATGTGGAAGGAATTTGGAGCTCTAACTACAATGACAACAAAAAGAGATTAACCTATTTCATAGGTCTTCACAGTCTTAATGGAAGGAAAAAGGTTTATTACTTGATGTAAAGATTTCAGATTTACTAGTATTAATATTTTCCCTAAATAAACACTTCTGCTGAGTTCACATACTGAGATGTTCTGTTAGTGTAAAACCACATAGCATCATTTAAAACAAGCAAAAGATCGTGCGACAAACACACACAAGTTACCATGACATTATGTCAGCCATTGCTAAAGTAACATATCTCTTCTTCTATTGCAGAAAAAAAGAATAATCCAGTGAGTGAATGAGTGTGTGTGTGAAGCAGAAAGATTTTTTGCTATCTCTAACGGCCACAGTATGAAATTAGATTAGCAGGCCTCTGAGGCACTACTGTAATATCCACTTTACTAAGCCATGCCACAACGTTAGTGTGCCAATTTCTATGATATTTTTTATAAAAGTTTATCCACAGCAGTAAAAGTATATATTGGGTGAGCCGTATAACAAAATACCGCATTATATAGTTTCAAGTAGATATCAAATGCTTTCACCCATCATCATCATGGATCTGGTTCATACATAGCCAAGGATTTCAGAATAGAACCTTAGAACAAGGCCCACCAAAACGGACATTCCCAACATGCAAGTTATTGTAAGGACAAGGGCCTCATAAACTCAGCTGCTATTTGCGGGGCTCAGGGAAAAAGTACAGATGGAGACAGACATAACACATGTCTAAATATTTAAAACTTACAAATTAAAATTAAATATTTAATTATAACTGTTCATAACTCCAATATTCGATGTCCATATAGTTGCCGGCCTACAGCACTGATAAAGAATTGAAATATCACACAATACATCTAGATAGGTACAGTCCAAACAGTATACTGCAGGGATGAAAATGTTCCATATCTGTGTTATTCAGCACACTAGCCCTAGCCATATGTGAGGACTGAGCACTTGAAATGTGATTAGTGTAACTAAGGAACTAAATTTTCATGAGATTTCATTTTAATTAATTTTAATAGGCACCTGTGGCCATTAGCTACCATATCAGACAGCAAGATCTGGCTCTATGATATTGTTCCTTAGCTGTCATATGAAATGGTTGCCAACATTATGCTAATTCATGAGAACCTCTGGAAACATGCATTAGAATGAGAAAAAAAGCAAGAAAATGGACATTTATATTTCTGGAAAAGTTACTTCATTATGGAAGATTTCACCTTCATGCTAACAGAGGAAGATTTGACACTTAAATTGATTTGTCTTTTATCTATAAAGTACTTTCATTGCTCAAATCCTTCTTTGAATCGGGGTCCATCTGCAACATCAGCAGCTGTTCAAGCCACAAACTAAGTTTTGACTCAGTCACCTTTTATTCAAAGACATGTGGTGAAAGATGTAGAGAATCTTTACCCTGCTCAGCCTGCACTAAACATGAGATTGAGAGCTTGGGATTATCTCTATGTCAACGAGTGCTGGATTTAAAGTGACAGAGGTGCCTGTGTATTTCTCATTAAATGTGTGTGTGTGTGTGTTGTGTGTGTGTGAGAGAGAGAGAGAGAGAGAGAGAGAGAGGAGAGAGAGAGAGAGAGAGAGAGAAACATAAAGGGCCCTTCTAAAATGTGGGGCCATAGGTGGCTGTACTACCAAAGTAACACACAGCAGGTAAATAGTAAAATGGCATATCTATTATTATTGTGGCTTGTGCTGTCAATATAAATCATTTCCCATATGTGTTTATATGTAAGCATGATTTTAAAAGCAAATGAAGTAAGGTATAAAGAGATAGCCATTGAAAGAGAAGCATATGGAATGAAAAAAGAATAAACCATCAATCAAAAATTTAGGAGGTCAAGGAATAATAGAATTGAAATAATGCAGGATGGGGCAAATCCCTGGAATGGGATCTCAAGTTTTACAGAGAGAGGGAGAGGGAGAGGGATGGAAGGAGGGAGGAGAAAAGAGAGAGGGGGAGGGTCCTTAACTTCTCTAGGAAAGAATTCAAGCATGAGCCAGAGTTAGATACAAAAGGAAAGTTTATTAGAGAAGGAATAATGCTCCACAGAGATGCAGTCTCCTCTCAAAGTCAGAGAATGAGACCCTGAGTGTTTGAGGAATTGGGTTTATGTGTGTTTTCCCTTCAGGGTGTGGGTGTGCAGTGTTAAAGGCACAGGGAAGTAGCAGTTGGTAATCTCAGCAGGAATCTTCCTGTACATTTCCCGTGGTCTGTCTGGCTGTGTGCTGATCAGCCAGGTTCCTGTGTTCAGCGCCATGTAGCAGGAGCTAAACGCAACTTGGTTTGATATTGAGTCAGTTTGTGTAGTTCTCATACCTCTTTCCTATATTAAAAACATCCCCTAAAGCCTGGTATGGACCATTTGCTAGGCTCCAGTCTAGGGAGATGGACTGTGTTGCAGATAGATGAACACTAACATATTAGTAATTACAGGTGGTTTCTTTCACTAGTTTTGCTAGATATTAATAAAACCAAATGTCCCCATTCTGTTCTCTTACTGTTCTCATGTCCAGAATTCTCATAAGATGAGGCAAATTAAAACAGGTCTGATCTGTTGTTGGCAGTCCCTGAAATTGCCTCAACCTGGCCTGGAATGTTTCTGATCTCTACCTAGAGAAGAAATGCAGAAGGAGAGGGGTCATGACAATCCTTTGATAAGGGAAGATGATCATGCAGTCTTAAACAGTGGGAGCCACACATGGATGAGAGTTCTATCAGGATCATGTTGACTTGTGTTTCCAAAAGGTGCTGTCCCCAAATTAAGTCCCTGGAAACTTTTCATTATTCTCAAACCAACTATAAACTCCCCAAAGGGCCTTCAAGGCCCTTTATATATAATAGGTCCCTTTTTATCTCTACAGGTTCATCTCTCCTCTAGAATACCATTTATTATTTTACTTATTCAAATACACAACTCACAACTCTCTCTTCCCCTCCCACTAATTTCAATGCTTTTTTCCCATGCACATTTGGCCTGGTATAATCTCCCTCTACTTCCAGTATCTTCCTCTCCTTTCTCTCTCTGACCTCTACTTACCTTCTTCTAAACTGGTTTCAGTTTTATCTCATGTGCTCCCATAGTACCCAAATTTTACTCACTGAAGCATTATCACTCTCTAAAATAATTTCATGCTTATTTGCCTTTATCATACAGTAGGCTAGACATTATATTACAGCAGGAACCATATGTCTTATTCATCATTGCATACCCAGAGCCAGAGCGATCTATGGACCATAATATTAGGAGCTAACCTTTATTATGCACGTACCATGTACCAGACAGCCTATTAAATGCTTTTATCTTCCCTAGTCCTATAAGGTAGGTACTATTATAGTCCCCATGGTACAAATGTGAAAACCTTACCATAGAAAAGTTAAGAAACTTGCCTAGGGTCATAAAACTTGCGAGTGGCTGAACTAGAACTTGAACCCATTTGGATTCAGAGTTTATGATCTCAATCACTATGCCCTGCCATTTCCCAACATAACAGATATTCAGTAAATACTTTGAGGGTAAACAGATGAATGAAAACACCAAATGAATAATGTTTTGGCATATTTCTGACATACATCATGTCCCCCTCAGCAGCCTTACTCTTTTTCTTATTCAATTTCAAGAATTGCAAATGACAAAATATTTTGACTTGGGGTCAATGAAATAATTTGAATCTTGTGCAAAAAAAAAAAAAAAAAAAAAAGAGTTAACACAGTAGCCCCAAAACTGCTTTCCATTGAAGGCTTGCTTGCAAACTTAGTTCTTGCCTGGCGTCTGGGAACTTGACTGGTAAACAGTTCCGTAGGACACCTGCTTTCCTTCTGGGAGACTGGAATTTTGGTATACACTACAGTGCCTTTGTGACCAGCCCCCAAAAAGCATTGGGTGTTGAGTCTTTAATGAGCTTCCTTGGTAAATAGTGTTTCGCACATTGTCGCAATTCACTGCTGGAGGAATGAAGTGCATCTATTGCGACTCCACTGCGAGACAATTCTTAGAAGTCTGTGGCCTGGTTTCCTCCAGACTTTGCCCATGCACCATTATCCTTTGCTTATCTCACTTTGTATTCTTCCACTATTATAAGTCTTAGTCATGTGTGTGACTACATACTAAGTTCTGTGAATCCTTTTAGTAAATCACCAAAGAAGTAGTTTTGGAAAACCTAGCATAAATCTCTTTGTGAGGGGGACATGAACCGGGAGAAAAAAAATAAACAGTGACCAAGATTCCCAAGTATATTTGCTATAAAAGCATAACAATTGCACTGGGTTTAATCAAAGCAATTCTCCCACTGACATAAACAGAAGTACTGAATTTAGACATAAAACCCCTGTGCTTCAATGTCATCTTTTTCAATTTTAAGTGACCTTGTGCAAATAATTAAACATCTCAGAACTTTGTTTCGTTATCTGCATTATGGGAAGAGCAATGCCTATTTCTTGTGAAGTTAATTAAAACACATATGTAATTGAGCCAAAGTCTGTACCTAGCATGAATAATCTCTCAATAGATGTCAATTATCAATTCTAGGACTCTGATACATTTCTCTTCAACAAAGCATACCTAGTAAAGAACACAACAATTCATCTCATTTCTTAAGATATGATACACTTCTGTAAGTTTAACTAACCATCCAACATATACATATTGGCTTGCTTTAACAATAAATGTATAAAAAGAACAAATAAGCACAGCTTTTTTTCCTGCCAGTCCATATAACTATAAGTCAAATAACAATCAACAAACCTGGCAGCTTTTGTTCAGGTACCAGCTCCATAGCTGTCACAAAACAACACTTCAGCATTTTATTAATCATAAGACAGCACTAAATTTACTTCCCACTTGACAGTTTTTAACATGCAGTCAAATGGTGAGTTAATTAAGTGAGTGTCCACGTTACTCAAGAAGATGAAGCAATAAACAGCTTCTGTGGCAGATTAAATGCCAGAATAAAATTGAGGTGTCTTTGATAAGCCTCTGGAGAGGCCATTGGCTACTCTCTGCTGTCCTCAAATCTGGATTGTAGATTCCACGAAAATCCAGATACCATGAACACCTACAGACCCAGTGATTAATAATGCATTTTTCAAGGTGTGGTATAATCAGGTTTAAAAGTCAAAGGTGATCACTTCCAATCAGGCTGAACAACCTAAATTTTGATGACTGTTATAGCTTGGAAATGAACAATCTAAAATACATTCCTAATTTGACAATGAGAGGGTTTGGATGATATATTTTGCAGATGAATGTAGGATTTGGGGGGGCACTTGTTGCAGAGTCTTCAGAAAATAAAGTGGGGGCTGAGATCTGCCACAGCCCCCACAGTCTACTAGCAGGCCCAGTTACATCTCAATTAAACAACTCATTCCTCAAAAAAAGGGAGGGAGAAGAAAACCCTGGCCTTAACGGTGCCAGGGGACTGCTGGGTTTTCTAGTGCCTGTAGAAGTACATGATATTCTATACTATAAGTGTGTTACTTTAATTAAAAATAATAATAAATTTGTAAAATCTTTCTCAGACACTTCATTTTGAATTTCACATTATAGCCACAAATATATCAGCACATGCAAATGCTGTTCGACTCGGCCTATCTCCTTTGGAGAAGGGTACTGGTCTGTAACTGATTCCTTTTAACGTGTTCACATTTTCCTGGTTCTTCATATATCTAGAAATTTGAATTATGTCATGGCTTATTTTAATGCAGGTATCAATAATTTATTTAAAAATAGGAAACCTGGCCAAAATGCTGAGACAATAGGTGAAAGCTTGGGCAAACCAGAGCAAGTAATAACTTAACCATAGAACAAGTGGAAGAGTTCTACAAATTGAGAATCTAGAAATCATATTCTGCTTACTAGTCGAACTGGCCCTATAAACACTGGAGGGTTACAAGAATTCATCTTTGAATCTGTGTCATTCACCCCTGTTTCCAGTACATAGCCCAACCTAGCAAAATCCAACCAGAAAAACGATCACTCCAGCCAGTAAGATATGTATTTAATTCAAGAGAATCGTGCCTCTCTGCTTGATCTGAAAGAACAGTTACCTCAAATACACTGTAGGGAGATAACTGAGAGCCAAACTTGACTCTTCTACCCTAAGTAACTCTGCCCACAATGAGATGGGAGGTTATTGCCAGCACTGCACATGCAACCTCGATGTTCTAGACAAGAAACCAGTGGCAGGTGCAGGAATCAGAATTGCTCAGTAACAACACAGCCAAGTGTCACATAGGCAGAGTGCCCAGAGCCAGAGAGGTGAGCAATATACCAGTAAGAAATGCCAATGGACAGGAAACATCATCAACCAAAGGAGTCTTCACCCTGACAAGTCCACTCAAGAAAGAATACACCGAAAAAAAAAAAAATTAAAACTGTTAAAGTAGACATGCCAAGAATAGGACACCTAGATAACTATACAAAGTAGGGAGAAGCAGTCACGATAGCCTGATTGCTCTGCTGACCCAAACTGGACAACTGGAACATTTAAAGCTAGAGTTATACAAATGGAAAAAAGGAGATAGCAGGTAGGTTATAAATAGAAATCTCGAAAGAAAGATTAAACAAATAAAATTGGAGCAAATAAATATTTCAGTACAAAATAAATATAAAAATATGGATAAACCAGAACAACCTCCTTTTCCAACTTGTGAAATATGTTCAAATAGAAACAATCATGAGACTGATTCAGTCCATGACTGATTCTATGGTAATAACTAGAAAAAGAAAAGGAATATGTGTCACAGTTCTATGATAAGAAAAAGTCTGGACCCAAAAAATAAACAAAAAATAAAAGTTAGCCATCAAATTGTTTTTTTTCTTAGGGAAAAAAAAATTTGGAACATCATAGCAGGACCTAAAGAGCACAACAAAATGTTTACTTTTTACATTTTTATATCATTTTTATATTTACATGAACTGATGTTGAGAAATGACAAGCTCTTCTTTCTATTGGTTTTCACAGCAATAGCAAATGACATATACCTGTATTAAAAACAAACAAACAAAAAAATCAAAAAAACAAGACAACAGATCCAAAATGGAGTCACCTATGCTAAGCTCTACATCTCCAAAGCAAGATTTAACTTTCAGTTTCAACTCTTCCAGAAATGGAATTTTAAACCTGTCATCAGGAATCACCTGATCAGCCCTAGTTAGGTAATCTTCCTGACTAGTCAGGGTCTCCTGACTATCCCCTAAAGCAGGGGTCCACAACCTCCAGGCTGTAGACTGGTACCTATCCATGGCCTGTTAGGAACCAGGCCACAATGCAGGAGATGAGTAGCAGGTGACAGAGTAAAGCTTCATCTGTATTTACAGCTGCTCCCCAGTGCTAGCATCACTGCCTCAGCTCCACCTTAGATCATCAGATCTTAGATTCTCATAGGAGTACTGGTCCCTGGTGCCAAAAAGGTTGGGGACCACTGCTAAATGGAAGTAACCCCTCAATAACCAACCAGCTTTTTGCCTCGTATAACTTCCTTTTTCCTGGTCGTCTTCCTATAAAAATCTTTCATTTCATACAGCTTCTTGGAGCTCCTTTCTATTTGCTAGATTAAATGTTGCCTGGTTTGAATAAATTTTGCTCAAATAAACTCTTAAAATTTTTAATATGTCTTAGATTATCTTTTAACATCTGATATTATGGGAAACATGAACATCCTAGGAAAGAAATGGGTGAGAGGACAAAGATAAAAGATTATAAATCAACAATCTGTAACTATCAAAAACTTGTGTTTTTTTTAATTCAGAAAGTATGTAAAAGTAAATTTATGTGTATGTTCTTGACCAAAAAAAAAAAAATGAACCTATTCAATATTTCTCAATAAAGCTATTTAAAAAGGGCTAAATTTCTGCCTGAAAATTAAATGATAATCAAACCAAAAATTGCCTTAAGTTTAAACCCCAACCTAATTTAGATCGACATTCAGCAGAGCAGATATACAAAGCTGATAACTCTACATCAAGATAAAACAATAAAAATCATCATATAAAATTCAACATAAAAGGGTAAACAAATATAATTAGATATCCACAGCCCTCAAAGGTCCTTTTTATCCTTAACAACTAACTAAAATAGATTCCCCATTCTAAGTACCATAGTGTGGTCTGCACTCTCTTGGAGCATCTATGGATTTGGGGTGAGGGAGGGGCTCATCATTTTCATCATTTCTCTTTATGAATTTCTGCACTCATCAATTTCTTGGTACTTTTTCATTGTCCCGATCCTGTGCCTGTTTCCTGTTTCTGACCCATTGTTACTTACATTTGTCTACTGTCTCTCCTCTTCACCCATCAAAGCATCACTACAATGCAGATGCACATAATAAATTTACATTGACGGTTTAAAGACATTATAGGGTGACTGGACTAGAGCACAGAATAGTAACCAATTTGAAAGTCAACGTCAGATAACACTGTATGAATATTCCTTGGCCAGCCACCACAGGATTATGGCTTAAATCACACTTTTCACTAAGCCCTGTCTATGACCATGTTGTAAACTTGTTCTTTGAAAACATATCCTTTCTTCTCCACACTTCAAAGCCTAATAAGCTTCTGTCTCCTCTCACAGGAATGATTCAAAATAATGTTACTTTATTACAATTTAGCTTTCAAACCCTTTCCTATGTTAGCTCCCAGATGTGCCTTTACATACACTACCCCAGAAAATAAACTTTACGGTGTTTTCCTAAATAAAATGGCTGCCTAGGACACATCAGTACTCTTACGACATCTAAGATCAAACAGTTTGAATTAGTTTTTCTTTACCTTGGGCCAAATAAAATTCTCATTCAGAGTTCCTCTATCAACAACCAGGATTCATATTTTAAATAGTAGTAAATTTTCTATTTTCTGAGAAGAGGAGCTGACAGGGTTAGTTTAGAAAGCCTTTGAGTTCCTGAGAAATTTTTTTCTGAGCATAGACTATATAAGAGTGAAGGTAAGATCTTAAAGTTTTTCTTACTTTCCATATTTGGGAGAGCAAAAGGGATGGAGAGATGGAAATAAAGACAATAAGGTAAGAAAAAAAAACATAAGAAAAAAACCCGAAATACTGGGAAATTTGGTGATATGTGATATAATCATTGCAAGATTTAGAATAAATACATAGAATTGTGATGGGAAAGACTGCATTCAGATGTGCCAGGAAAAGGCCATTTGAATGTATAATTCCTGTAGCAGGAGAGGGGAGCAGGCAAGGGGTCATTTATAAGGACTTTCGCCTCATTGACTTTTGCTTCCTCCAGGGTCTTTTTTTGGCTGATCTGTCATCTCTGGTTCAGTAACAGAGAAGTTATTTTCACTTTCTCCCTTTTTGCCTCCTGGCTCTTGGCTCTTTAGGATGGTGTTTAGCTCAGACAACAGCTGGCTACTGTCAGTTTGTGTAGGGTTATGAAATACAGCACTTCAGTGTTTATTTCAGAGGCTTTTTGAAAACACTTGTGTTTGGCTTCCACCTCTGACTGTCTGGACCTCTGTGTTTACTCATCACAAAAAAAAAAAAAAAAAAAAAAAAAGAAGAAAAGGAAAAGAGAAGACAAGAGGCCCTCTGTGACAATAGGAATATCCTCCAAAAGGCAGGCTTTCGTATTTAGGGAAAATAAATTCAAATAATGGAGAGGCTAATGCAATCTGCACCCACTCTGTCTGGTGGTCTGGTGTTTGAGAAAGATATCAGAAATCATATTGATTTCTTTCTGAAGCTTGAGTCCCTCTGGTCTGTGCCTCACTTGCTCACTAACTTCCTTTCTCAAGAATTTTCGGTGATTCTAGTACTGGCCTCCTCTTCGCCTGATTCTTTCTTCCAGGACCCCTAGATAACATTCCTTAGTAGCAGTCCTGCAGGAAATCTCTTCCCTTACCTCTAGTATTCCACTGCTTCTCTATCCATACTGGAATCTTACAGAAAAAGCTTAATATTTGGAGCTAGGCATACATGAATTCAAATCATAACTCTATCACACACAAACTGTGTGAACAGATAACTTCTATGTCCATTTGCTAAGCCTCAATTTCCACATCTTACACCCTTTTCTGCTATGACTTTTTTATCCAGGCATAGCAGAAAAGTTATGAAAAAGCACATTTCTTAAGGATAAAACTAAAAAATTGGTTGAGAAGAGAATGATTGACCACCCTACAAGTGTTTGTTGACATTTTCAAAATGTTGAGTCAAGGTTTTCTGTAGTTCCAACTTGCAATAGCATGAATACTCACGAATTTCCAGAACCAGCCCCTTAAACAGGGTCAATAAAGACTTTAGAAACTGGAAGATTTAGAACCTACCCTTTGACACCAGAGAGCCCTGAATTTGATTCCAAGCTCTGCCACTTGCTGGCTGGGTGATATAAGGAGTTCACTTGACCTCTCTAACTCTATTTTCCCCCCATAAAACAACATTCATAATGTCCACCTCTTAAGTGGAAAAAATTATATCAGGTTTATAATAACCATTTGATAATTATTAGTTTCCCTATATCAACCAACTATAACTTCATGAAGGTTCCTGGCCAAGAATATAATCTCAGAACTCACCTTAGATGAACAACTGTGCATCTTATGGGACTAACACTTAAACTACATATGACAAATTTTATGTCACATTTTACACCAAGCTGCTTTTCTGTCAAGAAAATTACCCAAAATGCACATAAAATGTACAAAAGGCATCTGATACAGCCTGTCCAATTATGGGCTGTTTCTTTATGCCAAGGCTGAAAGTCTATGTAAAGAGACCAAGAGGGGCTAGTGCATCAGTGAGCAAATTTGTGTAATACTTGGTCCCAGTGCCTAGGACTTGCTCTAAGCATTTTGCCTTTATTTTCACCATTTCTTCCTTGGGCATCAGGGACATGTGGGAGGAAAAATATTTTTTAAAATAATTTTCACTCCCCCCCCCCCAAATGGCACCTACAGTTGAAACAACAGAAGCAAAATTGAAAGAAATTGTTTCCTGGTGTCCTTTCTGCTCTTTGCAGAGGACAGTTTTCCAAACCTTGGAAGAGTTCTTATTTCGCAAATACACACTGCCCTCTGTTGGAAAAATGGCACACTTCCACTCCGCTGACAAGACTGGCATAAAGATTAACTGCAGCACTTTATTAAAAAAATTAGTGGAAAATGGTAAGTTTCCTGTCTAAAACTTACAGAGGCCCATCCCTCCTAGTCAGAACAAAAGAGAAAGAAATGAATAACAAAAGAGTCCTACACGAAGTCTAATGCTACAAAGTTAATCCCAGATACAATCTTTGCAGGTGATTTTTTTTTTAAAGAAAGAGAAAAAGAAGCACATTTGTTAAAACAAACAAACAAAAAACATTTTTAGTTTGTAACTTTAACCCTTACCGCGATTTCCAAAAGCAGTTGAGGCAGCTCACTAATTCCACTTCCTGTAAGACTGGAAGGGTCATTTCCTGCTTTGCAAAGGCTCTGAAAATATCCTACTCAGCTTTGGCATTTAAAGACTAGAATGCCTCTGATTCAAGCGTAAAAGCAAGGAACAGTAAGGTTTATATTTGCCACAATGTTGTCTAATGCTGCCACACTAGCACCTGAAATATTACAATTTTAAAATAATAGTAAGCATTTAATTCCTAATAATACTTTTAAGCAAAATTAAATAGAACCAGAGATCCAGTTCCAAACTGAAGCTCTTATCAACACCAAGTAGCAAGTGTCAACATGTTTTTCAAATACAAAGAAACAAATTGAAAAACATTTAACCAACTAATAAAGGGACATATTAATGTATAGATTCATGAGCGAAGGAATTTGTAAACAAAGAAAAGATAAAAATGAAAGTGGATGCACACAGTTATTATTCAGTTAGTCAAAGAAGCGGATGTGAAATCTTCAGGGAACTACAAAAGAATCTCTCTAGAGAATGGTTTTGCAGCTATGTTAAAAATCCTTAGTGAGCAATCTGACTGCAGTCAGAGACTCAATTTTAAAATAAACTCACAGCATGCTTTTTTATTTACTATAGATGTAATGGTAATGTGGTTGTCTTCTCAGTTTGTTCAATTGCTTTTACTCCAGGAAGAGCAAGCCAGACTTCCAAATTAGAGAACAGCCTTCAACAATATGATTCATTTGTAGCCACTGAGTTAGAGTATACCTCTTATTAATTCCAAAACAAAATAAATCCACTGGAAAGTCTCAGCCCACGACTAGAATTAAAAATCTATTTACATAAAATATATAATCTGATAATTCATCTTATCAACAAATGGAACAATTTCAAAATTATGTTCCCAGGATTCGGTACTGTTATGAAAAGACCACAGCAGAAAATCAACTAGGTATCTAAAGGAAAGAGGATGGATGGAGGACATCTTGGCTTCGTCTTCACCTGGTTATCAATCAATCAATCAATCAATGCCCGTTTTTCAGAATTCTTAGCCTGTGACTCTAACTCCAGAAATCTCTCTAAAAGAGGTTCATTTTGGCACAATTGCATTTATAATAGTGAAGGGGTTACCATCTGTGCATCCCGTTACCTCTCAGAGAATGAGGCTTTATCTAACAAAATTTAGAAATCTAGAATCGTAGGTCTTTCTCATCATGTTTTATTTTACCTGTTTTTCTTTCCCACAGGGTTTACGACGCCCTCTTAATTTTCATCCCCATAGTTCCAAATTGAACATGTGCTCTTTCTAGTGACACAGCACCCTTGCTCTCCTGTGAGGAGCCACTGTCAGCGTCTGTTTTCACCATGGCTTTTTTTTTTTACTTCAGAAATGAACCACCTGAAGAAGATTCCTCTTGTTCTAAGTAATTAATCAATCCAGAGCCAACCTGAGACCTCATATGGGAGGCGCCTCTTGAGCACACCAAACCACCTAAATCTACACGTAGACCCTCCATTTTTATCCTTGGCCCGGAAGTACAAAATGGAATTTGGGGCAGCCCGTCAAGGCCCTTTCCTCCCTAGACTGTCCACTAATTTAAACCCTGAAACCCCTTAGCTCTCAGAGATCCCTGTATAAGCAGGGACTTTACAGTTTCAAACAGCAAATAATTATTCTGTTCACCCATGCTTAAAAGCTGAGTTTCTCTTTTCCTGTAATTATATTTTGCCTCAGACCCAAATGTAGCTCCAGCTTGAAATCCTTTCTTTCTGAGGCCTATGTCTTTGCTTGTTTGTCTGTACGTGGAGATCAGAAATGCATACTTTGATTACATTCTTGCCTCCACTGTGCTTATTCACTAACACTTCATGGCCCACTGTTTTTCCAGCAAGGCTCTGTCTGGCTCGGCCCAGTCCAATCACATAGCACTCATGTGGCCCCCCCTACACACCTTAAAACCACAGACAAGTACTTTTATAATAGCCACTCACTTATGGTCAATCGTCAAGGTCAGAAGACCATGTGACTGGTTTAAAAGCCTTTTGCCCAGGCCACGGCAGTTAAAAGCAAACAGCACAACTATAAAAACTCTCCCTGGCGTAATATAAGCCTCAGCAAACTACCAAGGTCACAATGACCCGCCTCACCAAAAAAAGGCTTTTCTATAGTATCTTTGCTCCCCTAATTTCAAGTCTTTATTTTTCTTCTCACTGTTCCAGTCAGTGCACCAAACACTGGAGTTCTCAGGAAGTCCCCAGTAAATAGCATACCTCTTCCTTGCTCAAGTTCTAAACAAACAGAAAAAAACCAAGAAATGACAAACAGAGGCAGGGGAGTGAAGTAGCTTTGACTTTATTATTAATAAAGGCCAAGTTGGAGAATGCAGCTTAGTGTGAGCTTCTAATAGTTTCCTACTATCGAATCCCAAAATTAGAGCAGTTTCTCCATCCAGGTACAACATGGCTGGTTTCTACTGTCTCCAAGCGTAACTAATTTCTTCTCTCAAATTTACCAATCGGACTAGTTATTCCATCTCTCCAGAGCCCAGTAAATAAAGGAGAACCAAAAGGATAGAATCTGTTTAGAGAAAAATCTATTCTCATGAAAATTTGAGAAGCAGGAACAGAAAGTACTTTTTAATACTACAATGTGGTAAAAACTGCTGGGACCGGACTGACTCTCTCTCCTGATGTTGATGTTTCTCAGGGCAGGGCCCTGTCTTACTAATTCTTGGATCTTCAGCATCCAGAACCATGTGTGCATTCATACATTGATTTATACCTCAACTTTGAAAAGATTTTAGGAAACTAAGGTTTGAAAAACACCCTATAAAGATAACTGGAATTAAAGGAAAATGAGGATAAGGAAATGAGATATATGAATAAAAAAATATTGTATACAAAAATACATGCCCTCTAAGATGAAGTTATTTTCAGCTTCTGACATATGGTTCAAAAACAAAGAAACAGAAAAGCACCTACACCCTTGCTGAAAAATATGTGGAGATTACAGCACTAATAGCTACCTTGATGTGTATATCTAAATACATGACATAAAATAAGAATGAGAGGTGAACAAGAGCAAGAGTGAGAGAGAAATACAGGGGAGGGGACAGAGTAAAGATAAAAGAGAAGAAAGACTGAGAGGTAAGCAGGGCCCAGATCATATAAGACCTCTCTCTATCATGCTAAAGAGTGTGGACTTGATCCAGAAGATTATAGAAAGTCATAAAGTTTTGTTTGCCATTGACATGGCTGCTTTGAAGCAAGGAATGATACCATCAACCACTTTATAATTTCCTCCTCTATAAAATGATTAGAGTTGGATTTGGTGTTCGGTGTTTAGAATCATATAATTTTTTTCCCAACCAGGACCTTTAAGGGTAAAGAGAATACTTTAAAATTATTCCATGACAACTTGCAACAACCTAGGACAGTCCTTAGCCAACCAGGACTCAGTGATTCTTTCAAATCCCCAAATCCTATGACCCTCTGACCCTTTCTATTGACCAGCCCATCCACTATACCACAGTATCCAAGAGTCCACATTCTACTAAGCATGATGATGCAGTACAAGCCCTTCTAAAGTGTCATTCAAACAATTTTCTTCATTCCATAATTCCCATGGATGCATATTATAAGTCCATAATATCAAAAGCCCACAAAAATAGACAGCTTGGTTTTATAAAACTCTTTTTACCATAAGTGTTCAGTATTAATTCCCTTCATCTGCAGTCCACAAGGAAAATTTTTCAACACATTTAACCATGCATGGATTTGTTTTAAGAATTTTGGAAAGATGAAGATACCTGGAAATAAACAAATCAAAACAAATGGAGATTTTTTTCCCCATGACTGTTATTTGCAGGCTGAGGTTATTTCATCTTGGTTAATCATGAAAGACTTCCCTCATTGTATTTTGTCCACTTAAGCGAGAGACTTAGACCATAATATGAACTACTGGGATCAGACAGAAGTGGGAATTTTCAAAATTTAAATTTAATATCATGATTTCAAATAAACTATTTAAAAATTTTCAAATCTTGATTGGTTTTTACTAACACGTCCATAATAAAAACATTGTAGAACTTTCTAACAATAGTTTTTCAATACATTATGGAAAAATTCTAAAATAATGTTCTGTGGTGAAAATATGAAACATATAAAAAGTAAACCTAAATAATGCATAAAAATACAAGGTGCGTATGTAAAATCAATAGTATATTTATAGAGGTATGTAAAAAAATAAGAATGGTGAGATTCTGGATGATTTGATTTCCCACTTTCCTTTGCAGTGTCTAAAAAATATTATTCATATGAGCGGAGTTCTTTTAAAGTTTTAATGAGAACACTGGTACTTCTCAAAATTTTAATGTGCATATAAATCAAGTTGTGACTCATATAAAATGCAGAAATCTGATTTACTAGTGTTAGGTGGGAACCTGAGAGTCTGCATTTCTAAAAAATTCCAGGTGAGTCTAATTTTGCCAATCCAAAGACCACACTTCAGGGTCAAGGCCATAGAAGTCTAGCTCGCCCATGTTGCGGTACCTTAAAAGCCATTTGGAAGAGCTTTTTAAAACATCAATGTATGGGTCCCGTGGTCAGAGTTTCCAATTTAACTGATCTGAACTTGGTATCAAGATTTTTAAAACTCCTCAGGTAATACTAATGTGCATCCAATTTTTGAAAACAAGCTGCTACCAAAGTTTGTATTCCAAAAGGTCTGCTCCATTTTCATACATATAGCACCTGTATTATAGGTGGTTTTTAACATAATTTTTATGTTCTGTGTCATGATAAGACATTAGCCTTTGTAGTAATGGACCTTAAGATATGCATATTTTTCCCACAGTGATCACTTTTTGAGTTCTCCAGAAATAAGAAAGCAACATCGTCCGCCACTAACAGCTGCAGCTCCAAAATGGCTTCTTTGGTTTAAAATCTCAATGAGTCAGCAGGGTGCTCTCTGGAAGCTGAACTCACACTACCTGTGAAAGAGCTGCATTGTCAAAAAACACATATTATGCATCACAAATATGAAAAAGTCCTTTCTGTATTGATATCAACTCATCTTGGAGCCAGCAAATATTATTTATTTTTCCTGCTGTGGTTATAACCTTGGGGAAGCCACTTAATCTCTCCATGGCTCACATAGGAAATGAAAAATGCCATCAAATGGTCACCATATTCCTTTTCAATTTCTCAAGTTCTAAATTTCTCTCCTTTTTTCCCTCCTCTTTTTCCTAATTGCCATTGTCCTTATCCATGTCATCAGCATTGCCATCCTCTTAAACACTTTCCTGTAGAGCAGTGGTTCTCAAACTTTAGTGTGCATCCAAATAATCAGAAGAACTTACTGAAACATAGATTCTGAGCTCCATTCCTTGAGTGTCTGGTATAGTAGGTCTGGTGTTGGGCCTGAGAATTTACATTCTAACAAGTTCCCAGGTGATGATGATGGTGGCAGTCCAGTCCACACTTTGCAAACTCCTACTTAGAGCATTCACATAATCAAAATTGGAATTCCTGTCAGTGAGATGGGGAAGAAATGGACATTTAACTCCAAAACTCTCCCTGACCTACATTACATATCATCTACTTGGAGGAAAAATATCCTTGCTTGCCATTACTTGTATGTAATTGGTACCAACTATAAGAGGCTATATGATTGCTCCCCTATTCCAAAAAAAACAGGCAGAAATGAAGAACTATTTTCTCTAAATTTGATAAACTAACTCATTGCAATACAGACTTGGGCTGGGGAAAAGCATTAAGCAAGAAAAACTAACATACAAATGAAATCAGTCCAACCACTACAGGTTAAATTAAAAAAAAAAAAAATCTTGCCACACTCTTTAGTCCTAAATTAACTCCAGAAATAGGGAATGATATCCAAGATCCGATGCATTCCTCGATGCATATGTTCAGACCATTTAGATACCAGTTGCCTGATACTAAACTTTCCTAATGAGAATGTTATTGATGAAAGTTTTTTCCTTTCTAAATGTTACCTTTTTCTCATTACTGGCAAGTCTCTTATCTTAATTTCCTTCACAGCCACCCATCATTGAAGAGAAAAATTAGAAGTACCAACAAAGTCCACTGTTTCTGTGTGAAACTATTCCTTTCTGTTGACCTGTAGAAATAAAATATATTCACAAACAATGCACACATATGCATACATATAATTCATACACATACATATAGATACATACATGATATAAAAACATACACTATGCTCTGCCGTGCGTGTTTGCATATGTATTGTCTTTCTAAGAAACCAATCAAGGGTTGAAAATACGATAATCAAATATCTTGTTTCTATTTGCTCTAGCAGTGTGTGCCTTTGCATATTCAGAGGTTCTCCAAAACATGCAGGAAATATGAGATCACACAGCAGTGTCGAGTCAGCATCAATCTGACAACTGCTCCGTGATTTGTGCAAGGACTCCTTACATGCCGCACTTGGTATTCACCAAACCTATTTTAAGATCAATGTTATTAATATTCTTCATTAAGCCATTGTAAGTTGACACTGTTTTCTTTCATAGAAAATGATTAAAAATAGCATGAAATTCTCAAAATGGTTTAGATGAAAAGAAAAATGAAGTAGTGTGAAAATGACTTGAGTCTTTTTATTATTTTTTTAAAGGAGGATATTAAAACGTTCACACCGAAGCTTTATCAAATGTTTTGGAGATTCTTTGTACCGCTGTTCAGTAGTTATAAATTTGAGAACTCCATGCTGCTTCCACCATGGGCATTTTTTCAGCAACTTTATATGAAGTAGAGGGATTTTGGTTTCGTTGTCATGGTAACCCTATATTCAGATTGAAAACCTTTATTGAATGTTTTGGGTATTTTCTCCATTTTCAACTTAATAGTTTGGGTGTTCAAATGTTTAAAATATACTACTTTACTCTGCTAGGGGTGTTTAGCTTTATATATATATATATATAATATATATATGTATACGTATGTATATATGTATATATGTATACATATGTATATGTATATATGTATACAATATACATACACACACACATATATAAATATACATTGTTTAAATGCTTATGTACCATAGGAAAAATATATGCTAAATATGATTTTTTTTTCTTTTTCCTCTATCTTTGTTGGTACCTTAGATTTTTTACTTGTGAAAAGCAAAGAAAGCTATACAGATAGTCTCAGATAGGGGAAAAATGAATGTCCTCTTATTTGTATTTCAAAACGGTAACACAATGTATTTCTTGAAAGGCTATAATTTTTCCCATATTATTTTCTTTATTCAAAAGGATGGAAGATGCTTTAGGACAAGGGCCAATGGAGATAGAGATGATAAACAAGTGATATGAGAAAAACACAGGGTATAAAAAAGGGATCCACTTTGTCCTTTTTACAAAGACCCTGTTTATTTCAGAATCTCTGAAACATTTTTCTAGGAAAACATGTGTCCCCCAAGGATGAATAAGAGTTTAAAGATTAAAGAAAAGGATTTGGTGTTAAAAATATTATGGATGACACTGGATTAGATAAATGATTAACATGCTTCTGTGTACTCCGACATCTTTGAAGGATCAAAGAGCCGTACCCAATATTTTCACCTTGGTGGTGGGTCACCTATACAACAAGCTTTGGGAAATGCTGCTTTCTAACATATTCTAAAGTGTCTACTGTTCTAAATGTGAACAGAATAGAAACTATTCTTGAGTGGATCAGTCAGCAAAGTGACACTTAAGTCACATATTGTCTTGCTCTATACTTGGAGAATTCACTTGAAGAGATAGGTCTCTCAAAACAAGATCAGAGCTCATGTGAGGAAAATTACAGACCCCTTGACAATAGGCTCTCCATCTATAAGATAATCACCTCTATACAGGTACCCTCAAGAAACTGAGCAGCAAGCCTCCCCAGAGAACTCTGAGAAGGATAGAAGATGTGTGTGGAATTCTACCCTGGAATTCTACCCTGAAAATAAGTCTAAGAAAGCAAATGCATAACTATTGAGCAGCACATACATGAGAATGAACTTTTGAAGGCCTCCCTCAAATGAATGCTGCTGTTTTCCCCACTTACATATTTAATCTATAATTTAAGCTTTGTATTATCCAGTATAGTAACTATAATAATAGAAGCTTAGAGAATAATTTTCAATCAAATATAATTTCCTTTGAAATTTTGAAGAAAAATATCACTTGGTTACTCAGGTTGATATTTATACCTTTTGGACTATGACTCATGAAGACAATATTTTCATGTGATTGAAAAACAATTAGAAATCATTGCCTGCATCATTTCAATTAGCAGTGCTTTGGACTTCTTATTCTGTATTGAAACACCCTAAGAGAGGCAAGTTATGATGACGATTAAACGAGTATTATTTAATACTTATCACATCTAACCCTACATTAGATTCTGCCCAGGAGGTTATTTATAAATCAATCTAAATAACAACAACAACAACAACAAACAACAACAACAACAACAATAAATATAACGGGGTTTTGGGATTTATATCAGATTTAAAAACTATTCATTTTTATTTACATCAACATTTGTTAGCCATAGGAAATTATTCATCTTTCAGCTCTCAACAAGATCTTCCTTCACCACTGCATGACCTCAAGAAATGAGTTAAGTTGCTGAAGGAAGAACACTGTCAAGTCTGACCATTTCATATCACAGCACCATGGCTTTGTTGAGGAAAAAAGGGGTTTCTCAGTGACAGAATGCATCCCATCACTTAAACTGCTAGTTACTGGTGCTTCAGTGGCTGAGCTCTGTCTAAAAAATTCTTATACTCTTACCTTAAAGGCCAGTTTCCCCAAAGCCATTAGTAGAATCTGAATAGTGCAGGTGCTCATAAATCAGCTTTCTTCAGTCTCTTTGCATGATTGATTTCTCTACCACAGTGACTTAAGGAAAGGCGACTGCAGTGCTTGTTGCTGGTGCCCAGCCAGATGCCTCTTTACCTGACTGCAGACGCATCCCCAAAGCGCTATGAGTATTGGCTGCTAACAACTCATAAACTTTTTTTTTCTTTGAAGAACAGTCTCTATCTATGTTGTTACATACGGAAGAATTTCCTTTCTTTTTTTCTTAAGACTAAAATCATATCCTTCTGCATACATATACCGTATTTTCTTTATCCATCCATGCGTTGATAGACATTAAGGGTAGTTTCCATGTCTTGGCTATTATGAATCAATGCAGCAACGAACATAGTAGTGCTATCTCTTTGAAATCCTGATTTCAATACTTTTAGAGAAACATCCAGAGGTGAGATTGTTGAATCATATGACAGTTCTTTCCTCCTTTTTTTTTTTTTTTTTTTTTTTTTTTTTTTTTTTTTTAGTACTTAGTGAATTCTATCATAGATTTTTCACAGATGCATGTAAGTCAAGCCTCATAGCTGAAATAGAGGTTCTAAGATATTACTGGTGTTCTTAAAAAGTAACCAATAATAACTACTACTTATTGAGCCTTTCCGTGGTTCTGTGTAACTGTATTACTTATAGAACTCATTTAATTCTCACAACCTTGAGTAATGAGACTACAAATGTTTACAAAGAAGGGAAATAACTTACAAGTTAGTAATGCTAGGCCACAGAGTAAAGAGAGAAAGATTGTAAAAAATAACAGAGAGGAGGAAAATAAAAATTCATCCACAAGACTTTTCTAGAAATTTCTCTTTAGAGATCCTTAAAATTAAACCATCTTGCAATCAATTTAATTTGTGGATAGTTACTTTACATTGAGAAATATGCCTTCTCCTTTCACTACTGACTTCGGAAATCCAATTACCATGAACATCCCAAGAATTATTTCAAAATTGTTCACAGTTTATCTGCCACACCTGATTCTGCCACACCTGCTCATACCCATACCCAATAAAAACTCTTATAAGCCATGTAAACCTCCTTCCCTCTGTATAAAAACAACTGTCCATCCATTAAACAATCTTTACTGGGAGCAGAGCACTTGATCTCTACTAGATTTTACAGCTATTCAAATAAGATGAATTCAAATAACAATTTTATTCAAAAACCAATGGACTCAAATACCAAGTCTATTCAGAAAAACAGAGGAAGTAAAAAAAGTGTTCCACTCTTATATGTAGAGTTCAGAGAGAAGGATTTTTTATAGACCCTAATTTATGAACTTATAATTTGACTAGTGGGCTTCATACTTTAATTATGATTTTGAAAAGGCCCTAGCAGTAGACTAGCTTCTGACAGCTTGTGACATTGTGTGGGCTTAAGAGAATAGGTATTTATACAGACCGTGTCAATCACCCAGTACATGCCATTTCAACTGCCTGTCCCAATCAGGGCCAGCATCCAAAAGTAGAGCAATTAGAATGAGGAGAAAAAAGCACTGGGGACATTATGATGGAAGTCAATGGCCAGAGGAAACACACAGAGACAGCACAAAATGTTCACTTTCACAAAGAATGGCTATTTTAATACTGATAAGGCAAATAGCAGTCCTCTAAAATGGGGCCACATAACTTGTTGAAAATGGAGAATGAATTTAACAAAATCAAGGGCTTACATATTTCCCAAGAATTTAGGGATTCACTCTAGATTTCACTATCATCTATGACGATAACCACTTAACCCAGAATCTAACTTCTTGGTATTACTGCATGCCCTATTTGATCTTATAGTATAATAACCACTGATGCTGAGGGTAGAAAATCACAGTCCATTAATATATTCAGTAAAGTCATTCATTAGAATCAATAATGTCCCTTTCTTTCTTTCTTTCTTTCTTTCTTTCTTTCTTTCTTTCTTTCTTTTCTTTCTTTTCTTTCTTTTCTTTCTTCTTTCTTTCTTCCTTCCTTCCTTCCTTCCTCCTTCCTTCCTTCCTTCCTTCCTTCCTTTCTTTCTCTCTCTCTCTCTCTCTCTCTCTCTCTCTCCTCTCTCTCTCTCTCTCTCTCTCTCTCTCTTGCCAGCATTTAGTAGAGGGAGATGTGAAGAACAAGGTCATAGCTGACAAGCATTAATTATGTTTAGAGTCAGAGGTATAAATTCACCTCTTGATTCAATATATTCTAGCTTTGAATCTGAAACAGGATTCCAAACTTCAGGGTTTTTTACTGTATAGTATGATGATGCAAATCATTTGATAACAGCCATATGTAAACTATAAAAAGACAGATAATATAGAGAATCATCATTATTAAAAACTTTATTAAGTATCTATTGCTATGTAACAAATCATTCTAAAATTCAGCAGCTGGGAACCACAAATATTTAGTATCTCATACTTTCTAGGGGTTAGAAGTCTGGGAGTGACTTAGTTGCATGGTTCTGGCACAGGGTCCTTTACAGAGGCTGCAACGAAAGTATAGGGCTGGGGTTGCAGTCATTCAGACTCGAATAGGGAGGATTTGTTTCCACGCTCATTCATGTAAGGTGTTGGCAGAAGATTCCACTTCGATGCTTACTGACCTGGCTGTTTGCATGCTTTAGAAGACTTGTTTCTGAGTTTTCACATGGGCCTCCTCAGGGATACCTTACTACATGGCTTCTCCCAGAGTGAAGTATCCGAGAGAAAGCAAGAAAGAATATCCAAAAGAAAACCAAAATCTTTTTATAATCTAATTTCAGAAGTGGCATCCCATCAATTTGCTGTATTCTATTTGTGAGAAGTAAGTCATTAAGTCCACCCCACATTCATGAGTAGATTACACAGGGTGTGAATACCATGAGGGTGATCACTGGGTCCAGCTTTACCACAAAAACTGTTCAGCAACTGTTGGGATTTGCCTGAGCATCCCAGTCAACTCAACCAAGGAGCAAGATGAAAGAAAATACAAACGTACTTATTTAGGTTCTTTCCATGATTTTTACTGGTTTTGGGACACATAATTAACTAATTCATTCAATTGTTTTGCTATACATATTCACTGTGTGTTAAGAAATGAAATTTGTGGTGGCTGCAGAAGATGGCGGGCTAAATAAAAGCAAGTTCACCTCCTCCCAGGTCTACATTGAAATTACGACCAAATTATAAAACAATCAACGTGGAGGATCACTTGAAGTCCAGCTGATAACATGTATGTCTGATAGTATAAAAAAGGCGCCACATCAAACCGGTAGGAAGGACGAAGTCAGAAATCAGGCTAGAGGAGGATGGTGGGGAAGATCACCAGGAAGGAGAGTGAGGCTGCAGAGGTTTCCCTGAAAGAGAGAGGAGTCCTGGTCTCATTTGGGGTTCCTCAGCCCAGGGTCCCAGACCAGGGAAGAAGAGATTCCAATAACTGTCTGTAAAACCCAGAGGGGATTCTTACCATCTGGGTGAGATGGAAGGAGACTGAAACCCTAGATGCCCTTTAAAAGGCCCACACTCAGGGTTTCTGACTTGCAGACACTCACCAGGACACGGGAGGTGGGTCAGAGCTCATGCGCAATTCATACCAATAAAGTCTGCATTACCTGGCACCAGAGCAAGGGCTGGAAGGGCAGCCACCATTGTACCTTAGTCCAGCTCCCATAGTGGGCAATCTACAGACTGCTCCAGCTAGACTGTGTAGATTCCTCCCACAGGGCCATTAGGAAACTCTGGCCAAGGAGGATCAGCCCAACCTGCAGATTGCCTGGGGCTTTATTACTGGACATCGCCACAAGCTGCACCAGTTCAGGGCCAAGCATTCATAGCTGACAGCCAGTACTGTGACTGCGCATTTCTGAGATAGTTTCAGGCAGATCACTGCTGCCAACACGAAACTTGGGCAGATCTCGGGGATCTGTGAGCCAGTCCCAGACAGCAGATGGCCTTGCTGTAATCTGGACTTCTGTGGGAACGTGTGAATGGTTATCTAAGTTGCAGCAAGACTGAGGTTATATTGATATGACTACCACCCTACCCACAACTGCCCCAGGTGGCCTATTGACCGCCACTGCCCTGCCCATCCCCCTCGGGTCTCCCAATCCATACAGGCAACAAATTTTGGCTAGCACAAGATGGGCACGAAACAGAAATCAGTGGCAAACAAACCTCTGCTGCCTGCAAGAGTAGCATTATTGCGTCTGGGGCGCGCAGGGATCTGTGGGACTACCTCAGATGGCAGCTTGTCTCACTGTGATCAGTTACTACAGCAGAAACTCCCAGGCACAGAAGTTGCAGCAAAACTGAGGTCGTATTGGCCTAATGACCCTTGTCTCCCTACGATCCTGCTTCACCCAAGCCACAAAGTGTCTGCAGCTCATTGACAGGCAGCTTCCTGTGCTCTGCTTGGCATTGGGGTGGCACATTCTGTACAGGCAATAGATCTCAGCGAGTACAATGAGCACATTTCAGGGAAAACAGTTATGAGTAGGTCACTGCTGCCTGTACAAGCTGCAAATATCTCTTGAGGGCACCACAAGGGACTGTGGGACAACTCCCAGACAGCACCTTGTCTCCATGTGATCTGTGACTACTGCAGGAACATATAGACACAGAAATTGCAAAAATTTGAGGCTATTGGCCTAATGGCCCTTGATTCCCTGAGTTCCTGACCCATCCAATGCACAAGTTCCCACACACATTGATAGGCAGCTGCCTTGCCCTGGGGTGGTGTATTCGGGCCCAAGCTGGGCTGCAGCTAACCTTGCTATGATTGGAAACTTATATAGGGAGCCAAAGAGACTGTGCTGGCATGTAAAATGACACTGCCAGCGGCAGGGGAAATTTACTCAATAGATCCAGGAGACTCCCAGGGTTCCTGCGCCACCCAACATGCATATCACCCAGAGGCTCTTCCAGTTTCAGAGACTTACTGGCAACTGACAGGCAGTATCAGGCCTTTTGGAGCACTGGTCTCTCTGTCAAACTGTCATAGGTCAGGGACAGGGATTAACCGGACCACTGCCTACAGTGTTGTCTCTTCCACTTACCTTATAGATCCAGCATAGGCAACAACTATCTGCAGATCACTTCTTTGTTCTCACCAGGTAACCCTGAACAATCAAAAGCAGTGTCTGAACCTGGTTTATTGTGAGCTCCTCCCAAGGGACCACAAAATCAACGCATCTGGAGGCTGGCCCTAGACCACGACAGAGAAATTCCTGACTAGCCCCCTTAGCAATGAACACAAAGGGTGGTTGCAACAAGTACGCAAGCCTGCTAGGGCAAATCTCACTCAGTGGGGTCAGTCTCCACACAGCAACTCTTACCCTGTAGGTGCAGCCAAATTCCCAATTAGTCTGAGCTTTAATTCCATCCACTGATGTACTAACAACAATAAAGGCTTGGTGACAACAGAAGATCACACACAACCCACACAAAGATCATGTCCAGAGCCCTCAGCATGGGGAACTAGGGAGAGTGAGCCACGGGGCCAAACAGGATACCTTCCGCATTTGGCCATCTGGCCAAGACTGAGAGATGAAATAAACATTCCATAGAAAATGAACACAGAGAGACTAATAAAATGAAAAAACAAAAAAACAAAAAAAAAAAAAAAACAAAGAAACATGCCATAAGTGAAACAACAGGAGAAAAACTCCAGAAATAAACTAAATGAAATGGAAGCAAGAAACCTACCAGAGACAGAGTTCAAAATAATGGTTATAAGGATTGCTCAGTGAACTTATGAGATGAATGGATGAGCACAATGAGAATCTTAACAGAGAGATAATAAGCATAAAAAAGGACATAGAGACCATAAAAAAGAACCATATAGAAATGAAGAATACAATAATTGAAATAAGAATACACCAGAAGGATTCAACAGTAGATTAGATGAAGCAGAAGATCGAATCAGTGATGTGGAACATGAGGTAGCAGAATACACCCAATCAGAACAACAGAAAGAAAAAAAAGAATTTGAAAAAATGAAGGTAGTTTAAGAGACCTCTAGGACAACATGAAGCATAACCATATCTGGATCACAGGAGTACCCAAAGGAGAAGAGAGAGAGCAAGGAATTGAGAATCCATTTGAAGAAATAATGACAGAAAACATCTCTAACCAGGCAAATGAATTAGATATACAAGTTCAGGAAGCACAAAGAGTCCCAAACAAAAGGAATTCAAACAGACCTACACCAAGACACATCATAATTAAAATGCCAAAGGTCAAAGACAAAGAGAGAATCTTAAAAGCAGCAAGAGAAAGTCAGCTGGTTATTTACAAGGGTACCACCATAAGAATGTCTGCAGATTTTTCAATGAACACTTTACAGGCCGGAAGAGACTGGCAAGAAATATTCAAAGTTATGAAAAACAAGAATCTATAACCACGAATACTCTACACAGCAAGGCTTTTGATTAAAATGAAACGTGAGATAAAGAGCTTCCCAGACAGGAAAACTTAAGAAATTCATTACCAATAAGCCAGTATTACAAGAAATGTTAAAGGGACTTCTGTAAAAAGAGGAGGGGTAAAAAAGAAAATAGAAATAACAATTATGAATAATAAAATGGCAATAACTATGTACCTATCAGTAATCACTTTAAATGTAAATGAATTAAATGCTCCAAAGACATAGGGTAGCCAAATGGATAAGAAAATAAGACCCCTTTTGCAATTGCAAAAAATAAAATAAAACAAAATATCTAGGAATAAATCTAAAGAAACATGTGAAAGTCCTAAATAATGAAAACTATAAGACCCTGTTAAAAAAATCAAAGAATATACAAAGAAATGGAAAGATATTCCATGTTCTTCAAATTGGAAGAATCAACATAGTTAAAATGACCATATTACCTAAAGCATTATACAGATTTAATGCAATCCCCATCAAAATCCCATGGCATTTTTTAAAGAAAAAGAACAAAAAATCATCAGATTTGTATGGAAGCACAAAAGACCCCAAATTGCCAAAGCCATCCTGAGAAAAAAGAATAAGGCTGGAGGCATCACTCTGCCCAACTTCAAATTTATACTACAAAGACAGTAATCAAAATGCATGGTATTGGCAGAAAAACAGACACATGGACAGTGGAACAGAATCGAGAATCCAGAATAAACCCATATTTATATGGGCAAATAATTTTTGACAAAAAAAGCCAAAAATATACAGTGGAGAAAGGAAAGCCTCTTTAATATGGTGCTGGGAAAACTGGAAAGCCACCTGCAAAAGAATGAAACTAGACTGTTGTCTATCACCACACCAAAATTAACTCAAAATGGATTAAGGACCTGAATATAAGACCTGAAACAATAAAATGCATAGAAGAAAACATAAGAACTCAAGGACCTTGGACTTAAAGAGGATTTTATGAATTTGACCTCAAAGGCAAGGAAGTAAAAGCTAAAATAAATGAATGGGACTACATCAAACTAAAAAGCTTCTGCTCAGCAAAAGAAATCATCAACAAGGTAAAGAGACAACCATCCAAATGGGAAAATATATTTGCAAGCAACACCTCCTATAAGGCCTAATATCCAAAATATACAAAGAACTCATACGACTCAATAACACAACAACAACAAAAAATGACCAATCAAAAATAGGCTTAAAACAGACACTTCTTCCTAGAAGACATACAAAAAGCCAATAAATATATTGAAAAGATGCTCAACATTGCTAGCTATTAAGGAAATGCAAACCAAATGATACCATCTCACACTTGTTAGAATGGCTATAATTAACAGGACAAATAATAACAAATGTCGGAGAGGATGTAAAGAAATAGGAACCCTCATAAACTGCTGGTGGGACTGCAAATTGTGGTATGGCCACTATGGAAAGCAGTCAGGAGGTTTCTCAAAAAACTAAGAATTGACCTACCATATGTCCAGCAATCCTCTAGTAAGTATTTACCCCAAAGACTTGAAAACTCATATTCAAAAAGATATTTGCACACCAATGTTCATAGCCAGCATTACACACAGTGGCCAGGACATGGAAGCAACAAAGGATCCTATGATAGATGATGAGCTAAAGAAGCTGTGTACATATATACAATGGAATAGTACTCAGTATATGAAGAGAGAATACTGCATTTTGCAACAACATAGATGGACTCAAAATAATCATACTAAGCAAAATAAGCCAGACAAGAAAGGGTCAAAATCATATGATATCATTATATGTAGGATTATAAACCTAAAAGCAACAAATGAATAGGACAAACAAACAGAGACTCATGGACAATGGACAATGACTAGTGGTTACCAGAAAAGAGGGGAGAAAGGAGAGGGAGAAATAAAAAAAAGAAAAATGTAATATATATGTGTATATGTGTGTGGGATATATATCGTATAAAAAAATAAATAGACTGGCATTTAAAAGAAAAAAAGAAAAAAGAAGATCCACGTATATGCTGTCTACAAGAGACCCACTCAGATCAAATGGCACCACAGACTGAAAGTAAAGGGAGGGAAAAAGATATTTCATGCAAATGGAAAAAAAAAAGAAAAAGAAAGCCAGGATAATTATACTTATATCAAAAAAACAGACTTTAAGACAAAGGCTATAATAAGAGACAAAAAGGGATATTACATAATCATAAGGGAATTGATAAATCAAGAGGACATAACCTTAGTAAACTCATATGCACCCAACATAGGAGCACCTACATACATAAAGCAATTATTGATTGACATAAAAGGAGAGATCAACGGTAATACACTCGTAGTAGGAGACTTTAACACCCCATTGACAACCGATGGACAGGTCTTCCAGGCAAAGAATCAGCAAAGAAACAATGAGCCTTAAAGACACACTAGCCCACATGGATTTAACAGGTATTTTTAGAGCATTTTACCCCAAAGCAGCAAAATATACATTTTCCTCAAGTGCACATGGAACATTTTCCAGGATAGACCACATATGAGGACAGAAAACAAGTCTTAATAAACTTAGGAAGATCAAAATCATATCAACTGTCTTCTCTGATAACAATGGTATGGACCTAGATATCAACTACAAGAAAAAAACTGGAAAATACGCAAACGCATGGAGGCTAACTAACATACTACTAAACAATTAATGAGTTATTAATACAATCAAGGAAGAAATCAAAAGATACATAAAGACAAATGAAAATGAAAATACAACCACTCAAAATCTATGGGACACAGCAAAAGTAGTCCTAAGGGGGAAATTCATAGCAATACAGGTCTACTTCAAGAAACAAGAAAAAATGCAGATAAACAATTTAACCTTACATTTAAAAGAACTAGAGAAAAGAACAACAAACAAAACCCAAAGTGAATAGAAGGAAGGAAATAATAAAGATCAGAACAGAAATAAACGAAATAGAATCGAGAGAAACAATACAAAAGATTAATGAAACCAAGAGCTGGTTCTCTGAAAGAATAAACAAAATTGACAGACCCTTAGCCAGACTCATTAAGGAAAAAAGAGAGAGGACTCAAATTAATAAAATCAGTAATGAAAGAGGAGAAATAACTAGACTCCACAGAAATACAAAGGATCATAAGAAAATACTGCAAGCAATTATATGCCAAAAAAATGGACAATCTGGAAGCAATGGACACATTCCTAGGAACATATAATCTCCTAAGAATGAGTCCAGAGGAACAGAAAATCTGAACCGACTGATTATCACCAATGAAATAGAATCGGTAATCAAAAACCTCCCCAAAACAAAAGTCCTGGACCAGATTGCTTCATTGGTGAATATTATCAAACATTCAAAGAAGAATTAAAAAAAAAAAAAATTACCATACTACGCAAAGTAATCTATAGATTGAATGCAATTCGTATCAAATACTAATGGCATTTTTCAGAGAGCTAGAACAAAAAATCATAAAATCTACATGGAACCGTAAAAGACCCTGAATAGCCACAGCATCTTGAGAAAGAACAAAGTTGGAGGTATCACACTACCTGATATGAAACTACAAGGCTACAGTAATCAAAATAGCATGATATTGGCATAAAACAGATACATTGATCAATGAAACAGAATAGAGAGGCCAGAAATTAATCCACACTTATACGCTCACTTAATATATGACAAAGGAGTTAAGAATATACAATGGGGTAAAGAACGTCTCTTCAATAAATGGTGCTGGGAAAATTGGACAGATACATGCAAAAAAAAGAAACTGGACTGCCTTCTACACCATATACAAGAAGAGACTCAAAATAGATTAAACACTTAAATATAAGACCCGAAACCACAAACTTCTAGAAGAAAACATAGGCAGTAAACTTTCTAATATTACTAACAGTAATTCTTTTCAGATATATTGCCCCGGGCAAGGGAAACAAAAGAAAAATAAACAAATGAGACTATATCAAACTAAAAGATTTGTATAGCAAAGAAAATCATCAACAAAACAAAAAGACAACCTACTGGTTGGGAGAAGATATTCACTAATGATACATCTGATAAGAGGTTAATATCCAAAATATATAAAGAACTTATACAACTCAACAACAAAAAACAAACTATCCAATTAAAAAATAGACAGAAGACCTGAACAGATACTTCTCCAAAGAGGAAATGCAGATAGCCAAAAGACATATGAAAAGATACTCAAGATCACTAATCATCAGAGAAATGCAAATTAAAACCACAATGAGATATCACCTCACACCTATCAAAATGGCTAGCATTAATAAATCAAAGAACAAATGTTGGCAAGGATGCGGAGAAAAGGGAACCCTCATATATTGTTGATGGGATTGCAAATTGGTACAGCTGCTATGGAAAACAGTATGGAGGTTTCTCAACAAATTAAAAATGGATATTACCTTTTGACTCAGCAATTGCACTTCTGAGTATTTATCCAAAGAAAACCAAAACAATAATTTGTAAAGATTATGCGCCCCAATATTCATGACAACACAATTTACAATAACCAAGATATGGGAACAACCTAACTGCCCATCAGCAGATGATTGGATAAAGAAGTTACGGTCATATATACAATGGAATATTACTCAGTCATTTAAAAAAAATGAAATCTTACCATTTGCAATGACATGGAGGGACCCAGAGGTTATTATGCTGAGTGAAATAATTCAGACTAAGATAAATACCATATAATTTCCCTTATATGCAGAATCTAAGGAACAAAAAGAACAAACTAATCAAAACAAATTCACAAATATAGGGGACTATTTGGTGATAGACAGAGGGTGGTGCATTATAAAGGTTAGGAAATGGAGTGAAGAGTTAAAGAAGTACAAATTAGTAGTTGATAGATGGTCACGGAGATAGGGAGCACAGCATAAGGAATGCAGTAGTGTTAATATATAAAGGCTAGGTGGAAAACCAGAGGAGAAAGGAAGCAATTAGGGGGATCTTTTATAAACTATATAAATGTCTAACCAATGTACTGTATACTTGAAATTAAACTAAATAAATAAATCATTTTTAAAAAAAAAAAATAAAATAAATTTTAAAAGAAATAAAATTCGTGAAAGCTCACATATGATTTTCTTTTTCCAATCTTTTAGAATGCAGACAGCTGTCTTATTTATAAGCTACTTTGTAAGTCCAAGGGTCAATTATTGGTTTCACAGAGTATCCATGAGTTAGCTTGTCAATTTGATTGCTAAATTTTTTTCTTTAAATCTTCATTTTTTTTTCACTTCTTCCTTTTCTTGGTTAACTAATTGTACCTGCAATTTGCATTCAAAAGTAGCAGTGATTTTAATTCTGAGCCTGTCCCCTCTGTCAATTTACCCACAGAAGCTCTCTTTACTTATCTACCTTTGATTAGCAACTGAGAAATATTCTACACTCACCCTGTGCCCAGTGTATCCCCACACAAAATGCCTAGAATTAAAATTAGAGTTTAAATTATGTTGTACTAAGAGTCGGAGAATTTATAAGCAATCATGTAATTCAACTGAATTTTACAGAAAGGAAAAACTGAGGCACCAAAAACAAAATCAAAGTTGGGAAATGCTGGAAATAAAAAATATGTCACAGCAATAAAAAATTCACTCAGAATTGAGAGAGAAGACTGGAAATATTAGAAGAGAAGTTCAGTGAATATTAATTAATTTAACAGAAATCCATAGAAACCAAAAAAAAAAAAAAAGTGATAAAGAGTGGGAAAAATCTCCACATCTGAAAGTAGGAAGTCAATACCTAATGGTCTAAATATACATATGTTTATAGTACCGAAGAGGAGGAGGAAAAAAAAACTAAAGCATAATGTTCCAAAATTTTAATAAATTAATTAATTAAATAAAAACCACAGATCAAAAATGTCATGAACATAGGGCTTAAAAATAAAATTACATGTAGGCACATCTTAGCCAAAATGCTGAAAATCAAAGATTAAAAGAAAAATTTATAAAGCCAGAATGGAAAAAGACACACTAGCAGAGGGTGGCAACAGCAAGAATGATAACTGACTTCTCATCAGAAGGCATTAAAGCCAAAAGACAATGAAACAGCAGAAAAAAAGCAGAAAGAAAAAAAAACTGACCAAATGTAATTCCACACTGGCAAACACTACCTTTCAAAGTGAAGAGAAATAAATAATGTTCTTTATTAGAGAAACAAAAACTGAGATAATATATATCTAAGCAGACTTGCAGTACATAAAGTGATAAAAGAATTTATTTGGGCTGAAGAGAAAAGATACCAGATGAAAAGCCCTGATGTGCAGGGGAAAATAAGTCATCTCCTAAACTGTTGCTTTGATTGGTTTACATTTTCAAATATATATTTTTGATGTAATATTTTTTAAATGCAAAAGGAGGGAAGACATAAAAACAGCTTATTAGGCACATATTCTATATTTGTCTTCACACTTTATAGTCAATATATAATGCGTGAATCTCAGTGTTTTATTGCTCTATCAGAAGTTACAGAGTGTTTCACATATCGACTGGATTCTCTACAAAGTTAATTCCCCACGTGCTTTCTCTGCTCCTTCCCACTTCCTTCTCCTCAGCTCCATGGCTACTGCTCCAACGCTCTTCCACATTACTCCGAAAGTGTCAGGAAAAGCCAGACAGTAAAAGAAGATTCATGCTACTAAGTCACGAAAAGACCGATATTGGCCACCAAAGGGCACATCCCTGACCTGGTGAAATAGAAACTTCAGAGGAACAAAATTTTCTTTATTCAATATAGAAACCCTTAAAGAGCTTTGCCCTTGAAGTTGCTATGTGCTGGTTTCAACAATAAGATTATAAAAAAAAAAATTTTAAAAAAATAAAAATAAAAAAAACAAACGATTTTTTTGTTGTTTTTGCTTTTTGCTTTCAGTATATTTCTGTTGCCTTAATGATGTCTTTGACATCTAATTTTCCAGTTCGAGTCCTGTTTAGTCTCTAGCTTAAAAGAGCCAGTAAAAGACACTAATCAGGCCAATGAAACTTATTTGTGGAAAATTGCTAAGATTTAGATGGATGAATTCTAAAACAACTTATTATTTGTATTAAAACAAATTTGGGCCATATTCCGAAATTTCAAACTTGGTATCATAGTTTTTTTAAACACATTTTTAATTTTCTTTAAAAAAAAAAATCTCCGTGTAGTCTGTGATACACAGAATTTTTTAAGGCAATCTTCTCAAAGAGGCCCAATTTACCTAGTCTGAGCATTAGAATGTATTGTGTTCAACAAAGTCCTAGTGCAAATAGCTAAATATCTGACAGGTTCTTTAATTTGGGAATTATAAAAATAACACATCAATTATTTTGAAATTATATGTGTAATGGGAAGCATACACTTTAATGGAGAGTTAACATACAAAAGCATATGTATGTATGTGTGGTAGATTGCGTTAAAATTCTCAAACGCTCTGCTTAACCCTCTGTAAAAGGATGAGATATCCATATTGTTTGCCATGTGAGTTGCTATGCTTCAAAGTGGGTGGCAGTACTTCACTACCTCATTTTCAGACAACTTCCTTTAGGGTAGAATATGGGCAGCCATAATGTATGCCATAGCCAAACATAAACTTTAAATAATGTTTTTTTTCTTTTGGTCTCGCATTTCTGCCCAAGGCCATGAGAATGTATTATCCAGAGAGAAACTATTCTGTCATACTGGGTTCAAGAATGAGAAGATAATATGGAATAGAAATAATCCCAACCAAAAAGAGTTACAGCCAATCTGCACACTTTCCAACAAAAAATTTTACTGTTTAAACCACTGCTATTTAGAAGCTATGTGTACCATAACAAAGCTGTCTAATATTGTCTGTGTGTAGGTAATACAATACTTTCTTATGTAAAGTTCATCAATACTCAAAGAATTCTCATTCTTTCCATATGAAAATAATTCACCTTTAAGTATCAGGAAGCAAATCTTTCAGTAGCACCTTCTGTAATTTAAGTCTACTCTTAATTGTAAATAATTCAGGGAGTCTTCTATACTTCCAAAAAGACAACCAGAACATAAAATTCCAGACTCTGTTGCTCAAAGGTATCTCTCTATTTGTGTGTTTCTCTAACTTTCCATTCTTTTTCTGCCTGAATGTTCTATGAAGTATTTCACTCTTGTGGAAGAGTTTTTATACCACTTTAGCTCTTGTTGGGAGAGATCATATTCTTGATTAATCATGGTACAAAAAGTGCTTCTCTCCCAAACTTTGTGGAAAGTCATTTTTAGCCAAAAGATATTCTATTTAATCCAATTACATAATACTTCCTTATCCAGACAGAGGAAACAGGAATGTATTGGTTACTTATTTCATTCACTCAATTGTGTTGTCATATATACAGTTCTGGAGATAATTCTTAGCATATCAATGTTCTTAGCATTTAGGCTACCATTTGCCCATTACATTGAATACCCAAAAGTTCAAATGGTTTCAAAACCTGTAAAGAGTTATTAGCATTGTAGCTTTAAATTTGCTCTCTAAACCAAATGCCCCCGTTTAATTATCACCAAATTTACATGAAATGATTCTTTAAAACATGCATTTAGCTCAAAAATTACTACTTCCAGTTACAACCTGTCTTAATGAGAGAATATGGATCAATTTTCATACCCTAAATGCAAGTCTCATTAAATATTGTCTTAATACTTTTTCATTTTTAGTCTGTTGAGTAAGACCAACTATACAACACGCCAGAACAACAATTGAACATACTTAGTTTCTAATAACAGTTCCTTTCTCCTATATAATTTCTTTAAAATCTAGCCTATTACTTTAAATTTTAAATTTAAATTTTCTGAAGAGGCACCTTCTGTCACCACTACTGTATGTTAATCAGCAACTTCAAAGCAAGTTAATTCACATGATCAAGAAGCATAGTAATATTTAGGCAGGCTGAACAGTGACACAAACCTCCCTTTAGTCTGGAAGCTCTTTCAATTGGTTGCTTTATAATTTTCCATAAAATGTATTTTGAGAGCTATCGACAACACCAATACACATTCTCACTTCAGTACGTTCTAGTACAGAAAAACACATTTCTGAGTATTCATGAACAAACATGGATTCTGCTTTTGTTTTATGACATAAGAGGCTCTTGAAACCATGTCTCACAAAGTCCTTATTAATACTGCTCATTCTTGTTTTAAAATTAATGATTTTCTTTCTTTCTGCTTAATATTACTTGAGTTGTATAATAGACTTCCCCTAGGCACTCTGTCACTTAGTGTACTCAGATATCAAATTTTGACCCAGATAGCTTAATATTCAACTTCTTTCTGGAAAACAAATGGGAAAATATCTAATATATCAAATGGGAATACCATTGTCCTCATTTTTTGTTAATTTCTACTTCTCTGATTTGGGTGCATAGGTTCTCATTTCGCTTTTGCCAGTGATATGTGACACTCTGGTGCTTCATGGTTCTCCACACAGAGGACTCTACACTATGGAGCCATACCTAGACCAATAAACAGTGTGGCTGAATTGATGGGAACTATACGTGCAAATATCAGATCCATGGTAGTGCAAGTGTTTATAAGTATATGAATCAGATAAGTCTTCTGCATCATCTAACTTTCACTTTGTCATGCATTTCTCAGCACTCCTTTGAGGAAAGATATTAAGGAGTTTTTTTTTTTTTTTTTAATAGATGTATTAAAGAATGAGAATTTCATTTAACGTCCTAAAAAGTTTTTAAGAAAAAAAAAATGAAATTTTAGCATTGAAAGATATTTACTTAGCAGAAAGTCTATTTGACAAAGCATGTCATAAATAAGCCTAATTATGAATCATCAAGTGTTTACACTGGAGCCTCAAGTATCTGGCAGAGCGGTTTCCTATTTGAAATTCCTGACATCATACTGGTGCTTTGAGTTTGGCTCGACATGAGAAATTTCCTTCTTTGGATGAATTAATTGGAATATTGTTTCTATGGGAAAAATAATCCTTCCAAATTTCTTTACGAGGAAATTAGTATCTTGTATATAATTTTCAATGCCCTGAAGGGAACAACATTTTTTGATAAAGGAAATAAACTGCTTCCCCAAATTTGTTAAAACTTGTTCAATATTCTGCTTTAATTGTTATGTCAAGTGCTATTGTGAAAAGAATTTTCATTGTTATGGATAATCTATGAACCAATACACAACAGAATGAGTGTTGAGACAGTAAATGGGGAAGTTCATGTCTTTTAAATACATTTTATTTATTTAGAAAAGGGTTTATTTTTGAAAAATAGAAAAAATAAAAGGTTTCACTCTTATAAAAATGTAAGCTGTCTTGTAGAGCACTGCACTGTTGGGAAATTTCTCATACCATATATTTGTTTAGTATCAACAATTATAATGTTATATCATATATCATAAAGCTCTTTTTTGTCCTGATTTGATCTACATATACCTTTATTCACAAGGTGGAGATTAGCAACATCACTCCCACAAAGCATAGCTCAACTTATATTTTCTATCTTTTCACCAGCCTTATCTCAAATTTGTCCCAATGCAGAGGGGGGATTGTTTGCAATTTGTGCTTACTGTGTGCTAAACCTATGATAAACCATCACATTCTTTATTACAAAGAAAAATATACTTTCTTCTGTCTTTCAGAGGAAGTAGTTTTACAAATAAAAAGTAAATACTTCAAAATGTTGAATAAAAACATACTTAAAGAATTCTAGCTGGTTAAATTTGGAGTGCTAAACAAAATCCAATCTAAGAATATTCTTTGGCTTTATGCCCACAGTATTTTTACTTGATTTTAATTTGACATATTTCACTGCTTGGTGTTTTTGTTTGTTTTGTTTTGTTTTTCTCTTAACAGCCTCAACAGGTTTCAATCAGCATATAGGCAGCAATGTTAACTCCCCACCTTCTGAGAGCAGTTGTGTCATTTCCTGTCAATCATGTACCACCACCCCCATCCTTTCTACCTAGAATATTTTTCATGAATAATTGTTACTAGAAAGGTTAACATTTTTAAACAAATCAATCTTATTGAAGTATAATTTACACATAGAAAAATATACCAACATGAAGTCAACTCGTCAATGAATTTTGACGAATATAACTATAATCAAAATATTGAACATGTTTATCATCCCCCAAAAGTTTTGTACCACTTTACAGCCAGTACTCTGCATACCTCTCATCCATAAGAATAATTGATCTGTTTTCTGTAAATAAAGATTTATACATTATGTCCTCTGTTGTGTATGACTTCTTTTACTTAGCATGTCTGTTCAGTGTATTGGTAGTCCATCCTTTTTATTGTCTGATAGCATTACATTCTTTGAATATATCATAATTTGTTTACCTATGTATCATATGATGATATGTTAATGAACATTTCTTTTTCCTAGTTTGGGACTATCATGAACATTTGTCTGTGTGGATATACTTTTTTCATTTTTCTTGGATACATATTTTGTTAAATTTATTTCTGAGTATTTTATGTGTTTCTGCCATTGAAGATGGTGATGTCTTTCCAATTATTCATTACCAGTATATTGAAATCCAACTGATTTTTATATGACTTTGTATCCTATAATATTTGTAAATTCACTTACTCCAGCAGCTTTTTAGTGGTTTCTTGGGGATTTCTACATAAAGAATACATTACCTATGAAGAGGAATAGTTCTCTTCCTTTCCAATCTATAAGGCTTTTAGCTCTTTTTCTTCCATCATTGCACTGGCTAAGATCTTCATGACAGTGTTGAATAGGAATTGTAAGAATGAACATCCTTGTTTTAGTCTCAGTGTTAGGGGAAAAACATTCAATGTTTTACAGTTAAGTATAATGTCAGCTTTAGATTTCTTGTATTTCTTTATTTGATTAAAGAAGTTTTCTTTTATTTCCTCATAGTGAATTTTTAATTTCTTAAAATAATTTTCCTACTCCTATTAAGGTGATTCTGTAAATTTTTTAATGTTTTAAAAAGCATCAACATGGTTGCTTCCATTGATTAACATTATAAATATACATTATCTCAAAACCTTGCTGGGAAAAATATTACTCAGTCATGATGTTTAATCCTTCTTATATATCACTTAATTCATCTCAATAACATTCTGTTCAAGATTTTTGTATCTATGTGATACCTGGGGCTACCATGACATTATCGCAACCATGAGGTAAAGTACAAGATATTTTCAGAAATATTAATTCTGACATCATTGTTTTTAAAACAAGGCCAGCAAATGTCTACCTCTGGGCTATTTTATAAATAAAATAAATAAATAAATAAATAAATAAATAAATAAATAAATAAATAAAAACGATTTGTGTAAGCTAGAATAGTTGGGATTCTTGTTACATGGAGTTAAAAACATCCCTTAACTGATTCCAATGCTATGTGAGGAATGGTATATTTCAGAACTACTCGAAAACATAAGGGAATGTCACCTCACACTTGTTTTTTGTTTCTGTTTCTGTTTTTTTTTTTAATGGCAAGCAATAATCATAGTAATTCCTATTCCAAGTGAGAACATAAGAATGCAGGCTGATAATTCCAAAGAGGAGTATTCAATTATGTTCAAGGAAATAAAGTCAAGATCATGTTGATTTTATAATCTATTTATAAATATGTGGAAAAGGGAAGCATTTGAAAACTAAAAAATAAAAACTATGGTATGGTATCTTGAGAATTCTGGAAGAGCATTACTAACAAATAAATTTAAAACTACTTTCAAGCCCTTGGGAATTTTCTTGCTCAGAAACAAGTATAAAAATAACATCTATTGCCTTTTTGCTATACAATGTATTTAACAAATCTTTAAAGGACACTAAATTGTGCTATTAAATTTCAAGAGGAAAAAAACAGCTCTTGAAAATAACTAGGCTGTAGTTTTTTAGGGCAAGAATTTTGTCAAGTTGAAATGCTCAGGCTTAGTGTGATTACATAAATCCTAATGCTTGAAAGAAGAATGAATTTGAGAAAGATTTAAAGGACCAAACCAAGTTTAACTGAAATATTAAAAATATGACAAAAAGAGACACATGCAGACTTGGAATGCTTAACAGGAAGAAATAAACTTTCACTTGGACCTAATTTTTTTAAAATTATGGTGCACTTATTGGCATTTTTGAAGAGGCGGTCATGTAGCAAACCTGTTTAAACTGATAAAACAGAGCCAAGGGTTTTGTACACAATCAGAATAAGAGACAAGTGCTTCCTCCAATTAATTGGCAAAGCTGCTTCAATACTGATTAGGTCTCCCACAGTGAGGAATGAAGGAAACCAAAGGAGTCCTGGTGACCAAATACTAGAAAATGAAAAGGAAGTGAGGCAGGAAATTTAGAGAGGTGGTTTTGTAACTTATAGATCACAGTTCAGTAACATTTTTCAAAGAGTGCTTTGTTTCTAGCTAGTATTATACTCTAAAATAAAAACAAAATAGTTTTTAACTATTGTTTTAATTTACAGAACAACATGTTACATTTTAGAAAGTACCTTCAGAGACATTAACCTATTTGACATTCATAATCACCAATGAAGTAAAAAACAGGATTATCATTGGACAAATGTGGAAATTAAAGTAAGAGAAGAAAACAAAATTATGAAATTATTGTTCTTATGCTGTGACAATAGCCACAAAAACAACAATTCTACCATTTATTGACCACCTTCCAGATGGCAGGAATTATGATAAACACTTTAAATATAATATCTCATTCAATCTTACTCAGAATTTTGTAGGATACATATTATTGTTCCCACACTACATCTCCAAAATCACCTAATTCCTAAGTTATACACTGAGAATTCAAATCCATGTCTGTCTGAATGTGAATCCTGTGCATTAAAAAAGAAAGGGAATAGGCCTTCATATTACTTTGTTAAATTAATGACTTCTTTACCCCACTATTTTAAGATTGTGTATCTATGCACTTTGCAAATACTTATTTATGTATATTATACATGTAAACTCATATAATACAAGTGTTATAATAGTTGCATACAACTTTATTTTTAAAGGTTCTTTAATGGGTTCTATTTAATCTATTTTAATGGCATGAAATGATTTAATAGATAAATGAGCTTTTTCACTTTTATCACACAAGGCCATTTGTCATTTAGTACATAAACTTATAAGAGTAAGTTTGTACCTGCAAAGATATGCTTAAATGTTACGAGCTCTGAATTTCACAGTAGGAACCTGCTAAACAAGTTCTACTATGCACCAAAAAGTCTGATAAATAATAAACTATTTGTTGAATAAAAAAAGTCTAAAAAAAGTATAACTTGATTTTGATTATTACTGACTCACTAATAGTACCAGTGAAGCTATAGAATTTAAATATTTATGGAATGTCTATGTCATATTAAACATTGTGCTACAAAGATAAATAAGACATAAACTTTGTCCTTGAAGACTTAAGAGTGAAATATATGAGATATGCATAAATGGACAATTCCAAGTCAACAAGATGAGTACAATGATATAGGTGACAAGGTGCTTTGGGAGCTTGGAGGAAAGTAATAAAACAATCAGGTAGAATCGAAAAGAAAAACAAACTATGGAAGCAGCCTAAGTGCCCATTAATAGACAGTTGGATAAAGAAGTTGTGGTACATATATACAGTGAAATATCAGTCTTCCACAAAAAAAAAAAAAAAGAAAGGAAAGAAAAAGATCCTAACATTTGAATGACAGTGGATGGATCTAGGGTGTATATACTAAGCGGAGAGAAGTCATACAGATGAAAGACAAAAGCATACATTTCACTTAATATGTGTGGAATTTAAGGAACAAAATAATGAACAAACAAAATGAAAATAGACTCATAGATACAGAGAATAAACTGATGGTTGTGTGATGGGAGAGGGGGTTTGGGGGACTGGGTGAAAATGGCAAAGGGGTTAAGAAGTACAAATTGACATGTACAAAACAGTCGTGGGGGTGTAAAGTACAGCATAGGGAATATAGGCACTAATATTGTAATAACTGTATAGTTCCAGGTGAGTTTAGACTAATCAGGGGTGGGGGGATCACCTCAGAAAATTATATAAATGTCTAACCACTATGCTGTACATCTGAAATTAATATAAAATAATATTGAATGTCAACTCTAATTGAAAAAATAAAAATTAAAAAAAGAAAGCCTTAATGAAGGTAATGCTTGAAGAGAACATTGAAAGGACCAGCAGAAATGAGTCAGCGGAGAAGGGAGAATGTAACCTTGTAGAAAGGAACACAACTTGGAAACATGTAACCTTTGTCCCAAGCACTAAGCTTGCACACGCACTGAAAAGGGAGAACAAATCACTACTTCTTAGAAAGCCAATTTAGTTCAGAGAACAAGTTTTACTTCCAATACGCTTATTCTTATTATATTCAACTTGAATTGAACCTACTCTCTTTCTCTGCTATTGGCTCTGTCTTGAATGCTCATGCCCTCAATCCCTAGACGCTTATTAAAAGGTTAACATTCATATTTTTTATTAATTATATTGAGGAAAGAAAATTATGTGCAGGCAAAAAGAAAAAAAAGGAAGAAGAGAAAAAAATCCTTCACAAGATACTAGCAAATATAAATATTAGACTTTTTTAAAGTCTCTGAGGCTTTCTTGTAGGTATTTATTTTGATAATAAAAACCAGACTTCAGGGTGTTATCGTGTATAAGCCAAATTTTATTATCTCAATTTTAGTTGAAATTTTAACCCAAAAATTGTATGTGAAAAGAGTTGCTTATCTCTGTTTAGTAATTTGACAGACACATTTACTAAAACACCAGAAAGAAAAGTCGTTTGAATTATTTAACTCCCAATTGAGAGTATCTCAGATCTAAAATGCATCATTCTCATATAGAAACAGTAACTGTGCTCTTGGCTGTCTTTTAAAAATCTCATGATATTCTCTTTTATTTGAAATAAGCACTCAATTCTTTCCTTTTTTTTTTTTGAAATAAATACTCTATCTTTCAAAATCACTATGTACCTAATACAATAAAAAGTTGGAGCAATTTTTGCTAAATCTAAGCAATGATTCTTTTCACCCATCTTTTTTCATTTTTGTCTCCTGCATTAGGAATTCCATAGCATGGCAGCCTTAAAATTAAGAGTTGGCTTTGAAGAAAAAGATACTTCTGAGTTTATAGTATTCTTATATTCCTAACTTGGGGGACAGTCTTGATTGCAAATATGCTTTCCTACTGTACCCATAAGTAAATTAATATGTGACCATTTGTAAGCGTTGTTTTGGGATTCTGAACTTCAGATTTCCATGAGGAAGAGCTCAGATTGCCCTGTACATGGGTTTTGATTCCAGCTCCACCACTTTAAGACACGATCTTAGGCAATCACTTTTCTACTCTCTATGAGTTTTATTATTATTATTATTATTATTATTATTATTATTATTATATCCCACATATAAGTGATACCATGCAGTAATTTTTTTTCTCTGTCCAACTTATTTTATTTAGTATAATGCCCTTGAGTTTCATCCATGGTGTTGCAAATAGCAGGATGTTCTTGTTTCTCACAGCTGAATATTCTCTGTGTGTATATATACCACAGTTTCTTTATTCATCCATTGGTAGACACTAAAGTTGCTTCTGTATCTTGGCTATTGTAAATAATACCACAAGGAACATAGGAGTGCAGATATCTCTTTGGTATCCTGTTTTATTTCCTTTGATTAAACATCCAAAAGTAGAATTGCTTAATCATATCATAGTTCCATTTTTAATTTTTTGAGAAACTTCCCTACTGTTTTTCATAGTCATTGTACCAATTTATATTCCCACTAAAAGTGGACAATGGTTTCCTGTTTTGCACATCTTCACCAACACTTGTTATCTATTGTTTTATCCTTAACAATTTAGTCCGTTTACCTTCCTTTCTCCTACTTCCCAAGAAAAGGCAATAAGTCACTAGCAGTGGAAAATACATACTGGCATAGTACTTTATAATTTACAGTGTGCTGTCACATACATTAATACTTTGATCCTACCTAGAGGTAGGTACTACCACTACCATCTCTATTTCACTTTGAGAGAAGTGAGGTTCAGAGGTTAAGTGATTTGCCCAAGGGCAAACAGGTGTAACAACTAAAACCAAGTTATCTGATTCAAGATAATGATATTTTCATGATGCAATAGCTAAGATATAGTTTCATTCTACATACAGGACTTTACCTCTGTTAACAACTTAATTCCTCATTTAAAAATCCTGAGATTTGTGCTACTATTATGCCCATTTTTCATATAAATGGTAAAGTAACAGAACTGTTAATCACTAGCAACAGCTTAAAGACAGACAGTGCTAGTTTAGTCAGGGCTCTTTAAAGCCTGTTACATTTCCCTTCTGCCTCTATCTGTCTCTCAAATGCATAAATGATTTTTAAAATATGAGCAAAACAAAGATAAGTCAACTAAATATTAATTGTTCATGCTTTGCTGTCAAAACCACAATGGTGCCCCCTATCTTACCAAATGCAGCAAGTATAGTCTATTAGGTAATTCAGACACTTCTTAAACAGGGGAAAATGACTTTAGTAAATATGTTCTTAACAGTCAATTTGTCCTCCTCCTTAATTCTTCCCTTTAATCCTACTGTTTTCCTGACTTGGTATCTTAATCATTCACTTACAAGCCCTAAATGGCAAACATCCATAGTTTACTATCCCTTTTTCTCTCTATTTTTTGTTTAAACCATGTATAAGTGCACTATAACTTTTCATCTGGTTTTATGCTCTAGGACTGTTCTCATATTGTGAGTAGATTCTCGTTTATATAACTCCTATAATTGGGCATAGGGTAGATGTTCAAAATCTACACCATTAATGAAACAACATATTCACAAATGTTCCCATTACAATAAGAAAACCAAAGGAGCATCAGTATTAAAACAATACTTATAGGAAATAATCTTTCCTGACCAAAAAATAAAAACAGTTCCATTTGTCTCCAAAATTTAAGGTCTTAACAAAGTCAGTGTCAAGAACAAAAGCAATCTTAGTTGGCTCTCTTGATACATCTTGACCTAAAACTAAAGATGGATGGAAGCAATGTCATAACACAATTGAATTATCTGGCACCATTTTGAATCAAAAGACTGAAATCAAATATTGGGACTGATTTTGTTGATTAAGTCACCCAAAGACAAATTAATTTGATCATTTAAATCTCAATTGTGTGGTATGCCCTGCATATCACTCAAGCACCATTTGGAACTGAATTATTTTTCCATTTTATGCTAACTCATCTTTGAATGTCAGTAAATAAGAGGGGAAAATGTGAAACTTTACAGAACTGAGGGTAGGAGAAAGAGTGCTTTGCTTTGTATTTTCTATTTATAGATCGCTCTCTGTACAGGTTTGGCATTCATTCTCAAAATTTTAACTTCTAACAATACAATGCACTCAAAAATGCATACCTATTAAGTGGCATTATAGCACAGGAACATTCCAATGTAAATATATTATTATTAATCTTACAATTTCAGCTAAGCTTCTAATTCTTATTTGTTTTCCAGATGTTTTTTCTCTTTAATTAGCTGTTTCAAATATTTTTACTTTTGTGTCTGCCTTTCTTGTGTTCCCTCAAGGCCTCATAATTAGAGCTTTCAGTACCTCTGCATCAAATAAGAAACCAAGAAAATCTTGCTTGGTTTCAGGTTTTTGTAAAAATCTGAAACTTAGAACCAGGGTTATCAAAAGTTTTCTTGAAGTAGACAAACCTTTCAGCAAGTTTTGTGCAAATCTGGGATGAACTCAAAGTCCGCCTCAGCCAATTAATTTTTTGGCAGAGAAAATTGTAACATGATGGCTGTGTCCGTGCTAGATGGCTTTATATAAAAATGAGTGACTTTAATTGGTAACTTTGGATGAATCTGGCTTTGAACGTGTTGGTGCTTTTTACCTACAGGCAGAAAATGTAGTTCAGGGCTTTTCGAATTCTGTCCTCTCAGATTACTTGCAAGCAGTTTGGCTTGCTTCCATTTCATTTCCCAGGCAGAACATCTCTTGGTTCAGTACTGAACATTTTCCCCGTTTGTGTTAATATTGTAATTTATTTTATTTTAAAAAGAGTGAGGATCAATTAGCAACATTAACAGGGACAGGTCACAAAAGGGAATAAGTCCCAAACTACAAATGCTATGAAGGCAGAAATTTCTGTTCTATTTACAGCTCAATGAATATTTGTTGAAAGAATAAATAAGGACTTATGCCTCCAAAGAAACATCACATCAGTAGAATGAAGGGAAAAAGAGATTCCTCAGTATCTCCTCAAACTCGTTAGGCTTTCTATTATTGAAAGTGTTCATACTTTTTCCCTTAAATATTTGGTTTGTCAGATTACCACAAGATTACAAAGACATTTATGCCTTAGCTATGTATGTGTTACCTTAAATATAATAATAGTGATATTGATATAGGAGCAATCCTTGGAGTAATTATATGATTCTCATTATGGAACATAATTATGAACGCTTATGTTTTTCTTTTGTCTCTTACAATACCAAATGGGACTAAAGAAATTTATATATTGTATATGAGGAATTTAAGTTCAGAGGGAGGACATGATTATACATCTGACGAAGGGGAAACAGGCATATGGCTAGGTTACTTGGCTTTAAGTCAAATGTTATTTTCACTCTTCCATGGGTAAAATTTTTTTGCCCTCTCTTCTTTTCCTACACAGAAAATGTACTACAAAATATTTGAGTTTATTTTAATCTGTCAATAAAGTATCTTTGAGGTCTTGAAAAGAACTACACCACAGATGTATGAACCAGAAAAATTTTAAAAATCACTTCTCTTTACAAAATTTGTATTGTTTTACTTTCTTGCAAATCTTTGCCGTTCCCTCAGAATATTCAGCTATCTTGTTTTTGTCCAAGCATCATCAGAAAGACCAGGTATTTATATGATCTATTGTTACCTTCAGTTTTGACTTCACTCAGAGTCAGATGCAACAAGGTGCTCAGGTTCATCATATCTTTCTACAGCTCTCAGGCATGCACTTTGAAATGAAATGTCCATAGTCTAAATGGTAACTCTTGAAATCAACTCAAGGATCCCAGGTCTTTACTGTGGGACAGTGAGACATCATATTTGGTTCTTTTTCCTATCAGTCTCTGTTCTCAAACAATATCTCTACCTCATATGTAACTCATTTTGGTTTGTAAGTCCTTGATCCAAATATGTCAAAATAATGCAATTTGAATGTCACTATATAGTCTATATAGCTCACGCTACTCAATAATTAATGTTACACTTCTATTTTGGCACCCAGCTTAGACCTCAGAAATAGAACACAGGAAGAAAAATAAAGCTGGTTACTGGAAAATCAGGAGAAAAACAGAGGAGTCAATTATTTGGAAGTATGAAATTAACCAAAAGAATTCTCCATAGTAGCCTATTATTTCTTTTTTTATATTCTAAAAGGTCAGCCATTACTGCACCCCACCCACCACCCCAAATTACCAGCATTGCTACCTATATCCACCCAATCATTCATCATGATTTTATAAAGCAAGTACTTAGACAATGTATTTGCACAGTCCCTAAAGCTATGTATTAATTCATCAAAGTGTTAATAATCATCATATATGTACTTGCACAATATTTACACTATCCCAGGGGCCAGGGATATAACTGTAAACAAGACAGACTCAGAGGTCTTACCTACACTGTGAAACTTAGATTTTATTTGTTTCTGCCCCATTCTCTTTCTTTTTTCCTTCTGCAACTCCAGTTTCTTTTATGTTAAATCACATAATATTGCTCACATATTATCAAAGCTCTGTTCATTTTATGCCAATTCTTTTTCTCTCTATTCTTGATATTGATACTTTCTATGAGTCCATCTTCAAATATATTTACTTTTTTTCTTGTCGCCTTCAATGCGCAGTTATTGTACACTGCTGTTATTGTATATTTAAGCTCTAGAACATCCTCTTCATTTAGTTTCTATTTCTCTGTACGAGATTTTTCATCATTTCATTAATTATACATATATCTCCCTTTATGGTCCTAAAAATATTTATAATAGCTGCTTTAAAGTTCTTTTCAGCTAATTGCAAAATCTAGGTTATTACAAAATCAGTTTACATTTGTTGCTTTTTTCTTAAGGAAGGGTCATATTTTGTTTCTTCACATTAATTTTTTTCATACACTAGATATTGTGGATAATAAGTTGTAGAAACTAGATATTGCTATGTTGCTGTGAAAAGTGATATTTTTCTTCTAGAACTAGATAACTTGGCTGGATTCAACTTCAAATTCTGTCTTCTTGCAGAAATCATCATCTGATACTTTTGCATAGTTCTTTCACCTTTCAAATGCTATCTTTTTGCTGGACCCCATAGGATTTTTCCCCAAGCATGCTAACTAGTTTAGCCTGTTTAGCTGCCAGTTAAGGATTTTAGTGGATTTTATATGCAAGTTTGTGGGCTAAACCACTTTGTGTCTCTTCCTTTTAGAATTTCATCCTAATTTCTGGCTATTTCTCTAGTTCCAAACTCTATTCTCTGATGCCTCAAGACAGTAGTAAGACAGTGGTTTTCAGCCTTCAGAGCCCTGGGTAGCTTTGGGCACGCACTCTTTCAAGGATAACAACCTCTAAAGTTTTTACCAGCTTTTAATCATTGTCTGCTGCCTTCAAGTTGCTTGGTAGGTATATCTATACATTTGTATGTGGATATAGATACATAGATAAATATATATCTATATGTGGATATAAATAGATAGATGATAGATAAATGAAAGATCTATATGTAGATACATAAATACATATACATATATTATTTCTAGATTTTATAGTTCTTATATGTGAGGTTATTCTAACCAAATTACTTCACTATTATTTAAAGCAGTAATCACAAAATATACCATCAATAACCATCATTTTTTTTGAAATCAAGAAAACAAGTCTCATTCGACGTGGTATTCCCAAGGTCAATGATGTTTCCAGCCACATATTAGTTGATCATTCGATGTTTATGGAGTTGGATTTTTTGTTTTGACTTCTAAGTTCATAGTTATTTTTTTGAATGTGTAATAAGCCATTATAAATAATTATACACACACTGTCTGACATGAATAAGATTTTCAAGAAGAAATAACAAAAGAAATAGCACTGTGCTTGACTCTCTGGAAAGCTCAAAAAAGTAGACAGATTTTGAGTCTCAGAAGGCTCATAGTAACTTAGAAGACACATATTTTACAGCAGGAAATTCCCCAAAGTACAACTTTCTAAGCAGAGAAGGGCGGGGGGGGGGGGGAAGGGAGGAAGAAAAAACCTCTCTTCTGATAAGATTCTATTATCTGCCAGAGTAGCAATGTTCCAAAATCCGATGAGCCTTGACTTTCAAAACTGCCCCCCGAATCTCCTCACTCTGTTTTTAAGGTAATAGGATAAACCTGGACTGACCAAGCCTTTGAAAAACATTCCAGCCATACCCTCAGGGTATGAATCAATAGATTCTCCTTTAAGACCAGGTTTTCTATGCTAAAATGATAATGTCAGTGTTAATCCAAGTCACAATCACTTTGAGTTAGAAACACACACCACACACACACACGCATGCACACACACACACACACACACACACACACTGAACAATCCACTCTCAAACATGGTCATTTCCTCGCGGTGGAGTGAGGGTATTTGTTGTTCATGGGGAACAGATAACTTCTAGCCATAAAATAAAAACAGTCCAGTATTCTTAGTTAGGAGTTATTTATCGATAACTTCCTAAGCATGATACACAGAAGAATAAAACATTGAAACAGTATGGCTTTCAAGGTAATGTTTTTTGTTTTACATAGGCTGTTAAGAACACAATCAGTTGTATCATCAGAAAAGGTTTTCTTTCTATTTCTGTGAAGAAAAATTACCTCCTACAGGCTGTTAAACACATTTAATTGAAGAGATCCAAATTGTATTGCTTATACTTATGGTGTGTCACTTGGAACTTTTGACAAAGTATCATTCTTCTAACATTATCACAGAATCCTGGTTTATGATGAGAACAGAGATGCTAATCAAGAGGACTTACTTAGTAATTATATTTTTATTTAAAAATTTAAATGTGAGCATTGTTATTTTGGGAAACACCCCAATCATAATTTCTCCACATGTGTTCCGCTAAAGCAGTTCTCAATTAACTCTTTGCTATCTGAGCAACCTAGATTTGTTGCCCTTTTTTGAGCACAGTTTCATGGGTAGAAATATTTTAGAACACAATGTTTGATGCTGTAATGGTCAAGCATGTACACACACACACACACACACACACACACACACCATTAGTTCTGTTTCTCAGGAGAACCCTGACTTATTAAAATATAGATAGATAGATATAGATATGTATCTATATACATAGAAAACCTGTAAACATCTTGATAACTCCTTGAATTACAGTCTTCTTTCAGTTCAGTTCAACAAATGTGTATAGTTTGCTTATGAACCAAATATTGGAGCCCTGTGCTAGGCTCCTGTAGAGATACAAAGATTAATACATACTTCTTTTACCTCAGGGGGCTCACCATCTAGAGGGAAAGATAAAAATGAATCCACAACGTTTTTCAATGCAAGAAAGACTATGGTAAATTTTTAACCAAGTTTCAAAGCAAAAGCCATTAAATGACAGAGGTGAGAATAATTAATTTTCACCAAGTAATAGAAGACATGGCAGTTTATGTGAGCAGGAATTCAATATATTATGCAACTCAATACACTAAAATTTCTTTTTGCTTCAGTGGTCAGAATGAAATGAAATGAGATGTTATATAATGTACTCAAAAGACAATATTGAGCTGATATTGGTAGAACTAAACTAAGTCTTAGAGATGAAGTTACATAGCACGAAAATGCATTTCCTTCTTCTGGTCACACACCAGTCCATATTTCTTAGCTTTCTTCTTTAATTGGAATAGCTGAGTAACTGAGTTCCAAACAATAGAATATAGGCAAAAGAGAAATACATTTTTTCTAGACTTAGCCCCCAAACTCCCTGCAGACAATACTACTCTTTTCTCTCTTTCGTTAGCCAGATTCAAGAAAACTAGTGGTGATTCTGGGGTCATTGGGAAGCAAGGGGGTCACTCAAAGACAGAGACAGTGTACTAAATGATTGTGTGGACAAGAGCCCTTTTCTTGCCGAACACATTGGGCTGTAACATGAACATGAAACAAACCTTAAATCACTGCAATTTTTGGATTATTAAAGAACTTATCCTACTTCTATTAACAGAGAAATTGGTACTTTGACATGCAATAATTTCATAACAAAACTTAGATTATGTGGTGTTTGTCGGGAGCCATTATGAGACACGAAGAAGTCATGTAGCTTATAGCCATAAAGCAGTTACTGAGACTGCTTAAAACAATGGTTCAAGGAAGCAGGGATTTGAGTTAAACATTAACTGACCCTGAAGGAGAGGTATGCCTCCTAAAGAAATCCTTTTAAGATAGTGGAATGTTTTACAGAAAGCAAGGATGTTTGTGCCCAGAGGGAAGGATGTAGAGGAACTTATGTAAATGTCAGCATTCCTATGGTAATGTACTCTGTGCCTTGCTATTGTGTTCAAAAAGAAATATAAGGGCTATGCTAAATAAACTCGAGGCTGCAGCATTGACTGTATGCCCTCCTGAAGTGCTTTCCTGTCTTCTTCTTTTTTTCCTTAGGCTTCACCCCCCTCTTTTAGGTGCTGTTCGACTTTAGCCGGCTGGCTCCAGCAGGTGTTTGTTTAGCAATGGGACAGGGTAGGCATGAAATTCATTTCAGAGGCAAGAAACACATATACAATGGCATAACATTAACAAGAAGTTAGAGTAGAAAAACTGACAGAATTAAAGAAGAAGCAATAAGACCACAATCATAGTTAAATTTTAAACCCTTCTCACAGTAATTAAAAAAACAGATAGAAAAAAAGCAGAAAAAAATTTAAAATATCTAAACACATTCAAACAACTAGAGGTAATTGAGATTTATTAAACATTATACTCTCAAAACTTAAGAATATTCTTTTCAAGCAAACAAAATGTTCACAAAGACTATATACTGGGCCATAAAACATACCTCAAAAAGTTTTCAAAGAATTAAAATCATCCAGAATATATTCTTGATTTATTATTAAATTATAAGTAAAAACCTATAAAATATCTAGAAGATGCTCAAATATTTATAAATTAAGCAATATCCTTCTAAATATCCATTGGTCAAAGAAAAAATTACAAAGGAAATTAGAAAATATTTCAACCTAAATCATGAAAGCACGGTGTATTAAAATTTTGAGAATGCAACTAAAGATTTTGCAGAAAAGTTTTCACCTTTAATTGCCTATATTAAAAAAGAGAAAAGTTTAAGATTAATTATCTAAACTTATATCTCAAGAAGAAAAAAAGTATGACTTTGACACAAAGAAAATAGAAAAAAGGAAATAATAAAGATAACAGGATCACACAAGTTGGTTCTCTGAAAAAGATTAATAAAACTAATAAATTCTAAGAAAGAAAAAAAGAAGAAAATACAAATTATCAAAATGACAAATAAATTATAAAATATAAACATAGATCCTAGAGTTATTTTAAAAAAATAAGGGTATAATATGACCAACTATGTGACAGTAGATGGAAGAATTTAGATAAAAGGAAAACATTTCCTTGAAAAATTCAACTTACCAAAACTGACACAAGAAAAAGTTAAAAGTGTGAATGGTCATTATACTTTTTAAAAAAGAATTTGTAATTTAAAAATTTTCACAAAAGAATCTTCATGTTCAAGTGGCTTTACTGGCGAGTGCTGTCAAATATTTCAAGAACTACTAATATCACATAAACCTGTGCAGACAAAATAAAAGGAGGGAACACTTCTTATTTCATTTTATGAGATCAGTAAAACTTTAATATCAAAACCTAACAAAAATATTTTTTTTAAAAAAATTACAGCCCACTACTCTGTATATGTATTGGGAAATATTAAGAAAATGGATCCAGCATTACAGAAAAAGGATAAACATTATTGCCAAGTATATTAATCAAGTACATTAAACATTAAAATGTCAAAACACATTTAAAAAACATTTCTAAAAAATACATTGTTTTCAGGAAGAGTCCATAATGGAAATTATACAGAACTGAACCCAAACAAAATCACTAAATATCAAACTTATGAGATATAGCTGAAGCAATGATAAAAGGGACACACATAGCATTAAATACATACATCAAGAAGAAGAAAAGCCAAAAATAAATAAACTAAGCATCCTACCCAATAAAAAAGATTTTTAAAAATTCAGTAGAATTGTAGTATAAAAGATTTATATGAGAAAACTATTGAAAGTTTATGTACTAACAATAAAATAGAAACCACAATATTTAAAAATACTATTCAAAAAAGCAAAAAAAAAAAAAAAAAAGTAAGACATGCCCATAATCAAGATATTCAAACTGTATAAATTTATTGAAGGACAAAAAGAAAAAAATTGCTTTACCATATGTCAGGTAAGATATATATTGTTTTAAAATATATGCATTATATTTAAATAATCAGTGTGCTCTTTTCAGATAGCTACCTAATTTAGTAAGCTAAGCAATGAAAATTTAAGTTTAAATATTTTATCCCCCCAGAAGTCACCCCTGATTCCAAAATGAACTAAGTGGTTCTTTCTGTGCTCAAGCTGCACTTTTGTTTACTTTCATTTCTACATAGGTCTGATTCTTTTGAATATTTTCATTTATGTGCTTATCTTCTACATTTGACCATGAGTTCTCTACAGGGAAAAACTGTGTCATATTCTTCTTTATAAGCTCAGTGTGTACTAATGAGCCTTGTTATCAAAAGTACTCTATAAATGTTTATTTGTTGAGGATGTTACAAATTGTAGATGGTGTAAATTCTAATAAAAAGAACAATGAGTTAATAGTCAGAGAAGCTAGTTTCTAGTCCCAAATCTACTATTAAATACCTGGTGCTTTTAAGACATCTATACATCTCTGAGCCCCAGCATCTTTATTCATAAGATGGAGGTGAGAATTCTTGACTTACCAACTTCAAATGATGCTTAAAACAAATGTTAAATATAAAAGCAACTGAAATACATAGCTATAATAGATTATAGCAACCAAAGTTTTCAATAGTTTATAAGTTACATGAGCAAACAACTATGAAGCATAGATAATACTCCCAAAATACTAGCTTGTCTAAACTTTTCTCAATTGCATTTGAGAAGGAAATTATATATCTATATATATCTATATATATCTATATATAGATATATATATAGATATATATAGATATATATATTCCCATTCCTTATGCTCTTCTTACAATGTGATGTTGACATAACTTCATAGGCAGTATACCTTGAACTTGGGTGCATTGTTATAACTGTATTAACCAATAAATTATGATGATGACCCTGCATAACTTCCATAGGTTATAAAAATCCATATTTCTCAAGACACTTGCCCTTAAAATCCAGCCACCTTGTTGTGAACAAGCTGATGTCATATATTCATCCTAGCTAGTTTCTCAGCCTAAAGCTAGCATCAGTTACTATGAGTAAATGAGCCTTCACATGATTCCAGCCCCCAGTCTTCAAATATTCCATCTGAGGTCAGACACTATGGAACAAAGATATTCCCACCGAACTCCATCTAAAGTCCTGACCAAAAGAAAGCATTAGAGATAATAAATTGTTATTATTTTTTCAGGAACTTTGTTTTGGGTAGTTATACAACAAAAGGTCACTAACACAACTTGATTTCCACAAATACTTCAAAACACTTGATAAGATACAACAGCTTCTGCTTCTTCTCCTATTAGCATGTGTGATATCTTTAACAGGATTTATAAGGCAGAGCTGACAGACCTCAGTAGAGAAGATACCTAAGATAGAAATTATAATTTCCAAAGAATGCTTGCAATTGGATTTTCTGAATTGGGCAGGAATAGGTCAGAGAAAAACAAGCTAATGAGAAACTTTGTCTTGGAAAATACCAAGCTGATAATACATCCTCAAGCCTGCCTTCCCATGGCAACTTTTTGTTCGAGCATAAGCATGAAATATTTAGAATTGCTAGAACTCCACTAGGAAGGCTTTCATCCCTGCAAAAGAGTTTGTAGCCAGAAGCTGCCTGCTGGCACTGCATGCAGGAACGCACCGTTTGTTCAATGCCAGAGTTTACTCTTTGAATGACTGACATACTCTATCCTATCTCCAAAGGCTCCTTTGCCTTTATGACTGACACCTCCCAGGAAATAGGGGTTGTAATTGCCTCTTATTTAGAAACTGGAGGCTGTTGGAGGGTTTTTGCTTTGGAGTGCCACAGACCTTTCACTCGGCAAGCATCACAGACTCCGTGGGAAGAACATTTCAACTCAGTGGGAGAGATAAAGACAACGGAAATTAAAAAAAATTTGTGGGGTTGATACGTTTCTGTATAGTCTCCCAGTGTTTCATTTCATTTTGCCCAGTTACAGGGACTTGTTTTAAATCTGTCACAACACATTTTATGACATGTTTATTTTAAAAATCACTGGTATGTCCTTATCCCACCCACATGCCCCTCAGAGAATATCAAAAATGGAAAATCAGCAATGTCACATTCTTCCCAAGCGCAAGCTCTGCTGCTGACAAGAAAACCATGTACTCTTCGTTTCCAGGGAAGTGGAGGTAGAGTCATGTGGAGCATGTGACATAGTTTGAAATGGTCTGAGTTAAAAGAGTTTGTCAATGTAGCTGGTTTTTCAGGTGAATGAAAAGTGTCACTAAGAGGCAGGAAAATTGAAGATTCTGTTTAATGAAAGAACATATTTTCACAGAGTGAAACATTATATATGTAAAATGGTTTGACCTAGTCATGACAGAATGGAAAATATTACAAATCAATGATTCTCAAACTTTCTACAAGAACTTTTTTTGTAGACCAGTGCCATATTATCAGAAGGTAAGTATGTGGTATACATTAGGCACTCTGAAATATTGAAGATAGGTTGTAGATACCTATTGCTACTTCTGAGGAATCTTAAGATCATGAAAAATACAGGTAAATAGCAATCAGTCTAGAAGAGTCCAGGGACATGTTCCTCCCCATACATAGAAAAACTTCAAAGTTCCAACAAGCTAAGAGGCTCCTTTGATGAATCCTCTCAAGATTCCTGAAAATATGAAAACACCAGTTTCTTGAGCAACTCAGTCAACACGCTAAAATCCTTGCAGAAACAGAGACAGAACATTTGCATTTAAGAATACCCTAGCAATATAGTTGCTAGAAACATACTCTATATCCAGACAGCCTGTATTTAGTAAATGTATGCCTTTGCATAAGTTATATAATCTTAATTTCTCTGAAAAATGGGTATCACAATAATTACCTGCATCTGGTCATTTAGGGAAACTTTAAAATGACATACAGAACACAGGTAAAGAACCTGTAACAGTGGGTATAGTAAGAAGTGAATAACTGCTAAGCATCAATAAGCAGTAGTTTTATAAATTCCCATCCCGCATTCCACAAAGGAACTAATTTTTATTGAACTCCTGTTTGGTAAAATTGTATAACTCAGAAAAGCATTGTTTTAGGTCACACAGAAGTGAAACTGAGACTTAAACTTAGGCAGTTGGCTATAGAAATTACATCTATAAAGTGTAATATTTACACACGGGATTTCATTTTGCTTAAACCTACATTGAATAATACTCTGAAGTATTCCTTTTACAATGAGGAAACTGAGGCCCAAAGGAATATGGAACTTGCTTAGGGCCACAGAGCAACGTTAAGGATGAAATAAGTCTTTCAACACAAGTTTTTTCACCCTATCCTCTTTTCACAGTCTCCTTTTCTAAGCCAGATTTAGTTTGTGCTGAATTGTCATCCTCACTTCTTTAGTCATACTGTATTTTTTCCTCACCACCCTACCATCAAGAAATCTCAGCCACTATGAATGTCACCTTGTCTAAGGGCTTTCTCTTTGAAAAGTTGCTCTTTCTGTTATTAATCTCTCCCTTTTTACATTTTCTATTATATCCACTGTCCATAGCCCTGTTATTCAAAGTGTGTTCCACAGACCACACTTTGAATAACTGTGAGCTAGTTAGAAAAAGTAGAATGTCAGGCTCCACCTTGTACCTAATGACTAGAGTCCACATTTTAACTAGGCTTCCAGATAACACAGGCATTTTTATGTTTGAGGGGGGCTTCTTAACAGCAGCATAATTGGCATTTCATGACAGGTTCTTTGTATTAGGAAGGCCATCTTGTGCATTGTAAGATGTTGGCAGCATTCCTGGTCTTGACTCAGTAGATGCCAGAGGAATACCCTCTCACACACGGTCTCTCCCTCTACTCCACCCCCACCTCTCCCCATAATGACAACAAAATGTCTCCAGACATTACTAAATATCACCTGCAAGGGGTGCAAATCAACCTCAGTTGAGAATCACTGGTCTATATGAAACAATTCTGTCCTCAAGCATATGCTGTTTATATTCTTTATTGTAGTTTTAAAGTAGCAATTTTACGTCTTCAGTACTTTATTATAAATGCTTATCTCTTTCTCTCCCCTTGAAACAACAATAAGCTGCATATCTAAAACTCAACAACTACAAAAAACACCCCAACTTCACACCAGCATGTCTGAGTGTGGGATCTGCGCATAAAAGCTACCACAGGTCAAAACTCCAGGTGTTAGTTAGGCTGTGGACTAGGAGAAGTAAAGTGGCTGCCTCTCACAACCACCAGGCTCACTGTAGGAGAAAGAGGAGGGGAGAAAGTGCAGCAAATTCCCTGAACAGCCCTGGCTGGGAGTGCTGTGAGCTCCACATGGCCTACGACAGAGCCCAATCATCAGAAAAGCAGGATGACAGAAAAATAACAGTTGATTTTTACCAGCTGGTGGTTACAAAAATGAGGCTGAACTGCAGCATCCAATCCCCAACCAAAAGTGCCTGTACTCCCATATTCTATGAGACTGAAACCATGGAGTATCAGGAAATCTGAGCAAACACTACTGAAACTGTCACTAACACTGACAGGGACTGAGATTGAGGGTGGTGAGCACAATTAAACACCTATAAAAATAAAGGTATTATTAAGGCTTTATATAAAAAGGAGGGATACAAGAGGCTTAGACACCACATACTGGAAACCAAAAGAAAAGCACCTTCTTTGCAACAAGCTAAAGAGAGAGACCTTTATATAATAAATCTTCTTTCTGGGAAGCAAAATACACTTCCATTAATGCCCAAGCAGGGAAATAGTTCATTAAACACTATGAACAACAAAGGTGACAAGGCATCTTAGAAAGATAGAGAAAAATCTTCATAAAAGCAGCTTACAGACATAAAAAATATGCAACTTAAATGACAGAGAATTCAGGATGGTACTTGTAAAAACACTTAGTGAGGTCCAAAATGAGTCATATCAACAATTGCAGGAATTGGGGAAAAAACTAGGTGATGAGCAGAATGAATTTTATGAGTTTTAGCAAGAGATTAAAACCATCAAAAAGAACAGAGAGTAGATCTTCTGAAGATAAAAAACACAGTACAGAAATTGAAAAATGAAATAGCAAAACTGGGGAAATAGAGTCAACCAAATGGAATAAAAGGATCAATGATATTGAGGATAGAAATCTAGAAATAAATCAAAAGAAAGAAGAGAAAAACTTAAGAATGAAAAATAATAAAAGAGAAGTTCAAGAACTAGCTGATACCATCAGGAGAGGAAACATAAGAATAATGGGAATTATTGAAACAAGGGAAAGGAGAAGGGACTAGAAAACAATTTTCAGAAAAATAGTTAATGAGAATTTCCCAAATCTAGGAATGAGCTGGAGCTTGGAATTCAAGAAGTCAACAGAATACCCAATATTACCCAAAAAGGCCTTCACCAAAAACACATTATATTAAAGTTATCAAAAATCAATGACAAAGACTTCTCAGGGTAATGAGGGAGAAAAAAATGGTAACTTATAAAGGAAAACACATTAGATTAATGTCAGACTTCTCAGCACAAACTTTACAAGCCAGAAAGAAGTGTAATTAAATATTTCAAACTATTAAATAAAAGGAACTACCAGACTAAGATAATGTAACCAGTGAAGTTCTTCATTAGATATAAAGGAGAAATAAAGACCTTTACAGACATACAAAAATTGAGGGAATTCTCCACTATGAAGCCTACACTACAGGAAATACTGAAAGTGGTCAACTTTTCTTAAAAAAAAAAAAATGGCAAAATAAAATACGTAATAGGAGTAAGGTGACTATCAGGCAAATAGAAGTAGAGGAGTGCAAACTCTTACTAAGAACGGGGCATCATTATAAGATTTAAAATAAGAAGAGATTTGCTATAGCAAGATAGTAATGAACGTCAGCATACATAGGGACAAATTGAGAAAAACAATGACTGAAAAGGGGAAGATTCAAAGATCCAAATTCTCAAGTGGGAATGGTGATAAGGCACACATGGAAGAAATGGACGACTGTATATACATAACTAACTAACATATTTATATACATAACTGTATATACACTAACTACACTAACATATTTATATATAACTGGCATACATAATAACTACATATTTACACACGGCAACACATGCAAAGATTCAGAACTGGAAAGTATATAACATAAAACAAGAAGGACCAGAGGGGAGCACACAAAAGTCAACCAAAATAAAAGAAAACAGAAAACACAAGGACAGGAAGCAATGGAAACATCAAGCACCAGAAAGCAAAAGATAAAATGGCTATAAGAATACCTCATATTTCAATAATCACCCTAAATGTAAATAGACTGAACTCTCCAATAAAAAGGCAAAGAGTTGCAGAATGAATCAAAAAACAAAACCCACCATACGCGCTGCCTCCAGGAGACACATCTTAGTTCCAAAGACTATTATAGACTCAAAGTGCAAGGGTGGAAAATGATATTTCAAGCAAATGGCATTCAGAAAAAAGTGGGAGTAGCGGTGCTAATCTCAGACGAAATAGACTTCAAAATAAAATGGTAAAGAAAGATAGTAAGGGACACTTCATAATGCTAAAGGGTATCATGCACCAAGAAGACATAAACTTATTAATATCCATGCTTTAAATCAGGGAACCCCAAAGTATGTAAAGCATTACTAACAGAACTAAAGGGAGAAACAGACCAAAACACTATCATAGTAGGGGACCTAAATACCTTAACTATCGTATATAGACGGATTCATCCAAATAGAAATTAATAAGAAAATCACATCCTTAAATGACACATTAGACCAACTGGACATAATTGACATTTGTAGAGCCTTCCATCTCAAAACAGCTGCTTATACATTCTCAAGAATCAACCACATACTGGAACACACAGATAGCCTCAACAAATATAAGAGGACTGAAATCATACCAACCATATTCTCTGGTCATAATGCTATGAAACTAGGATCAAATGCAAAAAAAGGAAGAAGAACCACAAATGTATAGATATTAAACAACATGCTACTGAAGAATAACTGCTTCAGGGAAGAAATAAAAGAGAGATCAAGAATTACATAGAAATGAATGATAACGATAGTACCACATACCAAAACTTTGGTACATAGCAAAAGCGGTCATTAGAGGAAAGTTCGTATCATTTACAGTTCTATCTCCAAAAACGAGAACAAGCCCAAATAAACAACCCAATGTTTTATCTTAAAAACTAAGAAAGGAGGAACAAATGAAGCCTAAAGTCAGCAGAGGAAAGAAGTAATCAAAATTATAGCAGAAATAAATGAAATTGAAGATAAAAAAATAGAAAAAATAAATGCAATAATGAGCTGGTTCTTTGAGAAGGTTAATAAAATTGACAACCCCTGCGCTAGACTCACTAAAGAAAAAAAGAGAAAGGACACAAAATAAACAAAAATCAGGGATGAAAGAGGGGAAATTACAACTAGCATTGCAGAAATCAAAGGATCATGCAAGAATACATGAAAAAGTATATAATGCCAAATTTAATATGTAGAAGAAATGGACCAGTGCTTAGAAAAATACAATCTTCCTAGACTGAATCAAGAAGAACTGAAAAATCTAAATAGACCAATCAGCAGTATGGAAATTGACACTACCATCAAAAACCTACCAAGAAGTAAAAGTCCAGGACCAGATGGCTTCACCAGCGAATTCTACCAAGCATTCAAAGAAGATTTAATACCTATCTTCCTCAAAATCTTCCAAAAACTCAAGAGGAGGCAATACTTCAACTCATTTTATGAAGCCACTATTACCCTGATACCAAAGCCTGGTAAATGTAACACAAAAAAGAAAACTACAGACCAATATCTCTCATGAACACAGATGCAAAAATCCTAAATAAGATAATAGCGAACATATTACAGTAACATATTAAAAAGATTATATACCACAATCAAGTGGACTTCACCTCAAAGGCACAGGGATGGTTCATGTGATACACCACATAAACAAATTAAAAACATAAAAATATGATCATATCACTAGATGCAGAAAAAAGCCTTCGACAAGACACAGCATTTACTTATGATCAAAACACTTGACAAAATCGGTATAGAAGGAAAGCACCTTCACATAATAAAGGCCATCTATGACAAATCCTCAGCCAGCATTATACTTCATGGTGAAAAACTAGAAAATCTTCCCTCTAAGATCAGGAACAAGGCAGGCTGTCCACTATTACCACTGTTATTCGATATAACATTGGAGGGTCCTAGCAAGTGCAATCAGGCAAGAAAATATAAAAGGCATCCGAATAGCAAATGAAGAAGTCAAACTGTCCTATTTGTAGATGACATGATTCTCTATATAGAAAACCCTAAAGACTCCCAAGAGCACTACTCAAAATATTAAGCAAATATCCAGTAAAGTTTCTGGATACAAAATCAATGTTCAAAATCCATAGCATTCCTATACTCTAATAACTCTAAAAAGTGTCAGAAAAAGAAGTGGAAAACATAATTCCTTTTGCAATTGCAACAAAAAGAATAAAATACCTAAGAATAAATATAACAAAATATGTGAAGAACCTATATAATGAAAACTATAAGCCCCCATTAAAAGAAATCCAAGCCCATTAAAGAATTCAAAGAAGATACAAAGAAATGGACAGATATTCTGTGTTCTTGGATTGAAGAATCAACATAGTTAAAATGACCATATTGCCTAAAGCAATATACAGATTTAATGCAATTCCCATCAAAATCCCATTAGCATTTTTTTAAAGAAATGGAACAAAAAATTCATCGGATTTGTATGGAAGCTCAAAAGACCCTGAATTTCCAAAGCCATCCTGAGAAAAAGAATGAGGCTGGGGCATTACTCTGCTGGACTTCAAATTATATTACAAAGCGACAGTAATCAAAAAGTCGTGGTATTGGCAGAAAAACAAGATACACAGACCTGTGGAACAGAATTAAGAGTCCAAAAGTAAACCCATATTTACATGGGCAAATAATTTTTGACAAAAACACCTGAAAATATATAGCAGAAAAAGAAAAACCTCTTCAAGAAATGGTGCTGGGAAAACTGGAAGGCCCCTGCAAAAGAATGAAACTAGACTGTTATCTATCACCACACAACAAAACTAACTCAAAATGCATCAAGGATCTGAATATAAGACCTGAAACAATAAAATGCATAGAAGAAAACATAGGAGCTATACTCAAGGACCTTGGACTTAAAGAGGATTTTATGAATTTGATCTCCAGTGCACGGGAAATGAAAGCTAAAATAAGTGAAACATCAAACTAAAAAGCATCTCCTCAGCAAAATAAATCATCAACAAGATGAAGAGACAACCATCCAAATGGGAAAATATATTTAAGCAACTCCTCCGAAAAGGGCCTAATATCCAAAATATACAAAGAACTCATACGACTCAATTACAAAAACAAACAAACAAAAATCCAATCAAAAAAGGGCAGAGGACCTGATCAGATACTTCTCCCTAGAAGACATACGAATCCAACAAAATATTTGAAAAGATGCTTCAAATATAGCTAGCCCATTAGGGAAATGCAAACCAAAACCACAATGAGAAACCATTTCACACCTGTTATAATGGGTATAATCAACAGGACAAGTAATAACAAATGTTGGAAAGGATACGGAGGAAAAGGAATCCTCATTCACTGTTGGTAGGACTGCAATTTGGTACAGCCACTATGGAAAACAGCATGGAGTTCATCAAGAAACTAAGAATTGATCTACTATATGATGCAGCAGTCCCTCTACTGGGTATTTACCCTAAAGACTTGAAAAAACTCATATCAAAAAGACATTGCACAGCAATGTTCATAGCAGCATTATTCACAGTGGCCAGGACATAGAAACAATCAAGTGTCCTACAATGGATGATTGGCTAAAGAAACTGTGGTACATATATACAATGGAAATTTACTCAGCCATAAGAAGAGATGAAATACTGCCATTTGCGACAACCTGGATGGACCTCAAGATAATCTTACTAAGTGAAATAAGCCAGACAGAAAAAGTTGAAAATCACATGATATCACTTATATGTGGGATATAAACCTAAAACCAACAAATGAACAGGACAAACAGAGACTCATGAACATGGACTATAGGTAGTGGTTACCAGGGGTAGGGGGCAAAGGGATGTAGACAGGGTAAAACGGGGTCAAATATGTAGTGACAGAAAGAAATCTAACTATGGGAGGTGAACACACAATAAATATATATATGCATTACTGTAAAGTGTGCAGCTAAAACTTATTGCATTTCGTTAACCAATGTCACCCTAAAAAGTTGCTTTTTAATTAAAGAAAAAGAATACGACAATTAAAAAAATAAAAGAACCCATGCTCATGAAGAAAGAGGTAGTACATTAGACGTCTGTTTCTCCATCAACCATGAAAATAACTAGCATGTGAATTGATCAATAAATACTTAATCAAATTGAAAAAGATCTTTTATCTCCTTCTGCTTAAATAATACTTCTCTTACCATTGCTACTTCAATTTTATAGGCCAATAGTTATGAAAGAAAGCCATTTAAGAACTTTCTTTGAGATCAAGATAGTTGATTACTTCCTTGCCATTAGAAATGAAACAGCCAGCAAGGGCATGAGAAACTTCTTAAGCACACGAAAGAAATCTTGTCTGGGGTTTCCCAAGCCATGATTTTCATAACCTTTTCTTTTTCAGGGAAAAGATCGAAGGGAGATAAATTTCTGAATTAATTTTCCTGTGAATATTTCAGGTGTGACAATAAAAATATTCTGTAATTCATCCTGAGAATTGTCTTACTGTGTTTATTTGTCTGTCATAACCAAAATTTTCTGTTTTAGAATATCCACATGGTTAACATCAAAAGAAGAATAGCAAGGAAATCATGACATAAAAATCATTTCATAGTTATAACCTGTGACTTAATCTACTAACAATAGAATTTTACAAATACTTTCTTACATTTTGCTTACTATAGCTCTCTGACAAGAAAAATTTACTTAAATAATAGGGATAAACATAAAAAAGTTTTCAAATAATATTTCTTTGTTAGTTAATATTGTTCATTGCATAACTGTTGTTCTTATATTATTTTAAGATATTTCTTTGGAGGAGAGAGGTTTTAGGAGAGGTACGATGATAAGCTACTTTAGTTCCACCAATGTAATATTGGTACAAGATGATGAGGCAGCTGACAAACATTGATTCTATTTAAAAGAATGGCTTCAGCCATTTTCCCCACTGCATTTTATCCACAGAAGTGTTCTGTCACAGCGCAAGGTTCCCCTACCTTAGCAGGTAACTGATCAGAGTGATCTGTGAAAAACTGACTTTAAACCAAGCTCAGTAGGGCTGTATCAGGGAAGTTTCTTGGGAGATGTAAGGTTAAACTGATGGATCACTTGAACTACAGCATGATGGTGTTCAATATTATTATTAACATCCCAAGGACAGTGAAGGAGGCTAGACAGTGAGAAGGCAAAGTGTGCCAATAGTTAAAGAACAGGTCCAACCAAGAAGTGCGGGGCCTCAGAAAGAATGCAAATCTGGGTAATTCAGCAAAAAATTCCAATAAAAAAAGTAGGCACAAATAACTCTCAATAGGAGTAGTTTATACCAGCAAGCCATAATATTTGTCCATAATCCGGTTATAAGTTAATGCGGATGTTTCACAGGTGTCTGGTTAAATTTTTTTTAAAATATTAAGCTAAAGAATCCTATACATAGAGTTTTTCATAGAGGCAAGTCTGTTCAACCCTTTATTATGTTATGATTATATCTTTTTTTACTTTTTTGGTTGGTTATATCAGTGAAGATAAATAATACTCTAATATTCTCTCCTCTCTGGTATAATTAACTTGAAATTTTTGTGTCTTAAAATTACAAAGTTTATTCTGCATGCTCGTTGCAGTTCTTTAGTCATTCAGAAAAAAAGAAAAAAAAAAGGTTGATGACTGCATGCCAGTCCTCAAATGTCTTTTTTAAAATTTTACAAATGCATTGACATCTCAGAGTGTGGAAAGCATACTTCTTAAAAAATGTTATACATGTCAAGATTTTTAAGCCACGAGTTTAATTATGTTCTTAAATTCGAATGGACTCTATAATACCCAATACCCTCCAGTTTTTCCTGACTTTTTGTTTTCATAGACTAGTTCTTGAACTTTCCCTAAAGACAATAAGAACTATAGAGGTCAGGGGACAGGAAAGGCTGAAAATTGTGACAAGGAGCATTGCTGTGAACATTTTTCTTTCCCAAGTCTCTATTATTAGTGTATGTTAATGAAACTTTACTGGATCAGGAAATAAGCATCCTGGTGGAGAATTCAAGATGATGGGAACTCATTAAGTAACAAGAGGTCTGAAGAGCAAATAACAAGGCAAGAATAATGAGAAAGCAGTAGGAAGAAAAAGAACATATGAGAACGGTACTTCTTAAATCAATAGATTCTCAGCTTAAGTACTTACTCTTTTCAGCTTTAACTGACTCAGCCAGAACAGATGCAGGTTAAATGAAAAAGTTTTCCACAATGTGCTTAGTTTCCTTTCACGGAACTGGAAGCCGAAGTTAAAGCCTGTTGCAGTCAGGATGTCTAGCTCGAAGTTCTAGTACCCAAAGTTTAAGAGTGATTTCTTGAGCATTAGCAGCCCCCGTTTCTTTCCTTCTCCTGTTCTTTAATAAAAAATAAAAAATAAAATGTTGCTATGCTATTATATATATTTTTTTGTGTTACTATTGGGGGCTGAATTTTTGTATGTTCATGACAAGACACTAACATTTTTGGAGCTCCAAATACTAACCAAGCAGTGCTTGAGGGAACTTTGAAAGGTATTATCCTCATTTTAAAGATAGGAAATTAAAATCTTTAAATGTTATTTAAATTGATCTAGGCAAATAACACAGCATAGATTTAATTGAATGAGGAAATTCATGAAAGTGTTGCATTGGATCACTTAGATAAAAAGTTCCTGGTAACCCCTCATGCTGTATGGAGCACTGGAAGCTAATGTGCCCACTTGAGGCACCAGTATTTTTCACTACAGTATTCCATGCTCTCTCAGTCACTCTCGCTCTCTTTCTCATTTGGAGATCCACTCAATCCAAATAATAAACTATTATAACAGAGAGAAGTTCCTCTTAACTCAAATATTTATAAGAATGTCAAAAAGAATGAGAATGCATAAAATACTACTTTGGAGAGAACATAGTATGCATGGTTACCATTGTTAGTATTAGGAAGGTAATCTATTACAAATTACAAATTAAATATAATATAGTTTTGCATTAACTTCTGTATTAGTTAGGAACTCTTTCAGCTGCTATAATAAAGAGACCAAAAAATGATACTAGCTTAAATAAAAACAAGTTTATTTCTCCCTCACTTAAAATATAGGTGGATAGACTTCTATCTCGTTGCATTGCCGTCCTAAACATCTCCATCTCATGATGCAACATGGCTGCTCCAACTTCCATTATCACATATTCATTCTAGTCTGGAAGGGGAAGTCAAGCCCCTTTCTTTTTAAGCACAAAAGGAAACTTGCATGTAACACTTCTAGTAACAACGCATTGGCCAAACTTTAGTTACATGATCATGTAATGCCTTCCAAGAAGTCCAGGAAATGCAGTTATTAATCAGGTGACCGTATGCACAACTATTAATCTATTATTAAGAAAAACTGGAATATTATGTTGCAACAGTCAATTCTGCCTCACTGAAAAAAATAATGGTGAAATCCTCAGTCGGTATTGTTAAGAAAATTGTTTCTGGTTTGATCCAATTGGTATTCTGCTGTGCCATTGTTTTAAGAGTTAGGCATTAAATGTCACTTTTTAATATTTCTCCATTTGCTGGTCACATAAAATACTCTTCTTTTGTCATCTTAAGATTGTCTTTAAATTGTTATCAGTGCTATCATGGAAGGTTATAGGGGGATGTCCTCTCTTTACTTCCATAGCACTGCTGTGCTTTCTCTGCATTCTGTACTCTGAGAATTTCTGTTGCCCTTCAGGAAGAGGACATATTAGTAGCTTTCAAATAAGTGAATATACATATTGGATCTGACATAAGAGGACTTACATTTTTGTATAAAAATCACAAGGGTTGTAATACCCTCTGGTACTACTATCAACCAGTCTTTCTGAATGTAATTGTCAACACACTTCCACTATCTGGTGTGTAATAAAGCACTATTTTTAAATTATTGTACATACTATAGAAATGTAGGATGCAGATTAATTTACTGTATGTTTCTTACTGCATAATGTTAGAGAAAGAGCCCAAGACTAGAATAAGAGGATCAGAAGTCTAATTGACTCTACCCCTAAAAGTCTGTGTGACCTATAAAAAATCACTTAACTTCTCTACAAACCAGTTTCCTCTTTCATCAGACACAAAAAAAATATCACATGTTCTACCTTCATTGTAGAGCTTTTAAGAAACCTAAGAACATTTTGCAGAATCACTCACCAATTAATAATTTGACAGAGTAATTATTGCCAAGATGGAAAACACCATCTGGCCATTGCTGTGACTAGCAACAAAAATAGTAGGGTATGAACACTTCATAGTCACTCATGCCAACAGGTCAGAAAATAGGTGAGATTAGAATATGGTAAGAAGACATGCAGAAAATATGCATTCTGTGTTTTTAAATAGATTTTATTTTTAGAGAAATTTTAGGTTCACAGTAAAGTTGAGTGTAAACTACAGTAAGTTAGCATGCACCACCTGTCTGTTCTCCCAACCTCACCCCAAGATGCAACCTCCCCCACTATCAGCATCCCACACCAGAGTGGTATTTGTTATAATCAATGAACCTACACTGACACATCATTATTACCATAGTCCATAGTTTACATTAGAGTTCATTCTTGGTGTTGTACATTCTGTATATTAGACAAATGTATAATTACATGTGTTCACCATGATAGTATCATTCAGAATAGTTTTACCACCCTAAAAGTTATCTGTGCTCAGCCTATTACTCACTCCCTCCCCCATTACCTCTGGCAACCACTGATCTTTTTACTGTCTCCATAATTTTGTCTTTTCAAGAATGTCTTAATAGTTGGAATTGTGTAGCCTTTTCAGACAGACTTTTTTTCACTAAGCAACATGCACATAAATTTCCTCCAAATCTCATTGTGACTTGATGGCTCATTTCTTGTAAACACTAAATGGTATTCCATTGAATGGATGTAACACAATTTTCCAGTTTATTTACCCACTGAAGGACATCTTGGTTGATTGCAAGTTTTAGCAACTATGAATAAAACTGCTATAAGCATCTGTGTGCAGGTTCTAGTGTGAACCTAAGTTTTCAACTGATCTGAGTAAAGACCAAGGACTGTGAATCCTGGATCATATAGTAAGCATATGTTAGTTTTGTAAGAACTAACAATCTGTCTTCCAAAGTGGCTGTACTGTTTTGTATTCCCACCAGCAATGAAAGAGAGTTCTTGTTCCATATGTTCACCAGCATTTGATGTTGTCAGGGTTTTGAATTTTTTTCACCATTCTAATAGGTGTGTAGTGGTATCTCATTGTTGTTTTAATTTGCAATTTTCTGAGGCATATGAAGTTGAGCAGCTTTTCATATGCTTATTTATTATCTGATATCTTTTTTGTTGAGGTGATGTTCAGATCTTTTGCTTATTTTGTATTTCAATTGTTTGTTTTCTTATTGTTGAGTTTTAAGAGTTATTTATATATTTCAGATAACAGTTCTTTTATCATATATTGACTTTTGAATATTTTCTCCCAGTCTATAACTTGTCTTCTCATTTCCTTGACACCCTCTTTCAGAGAGTAGTTTTACTTATAATAAAGCTCAACTTATTATTTTTTTATGATCATGCCTTTGGTGGTCTACCTAAAAAGTCATCAATAAGCCCAAAGTCATCTAGATTTTCTCCAATGTTATCTTCTAGGTATTTTAGAATTTTTCATTTTACATGTAGGCCTATGATCCATTTCGAGTTAATTTTTGAGGGTGTAAACTTTATGTCTACATTCTTTTTTTTTTTTTTTTTTTTTTGCATGTGAATGTACCTCAGGAGTGAAAGGAAGAGATGAATAGGGCAAGATATGAATTGAATGCAGCATGGAGCTTCCATGCCTTCTTCAGGGTGCACCACCGTCTCAGAACCTCAGTGTGTTCACCAACCCAGAAACTCCCTTCGACATTTTTAAACTCTTTTTAAACTTTCCATCTTTTCTTCCCAACCCCAACAGAATGTAGGCTCAAGAGGGCAAGGACTTTTTCCTGTTTTGTTTACTGTATCTCATGTGCCTGTCACATATTTTAAAAATCAACAAATACTAGTTTGGTTAATTTTTAAAACTATTAAAACAGCAATAGAAGATCAGGTCAGGTTCAGAACAGCAATGCAAAATAGATTTGTTTCTTAGACCATGACGAGGGTCAGTTATTGCTTGAGGAAAGAAGAGGATCTGCAGGGAAAAAATTAAAATATTAATATGAACTATAAAATAAAGATAAAGTAAAGAAGGCATAAAAAGAAGAAAAGAGGAAAACTTAGTATAAACCATAAAATATATACATATTATGTATTTTATTAGTCTCACTAAACTATGAAATAAATATTCTTATTTTATTCATTAGACTACTTTGGTTAAAGATGTTAGGTAACCTGTCCGGTGCCTGGTGACATTAAGTAGATGAAGGGAAAAGAAAAGAACTTTGACAAACAGCATAGGGGGCAAACAAGCAATCAAGAAAAAACTACAACAAAAGTAAAGAAATAGGAGTAGGATAGGTGGAAAAAAATTGTAGATGAGAAAAAAAACGGGAATTTTAACCTCAGTATGCATGAGTTAAACATCTCTGTAATAAAAGCACAAACAACAGTAACTTCAGGAGATGGTAGACTAAGGTAATTCCTTAGAAATTAAAGGTTAGCATTTTAGAAAAAGGAAAGGGAAAAAATGATATATTACTATGTATTCTTGGAGACACTTAGAGATGGAATGTAAATAGGTGACATGTAGACTGTTGCATGAAAATGCCTATAAAATGTGCTTATACAAATAGGAGCATTCATTTTCTACCAGATAAAGACTTTGTGTATCAGGTTAGTGTGGCAGTGACTCACTCCAGCAGTAGGTGTCACCCCTGGGTCCTGAGGTCTTTGTGGTTTTGTTTCTGACAGTAACTCACTGTAGACAGGGCAAACTTTGGAGTAACACAGACCTGGTGTTAATCCTGATCCATCATTTGTTTAACTTGCATGCTTTTGGGCAAATGCCAGAATCTCACACAGAAGCTGTTCCCCCACCTGTAAAGCACCTTTCTCTCTAGGTTCTTCCATAACTAAATGAAATGGTGTATGCCAAGTTTTGTCATGTTCTCAATAAATGATAGCTATTACTATTAACAGTCTTAAGTGGGAACTATGAAGACTTAATTTTTTAAATGAAGAAACTGAAGGGAGAGAGAGCTGTGTTTGCGGTGCATTGATTTGTGAAATTAAAGGATCCTGAAGACATAGACGTAAAAGTCATGTAAACCTAGTTATTCAAAAGTACCCAAATGCCCTCCAAAACAGTGAATTGTTTCTAGGTATGCCTGAATGTTCCTTGAAAGTGAAAGTGATAACTTGGTTTAAATGGGAACCTGGACCAATCCCCAGCCTTGGCACCCCCACACAGAAGCCTTTTCTTCTAACACCAGCCTACGCACATTGATTGCAAATGAAAACTTCTATTAGAAAATTCCAGCTTCTCCCTGAAGCTCTGCTTAACTGAATTAGGAGTTGCAAATAAATTTTTCTAACTAACTCTATAATCTAGCAGTTCACTGACATTTACAGTCTGAACTTTCTCATTTCCTCTCAGTCTTCAGGGGAGTAGAGATGTGCAGAAACATGCTGTTTGGTTTGAAATTTTGACAGTGAGGTGATATATATCAAATTTTGATCTCTCTCCCGTCCTTAGATTTTTTTTATACTTAGTTTACTTACAGCCCTTTGGGAGCTCAGTGAATAGATGAACTAAATTCTCTCCTACTTGCCACCCATTTTAAGAAGTCCCTTGTGCTGAGGTGCTTAGGACGGAACATTAATCTTGCAGATTACCAGGGGTTTATCTGGGGAACTAAAATCTTAAATACATTGAAGGGGAATATGGTTGTAGAAACTTCTGCTCACTTTGGAAGGCAAAGTTTTCTTGTAAATATTGCTTTTTAAAAGAAGTCAACTTTTTTTTTTTTACCACCACCATCTCATAATGTGTTTCTGAGTAGTACATGATCTTCACAATTTTTTTGGATTTTGAATTTCATCTTATTAAAGCACTACACACACAACTTTCAGATTAATCTTCTTAACATGTAACTATTGTTATATATCTGCTCTCTGCCCAAGTAAATTCCTCCAAGTGGCCTATAAGATCTTCCAAAGTTCAGTCTCAATTTATCTTTATGAGTTCAACTCCCACTAAAACTCTACACAAGTCCTAAATCATTAAGGTGAAAGAGGTGGAAATGGTAGGGACACAGGGTACAAGCAGAGAATACCACTTCTTTCCCACCAGTTTGCCATAAATGAGGTAACAATTCTTTTGTGAAATCTCAGGCAAGTCTCATAGCTCACTGGTCATTTGCGAATAAAAGAACAGTCCTCTAGTTTCCTTCAATCCTAAGAACACTTTAGATTCTGGGAACATGGTAGAGTGAGAGATGTCTTCAGATCTCTCCCCTAGAAATAACAATAAGCTGAACATCTAAAACTCAACAATAAAAAACACCCAAACTGTACACCAGCATGTCTGAGTATGAGATCTGTGCATAAGAGCTACCACAGGTCAGAACCCCAGGTGTCGGGCAATGAACTGGGAGAAATAAAGAAGTTGCCACTCGCAGCCACCAGAGCTCCTTGCAGGGGGAAGGGGAGAGGAGAAGGAGCAGCAACTTCCCTGAACAGCCCTTCCTGGGAAAGCTGTGAGCTCCCCATGGCCAGCCGGCAACAGGGCCCAGACATCAGGGCAGAAAGCAGAGAAGCAGGATGGCAGAAAGGCAACAGTGGATTTTTACCAGCCGTGGTTGCGAAACCGAGGCTGAGCCCTAGCCCCCAACCCAGCGGGCTCCTCTCCCTATACCCTCCGAGACCAACATAGCAGAACCCCAGGGGAATTTCATCAAACACTGCCTAAACTGAAGCTATCTCTCACAGCCTCCAGAGCTCCCTGCAGAAGAGAGAGGGGAGAAGGTATGGCAACTTCCCTGAACAGCCCTGTCTAGAAGTGCTGTGAGTTCTATGCAGCGACAGCAGGGCCAAGTCATCAGGGCAGAAAGCAGAGAACTGTGATGGGACTGCAGAGAGAAACAACAGGTGATTTTTATGGGATCCTGTTGCAAAACTGAGACTAAGCCACAGCCCCAACTCCCAACCCAGAGGGCCCTCCCCCCATTATACTCTGAGACTGTTCACAGCGGAAGCCCCAGAGGGGAATCTGAGCAAACGCTGCCAAGACTTTCGCTACAACTGAACAGAGACTGAAACTGAGGATAGCAAGCACAATTAAATATCTATGAGAAGTATTAAAAAAAGCATTATTAGGCTTTATATAAAACAGAGATGTAAGAGGCTTAGACACCACATACTGGAAACCAAAAGAAAAGCACTTTCTTTGAAGCAGGCTAAAGAGAGACATTTATATAATAAATCTTCTTTCTGGAAAAACAACAGAAAACACTTCCATTAATGCCCAGGCAGAGAAATAGTCCATTAACACCATGAACAACCAAGGTACAAAGCATCTCAGAACGAAAGAGAAAAATCTCCAGAAAATAAAGCATATAGACATAGAAATATGCAACTTAAACAACAGAGAATTCAGGATGATACTTCTGAAAACTCTCAGTGAGTTCCAAAATGAGTCATATCAACAATTTCATAAATTGAGGAAAACAACTAGATGAGCAAAGCAAGAGATTGGAAACTCTTAAAAAGAACAGATTTTCTGGAGATAAAAAAGAAAAAAAAACACGCTGCAAGAGTTAAAAAATGAAATAGCAAACTTGGGAAATAGAGTTTATCAAATGAAGGAAAAGATCAGTAATATCTAAAACAGGAAATCTAGAAACAAATCAGAAGGAAGAAGAGAGAAGCCGAAAGAATGAAAAATAATGAAAGAGAAGTTTAAGAACTAGCTGATACCATCAGGAGAGGAAAACATGAATAAAGGGCATTATCGAAGGCGAGGGAAAAGGAGCAGGGACTAGAAAGCATTTTCAGACAAATAGTCAAAAGAGAATTTCCCAAATCTAAGAAATTAGGCTGGAGCTGGAATTCAAGAAAGTGAACAGAACTCTTTAATTATCTCAACCTTAAAAGCGCCTTCACCAAGACACAGTTATATTAACGTTATCAAAAAATCAATGACAAAGATAGAATTCTCAGACACCAGGGAGAAGAAACAATAAAAGGAAAACCCATTAGATTCTCCTCGGATTCTCAGGCCAAACCTTACAAGCCAGAAAGGAATGGAATCAAATATTTAAACTATTAAGTGAAAGGAACTACCAGCCTAGAATAATGTATCCAGCTAAGTTCTCCTTTAGATATGAAGGAGAAATTAAGACCTTTCCAGACAGTACAAAAAGTGAGAGAACTTTTCCATGATGAGGGCCTATACTATAGGACATACAGAAAAGGGGTCAGCTCACCTAAAACAAAATGACCCCGCCTCCAAAACAAAAATACATAATTCGGAGGTAAAGTGACTATCAGGCAAATAGAGAGCAGAGGTAGGTAACTCTTACTAAGAACAGGGCATTATAAGCTTAAATAAGAAGAGAATGCTATAACAAGATTGTAATGAACATTCAGCATACATTAGAAACATATTGAGATAAACAATGACTGAAAAGGGGAGAACTCAAAGATCCATATTCACAAAGGGGATGAAGATAAGGCACGAACAAATGAAAAGGAAACAACTGATATTATAAACTATCATTTGCATATTTGTAATGGTAAGCATATAACAAAGATTCAGAACTGAAGCATATAACATAAAACAAGATGGACCAGAGGGAAAAACCCACAAAAAAACAATCAAAATAAAGAAAACAGAAAACACAAACACAAGGGAGCAATGGAAACACCGAGCTACCAGAAAGCAAAAGATAAAATGACTATAAGAAGACCTCATATTTCAATAATCACCCTAAATGTAAATGGACTGAACTCAGCAATAAAAAGGCAAAGCATTGCAGAATGGACCAAAAACCAAACCCCAACCATATGCTGCTCCAGGAAGACACATCTTAGTTCCAAAGGCTATTATAGCCTCAAAGTGAAAGGGTGGACAATGATATTTCAAGCAAATGGCATTTAGAGAAAAATGGGAGTAGTGGTACTAATATCAGATGATATAGACTTCAAAATGGAAAAGTAAAGAAAGATACTGAGGGACATTTCATAATGCTAAAGGGGAATCATGCACCAAGAAGACATAACACTTATTTAACATCCATGCTCCCAATCAAGGAAGCCCCAAAATATGTAAAGCAATAACTAACCAAAAAAGAGAGAAACAGACCCAAACACTATCATAATAGGGGATCTACATACCCCACTGTTGGATATGGACAGATCAGTCCAAATAGAAAATCAATAAGAAATCACATCCTTAAATGACACATTAGACCAACTGGACATAATTGACATTTTTAAGAGCCTTCCATCCCCAAAACAGCTACTTATACATTCTTCTCTAGTATACATGGAACATTCTCAAGAATCAACCATATACTGGAACACAGAGATAGCCTCAACAAATATAAGGGGTTTTAAATGATACAAATCATATTCTCTGATCATAATGCATTGAAACTAGAGATCAACTACAGAAAGATCATCTCCAAATACATGGAGATTAAACAACATGCTACTGAAGAATAACTGCATCAGGGAAGAAATAAAAAGGGATATCAAGAGAATTTCATAGAAACAAATGATAACAATAGCACCACAGACCAAAACTTGGGACATGGCAAAAGCGGTCATTAGAAGAAAAGTTCATATCATTACAGTTCTATCGCCAAAAACAAGAACAAGCCAAAATAAACAACCTAACACTTCATCTTAAAAAACTAAGAAAGGAAGAACAAATGAAGCTTAAAGTCAGCAGAAGGAAAGAAATAATCAAAATTGGAGCAGAAATAAATGAAATTGAAAACAACAAAAAAAAATAGAAAAAATAAATGCAACAATGAGCTGGTTCTTTGAGAAGGTTAATAAAACTGACAAACCCCTGGCTAGACTCACTAAAAAGAGAAAGGACACAAATAAACAAAATCAGGGATGAAAGAGAGGAAATTACAACTAGCATTGCAGAAATACAAAGGATCATGCAAGAATACATGAAAAAGTATATAATGCCAAATTTAATAATGTAGAAGAAATGGACCAGTGCTTAGAAAAATACAATCTTCCTAGACTGAATCAAGAAGAACTGAAAAATCTAAATAGACCAATCAGCAGTATGGAAATTGACACTACCATCAAAAACCTACCAAGAAGTAAAAGTCCAGGACCAGATGGCTTCACCAGCGAATCTACCAAGCATTCAAGGAAGATTTAATACCTCTTCTCCTCAAAATCTTCCAAAACTCGAAGAGGAGGCAATACTTCCCAACTCATTTTATGAAGCCACTATTACCCTGATACCAAAACCTGGTAAAGATAACACAAAAAAGAAAACTACAGACCAATATCTCTCATGAACACAGATGCAAAAATCCTAAATAAGATAATAGCGAACATATTAAACAGTAACATACTAAACAGTAACATATTAAAAACATTATATACCACAATCAAGTGGACTTCATCTCAAAGGCATAGGGATGGTTTATGTGATACACCACATAAACAAATTAAAAACATAAGAATCATATGATCATATCACTAGATGCAGAAAAAAGCCTTCGACAAGACACAGCATTCACTTATGATCAAAACACTCGACAAAATCAGTATAGAAGGAAAGCACCTTCACATAATAAAGCCATCTATGACAAATCCTCAGCCAGCATTATACTTCATGGTGAAAAACTAGAAATCTTCCCTCTAAGATCAGGAACAAGGCACGGCTGTCCACTGTCACCACTGTTATTCATATATAACATTGGAGGTCCTAGCAAGTGCAATCAGGCAAGAAAGATATAAAAGGCATCCGAATAGCAAATGAAGAAGTCAAGCTGTCACTATTTGTAGATGACATGACTCTCTATATAGAAAAGCCTAAAGACTCCCCAAGAGCACTACTCAAAATATTAAGCAAATATAGTAAAGTTTCTGGATACAAAATCAATGTTCAAAAATCCATAGCATTCCTATACTCTAATAACTCTAAAAAGTCAGAAAAAGAAGTGGAAAACATAATTCCTTTTGCAATTGCAACAAAAAGAATAAAATACCTAAGAATAAATATAATAAAATATGTGAAGAACCTATATAATGAAAACTATAAGTCCATTAAAGAAATCCAAGACCCCATTAAAGAATTCAAAGAAGATACAAAGAAATGGATAGATATTCTGTGTTCTTGGATTGGAAAGAATCAACATAGTTAAAATGACCATATTGCCTAAAGCAATATACAGATTTAATGCAATTCCCATCAAAATCCCATTAGCATTTTTTAAAGAAATGGAACAAAAAATTCATCGGATTTGTATGGAAGCTCAAAAGACCCTGAATTTCCAAAGCCATCCTGAGAAAAAAGAATGAGGCTGGAGGCATTACTCTGCTGGACTTCAAATTATATTACAAAGCGACAGTAATCAAAAAAGTCGTGGTATTGGCAGAAAAACAAGATACACAGACCTGTGGAACAGATTTAAGAGTCCAAAAGTAAACCCATATTTATATGGGCAAATAATTTTTGACAAAACAGCCAAAAATAGATAGTGGAAAAAGAAAACCTTCTTCAAGAAATGGTGCTGGGAAAACTGGAAGGCCACCTGCAAAAGAATGAAACTAGACTGTTGTCTATCACCACACAACAAAATTAACTCAAAATGCATTAAGTATCTGAATATAAGACCTGAAACAATAAAATGCATAGAAGAAAACATAGGAGCTATGCTCAAGGACTTGGACTTAAAGAGGATTTTATGAATTTGACCTCAAAGGTAAGGGAAGTAAAAGCTAAAATAAATGAATGGGACTTCATCAAACCAAAAAGCTTCTGCTCAGCAAAAGAAACTGTCAACAAGGTAAAAAGACAACCATCCAAATGGAAAAATATATTTGCAAGCAAAGCCTTCAATAAGAGCCTAATATCCAAATATACAAAGAACTTGTACAACTCAATTACAAAAAAACAAAAACAAACAAAAAACAAAACAACAACAACAAAAAAACAAATGATTCAATCGAAAAATGGACAGAGAATCTGAATAGACACTTCTCCCTAGAAGACATACAAATGGCCAAGAAATGTATGAAAAAATGCTCAACATCACTAGCTATTAGGGAAATACAAACCAAAACCACAATGAGATACCATCTCATTCCTGTTAGAATGACTATAATCAACAAGACAAGTAATAACAAATGTTGGAGAGGATGAGAAGAAAAGAAATTCTCATACACTGCTAGTGGGACTGAAAATTGGTACAGCCACTATGAAAAACAGTATGGAGTTTCCTCAAAAAACTAAGAATTGATCTACCATATGATCCAGCAATCTTTTTACTGGGGATTTACCCCAAAGACTTGAAAACTCATATCAAAAAGTGATTCACACAGCATTGTTCATAGCAGCATTTTTCACAGTGGCTAGGACATGGAAGCAACCAAAGTGTCCTATGACAGATGATTGTCTAAAGAAGCCATGGTATATATATATATACAATGGAATATTACTCAGCCATAAGAAGAGATGAAATACTGCCATTTGTAGCAATATTTAGTATGAAATAATTATAGTAAGAGAAATAAGCCAGACAGAAAAGGTCAAAAATCACATGATATATATTATATGTGGAATATAAACCTAAAAGCAACAAATGGACAGGACAGACAATCAGAGACTCATGGACATGAATAATGGAGTTGTGGTTACCAAACGGTATGGGGGGAGGGAGGAGATAGGTGGGGTAAAGGAGTTCAAATATTAGGGGAGTAGGAGAAGAGTGAAGTTGGTAAAGGGGATCAAATATATGGTAACCGAAGGAAACTGGACTTTGGGTGGTAGACACAGAAGAGAATATATAGATGTCAAATTATAATATACAAATGAACATTATGTAATTGTATTACTCAATGTTACCTCAGTAAACTTAATAAAAAGTCGAATCAAATAAATTAATATAAAATAAAAAGAACAGTTTATTCTAACATTAAAAGGGTTATTCACAGTGATAATCAAAACTTCCATCCAATCCTGTCATTCAATCTAAAGCTTTCTTCTTCTCTCTCCAGGCCATGAGGGATTCAGGGTCAGAAGCTATAGTCAAGAAAGGGAAGTATGGACAACTTCTTTTTCTCTTTTTTTATTCCCAGTTCTCCCATCACTACCTAGCATGGCCCTTGACTTTCCCTTGGGCTGGGCCCAGTAGGTGAGGGTTTCATGGAGGACAATTCAACTCAGTCTTCTGTGGGTTTTGCTGGGCAGGCTCCCTTTTGGAAGTGACACAGGCACAAGTACTGGTTCTTCCTCTCGCAAGGGCTCTGCAGGCTTTTGGGAAAACCCATGACATGAGCAAGGATCCTTGTCTTGCTTGTTTCTTAAGACTCCATCCCTCAGCTTCTGAGATTCAAGCAGTTCATCCCATTCAAGCTATCATAGTCCTTTGCTCTATCAGACAGTCCTCTTGCGCAGGGTCCTTTTTACAATAAACCCTAGCCAACTCACCTACCCACTTAGCCTGTGAAATTCTCATACAATTACTCACTCATAGGTAGCACAAGTCCAATTTGCACCTATGGCAGGCCTCTTTACTTTTTGCTTTGCTCCCTCAAACTGAAACTCCAAGTACCTCTAACTCACCTAGATCTCAAAAAGATCCTTTCCCTTTTTCACAGTGATAGAGTGGATGAGAGAAATATAAAGCTCAAAGACAAGTATAGTCAAGAATATTCTCCCTTATCCTATTATTTCATTTCTCTTTCCAAGTCTCAGATCCTACTTTTTGATAGCTTGCTCCTAGCATAATAGCTTTCATAATTTCTTGACACATCTTGTGTAGATTCATGGTAACCTGATTTAGAATATTGGACACTTGGCTTCTATTGTAACAATTCAGACCTTTGGATCTCAACTTAGAGAGATCAGAAAGTTCTGTTTGAATACTCTACCATACTAGGCTGTTTTCAGATTGTTCAGCATTTTCTATATTTTCCTTTCTTCTTGATTTTATTATTTTGTCATCAACTTATAATCTTTAAACCATTCTCAAAAATATATCTCAAAGGAACTTTCAAAACACATTCTCATTCTACTTACAAATTGGGGAAAGCACTTTTTAAAGAAGCCCTTAGGCCTTTTAATGGTATTCACTCTTTCTCTTATAATCCAGTGATTTCTAGGAGTCTGATGATTTGTAAAATTATTTTACCTTTTTATGAATTGTAAGCTTCTGGAAGAAAAAAAATTGTTCTTTGTGTTTATCTTTGTAAAAACTGCAGCTCACTGAGCCATATGCTCAAAACTTTAAAAAATTTCTACAAAGTTCAGCTTACTCTAACACCAAACATAAGACCCAAAAATTCAACTCCTAGGAAAATGAAGACACATGTTCACACAAAGAGTTGAATGTGAATGTTCATAACAGCATTATTCACAATGCCAAAAATTGGAGATAACCCAAATGTTCATCAAGTTGTGAATGAATGACCAAAACATAGTGTATCCATATAATGATACAATGATGAAAAGCACTAATAACCCGAATGAACCTCACACACATTAAGCTAAGTGAAGGAAGCCAGACACAAAAATTAACATATTAGATGATTCTATTTATATTAAATATTCAGAAAAGCCAAATCTCTAGGTATATAAAGTAGATTAGTAGTCACCTGGGCTGGGATGGATTGGGGATTAACTTTAAATGGGCATGAGGGATCTTATAAGAGTGATAAAAATATTGTACAATTCTGTAAATTTACTAAAAATCATTGAATTGTACATTTACAATGAGTGAATTTCATGGTATGTAAATTATGGCTCAATAAAATTAAAAAAATAATAACTGCTTGCTCGGTGGAATTGGGACTTTTTTTCTTTGATACCAGCTTCTCGTAGATGTTAATTCTGCGGAAGCCTTGAACAGTTCAAAATAATAGAAAACCAGCCCTCTGGGTCTACACCTTGCTCACAGAATCATAAACAAACATATTGCTTCCATATCAAAAGCCAAGATTCTTGAAATTTCATGCGAGGTCAGACCACAGTTAGATTGAGTGCAGCTGTAATGCACCAATGGTTTTCTGGCAATGAAAAGGGCTGATGGTTTCCCCAAGTGTCTAGCTTAACAACAACAAGTGACTTGGGCACTGAGCGTTCAAATTTCCTCATAACATGAGATTCTTGTCTTTGTGGGATTTTAAATACAAAATGGATCATCCTAGCAAAGTAATTCATAAATCAATCAGCTTTATGAGTATAAAATGAAAAATGCAGGATCAATGTTTCTCTCGAGATATTTAAAATAAAATCATGCTTTAGAAATGATCTATGCTTTAGTCAATGGTAAATATATATTCATGTAAGAGAATAGATACAATTCATTCATCACTAGAGATTTGAAACTTCTATGCAAGGTTGAAATGATTTTTTTTTTAAAGTAACATTTCCAATTATTTTAATTTATATTTTAAAACACATTGGCTATTTCCACTGTTAGGTTATAGAAATCCATCTAAATGAATTTTAGTGAATTGTGATTTGGTCTCCAAAAACTTTTCTCTAAGCATCATCTACTTAAGAGCTCAAATTATAACAATAGTGGTTTGTGCTTCAAAATTCCCAGTGCTTAAATCACTTGCATAGCAACAACAAATAAATATACCTTAAAAATTATTAATATTTAAAAGCACAAATAAGTAGTTATTGTAACAACTACAATATGGAGCAATGATGATATACTTAACACAATAATAAAATGTATTAAAACCCTCAAACATCCACAGTTCCTTTCACTTCATGGCCAGTTATGTTAAAATCACAGTAGTTGTAGATTTAATGTTTTACACCTCTAGAAGGCATCAGGATTTCAACTGAAGCCAGTTAATCTCAAGAAAAAGAATGTATATCAGGAATATCTAACAGGAAGTAAATCTTCCTATTTCACTACACTAATAACAAGGAAACAACAATTAATAGCCAGGCCACCCAGACATTAACTCACTTGCCTGACACTGTACTAAGCATGGTGATAAAACAGTCACTGTCTTCATGAGGCTTACATTGCAGTAGAGGGAACACACTAATAAATAAAAATAATCACAAATGAAAAGGCTATTTTAAAAAAAACAATGTACTGGAAATAACAAGGATAGGTGGTGATGGTAACGGAGTAATAGTGGTGAGAACTGATTTTACAAATAGTGCCACCATTGGAATATTAGCAGTTGGGGTGTGTCTGTGCAAGAGGGTATTCAGAGATCCCCAGACAGAGAAGGACTGAGGCAGGATCAGAGAACTTGAACTAAAATTCTGCTAGAAAAAATAGTGAGAGGATGAGTGAGACAACTTAGGTTAAAGAGCTTTATAAGGAATTTTGATTGTATTCTAAGTCAAGAAATGACAATATGATTTATATCCTGAGAATATGTTTCTGCTGAGTTGAGAATGAATATGTAATGAGAGTTAGAATTGACAGATTTTGCTGATAAATTGAATTCTATGGATGAAAGAAAGAGAAGAATAGAACAGTGTACTCCACTTCGATCCCCTTGGATCCTTTTTAACAATTTTGTGTGCACCTTTTGCCTCCTCTTTGGTATATGTCTGCTTCCAACAGCCAGTACCTGTGATTTTTAAAGAACTGCTCTCAAGCTATTGGAGACCACTTGACTCACAGACATAGAAAGCTCAGGGCCCATGCATGTACATGCCCCTGGAAAATTCGTTAACCAATGATTGATGAATTTAGGAATGTAAAAACTCCAATTCCCTTTCTAGGGTCAAGACAACCCTGAGACTTAAATTTCAGTCCTGAGTTTCCTTGAGAGAGATTCTATGGAAACGTTGCCTGACATCTCATTCTTTCTGGATATCTTCTCCTATTTTTCCTGTTTTCACAACTCCCTAACTAGTTTCCCCTGTGAGCCTTTTTTAAATAAATTGCTTACAAGGAATCTTGTCTTGGGATATACTTCTAGGATATCTAAACCAAGACAAGGGGTCAATTACTCATGGGTTTATAACTTGACCAACTTCACAGGTAGATATCAGGTTGGAGAGTGGGAGTGGGTGGGAAGGGAAGGATGACAATCAATAGTAGTGTTTTAGATGATCAACCATGATAACATAAAAACTGTTATCCCGAACTCCTTTTCACCGTGATTTTACACTTTTAATCCTCCTTCTCAATCCTATTAGCCTGACAAAACCCTAACCCTAGATAAATCTTACTCTCTGCCTATTTATACCTGTACTTGCACAGGTAATTATAACTGAAGAAAAATACATGATTATTGCCAATTGATCTCAAAGTTTATGACCACTTATCTCAAGAAGGCCTTTCCTGAGGTCAAGAAATGCTAATATCATTCCATATCCCATCATTTACCCCCAAATCTTAGAAGACCATTTCACATCTACTCCTCTATTCTGAAATCTCTAACACTTTCTTCTCTACCCACATCTTTATGACATTGCTTACTATTATGGTCCTATCTCAGGGCATTTGCATTTGTTGTTCCTTTGTCTGAAACTTGTTACTCAAGCATCTGCATGTCATTCCCTTCTTTGATGTTTCTAATCTCATCACATCCTTGAGACCTTCCCTGATTGCTCTATATAGTAACTATCCCCATTATGTTGATTTATTTTGAGACATAGCACTTATTACCATTTCTTATATTATATGTTTCTTATTTTCTTTCTCCTCCCTCTTTGAGTTTTGAGTTGAATTGCTTTGTTTTGTTTTGGTTGGTTGGTTGGTTAATTGGTTTTCACTGCATTGTCTTTAGCACCTAGAAAAGTACCTGATACAAAGTGAGTTCTCAGGCATTATCAGCTGAATGAATGAATGAACAAAATGAATGAATGAATGACTATGATTAAAGCTACTTTGTAATAACCAAGTCTCCAACCAAAGAAACAAATGTGCAACTATATTTTTTAAAGCAGCTAGGCATTCTTATTACTCAAGCACATTATGCTTATTGATATAATTAATTTAAATTTGAGTATTTTATCTTTAACTCAATTTGATAAATTGTATTGGGCTTTTAAATTTCAAATATGTATCCAATTTTTATTGAATGAAACAATTATGTAATGAATCATCAATTACTGAAATGTTGGCTCACAAAATTCAAAACAGCGAACTCCAAATTTTCTATCAACAACTTTTTTAGCCAAATGCATATCATTTTGAAAAAACTGGAGAGATTTTCTAACAAGAAAAATAAGTATATTCTGTTTAGTACCAAATATGGCTTCTATAATTACAAAGCAACTATTTTTTTTAGGTCTACATAACACAGCTAGGGGCACCTCACATGGCTAATTTGCTACATTTTGGCTCTCTAGTATTCAGCATTAAAGAGTTCCTTACTTCTCTTTAAACATGAAAATGTATACACTCACAGATATGCAGAGATACACCAAATCTGGTATTGATTCTTTTTGGCAGAATAGCAGAGGGAAAGAAAGGGTCAAATTATTACCACAGGCATGTAAAACACTGAGTATTTGGCTGTGAAGTACTCAGTTTAGGTACCCCACAATCTCTGTGTGGAATATGAGACTTAATTGATTATTTGGAGGAGTGTTGTGGACAATAGATAAATGATTTCCCATATTGGCCTCACCTTGCCTCGATAAATTATCAATTCGAAAACACAAATGAGAAGAGCCAATCCAATTAAACAGATTGACTTGTTTCCGATCTGGGACATTCACTTTACAGATGAATTACAAGTGGAAATGCTCAGGTGTTAGGGATCTGGCCAATATCCTAAAGCCAGTCAGTAGCTGAACTGGTGAGCACATGGCCCAGTTAACCCTTTCTAAACTCCAGTATTTCTCAATCACATTCTCGAAGTCTGCAAGTTTTCAATTATGAACATTTCTGTCTTGAGAAACTGAAGTTTTATATTATTAACATGTTTGCAAATTTTCACTGCAAGATAAAGCTTTATCTTCAGAATAATCCAACATCAAAAACAATTGTCAGATGCAAAGCAATCAAAGCACACTTCTCAGAATCCATGAAATTTCAAGTAGGAGCAACACTAGGGGATATCATTCTATCCTTTCTATTTACTCACAAGGCAACCAGTGGGTGTCTTTAATCATTTCATGCCATAAGTCCTGTCCCACTGATCCTGGCTCACATTCTCCGTGCATAGAGCCTTTCCTACCACCTCTCCTCTTCTGTGACAGCTACGTTGGTCAGGATTTGGCATAAAGGTTCATGAAAGGATATCTTGAAGGGAATTAAAGCCAGTGGCAGGTCTATAAAATCTTTACCACTCAACTCAATAGCATCATATTCTTCTTGCCATGTCCAAAGGACTTCCTTATATATAACAACAGTTAACTTTTCTGCCATGAATGAAGGCACTTACAACCTAGAAGGAGAAATAAAAAAGAAAGCTCTAAAAGACATTGGCTGCAATATGTGTTGAAATTGGAATTGCGGCTCAGATGTTTAAATTGGCCATCCAGTTAACAATCAAAAATTTTTTTCTATTTTTATCTCTTTAAGATTGGTAAATGATATTAGATACTTATGACAGAGGTTTTGAATATTTACCTTTTAATCTTCTACATAAAGAAGTTAATTTGAATATCTTCCCAAAGGTAAGTGTCTGAAACACATTGGGTGGACATTGAATAAATACTTGTTTAAGGAATAAATAATTAAATATGTTATGGTATTTTGGATTATTTGGGATTACTCCAAACCTAGAGGTTGATTTTAACTTTGAGGATAATGAATGAACAGCTTTAATAAATTCTGGATTCTAGGTTTCAGGGATTAACAGAAAGGAGGTACTTGGGATGGAACACAAGTTAATTAAATACATCTCAGAGGGAGATATTCTTGGATTTTACTCAGTAAGTCCAGTCCACACAAAACTCTGGAGAGAGTGCTTGGTATCGCTTCCTAAGTTTTCTGGAAATGTCTGTTATTCGGAAGACCAACAGGGGCTCTCTTCCCTCTGAAGTGCTTCAAGAATAAACAGCCCTTCCTGAGCCTGCTATTCTGACAAGATCATTGCTGCCTCTGTAGCAAGATAGTATGCTACACAGAGAAGGGCAGTGTCAGGGCAAGACTGAAGAAATGATAAGCGTAGAACAACATGAGTTTTCAGCTAAAACCTTGCTTCTTGTTGCTTTTGCTGAAGAGTCACTAAGATTGAAACAAAGCTTGAGTAATGACGAAGTGGGAATCGTATTTTACCTTTAATGTATTTTGATAAGAAAATATAAATTCAAAACTTCATTAATTGATGAGACATGCATTAGCAAGTAAAGTTAGTAACTGAAAAAAGAAAGAGAAAGTAGAATCAGTTAAAAATTCGACCCCCTCTTTGTTTTCATACTGGGATTTTCAAATTTATATGACATTCATCGCTAAATCTTTACATTTAATGAACACCATTATATAGATAAAATTAATTTCATACATCAAGGATGCAATAATAAAGAGCTACATTTCAAACACGACTTTGAATTTACCTAAGGTAAATCCATTATTTTATCCTCCAATTACTATATAATTGACTTTTTTTACCGTGGAATAATTGATATCCACATAAAAGACTTTCCATTAACCAATTTTGGAAATAAAGTACTGTAATACTTCTATATAGGATTTGATTTTCTAACTTAAAGGACTTTTCAGCTGCAAAAAAAAAAAAAAATCTTTGCTTTCAAAGCACCTCTGTTTCATGAACTGTGACAAAGTGAAAGGTTTTTATGTGAACATTCTCTTGGTTAACTTTTACCTGATATAAGCTTCGATGATTATCTCGCTGAAAATTACATTAAATGTTTGCATTTGAGAAGTCACTTTACCCCTACAGATTCAAGGGGAGAGTGGGAGGCATTTAAGCTGGGAATTGAAGGGTAGAGTAAGACTCACTGAGAAAACTCAGGATATTATCAGTAGAAATAGGAAATTGCTTTTCAACATTATTACAGAGACAGCCTACAGATAGATTCCTGAATTATCAAGAACACAAACTAAGGGGTCAATTGTGATTATGAGTCTGGCTATCACTACCAGTTAGAAATAAGTACTTTCACATATATTTTTATGCAATTGAGAACAGATTTTTTTTTTTTTAATGTTAGAAAGGTGGCTTACTATCAACCCACATGGTCTTGTCTTGATGACTCTTAATCAAGTTTCTCAGGACAGCATGGGCTGTCCAAGTCTTTTGGTGACTACTTCAAGATATAAGTGTCCTGAAGAAAGACAGAAATGACAAGAGGGGGCGAATGGACTTGTGTGTCACAATGGTGGCATTTGGCTTTAAACTGAGAGCAATTTCGTGAGACTATCTAGAGCAGACAACAGAGCCTGGTGAGCTTTGAGCTTATATTACAAAGCAAGGAGAGATATCTTCCTGCCCTGGTATGCTTGAGTGTCATCAGGAGAGAGATGCAAGGCTATTTTCTAAGGTCTCACTGAAAAGATAGATACCTGGCCTTCCTGTTCTAAGCAAGAGCTCAAAATGAAAAGGAAAACAACTTCGGCTCTCATATTAAATTTGAGTTATGGTGCTATAGAGAAGCTGATATTTCTAGGAAGAGTTACAACAGCAGCATAAAGGGCCATTTGCTTCCAACTTTGAAAGAGTGACAGCCCACCAGGGTCTCCGTATGGCCCACCTACCTGAGGCTCTCAGCTTTTGTACCAAATAGCAGCTTCTTGCCATTCTGTGTCACTTAACAAAAAAAAGTGCAGGCTTGAAGAGGTTTCTTGGTGTAATATTAGCAGTTAATCAGATAATTGCCGAACCTCTTGCCAATAGCCTGCAGCCATTCACTGTTCTGAATAAAAGTGGATTATTAATTTCTTCATCCTGGCCCTGAGCCCCCGCTCCTGCTCTCTTTGCTGCTTCTTCATCCCCGCTGTGTCAGCAACCCCACGCAGTTGCTTGGGCTCTCTATTCTTCACATAAACCAAGATTCAAATTGCTGCATGTAGACCCCACAGGTAAATACATTCCAGTATTTAAAATGCAGAGATTGTGGGCTTTCACATTTTTCTTTAGTCTATTTTCAAATGTTCCCAGGTTATCAGAACCAGACCACAATGAAAGAGGGCAGCTGACATTTTGCATTTCTACAAAAATCATGTTTTGTCTGGCACAAAACAGACAACCTGATCCTTGTTAGTGTCTTTGTTGGAGGAATTTTTTATTTTTTGTTCTACCCATGAATACCTTAACTGGGCACCTATTAATTTTAAGCATTGCCAAAGATGCTTCATAAGAAGCAAAGTAAGATATAGTGCCTGTATATCAAAGATAATCCTGTCTTATAGAGAGAAAAGACCCCTATATAATAACTAAAATATAAACAAGAATGAGATTAACGTGAAAGAGAACTTAAAAAATTTTTTTTAAAGCTATGCTACAAGAAACCAAAAGGGAAAAATTGACAGCCTGTTGAGATATTCAGCAAAATCACCATGCAGGAGAGGGTTGCATTTGCATCCAGCAGAGAAGTAGCCTGGCTATGGGCTGGAAAGAGAAATGAGAAAGATGCTCTAGGAAGAGTGGAGAACTAGTATAAATGGAAACCTTCTCTTCGTTCACTCATTAATTGGGTTCATTGTATGTGCCAAGCACTGTGCTGGTCTCTAAAGAAACAAAGATTAATAAGACACAGTCACAGCTCCATGGAGGAGACAGGCAAATAAACAAATTATGATAAGACTATGTGACTTATGTTCAAGGCAGAGAGTATTTTTGACTTGAGCATCGGGGAGAAAAAAAAAAAATAACTATGGAAAGATAGGTTAGTGCCAGAGTAAAGGGCCACAGAAGCTAGGGTTGTAAACTGACTCAGAAGCTGGATGTGGAATTGGGAGAAAAAAAAAAAAGAGGGAGAAGATGGGTAGATTCATGAAATATTTCACAGGGAGAATCTATGGGAGACCAGTAATGAAACAACATATATATTATGTTCTAAAGTAGCTTCAAAATTTCTTCAACCAGCCTTCATAAACTTAAGTCCTAAATTATGCTCTATAACCCACTTCTGATTTAGAAAAAAAGTGAAGCTCACTGCCAGTGTTAATTTAATTTTACATAAACATGCTCTTTGAGGCTGACGCATATCTAAATGGTTTTTGATATGAAAATAAGTTATAAAAAACTGTTCTTGAAGTTATTTCTAAAGAATTTGTTTCTAATCTTAATATAACAGAAATGTATATGATAATCAGTATTTAATAATTTTTTTTCACGTGATAAATTTTAAAGCACGGAACAACACAAAGCAGAACATCAAATCCTGCACAAAAATACCGCATTTCTATCTGGATCTTCTTACCATCCTTGTCGCTGTGTGAGCAGCAAACTTTGCAGTGAGGAGTTAGTTGGATTCTGTTTCCCTGATGTTGGTGGTACGCTCTTGGGAAAATGTCTTCCAGACAAAAGAAGAGATGTGACATCATCAGAGCATGGATGACCACAACGACGTTGCTGCCCTGGTTTGTGATGCTTTTTCAGCATCTTTCAATCAACATCAGTCTGAAGTTTACATGGCTGACCTTGTGCTCAGGAACATCTTTCTTGAACAGGATGTAGGAGTTCAGCACTGTAATATTTAGAAGGTGACAAAAGAATTTCTTATACCAAAACTTGTGGCTTTTTTGCTCAATTGGATAAGAAGTGAGCATCTGATCAGCAGAGTCCACTGCTCCCATATTCTTTTTATAATCCACAATGACACATGGTTTCTTAGTTTTCTTTCCATTTCTGTTGTCTACTTCAATCACAGTATCATTGTGGAATGCTGACAATATTTTCACCGCCTTCTTATCACACCATTTCAGTTCATAAGTTCACCACAGAATCTGGCTACATTCGGTTCCTTTGTAATCCTTTTTTCAGATCATTTGGCATCTGTTTTCTGTTCAAACAAGCTGTCCCATCCTATTTTGAGGTAATTCTCTGAACAGCATGGGAGATATATGGTAAACTTTGGAGGTAAGGTTAGGATCGTAATTCACTAATATCTCAGGGTATATGCTATAGCCATAAGCACCGTCACAAGTATTCTTGGGGCAAATGGAAAGTGGGTTAAAAATACTATGATTAGATTAAGTTTACCCAGTTTTAACAAAAGAGGATCAAGGGGACAGAGACTAATTCTTATATGAAAAATAGTAATCAGGTACCAAACAATTAATTTTCAGGAATGTGGAGCTAGAAAATAGCCTGGAAATCAGTTAAACTACCTTTCCTACATTGCAACTGAGGATATAAACTCAAGAGAGGGTACATGGAATTTTCCGAATCATACATTAAAGAATGCTGAGACTAGACCTTGGACTTCTTCTGATTCCTAATTCAGTGCCCACTGAAGCCATGGCCCTCTTGTGCAATTTAAGCTTACATAATGGTGGCTACAAAGGTATCTGCACGTAAATCACTGCTCTGGCTTTCTTGACCGTCATTCTAACAAGCTGTATTCATCCATCTGGTCTCCTTGCCTCCAGCTTTAACCCACGTCACAGGGCTCCTGGAAAGACCTTTCTGAACATTAATCTATCATGCATTTCCCTTCAGAAAGCCCTTGAGTAGATCTTATCTACACTGAATCAGGTTCAAATGTCCTGGCCAACTCCTAGCCCTCATGACCACATTCCTCCTGGAACTTTCCTTCACTGCAGTAGCACCTCCTGCCTTCACTCCTTTCCTCACAGCTTCTGATCCGCCAGACAGTTTAGCAAATACTTCAGGACAGGCCATTTCTTTTTGCCCTTGCTGACACTGTTCTCTCTGACTAGACTGCTTTTCACAAATAGGAAATAAGTGGGTACAGTCAAGTGTTAGAGGTGCTGTGAGAAAGAGCTATACAGAATATGGCAGGAGACAAAAAAAGGAGTATTTTTTCCCATTTGATATGGTCAGGATAGGTTTCATATAGTGTTTCCTTTGAGCAGTCTTAATGATGAGAAGGTATTTGACAGACAGATAAAGTAGAATTGTGGATTTATAGCTGCTTCTGCACTAAAATGGCAGAGTAGTTGTGACAGAGACTATGGCCTGCAAAACCAAAAATATTTCTTACCTTCCCCTTTACAAAAAATGTTTGCTAATTTCTTTCTAGACTATAAGCCATTCTAGGTCAGAGACTAATTATTGTCTATAACTTTGTTCTTGGTACTTAGCATTTAATAGATACTCTCAAATGTTAGTTGAATAAATGAGTGAAAAAAAATGAAAATATGTCTTATATTTTCTGGGTAAAAGGTAAGGAAGCAAATGAAAAAAATAAAGTCTCTTCAAAAATATTTAAATTAAAAAAAGTTTCTTAGCTAGGTTTGCTCTCAATTAATATGGACGCTCAACTATCTGCATAGTTCTTTCTCTCTGCAGCTTTGTATAGCTGAAATTTTGCTTCCCAGGGTTAATGTTACGTTTTTGGAAGGATTCAGGTGTAATGGTTCAATGAAGGTGTGGAAGAAAGTCCCCAAAGATGGCAAACTTCTGTATCTTTTTTGACATCCAGCAGTGAGTAAGAAGAGTCAAAATCTCTTCAGGATCAAGGACCCTAGAAGAAGCCACCCACATCGTGAATGACACACTCTGCCTGCATACGCATTCATTTGTCAGAATGTTCCTAATGCAGTGGTCAGCACTGTATAGCCTGGAGCCTGAATTTATCAAAAGGAAATTGGTTCTTAAATGTAAAATTCAATACATCAAACTCCACCAGGTAGACCAGAGAGAGACAGAAAGTAGATTTAATATTGCATTTGGCCATCATAGCTCCAATCCATTCACCATCATTTATCCAAAAGCCTGCAGGGCAGCAGAAGTAATAAGTAAAATTTTATTCCCTTGATGAATTTTTCAGGGCCACTCTTAATATTGGAGCTTTCAAGATGAGAAATGATTATATTTGACTGATCCTCAAAGAATCTCATCACTAAACAGGCCGTATCTATGGGCAAGACAGAACTAAACAGGACTTTCAACCTTGATTCAAGCCATGCAGTCATCAAAATGTATTACAGTAGAGGTTTGAGTGAGGCATTCTCAGATATAAAAGAAAATACAAAGCATCATCCTTGCTCTTGGGTAACCCATATGGAAAGTGGAAAAAGTGGAAGAAGAAGAGAAATACAAGGATAATCACACAGTGTAAGAATAAGTACATATGAAAATGGTGGAAGCACCCTAGTTGTCAGAGCTCAAGAGGGGGACTAGGGTGATTCAGAAAATTCTCTGCAAAGGAGACAGATTTGAAAGGGTTCTCTGAAAAATGGCATGGGTTGGTAGATAAGACTGCTGGAAGGGAATCACAAATCGATGAGCTTTGTCTAAAATTCAGGGGAGTAATGAGAGATGAAAGTGGTGAGAGGTAGGCAGGTAATTAATTCCAGCAGGCCTTAAAGCAGGTCCTGAGAAGCATGGGCTTCATACTAAGAATGCCTTATGATTAGAGCCGTGCTGCTTTGCAAATCATTTTCATATGAATTATTTCCTCACAGTAATCTTGTTTCTTTAGATTGAAATCCCCCATTATTCCTTTATCTCTTCTGCTTCACCTCCTCCTCAACATATCACCTATCCTTCGAATATATGCCAAAATGTTACACCTTCTTGGGAAGCCTTTCTTGATTTCCACACTAGATCAGATCTCCATTGCTCCACAATGTATTCTCAAGACATCCTGTAGAACTCCTAAGAAAGGTAATCCAGAAGTGGTATGGTGGTCTGTTCCCTAAACTTCTAAGGGTCTCAGGCCCCCTCCTGTCTTTTCCTCTATCTTGAGGCAGTTTCCCTCATTCTCTTGATCTAAAATTCAGCTCTGGCCAATATCAGCATCTCAATCAGCAGGAAAGAAGAAGAAAACAAAAACAAGTTGCAAAGGACACCCATCATTTGCTCCATGGGAAGATTGCTAGAAGCTGCTATGTAATATTTTCACATTTGTCCTATTGATCGGAACTTAGTTACATGGCCACTTTCACTGAAAAAAAAAAAAAAGATTGGTAAATTTTGGCTTCATTTAGAGGTATATATGGACAGCTACAATTTCTACTACTGTGGGAGATAACAGTCTCTCACGCAAGCCCAGTATTCGACAGGAAAATTCATTGCTTACAAATCTATATTCCTGGATTATTTAATTGGTCTGTTTTTCTTCATTGAATTATGCATGCTGTCAGAGCAAGAGCTGAATTTAGTTTGCTCACTAAGATATCTCAGCATCTAACACAGTGTCTGCTGTTTTATACATGATAGCTGCTTCCCTCTCCCCCAAAACATGTTTGTTGAATGAATGTTGATGGCAATAGATTTTCATACAAAAATATATATTTTAATATATAAAACCAATTTCACAGAAAAATAATATTTAAAAGGTATTGTCCTTCAGGTTGTATGAGAAGTACTGGATATAAAAGGATGAATAAAATGAGGTCATTTTGTGGTAGTGAATGAAAAGCTTTCAACTTTTAACTTAGTATTATCTTTAAGATACCACACTACCTCTTCAAATTACACATAATTGATCAAGCTCAAAGAATGAATTTCCCAAGAATTTTTGTATCTGAATAAGAAAAAGGGCTGTAAAACAAAGAAATGTTTTTCTGAAACAGTGAAATAGTGGTTAGGGTCCAGATTAGATAGATGAGACCAACTCTTAGAATCCTTCAAGTCACATGACTAAATCACAAAATTAAATGGTTCCATAGAAGACACCAAGTCTGATATCTCCCAATCTAAGTGAGTATGAAAATCACCTGGAGAAACTTTTAAATTGTCCCATACCATCTAGGACTAGTGAATTATCATCTTCAAACTGATGCCAATTAAGATTTCCTAAAGCTGCCTAAATTACTATTGTTTATAGTTAAACTTGAAAATGTAGTAATAATTCACATCTCTCCCACCCCAATTCCATGATAAAATTTACTATTAAACCAGTTCTATTAAATTGGAGGAACTCGCCATTTTCTCCTTCAGCAGCATTCTAAGGAAAGTTCAGCATTTCAAGGGGGCATTGAGGCTAGCATGGATATAAGAGTTGGTGCTACAGACCTCAGTTCAGCCTAGTTTTGTTGTTGTTGTTGTTATTGGGCATGAATCTTTAGGAAAGTTTTATGACTTTTCTAAGATTCAGTTTTCTCATTTTCTCATCTGTAAAATAGGAATCATCAAAGTACAAACTCAGATTTTTTTGGTAATAAAACAAAATATGTTAGCATTTAGAACAAACTGTAGGTATTATTTTCTCCAGCATTTTTAGGACAACTATACCCACTGTCAATTTTCTTTCTATAGGAGTTAACTGAGAAATATTCTAAAAGATTCACAAAACTCTCATAATTCATATGAAAAAGTAACATATAAACAATTTGAAAAATACAAGAGATGTTTATTATCATGCAGATGGATACTTGTTTGGACCTTTTTTATTTTTTACCTCTATGCTAATGCCAAATTTCTGACATCTATGTATATTTGTGGACTTTTCACCAGATCATAATAAACATTTTTCTTCACTAATATGCCTGTGGAAAAGTGGTGGCTTTTCAGTTTTAGGTAATACAATTATTCCTTGTCAAGATGTTATAAGACTACCCTGACAAACTCTGTGAATTAGGAAGCCCTTCATATTTATACTGAATTTAGATTTTCAAGATCTAGGACCAACTATTCCTTGTTAATATTCTCAGTTTCTTGTTGTCAACCAAAGATGGGCCAGTACTAGTGAATACTAATTTTTTTTAAATCTTCAAAAGTTCAATAGAAAGGTTAATGTTAAATTCGAACATAAGTGCAAGAGGGCAAATTATATCCTATAAGTGGAGACAATATCTATTATTTTTTAGGGAATGCAGCCAAAGAAAAACTTGAGATGTTATTGGGCACTAAATGAAATATAAGACCAGTTTCAAGTCAATACTTGTCAGAAGGGGGAAAACAGCAGGGAGTGTCTTTCAGAACTCCTATGGCTGTGCACTGAAACAGAAAAGTACTGAGGGAAGATAGTACAGAAAGATTAAATATGATCTTGAACAGTGATATCCCCAGAGATCTTAGGTTTTTTATTCTTCCAGACCTAAAAATTGTCAGGATTTTGAGTAAATCACAAAAGGAATTGTCATCAAGAATATTCACAGCTGTCTGAACAACTATTTTAAAGTGAAGGAAGCTGGCAGACAGAGTGAGCATTGCAGTAGAGAATCAGGAAAAATGAATAAGTATGAAACACTGTTAAAGAGTAAGAGCTGTGACTTTTGAAGCAATTTGGTCTGTGTTTACATTTGTATAGAAGGCTGTTTATGGGATCCTTGTAATGTGTGTTTTTACCGTTTTAATGCATGATGGCGTTGTCATTGAGGGGACTGGGAAGAAGATAGGCCAGTTTCCAAGATAGACTCCAGGTTTAACTCCCTTACAATTTCTCAGATGGCTCAGAGTTGAAATTTTTGTAGAAGGGACATCTGAATGACTAACAACCTTTAAGCCTCAAGAAAAAAAAATCATAATTTAAAAATGATGACCCTGGAAACAATTGAAAGAAATGCACAGAGACTCTTTACTGAGTTTTGCTTCACATCACTGTTGAGAGACTGTAATCATAGACCTAGGAAAGTTACATAAGCCTCCCACTGTTGTGATGGACGTTGTTTGTAGTCATAAACATTTGATGAAACAGAAGTTAGTCATTTCGTTATGACATTAATTCACCTACCCAGATGGGATTACATACTGTAGAATTCCTTTAGAAGCTAACATACCTCTAAATATCACAAGCAAAATGTTTAGCTGTCTCTTGATGTTTACTAACCTTTTGTGGCTTTCATTTCTAATATAAATTCCTATTAAAATTGGTAGTAGAGTTTGGGCTTATTTTTGGTTGGAAATAAAGTAAAAACATGCTTCAAGGACATTTATACTATAGTTGGCTTTACATAATGGGAAATAATATGCCTAATAACTAACACTGCAACCTGATCAGTTCTTTAATATGTGAATCAAAACAAGGCCGAAATACTACATAGTTCAGTGGCAGCATATCTTAACAACTTCTTTATTCATTTAACATGTATTTATTGAAAGCCCATGTTGGACTAGCCACAGTGGGAGATATCACTGAATGAGAAAGTCCTGATCCCTCTCATCATGTCACTTAGTCTATTAGGGGTGTTAGAGATTAAATGTGTTTGTTTTAATACAATAGTAGCTTTATTGAGGTATAATTTACATTCAATAAACTGAACATATTTAGACTTTGTACCATTTGGAAAGTTTTGACATATGTATATACTAATGAATACAGTATCACATTTAAGATAGTGAGCATAACGATCACCCCTTAAAGTTTTTTGGACCTCTTTGTAATCCATTCCTCCTGACCACCTCCACCTCTTGCCTCTTTCCCTGGCAACCACTGATCTGTTCACATTTTCTAGAGTTTTACATCAATGATCATAGAATATATATTCATACACACACATATATATTATATATATATATATAGCTTCTTTCACTCAGCATAATTATTTTAAGATTTATCTACATTTTTGTGTATATATACCGTTTTTGTATTGCTGAGTAGTACTCCACTGAATAAATATATCACAATTCATTTTTTTACCCACCTGTGATGATATTTAGATTGTTCTAGTTTGGACTTTTAAAAATAAAGCTTCAATGAAGAAGCCTGGATTGTAATTATACCTGGCTTGTTAGGTGAACATGAGGGAAAATGGAGTTCAGACTAGAGAGAATGTCAGGTGGTAGCACTTTGAAATAAGCCTTTCATTCCAGATAAGAGTTTGAAAATTTTGCTTTTAAACTTCCTCCTTATTGTTGACCATTATAGGGATGAGATAAGCTAAAGATAGAAAGAGGGTTTAATACATATTTTGGCCCTCTGAGTGTCCACATTCAAAGAAGCAATGTTGATGCTACACAGGCCCTGGAAACAAACTTTAGTTACTTGAGAGGAATAAACATTTTGATCCATATATATTTCCTACTCTCTTGAGTTACAAGGTACCTATCGACTTTTTCTAATGGCTGTCACCAGAAACCAGAGACCATGCCTTATATATAACTGAATCCTCAGCTTCCATTGCAATATCTGGAACATAGATTCACTTAGTAAATATTAGTAGAAGAAAGGAAGAGAGTATAGGAGGGAGGGAGGGGTTGAGTGAGGGAAGGAGGGAATACATTATGAATAAATCGATAGAAGTAGAGATACAGTAAATGAATATCTTCATCTAACTTGTTAATTTTGCTGGGAGCACTGATAAAATCAGACAGATGCTATAAATACTTGCATAACACTAAACACTTTTTATAATGATTTCTATGGTCTGGAAATAGAAGGAAAACCCCCATAAGTAAGGGGGTCTCTTTGGTGGAATAACTTTGTTCATACTTCCGTTAGCACTTTTCTCTCTTCACTTTGTAGTAAATAAATTTTTTTTTAAATGCCTTAATAGAATCTCACTACACAGTGAGCTCTGAAATGTCAAGTACTAATGTATCCTCAGTTCACAGCACAGTGCCCGTTGATATTCAACAGTAGTCCAGGTTAAGCTCATCACTACAGATAACCAAGGATTCAATGTTCAGTAATCCAAGAGAAGCCACTTAAAGGTCACTGATCTTCCCCTCTCTCCTTAAAGCAAGCAATACCCCATGACAGAATTTCTCCCTGTACTTCTTATATTCACTACATTTGTTCATACAGTAGTAGCTTTGTCCACGGGGGATATGTTCCAAGACCCCCAGTGGATGGCTGAATCCAGAGATGGTACTATGTTTTTCCTATACATACATAAAATCTATGGCTTCTCTTTGGCATAGCAAAATCACCAGTGCCACAACTCTTGTGCTTTGGGGCCATTATTAAGTAAAAAGAGGGTTCTTGAACATACGCATTGAGACATCATGACATATAATCTCATAACTGAGACAGCTTCTAAATGACTAATGGGTGGGGAATGTATACAGTGTGGATACTCTGGAAAAAGAAATGATTTACATCCTGGGTGGGACAGAGCAGAGGTTTCATTATGCCTCTCAGAATGATGTCCAATTTAAAGCTTATAAATTGTTTATTTCTTGAATTTTTTGTTTAATATTTTCAGACCACAGTTGACTATGGGTAACTGAAACTGTGGAAAGTGAAACTAGATGGAGGAGGGACTACTGTAATGTTCTATCTGCTCTTCCGACCTCCCACAGACATCTGCATCAGCAATTCAGCTCACCTTTCAAACCCCAAAAGCTACTTTATTCAAGAAGGTATCTCTAACTGCTTGATTGACAAAAGATCCTTTTCTCAACATGCCACGCTACTTCATTTTCCTTCTTCTTCTATAGTCCTTATCCCATTATGCCTTGCACTATTTTTAGTTGTGTATTTGTCTTATCTCTCTTATTATTCTTTAACATTCTTAAGAGAAAGGATCTGTCTTACTCATCTCCGTACTTCCTGAAGTGGCTTTCAAAATGACTTGTAAATAGTAAGGGCTTAATAAATATTTGTTAACTGAATAAATAGATCAATGAACAAAAGAATGTAAATGCTATAGTGTTTATGTTATATTAATGGTTAGGAAGAGTATATATCTCACCCATCATTACTACTCTAATGTGAGAAAGTCCCACATTATGTACATTTTAACAAGGGTAAATCACATTCAAATAAAAATGTCATCTCAATATAAGATTATAAATCACCAACTGATTGTAATTAATGTATTCAAGTAATTAGCCCATTTTCTAGGAGGATGCTGAAAGTATAAACATAGTTTGAGCAAGTTTTGATGGGCAGGGGTGCAAGGTAGAAGATGCCTAATAATCTATAAAGACAAACAATGAAAATAATCTCCGGGAAAAATAAAGAATTTTAGCATCCTGGATTTAGAATTTTGTGGGATAAGCAGAAAAGGAATATGAAATTTAAAATGTGAAAAGAATAATGTTAAAAGTAAGACAGCCACAATTATAATTCTGTCTAGGTTCAGCCTGACATAAGCAAAACTCTGGGTTTAATTTTATAATCTTGCATATTTGGTACAAAGGGAGAAATATGTCCCTTGATTTTTATTTTGAAATGGGAATATAAATTTCTACTTGTAGGTATGGTGTAGTAATTTGCCACAGATAAATGCTCCAATGAGGACAACTAGAAAAGCCAGGTCAAGTACAAGAATTATTCTATTTTTGTGGAAACAACAAAAAATAAGGAAAATAAATCTCTAAGATCAAAATTTCTAAAATCAAAAAGGCAAACTATAAGGTGTTAAAGCTTCAGGGGTGGGCTGAAGATCTGAAGCTAGCTGCCTTTTTCTTGGGAGCATTTGCCACTTCTGAGCATGGTCTAGAGGTTTGGAATTCAGTCTTTGTCCTGGCCAGGGCCCACAGCAGAGGACAAGGAACCAGTAGAAACCAGAAGAACAGGTCTAGAGTGGCAAAGTTGGAGACATTTGGTGCTTCAAACACATTTCCACATCATCCATTCAGACATTTCTCAAATTATGAAACTGCACATGACTTTAGACTGAAAATCTAAGCTAAAAACTTCTGTAAAGCAAAACAGAAATTTCTGTCATTGGTGCTGAGAAGACAAAGACCTGCCAGGTTTTTAATCTACAAATATGATTCTAGAATTTGGGTAAAAGCTGAGGTAGAGTTAGTCTTACCAAAGCTGCAACCCAGTTTCAACATAGTTTGTACCTGAATGACTTAAGTTGATTACTACCTCCCCTGCTCTTTCTCTGTCCAGCAAGAGACAAGACACATCATCTTCGGTGGGAGGTAATAGTATCTGCAGCCTCTATAAATGTTATAGTGTCCAACATCCAACATGTAATAAAAAGATTACTGGCCATGTGAAGAGATGGCTCATATGACCACTAATAAAGAAGAAAAGAAAAAGAAACAGAAACCAATCCATGGATAATCCTGATAGAGAATAAACAGGGAAAGACTTTAAAACAGTTTTGAATAATTTGTTCAAGAAATAATTGATAAGTAGAATAAATTAAAGAGAAAATTTTTCAAAAGAAAATGAAAAATTTTTAAATACTCAAGTAACATTCTAGAATTAAAAACACAGTACCTGAAATTAAAAATTCAAGGAGTGTGTTTAATAGCATTAAGAGAAACAGAAGACAAGCATGAACTGACAAGTTAGTATAATATGTGTAATTAAAACTTAAAAAAGAATAAAAATAAATCAGAAAATGTAGACTTTGTAATTGCAGTTCTAGAAGGAAAGAAAGAGAGAATACAAAATAAAGTAAAATATGAACAAATAACGGCCCACAATTTTCCAAAACTGATGAAAGACTCCAACTCACAGATACAAGAAACTCAGCAGACCTTACACAAAATTTCTTTAATGCTATTTAGTCACATCATAATCAAAATGCAAAGACCCAGAAATGAATAGAAAACTCTTTAAGACAGCCAGAGAAAAAAAGGTTTTTGTTAGCTTCAAAAGAACAACAGTAAGTTTGGCAACTAACTTCTCGAATGAAATGATGTAAGCCAAAAAACAGTGAAATCAACATCTCTACAATGTGGAAAGGAAATTACTGCCAACTTGGAATTCTATGCCTATCAAAATTATCTTTCAAAATTCATGCTGACACATATATTAACAAAGAAATCAAAACAGAGAGAATTCTTCACTAGTAGATCTGAAATACAAGTGCTGAGAGGATTTTTTTAGATAGAAGAAAAATGATCCCAAATGGAAACATAGAAATGAAAAGGAATTAAGAGAATAGAAAAGTTAAATATGTATATAAATATAAATTAATATTCAATATATAAAATTATAGTACCAATGTTTAAATTTAACAGTAGGTGGAATTAAAATACATTAAGAAAGTAGAAAAGTAAATGGAGTTAGAGGATGCTAGGGTTCCATTTTATCAGAACATAGAAAAGTAATAATATACATCAGACATTCATAACAAATCATGAATTCTTCCAGTAATCTTTAGGGTAACCACTTTCAAACTAGTTATGTTGGTAATTATATTAAACAAAAAGAAAAAGAACATATTCAAAATAAAACTAAAATTGTCATACTGGATTATTGAAATATTCTTAACAGAGACACACATGAAATATTAGGACACAGAGAGGTTTGAAAGTAAAAGTGTGAAAAAGGATATGCCATGAAAATATTAACCAAATAAAATTAATAGAACAACATCAATATTAGACAAAGTATGTATGAAGGCAAAAAGCATTACAAGAGTTTTTAAAAGTATTTTTAAAGATAAGTGAGTTTATCACTATAAATATGGCATAGCCCTAAATCTGTATGCACCTAGTAACAGTTTCAAAATATATTTTAAAATTGTCAGTCTAAAATAAATAAATAAATAAACAAGTCCAAATAATATTAGCAGACTTGAAAATATTTCTCTCAATAGGTGATAAGAGAAGCGAACACAAAATTTTCAAGACAGGTGGACAGATGTACAAATTAAGTACAACCCTACCATGGAATACTACTCAGAAATAAAAAAGAAATTAACTATTGACACACGAAACAATATGAATGAACAGCAAAGTTATATACCGATTGAAAGAAGGTAGACAAAAATGAGTATATACTGTACAATTTTACTTATAAAAATTTTAGGAAATTCAAATAATCTGTAGTAAAACAAAGCAAAACAGTGATTTCCTGGGGACAGGAGAGGGAGGGAATAAATGAAAAAGAGAACTGTGTTGATAGTTTGTTTGTTTTCTTTTGTTTTTTTTATGCCTACAGCACCTGGTCTTCCTAGTTGGTCTCCCACCCAACCCTGCTTAGCTTCCAAGCTCAGATGGGATCAGGCATGTTCAGGGTAGCATGGCTGTAGAAATGATAGTTTTATGAATGTATAAATATATCAAAACTTATGAAACTGTATACTTTAAATATGTACACTTTACATTTCCATATGTCAATTATACTCAATAAAGCTATTTAAAAAATCAGTAAGTCTAGAAAAGATCTGAACATCATAAACACATGAACTCAAATGCAAATGTAAGCTGATAGAAGACTTTGAACACAACAATAGAGTTTACATTCCAATTAAGTTCACATGGAATATTTACCCAAGCTGACTATATTAGAGGCTTTAAAGAAAGTCTCAATAATATTCAAATGATTGAGATTATTCAAGTATATTCTCTGACCACAGTGGAATTAAGACAGAGTAACAAAAGATGACTCAAAAATCCCAAATTCCCCGGAATTTAACCAATACTCCTTTATATAATAGGTCAAAGAATAAGTAACAATGGAAATTAGAAAATAATTCAAATTCAAGGATAATGATGATTGAACACACCAATATTTTGGGTGATGCAGGTAAGCCGTGCTTAGAGAAATAAGTATAGCTTTAAATGTATATTGTAGAAAAGAAGAGATGTGGAAACATAACCTAAAAAAAATCACACCTAACAAAAGTACAAGAAAATGAAAGGCAAAAGTCAATGAATTAGAAAATCAGTACAATAGAGATAATGAACAAAATCAAAATATAATTTAAAAAAAATTTAATTGATAAACATTAGCAAGATTAATTAAAAAGAGAGAAAATAATCAAATTTTTTTCTGATTGTATCTGAGAAAACAAATACACAAAATCACAGAAAATAAAACTCCACAAAGATCAAATTGGCAAGCCCAAATATTACATGAATACATGCAAATGAGTTTCATATTTTTTATTAAACTTATCTCTAATGCAGTTAGATTTACATTTACATTATAGCCAGTTTTCTTAAAAAGTATGGCAGCAATTCTTTTAAAATGCCTTTTCATGTCTGTGGATTTTTTTCTCAATCGAGGTGTTTTTTAAAAAACCTATGTCTAGAAATTAAACCATTTTTAAATTTAGATATATGAGGCATATAAGAAGGAGATAACTCTGTATTATGAAATTTATAGTTGTTTAAATTATATTAATATAATACATCATCAAAATTATTGTAGAATAAAAAAGAGCTACGATTGATATTATATGTAAGCTTACTCAAAGTAATAAACATATTGCACAGAACTTTTGAATAAAATAAAAAATAAAAAGCTATTGAAGGATCTGTTGGTTTTCATGATTTCAGCTTCCTGAGGCGGTGTCTACATATACCTAACATCAGAATATTCTTAAAATTTACTTTTTCTTTGAATTTTCACAGTTAAAATTATTTTCACTTCCTTAATAGAAATTAGATATGCAATTAGATATGCAAACTCTCTATTAGACCATGATAGCAAATTTTTTAGTACAAAGAAACAAAGTCTAGGCCATATAGGTAAACCAGAAAAACTGTAGTGATTGGCCAATGAAGATTGAAAGCTTTCTGTGTACTGTAACAATTTTAAGGGAATTCTTAATCTCTCAGGTCAATAATCTAAAAGGCGAAAAAAAGTGAATTTAGGTGAAATTCTCACTGAGAAAATATTTTATATATAAGGTTTATATGATATTAAAATGTACCACACTGACTAAAGCACATTTTATATAACCACAGATGCATGAAGGGAAGCAAATCCAGAGAAAAACACAGAAACAACCACAAGCATAGCATTAAATTATACTGCTGGTTTATTTGATAGAAATTCATACCAGCTTCTAGCATTTTGTCAATTTTTTACATTCATTATCTAGTAATGACATTCACATCATATCTGTATTCTCATATCTGTATTCACATCAACATGTACCTAATTATAGTTATTTTAATAAAAAAAAATTTGAATGTTCCATGAACCTCTACTTACCTTCCCTTTCCTCCCCAAAATTACACAAATCAATGTTTACTTTTATGACCACAAGGCCATTATTTTAGATGGTGTTTATATCAATAATAGTGTTAATTTCTGAGTGATGTTTGGTAGAAAGGGGCAGAAAACTCACATGAAAATAACTCCCTAAAATTTGAAGTAGTAAAGATATTTCTATTTTTGTAATATCTTCACATAATAATGTCTTCACCACTATTCATTCAGCTGTTGTAGAGCCGTACACCAGGCACTGTATTACAGTTTGCTTTGCTTTAGCTGACAGCACACAATTCAAGTTTTCCATCATTTATACTGAGTCTAATAATTGCTTTTGTTTTGTATTCTTTTTGTCACATTTCACTTTTCAACTTTATTAATAAATGTTGAGGAAAGCCTTAGAATACTACGAATAATATCTTTTATGCCATTTTATTAATAGCATTTAACGTTAGCTGTTAAACTATTAACATATAATAAAAAAGCTGCGATATTGCATTAGCAGGGTAAATGCATTCCTGTGAATAATAATAAACCACTCACAATTTACTAGAAGCTCAATTTAGCCTAAATTATATTGTTAACAATATGCCTGTTTTATTCACATGAATTTTAGAAAAACCACTCTCAAGGACTAACATAAAACACCTTATGCGATTTATGTATACTATAACTCATAGATGGAATGGGTAATAGAAATTGCCAAAATTAACATTTATACCAGCCTTTTTAGGACAGCTATGAATGTATTAGCCCTGTAAAATATATGTCCATCTCTTCTTTTATCTGTATGTCTCCATTTGTACTTGGGTTGTATTTACAGTGGTGAAATGAAATATGTCAGATTGACCCTGTTTAAGAATATATGGTGTTTTATAGGCTCAATGGTCCTCCTATAAAATTAAAAGAGTTTGACTATATTATTATAAGTAATTGCATTAATAGTCTTAAGAGTAGGAAAGAGCCCTAGCAAACCTTTTACACTTTACAGAACCCTCTCCTAGATAATAACCTTAAGAAATGCTAACACTCTCTGACTTATTACTATGATTACTTTACGTCCATGAACATCCATGAGGATTTATGAGTTAGGTGCTGAGATACAGAGTCATAGAGTAACTTCTCAATGACCTCCCAGCTAGTAAGTGGCAAAGAGGGAGCGAAGAAGAGCAATTAGAAATGTGGGTAGCAGCCTTTTAGTGCCTGCAGTTAGGCAGTCTCTGCTAAGGAATTCTGAAGAAGGGATGATCATTTTTCTCTCTGCCACCTATGGTATTTTGGACATCTCCCATTTAAGTCCTTACTTATATTGAATCTGTATAACTGATACCCATACCTCTTGGTACTGGCTCAATCCTTTGGGGTAGCACAGAATAAGTCAAACACCACTATCTGTAATGTATGTTCAAGTACATGAAAAAGGAAATCACATTTCTTCAAAACCACCTTTCTTTCCAAACTAAATACTTCTCAGTTCCATTCACTTTTTTGTTATGACATATTCTTTAACCTTACCACATTTTGACTGCTCTCCCTTGAGTACAGTATTCGTCAACAAGCATTTTAAGTTGCGGCATCAAAACTGAAGTACCATGTTTCAGATATGAGCTGACTCTACCCTCTCTTGCCCTAGGTGGTAGACCAGAGAACCTAAGCATTTTTAATTGAATGTTACCCTTGACTTTTTGAAAGGTCACAACAAGCATACCACTATGCATGCATATGTATTCTAGTGACTGCTTGAGTAAATGAAATAATAAAGATGAAATGTATGGTTCAAATTATAGCACATGTATATACACATGTAAGTGCATATTATATGCACTTCAAGACAAGTGTTTAGCAGCAAGCTACTTTCCTAATGAGTGAGCCTCACTAGCTGCCTACTCTTCCCTTGTTGATGACTCTTATTTTAAATTTGGGCATACAAGAAGTTCAAGTCAAATCTCATACATGGCAATAGTCAATTGCCGTGCAGAATGTAACTATCATCGAGTCATATTACTCTTTCATTCTGACCTTGAAATCAAGAAAATTCTCTAGATTGAGTCACTCTTCCCAAGCTCATGCTCAAATAGTTTTTATTTTAATGTAAGTGATAGAATATGTATTTATCTTTAGTAAATTTTATCTTTTAGTTTAGTCCTTATTGGTTATCCAAGACATTAGCTCTCCTTCTCAGAATGATGTTGTCCTCAGATTTGACAAGCATGCTACCTTTATCATCTTCAAAGCTTGATAGAAAATGAGGAAGCAGGACCCATCTTACAGTCCTGGCTATGACACTAAAGCAGCATCTGGAAGTCACTTGGGCAAAGAACAACATAGTAAGGGAAATGCATAAGAGAATCTGGAGGTCAATAGATCTGATGCTGTCTTAGACTACTACGGAGGCTAGACCCCCAGCCTAAATAGTCTCTGCCTTTGGCATCTGTAACAAATCAGATTTCAAAAACCAGTAACCAGTAAAAACATATGTCTTGTCAAGATGTCCTCAGTGAAAGGTTTATTATGCTCCCAGATAATGGTAGTAGTAATAATGACCTCCATTATTGTTTTCTATGGTCCAGACCCTGCATATCAGCTACTGCTTTCAATCTTCCCAGTAACCCTCTGAGGCAGATGATGATGATGATGATGATGATGATGATGATGATGATGATGATGATTACAGCTATTTTACAGAAGAGAAACTAAGTTATTTACCTAGGATCCCATAGATTGAAAGAGTAATCTCAGGATTCACACTCAGCCATCTGTCTCCAGAACCTGTACCCTGTGACATTCCTCCAGACTATCATTTTATCTTTAAATACAAGAGGCAATTTCCAGCCTTCGTATTTTTTCTCAGTAACAATTGCAACCATAGTTTTATTCTGATTTATTTTTGCAATCTAACATTTCTAGAGCATTTTCTTCAGCTCTATGACCTGGTAAGACCATTATCATCTTGAGTCTCTGAATATGTCTTCTTTCTCAAGCTTAATACCTCACATTTTTCTTTATTAAAGTCTAACCTTGTTCATTTGTCAATGTGCTAAGCATGTACCATGCTCTCAACATTGTGCTAAGAGTTTGAATAGCATTTCTAAATGGAAAAGTTATTTGTGATTTGATAACAAAGATCTTAATTATATGTTCAACAGGAAGGACAGCATGTCTAAACAAAGTAGTTCTCAATGAACACCAAATTACATATCTAGTCTCTATTTAAAAGAGGAAAACATAACTCACAAGTATACATATTTGTTTGCTAAAAGTCATTCTTTGTATACAGAAATAAAAAGGATGAGGAAAATTTCAGGTTTTCTGTACAGAAACCATTTTAAATCATCTTTATTATATTATAATTTATAATAATATTACAATTTATTATATTTATAATTTGTAATAATATTATAATCTAAATTATATTATAATTTAAAGTGCATTGCAAAAGTTCACAAAGGGAAAGAGCAAACCTAGTTAAGTGAATTTGCAATTGGTCTGTAGGTTTATTTCTTCATCCCACTCCCCTTGACCAAAAAACAAACAAAAAACAAGATTATATAGGAAATTTTACCCAGCAAACGCTTTCAGACATATTGTCTCTCACCCAGACCACCCACTCCTGTCACTATTCATGGCTGGTTCCACTGTACTTCAGGAACTTTACTATTGAATCAAATATTTCCTAATCACCCAAACTTCTGTTCTTCAGCCTCAAATGCATGAGATTACTGGCAGCCAGAACATCATCCAGAGCCTCACATAGCTGCCCAATGTTCTCCAGGCTCTTGTGATGCAGCTGCAAGAAAGAGAAGCAAGCCAAGCTCAGAGCTCAGCTGCCTCGCCTGCACTCTACTGGCACCAGAGCAGCCGTGGCTCTCCATGGTGCTCCTGGAGAAATCCCCCAGAAAGCCAAACAAATTTCCATCCCTGTCCATTTTCCTTGGTAATGCATTAATTTCAAACTTTGCAGAGATGTGTGCACAGAGTAAGTGAGAGGTTGGAAGGCAAGGAAGTCAGTTGGTATCAGCCAACTTTTAGCTTCTTCCCTTAATGATGGTAGCAAAGTGATGAGCCATAACTCTCCATGACCAACTGTGTAAAACACAATTTCAACTTGCCCTCTTTCTAAGCCAAAGGTGTGGTGTCCCTGCTCAATGTTGAGATGGTTCCACTAGGATTAGGGTTTGTTTTCTCTGCCTCTTATTTAGCTGGAGATCCAGCTCAGATTCCGGAGAGATCGAAAAGGTCCTTTTTGAAGCATGAAGTAACCCCTTGTCAACCCACCACTAGTTTTCTAATACATAGGACTGAGTTGTGGCCAGTTTCTACACCTGCCTAGTAAAAAGGAGAGCTAAGCTACTACCACCCCACTTTATCGGTAAAATTTTTATTCTTCGTATTTTAGCCAAGATGACTTTTCTACATGGAAAAGAAATCAAATAATCATAAATGTTTATATAAGCACTTATTAAGTGCCAGACATGTTACTAAATGTTTTTCATTTATTGCCTTCTTCAATCCTCATAACCACCTTGTGAGGTAAGTACTATCATGAGCCTCACGTTTCCAATAAAGAAACTAAAACTCAGATATGACAAGGGTTTTGTTTAAGGTCATACAGTTGCTAAGTGAACAGACCAGAATGTGAACTAGACCTCACTAATGGCAGAGCTATATAACTGGAAGTAAAAATGCTCTCAATGTCCTCCTTAATGGGATAAATGCTTAGGTAATTCAAATACAAATTGAGTAGGCTTTCAAATGATAACTTCTAACACATTTTTTACTTATAAATAGCACAGAAATAAACTATATGGGATACAGGAAGGATTTCCAGGCCCACATTTTATGAAGTATTTTTCCTTTGGCAATTTCTCAAACTTAATTTGTTCCAATGATATATTAAGCCCTGTTTATTATCTACTAAGAGCACAAATAGGTAGAAAAATGTTTTGACCCCTACCAAAAGAGCATATGACCTCATTTCCAAACCCAAAACCTTTGAATACTGATTTGGAAACAATTTTTTTAAAAGAATTAGCTCAAAGCAGCAGGTTTGTAGCTCATAGGACATGGGATGATCGATGGCCACATTAGCCGATAATCTAAGGCATAAAACATGCATGAGGTATTAGCATGGAAATCTAACATGTTCCCACCCCAGGTGGCACTGGATTTCTAATCTGTTGTCCCATCTAATAGGAATAAACTTAAATAGCTTATTTAGAACCTCATTTACAAAGTTAATAATTAGGGTGATTTACTTAAAAGGCAAGTTAGAGAGAAGGAGGAAGAAAGAAAGCTAGATGGGGCTTGACATGACAGAAAGAAAATAAGGTCATTTTGAAAAAGCCAAACTTAACACTTTAGTATAATTTTTCCTTGAAATTCTGATGGGAGGGCATCGGGGTTAGAAAAAAGCATGACCTTCCAAGGCTGAATCTTGCTTAGGGACCAACAAATGAATCATACTATTTGTTATAGGATGCTAGGCAAGTTGTTCAATCTCCCAAAGATTTATACATCTTTAAAATGGGAATGATAACACCTGCTTTGCAAGGATTATAAAGATAACAAAAAGCAAAGTGGTTAATACAGTGCCTGACTCTAGGGAGGTACTCAATTTCTATTGATTCCACCCTTGGTGGATTCACCAGAAAGTGTTAATTGTGGTCCTTCTTTACTGATTCTGAAATGCCAGGGTCTGATCTGGTCACAGATTTGCACATGGTACTTTTCTTACCTAGAGCCCGTGCTGTGATAATAGTTAGATGAGTTGTTTAATTTGGTGTTATTTAGAATATTGGGCAAATGAAGTTCAGCTAATTAGAAACAAGCAGGTGTATAGGCTGTAAGAGAAAAGCCACCTAAGGCACGGAGCTCAATGCAGGGGTCTCTTTTACCTGGCTCAGTAAAACCTACTTGTTCAGTAGAGTTAATTTATCTCTCCATCATCACAGTTGCCATCCTGAAGGTCAAATAACATATTCATTGCAGGAGAGCTGGATACTATTCATAATGTGACTCCAGAGAAGACGGACCCTCCGCAATGTAAAGTGTGGACATTATTATTAACACTTTTAATTTCACTTTATGCATTAAATCAATCCTGATAATTAGCAGGTTCCACTGTCTAAACAATTAACTAGAACAGTAAATAATTAAGAGACAGGAAAAGCTAATTAACCTCCATTTCCTTCACAGATCTCTATGGAGATATATATATATATATATTATACTTTCAGGGTTTTTTTTGTTTGTTTTGGGGTTTTTTTGTTTTTTTTTTGTTTTTATTTTACATAAGAGACTGTTGTAAGATGTTTTCATACCCACCCTTATATAAAAGCATGGTCTGCTTCACATGTCTAAAAATTCTTGTCATCCTTAGCTCTGCTGAAAGGTTTTCAGGGCCATCAAAAGAATTTTTGCAAGCTATACTAAGGCCATAATGCTCACTTTTAGAGGGTTGTAAATAGAGGGTACAAGCTGCTGTCCACAGCTAATCAACTCATGTTGCTGCCCTAACAGTAAAGAGCCAGTTGTGAAAGGGCCTCCCCAACCAGATTAAGGCCCTGCAGAAAGGCAAAACATTTAGGGACAAGTAGCAGCATCTTTGGTTATGACTATATCCATCCATGACCTCATCTTTGCCTAGTTACCCTCTCTCATGCATCTATCAGCTCTCTCCTACCCCTGAGGGGCTTTTCACCTCCAAAGTTCTCAAACCATGTTCTAATCACCTGGAGAGCTTTAAAAACCAGCTCCAGAGATTTGATTTAATTGATGCAGCCTGAGCATGGGGAGTTTTGAAAGCTCCCCAGGTGACTCTAGCGTGCAGCAGGTTTGAGAATCAGCGCTCCTACACAATAGTAGCTATCTATCCAGCATTCTCACATTCATATGCCCTTTCCTTGTGCTTCAAATATTGCTCTCGTACCTGGCAAACTTCTTCTCGCCCTATAAAACTCAGTCAAATGAAGGCCTGCCCCAGACAATCAGGTCTAGCCATTGTCAGATCCCAGAACAGCTCATGCAGTCCCTTAATGGAGTTAACAGGAGCCATCTATCTTGCCAACCAACACACTGTTGAATATAGAAGAAAACATTATTAATAATTCTTCTGGGTGACAGATGTCAACTAGGACTCTCCCAGGAAATCTGAAATACCAGATCACCCTAATTATAACCCCTATTATATTAATCAGTAATTGTATACTTCTTGTCTGTCTCCTACCATAGACTGTGCAAGCCATTAAGGGAAGTACTGTACTTACTCATTTTTCTAACCTGAGTACCTAGCATAGATTAGATGTTGAACAGATATTTCTATCAGAGGCTCTCTATTTTATTATGGTCAAATGCATGGACTCTGTAGCCAAAGAACATGGGTTCAAATTCCAACGATACCACTTACTAGATGTGTAACTGGGCACTTTCTTGTGTTTTAATGGCTTCATCTCTGAAATGGAAATAGTAATGGAATGTACTTAATAGGGCTGTTTAAAGGTTTAAATGAGTTGATATACATAAAGTGCTTAGAGAAATACCTCAATATAGGAAGAATTATGTGTTTCCTGTTATTTATAAAAACATGTATAATGTATGCATGTATGTATGTATGTATGGATGGATGGATGGATGGATGGATGGATGGATGGATAGATAGCTAAATAGATAGATAGATAGATAGATAGATAGATAGATAGATGGATAGATAGATAGATGATAGATAGATGGACCAGTTGAACAAGCTTAAAGTGGCTATTTTCTGTGGATCACCTCCAAATAACTGTGCCCACACAAATAATGGATAATTTTTACTATTCACCATGTTCCAGGCACTATTACATGCATAGTTATCTCATTGACCCTTCACCACAATTCCATCAGAAAAATATATTATCTATTACACCAAGTTTAAAGATAAGGAAACTGAGGCTCAAAAATGAAGATTCTCACACTCACATAATTTTATCTTTCTTTAAGAAAAAAGCAATTTCAATCCTCTCTCACTGTTTCTTGTAATTCCTTTGAGAAATAAAAGGGCTTCTCTGAAGTCCCTGTTATACAATGTACCCAATGTTTGAGTAAATGGATAGTGAAAAGACAATGACAGTGAAATCTGTGCTTTGGAGAGAGCTCTTATTCATTGCTTTTTAAAGTGCTTTTTTAACAATTCATGAACCCACGTTATCGAGAAGGTAATATATAAAGTAGGATTTGGGGTACTCTGAGGACACCCAAAATTATAAAAATCATCCTCTTACCTCAAAAGAGTTCAAAATTGACTTGCAAACATAGAGAAAATACTAAAAAACTATAGGATTTAAATATCCTATAGTAATATAAGGGAGAGCCCCATAGCAACATATGCTTAATTTCCAAGTTTGTACCTGTCATAGGCAGTCAGGAATGGAAGGATTTGTGAAGAGAAGAGACTAAGGGGGCATGAGAACTGTCTCTTTAAACATTTATTAATTCAACAAACATTCACCATTACCCACCATGTGTCACTCCTCTGTACCCTGGGACCGTGGGGATTAGAAAAACAATGGTATGCTCAAGAAGCTGAGTCAGGAGAAGGAATCAAGCATGTATGAATAGCTACTGCAGGTATCCAGGATACTGTGGGGCCCAGAGAGGAGCAGCCGCTTAGTCTGCGCAGAGCTGGTAACAGCAAGGTGTTCGAAGGCTCTCTCGAAAAGAGATTGCCCAAGCTGAAGCTTAAAGAATAAATAGGAGTTACCAAGAAAAAAATATATATTAAGGAAAAGCTCATAAAGTAGTACGAGAGCATGGGAAAAGGGAGAGAGTCATTAAATAAAAAGAAACAAAGGCTCAGAAATGCAAACAAAACGATCAAAATTTTAGGAGATGAAAGGTGGGAAAGCTAGGGTAACATGAGGGAGAAAAAATCCTCTAGAGAGAATTGAGATATAAGGCTGAAAAGTTAAATTATTATTTTTTTAGTTTATGTTGTTCAACAGAATTCCAGCTAATGAAGAGATTGCATATTTATCGATGAGATTCTTACAGAAAGGTGCAGAGAGTGCTATATGCTATTTCAATGTGTTTGGAACCAAAAAAAAAAAATACTCAAAATGTTTGCTCTATGAAAATATGTATGCCCACACACACACATATGCACACATTAACAAAAAAAAAATATGTGCCGAAGCACAATTTAATCCCAGTCCATATTCGTAACTGATCCCAAAATTAAAAGTTGTTTTTGTTTGTTTTCATTCTAGCCTATGCCAGTGATAGAAATGATGTGAGCCATGGGGAAACATGAAAGACAAAGGGAAGATAAAACAGCTCTTCTAAAAATGATGCTCTGAACTAAGCTTATAAAATACACTTGTATTTTATAAGGGAGATAAAGACAACATTTATTTGTCTAGTTTCATTAAAAAGTGCACATAGTCTATTACTAAGGAAAAAAACATGCTCCAAAAGAACTAATAAGTTTTGATGGGAAATATGGGGAAAAAAATTTAAAAACCTATTATATTATTTATGCATGAATATACTGTGTATCTATAAAAAATGCATAATATATACCTTAATCTTCCTAATGGGTCAATGAAAGCATTGATCAAGAGGCAGCAGAACAGAGTGGTAAAGTTCACAAGCTCCTACGTGAGACTGACTACCTGGCATCCAATCCTTGCTCCTCTATGCGTACTTTCTCTGTGATCATAAGAAACTTTGCTTCTCCACGCCTTAGTAACTTCATCTATAAAATCAAAATAATAACAGAACCTACCACATGTGATTAAACGATGATCCTGTTATGAGGATTAAATGATGCAATTCACCTAAAAGTGCTTGTCATGTTAGCTGGCATGTCATAAGAATTCAATAGTAGTCTCAGAACTATTAAACTTACACCAGAAATTATTCCAAAATATAGAAAGAAGGAGACGTTTTTAAAAGCATTAACGTGATTAGATGGGAGCTGACTAGTCTTTTTGAGGCAGCTATAAATTCACTAACATAAAAAAAACTTTTGTAAAGGACTGCCCAGTGCTTAAAACAGAGGATCATTTTTCATATTGGTCTCCATATATTCCTGCCACTTTGACTCACCTCATCTATATAAATAAGTTTTAAAAAAATATCCCTGAATCTAATCACTTCTGGAGCTTACAAAACCATCCCAAAGGAAATGATTTCTGCTGTAAATTGTTAATAAAATGTAGTACTCCAGCTAACAGAGTTGCTGAAAATTAGAACAATAACATAGTAACAGGCTTGGATAAAATGGTCGTGATCGACCAGTTTAATAATACTGAACTAATCTCCCAAATGCAACCAAATATCACTTTACCTTTTAAAATTTCAATCTTTTCCCCTGGATTTTATCCATCTCCTTGCTCTCTCTCTCTCTCTCTCTCTCTCTCTCTCTCTCTCTCTCTCTCACCCTCCTCTCTTCTCCTTCCTCATTTATACCTCACTTCTGGGGAATAATTTTAAAAGGGAACCTTTGCCAAGATTTTGAATTGCTTGTATTGCCTAATGCATATACAAGTAGAAAAGGACATATCCAAAACCTGCGTATAAAAGCAGTCATTCCAGAGCTTGTAATATTTGGAGCTAGATTGTAAATGGCAGAAATTTCAAAGGGGGAAAAAAAATGCCTAGAGATCAGACTCAAGAAATATTTTAAGCCACTAGAAACTTTCATCTGAAACCTTTGTGTTTTGCATTTTATGAATGTAAAATATGGATCTTTCAATCAAGAGAAGTAAAGGAATTGCAGGATATAGTCAAAAGAACTCACATTTCCATATCTAACTTTCTTTTTCTTTTCCTTTTTCTTTTTTCTGTCCTGGAAAAGGAGAATTACTCTTTCGTTGTGCAAATCTACCTGCTCAGAAGCATATGATTAAGATCCTAAGAAACTCGGGTCTTGGGATACAGAGAAATGTTAACCAAAAAAAAAAAAAACTAAAACCTAAGGTGAGTTGATACTCTTTTAAGCTGTGATTAAGTTTAAAAATAAAACCATCAATGGCTTTTGTTCTACAGTTGAAACCAGAAGTCTACTTTCCCCCCTGCACTGTCTTCACTTTTGCCTTCAAATAAAATCTTGCAGATCTAAAAGCCTCTTTTGTGGCTTAGGTTTATTAAACCCTGATATTCCTCCAGGGTTGAAGATCCTCATGCTAAACTGCTTACCAAAGGTTTACAAATTGAAATGGTTCTCAAGGGAATTTTTTTTCTGCCCAGTTAGTTCTATTACTGCTGTCTCGAAGTCAGAGATTATTGAGGCAAAACTGATTAGAAAAGCCAAACCTCTCTAACTTCCAACACCAACTAGGTCAGAAAAGCAGAAATCAAAGAGCTTGGAGATCTTTTCACTTTTATATTATTAAAAGACTTACTCTGGTAAGTGAAAGCCTTGTTTACTCACACTAGTTTGCAAAAGACAATACCTCAAACCATGATTTCTTTCTTCCCAACAAAACAGCACTAATTCTTGATCAAATTCTGTGTTAAACCGTCTGTGCCACATCATTTATTGACTCTGCCAAGGGACTTCTTACGGACTCCACATGGCATATCATAGCAACTACGCAGTTTAGCCAAGAATTAACAAAAAAATAAAGACATTATCCAACAAAGACAAGGAAATAAAGAAATTAAAATTCCATGCTCTTTCCTGAGCTTCAAGTTGCACGATGCCAATAAACTTAGGAACAGAGTTCAAGCCTTAGATTTCTTTCCAAGTCAGTGATATCAGCATTATATACAGATCAAAAAAAATTCTTCCCATTTTTTCCTGGTAATAGAAACATAAATTTTATATAAGCAACTCCCACTTAAAAGGGGCAGGTCTAAAAGTTACACATTATCTGATTAAGGCTCAGAACACATTCTACATTTCAGAAATAGTAGCTCTTGACTTCTGAGATGGGTTCACACATGACTATATCCTATTGCAAAACCCTATACTAACTTCCTTAAGAGGTGGCTAATCCCCAGTGTTAACACTTTTACTGACAGAGTCCACGGCTTCTTAAGAAAGTCCAGTTATTATGTTGAGCATCTCCGTTTGTACATTAGTTTAAAATCTACTCACATTCAGCTACAATCTCTCTGCCCACCTACCACCTGGCAGACCTCCCGTCATGGCCCAGGGAGCCAATCTGCTGCTTCAGCCCTCATTTCTACACACCCAATTCTTGAATCATTTCTCCTAACGTGACTCCCCCAATACCCCTGAATATGCCCCATTTCATTTTTAATGTCATTTGTGTAATGCGATATGTACAGCTGGAGAGAGTCACATGTGTGTGGCTAGCACAGCAGGACACTGATTACCATGCCTAGACAGTGTGATTTTATTTTGTTTCACTGAATACTAAGTCATTGAAAGACACAAATGGCTGTTATTAGGATGAAAACTTATTAGGTAAAACAGAGCTCGTTGTTTATGAGTTGTGGCAGAATGCCTAGTGAGGAAAAAATTTTTTTAAGCGGAGAGGTGAGAACTAAAAAATACCAGCCACTTCTACATCTAGAAATAGAACCAGAAAATTACCTCTGAGTAAATCTTTATTTTTTCAAAAGAATCATTAGTTACAAAATTATAAGGCACAAATTTGCCCATCACTCCAGAGAGAATATAAAACCAATCTTTTTTTCTAGTTTGGCCAAGTCTGTTTCTCTCAACCAGCCCCTGGAGTTCCAAGCTCCAATGGGGAGTTCAAGAGAAGCAATTTACATGAAGAGCTGCTGGTGGTGGTGGAGTTGCTTTCTGAGAGGGAAAGGACCAACACTACAAAGAACCTAATGGTTCAAAAAAAGCTACCAAGCTCCTGAAATCAAATAACAATGGAGCATTACAACAGCATGACAAGAAGCTTGGTTCCTCCTTGCAGTTACAGAAAGAAAAGAGAAAATGGAAGGTTTTCCTAAGTTGGGACCCACTGCCCTGCACTCTCACCCTAGAGACATACTTAGCTCTAAAAAGAGTACTCTGTAGATAAACCTAAGAAACTGTCAGTTAGAAGCCCCAGTCAATTTAATATGGAAATCTCTTGGCTGAGACTAATACCAAAGAGTAGAATCATCATCTCTTCAAGAGCTGCTAGCATCAGTAGCTGGAGCAGAAGATTGAGCCATTAGCAACATCACTTTGAGCATAGCATGAGAAATTCTCCTCAAAGGACATAAGCCTTTACTAGCATAGAGTTACAAGCTCCAGGTGAAGTCAGGCAAATCTAGCTTTATAATCTGGCTCTGCTATTTCCCAGCTGTATGACCTTAAATTCTGTTTAGCTGTTTTGTTTTGCCCTCTATAGTAAAAATAATAATATTATCTATCTATCTCTTAAGATTGCTGTGAAAGTTTGAATAAAGTAATAGCTTCAGAGATTTAACATATTCTTTGGAATCTGTTAAAAACATATGTTATTAGTTCTTACATGTCTTTTATACTGTTTTATTGTGAAAAATAGTACATATAGAAAAACATACATTAAATATAAATGTACAGCTAAAAAATTATTTAAAGTAAATAGCACTACTCAGTTTTTTTAACTTTTCATTTTAGGATTTTTCTTTGCTTCTTTTTAGAATTTTCCCATCATTTTTGTATCTTTTTGACTTCGTTACAGACATTCAAGCTTGCCTTTTATTTCCTTGAATATACAAAGCTTAGTTATTTTTAAATCTTTTAATTCTGCATAGACTCATTCACATCAGCTTGTCTCTCAATATGCCCAGTCAATTTTTATTATGTGATGGACACTATATTTTTAAAAATAATTTTAAGTCTCCAATGATACTATCTTCCTTTCGAAGGCATTTTTTGTTGCTTGAGCCAGACACCTTGAAGTACCGAAATGACCTTAACCTACTTATAAGGATTGAGCTCTCCTGTTCTCCCACTGACTGAAGGGCTAGACTAATTGGGTTCCCAGTCATCCTTACTCCTTGGAAGTTGTGGCCCTTCAGAGTCTATACCTAAACACAGACTGAGGTTTTTTTTGCTGTGGCCCCTACTTTTGACAGATCCTAGACTCTCAATTTTATCCCCTTATCTGCAAGACTGTGAAAAATATTTCTCAACAGTTGATCAACTCTTCAATAATCCATAAATGTGCGCAACCTAAATGCTGCTCTCATCTCTGTAGATATCTGTCTTCGCCCAGCTCTTGGTTCCACAATCTTTGAAAATACTTTTGGCTCTTCTATACCTTTAAGTACATGTTTCTTTAAATGTTGTCCAGCTGTTCTTGTTATTTTTATTAAGAATGTTAGTTAGAATTACCTACCATGATATTACCATAAGTGAAAGTCTCTACCCTTATTAGTATATATTAATTATCTACAATAAATTAACCTATTTAATGAATAGTATTACTGTTTTCTATGTGCTTCTCTTATAATACTATCACTTTTAATCTTGTATTATAATCATTTTTTTGAATATTTCTTTCCACCTTTATTAGATTTTTAAGCTCTTCTAAGACATAATTTCTAACCAATCTGATTCATCTATGAATTAACCCCAAGTCCTGAATCTTATTCACATTAACCTTGCAGAAACTGTTGAGTGAATAAATAAACATAAATCTCTCTTGTTTACAAAACTGGACACTTCTGAAATAGAATCTCTAAATTAACCTAAACTATGCAATTGGTCACCTCAGCAGAATTAAAAAGTAGGCTATAATTTAAAATATCCGTTGTGATTTGCATTAATGAGTTCCTCCAGACCATATATGATAGGTGATTGCATACCTGCAGAAATAAATATGAGTATTAAGATACAACAAATGAAAGTTTGCATGTCCCAAGTTGCAATTTCAATATTGATCTGCATATTTCATTCAGTATTAGCACTTGTGAGTCAAATTGTATAGCCATTGCTCTCATTAAAATTCATAAACTCCCTCTGGAATTCATGGCAGCCATCTGGCCAAATATTGGCTTCTAACATTTGAAACTCAATTGCATTGAAGTCACTGAATCTCTCAATCAATTACAAAGGATCTGAGCTCTTAGGGTTTACATTGATTTGCCACCATTTTCTTAATGGAGTCACAGCCTCTGTAATTACCCATTTGACAGGAGAGGTGCCTGCTTTCTGAAGACTATATATCCTAGCACTTCATTTAACTAAAAATGTTAGTTGGCAGCCCTCATAAGAACATCAGCTACAAAATGTGATTAGAGTTCATGTAAGTGTAACAGAATGATGTTCTCATCTCATCTCTACTTATTATATATGGTTGCTACAATTATTCTCTAACACAGATTGAAATTTTAAAGTAACTTCAATGTACTTTATTTTATAATTCATCAGGAGCCAAAATTTATGCATTTGCACACACCTTCATATGTATAAGCCATTTAAAAGTGATTAAAAAAACTAAAATCCCTTTTTCAAAAATAAGAAGTCTTCTGACCCTCAAAACACGAAGCATATTTGATCATGGCTTTTTAAGAAGCACAAGTAATTAAGACCCCCTTCCTTAATATGCTGGAAGAAGTAGAACTCTTCTGTTGGATTCAGACATAATTCAGATTCTGATGTCAGTTAAACCACTGATTACCTGCATGATATAGGTAATTTTTAAAATCTTTCTGAGCCTATCTCTTCATTTGTAATATTGAGATATTGATATCACTTTATTTTAATAATTTATACTACCTTAAATTAGTTTATTATAATATTTTTGTAGCGTTGAAATGTCAAAAAATAAATCTCCGGTATCTAGAAAATTAAACATTTGTATTAGTCAGATTTAACTTAGATAATGAAGCTACAACTAACTCAATATCTTTGATTTTCAACAGCAAATATTGTTTTCTTTTTCAAGAATCTTCATGTTATCTGGGGCTCTGCTGAATGGGTTTGAGCTTACTTGGCCAATTAAGTTGAGCTTGATTCCAGTCCCAGTTTGGGTTCAGATCTGCTCCATGAATCTCCATCCAGGATTTAGGATGAAAGAACAATGCCTACCTCAGGCATGCTCCTCTCATTGTGAATAGCAGAAATATAAGAAGGCTGATGGAAATTTCTGACCTCACACCCTACCACTTCTGCTCATTTCCTGTTGGCCATAATGAGCCACATGGGCAACCCTGAAGTTAATGTGGCTGGGAATAGTGTTGCAGCCCCAGGGAATCCATTCCAGGACAAGAAAGAAGGAGCAGCTATGAATCAATACTCGCTACCACACAATTCGATTAATGATAGTCATCATAATTAGCTATTGTTTGGCACTATGGTCATTCTAACTGTGAAAACATCCTGTGATCTGTTGGAGGAGGTCATCCAGAGGACATGACTGCCAGAGGAAACCTTGAGCTGGACCTAGACAATCTCAGGCTCTAACATCCCCACCTCATCCTTGCATGTACATTCTATGCACCAATCCCACAGCCAAAGCCATGTCAATGATAAACCTCTTGAGAGCAATGTGGTAAGGATAGCAGGACGGTGTACATGACTGAATCTATTTAAGGTCTCTACGTAAACTTTTAAGGTTCTGATGGCCAGGTAAGGAGATTTCCTCGTCTTGAGGCACCCAGGACAAAACTTCCTGGGTAAGTTCTCCCGCTTATTAAACCTGCCACCTACCAAACTGGAGTGCTCTGCCTCTTTCTTTCACTTCTCTGTACTCTCCTTGTTCAACTTTCACTCAGAGAACAACGGACGGTGGGAACCAACAAGACCTCATAGCCAATTATAAAGATATTTTCCCAGTTGCCTCCAAGAAATAAAATGTCCTTCTGATGAAGCTTTTATTAGATGATTTGAGTGCCTTGTTTTAAGTTACTGAAGTTGTTCATTCAACAGGCCTGAGTACCTGAAGTAAGCAGTGTTATACCACTCAATACTTTCACAAGCACTCTTTAGAAAATAAAACTTATACATGTTTTGTCTTTACATTGTAACTATAATAAAATGTATATAACTACCTATTTATGAAAATAATACATATATCTGGCTTTACTTGCTGCGAATGAGGCATAAGTACCCTGTTAAAGTGGGCAAAATAATACTTCCTAAAATGTAATTTAATTTAGAACTTCTTCATGAATTAGGAGTCAGGATTCTTTGTTTGCTCACTTGCCGTCCTCTCCTTCTTGATCCATGGCTATTTCACCCTATTTTATAGTTTCTGGTTCCATGTTCTGAATTGAATTTGACTTCTATCCTTTGTCTATTAAAACTCTTACTTCTAGTTAAATATGGTTAACATTAATATTAACGCCTTTCTGGAAATTGCCTTTCTACCAACTCTAGTAGTCTCTTTAAGAATACTTTAGTCCTCATTTTTTTTTTTTTGGTCATTTTAAATTATTTCCTCCGAGCCATGAATGATATCAGAAATACAGTAAAGTGAGAGAGATCCCCAGATCTCTGCTCTTGGTAAACAACAATAAGCTGAACATCTAAATCTCGACAAAAAAACAAACAAACAAACAAAAAAAACACCCAAACTGCACACCAGAATGTTTGAGCATGGGATCTGTGCATAAGAGCTACCACAGGTCAGAACCCTGGGTGTCGGGGATGGACTGGGAGAAACAAAGAAGCTGCCTCTCGCAGCCTCCAGAGAACTTTGCAGAAGGAGGGGGAGGAGAGAAGGTGCAGCAAGTTCCCTGAACAGCCCTGCCTGGGAGAGCTGTGATGTCCACACATCCATCGGCAAGCCCAGTCATCAGGGCAGAAAAGAGAGGAAAGCAGAGAAACAGCAATTGATTTTTACAGCTGCGGTTGCAAAACCAAGGCTGAGCCACAGCCCTCACTCCCCAACCCGGAGGGCCCCTTTCCCCATACCCTCCAAGACAGAATGCTGAGGAGCCCCAGGGGAATTTGATTTGAGCAAATGCTATCGAAACTACCGCTAACACTGATAGGAACTGGAACTAAGGATAGTGAGCATGATTAAACATATAAAAGAAAAAAATTATTAACACTTTATATAAAGCAGATCCAAGAGGGTTAGACGCCACCTACTGGAAACCAAAAGGAAAATGCCTTCTTTGCAACAGGCTAAGGAGAGACCTTTATATAATAAATCTACTTTCTGGAAAAAAAAAAGAAAAGAAAAGCAGAATGCACTTCCATTAATGCCCAGGTGGGGAAATTGTCCATTAAACACTATGAAAACCAAGGTGATAAGGCATCTTAGAAAGAAAGAAAAAAATCTCCAGAAAAGTGAGCTTACAGATATAGAAATATGCAACTTAAATGACAGAGAATTCAGGATGGTACTTCTGAAAACACTCAGTGAGATCCGAAATGAGTCATATCAACAATATCAGGAATTGAAAAAAACAATTAGATGAGCAGAATGAGTTCTTTAGCAAGGAGACTGAAACCTTCAGTAAGAACCAAATAGACCTCCTGGAGATAAAGAACACACTACAGAGTTGAAATAACAAGCTTGAGGAATAGAGTTGACCAAAAGGAGGAAAGGATCAGTGATATCAAAGAAAGAAATCTAGAAATCGGAAGGAAAAAGAGAGAAACCAAAGAATGAAAAATAATGAAAGAGAAATACCAGAACTAGCTGATACCATCAGGAGAGGAAACATAAGAATAATGGAAATTCTCAAAGGGGAGGAAAATGGACGGGGATTAGAAAGCATTTTCAGAGAAATAATGACAAGAACTTCCCAAATCAAAGATATGAGCTGTAGCTGAAACTTACTGAAAGGGAGCAGAGGGAGGTAGATGGGGAAAAAAAAAATTAAATAATTTTCTTCAATTAAAAAAGTATAATAAATAAGTAAGAAATTTAAAAAATAAAAAAAAAATTTTGCAAGAAAAAATAAATAGATAAAAATAGATACATTATTTTCTCTGTTTAGATATCTAAGTTTTTGAGACTTGTCCCTCCCTCTGATGTTTTTGAGGGGCTCTACCCTGCCTTATTCTTAAGAGGTTCCACATTGAGCTTAGTTTTCTACCCCCCTGCCTAAGTATACCAAGAGCAAGGAATTTAGAGGCCATTTTAGAATTCTGCCTACTCCATCAGTTTTTAAAAAATATGTATCTAGGAGGATAATGTAATGTAATTTGCGATTCAACTATAGTTGCATAGGTTTATAGTATTGCAATTGGAAAGTGTTTTAAATATCATCCAGACCTACACCTTCCTGCCCACATGCCCCAACAAATGGAGCAGCTTTCTATAGACCGAAAGTCATTCAGTATCTGCTTCAACATTTATATTAATGACAAGGCTCACTTGTTTATGAACCAGGAAATTTAAATGTTAAAGCTCTGTAACGTAAGATAATTACAACAAAAAAATAAAAATGCTTTAAAATCTTTATTTCTGTAACTTCTTTATTTAGTTTTTCCTCTGGAAAATTTTAGAATCAAAAATAATCTTTTCAGATATAAGGCCTTTAAATTTAAAAATCAACCATCACTCTTCCTCCTAAGATGATTTAAGTAGCTTCTCTCTCCAGGCTAAATATTCTATTCTCATAGGATGTCATTTCCATGTCTTTCACGATCCTGGTCACCCACCTGTAAATTTACTCCATCTGTTAAAAAACCTCTTAAAATGTTGTTCCTACCTTGACCAAGTGATATTGTATCAGGAATATTAATTCAGACTATAAAGCAGAGTAGCTCAACATTAGAAAACCAATGGCTATAATATAAAATATAATAGGTTAAAGAAATTATATGATTATTTCCATAATACAAAAATATATTTGATAATTTTTGCCCTTTTATAAACTTACAGGAAATAAATAGAATAACTTATCTTTATTTTGTCAAGAGCATCTTTTTCTAAACCAGAACCAACTCAATGATAAAATTTTATTACATTATTTTAAAAAGTATTTTTTATTAAACAAATATGGCACATCTTACCATTACTTTTAAAGTGCATAATTTAAAATCAAGGATAAAATAAATATGTTATTATTCTATAGTGTTATTTTTGGAAAGTTTCTGGAAAATTCAGTAAGGATTGAAAACTATATTAAGCATTAGAAATTTTTAAATAATCATTTTTTTAAAATCATTATAACACACTTGAAAAATATTTTTAAAATGCTAAACTTTTTTAAGTAATGAGAAATAAATGCATGAATACAAGATAATTACATCAAAAAATTATACTTGGTACTTTGGTGTAACCAGAAATTAATCGAATTGATAAAATGTTTCATAAAAAATAATAAAGAGATATGTATAACCAAGTTTAATAAAAGACAACAAAAAAGGAAGATTAACAGAGGAGATGTAAGCATGTAGACATGCGTACTCTATTCCAGAAAAAAAAAATATGAAAGTCGCTAACATGTTTAGTCTAGTTAACATATAAATTAATAAAATCCAATTAAAAATCTCATCGGGATTTGTGTGTTTATGTGTGTGGAACTTAACAAAATGATTGTAAATTTGTTTTGAAAATAAAGAAATGCAAATGTCAAGTAATATACTGAGATAACCTCAATAGTGTATAAGGGAAAGGGAAGGAGTATCTTAGCAGATAATAGAATGTGTTTACACAGAAACGGTAAGTAAAAACTCTATGTCATTCCTGCCCAAACGGATATCTCTTCCAGGGGATTAGAGGGAAGAGATCAAATTGGTCCAAACATATATAAGAACATTCTCTATTATAATTACACTTTTAGAAACAAGTAGAAATGATATTTTAAATATGGAGCCTGAGATTATTGGTTAGCAATGTGAAAATAAAAAACAAATTGGATCCCTATCTTTCTCTGAAAAGCAAATAATCTCCATATGGCGTAAAATTTAAATGTAAGAACCAGAAACATAGTAAAATTGGCAAAATATAACGCGCTACTATTTATCAGATCTCAGGAATATGATCATTTCTCTAAATTACAACAGAATAGATTGCAAAAGAAAAAACTAGAGAACCAAAAATAAGGTTATATTCTAAAAGATGTACTGACAATATGAACTATAGAAATAAAATATTGAAAATATATGTGAGAACAAAAAATTCTTAAGTAAATTATTTTATTTTAATTAATTATTTTTTAATAGAAGAAATGATTTAAATTTTTTTGCCCCTTCTGTCTTCCCTTTCCCTTCCAATAAGTTTCGCTGTACACTTTAATAGTAAGGTGTGTATGTATATATATATATATATTATATATATATATATATATATATATATGGTATGGTGTGTGTGATATATATATATATATATATTTACAGTACGTGTTCACCTCTCATAGTTAGATTTCTTTCTGTCACCACATATATTGACCCCCTTTACCGCATCTACCTCCCCTCTCCATTCACCCTCTATCCTCCAGTAACCAAAAGTCCATTATACATGTCTATGGGTGTCTGTTTGTCCTGTTCATTTGTTGCTTTTAGGTTTATATCCCAATATAAGTGATATTGTGTGATTTTCAACTTATTCAGTCTGGCTTATTTTGCTTAGCATGATTATTTCAACATCCATCCCATGTTGCGCAAATGGCAGTATTTCATCTCTTCTTTATGGCTGACTAAATATTACTTTGTATATATGCACCACAGGTTTTTTTAGCTAGTCATCTATCAATTAGGACACTTCAGTTGCTTCCATGTCCTGGCCACTGTGAATAATGTTGCTACAAACTGGTGTGTAAATAACTTTTCAATATGAGTTTTCAAGACTTGGGTAAATACCGAGTAGAGGGATTGCTGGATCATAAGGCAGATCATTCTTAGCTTCTTGAGGAACCTCCATACTGTTTTCCATAGTGGCTGTACCAATTTGCAGTCCCACCAGAAGTGTATGAGGGTTCCTTTAGCTCCGCATCCTCTCCAGCATTTGTTATTACTTGTCCTGTTGATTATAGCTATTCTAGCAGGTGTGAGATGGTATGTTATTGTGGTTTTGATTTGCAATTCCCTAATAGCTAGTAGTGTTGAGCATCTCTTTCATATATTTGTTGGCCATTTGAATTTCCTCTAGGGAGAGGTTGTCTGTTCAGGTCCTCTGCCCATTTTTTGACTGATTGTTTGGTTTTTTTTTTGTTGTATTGATTGTACGCATTCTTTGTATATATAGGATATTTGGTCCTTATCGGAGGCATTGCTGCAAATATATTTTTCCATCCGATGGTGGCTCTTTACCTTGTTGACTATTTCTTTCGCTGAGCAGAACTTTTGTTTGATGTAGTCCCATTCATTTATTTTAGCTTTTACTTCCCTTCCTTCTTTGAGGTCAAATTCATAAATCTCTTAAGTCCAAGGTCTTTGAGTGTAGTTTCTGTTTTCTTCTATATCATTGTATTGTTACAGTCTTATATTCAGGTCCTTAATCGCATTTTGAGTTAATTTTGGTGTGTGGTGAACAGTCTAGTTTCATTCTTTTGCAGGTGGCTTTCCAGTTTTCCAGCACCATTTATTGAAGAAGCTTTCTTTCTGAACTGTATATTTTCCGTGTTTTTGTCAAAATTATTTGCCCATATAATTATAGGTTTACTTCTGGACTCTCAATTCTGTTCCACTGGTCATATGTATGCTTGCTGCAATACTATGCCGTTTTGATTACTGTCACTTTGTAGTATAATTTGAAGTCAGTAAGAGTGATGCCTCTGCATGTCCTTTTTTTCTCAGGATTGATTCGCAATTCAGGGTCTTGTGCTTCCATACAAATCTGATGTTTTTTTTGTTCTATTTCTTTAAAAATGCGCGATGGAATTTTGAAGGATGTTGCATTAAATTTGTATAATGCTTTAGGAAAATATGGTAATTTTAACTATGTTGATTTTTCCAATCAGAACACGGGCTATCTTTCCATTTCTTTAATAGGGTCTTATAGTTTTAATTACATAAGTCTTTCACATGTTTTGTTAGATTTATTCCTAGGTTTTTTTCTTTTTGTTGTATTGCAAGAGGCATTACTTTTTCACTTCTTTTTCTGACACTGTATTAGAGTATAGAAACACTATTAGAGTATAGGGAATGTTATTAGAGTATAAGAACATTGATTTTGTATCCAGAAAACTTTACTATATTTGTTTATTGTTTCTAGTGTTCTTGGGAGCTTTTTAGAGTTTTTCTATATAGAGAATCATGTCAATCCACAAATAGTGACAGTTTGACTTCTTCATTGCTATTTGGATGCCTTTATGTCTTTTCTTGTCTGATTGCACTCACTAGGACCTCCAATGTTATATTGAATGACAGTGGTGATAGTAGACAGCCTTGCCTTGTTCCTGATCGTAGAGAGGTTTTTAGTTTTCACCATGAAGTATAATGTTGACTGAGAGTTTGTCATATATGGCCTTAATTTATGTGAAGGTACTTGTGTTCTATATCAATTTTTGTTAAATGTTTTGATCATAAATGGGTGCTCTATCTTGTCGAAGGCTTTTTTCTACATCTATTGATATGATCATATGATTCTTAACGTTTTAATTTGTTTATGTGATGTATCAGATTAATCAATTTGCGTATGTTGAACCATCCCTTTGTCTCTGGATAAAGCCACTTGATCATAGTGTATAATCCTTGTAATGTATTGCCAAATTTGGTTTGCTAGTATCTTATTTAGTATTTTTGCATCTGTGTTCATGATATATTGGTCTGTAGTTTTCTTTTCTCGTGTTATCTTTACCAAATTTTGGTATCAGGGTGATATTGGCCTCATAAAATGAGTTGGGAAGTATTGCCTCCTCTTTGACTTTTTGAAAGAGTTTGAGGAGAATTAGGTATTAATCTTCTTTGAATGCTTGGTAGAATCTGGTCTTGAACTTTTACATTTTGGTAGGTTTTTTTGGTTATTTCAATTTTCATACTGCTGCTCAGTTTATTTAGATTTTCCAGTTCTTCTTGATTCAGTCTAGGAAGGTTATATTTTTCTAAGTACTGGTCCATTTCTTCTCATTATTAAATTTGGTATTATGTACTTTTTCATAGTATTTTGTATGATCCTTTTTATGTCTACGGTTTTGTCATAATTTCCCCTCTTTCATCCCTGATTTTTTTATTTGTTATTTTTTTTTTTCTTTAGTGAGTCTAGCCAGGGGTTTTGTCAATTTTATTAACCTTCTCAAAGAACCAGCTCTTTGTTGCATTTATTTTTTCTATTTTTTTTGTTGTTTGTTTTGTTTCAATTTCATTTATTTCTGCTCTAATTTTGATTATTTCTTTCCTTCTGCTGACTTTAGGCTTCATTTGTTCTTCCTTTTCTAGTTTTTTAAGATGAAGCGTTAGGTTGTTTATTTGGGCTTTCTTTTTTTGGAGATAGGCCTGTAATGATATGAACTTTCCTCTTATGACCACTTTTGCCATGTCCCAAAAGTTTTGATATGTGTACTATTTTATCATTTGTTTCTATGTATTCTTGATCTCTTTTTTTATTCTCCTGACCCATTATTCTTCAGTAGCATGTTGTTTAATCTCCATGTATTTGTGGTTCTTCCTTCTTTCTTTTTGCAGTTGATCTCTAGTTTCAAAGATTATGATCAGAGAATATGGTTGGTATGATTTCAACCCTCTTATATTTTTGAGGCTATCTCTGTGTCCCAGTATATGTGGTCATCCTTGAGAATGTTCCATGTGTACTAGAGAAGAAATATAAGCAGATGTTTGGGGATGAAAGGCTTTGTAAATGTCAATTATGTCCAGTTGGTCTAATGTATCATTTAAAGATGTGATTTCCTTATTGGTTTTCTGTTTGAATGACCTGTCCATATCTAACAGTGGAGTATTTAGGTTTCCTACTATGATTAGTATTTTAGTCTGTTTCTCCCTTTAGTTCTGTTAGTAATTGCTTATATATTTGGGAACTCCTTAATTGAGAGCATAGATGTTAATAAGTGTTATGTCTTCTTGGTGCATGATTCCCTTATCATTATGAACTGTTCCTTAGTATCTTTCTTTACCATTTTATTTTGAAGTCTGTTTGTCTCATATTAGTACCACTACTCCCGCTTTTCTCTGAATGCCATTTGCTTGAAATATCATTTTCCACCCTTTCACTTTGAGTCTATGTTTGTCTTTGGAACTAAGATGTGTCTCCTTGAGGTTGAGTTTTGTTTTTTGGTCCATTCTGCAGCTCTGTACCTTTTTATTGGTGAATTCGTCCATTTACATTTAGTGTGATTATTGAAATATGAGGTATTCTTATAGCCATTTTATCTTTTGCTTTCTGGTAGCTCAATGTTTCCATTGCTTCCTGTCCTTGTGTTTCTGTTTTCTTTATTTTGGTTGACTTTTGTGTGTTTCTACCCTTTGGTCCTTCTTGTTTTATGTTATATACTTTGGTTCTGAATCTTTGGTGTGTGGTTATTATTACAAATATGTAAAGAATGGTTATATATTACAGTCATCCATTTTCTTCTGCACGTGCCCTATCTCTCATTCCCCTTTGAGAATTTGGATCTTTGAATCCTCCTCTTTTCAGTCATTATTGTCTCATTTTGTCCCTATGCTGAACATTCATTACTATCTTGCTATAGCAAATCTCTTCTTATTTTTAAGCTTTAATGCCCTGTTCTTAGTAACGGTTGTATTCTGCTTCCATCAGCCTGCTAGGCACCTTACTCCTAATTATGTATATTTTTTTAGTCATTTTATTTTAGATGAGCTAACCAATTTCAGTATTTCCTGTAGTGTAGGCCTCGTCATGGAGAATTCCCTCAATTTTTGTATGTCTGGAAAGTTCTTTATTTTTCTTCATATCTAAAAGAGAGCTTAACTGGATACATTATTCTATGCTGGTAGTTCTTTTTTATTTAATACTTTGAATATTTAATTCCACTCCTTTCTGGCTTGTAAGGTTTGTGCTGAGAAGACTGATGATATATTTTATTTATTTTAAGATGTTGAACAGTATGCAGATATTTTGGAATTGATGATTATTAAAGCTAGGTGAAATTATTGGGAATGTTATGATGTAACGTTAAACAGAAAAATAAGACAAAATTGTATATTTGAAAATTGTGTATAATTATTGGTAAGTTCAAGAGGCGATAACTTTAATCATCTGATTCATAATGTGCATGTCTTTTGGTAGAATTCTAACAAATGGTTAAATCATTCTGAGTTCTAATGTCTCATGAATAAAATAGGTTACTTCAGAGAATCACGAGGATCCAATGAGGAGCATAATTAAAGTGATCATGCTCATAGTCATATGCTCACAAACCTGTTATATTTAGGGAAGAAATAGTACTGGTCTTTCAAAAAGTTCCTTAAAACTGTGAAACATGACTTCTACACTCTTCAGAAATTGTAAATGATAACTACAATCATCCTATAACATCTAAGCAAATGAATTCCGGTGATTATAAATTCATAACTCTGTTCTTTTCCTTTTCCTCATGATGCTTCACACTTCCTAGCTATCAACACGAAGAAATAAAAGCAACCAATCCAAAGAAATAAAATTCACAGTGTTTCTAAGTTTGGGCACCAGGTTAAAAACTATCTCCTTCTGAGTGTAGGTCTGATCTTTGGTTCATTTCCTAGATGTTTCCTTGGAAATGCATAAAAATGGTACGGGTCAACTACAATATTAGGCAACATTGATTATAACCAAAAAAAAAATGATCCCTAGAGACAGATTGAATCTAACATGGTAGAACTATAATCCAGGATGCGACAACAAACTTTGGGCTTTTCTGAATGTGGTCACTCTGGTCTGTCCTTTGCGTGGACTTTGGAAGCTATGCCTGTAGAAATGTCACAAAAGATACTGGCTCTTGTTAGGCCTAAGGCTTTTAAGCCAAAGCAGCTGTCCAATGTGGATTTCAGTTCCTAATAAGTGAGTTGACCATGGGCAGCTACGTAGACTACTGTAATAGACTGCTACAGGTACCACCAATTGTGGTTTAGTTCTAACACCTTCTGATTAGATTGATGTCAAGGGTAGCCTATAGGTGTCAGTGAGTCTGAATGTCTAGTTAAGTCTAAGACAATCCCTAGTGGATGTTGCAGTAAAAAGAAGAAGGAGGAGGAGGAGGAGGAGGAGGAGGAGGAGGAGAGGGGAGGGGGAGGGGAGGAGGAGGAAAAGTAAGGGAAGAAGAGGAAAAAGAAGAAGATCTACCAATTCGGATTGAGATAAAATGTTTTCTGTACACTAAATTATTGTCATGTTACTTTATAGACAACTACATGTTTTGAAGCATATAAAAGGAGGGCAAACATTATAGGAACAAGGGCAGCAGGGGGCAAGATTAAGAAACTTTGGTCAGAGGGGAATGCTTACAGGAAATCTTGAAGAACAGGTTATTGACAATTTTGATAGGCTTCTGAGACATGCAGTCTATTCCATTCCCAAATCCCTAAGGACATGACACAGGACCATGTAGCTGGGACCCACGGCATAGCTACAGTACTCTGGGGAAACTGCAACAGCATAAATATCTGTTCATAGGTGGCTTTCTTGAAATAGTCTTAGATAGATTATGCTCATTCTTTATCCAGTTTTGTACAAAAGACCAGTGTATGTGAGTTCAATTTCTTTCAAGAGAAAACAGGACTGAGATTCAGTGGGTGACTGAACTGAAAAACCAGTATGTGGGATCTTTTGGCACATAAATAATTAATACATAATAAGCATGACAATCATTTCTACTATTGTTAAATAGTTCTCTCAGCCTCTCAACTATCCCTGGAGGAGAGAGCATTTGATGAGAAACTTTGAAGAGGGACAAGTTTTTAATAGTTTAATTTGCAAGAGAATGGAAATATCCAGGACAAGTTGGTGCAAGCAGAAACAGCCTCAGGTGACTATTGTGTAGTGTTGGAAGAGCACCAAGAGATGAGGCTAGAATGAAAATTGAGCAAAGGAATTTAGGTAAGCAATGGAGAGTTATCAAAAGCTTTTCAGCAAGCGAATAACATAATCAGAACCACACTTTATTACATACTCTTAAAACAATGTGAATTAATGAAGAAAAAAGAGGTAGGAAAATTAATACAGTCTGTTTTTCAGTAGCTGTAGAAGCTATTTCAAATAGCTTATATTGAGCATGTTGTAGAATTAAAATATTTTGCTAAGATTATCAATCAAGCTACCTTAATCTTTCCCTTGAATTCAACTGACAGCCATGAGATTTAGAATCAAATTGCCTGACTTTGAAAACTGTCTTCACCACCTTCACAATCTGTGTAACCTTAAGCAAGTTATTTAAGCTCTCTGAGACTTGCCTTGATGAGCACATGTAGATGCCACAGGCAATAAGAACACCTATCTCATCAGGTTGTGAGGACTCAGTATGTTAATACAAAGGCCTAATAAGATGTCTGGCATCTAGTAAGTATTTGATAAATAGTAGTTATTGTTAAATGAGAGATACTAATTAAATTCAGTTTTAATCATTTGGCACAGTTTATCTCCATCTTTGCATCTTTGAAGCATATTAACTACCTCTTCTATATTTATGTCTGTCTTGCTATGTATTCTGGGGCATGGCTATCTAGATATCTCCCAAGTTAGCTCCAATTCATTAACAAGAACAATTTGGGCACAATTTTTCCACCAGTTATAAGTTCCATTCATCTGTACTATATTTCTCATTCTTATCCATAAAGATCTTTGTCAAATGCTTTGCAAATTAAAAAAAAAAATTCATAAGATTTTAGCAATATTTAGACATCAGAAAATAAAATTAATTTTTATGGTCTAACTTATTCTCTTGATCCCACAATGGTGTCTGGAGATCAGTGCTTTGTCTAACTCTCCCCAAACTTCTTAATATTCTGTTTTAGAATTTTGATAAAGACCAGTTAAAATTCACCACTCTGTGCATCTATTGTCTCTATTTCCTGGAGCAGAGCTACATTTATATTCTATACAATATTTTTACTCATAAATCTGTAGTAATTGATTCTATAATAAATATAGAGGCAAATGTGGAAATCTTGAAGGGATTAGATTTAACTCATTTAAATAGTTATGCTAAGAGGGTTAATTCTAGGAGGCCTAGAATTGGCCCAAGCTCCTTTCTGAAATACGTACTGGTCAAGGTATGAGATATAGTTTTTAATAGTGTTGTTTGGAGCAAGTTTGGACACAATCTGTGCCAGCCTGTCAGCATTGTTTATTAATTAGAGAAAGATAGATGGTTTGCAGCATGTTTCAGTGATATTCCCAAAGGACTCGTCATTGGGTCTACATACATACCCAGCAGAGGTGTGAGAGCCCCACTTGGGACTCCTTCTTGGGCTTTCTGGTTCTGAGGTGTTCTGTGCACAGGTAACTTGTTTCTTATTTGAAAGGGAAGGCACATCTGTTATAACCCTGAAGAAGGAGGACAACAGGAGTCTACAACTGGCCTCTCTAAATTCTTGGCTGTGAAGCAGCCTCTGGCTGAAATGAATATCCTTATTGCTATTCTGAATCAATATGCTATTGCTATTGTGTGTCCTTTTCTGGAAATAAACTATAGATTCAGAAATATTATCATTTTTGGTCTTATGAGTCCACCATTTGCACAGTAGGCAAAATAGAGCTGCTTCATCAAGTTTTAGTTATAGATTTTTATATACTTAATATATACTTGAAGTAATTCCATTTCTATGACTTCTATACCTGGGCTAATCAGTTATGATATATACCTATTGGAATCAAGTATAACACGAGGTAAAACATAGAATTAAATGACATTGATTCAGCCCTCATCTAGACTGCAGCCCATTATAATGGTGAATTTGGAAGCAAGTGATCCCCCTTATATGTAAATTGTTAAATAGCCATAGAAGAAGGTTGACAAAAGATGAAGATATAATTCTCCAACATAAGAGTGTGTCATACACAGAATTAGTTTGAGTTCTGGAGCCATTATCAATACTTTCTATATGGCCCCAGGCCAAATTATGTATTATTATGAGAATTTATGATACAATCTAAGGAAAAGGGCTTACATATTTTGCTCAACCACGAAACATCCCTAGCTCCTAGAATAAAGCTTAATACATTGTAGATGATTAAAAAACAACAATTAAAAAAAAACTTTATTTACTGTTAGTTATAGTCTAGGCATCGATAAGGTATTTTGCATATATTTTTAATTCATTAAATACATGCCACACCTATATGAAGTACTATAATCTCGAACTTCATTTTACCTATGAGAAAAGCAAGGCACAGAGGGGTTAAGCAAATTGCTCAAGGCCACACAGCTAATAAATTGCACAGCCAAGTGGTCTGACTCCAGAATCCAGGCTCTCAGAAAATCCCAAAAAAGAGAATGGCTAAATATCCAGCTCATCTTAGAAAATTACTATTAATCATTGTTAAATAATTCAGTATTTTAATGAAGATTTTATCTAAGTCGTTTTCCTAAATTATTAGAATTTCAAATATTAAGGCTTAAATTCTAACAAGGAAAGCAGACCCCTTTTCAAAAGAAAGCAGATCAAGAATCTCTCACAACTTGGATCCTTCATAGTGATTCCAATGTCATCTCTGAGAGGAATGTATTTGTGTCACACAAACAGAAGCAGGTGGCCTGATGCAGGTGTTGTCATGTTTGTGGACCTTTAATGAGAATGTGAGAGTTTGCTGAAAAAGAGAATAAGAAAAATGAAGTGGTTTTTTTTCCCCTCTAGCTCCAGTTTATCTGAGAGAAAAAAAAAAAAAAGACACATTACAGTACTGCACATGATAGAAGTAGATAATAAACTATTTCTTCTAAGTTAAAAAAAAAAGTTTTCATAATTGTGAACTCCTTTATTGGTAAAGAGATTGGCAATGGGAATCATAAGATGTAAAGTGGTAATTCTAGAGACAGGACCAGCAAAACCTGAAAATAACTTGATTTGTTTCTTACTCTATTGAAGAGGCTTATCTTACACAGAGAGAATGGCATGTCTCTGTAATTTATTTTAGCTTAAATTATAACTATTAAAAAAAAAAACTACCAATCATCCTTAACTACTCTACAATAGGTCATCTCAGACCTATTATTTGATTTTCTGCTTCTTAAATTCTTACACCAAAAGGTAAATTGATATGGAGTTAAGGAAAAGAGTAAGTGTATCCATATCACAAATAAGAATATTTAGGAACAAAGTGAAGAGGGTTCTGTCCACCTTTTGGCAACTTTTCTTTTTAGTTTTTTTTTTTCTGTGTAGTTAAGAAGGAAACCTTTGGTCATCAATGTCTTGGGAAAGAAAAGAAGACTCCAAATAAATATGATTCTCTGAGTTTCTGTTTTGAGCTCCTCAGACTGCTCCAAAATAAAAATAAAAAATAAAATACTTGAAATTAAAATGAAAGACTCACCTAGGCCCTGAAAATAAGATATATAGTACAATGCAGCAGAAATAGAATAGAAACTCATAATGTTGAGCAGGGCTACCGAAATGACTATGTAGTTTGCCTTCTTTGTGCTATAATTCATATTATATTCTTATTTTTTCCAACTTTTTGGAACTGATTCTTAGAAAATAAAAAATGAAATATTCAGAGAATGAAATACTATACAGTAATTAGTGAATAACTTAGAGATATATGTATTGACATAATTCAATCTCACTAATGAGATTGATTATGAAATTAGCAAGTTGAAGTACATTACTATTTATGAAATACATAAACAATGTTATCCACTGTTTGTGGTTATATACATATTAATTAAAAAGTAAAAGATATGGATTAGATATTCACAAAATTTATAATGGCAGTCAAACAGAAGGAAACAAGGAAGAAGAGAGAAGAACAGTAATATGATTGAGAGGGGGAATTTATCTGTAGTTATTTATTTTTTTAAATGATCTAAAACCAATATTACCTATAATGTACTTATCTTAGGCAGTGAGTACGTGTGTTTTTTGCAGTGTCCTTTGTATAGTTATGTTATTTTCTCAATCAAAAACAAAGATTTTGAAAAGCAATTTGTATATGTAGCTCCTTGATAATCACAGACGCCATGTCTTCAGGAGAGATTTCAGGAGAAATGTGGTCTATCATTTTGTGATTAAGCAATTTATATCAGTTTCTTTTTAAATTAAATTTATTAGCATGACATTGGTTAATAAAATTATATAAATTTCAAGTATCATCTGTATGTTGCATTACCAAATGTTCAACTACTAAAGGCAAATCTCCTTCCATCACCACACATATTCAAATATACCTTTATATACATACCCCTTACACTCCCTTTTCACTCTGGTAACCACTAAACTATTGTCCGTGTCTATGAGTTTTTGCTTTTTGTCTTGTTCATTTGTTGCATTCAGTTTTATATACCACATATAAGTGAAAATTTGTGGTTCTCAACCCTTTCTGTCTGACTTATTTTGCTTATATTGATTATCTCAAGATCCATTCATGTTTTCCCAAGGGCAGTATGTTATTCTTCTTTATGGTTGAATAATATTCCATTGTATATATATACCACAATTTCTTTATCCAATTGTCTATTGAAGTACACTTCAGTTGTTTCCAAGTTTTGACCACCATGAATAATGCTGCAATAAACATCAGGGCATATATCTTTATGAATAAATGTTTTCAAATTTTGGGGGTAAGTACCCAGAAGAGGGATTGCTGGATCATATGGTAATTCAACTCATAATTTTTTGAGACCCTCCATACTGTTTTCCATAGTAGCTGTACCAATTTACATTTCCACAAGCAGTGTGTGAGGGTTCCTTTTTACCCACAACCTCTCCACCACTTGTTATTACTTGTCTTGTTGATAACAGCCATTCTTGCAGGTGTGAAGTGGTATCTCATTGTGGTTTTGATTTGCATTTTCCTAATAGCTAGTGAGGTTGAGCAACTTTTCATATGTCTGTTGGCTGTTTGAATATCTTCTTTGGAGAAATGTGTATTCAGGTCCTCTGCCCATTTTTAAATTAGATTGTTTGTTGTTGTTGTTGTTGTTGTTGTTGTTGTTGTTGAGATGTATGAGTTCTTTATACATTTCGGATATTAGTCCCTTATCAAAAATGTTGGTTGCAAACATTCATAAGATTATCTCTTTGTCTTGTTTACATTTTCTTTGCTGTGCTTAAGTTTTTTAGTTTGATATAGTCCCACTCATTTATTTTTGCCTTTACTTCCCTTGCCTTTGAGGTCAAATTCATAAAACCTTCTCTAAATCTAAGATCTATGAGTTTAATAACTATGTTTTCTTGTATGCAGTTTATTGTTTCAGGTCTTATATTTAATCTTCGAACCATTTTAAGTTAATTTTGGTATATGGTGACAGATAGCAGTGTAGTTTCATTCTTTTGCATGTAGCCTTCCAATTTTCTCAGCACTATTTATTGAAAAGGTTTTCCTTTCATCACTGTATGTTTTTGGCTCTTTGTCAATAATTGTTCACCCACTTTTATGTGGGTTTATTTGTGGCCTCTCATTTCTGTTCCATTGGTCTGTATGTCTGTTTTTCTGACAATACCATGCTATTTTGATTATTGTTTCTTTGTAGTAGAATTTAAAGTCTGGCAATGTGATAACTCCAGTTTTGATCTTTTTTCTCAGGATTACTTTGGCTATTCAGGGTCTTTTATGGTTCCACACAAATCTGATAATTTTTTTGTTCCATTTTTTAAAAAAATGCTGTTCTGATTTTGATGGAGTTTGCATTAAATTTGTATATTGCTTTGGGTAATATGGACATTTTAATTCTGTTGATTCTTTCAATCCATGAACATGAAATATCTTTCCATTTTCTGTGTCTTCTTCAATTTCTTTTAATAATGTCTTGTAGTTTTCAGTGTATAGGTCCTTCATATGCTTTGCTAAGTTTACTCCTAAGTATTTTATTCTTTTTGTTGCAATTACAAAAGGAATTTTTTCCCTGAAACTTCATTGCTAATATATAGGAACACAGCAAATTTTCGAACATTGATTTTGTATCCTGAAAATTTACTATATTTGTTTATTGTTTCTAATAGTTTTTTTTGTGTGTGTGGAGTCTTTAGAGTTTTGTATATAAAGAATCATGTCGTCTACAAAAAGTGACAACTTGACTTCTTCATTCCCAATTTGGATGCCTTTTATTTCTTTCTAGCGCTAGCTAGAACTTCCAACACTATATTGAATAAGAGTGTGAGAGTGGGCATCAATCAGTGTGATATATCACATACACAAAACAAAGGATAAAAATCATATGATCATATCAATAGATGCAGAAAAAGCATTTGGCAAGATACAACATCCATTTAAGATCAAAACACTTAATAAAATGGATATAAAAGGAAAGTACTTCAACATAATAAAGCCCATATATGACAGACCCTCAGCTAATACCACATTTAATGGTGAATAACTGAAAGCTTTTCCTAAGATTAGATCAGTCTTTTCAATTTCAGAACTTTCTTACTGAAGTCTCATAGAGATATGTGTAGTAAACATTACTATTGGCTATTAATAGATCAGCCTCCTAGAGGGCACATCTTCCCATTAAGAACACTTACCTCTATTACATCAGACCAAGGTACTGAGGATAACAAACATTTTTATGCAATTTGCCAACCGCTAGCTTAGTCGGCTTTTATTAAGTGTTTAATGTGCCAGGAAGTGTTAGGTGCTTTCACATCCATTGTGCCCTATGGCCCCCTCAGAGCCTTACAGCACAATAGAGGAGAAGAAATATAAGCTTTAAATAGGCAAACGGAAGTCTGGGACGTCGCTTCATCTTTACATTCCTTGTGACCTTGGAGCTACAAAATATCTTTGAGCCAGTTTTCTCATGTAAAATAGAGAATTCCCCTACACTCTAGGTAATGGTAAGGGTCCAATGAGATGACATCCATAAACAGCCTACTGTGGTACCTAAGTAGGGCCTCAGTGTTACCACCTCCATTTACAAAGGGACCAAAGTTCTGAGGGGTTCAGTGATCTGACTCTGGTTACACAAAACCAATTACATCCGGCATGGCAGTTAAGAGCATAGACCCAATCTGCTCAGGTTCACATCCCAGCTCTGTCACTTACCAGCTGTGTAACTTTACACAAGTTATTTAACCTCTCTGTGCCTTAGTTTCCTCACATGTAAAATGAGAACAGTAAGGGTAAGTATTTCATAGGGTTGTTATGAAGATTATATAAAGAGGCACTTTGAACAGAATCTGGCATATAGCGAGCACCATGTAATTTAATTAATAATCAGTAACAAATGAGTCACTAACTCAATATACAGAAATTTATACTCAGTAGAAGGAAGTGTAGAGCTGCCCCTTCCACTGCACTATAGCTGCCTCAATTAGCAATGGCAGTGGGATGTGAACACCAAAGTTTTGCATCTGTTATTGTTTTAGGGGGAGAGAGTCAAATAAAAGAGAGAAGTAAAGGTAAAGTCTGTCATCAACAGCATTAATTCTTACCTTCCCATGGGTAATGCTCTTTTGTATATTTTTCAAAAGTTTCAACTAAGACAATCAGCAAGTTCACAGGAGCTAATTTTTAAGATTTAACTACAATAAGAGGCTCACATGTTTTTATTGAAGTTTCTGTTGCTCCATGATGTGTCCTTTTCCATTTTACCAGCAGCAATGAGGGCTAGCTGGCACCAATTCCCCCATTATCCTCTTTCTGAAGGGCATGCATAACTCACTTAATTGCTTCACACTACAGTACGCTGCTATTTAGAACCAGTCTGTTTCCTTCCATTGTAACAGCATGGAAATAAATAAGCAATTTTCATACATTAGGAAACATAAGCATGCCAGAGTCTAATTCATACTTATGTGATTAATAAACCAGAGCACTTAGATGAAACACACCACACAAACACTATTCCATTAGAGCAGTCGTTTGGGTATGAGATCTCACCCATAGTTGTCTCACCGCTGGGCCCAGTAAACAGCCCCAATATGAAACTTATTGACCATCTTTAGTGAACTCTCCTTTAGGTTGAAAATCGAAAGATCAGAAATGGAGAGCCAACTTTCCTGTTTGTAAGTAGTAATGGCTTTGCGTGAGCTATAAGTAGGCTGCATGACTCTGAGCAAAACATTATCTGTGCCTTGTTTATAAATGGACAGAAAAGCTAGAGTGAAAATGAAATTGATTTTATTCACTTAGGATTTTATACTCCATTGCACAACCACAACCCAGCAAATTTTTCATTAAGAGAGATAATTACTTTAATGAAGATTAAATATAATTTAAATTCACATTTATCTTTATCTACCTAAAGCAGGTCAGAATTAACCTAAAATGGTTAGGAAAATAGGAAGAAAAGGATTTCTCCAAAAAGTCTCTATCTGTTTGTGTAGAGATGGATCTGATATGACAGTCATCCTATCCTGCCTTTCTTCCTCTTTCTCCTCTTCCTCTCATTTCATCCATTAGTGTCTCCCACATCAAGCTCAAATCAAACCTTCTGCTTTCTAATAATCTTAATTTGTGGATGTTTGGCAGAGGCAGCAGGTTAGCAGCAATTAATATCTAGGATGTTCAATGAACTATGAAAAGCTATATGGAGAAAACATTAAGATCAAAGAAGTGGCAGGTTGCTTTTAGAAATATCCTCCCTCCTTGAGACAGAATATTTCTACTCCACCTGTCAAAGATAGAAAGCCAAGAATAATCTTAAAAATTGATTAGTATTACTTATCATTTCATGTGGTGTTATACTTCCTCATTAATAGCATTTGATCATTGTTGTGGAAGGAGCTTAGGAGACAGAAAAACAAGAGTTTAACTCCTAGCTTCTCCTCTTATCAAATGTATGACCTTAAAAATGTTTCTTCTCTCAGTCTGGGCTTCTCTTCTGTAAGATGGGACTAATAATGCCCACCCTAAGTTTACAGATTTTGAGCACCTGGTATTGAATGGATTCTCATAAATGTAATATAATTCCTTACTGGATCCTAAAAGCGCCAAACAACAACAACAACAACAACAAACTCCCCCCCCCAAAAAAAACAATACCAATGACTCAATTATTCCTAGGCAACAGCAACACTCTATTCTACAAAAGTGACCAGTGAGTTATGCCCCAAGTTCTAGCTAAAAAAGGAGTGGTACAGGGAAGCACAGGATTGTCAGGTCCTCTAGCACAGATAGGTATAGCCCTGATTGTTTCACCATTCAATTTCCAAGGAGGAAGACTATGTCAAATTTAGTGAGAAGATACAATTGGCTTCCAGATGCAATATTTCAAATAATAGCTCTCTTACTAATGGGACATGACACCTTATATAGTATTTTATTTAATTAGTGTGACTACATAATTTATCATCCAAATCAGGATACTTTCAGAGTGAAAGGAAATGCCATACATAATTATATCAAAACATGTAAACTTGGATGGTCCTAAGCAAACCGAATGTATGGTCACCCCATGTTTAATCCATGAAATCACTCTGTGAGATACAAAACACTCCCTAGTTTACAGAGTAAACTATGATTCAGAAAGATTAAAAGTAACAAGCACAAGGACATAACAAACTAGCAAGTATCAAACTTAGGGTAGGAACCTCTGTAAGATGCTAGAGTTTCTTTGCTCTAATATACTCCCTCCTTGAAATCCTTTAGTCATAATATCAGCAGCCAAACAACATCATTAATTTTGTTTTGAAAGGCTGTCTTTATTGAGTAAACAGCATATTTCAGCTATGGGTCATGACTTCCAAATGCTATCAAGAAAAAGGGTAAAAAAAAATGAATAAAAAAAAGCAAAATGATGCCAGTAAAAGCAGTCACATTCTCAATGAGCATCCAGCTCCTTCTGAGTGCTCAGTGTAGCCTGAATACCAAAGGCCTGAGCTAATTATTCAAGCATGGAGGATGACAATAGGGCCAGATATCAACAAGCCTCTTTCCCCATGTGCGGGTCTATATTCTCATGCACCCAATGAATTCCTTGATCTAGGTCAATTCACTGCTGATTTTTAGTGATCTGCAATCATAAATCAATTTGTTTCACTCTAAACATGCCAGGATCTAGAGCTTAATAAGTGTAAGAATGTAGAGATGATCGACATTCAGTCCTCTCTATGGTGTTTCAGTAGGTGAACAGATAAATGCTGTACACTGTCATCCTTTGGTCCACCTGACAGACACTGTTTGAGTTTTTCTTGTCTCTTTACACACCAGAAAAGGGGCCAGTCTAGTCTCTATCAGAAGCTAGGCACATTGGCAAAGACAATAGAATTTATATTCTAGCGGAGAAATAACAGCTTAAATCACTCAGATTCCAAGCATCTGCAGTCACAATCCTAACGAAAGACCGTGTGTGAGCACCAAATGTGCTCCTGATCCCAGGAGGCAGTAACCAGGAATTTTAATGATCCTGTGAAAGATCTCAGCTTGGGACAGAATATGAAATCCTAATCAAAATTCAACTCTGTTTCTCTGATGGGGTGTTATCTTAACATATCACCCAAACACTCTGAGCTTCAGACTTCTCAACTACAATACACTGCTTCTCAAACTTTAGTGAACATAAAAATTATCCATAGGACTTGTTAAAACACACTCCTACGGTTCACCCTTAGAGGTTCTGATGTATTAGGTCTAGTGTAGAGCCAGAAAATTTGCATTTCTAATAAGTTTCCAAGTCACAATGATGATGATGGTGATGATGATGATGATGTCTGTGGACTCCATGCTGTCTGAGTAGTTCTAAATTGTATCAATAATGTCAACCTCACAGTTTGTGTAAAAGTTCAAAGAGACGTGCTGCTCCTTGGCAGAGCTGCTAAGTTATAATGCCTTTCATTCAACATGTATTCATTGGAGAGGATAAACAAGAGTCCAAGATTTTAGTAGGAATAAAACTTGGGAACATTTAATCATTTTTAATATGCCAGTTACAAAATGTAATTACATTCCCTCTCTCTTATTATAATACATTCTATATGGCAATAAAAGTGGGGTCCCAGTATCAAATCGTAAACTTATACGAAGGCTTCCCAGTTCCCTGCTGTTATTCTTTAATCATAAAACACACTTTTTGCTCCGTTTTCCCCCTTTCAGCTCGGCTACATCTCCATGTCATCCTAACCCCAATTTAAAATCATTTTGACCACTACTTAAAAAATAAAACATGAATCTCCCCATTAGAACAATGCTCAGGAAATAGATGAAGTGATATTTACTTTGCTGAAAACAGGAATTCCTGTTACACAATTGTCAATCCTATGATCAAGTGGAGTCCTTCAGTTTGCCTTGTCTAAGGCAGCTGAGTGATCAGGGAACTCTCAGCCCCTCCCTTTATTCCAGCTTTCTCTCTTCACAACATTATTTAATCTCCCCCTTGCAGCTTCTTGGGATTAGCTACAGCATCTATTAATAGTTTTACTTCTGTTTACAGTTCCACAGGGAGAAAAATGGCTCATTCCTTTTCTCCAATCTTGAAGATATGCCTTATTGCAGCAAGAGGAAGATGCGCAGGCCCCATGAATAACCTATTTCCACAATCATTTCACTGTAAAGATGCTAATGCGCTTCTGTGCCGAATGGATCCATTTAATAGGCAGAACAAGTTGGATATAAACTCTTTAATTGCTTTCAGCACACCAATTATCTTCCTGTGTCACCTATTGTATAATGCAAAAATGTTAACAAAAGCACTTACCGAAGACATTATTGGGAATTAAAAAACAAAGAACCATCAGTTGTCACTAAATATGCCTTTCATGTTCCCAAATGAAATGCATTTGCGCACTTGAGAAATAGGATAAGGATGTGCAGGGCTGCCATTGTCAGATGCAAACATCTTCATTAGATTTTGATCCAGCTGCTGCAAGATCTATAAAAAGAGCTATCAAAGCTGGCAACTCATTATTGGTTATTTCAGGAAAACTTCAAAAATCATCCTAAACCTGCACTGATCTTTTCTGACAACTTCCCTGGCTGGCAGCTTGTTTGGAAGAAGTGGCATTAAAAACCTCTGCCAAGCCAGCCCCTCGAAATGGAACCTCAAAGGACGCAGTGCCTGTGGCTGTGAATAAGAAGCCACAGTTTCAGACGACCTGTATTCCTGGACACTTGAGCTATAAATCTCTCATCTCCCAGATCTCCTGTTCTGACCCAACCACATCTCCTTAAAAGCACATAAATGAAAGTAGCCAAGTCCAGATCTTTTAAAACAAACATGGAAAGATTAATATGTGCGATGTCACATAACATCCTTTCTCTGTTGCAATAAATCTTCTCATGCATATTGGTGTAAGCTCATTGCTAGCATGTCATTTTCTGCAGACACTGACTGTTTTAAAAGAGAAAAAGGATTAGTCAAGAGAACAAGCAGGAAAGGGAAAGTAGAAAAAAAGGAGAGGGGGGAAATGGAAAAGGGAAGGGGAAAGAGGAAGAACTAGGTTTCTGGGTTAGTGTGTAAAGAAGGTTATAGGAAACAAACTATGAACATTAAAATTATCTACAATTCTTCCTTTGAATTCTGTTGAAACAGAAGGGATTCTACAAAGATCTGAAAAGCACTCATGTGAATCACAGTCCCTATCATCTTGTGACTTGGGGACCTTTCTGTCAGGCCCAGGCTGCTACGGCTTCTGATTGATACCAAACAACTCACAGAAGACAACTTGGTCTATACATCTCTCTATATGTGACAAAGAGAAACACAAATTATAATCTCTATTATTCAGCTTCAGTAAACAAGGAGAAAGAACTAACTAAATCTATTTAAAGATATTGGCTTTGCCCACTGTATTATCTATTTTACAGTCAAAAGTAAATTGAAATGCTCAAATATTGATGTAAATATATCCATTATTTGAATTAGGTACAAGTGCTCATTTAGGGATCAATTTATTATATTATATGTTATTAAAACTACTACCCAAATCTTAATGTTCTTGAGACTAAATATATTTTACCACCCCTACGCCTTCAAAACATGAACTAGAACTTTTTCTGTGCTAACTTCCATAGCACAAATAATAAATAAATAGAATGACACAGGGAAGATTAGCATGGCTCCTGTGCAAGGATAACTCACAAATTCATGAAATGTTCCTTTTTTAAATTTAAAAATAATAAAGTTTATTAATTTTTTAAAAACATTTTTGAAAAGTGATTGTTTCTGTGGTGCTCCAGCTATCACCTTTCCTCCTATTAACTGCTTTAGTCAATGGAGTCATATTGATAAGACCAGTAGAAATTGAGGCCAACACCCTCCAACCACAGATGCATTTTGAGTGGGAAATCTATTCCAGCCAGATGATCGTTTCAAAGTGTGAGTCCGATCATGAAGTTCCCCTGTGCAAAACCATTCAGTGATTTTCCATTGCCTTTCAGACAAAATCACATTCCTGCTGTGTGGCTAAAGGCAAATTATTAAACCTTTCTCTGGCTCAATTTCCTCTTCTATAAAATTGTGATGATAATTATGAGGACAAGTATGCAAAGCACTTAGCACAAAGCTAATAAGTGCTCGTATTATTATTATTATTGATGTAATCTTAATAGCCATGTTCCTTCTCAGTTACCCTTTATGCTGTCCTGCAGTCACACTCAACAACGAGTTTCCCACCCCTACCTTTTTGCCTGTATGCCCTGGCCTGTGGCTTTCTTTCTGTTTGCAACCCTCTCTTCCTCTTCTTGGCCCTTGGCCAGTTTCACTTCTATTAATTTATAAACTGTGAGCTTAATGCATATTATTAAGATGGCCATCTCTGACTCCAAGGCCAGATTTGCTTCCCCCAATATATGCATACATACTTCTGTGTGCATCATACATAAAAGACCCAAGACTAGATTTGTGTAGCACAGTGTAGTCAGGATGGATGAAATTATAATACAATGAGATAAAAATCTTAACAGATTACAATGACAAAAGATTAGTCCTTGATCACACTACAAGTGCTTATATAGCTTCACAGTGTTTTCATGCTGAGTCCCATGCTGATGGACACCCCAGGCCCTGGAACATTGCTGGTCTCATGGTGGAGAGAAAGGGAACACAGTAATTGTCTACTGTCTCTCTTAAAGCTTCCATTCAGAAATGGAATATCTAATTCCTTCTTACAATTTTATTGGCTAAAGCAAGTCACATGGCAAAACCTCATGTCAGTCAGGTGGGAAATCCTTATGCAAAAAGGTCACTGCAGGGAAGACAACTATAATATTTCATGAACTACAAATAGATACTCTAACAGACCTCAATAAATGTTAGTTTATAAAATATTGTTTGCTTCAAGTTGACAGACATAAACTCCTCACCAATTAAAATCTTGCCAGACACTTCTCTCTTCTCAAAGAGATACTCATGTTTGGAAATTTTTGACTTTTAAAATCACAGAGCCATGTTTTCTGCCACAGGCACATGTTGCATGCCCATGTGGTCACAATTTACAAACAATACCAGTATACCACTTTTGAGTAAGAACAACAATTACATTCAGCAACAACAAATACAACAAAATCCTCATGATTTGACTGCTTACTCTATGTAAGATATTAGCATAAACAAATGAAGTTACATACAGTTTCCTAAGAACACGTAGTAGAAAGGGAACCTTCACAATCAGCTACTCTGACTCCTTAGATGAGACCCAAAAAAGCCAACTGACTTACCAAGTTCAAACAGCTAAATGAGAGCAGAACCAGAACTAAAATATGAGTCACCAATTTTAAGACAAGTGGTCCTTCAATTTAACCATAGCCCTCCCATAAGGAATGTCACCAAATGTGAATGATTGAAAGACATCACCATTTAACAGACAAGAGAATTGAGACCCAGGGAGGTGAAGTGACTTTCTCAAAGCTATCTACATTATTAGTCCTGCTTTGCTTGGTCACACAAATTCTTAAAGAAATCTAACATGTTTCAGCATCTAAGACATTACTTGCTCTTCCTAAGGGCTCAAAGAGATATTTGTTGAATTGAATCGAATTGAACTGAATTGATTGAACTGAATTGCATTGAATTGAATTCATTTGAGTTGAATTGAAATCACACGAAACATAGAGACGCATTTTTATGCCCACTCCATAGCCTTTGTTTCCATTTCCCCTAGAGTTTTAGACTTGCCAAATCAGCAAATTATACACCAACAACTATGATTTTGCTGATTTCTCCTCTATAATATCCTTGTTTCCTTCTCCTTCCATACTCATAAGTGTCTTCCTCCTTTGAGCAGAAACAAATTAATACCTACAAATCTTATCATCTCATGACATTTACAGAACAACGTAAGTTCTAGAAAGCAAAATCACCAATGATAAGGGCCCCTAAAAGATCATTAGACAAAGAACTTTATTCCCTCTGAGCTCAGCAGGTCAACGAAAAAGTGACATAACCCAGATGCTCTTAAGCCACAGGAATAAATGTCATTAAGTTGCTGTCTCCTGACAACTAAGTGATATATATGAGGTATAAGAATTAAATTTAGAGAGAGAATACAGATTCTGGCTGGTCTCCAGGGCTGGGAGATATTAAATAAGAAAAAAACAATAGTGCTGTCAAGTCTAATTGTTTAAAACATAAAACTTTTTCCATATGCTTTGAAATGAACAGAGTTGCACAGTTTTGGGATACACTGTGAAGTCATGCAAAGAAAAAACAATATGTACCTTTGGACTGAAAATTTTGTCTGCAAAAAATTTGACTCTGTTTTCTTTTCCTTTTCTTATGACTCACCCAGCACTGAGACATTTGAAAATAGCTATAGAAAGAGCATATTATGAAGCTGTTTTACAATATCACAGATTTGACTATAGTGTGCAAAGAAGATGGGCTTTGTGGTCAGGCAGAATTTGGTTCCAGCTCGGACCGTACTTCTAATTTGATCTAAACCTCATTTTTTTCACCTGTAAGTAGAGATTAAATTCTTATGACATAAGGATGTGCTAAGAGTTGAATGAGATAATGGATATAAAGTGACTGGCACTTTGTAGGTATTCATTAAAATGTACCTTCTTTTTTTTTTCTTTAAACACATAAAGATGCAATCATCCTCATGGCAACTCCATATAAGTCTGTGATGAAATGAGAGAAATGTTTCACTCATTGATGATAAGTTGAGAGATGCCTGCATTTCATCTCTCAATTAATTAACACAAATTTACTGAGCACTATGCAAGAGAAAACTGTGTAGATACTGTAAAGGTTACAAAGTCTTATTACACAAAATGTATGAAACTAAGGCATTTGTTGAAGCCCCTTTTTATCCACTACAACATTAAGTAACCAAGATTATCTGGACTTTTAAGTGTTTATTTTTCTTTATAGGATGTAGGCATTCAGTATGGAAAAATAACAAAAAACACACCACTTAAACTCAAACTAGAATTAGTAGGTTTTGTTACATACTACTTTTGATTGGAGATTATTTGTTTCTAATCAGTTTTGTGTTGCAAGTACATAGCTGTATCTTTGTATCCATATCTCCATATAATTGTATACACATTGTTTCATGGCAGAAAGAGCACTGTGCTGGGGTTCAAGCCTTGCCTTGCCATATACTAATGGGAATAAGAATTGCAGTTGTGTTCCTTCCTGGAATCTCAATTTCCTCATTGTCAAATCGGGTTTCCTGAATAAATGATTTCTAAAGTCACTCTCATACGTATAAGTTAAAATATAGTATAAAATTTGTGACCCTTTACTAATGTATGTATCTGCATTTATGAAGAATATGTTCATTTCCCAGTATACAACTCTACACCAATTTCATGGAGATAGATAACATCATATGAATTCAGTTTCACATAATACACCAATGTGTCAATGAACAAAAGGTACTCAGAAGATTTTTCAAACTACTGTCTACTTCAGTGTCTCCTGGACAATCTAGAGATGAATTCAGGGGTAATACCAGAGCTTTTCTATTTTTAACCCCTCAGGATACTACACAACACAGAGTGATCACAAGCCAGTTGGACATACAGAGTTTTGGAAGGTTTAATTGACCCCATGATGCCTTACTAGTGGCCCCTATTAAAACCATTCAGCCCCATCTCAAAGATAATAGAGACAGAAAAAAATAATAACTTCAGTCAGATTTTATGAAGAGGCACTGACCAATGTTACAATATTTTGACTGTCATCTCCCAATTCTTCCCTGACCTCAACACTAAAATAACCTATATTCCATTGAAACAGCTAGAATTATTAACTGAATTCTGGAATTAGAAGGAGTAGGTTTGTGAAGTTTGCATTGTCAGAGGTCTGATCTTCTTTATGACCTTCTCCCACTGCAAAATCTTTAAATGAAGCCTTGCTTATATCACTTTTATAACTGTTTCACACCCTTCCAAATATTTTAATTTCTTATGTGTTATTTACAAGGACCAGTACTGTACGTAAAAAATCTATTTTATATAGATTTTATTATAAAAATTTAAAATATGTTCCTGATTCATAATCATAGTAGTCCAAGGCAGAAATTTGCCTTGACAGAATGAAAACAATATATTTCAATGATAAAATTTTTAACTTACAGAAGAAAAGGGCAATTACATAAACAAGTCAATTCAGCCTTAGTGAATGTGTAATTCAGAAATATTTCTGGTTGAAACCCAGATGAAAGGGAAGAAACAGATATAAAATCTTTCTGCATAATTTATTTCAGTTCTACATAAATATTAAGCCACTATTGATTAATATTAGGCTGTTGTTAAATTAACATTCTTTGACTTTTTTAATAAATGACTTGCTGAACACCTACTAACTTGAAATCTCTGAAAATAGGGATAGTTCTCATTTATTTAAAAGTAGAATTAAAAAGTTACTTACTTTTATATAAAAGTACAATTAAATGGTCCTTGCTCTAAAAATGCTGTATGTGTCTGTGGCATATATAGTCCTCTCTTGGTGAATCATTTCTTTTGAGTATTGTCAGCACCTTTTTCCTCCAGCCCCTTTAGTAGTGTCATTTCATACATTCGTAATGTAGTTACATTCTTTTGCCAAAAGCTGCATTCCATCCTAGGACCTTCTTAACTCCTAAATATTTTTTTTTTATTTGCATACATCAAGGCTCATTCTTTGCACTACAAAGTTCTATGGGCTTTTGACAAACACATAATGTCATGTGTTCATCATTTCAGTGTCATGTAGAACTGTTCTAACTAAACTTACGATTTTGTGCTCTGGCATCATGAAAATGCTTTATTGATTGCAATGTCTTCCCAAGGCCTGCTTTGCTCAATTTAATTGCCATGAAGCCTAAAAAATAGACAAAAAACAAGTATTAACTCTGAAGTAATGATTCTAAACAAGTATTTGTATGTGCCTCTCTCTGGGTATACAACGTTCCAACATGTCCTTTAGCACCTGGCATAATAGGTTCTGTTCTCCAGGAAAAACACCCAATGAAGCGCCTGAGCTTAACACTTGAGGAAGAATTGAAACTATGTTCACATTTATAGTAGCTAATAAATATCAAGAACAAAAATATTAAGGAAAATAACAATAAAGTCTTTATTTGTATTTTTTCCTTTAGCTTAATACATATTTCTATTCTATTGTTGCTCATTCCTGAGAAAAATTATAAATAAAAGATTTTAAAATATGTTCAAGAAAAATTTAGATTCATATAATTATATGAATATATATGAACAATGTACTTGTTTTAATGATGAAGACTATTGTCATCTCTCTGCCAGTACGTTTTCCCCAAATACAGGCCATGAATGGTAAATACTTGGCCTTAAGGTTAAAGTTCTCAGATTGATTATATTGACAGAATTAGAGAGAAGATTACAGCAGTCCCTAGAAAGGAGATTTCACATTTTCTTTTAAGTACAAGTATTTTACATACTAGTCAAAGAGTGTATAACCTTGAACTTGGGAGAGAGAAACACAAAAATCAATCTGAAAATATTTAAAGGTAACAACTTTTGAGAGAAAAACTTTGTCTTATAGCAAAATTCTGCATCCAAACGAAGAAGAACATATATCTCTGAGGAAAGTACTCTTCATCATCACTGAGAAATCACTAGTATATGAGATTTTGAAAATGTTGTTTCTTTTCTTTGAGTTAGGGAAATGTCTGTTTTGCTAAACCATGTTCTCCCAGAAGTATATCTTTCTAAACATATTTTCCTATGAAGGGAATTTTCACTCAACTCTGCACCTTGCAAAACTAAGCCTGGGACAGAGTACTCTTTGAAGAGAAGATAAAGGCTTGGAAATATCAAGAGAGATTTTTCAATTGAGAGGAAAAAACTAGTAAATCTTTTCTAAAGTAAATTTTGCTTTGACAATCCTTGAAAGAATCATTTATACCTCTTCATTTAGACTCTCCATTGATTAATGGAAATGAAAAAATAATTTTCTCACTTTCTGTCTGAGAAGCTATGGAGACTCCAAAGAGAGTCAGCAAAGGACAGTGGGGCCTTCTAGTTCTTTGTCCATAATAACTGAGCATCCTAAGTTAGAAGAAAAGGTAATGTTGATCTCCTGGGCTTGTTTAGCTTTGCTTCTTTAATTGCAAAATGCCAGCCTGGGAATTCTGCCTAAAATGGTAATAAGTTTCATTTATACTACACCTTTCATCCAGGAGGCACATGCTTCCTTCGTTTCTGAAACACAGCCATCCTGGAGCTGAAAAGCAGTAACTGTTTTAATGTTGAACATTTATTCAGTGCCATGATTATACAAGGTGGAAAAATTGTTTGAAACAGAATCAAAATATTGCAGTAACAAAGATTATGAGCTGTGGGTTTTGAAAATATCCTAGATGCAGTCTGTCTTGTGCTTTTCTTTGCATACTGAATATTTACATATCCTTTTTGAGTCTTAAGATTCCTAAGATGTCCACTTTTGTTTGTGTTCCTCAGTTTAAGTTCAACATGCATTACAAAATATCAGAAAGAATGAACAATATTAAGCCATTTTTTTAAGGAAAATCTTCTGATATTTAGAATGCATATCAAGAAAAATGACAATGAGAAAGACAGCATCATTTTACCCTACCTACGGGAATTTCCACTTCTGAAAAGAGCAGGTAATAAAGATAGCAAAGACTAATTCGGAAACTCTTGACCATGTATCTCATAGTTGATTCTTCTTCTGCTGGCCCAAGAGACAAAGATGACATCTGTCACTGGACTAAAAACTCATCAGGTCAGGAATGAATCTTACTCATTGCTGTTATCCTCAGAACCCAGACAGTACCTAGAGATAATAGATACTCAATAAATGCCTATTAAATAAATTAAATTTGGTCTTCTTACTCTAATAACATGAAGACCAAGGTTTCAGCTGATGCTTGGGTAGAGATACATTTTTACTAGTATGGCAAGTAGAGAGAAAAAAAAATGATGACAAGAAAGCATGAAGGGACAATTTGAGAGATGTTGGGAAAAAAAGGTTTATGTACCCTCCAAACAGGGATCTTCTCAGTTTGTTGTCATCAGTAATCAAATTTCTTTAGTGTGCCCCATAGAAAAAACTCATCAGTCATTTTATCTGCACCTAAAATGAGGTTGCGGTGTCCTTTCTCAAGAGCAAGTTTTGAAAAGAAAGCAGAAAAAGGAAAATGGATTGCCATGTAATATCTCACCAAGGGGATTAGAAGTCTGGAAACCAGGCCTTGTCAACATTGACTTGATCTGTGAGATTTTCACCCCCTTCATTCTTTCTAGAACTCAGCATCCACATCTATGAAGTGAGAAACATGAATGTAAATCTAATCTTGGTAATATTGAGAAGAGCCCTATGATTAGTCCCCTTGCATTTCATGGCCCTAAAATCTAAATCTGGAATCTAGACGAATACCATCTACTTCTTTGTTTTGTCGAAAACAAAACAGAGGAACATACGTCTCACTAAATCACCATCTAGTCACTCTCTTGTTTCTCTGAGGGCCTTAGGAAACACATCTGGTCAGAAAAGACGACTAGTCTGGACAAAAAGTCTTGAAGCAAAGACCTACATATTCAGCTTTCTTGTTTCATACTGAATGCAACTAATCTCAGAAAGGTTAATTGACTAGCTTAAGTTGCCCAACCAGTAAGAGAAAAAAAGAAAAGATACTTAAACTCAAATCTGGGCTGAGATTTCCTATACCACTTCTGCCTACATATTTACAGCTGGTAAGCTTTAAAACTATTTACAGGATAGGATGGATTAAAGCCTTTTTTTTCCCCTTTAAGTAAAATTTCTCAATTTTAGTGGGGACATTGCAAATACTAGAGGAAAGATATTTTCTGTCTTTAATGAGCATAGAAATTCCTTCTGAAGCTCATTAAAACCTGTCTACACTACCCCCACAAGAATCGTTACTGATATAAGATATTCAAAGTCTAGAATTGTGCTGTTATCTCATAAAACACATAATTTGAGTCAATCCTGACAAATATTGGTATCACTTTATTCAAGCATTGCTTTCAACTTCCAGAGAGTTAATAAATTGGATTCTAACAGTCTGCAGAGGATATACAGTAAGATAAAAAAATCTTCCAAAAATTTACGGTATATTTTAGGATGAGTTGAAACATCAGCAACCATTGCAGATGCATTTACAGGATTTTAGAGTAGCGCATTTCATCATAAACAGCTCTGTGATTCAGTGTGGCATTAATAATGGAAAGAACAACCTTTAAAATAAAGTAAATGCATTTGGAACAGTTACTGAGGTGATATCTGTCTCAAAAAAAAAAAAACTCAGTTAATAACTTGCAAGTTGATATGATATATTCCTTAGCCTATCTTGTCAGAAAAGATTTATCTTTTGTGTTAAACTTCAGGCTGAAAAATTAAAATAAAATTTGATGTCTCTGTGGTAAAATGCCTTCCTCCATTTCCTTTACCTTTTAATTTCTATCATTATCAACTTTAGAATTGTTTCTTTGGCCTTTTACAATATTTCAAAAGGTAGTTTAGCTGCCGGATGACTGGCAAAACAAAGTTGTAAATATGCTATGCCTATGTGTGTACACGTATACATCTCAAGGTGTTAATCAAAAAGGACGTAAATCATGAATACATTTTACCTTCATACAAATGAAAGTTACAACCACGTGTCCAATGTATTTTAGTCCTATTACTTTGCTTTACAGCTGCTGTCTTAAACCGTTTCAGAGACCATGAGTTAGTTTGAATTTTCTTCCTTAGTAATCAGTAAGTCAACCTTTATTCCTCTATGTTCCCAAGACACTGCCCCATAAATATGTGTCCAGTAAATTGAAATGCTAAAAGATGACAAAGAAAATCTCTTTTCTCACTATCTCTTTCCCTCTCACACCCCATTTTTTTTAGTTTCCCTTTGTCTCCCTTCTCTTTCCTTCTTCCCATCTCCACTCACCTCTCTTCTACTTCCTTTATCTCTCATCTTCCACCTTCTTTCTCCTTGAAAACCTTTCTTTCCTTCCCCACATTCCTGTTGGCAGTCAAGAAGAGCTGAAGGGAAAGGTGTGAAACATCAGTGACCCTTTAATCCAGAACTATGTTAACAGCATATGAAAGAACTCACAATGATTCTAATAGAGCTCCTATAAGAGAAAAATAAATCATTTCTTTCATTAACATAGTTACCAACCAATAAATTCTGAATATATCAAGGTAAATCCCACATTGGCCAACAAAAGCTATACACAAACATTATTGAATAACCTTAACCCTACTTGCTTCCCACACACTGCTCATTAGTGGGGAAAAGCAAACACCAAAAGAATCCTTTGGGCACTGCTCTGAGCTAATTTTAGAAATGTCACAGTCATGTTTTAATACAATCCGAGACAAGGAACTTACAAGACAACATTTCCCACATCTCATCAGAATGAAGATAGAACACTTAAAATTCTAGAAGGCTACTGAAAAGACAGACCTTAGTACACACAATATTTTTTTTAAAAAAAGAAAAGTAACAGCATTCTTCTAAAGGTTAATAAATTAAATTTTAAAAGAAATTTATAAATTAATAAAAACATTTCATTTCCATCCAACCATTAGTAATATTCAATTTTCAAAACTAAAGTCTACCCTTTACTTGCTATCATTTTCCTTATAGCAAGCAATATGCCTCACCTGTCTGTCAAACAGATGTGAGAAGCAATGCCTAACAGTTCCTCCAGGTCAGCTATTTCAAAATTGTACATACCAGAACTGTCAAATCTACATTGTTTTGTTTTGTTTTGTTTATTTTTCCCAAGTCATACTGCATTTTCATTGGGGGGGGGGGGACCTGAGCTGGAGTTCCCACAAGAGCTTCTCTCATAAATCGTACATTAAAAATATCTGAACAAGGAGAAGCAAAGCATGTTTTTGGTGGAATCTTACAGCAACCTGCATCTTGTTGTGGAATCTTACAGCAACTTGTAAACCATATATATGTGGCAAATAAAAGATCCAATGATTTTTCTTCTACTCGAACCACTCCTTTTAAACAAGAATATAAAATCTCATTATCATTCACAATAATAAATATTTGTGGAGCTTCCAATTACAAACTCCTCATTTCATTCAAGATAAAGATCTAAGCTCTAACTATGGCACACAATGTGCTCGTAACTTGACCCTGCCTGTCTCATCCACATACTCTTTACTCTACCACAGACAATTACCCAACATCTCAACTCAGTGAATTTCCAGTCAGTGCCCTCTGTTTAAAAAGCCCATCTTCATTTCTCCACTTGCCTACTCAACCACCTAGAGTCCAGTCAAATGCCACTTCCTTTATATAGCCTTTCCTGATTTTAGTATCTTAGTTTCTATCACTATTCAAGATATTAAGGGCTCACTTTGTCCTTAGCTAAGAAATTACTGCATTTTCTAGCCCAGCCCTTAGAAAATAGAAGGTGCCACAGATTCTCATTCAAGGACCTTTAATCACATTGGGGCTACACAACTCACAGAAACCATGCAGAGGCTGTACCCAGTGGTAAAGTGTAGAGCATAAGAATAATTCAAAGAAGAAGCAACTGAGTAAGCTTAGGACCTAGGAGTGGTCAACATGCTCAGCGGGAGTCATTTGATGTTCATGGGTATCCATACAGTATGATCCAAAATGTGGTTCACTTAGTTTTGAAAGTCTTTTCCACAAATATGATAAATTCTATTACAAAAGAGCAAGTGAAAATGTCTAAAAATTGAGCCTTTCATGTCTACATGTTTATGCCTACATGTGACATCTTCAGGGAAAGCATTAAACGTAACTTGGCTATGAAAAACACAAATAGCAACAAATAGCCTTACAATAAGTTTACTGTTCACACGTTTCTAAAACTAAGAGAATTCACTGCTGAGTTGGAAAATACCATGATGCTTTAGCGATCAATTAATTAGTTCTCAGTGCCTCATTAATCCCAGTTATTCAAGATTTAACCAGGAGTAATGGGAATAAATTAGGAAGAAAAACTTAGGCTGAATATCAAGAACATTTTCTTAATCATTAAATCAATTAGACAATAGAACTTAAAATTAGACATTTAATGTGAAAGATGGAACCAAGAGAACATACAATATCAAGAATAAATGAGAAATCATAGGTTTAAAATGTTCTCTGTCATCATTAGCCTATCTTTCTGTTGGAAATAATTGATAGTTTAGATTCCTATTCAGCTCATTGTCTATTCTAAAAATTTCAAAACTTATTTACTTACTAAAATAAGGAAGTTAAATTTCTCCAAGGCTAGCAGATTCTGCTATAGAAATCTTAATAAATCCAAATAAATTTGGATATTCTTTTTAATTTCTACTGAGAAACCCAGGAAACAAGAGAATATTGTTGCTCTTCTATATTGTTCTAGAATAATCTTCCAAAAATAGTAAAAGGACAACATGTAGGCTATCACTATATTCCAGTTCTGCGCTACACACTTTAATAAAGTCCAACAGAACTTGGAAAGTGATGAAGAGGCAAAAACTTATTTCCAACAACAGGGTAGAAGAGGTTCCTTGGCCAACCCTTTCAAATGAAAATGATGAGAAATGCTAAATAAAACAAGCTTTTAAGAATACACCTTTAAAAAAATGCATTGATGAGTTAGTAAGTCATATCAGAGGCAAAAAAAAAAAAAAAAAAGGTAAAATTAGGAACCTAAGCAGGGCACTGGAACCCTGGGCACATTTGCTGTAAGTGAACTTGAGTCTCAGCTTTGATGCCATTGAAAGACACAGAGAATAAAAAAGGTAGGCAGTTTCATAAAAGAAACTGCTGCATGAAGTTGCAATTCTAAATGCATCTGACCTTAGTAGAAAGGTAAACTAGAAATAAACCTAGTTTAAGAAAGTATAAAGATAATTTTAAATCTCAAATTTGATACTGATTAAGAGAAGAAAAATTTTCCTCACAATTTATAAACATAAACTAATCCTCATGAAGTTTCACAATTAAATCTACATCACCTGAGTTATATTTTTAAAAAATCTGGAAGCCTAAAATTTATTTAAAATGGTTCTAAGCTAAAAGTAGCCTTTGGCACCTAATAGAAATCAATGCAAATTCTCTGTGGAAGCAAGAGCATCTGGAAGAGATCATCTTCAAAGACTTTCTATAGATGAACTTCTAAGAAAACTTAAATCATATTTTTAAAAAAATCTATAGACTTGTGATCAAGATACCATGAGTGACAGCCACAAGAAACAACAAGTAGTAAATTTAGATGAGCAAATCTTTAGCTACTGGAGTTATCAGACACAAAATGTGAAATAAATGTATTTGATATAGTTTTTAAAATAAGAGATTAAAAATATGAGAGAACAAGTAATCATATTAGAATAGAAAATAAAACAGATCCAAGAAATGAAAAATATAATCATTTCTGTTAAAAACTGAATGGATAGTTTGTACTGTTGTGGTCGCCAGCTTTTGAAATGGTCCCAAATAATCCCCACCTTCTGGTATTTACACCCTTTTATGGTTCAATCCTAAACTGTACTAGAATTGGTCTGTGTGACCAATAGAATATAGCACAAGTGACATACACACATTTGAGATTATATTTTAAAAGATATTATGGTTTCTATTTGGGGTTCTCTCCCTCTCCCTCTCTAACGTCATCATCACCATCATCATCATCACCATTAAATCATCATCGAAGCCTCCTGCCAACAGCCACATGAATGAGCCTGGAAATAGATCCTCCAGCGCCTTCAGATTACTGCACCACTAGCCTACAGCTTAACTGCAGTATCAGAAGAGACCCTGAGCCAAACCACACTGCTTAGCAATTCCTTGTCTCCTGACTCTCAGAAAATATGAGAGATAATGATTCGTTGCTTTATATTGCTAAATTTTAGATAATTAATAGATAACTTAGAAGATAGAATGAGATAGAAATAGAGAAAAAATATTTTTCTAGAATATTGGACATAAAAACAGAGATGTAGAAAATACGAAAGATAAGAAACATTGAGGATAAATTGAGATAGTTCAATACATATTTAATTCAAATTCCAGAGAAAAAGAGAGAGAATATACTTTAAAAAATGGTTGACAATTTTTAAGATTTGGTGAAATCAACAAATCACAGACTTAGGAAGACTGGCAAATTCTCAGCAGAACAAATAAAAAGATAATAATAATTAGACAGCTCATGACTTAATTAAAAACACTAAAGATAATAAAACTATCTTAAATCAGACAAGGAATGGAGACAGTTACCAACGAAGGAGGAAGAAATGGAACCCCTCAACAATAGTGACAGCAAACAACAGTAAAATTCAAAAGTACTTTAGGCAGAAGTGAAATGATGCCAGATAGGAACTCTAAGATCCAAGAAGGAACAATAGACAAAGGCAGAAATAAATCTGTGGGGAATCTAAACAGATATGGATTCTATAAAACAAGAATAATAATGTCTTGTGTGGTTAGGGGGAAAATGGCACTAATGTATATAGCAATAATAGTATAGAAGTCATAAGGAGGTGATTAGTGAGGCCGCTGATGAGAGTGAAAGTGTGGAACGATCTTTATATTATTCGGAAGGGCAAAAACGATGATGTATTTTAGTCTTCGAGAAGTTTGCATAGTAATATTTGTAAGATAACAACTAAATGAAAAGAAATATAGTGAATAACATTTATGTTAACAGCATGGAAAGGAAAAAAAAAAGAATGAGAAGAAAAAAATTAGTCCTAAAGAAGTTAACAAGGGTGAAAAAGAAATACAGATAAGGAAAGACAAATAGTGGTCACAAAATAAATTGCTTAATAAAGTATCCAAATAAATGTAAATGAATTCAGTGTTTCCATTAACAAAACTGCTAGATGGGTTGTTAGATCTGGCTATCCGTTGTTGATGAGACACATAACCAAAATATGTACTCCAAAAAGATTAAATTTTAAAAGATATGAAATTAAGCCCAAAGAGAGTTGGTGTATTCAAATTAATATCAGATAAATTAGACATTGAACAAGAAGCATTGCTATAGATAAAAAATGTAGCCACATAGTGATAAAAGTTTCAATTGACTAGGAACAATTCTAAATTTGTATAATTAATAAAACCATCTTAACATATATTAAACAGAAGTTGACAGGATTACAAAAAGAAATACTAATATCCTGAATCATAGTGAGAAATTTAATTAATGTAACTACATAAGTAATTTTGTCAAGCAGACAAAAATCAGTAGGGATACAGCAGTTTTCAAAAATGGAATTAACAAGTTTGATCACTGGATATGCATATAGAACATTGCACCTAAAAACAACAAAATACACATTTTTTTTCAAGCACGTAACAACAATTTACCAAAAACTGAGCCTATGCCTAGCCAGTAAGTTCAAATATCAAAATCAAATAGATCACCTCTACTGTCACCATTTAAATTGGAAATTAATAACAAATATAAAGTAAGAAAAATCAAAAGATTTAGGAATTAATAAATACATTTCTAATAACTCACGAGTCAAAGAAGAAATCATTACTGAAATCAAATAATATTCATAACTGAGTAGTGGCAAAATACTGTTTCAAGACCTGTGGAGTGTCATTAATGGGATAGTAAGAAAGAAAGGTATTTATTTAAATACTTACACTAGGAAAGAAAAAGCCTAGTAATGAGTGACCTAAGCATCAAACATAAAATATTATGTGGGGAAACAGAAACAGTGCAAAGAAAGTAGAAAGTGGGAAATAATAAAGATAAGACCAGGAATAAATGAAATAGAAAACAGCAAATTGAAAAGCTGTTAACCGAAAAGATTAATACAATAAACCAACTCTGGCAAGACTAATCAAGAAAATAAGAAGAGAATAAACAAAGAAGTCACATTATGAACAAATAAATATAAAAGTACAGATGCTACAAAGATTAAAAAGATAATAAAAGGAAAATATGAACAACCTGATGCTAATAAATATGAAAACTTTGATGAGATAGAAAAATTCTGAGAAAATATAGCATACCAAAACTGATTGAAAAGAAATTTCAAAAAAGTCTGAGTAACCCTATAGCCATTTAAAGTAATTGAAACAGTACTTTAAAATGTTACCACAGAGAAAATTCCAATGTCAGACTGTTTGCCCATGAGTTATACAAAACAATCAAGGAACTCTAATCATTTAAGAAAACTTCAAGTAGGTAAAAGAGAGAAGATTGTCTAACTCATTTTGCGAAGCTAACATAACTTTGATACTAAAATCTGACAAGAACCATAAAAGACAATACAATTATAAATACAGTCATTCATGAACCTAGATAAAAAAAATCCTAACTAAAATATCAACAAACCAAACCCATCAGTGTATAAATAAGATAATACATTTTAAGCAAGTTGGGCTTATCTCAGAAATGTTAATGTTATTTTAACATTAGAAAATAAATTGATGTAATTTACCATATTAAAATTTTAAAGGTGATAAATCGTTATCTCAATAGATAAAGAAAATGCATTCAATATAATTCAACATCACTTCATAACTAAATTATCTACAAAATACAGTAAACATCATCTTGAATAGTAAAATTGAAAAAATTTTGCTTTGGAGATCAAGATTGTTGTCTGCTATGATCAGTTTTATTCATCATTTCACCCAATGTCCTAAGCAGTGTATTATTGCAGATAAAGATAGGCGTTAGAAAGAAAAACAAACTACTAATTTTTGTATTGAAAGAAAATAATAAATGAGCATAGCAAGTTTGTTGACTTCAGAATCAATGTACAAAAATCAATCTCTTTTATTTTATCTATAAAAAGTTTCAAAATGCAGTTTTTTTAAAAAAATACAACTTTGATAATATAAAAATATATTTGGAATAAATTTTGACTAACTTTAACAAAAGATATGTAAAGAACTTCCTAGAGAACACTTTAAAAATCATTAAAAAAATTAAAAAAACAGGTATATCATTTTCATTGATTTAAACACTCAATATCATAAAAATGTTAAATCTCCTAGAATTTACCTATAAATTCAAAGCAATTCTAATAATATGCCACTTTTTTATTAAAACTTTAAAAGTCAATAGTGCAATTTATACGAAAAAGCAAAGAAAAACTGCCAAAGGGGAACTCCCAAAGATATCAAAGCTAATATAAAGCTATAGAATTAAGACAGTGTGGGATTAACACATGTCTACACAAACCGATCAGTGGAAAAGAACAGTCCAGAAACAGACCCACACATATTGATGAGTGTGCATTTTGCAGAGAGAAATGTAGATTAGCAGGGAAATAATGGACTTTTCAGAGATGCTGAGTCAATTGGATATTCATATTTTTAAAACTGTACCTCAACCTCATTACATGCTCAAAAATCAATATCAATTGGACTTCTAAACTTTTAGGAGAAAATGCAGGAGAATATTTTTAAGACTATGGTGTTAGAAAGAAAAATAACTTTAAAAGAAAAAAGTGTAAATGATGAAGGAAAAATTGAGAAGCTTGACCATTTTAAATTAAAAATATGTGTTCTCCAAGAAATATCATTCTAAAAAAGAAGTCAACAAGCCACAACTGCAAGAAGACATTTGCAGTACATGTAACTAACAAAAGGTTAGTATTCAGAATATATAAGGAATTAAACAGATTAGAACAAACAAAAACTTTTTAAAATATTACATTAAAGGAAACAAAAATGGTCAATAAAAACATTTTAAAATGCTTTTTTTTGTCTCATATAACTGAGAAATAACACATTAAAATTACTAAGGAACGATATTTAGCACTCAGAGGACTGGGAAAACAGCCTGCGAAATCAAGGATTGACATGAGCCTGGGAGGAAAGAAACATTTATATGGCACTGTTTAAAATGTCACTTGGTAAGTATTACCCTAGCAACAAATTAGGTATTATCTAGATGATGAAAGATGAAGGATGAACATATTCTGTGCTGTAGCAATTCCTTTCGCGGGCAAGTACCCCAGAAAAACCCTTGCACATGAACTCCAAGGACCATGAATAAGAATATGCATCGCGGCTCTGTTGGAAAGAACAAAGCAGTGGAAACAACCTAAATGGCCACCCACTCATATGAATAGATAGTGGCATAGTCCACACTGTAAAAATTAATTGTCACGTGGAGGAAGCTTAAGAACATGCTGTTGAGCAAAAATACAATTAGTAAAGTACACCCCCTATATTCAATTTGCTTAACATTAAAAAATGTAAAACGAAACAATAGGTTTTAAGATTATAAGTAAATAACTTTAAATTATTTATTAAAAGCAAGAAGATAAAATAACATTTGAAAGGGTGGTCCCCCATGAGTAAAGACAGCATGGGAGCAATAAGTGGTAGAAGACAATCAGTAAACTTCTGAAGTAATGTTAACATTCCTTTTGTTAAACAATCTAATTATATAGAGGTACTCATGTCATTTTTTACATTTCATATACATTTTTAAATATTCTCTTTATCAACATATTTTTCAAGTGACTTTAAAAAGAAACATGACTTGCACCTCAAAATCATCACTCTCCAAATCTTCCAGTTTTGTTAACAGATACATCATTAACCATAATAGAAAGAAATGTAAAATGGTTTTTAGTTTTATTAGAGTTCGGTGAAGGCATGGTGGTAATAACCATGTTAGCAGAGAAGCAAACATTTGAGACACTGGGAACAGATTCATCCTTTACAAGAATGGGTGCACACATTTCATGAGCCACAATAATAGGATACAAAAGACAACAAAGTTTCTCATGACTGTTTTAGCAGATCAGCCACAGTAAAGTATAACCAACAAGAAGCTTAGCTCTCTTTCAGGTGTTTGTTAAAAATAGTATCAACTCTCATTTTTTAAATGTGTTATAAAGATAAGCTAAGGAATCACTAACAAACTCCTGCACATAAAGGTCCAGACTCACAGAGAGAGATCTGAAAGTCAAGTGGGGAAGACAATACACTCAGCCCACCCACCCACCCCCGACTCTCATCCAGAGATGTCTTCTCCATAACCAGGCACTGTTATGGGAGGGAATCACCCTTCAGTGACCACGGTCTGCGGCCAGGTGCAGTCAAAACTCCAGCTGCACCCTGCATGCTGGGGAGTAGGTGTCATGGGGTTGCCTGACTCCAGACGCCTGAAACCTCCCTGCTGTATTTTTCAATCTTCAATCCTTCCTTTGCATTATTTGACCAATGTCAAAAAAAGACATCTCAATGCAGAGCTGCATTTTTTGTTTGCCTAACATGCCCACCCTTTGTGCCACATTTCCTTAAAATTTCGCACGGGCGCTTCTGCAGGGTCGTGGCTGTTAACAGTGAGGCAGATTCCCCAGCATACCATTTAGACCTGGGTAAATATCTGTAGTCAGAATCAGTCAGTGAGGAATCACACGTGGCTCCCACATCACTAAGGTCACAGAGAGTCCAGAAATGACAGTGTCCTTGCTTGCATACAGCTTCTTCCTGTTGTTTTCAGAGGTGTCCACCTAACTGATGATTAGAGGAATAATCCCAGCTCCTTCCCTCTGAAGTGTGGTGGACACACCTTTGAGTCAGCCTACATCATGACTTCCCACAAGGTGACACTTGTGAATATGACATTTAACGTATAAGCTGTAGCCAAGTTATTCGAGGTTCTTAGGGGAACCGTTTCCCTATTATGTACTAACTTAATAGTTCTGCAGCTGGGAGGAAAGAGGAGACACACCTTTTTCTTCCCAGGAGGCCAGATGTGCTCACCAAACCTTACAGTTTCAGAGATGCAACCACCAGAGGAGGCCCCTCTCTCTAACTCACACAGATAGGCCTTAAACCAGCCAGGGTGCTCCTCGTGTTGGTCAGTGTGACGTGGTAGAGAGAACAATGGCTTGGGAGTCTGAAACCTTCAGCTAAATCCCACAGAGCCACTAACGGCACCTGACCTTGGGAAACTTAACAGCATCTTTGAGCTTTAGCGTCCTCATCTTTAAAATGGGGATAATAATACAAGGCTTGCAAGATGGACATGAGGACTAAGTTAAAGAACATGTAAGGGCTAGATGTGAGAATATTTCATTTTCCCCTTCTTGTGATCTTTGTGTGTTCGTATTATAGTAATGAATATAGTTATAGCGAGTTTACCATGGATGATTTTTTTATGTACCTCTTTTAATATTCCATGAACTGCATGGTAAAATGGAGACAGATAGGTACTGAGGGTTTACTTAAGATGTCACCAAAGCCTGGGTCATTGAATTACGAGCTCCAATTACTTCAGGATGGGATTACTAAAGTCGTTATACCTTGGCACAAAAAGACAGAACAGAAGCAACTTTACTATAATCATAGCAGGGACCTACCCGCCAATAACACCACTTCCCATTCCTCGGAGATTTGCATTTAGAAGTTTTGAAGCCTCTGTTGAGGGAAGATGAACCAAACATGTTGTGTTCTCCACCAAGACCTCAGCCTTGTAAAGAAAAAGAAAAATAATGCAACCAGGAGGTTGCCTTCAGTATATGACGCTAATTATTGTTAGAGTGTCAGGGAATAGAAAACTTGTTTACAGCTATTTTTATATATTCAAAAAGCATTATAGAGCATCCATTATATCTTTAATACCGTGCTAGACTTTCAGAGCACAGCACTGAATACCAAAAGACAAAATGTTTGTTCTCGTAGACCTTATATTCTAGTGAGAATGATAAACAATAAACAAAGTGACAAGTATATATCAAAAGGTAATAAATTCTAGTAATAAAATTGAAGCAAAAAAAGAGCAATATAAGAAAATAGATCTTCAGTAGAGGAAAAAGTGTGCTGACATAGATAAGGAGATCTCTGATAAATTCACATTATTTCCCAAACAAAAGTACTGCTTTGTTTTCTTTTAGAGAAAAAGAACAACAGAAACAAAAAGCAAGCTCAGAAATTGAGACCCTGCCTTCACGTTCGCAATTCCCATCTCCCATTACACTTTTCCCTTGTGAAATTTACTAGCACACAGCACCAAGGTTCCCAGAGGATGAGACTTAACTTCCCAGCCTTTCCTTTATTTGAATTTCCCACTGAGCCTACAATTCCCAGCCTATGATATAAGATCACAGCTCTCTTTTGAATGTGAAAATCGTTGGGGACATTACAAAGTTTCTGTCATATTCAATTTATCAAGAACACATTTGACATATTTTAAGCACACCTGAAAACTTAAAATCAGTAGCAATGCATAAACAGTACTACAAGCAAGTCATAAAAATCAATAGAAAAAGGATTTAGGCACTGTAATTTGTTTTCCTCCCCATAAGGAAAGCTTTTATTGTGCAGGACTCTACATTAAGTTTTTTGAGCATTGAGTTGGATATACCCCCACAGACTACTGACTCAACCCCTTTATTGTATAAGTGAGGATCTGAGGTCCAGAAAGTTTAATGATAAAGCTGTTCATATTAATGGAGGTCTATGTGCCTGGAAATATGCCAAGTGTTTATTCTCTGTATTAGTAAAGGTTCTTCACAGAAATAAAATGAATAGGATGTGTGTGTGTGTGTGTGTGTGGTGTGTGTGTGTGTGTGTGTGAGTGGAGAAAGAGAGAAGAGAGAGAGAGAAGAGAGAAGAGATTTTAAGGAATTGCTCTTAAGGAACTGGAATCTATAGAGCAGGCTGGCAAGCTAGAACTTCAGTTACTGCAATCTGGAAACCATTGCCATCTTGAAGTAGAATTGCTTTTTTGGGGAGAAATCTTGGTCTTTGCTCTTAAGATCGTCACCTGATTGGATGAGGCCCACCCGCATTATTGAGGGCAATCTGCTTTACTCGAAATCTACACATTCGAAAAGTACCTTCCCAGCAACACCTAGTCGTTTGACAAAACAACTGGGCACCAAAAGCATAATCGAACTGACACATAAAATAAGCCGTTATATTTTCTTTATTTTTATTTAGTCCTATCAATTTCTTCATGAAATTTGCATTATTATTCCCCACATTTTACAAAGGAGAAAATCGAGGATTCCGAGATCTCAGGAGACTCATCTAGGTGCCTCACTAGCAAGCATTCGCATAAGAGAGCCTTACACAGACCCACACTTACAACCATCTTCTGTCTTGGTTATCATAGAGGTAGATCCAGAATTCATGTTTTCCAATTCCTGTGTCTATGGGACATACTGTGAAATCTCATCTGATAAAGGCCACCAAGGGCACTCCTTATTTCCTTGCTGCAGCAAGGAGACCACACGTGAAGTGTAACCGTGGGCATCTCACCAGCCAAAGGAAAAGGTAGGTTTTACAGAAACTGGGGAAATGATGGAAGGTAAGTAAAAGGAAGCAATTGTTTTGATAGTATCAAAGCCAAGCAGGACTATGTATAAATGATTAAAATGAGGCCTGGATTCAATATTGGACTCAGGGTTCTAGTTTCTTGGATATGACAAGTTTACATAAATGTAGAGAGTTGTGTCTGAAAAACCCTATTGGAAGCTCTGTATCTGGGTTAGAAATCAGACTTTGAAATCAAATTTCTCTGTTTTAGAGTAACTCACATCTTCCAGGCAAAAATGAAATGTTTCATTCATATGGACAATGTATCATCATTATGCTTTTTTAAATTAACAAAAGCAGTTTTCACAGGTCTACAGTCCTAGGTGCTATGTAGGCAAAGTTGAATAAGACATTCTGGAATCTTTATGTGGAAGAAAGATACATCTACCAACTAATCATGATGCAGAGTCTCGAGTGCAGGGGCAGAGGGAGAGATAAGCGAGTCAGCCTCAAAACTCAAAGACATTATAGGAAAGATGGCTTGAATTAGAATGATGAATCAGAAAAATGAATAGTTCACCAAATGAGAAAACAAGAAAGACAGCTTTATGTCCAAATAACTACAAGGTGGTATATGGAACTGAATGGAGAACTGAATGAAGTTTGCTTGGAACTCAACTAATTCTGCCTGAGAAGTCAGGGAAGACTGACTCCTTCCAAATCTATTAAGCTCTTTGAGGCACCAGGCCATTGCAGATTTCGTTTCCTCTTCTGAAAAGTTGTCTCCACCCCTATTTCAGACACTACCCTTGCTGGCCTAGTAATCATAATTTTCCCTTCCAGTCTCAGCTGAACTATGTCCTCTGGGTAGCCTTATTCTTTTCAAAAATACTAGCAAAATAATAATAATAATAATAAACATTTACTGAGTATTTTCTATATGCCAAGCATTGTGCCAACCACTCTACCCACATCATCTCATTTAATTATCACAAGAACCCCATGAAATAAAGGCTAGTCCAGCATTTTATGCAGGCCATTCAAGATTAATTAAGCAATTTGTGCAAGTTCATTCAGCTCGAAAGTGGTACTACCGAGATTTGAACTCTGTGAGTCTGATATTTATATCTTCACCTACCGTCTTAACGATGACACTTTCCTACAACTTTTCATGCTCATGAAAGCACAATTGACCATACCCTCCTTTGTGCCAAGTCTATCTTAATGCAGCTGTGTTATAGCTCTGTTAATCAATTTTTCACATGTCTCACTCCTCCACGCACTGTGAGATCGTGAGAGCAGATATTTACTTGATACCTATGTCCAGTGCCTAGAACTACTACCAACACACAGTAGAAAATCAGTAAATGTTTATGAATGAATTAGTAAATGGATTAGTGGAGGACATTTGTAGAGGACCCACTATTTGAAACTCCACATAAGTCACTGTCAGGTACATTGAGAATGAAAGATGAAGGTTCATGCTATACCCAGGCAACAAGGATATGTGTCAGCTGGCACCTATCATGGCTAGGAGGGAATTTGGGGAAAAAAGTGGACAAGCTTTAGTATAAGTCTACAGCACCACTCTGCTGTAGAGGGATGATCTTGGCATCACTTGCTTATTCTACCAAACCCACCCACCACCTCATTCCTGGCTGGGAGATACCCAGGGCTGTCAGAAAAGGACCTGACCTTTTCCTAATACCTCTCCACAACACGTAGAAAGAAGAGTGGTGGGGAGAGAGAGAAAAAAAGAGGGCACTTATGTCCACACAGAGATATCCTGGCATTACTAGTTGTCTACAGTCAGTTGCCCTCCCCAAATCTAATCCTCACTCACACATCTGTATTTTTAATCCAGATCCTTCCACCCAGGTATGCCAATCCCTGTAAAGAAATGGAAGCGTGTAAAAACAAACAGAAAAAAAAATGCTTATTGCTCCTGCAGTGCTCTCTTCAGAGACATTTCTGTTCTGGGTTATGGGTGCTCTGCCTTTCTGCTGCTATTTTCCTGCTTTAATTTAGAGCTCAGGGTTCCAACTGGATTAATGGCCAGGGTGCTTTGGAAGAGCCCTTGCTCAGCAATATGTGTCTGTCACTCGCAGGGACTTCGTCCCCATATAGCATGTACTCTCCTGAACTATCTATTGCTTCACATTTTATCCTCTGCACTAAAATTGGTCTTCAGTTCCCAGACATCATTTTGCAGTACCTGTTGCATTAATAACCAGAAAACTCAGTTCAGCCAGGGCCAGACATTCACCAAACATTGTTCTCACACAGTAAATAATCAGGTAGCAAGGAGCTATCTTTGCAGATTTCACTTTCCTGATATTAACTCCCAACTAGAGAGAATGTTTGTGAATATATACTTTATCTGCACATAACAATAGAATGACATTACTTCATTGAAACAATTATACTCCACCTATCCTATAACATAAAAAGAGAAAAAGTATATTTAACAAACCTAGCAGAACATGGCAATCTTTGAAAGATGGCATGGAATTCTGCCTTGTCTTTCAGTGACAAGACATTTTATAAGGACAAGAAGAAAAGCCTCTTCAAGTCCCAATTTGTTTTGCTCTAGATAGTGTCATGCACTATCTAGAATAGCTTTGAAATCAGATGCATCTGAGTTTAAATCCTGGTTCTGCCATTTAGCAGTGGCGTGACTTGAGCAAATGACTTCACCTCTCTGAGCTCAGTTTCTTCATCTGTGAAAAAAAGTTATTACTGACTAACTTACAGTATTCCGAAGGAATGATGAAGATAAGGCACACAAAGTACATAGTAGCATTCCTAGCACAAGGAAGGTCTCCCCTTTTACAAAGGAGAGATCATGTAGGAAAGATCCCAAAGTACTGTTTCTGTTTATCAGTTACTCTTCCTGCTAGTCTGCTTTTCTACTCCCCAAGTTTTTCCCCCCAACAACATGTAGCATAAACGCTGGTTTAGCAGTGGAAATATTACCCCCTTCCTTCTAACTGGCATACCAAAATATCAACCCAAGTGCAGATTTTACCATAAATGAAGTTTTGCTTATCTTAGCATACACCCAGGCTTAGATTTTGCTAACAATCTCTGGCCAATGAAGTAGTCAAAAGATACCACAGATGTATTGCAACCCTTAAAATGAGACTTTTAATACATCTTCTCCCTTCATTTTGCCCGTTCAGAACCCCGATTAAATTTCACCCCATGCATAATCCTTGACTTTAGGTAATTTTTCATTTCTCTATAATTGCTGCCTACCACACAATCCAGCCTTTATGTATACTATCCAATGCCATATTTTATTTCTTACATATAATTAGGACAGATTAAAAGTTATTAAACTTGTGAGTTTTCTCAACACTCTGTGCCACTAATGAGAACTTTGATTTGGGCTCTTTCAATTTCTTCCCTGTTCTCTCCCTCCAAAAGGCAGATCAGCTGTAAGCCTTTTAGGATGAACAATCAGAAAGAAAGAGGAGAGATGAGGAGTCATTCAAGAAAAATGTAGAGAGACACTTCTGAGTGGTTGGAGATTTTCAGGGGTGTTGAAGAAATGGAAGTGGAATCAGTTATTAAATGAAGGGAGCAAAACGAAAGGAATTTTAAGGAGTATCTCTAGAGTGTCTGGGTGTACTAAATAGTATTCAAGAAATATAAGGAGACAACTTGAGTTATTTTAAAATTCATTTTCATGGCAAAAATTTTGTTCTTTAGAGCTTAGTTTTATATCCAAATTGAACTATATGGGTTATGGCATTACAAGTCTTATCCCAACTTGATTACCAGATTTACAAGTGCAGGGATTTATCTTTATTTTATTGTATTCTCTAAGAACTAAGCTTCATGCAGCAAGGTGTTCAAACCTAAAAACACTTCATTCTCTGAACTTGATTCACTTTGATTTGACCATCAAAACCAAACAAGACCTCAGCTACATTTTGTGCTAATTAATTTTATATTTCTTTCTCATATAGATGACAGATGTATTCTTAAATACAGTTGAGGAGATTAAAAGGTGCTACTTCAAATGAATCCTAGCCTCTTGGTCCAGGAGTGTGTTTCTCTGCCTTCAGAGAACTTGCAGATCTGGCTAAATCACTGTCAGTGAACTTGAAGGACCCCACCGTAGAAAATTGCTCCTGGAAAATTGGATACAGGCAAGTGTCATTTGGATTTATAAAAAGAGAAAGAATGTGTATTTGTGAACTACAGAGCACTGAGCTTGACATCAATCTAGGGCAAGATTCTAGAACAATTTTTTTAAACAATGCCTTTTGAGCAGTTAGAAGAGGAAGTGGTAAACTCAGCATGAGCCCACTAAGAATAGTCCTGTCAGACTAACCTTATTTCCTACTGACAAGAGTTACTACACTGGGAGATCAGAGAAATAGAGTAGAAATAGCATATCTAGATTTTAGAAAAGCTTTTGACAGGTTCTCTCATGATACCCTTGAGGGCAAGATGGGGGGAAAGCAAACTAAATGATATTACAATTGCACAGACTCATAGCCAATGGAATATTAGTACCAAAAGAAATTAATGAGTCATAAATTCAACAAAATGCTTTAATTTCATTAACAATTTTTTTTCCAACCTCTTATGCTAACAACTATGTTAAGGGCTAGTGCTTCAATTGTATAGATAGAAAATGGAGGAAACCAGACTTGGTAGCAGCAACCTTCAAATGATCCATTTGTGTGATTTGATTTTCAAAAGTGTCAGTGTAAATCTGAGTTTATATCAAACAAGTGCCTAAAATGATGGAGGCAGCACCTCCGCTCTTCTCTTTGCAGATTGTGTTCACTTCGAGATCCATACACTAACTGACACTCTGGATCATAGCTTGAAAAGAAAAAAAAAATGAATAAAATTATATTGAGAAGACATAAGAAAACGTTGAAAGGAGAGAACCCACAGCTACCTCAACGCCTTCCAAGACGTAGAAGAGGAACAGAACAGGAATTCCAGATGGGCTACTCGAAAGGGGCTAGGTTTTCTATAAATGAAGTTGCTTACCTGTAGACTGGAACACAAATATGGAGTGAGTGCTTAGAAGCCCTAACTTGTAATCTAAAGTTTCTTTCCTTATCATGGATTCACCCAAAGATACGACAACCTCCATTGGTTATCTATCCCATGATTTAACTGTAAGCTACTATATATTTTTTTAATTTATTTTACATCATGAACTATATCGAATATATTTTTCAAGATACAGAGAAAACTAGAACCAACACTCATATACCCACTACCCAAGTTTATCTTATCGAACATTTTACCATTTGGACTTCAAATTATTTTTTAAGAAATAAATCATTATAAATATAGTTGTGTTTTCTTCTTCCCCATCCAGAGATAGCTTATCTTAAAGATGGTGTGTGTGTGTGTGTGTACCCTGCTCACATGTTTTATTTATATGCCATGTGAGTATACCCATAAATAATTTGGAATATCATAAGGACATAAATTTGAAGGAGCCCAGTTTACTAGAGGAGGTAGAAAACCTCCACAAAAGGTATAATGCCTGGTGTAGAATGATGAGCATGAACTATCCGGACTCTCTAGGGGAGGGGGTTGGAGTATGCCAGATAGAGGAAACAACAGCCTCTACCTCACAGAAGCAGGAAAAGAGCTGGCAAGTTCGAAAAACTACAAATGAGTTTATATTGGTTTAGAAAAGAGGTAAGTTGACACTGTGAGAAGATGTATATTGAGAAATCAACAAAGACCCAATCGCTAAAGCTTTATCCCAGAGAAGGCTACTTCGGCATTTTTATTATGGGGATAATATGACTCATATGCATGTTAGAGAGACAAATCTGGTAGTGTTGTGGTTGGAATGGAGTGGTGGGTATAAAGACAGAAAACTGGGAGTCAAGTTAGGGATTATATAGAAGTCCAAGAAAGAGATGATGGGAATTTAAAATAATAAGGATTAGGAAGACAGATTAAGAATATATTTAATATTGTTGTGTATACAGGGCATATTTTTAATAATGACGAGAGCTATTTTAAGAACTTTGGAGACCCACTAGATTTTGAAATTCTATTTCAGTGAATGATTTGTAACATGATGTATCTAAGTTATTATAATAATATGTTGGATTATTAATAACATTATTAAATAAAATATAAAATAATATAGCATAAAGTTTATGAAAATTATGAAAAATTCTCACATTACCATTGTACAATAAACAACCTTTGAGTTTTGTTTTTTTAATATACTTATTTAATTTTCAAAGAATTCTTTATAAAGCAATTTACTAGTAGTTCTATATAAAAATAAGTATTTATTCTTATAAAAAATTATACCAAGTCTTACTTATAATGTAGAATTATAATTAAAAACATCACATAATTAGTTCAGCTCTTATTGTTTAGTTGATTTCCTTTTCTCCCATTAGCCTTCATTCCAATGGAGAAAAGGATATGGGGTAAGATGATAGTAAATTCTACTCTTATTCTGTAAGGATAAGAATGGAAAATTGGCTGCTCCATCTGCTCTCAGAAATAGCTCAGAAGAGTGCTCCAAAATATTGGGTACTAGGCACAGATGTTCTCACATTCACAAACCAAATTAAATTTCCAAAAACACTCATTTGATTAATTTGGTCAACCCAATCTATTTAGTTTTCAAAAGAAATTGGCTGTTATTGCTGTTGTTGTTAATGATATTGTTTTGCACTGTGTAACTCTACAGTAATTAGTTATTTGCCTTTTACCTTTAAACCATTTAAATGTGTGCTGGCTAGACAAAGGATAAGTAAGCAACATTTGTTAAAAATGGAAGCTATTTTGAGGGAGAGGGGGTGCAGTTTAGAGACAAATAGAACAATGAGAGATCTTAGGTGACTTAATTATCAAGAGGTATCAATTATGTAACTGAGCCTGCTGGTAAATAAAGCATCTTTTCCTTACAAAGTTGTTACTTCCTCTGAGACAGTGGTTATTAACTTGTGCATGTATCAGAATCACCCAGAAGGCTTGTCACAAAATAGACAGATGACCCACCCCTAGAGTTTTTCATTTAGTAGGTCTGGAATAGGTCCTGAGAATTTGCATTTCTAATAAGTTCCCAGGTGATGATGCTGCTGCGGACCAGGGACCACACTTGGAGAACACACTGCTCTAGGGAGACCTCTCTGACTCCCAAGACTGGGTGCTTTGGTCTTCTATGAACCTCCCTTACCCTCTGTGTTGACCCCTCTCCTAGGATCATCATTCTGAATTATGATGGCTGATTAACCCATCTAGCTTCTCTATCAGACTGTGAAACAAGCACATGTCTAATTTAGTACTACATCCTCCAGCACATGGCACAGAGCATAGCTAGTGAAGACTAGTGGATAGTTAATAATTATGTTGGATGATATTTGATTGATCACTAAATAAGTGAAAATGTAAGTTTGAGGAAGAAACAGAATGTGTGTGTGTGTGGGTGGGTGGGTGTGTGTGTGTGTGTGTGTGTGTGATTTAAAGTACTCAGAACGGTGTATTCAAAGAAGAAAAGAACATTAAAGTGGAACAATGTATCCAACCAAAGAAAAAAAATAAGAATTTAGAATCTGAAATTCACTTTAGCTACTAAAGTATATAATGGAAATAAAATATTTTAGAAAGATCACAGTAATAAAAATGTACAAATGGTTTCAACTTTGTCAGATATATTCTTTAGCCTATGGATGCTTTTTAATACTCCATCCTGTGTAGCTGGTAAAACTGAGAATCACCTCAATTTACTTGCAGTATAGCCAAGGGCACACCAAAGATTAGAGAGGTCACCCACATTCCAAACAGAAAAAGAGAATTATAAAAAGGAAAAAAAATGAAAAAGACCTAGCAGGTCATTCAGTCCTAGTCTCTGGAGTAGTGGAAGATTAAATAAAGTAACATAGAAAAAAATTATGGAAATATACTCAAGAAAACTTAAAACTCTCTGATCCTCTAATTTTTAGTGCCTCCTGAAGTTTCAAAGGTTTATTGTCAACTCATTGCTTAAACCTCTAGTCGTCAAAAGAAAAATATTTCCTATAATCTGCATTAGAAATGGAGAAGAGAAAGGCAAGGCAAAAAGTTGATTTTTGCAGCGTTAAATGACTTGCTCTTTTCTTGTGTTCATGAATTTCTGGTTTGTAACTCTACTTATCCAAAATATTAAAATGACCTTCAGGCCAACCCCTTTACTTACAACTGAAGGGGGAAGAGAAAATTACTAGAAGTTGACCATTACAGAAATTACTTGCAAGGCATTTTTCTTTGATAGCTGCAGTTTCACTCATATTATCATCTTTTTCTGTTGACAAGTCTCCAAGATTTTAATCTTGGATTGGAAATGTTACCCTATCAGAAAAGGCTTATATTGTCAGGAGCGGTGCTGTCGTGGAATGCAGAATCATGTACAAGAGCGCTTGTTGTATTGAAAAATATACTATTGCTAGGAAAGGCATTTAAATGTTTAGTCAGCTTGCTCATAAATCACTTTCAATGTGCTCAAGTTCTTAGACAACATATTGAAAGCTTTCTTATTTCTTTTATTATAGCAGTGTCATTTGCATTGCTGAACTTGGGGTTATGTTGGCAATTCCAGATAAACCCATGCTTGGAGGGTTTATAACTTCAATTAAATTTCACCCTGGCTTGGAATTCAAAAGCACAATTTTTGTGAGTTATTTTTTTTAACCTAAAGTATATCTCATATTTTAGAAAATAGTCAGATTGACAATTTGGGTTTACAAAAGGAAACAAGTGGCCTAAAGCACACAAAACGAATGTAGGCATTATGATCTGGGCATGTTTATCTAAATTCACAGACCTGCCTGGTTGTTTTTGAAATATATATTCAAGGCATTGTTTAAATTTCTATCAACTTTATTAAAAATTATTATTGCTCTTTTTTTTCATTTGTTTAAAAATTATATGGACAGCTTTTCCATTCCTTCTCAGTCAAAATATTTGAAACTCACTTAAATATTTAACCTTGAGCATATAAACACTCAATGCTTTCATTTTTGTTGCCTTATACAAAGCTAACACCAGTAATGCTGTCTTTTACATACCACCTGGAGTTCTAGGAATGAAACAAAATATTAATTAGCCAAGATTGAAAAAAAAGCAAGTTAAGTTAGAATACATTAACAGGAGCCCTTTGAATTGAGGATGAAACTAAGTTGGAAATAGAAAGGATTTCTGAGAAGCAGAATGTGAAGAAAATTCAGAATAACAAATAAAAAAAAGATTAAACAAATTTTACTGAGTTTGAAAAATAATTCTTGTCTTCTTCTAGATTGGATAATGGGAGTAGAGAGCCTTAAGGCTAGCTAAGGAACCGTGTTCTTTTAAAATTTTCTAAAAGTCATCCTCCAATTAGCTCTACTTTTGTGAAAAACAGAAGTAAAAGACAATACAGACTTACTTGTTTTGAAGAGAAATAGGTTAGCAGCAATAATCTTAAATACTATTCTGTAGCTAAGGGGAGAAATAATTCTTGCTTAAAAGGAGATGTCTCTGTACAGAGGAGGACGAAAATTGTGTCTGAAGACATCCAGGTAGGTTGGCTCATACGCACAAGAAATGTAGCTATCATCAGACTGGCTTAAATTTCTACAATTGAATGCAAGGACGAAGGTTTGAGGAGTAGTGAAGACCTGCCAATACCAGGCCATGTATGTGCACACCTGTGAAAACCACAAGGCAACTCAGAAATTCCAGTTGGACATGGGGATTACTAGAGAGGATTGAGATTTGCCCAGCAACTTTCTCCAGCAGAGAGATGCCGACACAATATAGCGTGTCCCAGTGAGCTGGCAAAAAAAAAAAATCAGAATTTCTCAGGGGCCGCAGGTTAAGTGAAAGAGAGAATGCAGGTAAGCAGAGCTGTGAGACAGCTCTCACCCTGAGGGTGAGATAAATGGTAGAAAGGTATTTGTTTTGTATTACTCTTTATATTTTACATGTATTTGTAAATATTCATTCATGTTTGCTCTGCTGGATATTTTCAGTGTGTCATTTCGGTTTTAACCTCTATATATTTCTCAGCTATGCCCTGTGCCCTGGGGAGGTTAGTCTTTAGGGACTGCCTCAAACCATCATTGCCTTTCCTATAGCTTCTAATTGAGTATGGCCATGGCAGTAAGTAGAGGATCAGGGGAGGGGAATGAGGTTAGAGTATATAGCCCCTAGGTCTTTCTTCACCAGGTAGTCAGGTATTAGCCAAACTCCTTTTGCCAAAGGCTACAACCCATGTCAGGAGACCTTCTCTTACAGCTATACACTTCTAAGAAATGCTCCTCCCTGCCCCTTAAACCCTGGTGTGGTGGAGAATAGTTAATGGTTTGAGCTTCACCATTCTTTGTTGTTTTCTCTTAACCCTGCTCACGCCTTTGTAAAAAAGTCTCCCATTTAGTTACCCTCCCTGACAGTGTCATCTGTTTCCTTGCAGGCCCCTGACCAATGTAGCTATGCAATATTTTATGGAGAAAATTATTCTTAAAAAGAGCAAGAAGAGTGATTCAAGGAGCACAAACTAGAGATTGTGTAAGTTTGGAGCTAAGAAAAAAAAAATGCACATGCAATAAACAGTAACTGGTGACTGTGACACATACAAGAAGTTTTTGCATAACAGTGGGGTTGGAAGCCATGTCTAAAGGGGTGGCTAAGAGGTTAGTAAGTGGAGTTAGTGCAGGTAGATGTTTCTTTCAGGAAGTTTAACAGTGAAAGATGGATAAAAGATTGACTAATGATTTAAAGGTGATAGTGTCAATATGTACACACACACACACACACACACACACATTTTTCAGTGTAGAGTTTCATAGACAGAGAAAGAGATCAAGTCAGAGAAGAGATTACAAATCAAACTGTCAAAAAGAATAACTGGTGGGTGCATGTCTGGAAGAAAGTAGAAAGGGACAGGATGATGGAGAAGTAAGAGCCTTTCTCCTCTGAAAAGAAGCAGAAAAAAGGAAAGTAAGTATAGACAGGGACAAGCCTGGAAGGGAGAAGGATGGAAGTTTCAGGCATTTGTTCTCACCTGTTCTTCCGTTTTTTGAAGGAGGAGCAACAAGTTTCTCTTCTGAGGCAAGGAGCAGTGAGGTTGTAGGCTTAACAAAACTAGCAAATTTGGGAATAGCTATTGTGGGCTTTGGAAGAGGTTGTTTTACTTTTTATAAACTAACTTTTTGGATTTGCTGTAGCCTACCTACCTTTAATTAGGGGGAGTTGGGGACAGCTACTAAAGTGTTCAACATACGTGTTTTCTCAGTTTTCTGGGAGGGGACTTAAATGAATTTCTGTTGGTTTCTATTGTTGTGGGGCTCAAAAAGTAAGCCAGGCTCTTGTAAATCTGACAAGGATTACAAATATTCATCAGGCATCCCAACAAAGGAAATGCAGCAGGAGCACAAAGCGATGGAACAAATGAGAGATAGCAACAGGAGGGAGAAAAAACCTAGCAACCAGCAAATAACATCATCCAAATTCATCCCATGCAGTCACTGGTGGTTTAATAAGGAAGCAAAGAAAACTAGGTTTGATGAGGCTTTGTGGCTTGATAAAATGTCTTTGAGGATTGAGGAAACAATGCATACAGAGCGTTTTGTGTTCCTTCATCTTCAAAGGCATGAGATTAAGGGAAGCAACTTTTCTTTCTCATGTATGACAATGTATTTATCACTATTTGCTTATATTCAGAGCATATCTCCTTCCCGTTGCCCTGCCAACCCTTCTCAAGTACGAGAAGAGTTCAGACACCAATTTGTGTTTGATTTTTATACTTCCTATTGAAGCTGACCAAAATAGAAAAGCTACCCACTAATGACAGTAAATGTCAACAATGTCAACAACTCTTAGAAATGAGAAACGGGCTTTGAAATTCAAGCTATCTAAATGCCAGAGATGTAAGCCTCAAAAGTCGTGGTAAGTAATTTTATAAGTAAAAGCTCATTTTTAACATGCCTGTGGTACGTATGCCAAGTGCACCACTTGGCAACTCCATCACCAAAGTGGGAAAAGGCAGGAGAGGGCTTGAGAAGCTTTGGGTCCCCATTCTCCCTGCCTGTACCTGCCTGACTAGAGGGTTGGGCTTTTACATTTTGCAAATAGAGTCTTCAGATAAGATTGTGTTTGAGCAAAGAATTTTACAGCTAAATTTTTAAAAAATGACTGCACTGAAGGAACAAGCAATTTAAAGGAATCCTTTGGCAAATCATCCCCTAAACCAAAGAATTGTTTTCATTTCTTGGGCAAATGTTTATTGAATATCTTCTGTGTATAAGACTCTGTTCTTTGCACTGTGATGGTATAAAAATGTTAAAGGTAGAGGAGAGAAGGGGAGGGAGAACAAAGAGTGATTAGTTGATGGAATTAGAGGGGTTAGGAAAAAGGGACAGTTTTAGCTGGAAGAGTAAAACCTGTCCACTACAATGAAAGAAAAGACACAAATAGTTTTGGGAGGGAGGAGGGTTGAAGGGAGAGGTAAAAAGCTCAAAATGCGAGCATTTCCTGCCTGGTGGCTGTTATTTACTTTACAAATAGTTCTGCTGCATTTATTCTACATTCATTAATTACTAACCATGTGCCAGAGATTATACTAAGTGAAGGATATGGAGATGCATATACCTGGGTTTTCTTCTCGGAAGCTTATGATCTAGCTGAAGTAAATACATGGCTATAGTTAGGATAGAACATGGGAAAACCTCTACTAAATAGAATGGAAAATAGATACTCTGCATATACAAAAAGACCAACTTTTACATAGTTGACCAGCCAAAATCAAGATGAAGTTTACCCTAAATTTTGAGGCTGATTAGGCTTTCACAGACAGAAGTGTTGAGAGCTGTTTGACATAGGAGAGTTCTGCTTAATGACATGGTGATGATCTTGTGTATATCACATACCATCAGAGCCTAAGCTTCTTAAAATAAGGCACAACTCTCTGTCACACATATTATCTCATTTATTGGCACAGTAATCTTGCAAACAAGATATTATTGTCACCATTTAACAGATGAATAAATCATCTCAAGGAAGGAAAATAACTTATTCAATGGCACATCCATAATAAAGGGTAGAACCAGGACTTGCGTTTAGTTCCATTTGAGTCCAAAGTCCATGTTCTATTCTCAGCACTGGACTGCTTCTCTTCATGGATCCCTCTCCATAATGCTTTTCCTACCCTGCTTTTCCTGAATCTCTCAGGTCCTTTCACATGATCGGCATCAAAACAGCTTGTTTAAGAATAATTACATACTGCTATCGGACCTTTATCACTACAGCAAATGTGTACTGAAGAATCGTATATTCTCTTTCAAACTTTAATAGGTTTCCACTTGTCCAAATCAGCGATTACCAATTCTTCAACTGAAAAGGTCATGCTGGAGCCAAATTCCCACCAGGCTGTGATGTAGCTCTGAGCACCTTCGTGGAGTCCACGCCTTACTCATTCACGGATCTTTAGCACTTAACCTATTGCCTAACACAGAGGAAGACTCTAGCTAATGCTAATTGAGATGAAATTAATAAAAAGTGAGATATTCCCTTTGCTTTGAATGAATGCTCTGATGAAATTAAGTGGAGAAAGGTGTTCTGCCCAGCCAACTCCCCGTATGTTAAAACTATCAATCAATGAGATTCCACGTACTAATAATTGATGGTGTTTGTATGTTTCTCTATAAATTGACCTGTTTGTATTTTAAGCTCCAACTCAAGACCCACCTTTTCCATTTCCATTTAATTGGTATTTATTTCATTCTAATGACCACCTGTGAAATAAAATGCATTCCCTCATTTTTCAGCTGAAGAAACAGAGGCTGAGATATTATTATGATTTCTATCAATTCCCTCAGCTAATAAGTGTTAAAGATTAGATTTTATCTGAGGATGTTTGATTCCAAGACTGCAAAGAAAATTTATAAAGGAATCTTAGAAGAAATCTATTTCAGAGAAACTAAATGACCTAGTCTTTCAAGAAAAGGGTCCACATCTGTAAGACCAGCAGAGAAAGCCACTTTGCTCTTGGCTTTGCCCACGGACTATAAAGAGATTTTGTCACAAAGACACTCTCTGCAAATAAAGTTGGAAGATCTAGGACACCTGATAAAATAAAATACCAAGATTTAATTTTCTACCAATACATCATTAATCTTTTAAATGGATTGTATAAGAACTTTATTACACATAACTCTAGTCCTGAAACCTCAGATTTACAGAAGCTAAAATTTCCATAAAATATAAAATGTGAATAATTTAGATTACATCCTACTGTACAATAAATATAAATCCCAGACAGGAAGAGATCTATAACCTCATGACATTCACAGAGCAGCTTTCCCTAGCAATACTTTGCTGACTCCAGCAATTCAGCCAGAATTCTAACAAAGCAAATGGTAGTTCTCTTTGGCTAAAATGTCTTTCTTAATAAAACAGTTTTTAGAGTAAGGCTATAGAGTCAGTCTGTCTGGTTTTAAATTCCACACCTGCCACTTGAAATCTGTGTGACCTTGGACATTTAAGAAGCTTCTCTGTTGTCTGTTTTTTTCCTCTATAAATTGGGCTAGAATTGTTAATAGGCTCAAATGAAAATAATGTGTATAAATTAATTAGCTTATTTCTAGATACGTAGCAAGCACCTTATAAATATTAGTTTTCATCATCATATGTTAAATATATATTAGCATATACCTTCATATTGGCCAAAGTCTAGCCAAATTCTTTACCTGTCCTTTCATTCTACTGTGCTAGTGGCAGGTGAGGCTCTTTTTAAAACTATGGCTTCCACAAAGATTATCCTTAGAATCAGAGGCAGGAATTCAGAGGACCCTCACAATCCTAACATTTATTTTCAGTTCTCTAAACAAAAGGAGCTTCACAACAAAGTTGCAAAATTAAAAGACACAGGTGTTTTTAAAGTTACCATTTATTGGATACTCACCATGTACCACATGCTTTCTACATATTATTACAAAAGCCCCGATCCTGCAATTCAAAATAATTCAAATTTGACAGCTGAGGAAACTGAATCATGATGATATTAAGTCTTAGGAGCCAGAAGGCCAACCCAGGCCAACCTCACTATATAACCATGTCATTTCCACTCCATCATCACACAGTATGTGTTACTCCATCCCTCTATTCCCCTGTCCTACCTCGGATGACCCCACTTATCTCAGAGCCTATTCTTTCATGGAATCTCATGGTAACTTGATCCTCCAGGCAGGGATCTGACTCGCCTCCCTACAACACATCTAAACTTGACTGCCCAGTGTTCTATTCTTCCTTCTACATTTTTTTCTTGAAAAAAGAATAAATTCATTTTTACTTGGGTGTTAACAGATATGAATAACCTAATATTAACCTTTTTGGAATAATAAGAATGATAGCTAATATGTTCTTGTTCTTAAAATGTGCCAAGCATATTCTTAATGCTTATATGTGATCTTGGCTTTCATGAAACCATTTTATGGTTGATGAAACTAAGGTTTCTTACAGTACTGCACATCAGAAACTTAGTGACTGGCAGTCTAGAGGGTTGCCCAGTACTGCCTCACTCCAAAACCCAAACTTACAGAACATTTTACCTTTAATTCTTGAGGTGCCAGTCAAAACTTGGACAGAGGCCAAAGTTGTTTGGAAAATGGAGATGTAAGGGTGACTTCTTGGCCCATGGTTAAATCCACACAGTCAGCAGTTAAATTGGTTTTATCATAAGTATCATTTGAGTTTTTGTCTGGTCATTTCCTTCCCATTCTCAAATATTAACTCAAGCATTAAGCTCCCAAAACATATGCTTTTCAAGGTGATGACACTCTTGAACCCAAGGAAAGAGCCAACACCTCTTAAACTTTGACAATTCCAAATGTCCGAGCAAAGGTTAAAGAGAGCCATGTGTCCTTGGGATGGTTGAAAGACGGATGAAGATCAAATGATGAGATCTCACTGATATGTTAACATTTCCTTAACCAGATTCTTTGCCTAAATATAAGAAGTAAAGATGGGGAATTAAAAAAAAAAAAACTATATGGAATGAGTTGAGAACCTTAAATCAACAGTGCAAATTGTGCAGCTCCTTAAAGAACATGATGATGGTGCTGCAGGTTATGTCAGCAAACAAGAGCTACTGTTTGGAGAGACTCATGGACATGGACTATAGACTAGTGATTACCAGATGGTGGCGGGGTGGGGAGGAGAGGGGTGGTAGACGAGTAAAGGGGAACAAGTGTAGGGGGGCAGGGTGAAGTGGGTAAAGGGGATCAAATATATGGTAGCTGAAGGAAACTGGACCTTGAGTGTAAACACACAATAGAATATACAGATGTCAAATTATAATGTACACCTAAAAATTATATAATTGTATTAACCAACGTTACCCCAATAAACTTAATAAAAACTGAATAAATAAATAAATAAAATAGCATATCTCAAAAAAAAAAAAAAAAAGAAAAGAAAAGAGCTACGTTGGGACTTTGAGGCAATTGAAATGATTCAGTTAATGATGCTTAGGTGTTTATTTATACAAGTTATGGCACCTACTTGAGATAGACCTACAAAGACATTTTGATAGGTGACAGATTTTGAATTATGAATTTGGATCTGATGTAATAGAGCAAATGCAATCCTGAATTTGTAAAACCTAAGCATCTTCTCTTCACTCTACAATCATCTGTAGTATGAACTCGGTCTTCATTTCTTCATTTGTCCCCAAGTCACAGGGTCACTGAGAAACTCAAATAATATGCGGTATAAAGGGTGACTTCTTGGTTCATGCTTAAGTCCACACATTCAGCAATTAGGGTGCACTGAAAGTGCTTTGTAAACTAAAACACCACAGAGATGTAAGGAATTATCATTGTTGTTATTGTAATAGACACTATAGACTCTTCTTAGCTAGCAACCTTCTGAGTCAGAGTAGATTGCCTGGGGAGGACTGAGAAATACAGGTTTTTGTTCATTCATTTAGGCTTTGTGCCAATTAAAGTCTAACTCTAGAACTACTTCCTGTAATTATGATTTAGCAATGCCAGAAACAAATACAGCTATCAAGTTGAACCACTTGTACGAAAACAAATTACTTCATAAAATGTAGTGGATTTTATCTCCAAATTGAAAATTTGGACTTAGTCAATAACAAACACTAAGTCATTTGATTTTCTTCTCAGTAGGGCAATTTTGGTTAGCTGGCATTTTTCTGAGGAAAAGTAGCCATTAAGAGAAAAGTAACATAATTAGGAGGAAAAACATATTCCAATATAGTATCCAAACAAGAGACCATTTAAGGTATTAACATTTTCATCTGTTTTTTAAAGACTGTAATTCTATCTGATCTCTGATGCCAGTGATTCCAACAACTATAGCTTGTAAAAGAATTGCCATGCCTTCCGTCATGCATTTTTATTCTTTAGTCCTTGGCAGGGACCCAGGAGTCTCCATTTTATATAAAAACCTCAGATACTTTTGATACAGGAGACCTTCAGAATCACTGTTGGAGATCACAGTTCCGCCAACTCAAACTAGGCTCCTTTCTAGACCAGGGTAAGGCAGATATCAGAAATGAATGAAGCAAGCTTGGTGGGAACCTTGATGAATGAAGGAAGCCATACCTCTCCTTCAGGGTCATAAGTCAGTTTTTGCCCCAAAGAAATATATTTTCAGTTTTCAGTTGTTTCAATATTTTAGAAAATGCCAAAAGCCTGAATTATTGTTTGTGCAAAATACTATGATTCTTAAAATGTTAGCTCAACACTTAATATGTGGATTAAACATATTTGCAACCTACATTTAACCGGTTTTCATATCTCTATTTTAGGCTGGAATTCCTGGCAGGTTATAGAGTATGGGAATGAATGAATGCATGAATGAATGGCATGCTAATTCTTCAGGATTTCTGACCGTATCAAGCTTCTAAAGCAAAGATATATCTAATACTTAAAGTAATTAAAAATGACTATCCCATTGTTTTCAGTGAAGGGAACTATCCAATAAAATTGCTGTACACTTGCTCATTGTATACACGTCCTTTCCTCAACGGTAACATTTTATTTTGTTTCGGGTGCAGTTGTCTACCTATCTTTCATGGTGCAGCTCATTGCATTTTTAAAAGATGTTTTTTCCAGGAGCTAATTGAGCTTTATCTATGTGAGTGAGCTAGAATCTGTCACTGACAGCCTGCAGAAGGCCATTTCTTCAATTGCTTGAAAGAACTAAAGAGTCAGACATGACAAACTGCGGCTCGGAATACCTGGCAGCAAGCCCATTAGTGCTGCTGTGCCAAGATGCACTAATAAATTACAGAGAGAACACAGACTCACTTTATTTCCATCATGAAACTCACCACCCTAAAACCAAGAGAAAGCTTTGATTTTTTTTTTTTCTATCATAGTTTGTCAGGGCCTTTTGGAAACAGAATGCATTATTTATTTTTTACAAAACATAATTGCTGGCAAAACCACTCTAGTCTGTAAAAACAGCTTTCTTTTGTTTCTTGTATGACTTCTTGAGAAACAGACCTTAGGCTTTCTTTATATCCCTTACTCTCTGCCAAGAAGCAACTGTTAACATAGTGGGAACTGTAGCAAATAAAAAATCAAACTGTGCATTTCTTTCCAACCCTGTTTTATAAACTAGATCCTATTGCCTCAGCTTTCCTTCTATGTAACCTATGAGACAACTGACTTTTTCCTAAGGGGTGGAGCAGAAGTACCTATTTTACTGGAATATTCTTATTAACCATTGATTTAAAAGATTAAGTGGTGAAAGGTGTCTGCCAGTATCCTGGGGATTTGTTCTGTTTAGTTTAGATTAAATCCTCCCATAGGCATAGCAGGTCAGATGGGATTCTAGGTCTTAAATTGGTGAGTTTCTGTTTAGATAATTTTCTGAAGTGACTGATTCTGCTGTGTCATCCCAGTTCTAATATTCATTTCTGATTCTAGAGCATCACTATCTCACAAATTTGGGTGTTTAACTTTGTTTGGTCCTATTGTTGAGACAGTCCTTTGCATCATGGACTCACTCTGGCCAGAAGAGGGAATTCTCTAATTGGCCAGCCCAAGTGAAGGAGCTTTTTGAGGGACGGTGGTGCGATGGGGAAAGGTTGGTTTCCTAAATGAAAAGTAGGTTTCTATTGCCGGATAGCAGGGGATGGAAAGCAAGCAATAAACAGTTCAATTTAAGTCAACTAAAAATCAGTTTTGGGTCCAAAATGTGAATGTGACTTTCAGACATTCTGAAGTCCAGTTCAAAGTAAAAGTTTATGCAAATGTTTCTGAGAAATGGAAGCCTCATAGGAATGGATGTAGATTTCTAAGAGATCTTTGGCATAGTTAAGAATATTCATTTGGAGCTAAGACCTCTTGTAACAATTGCAGACACAGTCTCAGTATTATTTGCTCAGATGCTATAACTATTATCAAGCTGAAAGAGATAGGTGGGCAATCAGAGGACTTGAAGCTTCTTCTCCAGCTCATTCATCATGAGTCTTCATTTGATGTAGTCCTCCAAGAAAATCACCTTGACAGTGAAAGAAGTAGCTGTTCAGCTAACAGCCTAAATCACAGGGATAGGAGGTAAAGATTCTACGGGTGTTCCTGCACTCACCACTTACCTCACTGACAGCTCGCCCCGTGGAGTCACTGATTTGTGTCCACAACTCTGGAGTGGCGCACCGAAGTTATTATTAGCAAGTTCAGCGTGAGTGTTCTGAGCTGCTCTGGGTTGAGACTGGGATGGAAAGGAAATTTTAAAAAAAAACATGATTCTGGTACTCATACTTTTTGACACACTCATAGTTCAGAATATGTGCCCTTTGTCATCTATTTCCATCACATACAAGCCTTTTCAGATTACTTTTGCTGCAGCTTTGAGAGAGAGAGCAGTTCAACCTACTCCCTAGGCAAGGTTACTCAAATACATTTCCATTAAAATGAGACCTTCACTCCTTGCTACCTGGTTGCCTTTTTTTTTCACTTGGCTATTCCTCCTCTGAGAAATGCTTACTCTCCTATGGTGTGTGTATGTCTGTGAACTGGAAGCTAGAGGAATACAATCAGAATCTAGTATTGTATGTGTTCTTCCAGTCATCTTTATTCACAGCTGCTCCTATCATCATCTTATCAATTTTTCCCTAAACGAGTTCCTCTAAATACTGTCACCCTCTCAACTATTGTTTCTAGCTGATTCAGTCTTTCCTTCAGAAAACATTTATTTTTTACCTTCTTTGCATCAGAACTACACTGGGCATTGAGAATAAAACAATATATGTTTAATTCAATCAACATGTATGTGCAAGGCATAGTTTCAATATCCTGAAGATCTCACAGTCTGATAGGGAAGATAGGCAAACCAGAGATATTATAGTAGAGAAAGGAAAGTGATATTATGCTGAGCACAGTGTGTTTTGGGAACACAGAGTGGATGCGGTATCTGAGCACACCCAGAGACAGTGATAGAGAAGAGTTGTATTTTTTCGCTTTGACTAAACCATATTCACTGTGTGGCTGTTTTCCAAGCATCTGTTTAGAGTGGAATGGAACATTTTATATCAGGAAACTCTCAGAATAGAGTAACTCTTATTCTGAAGAAATCTAATTAACTCAAACCTGTCACAATGTTCTCTTTCACCCCATACTACCATCCTTTTCACCCCCAGCACTATCAGTATCTGTGGCGAGATTTGTTCCTCTGGGTCCCTCTCCTGCATCACCTTCCAGGATAACAATTTAAGCTAGAACACTCAGAAAAAGTAAAATAAAATTACCTTGTTTTCATAGAAATAGTTGAAATAAAATACAAAAAATATCAAAATTTCTATGCACCTGTTTTTACAACTAAGATTCATCGCTTATCCTGTGAGAACTTGAGCACGGAAATCTTGTTTCTCTTGCTTCGAGCTCTCATGCCACATGATTCTGGTCTATTGCAACCGCTGAAGTAGAGAAAATGCAAATGCCAATCTGACTGTTGTAAATTTCTTATAGTCACCTCTTCTCCCAAGGACTGAGTCATAGCAGGGTAGAGCACAGGGTTACCTATTCTTGCTCAATATCTATACAACCCAGGAAACTCCAAGCCACACTAGGAAACATGAACTTGCAGATTTAATGGTTTAACATATTGACACATCCCCGTGCTATCCGGGCAATCTCGGGCCAGTTAGTAAAATTCTCTGAGATTTAGTTTCCTTTCCTATAAAATGTGAATTGTACTGAGCTGAATATGGCCGCCAAAAAGATATATCCTCACCCTAATCTCTGGAACCAGTGAATATTACTTTACATAGAAAAAGAGTGACTATTATCTTATATAGCAAAGCTGTGGCTAAGTTAAGGGTCGCGAGAGAGGGAACTTATCCTGGATAATCTGGGTGGGCCCTACATGTAATTACGTGTATTTTTATAGGATAGAAAGAAAGAGATTTGGTAGGGAAAGACACACAGAGGAGAAGACACACAAAAGAGGAGGAACCAAGTGTAACCACAGAGGCAAAGATTGGAATGATGTGGCCATAAGCCAAAGAACTCCTGGATCTATGACAAACTGGAAGAGACAAGGAATGCATTCTCCCTTAGAGCATTCATAGGGAATATGGCACTGTTCACACCTTGATTTTAAGTGGCCAGAATTAAAAGAAAATAATTTCTTTTTTTTCAGCCACCAAGCTTGTGGCAATTCATGAGAGCAGCTACAAGAAATGAGGACAGGGTTAATAGCCACCTAGCACAGTTAATGTGAAGACATTGAGAATGTCCATACAGACCTGAAATAAAATGGTCACTCTATAGATAGTGATCAGTAGTAGTAGTAGCAGTAGTAGTAGTAGTAGTAGTCGTAGTAGTAGTAGTAGTAGTAGTAACAGTAGTAGTAATTTTTCCTGTCCAGGTGGTACATATTCAAGTGTCAAAATTTTAAATATTGACAAAATAAGCCTAACTTTTTTTTACACTTCTAATTGTTAAATAATTAACAAATGATTCCAATTCACTTTCTCTGCTTCATCTTCTGCAACATATCTTATACTTAGGATAACTATATATCCAGTCTGCCTGACATGCCTTGGGTTATGACTATTATCTTACTGTAATTACAGATATTTCTTGTTTAATTCTCAAAGGGGCCTGAGTTATACAATAAATCATATAGTCAGTCTATCTATACACCAAGCATGCTGGAATAATAATTGCTAACAATTGTTATATGTGTATCATGAGCCAGAAACCATTCTAAGCATTTACCTTGTATTTATTCACTTAATTCTCACAAATTTCTATAGATAAAAATACTAACTTTATTCTCATTTTACCCAAGAACAACACATAAATAGTGAGCAGTAGGGTTGATGTTGGTTCCTAGACCAACAGAATTTACACTTATACTTAGTCATAACCACACTAATTTAGTGCCACTTTATTTCTTGACAATGATCTAAAAGGTATTTACTCTCATACCACTTTGCATTTGATGATAGGTTCGCACCTGCAGGGCTAAGTCCTTGCTATACATTCCAATCAATGATGAGAAATCTTATATGCTGTTTATGATTAACAATAGTATGAGCGTTACGTTCTCAAATTATTTTCTAAATAAATTAAAGCAGATTCAAGATTATCCCTACAATAACACAGCACTCACTTAAGATCTGAGTAAAAAAGAAAGAAAAGAGGAGGTTAATGAGCTGTAGTGACAATGAATGTACCCATAATAATACATGAGAACACCAACGAATCACATAATTTTCAGTGGGAAAAAGGGCTGAAAAGTTTCCTCATCCTATTTCCTTTGTCTAAGACATCTCTCTCCATGAATCTTCTGTTGGATGACCACTGTTCTCTTCAGTCTAAGATTTGTATGTCCATGATCACATCCCTAAACACCTGAGAAGCATAAACAGTTCTCTCTTCAGAGTATTCATTGTTAATAAGTCATGTTTGCCATACATCATACCATCTATGTTGCGTAGCAATCTAGATGCTGACCTGTCTCCCTAGCTTCTCTGCAGGAACTTTATCTTCCTCTTTTTAGCATCCCAAACATTAACAAAGTTCTTTGCACATAGAAGAGGCTTCCAAGATGTTAGTTTGTGGGTTGGACTGTGTCCTACTGCAGCATGCAGATTTCTTTGGCCTAGGCTGCCATTCCATAAACACTTTGCCCACTAAATGAACAGTCAGCATTCATTGGTGAGAATGTGTTGAATACCCACCGTGTTCCAGGTAGGGAGCTAGAACCTGAGAATACAGAAAGGAACATTTTCATCTCTTCCTAATATATGAGGAGTCATCAGTAATACCTGGAAGAGGTGATACCTGTATTCAGTGTACAAGTTTAGAAGGACTTACTATGACACTTGAGATGTGATCCACAGATCAGCAGCAGCATCACCATCACCAGGGAGCTTGTTAGAACTGCAGAATGTCAGACTGCAATTTAACCAGGCTGCCAGGTATTTCATAAGCACATTAAAGCTTGACAAACACTAATGGAGACAGTAAGACAGTGTGTGAAAAGGCAAGAAAGAATGATTACATGTGGCTTTTAGGTGGGTGCCATAAGTTGTTCCAAGCAGCTATAGAGAAAAATGCAAATTCAGGAATAGGGAGAGGTGAGGCTGGAAAAGTAGGCAAGGTCAGGTCTTGAAGTGCACTATCTGTCATCTTGGGGGGTTTGGATTTTATTGTGAAAGCTGTGAGGGTTCACAGAGGATTGCACACAGGAGAGTAAATGATCACACATGTTGTGGAAAGATCACTTGGATAGCTGAGTGGAGAGTGGTTTGAAAAGAGCAGTCTACAGGAAAATATTAATTAGAAAGTTGTTAAAATTTAATTAACACTTGCAGTTGTTGGGGGGGCTGAGAAAAAGAAGAAAAGTATCAATATACACTAAGAGAGTTGGGGTTTTTATATTCATATTCATTTGCTCTTTAGGCTTAAATATTTTAATTTTATAGCCTTTGTTGTGATTGTTACTATCCTGAAGAACTGTACTCAATTTTGGGGTTACAAAAATGGAGAAGCCATTACCCTAGCCTTGGAAAGTTTACAGACTCCCAAAGGAGAATGTAGACAAAGAAACCATTAGCAAACCATCTATCAGTCAAGAACAAATACTGTAGAATCATGGAGGTGGACAAAAAGTACTAAGTCCTGACTGAGCCAATAAGGGAAAGCTTCGGAGAGTAAGTTACATATGGGCAACTGAGTAAAACATGTTGAGAGGGAGGCAGCATATCTATCATGGTTCATAGCATGCATTCAGGAGTCAGCTACTTGGGTTTGGATAAACTGGCTCTCCCATCTATATGTATCTGCCATATATGACCTTATGCAAAGTACCTAATCTTTCTTGTTTTGTCTTTAGAATAGGGAAGATAATAAAAAGCCCATCTCATAGAGTTGTCATGAGGCTAAATGAGACATATCAAGTTTATAGCACAGTGCCCAGAATCTGGTAAGCACTCAAAACATGTTACCTATTACTACTAATACATATGAGCTGCATTTTGAATGATAAGGTGGTGTTTTCCGTGAGAGAAGAGCTGAAAATAATTCATGGTAATGGGAAGTCTGTGCATAGGCAGGGAGACATAAAAAATAGAGCCTCAAAACTGGAGAATGGATAAGACGTTCACAGTAGTTGGAGTGGATGGAGGATGGCCAAGGAAAGATGCTGGAGCGTTAAGTTTGGAGAATATGGCAAAAAGCCTGGAATGACATTCTCAGAAGCTTCCATTTTATCTCAAGGATAACAGAGATGTGGATACTAAAGAGTGCTATGATGATGTTAATTTATTAGGGAGTATTGAAAATGAAATAAAATGAGAAGAGCCTGGAAGCAGAGTGAACTATTCAGAGTGTACTGCAACAATCTTGGCAAGAAATGATGATTAAAATAATGTCAGTGATAAAGAGGGGTATGGCCAGATTCAAGAGACATCCCTGAATTAGAACTCCTGGGCTATAGTGAGCAATTAGGTAACAGTATGACTATGAATTTTCTGGCCAGTGTGACAAGAATGATGATGGTGAATCATCTCACCATGTGTCAGTTAAGCTTAGGGGTCAGCTACAGATAACAGAAAACCAAAAATGGCAGGCATTAGCAACATAGAAGTTGATTTCTCTCTCAAGTAGTCATCCAGAGCTTGCAATTCAGGACTGAAACGATGTCCCATGATGTGAAGGACCAATCCTGCTTTTATCTTGTAGATCCCATGCAAAGACCAGCTCCAGCTTCAGCCATCATCTCCTCATTCCAGCCATCAGGAAGAAAGTAACAGATGAAGAAGAAAGAGTGCTTTCAATGGTAGTCATTTAAAAAGGTTCCCAGAAGCTGTCACATGACACTTTTGCTTACATTTTATTAGAAAGAATTAGTGAGAAAGCCTGAAAAGAATAGGTAGATATTATTTTGGGTGGCCATTTGCCCAGTTAATAGACATTCCATTGCTCTGTTAGAAAAAATATAGTAGATCCTGAGAAATAGGAAGCAATCTCTATCACAACAAAACATGGAATGGGGAAGCAGAAGTAAATTTAACTAAGGAGAAAATAAAAATTGAGGTAGTAATGGGAACACTCAATGAGAAATATTCAGGAGGCAGTTGCAACCATGTCTCTAGAGATGAGGAGAGAGGTATGAAGACATACATAGGAAGTTTACATTCCTTTCCTACTGCTTCCAGTTGTGAAATAAACCTTTGAGACCCTGAAAGTATTTATTTCCATAGAGAAATTCACTGGCATAACAATAAATTTAGAAATTATTACATTATGATTATCAAAACATAGAATAATTCACAAAGTTTACAGATAAGAACCTTCTCCTAGGATTGCATAATAGCTCTGTTACTGATGCCTATGGTCTGGTCATATTTTTCCCACATTGGGTTTGGGAGCTGACATTTTGCTTCATGATTTTGAGAGGCAAGGAACATTCAAAATCCCTTATAGCAATTTCTTTAAAACAAACTTTATGTCTCAGTGCTTATGCTTTGTCAGGTATAACATTTATTTTCATGACTCTGAAATCATAGAATTCCTTTTGAGAGACAGAAATCTTTCTGGATTTTGCGGTACTTAGAAAACAAGGGTACACCCACCCTGTCCCACAGTGTGACACCCTCAGAACAAAGATCAATAAAGTCCTTGAGTTGGCCTTATGTTCCTAAAGGACTCTTCACTGTATTTCTGTGAGTTAAGAATTTAGGACCTCAGAGATAAAGCTATATACTCTTTCCAGGAAAGAAAATAATAGACTTCCAGAGTTGATTAGTTATAAGTAAAAGAGACATTGGCAACTTGAGAAGGTCCAGAAAATAATTCATATGGTGAAAGGTGTAAAAATCAAGTGCATGTGGCACAGTTAGAGGAATCCTGAGAAGAGGGTAGCTTAGCAAGATTACAAGTTTCAAATATCAGAAATATGGATAAGAAACACTTCATCTATAAAATGGGATCAAAAGGAAGAAGCTACAAGGAAGTACATTGAGCCTAAAATGAGGCAACATTTCTAACACTAGAAAATAACCTATTGAAAGTGTTTTTTTTGTTGTTTGGTAAAGTAGGAAAATAGGAAAGCCATGCTTAATGAAGGAAAGACTACATAGCATCAATCAACATCTTTCATCACAATAAAACACTGGAGGCATTTTTATTCAAGTCAGAAATAAAACAAGGATGCTTATTGTTGATACTGCTGTCTGACATTTATTCTGTGAATTGTAGAGATTGAAAGATGACAATAAAAATGAGATGTATAATCACTGGAAAGGAGGTGACAAAAGTCATTATCTGCAGATGATATGATTTACATTTTACTCAGAAACCCCAAGCAAATCAACTGAAAAGCTATTTAAACTAATAAGAGTTTAGGAAGATATCCAAGTACAAAAAATGTAGAAAATTAAGAGCTTGCCTATATATCAGTAGCAGTGAATTAGAATATAATGGGAAATGATCCCATTAGTAATGAAATGATCGATATCAATTTCCTGTCATATACCTAACAGTTTGCTGTGTTAAGCACGAGGGCACATAAGCAGAGTGAAAAGAATCCACCTGATCCCCCAAGTTCTCATTATCCCAATGAGAGTCATGCCTAGACTGAGCTAAGCTCCAGAAGAGAGTCCCTGGCCCCATATCACCTCACAAGTAAATTGTAAGACCTCCATTAAGGAGAAGAAAATTTTTTTCTATGAGGTATTAAAAATATTTTAATAAACATATTCATGCTATTTACTCACTCATTCACTGGAAAATACTTTTTGAGAATCTACTCCGTTGGTCACTGTCACAAATGCTGAGTGTACAATGGAGAACTCTCATGGGGCTTGCAGTTTGGTGGGAAAGATGGCCAATAAACAAATAAAAATTATGGCAAGCATTAGAAATCAAATAAATGAAGAGCAATGCTAAAGAATAACATAGGGATGGGGCAGGGAGATGGGCTACTTTAGATAGTCCGGTTTAGTAAGAGAAAGCAACATTTATGATAGGACTTGAAGTATCATCAGAAGAGCCAGGAAGATGATATTTGGGGAAGAAGAGAAAATGCAAGCAAAGGCACTGAGTTCAAAAAGAGCTAAAAGTGTTTCTCAAATAGAAAAAAACAAAGGCCAATTTTATTAGAGATCAGTGGGCAAGGAGGACAGTGGTACAAGATGTAACTGGAGACGTAAATGAGGATGGCCTTGGAGACTGTATTAAATACTTTGGATTTTATTTGAAGAGCAACGGGAAGTCATTGATGAATAACAGACGAATGAGTTACATTATCAGATTTATGCTTTTAAAAAATTACTCAGGCTGCCGCACGCATGACGGAACAGAGACTGTTAAGGACAGGATCAGCAGAGTACAGGAAATAAACAGGCATCGCTTAAACTATGTGCAAGCAACGGAGACAGAGAGAGAATAGATTCAAAAACTTGCTGGACACAGAGTCAAAGGAATTCTTCAGAATTAAACATGCATGGTGAGAGAGAAAAAGAAGTCAGGAAGATGCCCAGGTTCCTGGCTTGAACAGCACAGATCTTGGTAAAGTGGCTAAGATTAGACAAGAAAGAGTTTAGTGGAGGAAGCTCAAGAATTCCATTTTGAACATATTATATTTAAGGAGGTTTTGAGATGTCAAGTACACATTCAGCAGTGAGAGCCTAAACTTCAAGGAGAGGTTTAAGCCAAAGATATCAACGGAGTTCTCAGAGTATCTATGGTTTAAGCCAGGAAAAGAATTAAATCACCTAAGACGGTGGCACCGAACTGAATCACAACATTTGCCATATCTGTGTAGCACATCTATGTACTTTATTTACTTAATACTTTTTCTAGAAGTCTGCTAAAATGTTCATTTAAATTCCCACTTGAATCTCTTTCAAAGAAATAATATCTGTGAAATCTCCTTTTTAATATAATAGCTATATTCTAGTTAAACAAACATCTAAGATCAACTTTCATTCCATCAGAAGAATGAAGATCATAATTCAGGAAATATTGACATGAAGAAGAGGAAATGTTGGGACAGAATATAGGAGAACCTAAGACTGAGTAGAAGAACTTGAATATTTAGAGCTGGGGAGAGGGAGAAAAATCTGCAAAAAGTCTGCTAGGACTGAGCAGCCAGAGAGTAAGGCCATAAACCAGAAGAGTGGGTATAGCAGATAATACGTAATGGGCCACCCAGAGCCCCATTGAGGACTGAAGGCCTTATTCCTTTCACTCAGAAAATTGCCCAGGGCTGCTGTTTTCTAGTCAGGGGCAGCAAATTAAAAAGTCTGCCACAGAACTAGACAGGAAATGTAAATGAATGAAGCAGGCCAGCAAGGAGAATGACAAGCACATACCAAACACTTGTAAATGAGACTGCCAAAGTTCAATCACGTGAGTCTTCCCAGTTCCTAAAGAAGCTGGATGTAGAGATTGGTTTTCTGTGAAATTAATCACTTTTAAAAAGCAACTGTGGGGGGAGTGGGGAGGAAGATGGGTTAAAGGGGGTCAAATATGTTTTGACAGAAAGAAATCTAACTATGGGAGGTGAACTCACAAGTGTGTGTGTATGTGTGTGTGTGTGCGCGCGCGTGTGTGTGTATGTGTGTGTGTCTTACTGTTAAAGTGTATAGCTAAAACTTATTGGATTTTGTTAACCAATGGCACCATAAAAAAAAATTAATTTTTTAAAAAGTTAGCAATTAATTCACTAAACACACACACACACACACACACACACACACACACACATGCTGATTCACACATACAATCCAATGTAGAAACAACAAAACTCACCTGTGCTCTTATCTGGGACTAACCCATTCTCTTTCATACCTGAGGGCAGGTCAGGTTGTGCAGTTTAGCTTTAGATCAGTGATTTCTAACCTGTGGCCTTTAAATATATGGCTGCTGTTGTATGTTTATCTGTTACATTTGTTGAAAAGAATTAACCATAAGAAATAACTTAGCATCAGTTTGATTTTTAATATTAGGATTTTTTTAAAAAGTTAAAGCTGTTAGCAAGAACACTAAGCTTATAGGATAGAAAATAGAGGAACAAAGATGACAGAAAAATGCCTAGTAATAAATAGTGTGTGAATAGATAAAGAAATTAACTTGTAAACATATTTTTGCTCCAAGTTGACATTTTTTTTTTTATGTAAATGGTTATCTTTATTGAGATTGACATACCGTGCTATTTAACTAGAATATCACCCAAACAAGACCAAAAGTCTTACAAAGGAGAACAACTTACCACCATGACAGTTCACTAAAAAGCTCTTCTAATTGAACTCCTGTGTCTCTCTGCTAGAAGAGACAGGAGGGAATGGTCACAGCCTTGGAAGATGGCAGGGCAGGGGACAAAAGCACATCATCCCGAGGACTCCGGAGCAGTGTGGACAGAGTCTAGGCCTTCTCCCTTGCTGTTCCCCCTGTGCTTTGCTTAAGGGCTTGTGGCAAATAATGGTCTTTCTAGCCATGATTATTATTAGTTATTCAATATTACTCTTACTGGTTGGTTATTAATCCCAACCCTCCTGCTGGATATTTAAAATAGGTTCTAACCAGCTCAACAAATTTGTGATTGATGTTAAATTACCTACTTGTGTTTTTAGAGGTGACCAAATAAACCAAAAGAGGACTCACCAGGTGCCAGTGTGTACCAGGCACTGGATACCTGGATATCTGGAGATACAAAAATATGAAGACACTCCCCTGTCCAAGAGAGCTTCCATTTCTAGTGGCAGGGTATTCATTTAAGCATAACGACAGAGAGGTTTTTATCTCCCACCTCATCCTTCCCCCAGTGTCTATGTCCTTCCGGTAAGAACATTCCATGGCACCAAGCCGTGTATTAGTTATACATTTGTGATTTTCAAGCCCTGGAACTGAAATACAGTTAATTTAGTATCTGCCTCCCCATCATGCCCCAAGGGGTTTAGATTCCAAAAGGGTACAAAAAAATCTATATTTAAGCTAAAATCTTCTGGCGGGTTTCTTATGATCACCCTGGATAGAGCGCCTGCTTCTTACCCCTCCTCACTTTACTCCCATCCCCAAACCCTGACTTTTTTAGTTACTGAACTATCAGCCTCAGGGCCTGAAAATCATAACCGTGGCCCTGACACAAAGCTCTGTTCACAAAGACTGTTCAAAGCCATGGAACGCATTGGCTCTTTCATAATTGTAATAGATATTGAAATGAAGCACATTCTATTCTCTCCACAGGGAGAGTTTTTTCTTTTTTCCCCTTCAGTTCAAAGACTTCTCCTGGTACTCTGATAGCATAATAATTTGCTTTTCTTTCTTATTTATGCATGCTTGTGGACACAAACTCCTCTGTTTTTGTCCTATTTCAATAAAAAATTATTGACACAAACCTTACAATGAATGGCTCTGATATAACTGATTGTGCTCCCGTTGAGTAATAATACTCATAAAAAGAAATGGAATGCACAAGAAGAATCAGAGATTGGGCAGAAATTGGAATCGTGGAGGAAAACTGTTTAGCATTTATAACTTCCATAAACTTAACCTTGTATTGGTGTCAGCTACTTTATAGTTTTCCAATTTACTTTTTAATTGAGTCCTTTTTTTTAGCCATGTTTGGAAGATATAACTCTAAGTCGTCTTTCAAACCCATACCACTTTAGTTCAGTTCAATTGATCGTTCCTTGTATTTATTATTCTTGTACCCAACATCTATCACTTTCTATTTGGCCAACTGCAAATGCAATTTACCATGCATCAAGCCACTTACACAGCGGATCTGCATTAGTTAATATTTTATTTAGAGTGATCCTTTCCATGCTGGCTGTTAGCCCTGATCACTGCCACCTACCATATTATTAAAGTTATAAAGATAGAAGGAGTGACTCAAGTAAACTGATTTATTTGCTGACTGTATAGTTTAACTACGTGATGTGAGGCTGTTGTTGGAGGAACAGAAATGTGAGTTAATTGAAATAACTTTGGTCCCAGACTCTCCAAAAACTCTACAGATATGTAAAAATTGTCCTTTCGGGTTTCTTTTCAGTGTGGTCTCCTGGAAAAATCCTAGAGCTGAGAGATCCAGTTCAGACTCTGCTACCCACATGCTCTGTGACCTGAGGCTCTTTTATCTAACATTGCCTTCTGTCTATTTCCTGGTCCTGGAATGCCAGAGAATGCTTCCTGAAGAGGAGTTTTACTGTCATTTTCTGAGTAGGTGAATAAGAAAAACTACTCCATCCACAAGGAGGGGAATCAAGTGAGTAGCAGAAAGGGAGATGTGTAGAGCCAGGGAATAGGGAGTCTTAAAATTCAGGAAAAGACAGTTCAAGAAACTGAGGGTGGTGACAGGCAAACTGGAAGTGGTTTACTTTAGACATAATAAGTACTTAGCTCTATTTAAGGAGAATAGGCATCTGTTGTCTGGGTGTAGCGTCTGCATTCAGAGAACTGGGTGAAAGCTTAACGGGAAGAAATTTTCATTCAGTATTTAGCTGGGTGCTGAGGAAGCACTGGTGAACAAAGCAGACATGTTCCCTCCTCTCTTGGCACTCACGGTCAAAGGTTTTTGATGCAAAGGACCATGGAGATGCAAGTTATTACCATTGTTGTTGGTGTAGTTGAAACGACCTCAGCACTCATTCTTCCAGCTAGAAAATACTAAATTCATTTGAAGTTTTTAAATAAGTGCCACTAAAATAGGCTTTGCTACCACGAAGGTGCTATTTGACCAGTCTCACAGTTTTCGGAGATTTTATTCAGCTATTCATTCAGCTTATAATTTTAATTCTAATGTGCTCACTCAGAACGTGCCACTATTCAACATTTTTAATTCTCAGTTAATTTCTACACAGATTAAATAAATATATTTTTAAAAATAAGTATTTATCTGAAGACACCTCTAATTTCTATTTAATTAGCAAAGTCCCACTTAGACTTATTCATTCTTCCTGTATGCCCATAGCACTATCCATATGTACCTATTATACAGGTTATCAGATAGCATTAGTTATTTCTACTCGCTCTTTGAGGACAACAATTGCCTTAATTGTTTTTATGTCACTGGCACCATATGTAATTACTAAGCACCTATCATATGACAGGCTCTGTGGAAACCACTGGAGATACAGAGATATACAGATGAGTTTTTTCCACAGCTCATAATCAAAGGAGACAGACATGTAAACAAATAAATGCATTAATGTATTATGAGTGGCATCATTTAGCATGTGCAAGGCTGCAAGTAACAGAAAAGTCAACACAAACCGACTTTAAAAGTAAAGAAATGTTCTGCCTTTTCTATCTTTACTTCCCTTCCATCTCATGTTCCCTTCACTTCCCATGCCAGGACAGAAATACTGGCATCTGAAGAAGCAGAGTGATAAGAGGGCACGGTGTGGAAGGGGCAGGAGGAAATTGAGCAAATAAATTAATTGATAGAGCGAATAAGTAACTATATTGAGGATAATGAGAAGGCAGGTTTCTCACTGGGTGAGAAGGTATTTTACAAGCATGGGGAAAAGAAGGCTGGAAAAAACTTAAGTTTTTAGCCCCACTGTGAACTTATATGCTTTTTAGGATACACATTCAGGTAAATATAGGAATAGTTAAAGATATAAAGATATAGAATAATGATATAGATGAGTAGGTATAAACATACATTTCTAACTCTATCCTGTGAGAGGGTCTAGATGCAGGAGCATCCTGGTAGCAATGATCACTTTGAATACCTAGATGGTAGTTTCTAAATTCTATCTTCCACTAGAGTCTGCTCACAAGGAAACATGAGGCACAGCCATAGTAAGCATCATACTTTAAAATGATAGATATTTATTCTTTAAGAATAGCAAGGACATGAGAGGCAGGAAAATAACGAGGAACTGTTCAAAACTGAAGGAAACTGATGAGACATGACAATTAAATGCAAACTTGTTCTTATATAGGATCCTGTACCAGAAGAGAACGAGAAGCATTACTGGGACAGTTAACCTATATTAAAGTTTTATTGCTTTTTAAAGATCCAAAATTAAAAGACTAATAACTCAATTATTTTTCGAACTTGCAAAAGTCTAGTTACAAAACTTACATCTTACCCAAACATTTTTTTGCCTTTATATAGATGAACAGCCAATAAAGGATTCCTAACTGACACATCTGATTTAAAAAAGATTGCTCTGTGGACATTATATCAAAGCCTCACTGTTAATGACAATAAAATGAGGTCACATTTATACTGACACCCAAATTACAAAGGCTTAGTACATCCATCTGCCACATTTCAGCCCAAAATACATACAGCCGCCACTCCTTCTGAGTCTGTTACACGCTCCCTGTTGTAGTTTTTCATCAGGTCCCCAGGCTATGACCCTTGGGCATTATTGGCTGTAGCTCTAGGACCACATTGGAGGTTTGAGAAGTTGGTCTATTTCACTCAAGCCTAAGTCTCACAGAGAATCATCCTTTTATTCCCTACAGCATGACTGAGACGCTTGAATTGTTTACAAAACATTCAAAGTCTAGGCATAAGAGAAGGAAATAACATTACACCTAGCAATGGATTCTTACTAATAGATGTGATACTCTAAAACCCATAGGCCCCACACTTATTCCCAAAGGTGTCATCTAGAGTGTCACCCTGCCTAGCTCCCAGCCTGTTTCCAAAAGGCAGACTTCACCTCTTCCCCACCACTATGTGTTCCATACATCCCTATAACCAAAAGTCCAGGTCCATCTGCCCTGAAGCTCAGAGAGAAATGAGATATCCCTCCCTCCAGCTGTTGGCCTTACTTCTCAATTTTCTTTTCTGTCTCTGGATTAGTCAATTCCAGAATAGCGGGACTCACTACATGAGAAAACTGATCATAGCCTTAACCTACAACCCCATAATGATATGCCCCGCAATCTCAGTAAGTTCCAGGTTATTACATGTGAAATAATGTGTAGGGCTTTGTTATGGGCTGAATTATGTTATTAATACATTAAAAAATATTTATATGTTGAAGTTCTAATGGCCCAGAAGCTCAGAAAGTGTCTCTATTTGGAGATGGGGTCTTTAAAGAGGCAATTAAGTTTAAACATCATCATTAGGGTGTATCTTAATCCTATATGATTAGTGTCCTACAACAAGAGGAAATTTGGATACAGAGGCATACAGAGGAAACTTGATATGAAGACATGGAGAGGAGACAGCCTCATGGAGAGGAGACAGCCTCCTACAAACCAAGAGAGGTCTGGAACAGATCCTTCTTTCAAAGCCTTCAGAAGGAACCAACCCTGGTGACACCTCCATCTCAAACTTGTAGCCTCCAGAACTGTGAGGACATAAATTCCTGTTGTTTAAGCCACCCAGTCTGTGGTACTTTATTACAACAGCTGTAGCAAACTAATATAGACATTAAGTTTGAATTGTGTCAGGCTAAGTCCAATTTCTTCGTGATCTTTCTTCTACTGGTAGGTAAAATATAAACCCTTGAGTCTCAGTAGTTTCACATTTTCTGCTAGTAAGTACTAACAGAAATGTGAAATTTTCCACAAAAAAAAATAGTTCAGAGACACAAATTATTCTAAATATAAAATTTACATATAGAAAAAAATCACTTTCCTAACCCTTTTCCCATTCTCCACCAGGAAAATAAAAGCCAACAAAGCTTTCAAGAAATGCTGGCTTAACCATAAACAGCCATTTGTATTTCCAGACAAAATACTATGCTTCTCAGTGTAAAAAAATCTACCACAAAATTTTAAGCAAGTACTTTTACAAATATGTAAAACATCTCCATCTCCATCTCTTGGCAAAAAAAAAAAAAAAAAAAAAAAAAAAGCAATTTCAAACTTTAAAAAACAAGTAAGCTCACTTTCCCCCATCAGGGAAGAGCTGAACTTTATTCAGGGTGACAGCATCTACTTCTATGGGATGTTACTTGTATCCAAATTATTGATGAATGAAATAAATGAAACAAAAAGAAAAAGGAGGGAATACATTCCTTCTCTGCTAAGAGAGAAAAGCTGCACATCATCAGAACCCAGCTTTCCCAAGGACCAGCTTATTTCTCTCCATCTGAGGCCATCCTCGTTCCTTGTGTCTTCCCCCCATATCATGTTGCATCACTTTTGTTTACTCAGTCACCCACATCTTTCCCACTTCTCTCACCTCTCTTGCATCATTGTCTTTTCCTTCCCTGTTATTATGTGGATGACATTCTTCTGTTCTGAGTTGGAATGTTCTATTTTTATGGTTTCAAAATGACAGAAAAGCCATCGACACCTAGAAAAGCAGTGTTCAGAGGCTGGTAGGTGGACCAGTGGTGGCAAATAAGGTCATGTTAGGGAGTCTACAAATAAATTTTTAAATTGTAATAGATTTTTAAAGTTTAAATGTACATTAGAAAAAAATAGAACTGGCACATCAAATCTTTAAATTCTGACATAAATGAGCAGACAAGGAAAAATTCTGAAGCTTAAGAGAGTCTTCCAGGTGACCTTGAAATCAAACCACATTAGGTTTTATAAACCTAAGTGCTTTTTCTGACACACTCAACCATTGAAATAGTACAGGTCTCCTTGCTATAAAGTCTCACAGCACTGTGTACCTCTCCTTTACAGCACTTAGCCCAATTATAGCTCGTTCTTTGTGCAACTGTTTGTCAAGTGATCATCTTTACTACTGGACTATTAGCTCTAGATAGTCCCATGACTGCTTGTTTACTACTGTATCTTTACCTCTCAGCACAGTCTCCGGTACATCTTAGCATTCTTTAAGTATTTGTAGAGTATATTGGTAAAGAAATAAATGGATAAACAAGCTGGCCCTGATTAGATGATAATCTATCACTTTCCTAAGAAGATTTCTGAACAAAAGAAGAAAATCATAATCTGAGAATTGGGCTCACCAAAAAAACAAAAAGTAAATGAATTTTTAAAAAGAATGACTAAGTGCATAGTATAAGGAAAAGAACAATGGGCCCAGAGTTGTAAGACCACAGTCTGAGCCTTAACTCTACCAATAACCAACTGGTTGAGTAACCTTTTATTTTAATCTTCCAAGTCATTTCTCCTTTAGGGACCCTGTTTCCTCATGCGCAGAATGAGTGGATGTTCTCTATGATATGTCCCTGTTCTAGGTGCTCTGCAGTGAAGTCAACATAGTTTAAGAGTTTCCTTCAGTCTGTGCCTTTCTTTTCCTCTTCCTGTGATGCATGTGTTCAATGACTATTATTTAGGATTAAACAATTCAGTTGAACAATGCTATTATTGGTAGAGAAATTGTCAAATATCTGGCTAAACAAAGAATATTAAAAGTCTAACCAACGGGTTCTGCTGGTAGGAATATAAAAGGAGCAGCCACATGGAAAACAGTTTGCTCTTCCTCAAAAAGTTAAACATACAACTAATCATCACATGACCCAGCCATTCTATTCCTAGGTATATACCCCAAAGAACTGAAAACAGAACTCAAACAAAAACACATACATTAATGTTCAAAGTAGCAATATTCACAATTGCCAAAGGTGGAAACTATCCAACTGATAAATGGATAAATGCAATGCGATTATACCCATACAAGGGGATATTTTTCAGTCATAAAAAGAATAAAGTACTGATACATGCTACAATATAAATGAACCTCAAAAACATGCTAAGTGAAAGTAGCTATATATACACGAGGTCACATACTGTACGGCTCCATTTATATAAAATATCCAGAATAGTGAAATCCATAGAGACAGATTATAGGTTAATATGAAAGATGGAATATGAAGGACTGACTGCTTTACTGGATACAGAATTTCTTTTTGCGGTAATGAAAATGTTTTGAAACTAGGCAGAGGTGATGATTACCCAGCTATTGAATCACTTAAAAATAGTTAATTTTATATTATGTGAATTGTACCTCAATTTTTTAAATCCTATGGATTCTATTTTTTCATAGACAGTAATCTTTCTAAAAATAGTCACTTGATATCAAATAAAAGCTTTTATAAATCTATAAAAATTGATGGTAATAATTTTAGGTAAGGATGAGCAATCTTCTACCCTTTCCTATAGCCTTCTGAGCTTTCATTTAAGATGTGGTCCTTTATATCATTACAGCCACCAAAATCTAAAAATATTCAAATACCACTCATGTGCTCAGAGCATGAACTTAGAAAACCTTTCCTTAGCTGAGTAATTCCAGCTAAGTCCAATGAATTTCTTCTCAATGAATTTCAAATGCTTTATTCTACTAATGTGACTAATGTTAACAAGATTAAAAACTAAGTTAAAAGGATCCAAGAAACCCATTACTTCTTGCACAAACACAATAAATAAACAGTTCAAAGCTTTAAATTGGTCCCATATTCCTCTAGTTGGACACACAGGATGTCTGCATGCAGAGCTCTAAAAAAGTACATGTAAAAGTTCCAAACTTAGAAAAGTCATGCTTCTGACTGTGAAAAGAGTTTTGCCTAAAAATAGTAGCGCACACAGAAATTTCCCCCATTCTCCTTCCTTTTGACATTACCACACAGTTCTCCTGGATTAGAGCTGCCATGATTTCCACATGCCAAGAAACTACACCAGTGTGAAGAAGATAGGTTTGCATGAACAGGTTTGCTTACCAGCTTACCAAGCCCTTCAAAATTGGCATCAAAGATAAGCTTCATACTTTATAAAACTTGAAGACAAAATCCCCTTTGAACTTGTTTTCCAAAAGCTTGGTAAAATGGTTCATTCCATTAGCTTGAGAGTGTCTAGAAACACTGACATTTTGCCACATTGTATATGTCACAATGTGGTACTTATGGATCCGTTTATGATATACACTTATATTAAAGAATAGCATCTATATTATACTCCATAGTTTTCCCCTTTCTCTTCTTCCTTTGCTTTCTTTTTTTCCTAACTATAAAAACAATGCAGGTTCCTGTCAGAAAAATTGGAAAAAATAGAAATGTAGAAAAAGAAAAATCACCCAGAACTCCACAATCCAAAATGAATCTCTATTAACGTTTTAACCACTAATTTCTAATCATCTAAATGCTAGTAAAGTTTTGATGTGTGTTTTCCATTTTACTGGCTTTCTTTGAAATTGAGGTTAGTTTTCTCAGATAATAAATCAGAAGTGTTTTCATCATCAGACACTAGAGTTTCTCTTAAATATTCAATAAAATATTTTGGGGATAGTGCAATCTCTTTAGAGAAAAAAGAGCCTTATCTTAGAATCACTTCCTTACAAGTCCCAGCTAATATGTCATCTCCACAGAAAAACCTTCTTAATTCTTCAGATCAGGTTAGATCCCCACTTACATACATCCTTTGCTTTTCCTCCATAAAATCTATCACAATTAACCATATGGATTATTATCAGCTAATTTTCCAAACTAGAACATAGGCTTTCAGAAGGAACTTATTGAGTCTGTCTTATTTTCTCCTGTTCTCCAATAATTAAGTGACTTTTATTATGTAAAAGGCATTTAGGCAATAGTGGATGGATAGATGAATGGAAAGATGGATGCATAGATGAATTCATTAATGAACCAAGAAACAAAGTTGGGAGATACAATCTGCAACCATGACCAACTGAGGAGATGAAACCAGTATGGCAATATTTGCATGAATAAGAATTAAATTTATACCGGATGAGTTTATGCCTCTTTAATCCTCCTTCTTAGACACAAGGACCCTGAGGCAAGATCCCTGTTTTGTTAGAGACCTTGCTCAGGGAACTTAACTGCTATGATACATCAAGCAACAGGTCTTCTGCTTCTGGGAAAGACAGAGTCACAGTGATTGGATTTACCTTTCTACTTAAAACAACTACAAAAAAAAAGAAAACAGACAAAATATGGTTTTCAGTCATTGGACTTCAGGCAGCGTGGGACAGTGACTACTGACAAAGAGAAATAAGATGAGGCCTATGAGTGACCCACTTTATTGCCATGAGAGAGTTTTCAGGCTGCAGTACAAGAAGAGAGAAGCCAGGAGGTACCGATGTTCTCCCTGAGTTTGTTAGATGGCAACCCCTGGAGTTCCCCAAGTGAAATTCAAAACTGGCCCCTATATACAGAGAATAAGAAGAGACCAAACAAAGAGGCAAGCTGCTCTAGATTGGTAGGTTGCAGGTTTAATAAGCAAGGGAACTTACATATAGGTTTGTCTTGGTGAGCCACAAGACAAATAGATATCCCACTGCCCAATAGAATCTTAGTTTATGTAGAGACCTTAATGCGGTTCAATTATGTATACCATCCAGATGGTCTCACAACACATTGCTTTCTTAAGGCTGTTCTTGAAGTGATCCTTTTACAGAAACAGTGGGCAGAACATACATTCTAAGGACAGTGAAGGAGGCAAGGAACCTCTGATTGCCTGGGTTCAGCTTTCAGATCAAGTGGTGCTCATGTGCGCTCAATGAACTTCTCCAACACATTTGAGGAGAGAAAACCTTGTTGTCTGGAAAGGTCACAAAAGTCTGTGTTTACAGGGCAGAATGCCAGAGAAGAGAGAGCTATATAAAGAGAGAACCCCAAAGATCTATAAAGGGCCCACCTTAAGTTTTTTGTTTTGTTTTGTTTTGTTGGTTTTTTTTTTAATGCCTACAGCACCTGGTCTTCCTAGGTGGTCTCCCATCCAAGTACTAACCAAGCCCAACCCTGCTTAGCTTCCGAGATCAGGCAGGATTGTGCACGTTCAGGGTGGCATGGCTGTAGACCCTGTCCCCATGCCCCTACTCTCGCTCCACCTCCCCTCAACCTCCTGCTTAAGTTTTTAGTTGAGTTTTTACAAGTGAAAAATCTACTTGGGACCGTGGGAAAAAATCACCTAAAGAGATCAGAGGGAACGATTTAGGGTGCTCACGCAGGACTCTAAATCATTCTGTTTAAATGTGTCAAAGTAGAAAATCTTCAAAATTCATGGGCATAACTAGAATATTCAGAAAAGTAATGTCTAGTAATGGCAGAAAATAGCTCTAGTCCAAAGGGTACTCTAGTCCCACAATACCCAAAATGATCAAACCATTTCCAAGTAACTTCACTGTGTACCATAAACAAGCTCAATAATATTTATAAGAATACAAAACTATCCAGCACTCAACAACGTAAAATTCACAATATCTGGTACCCAATGTAAAATGACTTAAGCATGTACGGAAGCAGGAACATATGATCCATAATAAGGAGAAAAGAGCAAGGGAGAGATAGTATTCGAGAGACAAAAGAAAGTGAAATCCTGGAGAGCATCTAATACCATCATTAAAAATAAAATATGGTATATACATTAGAACAAATATCTAGATTTGTAAACCATCTGTATCATTTATTAGGTAAATGTGATTCAAAAAAACCCTTTTTCATAACCACTGGTTCCCCTTCTGTTTATTCATACTCTTTTAAGGACTGAAAGAATTGAGATGTGTGTGCATAGAGAACTGCTTAAATAAAGGCAACCCTAGATTTTCTATTTTGGATGACCATAAACTGAATAATGTAAAAACTAAAAACTTCCACCACTCTAAGGGAAGGGGCTAATATTTTGAAAGAATTGCTACATTCTAATCAGTATTTGCCTTCAAAGTTTCCACTCATCTTTCCTGAATTTTGCACTCTTTTTTTCTTTGCTAGCAGTTTTCATAACATGATTGAAGTAGGATAGATTTTTCATCAATTAAGTGACACATCACATTGCCCTAGTATGTCATAAATTTCATGGATTTCTCAATATCTTGTCATGATGAACCCAAATTTAGCAATATTTTCAGACTGTGGCTCTACATATCAAGATACTTAATGTTTATGCCAATAACTGAAATTTATTGTTTCTTGAATTTAATGGACCTAGTGCTATTGCTTCTTTCATATTGTTTCAGCAGGGACTAAGCTTTTTTAAGTCAATAAACCATTTCCTGCCTTTAAAATAAGCTCCAAATGTTCTATCTTAGGTTGCTTTCATGGCCAAAATATTTCTTCTTACCTCTTGCAACTTGCTCTTTGAAAAAAATATTCCTTGGATTTTACTCACTGAGCAACAGTTGAGTCCCTGAAACAGGCCTAAGTGTGATAAAAGAATTACTAAAGCCAAGGGTCCAAAAATAAGGATATGACAAAAACTCTTTGACTAAATGAAAAATACCACACAAAGATTTAGTGCCTGTTAAAGTACCGTTCTTTTGGGGGTCAGATAGCCCAGGAATTTGGTCAAAGGAAACCATGCCTTTGACACCTGGACTATTGTCAAGCCCAGATGAAAATCATTACAATCATAGGCACGACCAGCAAAATAGGAGATGCAACATAAGAGAGGAGGGCTTGAATGAAGAAAGATTGAAAGCGAAGGTCCTGTCGGTGAAGAAATGAGTAAACCAAAAGCATGAGGAGTTATGGGAAAGGTGCCTCTACACATCCAAAATTACAACGTCAGTGAGAGAAAACAAAGGGACAAATCAAAGTGTGAATCTCCCATGGCTCTGAAGACCCACACAGCCAACAGAGTCAAGAAAAGGACAAGGCTCACAGCTTCTGCAGTGGTCCTAAATGATACCTTGAGTGAGAGAATAGTCTTGGACCATCATTCCAATAACCTATAGGTTGGGTAATACCTAATTAGAAAGCTACAAAATGGTTGAGGGCCATTTTAAAAGCATTAAAGAGCAAATATGGGTTTTAACAGAAGAAGGATGAAAAACCAAAACAACAAAACAATCCTAGCATTTGTTAAATTACAAAGGCAGCAAAGAAACTAGAACTTATGCATGTGCACATATGCACACACTGTATAGGAAAGACAGTTCTCAAATTGAAGACCTACTGTTGCTAAAACTGGCATTTTATATAGGATTTTTCTAAAATGTTATGTGAAAAAAAGTAGCCAAGTCATAAAAGTTATTATTTTGAAAATCATATGTGCCAACGTATTTATAGGTCAAGAAATGATGATGTTGTACAGCCCTTTCCTCTGACTGTAAGACACAGAGTAATAAAGAATAATTCAATGTAGTCAAGAGAGAAAAGAAGTTATAAAAGTAGAAAACAAAAAATTATTTTTCACATTTTATTGTCTGTCTCCTTCAAAAGACTGTAAGTTCCACATGGTAGAGACTGTTTGTTTTGTTAACCACTGGATATATAGTGCCTAATACAATGCCTGGTATATAGTAGATATTCAAAGAATACTTATTAAATAAATAAGGATGCAATGCTAGAGAGCAATAGAAGGACATAATAAAAGCCTAGATCTTCAACAGAAGTAATATTGAAAGTTGAATTAAAATTATTTTGGCTCTGACTAACAAAGAAACCCAAAATATGGGTGACTTAACCAAGATAGAATTTCATTTTTCACTCACATTTTTAAAAAAGCCTGGAGGGAGTCAAAGCTGGGAGTGGTATCATGTTTCCACAGAGTGGTCAGGGACCACTCCAACACTCTTCTCTGCTATCCCTAATTTCCGGCCCTTATCTCCAGGTTCAAGATGGCTGTTAGAGCTCCTGTCACCGCATCATTTCAGCGAGGCAGAAGGACAGAAGGAAGAGAAGAGACAAGAAAGGCACATTCCTTTTTTTTTTATGTTCCACACAATACTTTTAATTACACTGATTAGTCAAAGCTAGGTCATAATGACAAAGGAAAGTTAGTATTTTAGATGGAAAGCAATGTTCCAGATTAAATCTGTGATCTTTTATTAAGGAAAAGAGGGATAATAGATATCGGGCAGTTTCCACCATAATTTGAGTATTAATTAAAATCTTCTCTAGAATGGAGAGAAAAATAGAAATTATTTGGTATTAAGACTTCCCTTTTGTTCAATATTTTTGAGAAGAATAAGCAGATTCTCTTGAAATACTTAAGAACTATAAAATAATTAACCAATTGACATACGTCTGGGCTAACAAAAGATGGGAGAAAAGGAATAGTATTTTTTCTTTGTTCCATTTTTTTTTTCAAAATCCTAAGCAAGGACTGCTTGAGCTCAAGAATTTGGCTTTCTCCATGTTTTTGTTCCCAGTGATCTGGAAGTCTGTCAGTTTGGTGGGCTGGAACTAAAGTATCTATCCCTGTCCTCATCCAGTCCTCCATCCCTTCCAAATGACTCAACTTTCTCATAACTGGCTCCTACAGCCCAAAATGTTTTTTTCACTGCTTCGGGGGAAAAAGAGATAATTCCAGCCCACGATAAAATGAGTGTCCTCAAATGCCATATTTACTATTTACTAGTAAAGGGCCAAACTAATTATTATAGTTTAAAAAAAATTGAACTAGATATTATAACAGCTTCCAGCTACTATTTGTTTCTTTATTCATTTTTCACACAGAATTTTAACTGATGGCATCAAACTAAATATTTCTTAGAAAATAAAACCACAGAAAAACCATTGAGGTGGCACTGTAAGTCTGAAAGTTTTAATTAATATATGAGGGTTATTTGAAATGTGAAGTCGTGAATCAAAGAGAACTGAAAGGACTTTTTTTTTTTAATGCTGATAAGAGACACTGTCCTTGAATCTGCCTGGTCATGGCTGGTGACAGAGATAACAGGGTAAAAATTTTAAAGTGATGTTCTTCAATCTATTCCCCTTTGTCCTCAGCTTACTGGTAAAGGAAAATGGAAATGCTAGGTGGCATAGAGTAAATCAATCTTGATGTAAAAACTGCAAAACCATAAGAGACTTATAAAATCCCTGCTTAGATTAAAGGTCAAAACTTGATATCCTAAATACTAGGTAGGTGTTGGGTAGATAATACAAATGATGAATGGACTTCCTAATTTGGGAATACATAAACTCAGACAGTTAGGATGGGAGACACAGGTCTTAAAGATTCAATCCTGGTAGATCCTATCCAGAGATAATATTCAATACATTTAGCAAATGGTACTATTCAGGCAGCAAGCCATCAGAAACAGCACTGGCCAGGGCACTTGTTCAGAGATCTACAGCCTCCCTGCTGTGCCTTGCATTAACACTTTAGTTTCTGGATTGCGAGGAGGGTCACAGGACAGGGGAGAAACTCAGGTCATCACATATTTGCTAATCAGTATTTTAACAACACATACGACTGTCCTGGGCAAACCAGCTGAATATCAGCCCCACTTCCACTCTTCTAGGAACTGATGCGGCCAGACCTATGATCATTATGCCCACACCCTTGCACTCCAATATCATCCAATTTCAGAAGGTCACTGAGTTGTTGCTTCTGTGCATATGGCCACCCAGTCCTGGAGGAAACATTCAGGAAGACACAAACTCCATCTCTCTTTAGACCATTAACCACAGGCACACTGGAAACATCAGGCAGAAGACAGTTCCATTTAGCCTTCGGTGTCCCATATTCACTCAGGACTAAACAGAAATATACAGAAAATAGATTTGTAAGTAAATGCAGAAAATTGAAACACTTAATCTTATTTAATCATGTCCTTCTCTAATTACACCTTGGTCTCCTCTAGAGAGATAAATTAGATTGGAATATGCTCTATGACTTCAATGTGCACATTTACATCAGTGTCACTTTAATTCTCACTTGTGAATCTATGTAAATAAGATCATGAAATTATTAAGAGGAGAAAAACACTTAACAACAAAGGAAGCCTCGTTGATGACACAAATCACAATACCAGGATAGAGTGGCTTATTTAATCCCAAAAAAAGCAGATTCCCTTTAATAGCCTTTTGATATTTGTTGTTTTATAATATATAGTAAATCTTTCTTTTTTTGTCTTTGTGGATTTTCATTTTTAATAAAAGATTTCTTATTTGAAGGTTTCAGAAAGTACTGCTAAAGAAATTTAGTTTTACTTCCTGTTTTATAATCAATTAGGTTCTTGTATTACTCTTCCATTCCTCATATTACCCCCTCTTATTTGGTTTAAATATGTGTTTTATTTGACTGTGCCCCCTGTTAATCATCTGGTTTTCTATTGAGGTAAAATTTACATAACACAAAATTCACCATTATAACCATTCTTAAGTGGTACAATCAGGGACATTTAGTACATTCACTGTGTAGTGCACTCATCACCACTGTCTAATTCCAAAATATTTTTATTACCTCCCCGAAAAACCCTGTACCCATTAAGCAGTCAATCCCCATTGCCCTTCCCCCTCTCTCAGTCCCTAGCAACCACTAATCTGCTTTCTGTCTCTATGCTGTTGCCTACACGGGACATTTCATATAAATAGAATCATATAAGATATAGCTTTTGTGCCTTGCTTCTTTCACTTAGCACAATGTTTATAAGTACATCCATGTATCATTACTTTTTGTGGCTAAATAGTATTCCATTGTTTGGATATACCACATTTGTTTATCCATTCACCAATTGCTGAATATTCGTGTTGTTACCACTTTTTGGATACTATGAATAATGCTGCTGTGAACAATCATGTTTGACGTTGGTTATCTTGAGTGTATACCTAGATGCAGAACTGCTGAGTCATATGGTAATTCTATGTTTAATGTTATGAGGAATTGCCAAACCATTTCCTACAGCAGCTGTACCATTTTATATTCCTCCCCAAAATTCACAACGGTTCAAATTTCTCAACATCCTCACTGACATTTGTTATTTTTCTTGGTTTGTTAAATTATAGCTATCCTAGAAGGTATAAAATGTTATCTCATTGTGGTTTTAATTTGTATTTCCTTGATGACTAATGACACTAAGCATCTTTTCACGCAGTTATTTGCTATTGGTATATCTTCTTTGGAGTAATTGAAGTCCTTTGCCTGTTTTCTAAATTGTTTGCCTTTTTGCTGTTGAGTTGTACCTCCCAATCAATCATTTCAAGACAAAGTGTTGGTCATTGACTTTTTAAACCAATAATAAAGTTACAAAATGGACTATACAAAATAAACAAAGCAAGACAAGACTATTTACCATACTCTCTAAAACACACACACACACACACACACACACACACCCCTTAGATTTTGATTTTTGTATTCTAATGTTCCTAGCAAGATTAACAGAAAAGTAAGTTATTTCTGGGAAAAATAAAACAATTTTTCAAATTGACAGAAAGGAAGATAATTCACTCATGCACATATTTATTCAATAAATATTTACTGATCACTCTGCTAGGCATTAAGATAATGCACAGGAAGATGCATCATAAAGGAGGTTTATATATAGAAAACATGTGGAGTGTGAGGGAAAATAATGGCAGGAAAAATTTAGTTCACTTTACTTAGAGTTTACAAGAAAATGAAATTCCCAAACAGCCTAGAGATAGTCGATCTGTGTTTTATCTTCCCTTGCAAAAGATACTGTGTTAAAGAGGAACAATCTTTCCTGTGCCATATACACAAGGATACATCATCCAAACTCACTCACTCAATGCCTTTGAGTTGGTAGGTGTTTTTACAAGGAGGTGTTGTGTACTGTTCCTTTCAGTTGTCAAGGACAGCCCTAGAAGTTGTAGAAACTTGGACTATTGAAGAGATTTCAAACTCAGGTTAAAAAGTGTGATTCCAAGTTGGCATTTTTGGATGGAAATCTAAGGAAGAAATCTATGAAACAAAGGATGAGTCTCCACAGAGTGAAAATTGTATTTTCTGATTCTCAATGCCTGAGTTTACAGAAAACTGAAGGATTCAACTATTGAAGTGTACAGATGTTTGCGACTTCATAACTGAGAGGTAGAATATAAATGTAAAATTAATAGTATGGAATACTGGTTTAGAACATGAGCTTTAAAATCAGACAGATCTGGATTTGAGAACCTACATCACTTACTAAATTGTTGATCTCAGTTTTGAATCATTCTTCTAACTCAGCTTTGCGATGTTAGGGTGGGACTCTGTGAACCATCTTTTTGCTTTGTTTTCTGCTCTCTATCAAACTCTGCCAACAAGGAGGTACCAGAGGAAGACCGAAAACCTAGAAAAGAAAGAAGAAAAGTGTCTTCCTGCTTCCTTTTGATTTTCTATTACTGTCAGCATCATCCTAGCAACACTTTTGAACCTCAGAAGTAGCAGTTGTTTCCATAGCAGAAGCTGAATGCAGTTGAATCTAGTTGGCAGTTTTTCGAACACAAGGTTAGCTATCTGCCACCTTCTCCTCAGAGGCTTGCATTCGAGCCCAAGAAAGACCCATCTTCAGCTTGTAATTTTTAATAACTCTAATATTTTCCTTTATTTCCCAACCCAAAAGCTGGTAACTTGCCCCTTTCTGTGCTATCTTAGTGCTCAGTTTGCCTTTTCAATTCTTTAATAACCTCTAATAATTGTTCATATTAAATTCTCTCTGTTAAAATAACTGGAGTGGCTTCTGTTTTCTGACTGGACCCTGACTGATATAGTACCCAGCTAGTTGCCTCTGGTCCCATTTCCCTCCAAGAGGACTCACTGTTTTCAGAGGAGCAGCCAAGAAGCTACTCGCCATCACTGAGAAGCCAGCAGCAACAACAGTGTCAGTATACTAAGGAATCTGATCATGTGCTTATTTCAACACTTGTGTAAATCAGAGTGACTCAAGTCTCCAGAAGAACCATCCTCTGAAAAAGCAAATCAAAAAAGACAGAAAGTAAATAAATGTTATCCTGGGGCTGGGGCTGGGGGCGGGAGCAAGGACTGATTGCAAACAGGTGCAAGGGATGTCTGGGGAATAATGGATTGTAATGATGGTTCCGTAAATTTACTAAAAAATCATTGGATTGTACACCTCAAATAGGTGAATTTTATTATATAAATTATACTTCAATAAAGCTGTTTTATAAAAAATCAACCTCTGAAGACTAACAAAAGATCTTTGTGATCAGGGCCTATCATGGAGCAAGCAAGAGGGTCATTTAGGCTAGAATTCTCATTTACGACAGACCTCAAATTTAGACTTCAAGTGTTATCTTCAAATGAGGTACTATTTACAGTCACAGAGATACATGAGAAGATTAAAATAACATGTTCATCACCAACATTAATTATTAAAATATAACCATGGTTTTTGTAACCCTTGGCTTCTTTACATTTGAAGTATTTGTCTCCAATGTCTGGTATATCCATATTGATGGAACAGGACTTTTCTCTTTGGTGTCTGAGCTTATCTCTGAAATGGTTCAAATTCAAAATCATAGGAGGGGTTAGAAGAGTGAACACTTACTAAGCATCTCCTATAGAACGGGCACCATATTTTTTTTGCTTTCCACCATAACTCAAGCTCATTTTTACAATAAATGTGATGGGCATTCCAACCCAGCCATTTTATTGTGAAGAAAACCAAAGCACTCAAAAGTGAAATAACTTGCCTAAGATCACACACTCAGTATGTAGAATAAGTTACATTTAAAATCCCACTTTTCTAACATGAAATGATATTTCTCTTACAACCTTGGTGCTTCTTTTAGTGAAGCATATCTGAGGGCCAAGAGAGAATTCTACAGGGTTATACCTTTGAATGTAAAGGCTATCAGTTAAATAAAGTTAAATAGCACATTCCTGTTTATGGTTGCATAAATTATGAAGATAGAAGCTGTCAAAGGGTAGGTGACCCACATTGTATTGTACACGGGTATAGAAGGTAGTTATTTTTCCCTCGTTCTTTAGGTTCTCATGATTCAAATCTTGGCAACACTTTTCATTATGTTGTTTTATAATGTTCTATGCTAACAAGTGATAAACTCTGAGAAAGTACAATCCTTTTATACTTTGATAGCCAAGACTATCAACTTAAAAAATATATTAGAAGAGCAAAATGCATCTTTTCTATTGAGAAAACTAACAAAAAGCAGAAATAGTGTATTTTAAAAACATACACAATTTTTTAAAAAGTTATTAAAGGCAACATCAGAGCTTGTTTTGTCTTTTTTTTCCCTCAAAATGAACTTTGTCATCTTTTTAAAAAGAGGAAAAAATTCAGCTAAAATTATTGGTTGATGTTCAGGTCCAACCATGACAAAATTTAAACAAATGTGAATACAGGTCCTTGATCCCAATATTTTACAATAATACGAATGGTTTAAATATTTTACCACCAAAAATGATATTCATCTTGTTAATATATGTCCCATAATTTGATTAAAAACTGACATTAAAACTAAATTCCCATTCTGTGGCAACAGCATAAAGGCCAAATCTACTCAGTGCTTTGGTTCTTGAAAAGGTCACTACGACAGAATTCCAGTGACATACAATACAAAAGTTCACATTTTCCACCTTGAGTGAGGAACGTAATGGCACAACTGTAGTTAAAGGGTTTAACTAAGGCTATTTCCATTGAAAAATAAATAACTTTTTATATGAAAATATTGTCCTTGATTACATCAGAGGAGTTTGAGAGATAAATACGAAGGAGTTTGAGAAATAAATAAAGGAAATTTTACTTTTCATAATGTATTATGCTGTGCTTAAACTTTAATGAAAGTGCTGAAACTTTTATTTTATCATGAGTATGCATTGCTTTGTTAATAAAAGAAGTAATTGCTTTTAAAAGGGTATATTTCAAAGGAAGAAACAAAAATGACTTTTTTAAAAAATCACATAATTTTAAAACAAATTTTTCCATTACAGATGGATAATGCAACCCCAGGAGACGTATGCTCCCTACGGTAAAACTGCAATTATCAATAAAAACAAAACAAGAAGCAGTTTTAATGTTTAGAGGAAGAAAACACAGAGTGTGTGTCCTGTGGCCTTTGAGTAAACCAGAGGTACTCGAAGCATCCATCCACAGTAAGATCAGGAGTCTGATATAAATTAACATACTGCTCCCTTCTGTGAAAAAGCCTTCCTACCAAAAATAAGTAAGTCAGATGAACCGAAATGTGTGCTAACTGTAAGCTGATTCACATTCTGATGCACATTGGTCACAAATAGTTACACAACCAGAGACTACACTTCCAGTAGCACTGAAGCCTCCCTACTCCTTTCAAAGGAATACTGAAAGGAGAAAGTTGCAGATTGTAAATCAGTCAGGGTTCAATGTAGGCAATAGAAATCACTCTACATATTTCAAGTAGAAAAGGAATTAATAAAAGGAATTCAGTGCTTGCAGAAATATCAGAAGGCTCAGAGCAGGGGCACCAAGTCAAGAAGGCACCACTTAGCCAAGCTGAAGAATTTCCACTGTAACCACAATCCAGAGATCAGGAAGTTATTACTCTCATTGCCACCACTGCTTCTTCTTCCTCTTTTTTTTTTCCAATTATAAAATAAGCCATACTGTAGCAGGCAAATCATTTTAATATGTTTCAAGAATTGAATACTCTGTATGGAATAGTAACTAAGAAAAAAATCAAGACAGAAAATTAATAAAAAATAAGACACAGAAAAACTTTGAGGGTCATAAAATTACAAATACAAAAGCAACAAATTTAAAAAAACGAACACATACAATTACAGATTTCAGCAACACTAGTAGCCAGAACATACCCAATGAATTATTTAATCATCAAGTAGCTTATTAATTTTGACAAAACGCTGGCCACCACTGCTTCTTAACATTCCTTAAGCTGGTAAGTAGGCAAAGCAATTCTGAGTCTGGTCAATGCAAGAGCCCTTAACGCTCATGAATCTGCCTGCCAACTGAAACGGACTCCACCTCCTTTTGACTTTCCAAATATCATACCCATACACCCCATTCAAACAATCTATCTTGCAACCAAAATCCTAGCTTCGAGGAAGAAGTCTAACAAATGTAGTCATTAGCTTTTCAGCTTCTGAAGAACAAGACTTACAGAAGACTGAGAGAATAGCGTTAAATACTAATTGATTATATCTAACCTGAAAAGAGATGTCTTATTATGAAAGAGTCTTCGAACAGATGAAGGACTTTCTTGCAGAAGAATAATTAGACTTATTCTGAGTAGTACCTGAGAGCAGGCTAGAACATTTGATCCGCCCTGATTCATCTCCCTTAAAGGGGTATTCACTGAGATCTCTGCCTTTGGGTTGAGATCACTTCTGCTTTATGTATGTTCATTCTGGGGCCCAGGCTGAAAAAGCAGTGGCTACCCAGGACATGATCTCCTCATGGTGATCAAGCCAAACTACACAAGCACATACAAGGTCTCTGCTTACATGGCACCTATCAACATCTCATTGTCAAAAGCAAGTCGCATGACCAAGTCTAATATCAATGGAATGTACATTCCACCTTCAATAGAAAGGTACTGCAATATTACATAGCAATGGGCATAGATGTACCATCACAGGGAAGTCAAGAATTGAGACTCATAACCCAATCTATAACAACTTACAAAATCTTTCTCAATGCTGCAGTATTGCATTCTGTAATTCTACAACAAATTCATGAGAATGTGTGAACTCCTTCAAGTCTTCAGTTATTCACTTTCTTGCCTCTCTCAACTCCTCCAAAAGACCACAGAACTTTAACTTCAGACACACCTATCCTTTTCTGAGCTTTTTTTTTTTTTTTTATCTCAAAGGAAGAGTTACCCCTCTCTTCAACCAAGCCCATTCCCAAACTCTGTTATAAATTTCAACCTCAGTCTCAAAGACTTTGATTCATCTTGATTCCATTTCTTCTCTCCTAAATCTTGACCTTGCCCCGTTTCCCAACTTATAATCAACTATTTGGCCTACAATATTCAAAATAAAAGCTCTCCTATAGTATTACATCTCCTCTGTCACTCTGCAGCACTCTGAAATGGTCAAAATGGCATAAAACAAAAAACAAGGAGATTATATTTGCCAAGTTTACTGTTTATTGTTACAGGGTTTGGTGAGACAAAATATATTGCACTCTTCCTCTTTGAAATAACAGCTAAATGCACCTATCAAGTTCCTATGCCCTTAGGACCAGCCAATCTGAGGATAATTTTGAGTCTTCAGGGCAGATACACTTAACCCAGCTTTCTGTGTCACTATCTAGGTAGAAGAGGCAGAAAAAGAGAGAGAGAGAGAGAGAGAGAGAGAGAGAGAGAGAGAGAGAGAGTTCAAATCCCAGTATACTCCCATGATCAGTTTTGTTCATAAATAAGTTCTAATCAAGAAAAACGGACCAGTAGCAACTACCTAGGACTCCATGGTAGAAACAGATGTGTATGGATAACTCGTCTCATGGAAACTAGAGGACTGGAAAAGAGGTGCTCCCCTCCAAGAATTACTTTACAGATCTTTAATTTGCCTGAGTTCTCTGGGATATTTACACTATTGCACTTTCTTCAATATTTGCAGTTCCCTTTCTCTGGAAAGCTTTTTTCCCTTAACTTCCAAGAAACACCCTTTTCTAGGTCTTCCGTTTAATAGCCTGATTTGTTCTATTTTATCTTCTTAATGTAGTGATTATGAGGATACTAATGTGACTATTTTCCCATTCTGCAGTGTCCCTTGGAAATCCCATCCGCTCCTGCAACTTTCACTGTCATTCATGTGCTCTACATCCATATAAGGAGATATTTATCTGCCTACCAAACATTTCACCTCAAGGACGCCCATACACATCTCAAATGTGAAATAGATTTGCCATATTTTTCCCAAAGCAAGTTCTCTCCTCTCTTGTCTCTGCCTTTGTGAATGGCACTAACATTCACCGAGTCTCCTTAAAGAAACATCCTTACTCTTCTCTCGCCTCTCCCTCCTGCCCTCTCTACCACATTGCTAGGTCTGTGAATTTCATTTCCTAAATATCTTTCAAATCAGTTTCCTCACTTCCACTCCTACTGCCTTTGCCTTGGTTTGAACCCTTATTATCTATTCAAATCTAGTTTACTACCAATAGTTTCTCCACTACTATAACCCAATTTAATTCCCTTATAGTGGACATCTTTTGTTTGTGATTGTTATTTTTTTCTCTCTAACATAAATTACCTCTTCTTTTGTTAGCAGCACTGTAGTTATGCTGAATGAATATAAATCCCTCTATGTATTTTCTTTTTTAAAAAAAATCATTTTCAATTGATGATCTGTGTGTGATGTATATGGCAGGTCCCCACAGACTGGAATATTTGAGTAACAAAAACTGCCTATTGCTTGATAACAATGGTAAGCAGAAAAATTACAAGATGTGTTGAAGGTCAGGGAATTAGAGAATGATTAAAGATTTCATAATAAAATTAAATCCATCAAAACAGAGGACCAATGATTCTTTGGTTTCTCCTTCCTGGTCACTAACAATGTTTTAATATCTTAGAAGCTCAACTGTGTAGCTTCCATGGGTTTTGTTTTAATTGAACATGGTTCTTTAGGGTAGTATTGCCTCTGAAATAATATCCAAGTTAGTGAAACATACTCCATAAGCTTATGCTATATAAATTTGTGCTTTCATCTCTGTAACTACCCCTAAAACACTTTTCTATCAAAGTAACAGTTACCTTAGACATGTTCAAACCCACCTAAACATAAAGTATTCACTCTAGTCTGTCACACACTCTTTTCTCCACCTTATATGCTAGAAGGAATCCTTTGGTTTGAAAGCTTTGTCAGTGTTTGAGAAAGTAAATCACTTTCAAGTTCAGGGTGAATATTTTCAAAAAGATTTTACAAAGTGTTTTAATGACAACACAGTCTCTCTTTCCCCACCCTCGGCTCAATCCTGATTTTGAACTCTAAATTTAAACACCAAGCTTAGATTCTTAGACAGTAAGAGCTGAAAATGATTTTTGTTTCCATCTCAATCCTACCTACTTATTTTACAGCCAAATAGACAGAGACCTGGAGAGAGGGAAGCATTTGTTCAAGGCCTTGATATGTCTGACGTGATTGAGATTTGTTTCCCTAAAAGTCTCAGGATTTTGAACAGCAGAGATTTCAGTTAACTCTCAAACTGTGGCACCTGTCTTGCCTGATTCCCTGGCTTCTGGCTTTAACTAGGGTGCCACTCATGGTTCCCCATGATAGGTCAACTTTGGCCTCTTTTTCCTTAAACTTGAATAGGCTTCTTCAAGCCCCTCTCAGAGGGAGAGCAGAACCATTGAGGTTGGGATCAGGGATTTCTACCAAGTCTGAACAATCAGCCACTGCTTCTGGTGGCTTATACCCCCTCTCCGAAAGAACAGCCCTGGTTTAGATGCTGCCTCTAGCCATCTAGGCAGCTGGGTAACCAAAATGAAAGATAAGAGATGACTCTGGCTTCCCAATATAACTGGGGGGTAGGGGAGGGGAAATGGGAAGGCAGTGACAGCAGAATCTTCTCTTCTCCAATCACAAAATTAAAATAGTTGGAGTTTCCCCCTTGCTGTTTGCAATCCCCCTACACACACATTCATACACACACAATGACAACAAAAACACTACCTGTCCTAGCCAGCTATCATATTGTGATTTTGCTGTATAATTATTATACCTGTTAATCTGGAGGTGGAGTAGGAAAAAATGATACAGTATAATTTCCTCCAAGTATCTCACTCCTCTAGAATATCCTGTATTTTATAACCTCTTTGAAGCTCAGATTTAAATTTTTCCACTCTTTCCAGAGTCATCATCTTCACTTAGTATCCGATGTATAAGGAATATAAAGAAATAATTGATATTCCAATAAATGGCTTTCAACTTTCAGCAAAAAGAAGGTACAGGTGTTCATTTTTCTTTCTCTCTTTTTTTTTTAACCCAAGAAGACAAACAAGGAACGGATTCTAACTCAAAACAAAGAAGAATGTGTATACTATTATACCATAAAATGTGAAATCAGATATACATTAAAGTGATGATATACCCATCACTGGAAGTATTCAAGCAAGGACCGAAGTATTGAAGCCATGTTGATCAAGATTTTGATAAAAGGGGTTCCAGCATCTAGCTAAAGGGTGGAAGATGTGGTCTTTAAGTCACCTTCTACTGTTGAATTCTTTGAGCCCACTTGTGGATATGCACTATTATACAACTAATAGGAAAGAAGATTGTAAGTAAGAATAAAGGAAGTGTAGAACCAGCCTTCATGGAAGCTAGTGAGGTAGATTTCAAGGAGACACCAGTTCTACAAATCAAAACATCAAGGCAGTAAGTCCTTGCTTTAGTCAATGTTTATCTTTTGGGTTAATCTGTCTGGAAGTTGAACAAAAACAAGATTTAAATGCTCTGGCTATCTTCTCCATATACATAATTGCTTAAGCAATGCAAGTTAGACTGGTTACTGGCTGCAAAAAAAAAAAAAAAAAAAAAAAGACTATTGGGAATGTTCCTTTTGCAAAGAACATTTTAAAGGCAAAATGGCCTAAAGAGCTTGTAAAAAGTCATTATTTTCTGAGAATTGAGTATAATTGTCACGACAAACAATAGTTGTCATTGAATTCAGCAGCAGCCAGCCAATGGAGAGAACCCATTCATAAAAGTGAACTAACTAGTTAATACAATTGCGAAGTGTCATTGATCCTACACGGTATGAATACCAACTAGGCTGACTACTTTTACTTATTTTTCCTTTCCCATCACAAACCCACAGATTGTTGTTGTTACTGTTTTTAAAGGTAGAAACGCCATATTCTCTGAAAAGTATCCTTCCCACTGCACAGCTTCCTCTTTCAGAGAAGGAACCAGGCAGACAAAATTGGTTCAGAATCAAGTACTAGAAGAAAAAAACTCATGATCCAAAAGAAGAGGCCACTTAATATAAAAAGAACAAAAACTATCAATGTGGTACGGGAACAAGAATTATCAATTTGTGAGCAGAGGTGTACCAAGGGTGGGGGTGAGTATTTTATCACTGACATTGTTTAGAATTACTGATGCATGATGATAAGACAAAAAGAACCAACTTTTAGTCAGTTTTATTGTTTTCAATTTTACCACCTAAGGTAAAGCACTATTTATGAGCATATCCTAGCTTTTTTCCTTCATAGCCTCTCTCCAACATACCTCCTTTTGGAGTAATATTTCATGCATGCTGGTCCTCATGGCATCTTTTATACAAATCAGGATAAAGAATAAAAATATTCAAGAAATGGGTAAACAGAAATAAGAACAAAGAGCCAAAGATAATCTAGGAGATTTTTTTCTAATTCAAAGGGAGATATTTAGAAGAACAGAAGAAGAATAGGTCGTCTAAAAAGGTACAAATGAGTGTAAGACTACTCTTGTTCTACTACCATCATAACCACCATAAGCACCTCCGTGGAATTGAACATGCAGACAGGATTCAAGAGGCAAGAACCTCTTGAACTAAATTTCAAGAAAGGGTAGGAAAAGGAAGTGAGAAGGTTTGAAGGTAACGATGACTCAGAAGCCATTCAGTTTAAACAAAACTGGAGAGATCGGAAAAGGAAGAAAGAGATTATGAGTAAACAACCTGGCCTTATTTGACCAATAAAACTAAAGGCAGATTATTTTTTTCTCAAATTGTAATGGTCAAAACACTATCTTTATTGTCTTTAAACTGGGGGGTTCAATATGATTTAAAATTCTTAACATATGGACCTCTTTCTAATTTCTACTCCTATTTCAACTAGGGAAAAAAACAGGCACAGAGGCTTAATTAATGACTTCAGGTCACACAGCAAATGTAAAATGCACAAGGTAATGCACAGGCATCACGAATCCCATTTCATTACCCTCTTCACCAAGCCTCTCCCTTTTCTTCCCCTCTTGACATTAATTTTCAAAGTCAGCCAACTCCAGCACACATACAGTAAAATTTCACATCTCCATGGTTTAACTATCCCAGAAAGATTGTGACTTTAGGAATATTACTGAAGTTAGCATAAAAATCTGTGGTTTTTCTCTGCTGTCTTTAGAATATGGAAACATATGACAGTCAACCTACTGGGGAAATGCTGAGCCAGACTTCTCTTTTCCTAACCCCTTTTTCTTTTCTCTCTTGTGAAAGTTCGGCTAACTCATCTGCAGCTTTATTTTTATTTTTATTTTTTTAGAAAAATTGATGGAAATCTATCTTGGAGGATGGATCAGTATATACTCTGGATGAGTAGGTGTTATGTAAAGTTGTTTTATGAAGATGTACAACTGTGTATACTTAGACACGTGTAATTAGTCATGCATAGACACACACACACATAGACACACTCCCTTTGCTATTTATTTTTGCCTCAATAACTGAAAAATAATCTCCTTTATGCTCTACCCTGGGTACTCTTCATACCTCTTCAGATTAGTTTTGAATTGTTCTGGAAACAATCAAAGGAAATTTCAGGTGTCAGAAACCTGATTGGAATTGTTGGATTTCTAGTTATCTCCAACTTCACAGTCAAACAACCATAATACAGTCTAAGAGGTGTGTGTAAAAATATTCTTCCTCTCAATCACTGTCTTGCCTTTTCTGATTGCTTTGGGCATACCTCAGCTTTCTCACTACTGGCGTTGGGAGGAATTGTTCGGGGGAACTGATATGCTCTGTAGGCATATTTCTCATATGTAACCATTAATGATGGCCTCATCCTAGCCACTCTTTTCTTTTCTTTTCCTCGTTATTAGGAAAGAATTTATTTTTCTCCTTCTTTCTCTGCCCTCCACCCCTCATATTAAAACTTTCCACATTTTCCAGGGAACCATTATATGTCTGAAAAGTGTATTTGACAAAGAGAAGAAATAAGTCTAAACTCTCAATGTGACATAGGAGGAATATGTCATCTGCAAGATAAAGTCCATGTTCCTGAAGGTAGCACATATCTGGCTCTTGTTTACTTCTCCAACCATATCCAATGCCAATCGTCTGCATGACAGCTGTACCAAATTACATATTTTTCTCAAGAAGCACCCTGTCATTTCTCATCTCTATGTCTTTTGTCACACATGCACTTGACCTGCCTTGAATGCCTTTTCCCAGCTTATCTGTCTGATGATGTCCTACTCATTCCTCCAGAGACAGCTCAAGGGGCTATTCTGTAAAGGCATCACAAAACCACCCAAAAAGTATTCATCATAGGTTTTTTGTGTGTAGTCTCTTACTCTTTTATTATTATATTGAAATTCCATACATAATTTTTCTTACTATGTTATGTTTTCCAAATGACATTTTGTCTTGTTTTTCAATAGCCAGAACCTACTGCAGCATCTACTTATATAACAGGCTTTCAGTAAATGTGGCTGAATGAAAGAATAAATGAATCTGAATCTATCTTCCCTTTAGATCCAAATGAAATTTTAAAATACTTTAGGACTTTTTCATGAGACCTAGCAGGCTAGCACCCTTGCATCATTATTATTGAAGGCACGTAGGCTATTTGACTCCATGCAGAGAAAATTAAAATAACAAAAGCAGAGATCTTATCCATTAGGAAATGTGTGTAGTGCTGACTCTCTGATATTTATCTTGCTCACTCCTAATTTCTTCAGATCCCTCATATCAGAGAAGTTAAGATCTTCCTTTGCCTTATCTCTGAATAAATTAAATTTCTGATTGGAGCCAGAGGACAGTTTTACATAAAGGAGGTTTTAAAAATGAGAAAATTCTTGCAGAAGTGATTTCAGAGCTGGTCCTCAATTGCAACAGGACAGTGTCAGTGACCTTTAAATTCAATAAAGGACCCCACAGCCTAGACTCTTATTGTTTTTCTCAGGGTAATGGGGTAAAAGTGTTCTGGGAATCTTGCCAAATGTCCCATCTTTAAAATCCAGGATTTAAAAAAAGAGTATGTGATTTTCTACATTTTAACCATTCAAATTATTATTACTCAGTAAGAACTGGTCTTGGGTTCTCTTTGACCCAGAAACTTAACCAGGACTTCTATACTTTCGTAGTTAACTCACAAGTAATAGATCAGGGAAGAGTTAAAAGATTTAGAAGAGATAAAAATAATTTTCCTTTTGGGATAACAGTAGTTTGAGGTTGAGCCATAGGTTTGACAAGTTAAGTATAGCTCTTCTCCTAGTTTCTGGGATAAAGGGAAGTTTTCCAGCTAAGGAACAAGACGATAGAAAGGTATCTTTAGAGAAACAATCTTCCTAGTGGCACTGGGCCAGACACAGTTTCTTTCTGCTTCAGTTCTGAAGGGCTAGACAAATAATCCCTCACTGATCCTAAGATTTAGGGATCATCAATATCCAAAGATCAAAAACAGCTTGCCCACAGATCTGTCTGGAGTGTGGTCAGTGTGGTTTAGGTAGTGTGGCCAAAGTCGCCAGAAAGCTCGAAAAAATTATCTTAGTAAATGGCACCAAATCCTTTCTTGAATAGTAGAGATTATAATAAGCAAATTAATTAAACACCAGAAATATTGATCAGTGAGGTCATTAACTCAATACCCATGTAGCCAAACAGGCTTCCATAGACTACTGAGAGTTCTGAGCAAATAGTCAATAAAATAGCACAACCTTATTGAAAGAGATGCAAATAGCAGCACAAGGATGGAACACAAAGACTAGAAAGCCCTTTTAAGGCAATTGGAGGACTTAGGTATTTGGCCCTCTAAGACAGGTTGTTCATACTGATATGTAAGCAATATAAAAATGTAAATTCACAATGACTTGAAAAAGAATGAATAAGAAAAAGAAAAAAGAGCAACATTAATAAAGGCAGAGAAATTCACACATAAAATTAAGTGTAAATATATAGAAAATTTAATGAGCCTTTAAAACATTACTAGAGACTTATGAACCAAAGATTTTACCAAATTCTATAAGAGGAACTAGTAGTTTAAAAGAGTCATTCCTCTACATAAGCCTAAGTAAACAATTTGAAAAACTGTTTATAGTTTACCCTTTGTGCCAGTCTATCTTTGTTCAATTAATTTCTTTGTGTCTATGGTCCAAAGTTGAAGTGAAAGTATCCTATTCAGCTCTGAGATTAGAAACATGGGGGGAAAATAATTCAATCAGATGTATATGACTTTGGTGACTTGACAGCAATAAAGGAGACAAGATCTTTCAAAACAGTTCTACTGGTAAATTTCTTGCGCTGAACTAAAATCAGGGTTCCTCAATCTCAGTACTTTTGACTTTTTGGATTGGATAATTTTTGTTCTGGAGGGCTGATCTCTGTATTGCACGATATTTAGCAGCATCTCTGGCCAATAGTACACTAGTTCTGTCAACCAAAAATGTCTTGGAGGTGGGAGGAGTGGGGAGAGCAAAATTATCCCTGGTCGAGAAACACTAAGGCTAAAATCTAAATCTAAATTTAAATTGAACATTGCCTAGCAAACAATGATGATAATTGCTACTCCACATCATGCTCATGAAGCATTCCAAGTTTAAATTCTTGGGCTTAATAAATTCTTTAAATCAAATTTCCAACAGACTCTAAGATTTTTGCAAATGTCATTACATATTTACATGCAGGCAGTTAATTGAAGTCAGATTTAAACTATCAGTGTTGAACTAAAATCCCCAAATTTTCCTCCCACAAAATGGAAATATGTGTGGGCACAAGAAAGAAACAGAAGTCCATGACCTTTTGTTTGCTCTTTTTTAAAAAAATGCATCTTTTTAAAAAAAGAAACATTTCTGTTCACTTTTTAGGGCACATTACAGTCTAGCCTTGCACTCTGACAAATGTTTCCTTCATTGTTAGAAATAATTCAAACTAACAAAGGAGGAGATGGGCTGGCACTCTTACAAGCATTTTGAATCTATGTAAAGTTGGGTTTAATCACTTATCAATTCATACAGGTACTCTGCATTGCTTTCCCTGAGCAGTTTCTAAAGGAGAGGGAAAAAAGAAATATAGCAAAGTTCCTGTCCTAATGGCAGAGCCATTTGCTGTGATCAACTATCAGTCATATGGTTTTGATGAAAAATGGCCCGAAAAGAGGGATTCCTGCAAAAAGAGAGAATACCAGTAGTTACCTTTTGACATTCAGAAAACAAATTGGAATATGATTGTGGTTCTCTGTAGCAGAATCTGTGGAGGAATTAGCCATTCACACTCCCTCCAGGGTTCCCCTGACACTACCGCCTGCCTGTTCAGGAGTTTTTGGCAGATTTTAAATGATTCTCAAGGTTATTTTACTATCCCTATTCTGACACTTAATGTGGACTCACATAAGAGGCCCTTTGTGTCTTAGATGACACAAGTGAGTAACATAGTTTTATGATGTTGAAGCCTAGAAATTTTAAGGTTCTTCTCTAATTCAAATATTCTTGTCCACCTGGCCTCTTATATGACCACACCTCACACACTGACCAACTAATGAAGTTTGCATCATTTCTCCTACAGCCTGAGGTTGATGGTACACCTCAGTCTTGGAAATGGCATTTGTAATTGGTCTCCTTGGCTGCCTTCTTTCCCAAATGCCTTTTGACTTGTGTTGCCTCATATATTCTCTTTGCCTCATAGACCCTCAGGGAGAACCTTGACCACGTTTCTGTTGTAGAGTCCAAATTTTTTACTGATCGCCGAGTGAACACACAAATATTTATCTTTCCTTTATAAAGAATAAAAATGAAGGAACCTGCTATCGATAATAAAATATGCAGAGGAATGTGATCTAGATTTATTCAAAATGTTAAATCTTAAATCATCTTTGTACCGTACTTCAGGGTGTATTGTATTTTTCCTAAATTGGCAGCAATATCTCCCATACCGCATGCTCTTCTAAAACTTTGCAACTTCCCCCATCAAGAAATGAAGCCTATACCCTCTCCTCTTGAACATGTAACTTCCTCAACCAACCAAGTATAACAGAAGAGAGACTTTGTGACTTTTGAGGGTAGGTCATAAAAACGCCATGCATTTCTGCCTTGTTCTCTTAGGATACTCAGTGTTGGAACCCAGTCACCATGCTGTGAAGAAGCCCAAAAGGTCTGTGGAGAGGAGTATGTGGAGAAAAACTAAGGACCCTGAGCCACAGAACTGTCTGAGCATCCAGTTGACAATCAGTATCAATTGTTGACCAGATAGGTGATTGTGCCAACTTGAAAATTAATCCTGCATTGTCTGAGTGAACCTACTCAACTGATCCCATTAGAGTAGAGACAAGCATGAGATGCAGTAATCTGAATTCTACCCATATTGCATATTTGTAAGAAAAATAACCAATTGTTGCTTAAAGCCACTAAATTTTTGGTTAGTTCTTTACGCAGCAATAGATAGCTGATATGAACTTTATATTTCGAGATATAGAATAGCAAGTAATGTTTCAATAACAAATTCAGAATTTCTTTAGGTAAATCTCTTGACAAGTGCTAAGGTATATTTTAATGGAGTTTATTAGATTGTTTAAACATTAAAAAAATTTTAATCTAATGTCTAGTCATTGTACTGTTTAAATATATATGGCGCATTTGTGCAATGTGTGATTGCAAATTGTTGGGCCATTGTTTGAAAAGGGCGGTATTTGAAGTACATTGAGATAGAAAATTTCAATAATAAAAACAGAACTTTTAAATAGTATGTACCATGATTCCCATTTCATTATTATGATTGTTCTTGTGTGGACAAGCATATTTGTGTATGGACAATCTTAAAATATATACTCCACAAATATGTACAAAGGTACCTCTGCATGAGAGGCTAAAGAAAGATTTTTATTTTTTCTCTGCTCTTCTGAATATTCTAACTTTTCTCCACTAAACATATAAGGCTGAAATAATTTCTAAAGTGTTTAACAAAACAAATCGAAGGATTCTCTTCATAATTTTAGTGTAAATGAAAGGATCATGTCAAGCCATCTCTGTTAGTAGTTGTGTTTCTGGAAAATGGACTAACCTGTAGCATGTACAAACACACACCACGGTGGCTTGTATCATCACAGGACTTCAATTCCTACTTTCTTGTTTCTCCTATTTGCATCAGGAGGACACAAATTTCTCTTCTTTCCAATGTCAATTAAAAAAAAAACAAAATCAATCTCTGTAAATTTAAGGACTTTCATTTGGGCCTTACTGAGGCCTAGAGCCCTGGAGCATAAATTCCAAGACCCTCCCCCCCCCCCCTGTCTGTTTGTAAAAGTGTTTATATAGGCAGAAAAGCAAGGGGAAAAAGTATGTCTGGTGCATCAAAAGTTTCAAATAGAATACATATATTTCAAAGATTAACAGTTTTACATAAAATAAAAGGAATGCATAGATAAAGTTGGGTCATCGTGCCCTCTGGTTTCAGATAGTCTGGGAACAGGGTCTGCAAACAACTAAATTGCCTGGAGACTCTTTGGGATGCATTTTTATCAGGATGTAGAAAGAACAGGCACCCTTTTCTGTCATCATTGACCTTTAGTTTTGAAATTCTGCAGAAGGTGTACTTGACTAGCTAGTTCCCAGGATTCATGCCTTAGTGAAAAATTTAGGGAGGTTCATGGTTCTTTCTTGGTTACTGACTTAGCTTAAGCACTCTTTCCTTTCCTCACCAGAGTAGCCATCAAGCAGCCAGGGGCTTAAATGCAAGAAAAAAAAACAAACAAACTGCATGACAAATTATAATCTGGCAACAATAGCAATAATGTCGGCATCTAGAATGATTTTTAAAAATCTCAGTCACTATGGGAAGAGTGATTCAAGAAACTATTTCATGGGGAAGGGAAAGTTAATTCCATGGGTCTGAAAGGGCAAGTTTGGATGAAACCCCAGATGAAGGCAAAGAGAAGAAATTAGTCCCCAAACAAGGCAACTTTGCCATCCTAATCTAAAACATTTGAAACTGGCTATCAGAAGGAGTTTTTCCCACTTAATTATATACACTCTGCCTGTAAAAAAAAAAAAAAAGGCCTGTTTTCTTTTTTTTCCTGTGTGACATGACTTTTCCTGGCTACACTAAGAGCTCGTATTATTAATGTATCAGTACATCACACCTCTGGGCTTTGAACACATGTGTGTAGGGGGCGGGAGGTTGGCAGTAGAGGAATGTCCTTGTCACCTGAACTTGAAACTTAAGCTCTTCAAGAAAAGGACTTCAGCTGCATAATTTAAATGGCTGTCATGGAAGTGGCAAGCTTATTCACTGGAATAAAAGGAAAAGTCTGCTGCTATATTTTCCTCTATTCTCTTTTTCTTCCTCCAAAAGAGAATTTTTATTGAAGTGACTTGCTGTAGAACACAGCAAAGTTTCATTTTACTATTCCCACATGCGCTGCGGTTTAACTGAAACCATCTAACCCGGTGTCAAAGCCCTACCTCGGAGACTCTGAACTCTAGGTCTGTAAATAAAGTTGGTTCTCAATGCCTGTTATAGGTCACCAAGGAATAAAAGAGAGGAGCTGGGGGGGTAGATAAAATGTATTACCAGAGTAGGTTCCCTTCCTGGCTGGTTATCCCAGTAGAAGGCTCAAATGCAAACATCTCCAAAACGCTAACCCAGGTTCTCCCAACCATATGGAGGAGTACAGGGTCTCTCTCTGATTTAGAGAGGCAAGGTAGGAGAGACCAGAGAATGACAACTGTGAATTGCTTATTGATTTTTAAGTAGCTTAAGTTAACCAAGTATAAGCCAAAGGATACACAAATTTTACAAGAAAGATTTGGAATGCTCCAGTCTTAGGGGTTTATTCTTGTGCTCCCACTTACTGATATGCATTAACTTGGCTGGACCACTGAGTGCCCAGACATTTGGTCAAATCTTTTTCTGGTTGTCTTTGTGAGGGTGTTTCTGAATGAGATTAACATTTGAATCAGTTGATTGAGTAAAGCACATTGCTCTCCCTAATGAGAGTGTAGCCCATCCAATCAATTGAGGACCTGAATAGAACAAAAAGGCTTTGTGAGAAGGATCTCCCCCTGCCTGACTACAGGGCATAGAACATGGGTCTTTTCCTGCCTTCAGACCCAGACTTAAACCGTGGGCTCTCCCAGTTCTCGGCTTTTATACATACGCTGGAACTACACAATCAACTATCCTGAGTCTCCAATTGCCTTGCCGACTGTAGGTGTTGGGGATTTTTCAGTTTCCATAATCATGTGAGCTAGTTCCTTAATAAATCTAGATAGTTAGACAGATAGATTGCCAGATGACAGATAAATGATAATGATAGATAGATAGATAGATAGATAGATAGATAGATAGATATAGATAGGTTAGATAGATAGATTCTATTTCTCTGGAGAGGCCTAATACAACATTCTTCCTCAGCTGTAATATGAGGGTAAGGCCCTCTGCAAATGAAATTAATTAAATGCAGTATATCAGCCCTGGTACAAAGTAGGCATGTGATACATATTGACTTTCTCCCTAACCCTTAATAAGTTTCTTACAATAAAATTTGCTTACAAGTTCTCCTCTTTTTAGTAAATCAATATTCTAAGAGATGTTCATATTAACTTCATACTGGGTATGTATCACGGTCTACAACCCAGGTATATAATATAATAAACATCACTATATTTCCTTTATAGCAAAACTCAACTCAGACCCCACGCACTCATCCTACAGACAGAAGGCAAATTCTCTGTCACTACTGAGATTTTCCTCTCTCACTGGAGGAATTCAAGATATTTTGTAGTGCCCAGAAAAAGAAAAAGGGAACATCTAATCTCTAGTCATAGCTGACAATCACATCAGCCAAGTCACTCCTTGATGTCCAGACAGATCTGCTTCTGTGCCGTGCACATGTTCCTGGAATCTGGGTGGAGGCTGGACTTCCTAGTGCCCAGGGCCCCACCCCAAGTCACCTCACCCCACCTTGCACAGCACCCATAATCCTGAAGCCTCTTTAGGTACTGCCACCCCAGACAGGATCTAGTCATAGGAAACTACTCATATTTATATCAAAGTTCACCTGATTTGAGAAATGTAAAATGTATTGACCTACGATTTAGCTAAGCAAGCGTTACAGAGTATAAAAGCACATCAGACAACCTGAAAAATAGAAGGAGCAGTAATTTCTATTATTATCTTGTATTTTTGGTAAACCTAATTTTTGGAGCCACCTCCAGGAAAAGTCTGGAGTGCAAATAAATTACTCACTTTTGAAGGTTGAAATATATTTTATTATCCTATCATTCATAAAGCAATGCTATTGAGAAAGTATATTCATAGTTTTGAACTTTATGCTATTTCTGCATCCAAAGAAGTTAGTGGTGTGCTTATGCAGGTGAATATAACTACAGTGAAAGCACAGAAAAAAATAAAAGAAAAAATCATTTTTCAAAAAATTAAACATTTAAAATATCTTTAAAAAGCAGAATATAAGCCTAGAGATCACCAATGAGGTTTTTTGTATTTTAAAAGAAAATACTGGAGGAATACCAGATTTAAAAAATCATTCAGTGTGTCACTTGCAGCATGCTAATAACTTCAGTTAATTTGAAACCTAAGATTGGCAAAATTTGGCAAAATTTCAGATGACACAAAGCTGGCCAAGATGACAGGTGACAGGATCAAAGTTCAAAACCATCTTGTCAGTATGAAACAAGTTTCTAAAAGTAAAAAAATATATATAATATATATAATTAAAATATTCAAATAACCTAGGCCTGTGTTGGGATTTTAAAGATCAACTGCTACAGTACACTGTGCTTAGTAGTCTTTTTTAATAAGAGAGAGAGAAGAAGAGAGAGAGAGAGGAGAGGGGTGGGAGAGAGAGAGAGAGAGAGAGAGAGAGGAAGAGAGAGAGAAGAGAGAGTTTGGATTCATAACAGTAAAACGGAGGAATATAATTAGTTTAAGTGGCTATAGGTAAAAGATAAATATTGTCTTATGTTAAAGAAATATAGTGTATAGTCATGGAAGCAACAATAGCACAAATCATTAAGCATACACCAGTTATATCTTACCTGAAGTGCCATGTTCAGTTCACAATGCCAGATTTTAAGAATAATACAGACCAATCAATACAGAGAATGGTTTATATGCTGACTCAGTGCTGCTGCAGGATTAAGCCATCATTTTCTTCAGTCCTTGTCTCAACCCACCCAACAGTCAAACATCCTAGCAGACTGAGCTGAGAGCCTTTCAGCAACCCTTTGGTGAGCCAGAGTGGTGATAGGATCTGTGAAGAAGGAAAAAAAAAAAAAATTTCCCAAATCCTCTTTAACTTCTGTAGTAAAAGTGCACATATCTGGATATATTGTGCTGCCAAGACATCTCACAGAATAGAAAAGAAGTAACTTCTCAAAAAGAAATTGGGGGAAGAGTTGCTGAGTAACCAAAAATATATGTTACTAAATGTAATGTGAATCACTTAGGTTAAGATAGTGAAAATGAATTCCTACTTGACTTGTGGGTTAGCTATTTGTCTTTCCTTACAGTGTATAGAATGACTTTTGAAAATGGTTAGACTGCCCAAACTCTGATTTGTTGTTTCATTTCAAGTTATATGTTTGACCAAAATCCAGGAGTAGTACAGGAATTTTGGCTTGAGAAACCTAAGCTAGATTCCCTCTCAGAAACAGACACTGCTACACAGGCCCACTAATGAGCCTCATGGGGAATAATTTGTCCTAAAGGAAGAGAGAGTCAAGGGACACAAGGACAATAGGCAATTTTGAATAAAGCACAATGTCTAACTCTAACGTTATCCTCCAGGCCTGCTCAGCCGCTACAGACTTAGTCCTAATCTTAGCAGGGAAAGTTGAAATAAGGTATAAAAAAGTAAAGGGGTACTTTCTGGCTAAGATGGTATTATAAGTTTACAGTCTAAGCCTCCTCTATCCACCATGCTTTGCTCCAAACAAATAGTAATGATGACAAATTTTAAAAAGAAAATCTAAGATACATAGCCATATCATTGTAGATAAAGTAAACTAGAACACAAGCAGTAAGTAAGTAGGGCTGAAGGTACAGACTTCTGGGCTCTGGGTCTGAAGTCTGTCAGAGGCTGAGAGGTGATAGAGTAAAACCCCCTCTTCTCCATACACCACAAGGAACCTATGCTAGTCTTTGCTTGAAATCAACAGCTATGGTGGAACTCTCTGGTCATGAAAAGAAGCTAAAAAAAGTTTAGCTGAACTATTATGTAGAGTTGGGCTACGTGCCATACAATGCAGCTGCATAACCAAGAAGGGGAGGGAAAGTTGAGGCAAACACAGCCTCTCACTCATGATCTGGGCCAACCACTTCCTTGTGCAATGATAGTGTGAAGAAGAGAGTTAACATAGCAAGTCTGAGGCTGCCAACTTTAGAAGTGTCTACATGCAGGTTTGGTCCTTAGCTAAATCTGGGAATTTGGCCCCCAATCATTCCCTAACTGATGAAGATGGCTCACTGTAGTTAGGATGTTCATACAAACAATGTGATTTATGGTTAACATTTACCTTCCTTCTTGGAACCTGGAACTTTGGTACAAAGATGCTAAGCAAAAGATGCCTATGAGACCCACCCCTAATAAAAGTCTTGAACTCTGATTCTCTAATAGACACTCCTGGGCAGAAATATTGCACACATATCTCTATATTTTTTGCTGCTGAAAAAAAAAGAAATACATTTGGGAAAAAGTAAGGGAGTTTGTCCATAGATTTCTCCAGAATCCACTTGGGTCTTTTTCCCTTGATGATCCTCTCATATATCCTTTCACTGTAAGAGGCTCTATCATGGGTCCAGCTATGTGCTGAGTTCCATGAGTGTTTTCCAAAGATTCTCCAAAAGTGTGTGGCCTTGAAGATCCCCAAAGCAGTGCTGGCATGGGATTCACTAGAATAATTACAACTCACTGAACTATAGTTACAGTGTTATTTTGGAAAAAAGAAGGGCCTGGAATGATGAAATCCTTGAGCCTGGGTGATTATGAAGCTACCTGGGGTACAAAAGAGCAGTTGAACTGCTATCTGTTGTGAGGGCCAAAAGTTAAATATGAAATTTGAAAATAGATTCAAGGCCAGGGGATTTGGCTCATTGGATTCCCCTGGTTTCTTTGGCCACAATAGCTAAAATGAAGAAAAAGGAGAAACCTGGGATGCCTTTGCTGGTTGTTCTCTCCACAGAAGGGATCAAATATTTCCAAAGCTGGATTTCAATGGGCCAAATTAGCTGCTTAGTTGCTCTCTTTTTCAGGCAAAAGAAAAAAAGGAGGGGCAGGGGCAAGGGGGGTGTGCAGACCACTCAAGCCTTTTCTGCAGCTTAGCTATAGCACCTGCCCTCCTGGATCCCAGGTGGGATCTCCCAGTAGCTATAATTTTAACACTGCAAATGCTGAATTTACTGAATTTACTGCTAGGGCTTGAAACAAAACTTGCAATGAAAAAAATATATATATATATATTTAATGGCTTTATATTTTGTGGCTATTTTGTCTATGTACAATTAAAATTTATCTTTAATGACCACATGCTTTTTCAAGAAAAATATTCCAGACCTAAAGAAAGGTTTACAGAGTTTGAGCCAGAGCTGAAAGCCAGACCTGAAAGGATTGAGAAAATGCTCTGAGGAATAGCAGTTTTGCAGTTCATTTTATATGTTAGAATTAAGGAGAAGATGCAAGGAAGGTTATATGAAATCCATTGGCGGCAGATTAAGGAGGCTGGAGAAGGTAAAGCAGGGAAATCTCTAGGATTAGATAAAAAGTAAAATGGGAGGTTTTTTTTACATTGGTAGGTGCAGGAAAGTTAATATTTAACACACATGGTTTACAAAGGTATGTAGGTAACAGGTAACATTGAGGAATGTTGAAATGTTGAGGTCATCTCACTTGATACCAGGGTGTTTAACTCTGGAGGTCTGGAGAAGAAGTCATTCTGACATTTCAAGTATGTTATCCTACATGCACAAAAACAATGCACGGGGCTTGCTCAAGGTAAAGATTAAGCTATCATATAGGCCTTAAGATGTGACTTCCCATTATAACTTGCTCAGTTAGAAATTTCTGTGATCAGAACATCCTGTGTGGTTACTTTTAGTTATTGGTTTGCCGGGCCTGCCAGGTAGTTCCCTGAGCTCATCAGGTCTGCTAGGCAGCCCCCCTTTTTGTTCACAGCTCATAATTTCATAAATGCTAGAGAGGGATCATCACAATCAGGGAGAGCTGCAAAGAAAAAAAAAATGTTAGTAGGACACAATTTCCTTGCTTTTTGCCATGGTGGGTGAATTGAAATTTAAACTCCTAATTATCAAAAACAGAGCAAATCTCCATAATTGATGATCTTTGTTATGATTTTTGCTTATTGAAACGTCTTTTAAAAAGGAGACAACATGAAAATAAAGGCAACCTCCAGTTGAAAGTATACTTTCATTTTAGTTTTAAAAAGCACTTTTTCGTTTCCTAATGAGCTCTTGTTAAAATCAAATGCCTGACCTTTAAAGGCTGATGATTCTTCCTGTCTGATCTACGTATTTTAGAGTAAGTCAATTTTGATTCTCAGATAAGGTAAAAAGGTCTTAGGAAAGCCTTGTGAGTTGAACTTTGACCACAGCTGTCTAGCCCTGCAGTGTTTTGAGTTTGCTACTGCAGAAGAAAATCGGTTGCTGGCATTTTGGGGATCCTGAATTCAAGATCCTAAATGCCTAAACCTGACTTGAAGCTGAAATCTTATACTGTGTGCTATGGGCTGTTTTAGCCTTAGTACTAGCTATGCTAAGTTGAAATCATTTGAGATCTTGCCACTCAATGAATAGGACTCAAGACCCTGGGACTTTTACAGATTTAGAACAGCCCTCAGTGGCATGGGACCATCTGAAATTAAGCTGACCAGCTCTATACTGCTGATACAGAGACTAACTGCGTACATAGCTTGTGGTTTCTGCCAAAAGCTACAAACTGAGGAAGGTATATCACTCGAGGAAGCCACCAGCCTTCTAGGACAGATCTTTGTGGTTAATGGGATTTGTTTTAACTAGCTAAATCCAAGACTCTTGGAAGGCATGACTGAAATCAACACTGCAGGTTGCCCCCTGTATTATAGGGTTCTAATGATAATAATTTTACTGTTGAGATACCTTAGGTAAAGGTGCATTGGATAGACAGTACAGAAAAGAGCTAATATAGCAAGCGTGAGGTTGTTATGTTGCCTGCAAGGTTGACCCTGAGCTGGTATCTGGGAACTTGGCCCTCAAACAGTTCCTTTACTGGTAAGGGAGTCTCACTGTGCCTAGACTGGTCCTACAAACAATGTAATTTATAAACAACACCTGCTTTTCTTCTGGGAGTCTGGAATTTGGGTACATGCTAGGCAGAGGGTACCTATGTGATCAGACCCCAATAAAAACCTTGGGCACTATAGTGAGTTGAATAGTGGCCCCCCAAAAACTCACGTCCAAGTCCTAAACTCCAGAGCCTGTAAATGTAATTTGTTTGGTGCAGAGGAGCAGTGTCTTTGCAGATGGAATTAACTCTAGACAATAACAAAAAAGAAGTAGGAATGATTCAATCAGTACGTAAAGTATGCTGAGGTTCTTGAATTATTAAGTAGCAGAAGAGGGCCATTAAGCGACTTCATATCTTGTTACAAAAATTTATATTTAAGTATTTATGTGAAAAATGTCATAAGAATATATGTCATATAGAATACAAATATATATTTAATACAAATAAATATATTATGTGTTAAATATTTTGTTAATATATAATTTATGTTCTATAATAAATACATACACATGTATATGTAATGTAATATATGTATATATAATACATATATAATAAAATCCATAGCTTTCAACCCAACAAAGAAACTTAAAACAATGAAATAGAGAAAATATTAATCCAAACACAACAGAAAAGTAGATAGAATAAAATAATCAATAAAAAGATTGACTTGAAATACTATAAGATAATAAAAACAACTAGAAATGTTTATCAGTAATATAAAAAATTAAATAAAAACAAATTACATTAACAAGTTAAAATAAGAGATCATTGGATTTTATTTCTTAAGGATATGAGATGGGAAATAATACTAGACAAAATGGAATTTGAAGAGGAAAATAATTCATATGTATCAGGTAAGACATCACATAATAAAAACTTTGTTAAAAAAATGTAAAATCATGAAATAATGTACCTAATAGTCTATTCCTAAATACATAGTATAATAAATGACAAAATTACAAGAAAATGACAAATCAATTATTGTAGCAGATTTTGGCATGCCCAGTGTAGAAACTCATATAATATGCAGAACTGATATGTTATGCAGAACTTCCTGCCATGTTTACATTTGAAAACAGGAGAAAATGCCAGGTGATGATGGACATAGAGATTGGAGTTATGCAAGTGCAAACCAAGGATGGCCAGTGACACCAGAAGCTAAGAGAAGGTCATGAAACAGATGCTCCCCTAGAGACTTCAGAAAAAATATTGCCTTGCTGACACCTCAGACTTTTAGCCTCCAAAACTAAAACAATAAATTCCTATTGTATCAAGCCACCTGGTTTGCAACACTTTGTTACAGCAGCCCCAGGAAACCAATACAAACTGCAAGGTAGAACAAAAAAAGATTTGATAAATCTGGTTGATAGGAATACAGCATGTTATAGGGTTTTCTATACTTTTATTTTTTAGTTTGTTTATAAGGTTGTTGCTTTTGTTGTTGTTTTGTTTTCTTTGTTTTGTAAGTCAGCTCTCTAGATAACACACAACAAGGAGAGCATAAAGCAGCAGTATTTGGAGGGTCAGGCTGAAAGAGGATACTTTTCCTACTTGGGCTGACTATAGGAACTCAGAAAGGAAATAGTAAGTTGACCCATGAGCCAAACCCACAATACATAGAATAAGAGCAGCAGATGAGGGCCTAATTCAAAGAGATTCATGGCACAGGCAGATATATCAGTTACCTATTGCTAGCATAATGCTGCAAAACAACCAATGATCCAGTAGTTTAAAACAACTAGCATTTATTTAGCTCAAGAGTCTGTGGGTTGACTGAGTAGTTCTGCTGGTCTGAGCCAAGACTTGGTTGGTTTTATCTGGGCTCATCAAGCAATCTGCAAAGGACAGGGAGGCTGCTAAATGGGGTCATTTATGTAATAAATGTACCATGACAGCTTCCAGGATATTATCAGACAACTAGAACAGGAAAGGGGAAAAACAACCCGTATGGTGAGCAGAAAAAATTATAACCATGATCACTCAGAAATACCCTCAGTAACTTCCTGAATAAGTTGGGAGAACTGCAGAAACAAGATTCCTATAAAATGTGGGGAGGGTGTGGATAGAATTAGAGAACTACTGAATATTATTGCAACCCTACTTTTATCCTATCTGGATGACCCTGGAAACACTAGTGATTGATACTTCCACTATTGAGTCCTACAAAATGGAAGCCCAGAGATCTTCCTCTTCTATATTAGTATTACCCAGAGTTACCCAGAAAAATGAAGCATCTGCAGAAATAATCATCATCAATACTTCCAGGTTATGGCTGATGCACAGTCAGAGAAAAAATTTAAACGCAATCACCTGGTACTCTTCATTTCTTCCCTTTTTGGCCACTACTGTGACTCAAAAAATACAGCACAGAGATAAAGCTGCCTGCAGGAAACACCAATGAAAAGTCTAACTGGTAATCTTTTTCAATGACAAAGTAATATCAAACCAGAGGGTGGCTAACAAGTCTTATTTCTATGCCCAGAGGGATATGGATGACAATTATTATTTTAGTTAATGGCTGTATTCAGACATTAATTACTCTGTCTCCAAGGAATCCCTATGAGAAATTTCTCCACCCAAAATGTACATTCTTTATATAGGGCTTCTTGCTCTCAGATCCACAACTTGACCTACTGGAATTCCAGATGGAATATATGTTCTAACTGAGAAGCAGCATCCGTAGTGATCTGTTACAGAGGTAGAATACTCCAGACCAATTTTCATTTTGAATTTCCCAGGGAATCATAGAAATGGGAATCTTGATGAATTGCCTACTGAGAATTATGTACTAAGTGGCCTGATTTGATATTTGGTAGGAATGGTGCAGAGAGACAGAAACAATAGGTCTACTTTTATTGATAACTCGTACTCCCATCTAGAGGTCAAGACTAGCCTAGACCCCATTCTTGTCCTTTTGTCCACACATATTCTATCTCTTGAAAATGGATGATTTAGTCTGTACCATATTTACTTCATACCACATGAACAGCCTTCCTGGGAAGATGTAGGAGATCAATCTTTATTTCATAAGTTTGACCTTCCTTCCATATCTCCTCTTTTAAATGCATAAAATAAAGCACACTGATTTTCTTTCCTTGTGTCTCCATCTTTGACCTACATGGACAAAAGTTGGCAAGAGCTAATGACACTAACACCATTTACTGCGAAATTAATACGAGTCTTGCCTTCATTGATCATGGGCTTAATTGAACTAAAATGGTAGATAAATCTCTATGATGCAGTTAATTTCTAGCTCTTCCATGATAACTAATCTTTGTCTCCTATTAAATTATAGACCCTTGTGGACATGTATCCACCTTGATCTATCCAACAACATTTAAAAATCTGCTTATTCATGTAAATTGACCTGCTTTGCAAACAGCATCAATAATATGGGATATTTTGGGGGGTTTAATTTACATGAAGCACAAAAATCTTAAGCATACAGCTCAACTGATTTTTTATATAAATTCACATGCATTTATAGAACCACCTGGATCAAGATATAAAAATATTTCACCTCCTCAGAAAGCATCCTCATATACCTCCCATATTAACATACCTCTAAGAGTAAGTACTATTTTGACTTCTATCACTATAGATTAGTTTTGCCTACTTTGGGGTCTTTTCCATATCATCTGTGTCTCTATTTAACTTGCTCAATCTTTCTTCCATCTTCTTGAACATATGGAATATGATTATAACTTTTTATTTCTTTATCTACTAATTCTATCATCTGTGTCAGTTATAATTGATTGATTTTTCTCCTCATTATGGGTTCTTTTTCCTGCTTCTTTGCATGCTTGATAATTTTTCATCAGATGCCGATATTGTGTATTTCACCTTATCGGGTAATGGATATTTTTGTTTTTCCATAAGTATTCTTGGGCTTCATTCTGGGACATGGCTAAGTTACTTGGAATCAGTTTAATTATTTTGGGTCTTGCTGTTAAACTTTATTAGGTGGGACCAGAGCAGTATTTAGTCCAGGGGTAGAGTTTCCTGGCTCTGAGTTCTGAGTTAGTACTCTACTTAATGCCCTGTAAATTACAAGGTTTTATATACTGGGTAGTGAAAACAGGAACCATTCTGCTCCTTAGTGAGCTTCAAGGATTATTCCGACTAATCCTCTTGAGTGGTGCTTTCCTTTTATGCAGAGCTGATTAGTACTCAGCTAAAGACTCAAAAAGAAACTGCAAACTATGGATTTCTTTCTCTGCCAGCTCTCCCCTCCTTTGGCCTGAACACCGTAGCCACCTTGACATCTGGATTCTCAGCCCCATCTGCTCTACTAGGAAGACCTCTGGACTTCTCCAGCACACACCAACCCTCCCACCCCCAAGTGCTAAATTCTGGAAATTCTTCTGGAGGAGGCTGGGTTCACCTATACTCTTCCATCTCTCAGAGATTACTGTCCTTTGTTGCCTGCAGTTTAGTGTCTTAAGAATCATTGTTTCACATATTTCATCTGGATTTTAGTTGTTTCAGAAAGGAGAGTAAATCTAGTCCTGTTACTCCATCTTGGCAAGAAGTGGAATTCTTATTTCGTCTCTTATTGTACTTCATTTACATGCAATTACATTGTATATTCTTTTGTATCTAATTTCATCGACTCAACATTATGTCTGATCCAGCCATGCATTGCAAGTAGCAGTAGTTTGTTTTCTGTTTTATTTTATTTTGTTCTTTCTTTAATATTTTGTTTTGTTCAATAATATTTTAATATTGGTACTAAAATTAATAATTACCCCTAAAGCCTTTCATAAGAATGATGTCTAACATGACTATCATAGCCTTGGTTTTGATCCCTGAGTTTGCTATCTCTATGTTAGCTCTCTGTTCATGAACATATCATTCAGCCTCCTTACAGTTGTTGCCTCAAAATTAAGGATTGATCTCAAGTGCTTTATACATTTTAAAGTGCTATAGTGACATAAAGTGATTTTAACACATAAAATCAATGTTTCTTGATTTTTTTTACAAAAAAAAGGGAAGAATTTGGAATCTACCCCGTGTAAATAATTGCAGTCCTCACAGAAGCTTCACTGAATGACAAATGGAAATAAATGCTTTCCTTATACATAGTACCATAAAACTCTTTAAGGAAGACAATGACCACATTCTGTAGCCCAGATATTATTACTCAGTTATCACACAATGAAGAGACTTAACTTGCCTTAGGAGATCAATCAGGGTAAAAAACAGTATGCTAGATTACAAATACTTTTTAAAGCCTGAGGCATATTGAGTAGGCACCAACAGGGCGGTTTTTGGTGATATGATTGGGCTTCAAAGAGTATCAAAGGTAGAGTTTATGTATTTCCTTTTGAATATAACTTCCCTTGTATTAATGAGGTAAGAAATTCCATTTGTATAAAAAGTGAGTGTGTTCTAATAATACAGTTATAGTGACATTGAGCTCAGTAAAGACAAATACACTGCAGGAATCTATCTTGCATCCAATTGAATATACATTTGATTTTTCTCAATACTTTGAGTTTTTCCTTTTTTCCTAATTTGTGTCTGAACATTAATTATTTCAATATTAGATAACATACTTTCATCAATTTAATGAAAAACTTACTCTCATATGAAGTGTTTTGAGAGTATTTCATTTAATTCAGTATATTCTGTAAAAATAAACAAATTAGGTCTTAGCTTTTCTTGTAAGCACCCCTCAGGATTTTCTTCTAAAAGAGCTATAATGCTCATCTACCACTGTCAAGATTAAAATTCTTCACATAAGACTTTGACTACCATGCCTATCACATAGAGCTCAACATTAGCTGTAATTGTTATCAATAGAAAACTTGCTTGGCATCTCCATGGATTCTCTTTTCAAAACTGCTGCCCACCTACTGTGCCCAAGAAGGAATCTCGCTAATTCCCAGGCAGTTCCAGCTGATCACCCACAAGTCTAACATAGGCTGGACTACTCACAATGACAATCTTCTTTCAAATAAAATATTCCTAGTTCTGAACTTTGTGTACTGCTGTATGGTTTCTTCTGCATCCCACTTGCCTTGTTTTAATTTCCTGAGTGTTCTCATACTGTAGTGATTAGGAAAGCAAATTCTGGAATCCAACTGCCTGAGTTTAATCTCTATCTACCATTAGCATCTGTGGGACTTGGGCAAGTTAGCTACTTAAACTTTCCAACCCTGTTTCTCCATCTGTAAAATGGAGATAATAAAAGTAGCATGTGAGGTTACTGTGAAGACTAGGACTTTGCAGGTAGTAGGGACTTAGCACAAAGATGGCATTCAGTAAGCACTCATTCAACATTATCTTCTAGTAATAGATAATTAAGATTCTATGTTATAAACACAGACAAGACTGTTTCCAGGTGGTCTATTGTCTGCTGCTAACAAGCAAATCCTCTCCTCCAAGGTAGCAAAAACAAAAGTGGGCATTAGAAAAAAGAGAAGGTGGCTTAAAGCTGCATATTTACATGTCACCACCCAAAACTTGTTGGTCCTCTTAGTCTTATTGTAAAGACAATCTTTTTCTACTAAAGATGTCTTCTATCAGGCTTGTATAGATATTTAGATATAAATATAGGTATATGTATCTACACCTGTACTTAAAGATCTACATGGTGGTGATGGGAAAATTTTAACGTGTCACTTAGATGAACAGAGTCTGTTTTGGAATGGTGGCTTGTCCCTATAAAAGGTTAATAACCTCAAACCTAAAAGTTTAACCAGAAGCCATCCAGGGCCAGCCTTTCTCTGTAGAGGTATATGGATCCTTGAGAAAATCTTCCTAGCATCCAGCTTTGAAGAAAAGTAGATTGGTTTGATGCCATTAAAAATTCAAATCAATTTAGAAAAAGTCTGGTATGGTCATGGGCCTTCTGCTGAGAATTGGCTTTCGTATTTTAAAATTAGTTTTGTCACAGGGTGAGGAGGAACCTCTTGTGGTATCCTCTGGCCTGTTTTTAGCATCTCATTAATCTTGGTGCTTACCCTCTAGATCCATTATTCTCTTCCAGGATAATCAGATGGACATCTTTGGCCTTGGTTTAAAAAATATATAGAGTGTCCTAACGGGTGAATATGAGGTCTGATCCTCACCCATTTCCCCTGTGTGGTTCAAGCTTGGGGGAGCAGGATTACAGGTATTCTTTCTTGAACAGACTTTCACCTTCTTGAACAGATTTGCTTTCTTTCTTCTTTCTCCCATTACTCTCTCTCTCCCTTTCTGTAAATGGACATGTGAATAAAGGATAGAAAACTCAGAGTCTAGGGTGAGAGGTGTCACTCTCCTGTCATTGTTCTGATTCTGCCAGAGGACCCTCACATGCCAAGGACTCTCTGCATCAGCCCAGGCAGCTCCCTGCTACTCCTTTGTCTGCATTCAGGACTTCGCTGGACTTTTGGGGTGGTAGCCAGCCCTGAGTCTATGTGAACTGCTCTTTTATTTGTCTTTGCCCTCTTACTCCCACACTCTCTCTCATCCTGTCATCAAAGTTCAATTTAGAATCTTAAGTTGAACCAGATTTCTGTTCTCTCCCTCTCAGCCAAATTATCATACACCAAATGGAGCTAAGTGATGTGTTTATATATTTCAAAGAATTCTCAAACTTTTAATAAAAATACATTATGTGAATATTGTATTTGTTATTTGGGAGAGAAGTTGGCGAGGAAATAAGACAAGGGCAGGAATGCTTGCTTCTGTATACTCAGAGAATAACTGAAACTACTGAGCCACAGAGGCAAACAATAAGGGCATTTCCAAGGATTTCCTGGATAGATAGATACGTACTGTCTGAGACAAAATAGGCACAGGAGAAGATGATAAGATAAGAAGGATATAGGGGATAAGAGGAAAATTAATTACCCAGTCACCTTCATTCCATGGTTTGTGAACCTGAGTTTGCTTGTTTGGGAAAGAAACCATTTGTTTTACCATTTTGCTCCAGGATACCCCAAATATTCTATCCTCAATTCCCTTAAATGACCAGAAACACACTTAGCACTCCTGGTAATTGAAATAAATGACAGATTTGTCACTTTGGAAAATAACTTGGGAAAATTTTCCAAAGCCATTAAAACATTCATACCCTCTGACCCAGTAACCCAACCCTAGGGAATGTAATCAAATGAAATAAGCAGTACTTCAAAGATATTTTTTAATATTTGTAATAGCAAAAGAAAAAAGACAATGGAAGAAATTTAAAAAATGATTTATGAAGTCAGAATTATATTATCAGAAACATTTATTAAGAAACAATAACAATACAGAAAATGTTCAATTTGATATTTTAAAACCACAAAATTGTATCAAAACTCTAAATATACCTATATAAGGATTATATGACATATGACCAAATACCTTTAAAGACTACAGAAAATGAAATTAAAACCTTTCCATGAGTTATTGTTGCCTTTTCTTCTATTATGTTAGAATGGGGCAGGGGGGGGGGGGGGGGAGTGGAAAAAAAGTTCTTTTATACATCTAGTTACCAGAGAAGGGTACTAAATGCAGATAATCTCTGCCCTCATCAATCATTTGTCCTTCCTCTGGCAAAATAAAAAATGGTGAGACAGCATTGGAGGTGGAAAAATGACAGATTTCTCTTCCCAAAAGAAAAAGCTACTTATCCCTAAAAGCAGTTATACAATGAAAGGCATTAAAAATGGGCCAACAGTAGAATGTTCCTTTAGGGAAGATGGAGAATATTTTGGGAACTAGGAAACAAGGACCTTAATACTTCTGAGTTTATTCTAGAGTTCTAGAAAAGGATAACACTCTTGAGAAATGGCTAGCCAGGGGTTGCTAAGACCAGAGCAGTCCTTCTGAGAGCTGCTGCTGCCTGGTTCAATGATGACTTGTTGAGTTCATTTTAATGTCAACCAAGTGTCTGAGCACCAAGAACACACCAGCCAAAGGGGCAAGAGCATTGGCCTTAAGGGACCATCCCAGGATGCACTTGATTCCAAACATGATGAGACATTCAAAGAGTCTTGATCACAAGGTGATCAGAGAAGCTGTCATATAAAGTGAAAAGAGGCATAAAAAGATGGAGATGACTAGAGGTTTAGCTTTCCCTCCAAAGAAAACAGTGAGAAAAAAACCATGATTGCAAACTTTAAAAAATATATAAGAGAGCAAAAGAGAGCCACAGAAACTCTGCTGTCATTGACCTTCAGGGGGGAATCAAATTGAAGAAGCATAGCAGTCAAAAATGACTCCACTTTAACCTTCAAGCTCATCTCCCTCTTATTGCCTACATCTACACTCCATGCCTATTTATACATAGAAACAAGAGTGTGGCTTAGTTAGTTAGGTGACAACCAGGGAGTAAAGGTTGTCTAACCTTCTATAGACCATCAATATAATGTCCTTGTGTTTAAAGAAGAAATTGGGGCACACAAAGGAAAATTGCTCTATGAGAAAGGAAACCCCTTCTCATTAAAGGAGCATGGCCCAACCTATCTGCCTCTGGCAGGCTACTGGGGGCAATCTAACAGATGCTAGCAGCCTCTGATGCCACTGATTAGCTAACTGATGTTGATTTCATTTCATTTATTTATTTATTTTTTATAATTTAGAGAGAAAACATAAAAGGGGTTAAGCCCTTATTCAGAGTTCCAAATATAATGAGATTGTGGAGATCCGTGTCTTCTTGCAAGGAAACTTCATTGCAGCCCACAGCACCTAGGATCCTCCTAATTTGTGATGCTGGGAAGAAATGGGACAAAAGCTGAAAATGCAGGGGGAAGGAGCTAAGGAGACCAATGAGCAGGGCACCAAAGGGAGCTGAGAAGGAGTAGGCAGTGCTAATAAAGACCAAGTAAGCCACCACCACCCAGAGACAGGGAGTGGAGATAAGAAGGAATCAAGCTTGCTCCAAATTCCAGGTGGACTCCCAAATCCCGTGACAAACCTACATCCTTCCCTCAGGGAAATGGAAAGGTGGAGCAAGAGAAGCAAGGATCTATCCAGAGGATCTTTGGGGCATTTAGGGACAGCATAAATAGTAGATGGGTAATAACTCTCTTTCAGCCACCCTTGGATATGCCACTGCAGAAGTGAAATCACCAAAGGTGAGATCAGCATGGGAAATCCCAAATCACAAAGACTATTATAGCAAAAACACTCAAAATATTTTGTTTTGTTTTTAATTCAAAAGATACCCCACAGCCAAGAAGACTCTCAGAGGTTACTAGAATTCAGAGACAGGATAGAAAGGGGAAATCCGAGGCTTCAGAAAGCTTTCTTTTACTTCTTAGAAGACTTATGATTCACCTTTAATCTGTCTCTCGAGATTGGGGCCTGCATGTGTGATACATGCATTTGCAAGCAAAGAGGAGGGAAAACTTAAACAGGTATAAAAGAGACAGTGGTAACTGAATGTTGAAGAGACCATGGTAATTACCATCAGGGTGCCCACTGCAGATTTCTGAACCAATAATGAAGACTGAAAGTTAATAAATAAGAAGCAACTAGAGAACCCCCTTAATGACTCAATAATGTGTCAAAGAGATCCAGGGCCAGGACCTCCAACTCTCTAATCTCTAATGAGAGTGGTCCTCTTAGCAGCACCTGCAGGTCTCTGTTTTCTGGAACATATGACACAAGGTGAGGAGGAGCTTATGTAGGATACCACTTTGGGATGTGTCAAGACAAAGGGCACCATCAAGGTCAAGAGCATGGTGAAGACAAGTAGAACAGCTCCATCCAAGAGACCAATTCTTGGGAAGAGACTTCAGGAAGTGTCACTGCTATGTGCTTGAACTAACATATAGCAACCCAAGCAGGGAGTGCTCTGAATGGCGTGTGGCTCTTACAACCCAGCCACTCCAGTCACCACAACACCCCCGCCAATATCCAACATCCCTACCAGTCATGCCAGGATTGAAATATCTCCATTCAGATCACTCACTCCCCTGTCATCCTGGAGAGAAGCAAACCTTCAATGAGGTCATCTTTTATAAGAACCATAGTCACCATCACCATTTCCATCCCCATTGCTGAGGGGCCCGCCTACTTTGTGGGAAAGAACCAGAGGCATCAGCAGCAAGAGGAAACCCTCCCTGCAGGCTCACAAGCCCCTAGACAGAGCAAGCAGAGGAAGTCCATCAGCAGGAGGCTCTAGTGAGGTTCCTCCAATATCTAGGTCACCCACCAGTGACAACCAGTTTACTTGCCGTAAGGGCCAGCAGATTCACTTACTGAGTCTGGAATCTCAGAAATCTGTGATTTCCTTTGTAATCATAAAGGATACAAAAGGATACATACAAGTCTAAGAGAAAACATTTCACAAATAAATCAGAACTGCCTTTGGGGATTTGTTTTCTATCTTTGCATTGTGAGAAGATTGGTATGAAGTTATCAAACAGAAAAAAATGTGTATACAGGGTCACATAGGCAAGGTGCCGGCTCAGAAGTGTTTTCTTCCCACTCACACCCCTTTTATATTGTCTTTGGTATATATCACAGTCACTGGTACAGAGCAGATTGTTGAATAAATGAAATCTACTCCAAGTTTGGCTCTGATCTTTACGTCCCCCGCAAGATGACAGAAACTAGATCCTAGGAAGGAGGACTCAGACTGGGAATAAGAGGACACAATGTGGAGCATTTGAAAGCAGGACAGGATATAGGTCCAAGAATAACTAAATTCTAGGCATGGGTGATTGCAGGGCCTGAAAAAAATCATCTAATCAATAGGAAACACCTAAGCACCCAAAAAGCTTTGACGATCCCAAACAAATCCCTTCAGTTTATTCTCCTACCAGGTGTAGCTCCATACAACTGGCATATATAAAATAGGGATAATATTAATATTTCAGATAGTCCCTAAAGAAAAAAGACCTCAAAGTTTCTGTGACGACAGGTCCAATAGAAATGCTTCTTGGCTCTCAGTCCAGAGAATGACTGTGCTGCTCCTCTTTTAAGTGGGATAACAATTCTTAGAGCTAAATATGTAGCTCCCCTCTAGCTAATCTATAATGATGTTGCGGTATTTATTCTGTATAGTGGTATTTCTTGGTTCCAGGTTACCATGACCTTTCTTTTCCTTTAGCACAGGTTCTTTACCTATTTTCTTTTTAATTTCCATTATGTCTTTCTGTTATAGTAGCTCATCTCTGTGTGACACTTTAAATCTTGTTTTGTAATAAGGCAGTGGCTTTTTTTTTTTTTTTTTAAGAAGTCATAAAGCCCAATGCTCAGTCTAAAGGCGCCTGGAAAAGGTGATTCTTTGTTCTGAGGATGCAGGACCCATGTTGTTTACTCTGTATAAAAGCTTCCCACTTTTGCTATCAGTGGCTGAGATAACCTGGTCTGTTTTTCTTGCTGGATGTATCATTGTCTAAGTCTCTTTCCAACCAGAATGGCCTCCACACCAGGTGCCCAAGAAAATAGTCAGATATGTGATGGACCAAGAAGAGTTGAGGGGCAGTAACTGCAGAAGAAAAATGTGGAAGTTAGCCTAGGCTGTAAAATGATAAAGAGCATCCCAGTGAAAGGGAACAGAAGGCACAAAAATTTGGAGTCACTAGTGTGGATCCAAAGTTAATGGAAAGAGGAGTGATGGGACAAGAGATAAGAAATGAGAGCTATTCAGGGTCACATCATTAAAAGCTTTGCTAAGAAGTCTATATTTTTATCCTATAAGCAATGGGGAGCCAGTAAAGGGTTCTAAGCACAGAAATAGCTAGATCATATATGTACTTTAGAAAAAATGACTCAGACAGGGTGTGAAAGATTAATAATTTGGAGTTAGGGCTGGAATCAAGGCCATCCAGGCAAGATTCAGAGAAGGACTAAAATAAGGCAAGGACAATGAGATGCTGAGTAAACTCTAGAGATGTTTGTGACATAGAATTGGCAAAACTTAGTAGGCACATTGAAGCAGAGGGTACCAATCTGATTCTAAGAGTAGACTCAGGTTGGTCAGATTTAAAGAACTGCTTAGATGGGGATGCATTAATAAAGAGAGGTGGGTAATGCTGAGCCCAGGGTGAATGGAGCAAGATACTGAATGCAGATAGTTTAAGTGAAATGTCCAGGGTACCTTTCATAGAGAATGATAATGATCAGATAAATAGCTGTGATCATATTTCTACAAAACAGTATGTTTATGTGCATTAAAAAATCCAAAGAAATACCAATAAAGAGAGAAGACAAGGGTTTAGAAAGATATACACATAGACTTCAGCAATGTTTGACTCCACATCAGTATTCTTTTTGCTCATCTGCATGTTTTGATATGTCCATAATGATAATGTCTTACTCTTACATTAATAAAGCAGGGCTTTCAATTTTAAAAATAAAAATATATATATATTGTGTCCCAATCTGAAGAAACAGGTCTGAGGATACTGAGCATGAAGTTATACCTCTGGCAACTGAAAAAAGGGTGCAGGTGAGACGAGAGCTGTGAATAAATCTGTGGGCCACTAGAAGGATTTAACAGTAATGAGAGAAACAGGACCTAAGAGGAAGTTCAGAAGAAAGGTGTCCCAGGAGTCTGAAAACTTTAATATTGTAGTTTCTAAGTTCTTGATTAGGGATAATTCTTATCGATATTTGAACTCTACTCCACTGGTACTTTTCATCTTCTAGCCAGAGTAGTAGCTTAATAAATGCTTATAAATAAATGTGATCATAAGTTCCCCTTAGCTTTCATCATCTGGACTCCTGGAAGTATGATCTCTGGGACAGTTTCTCTTAGAATATAATTAAAAAACATTTGCAGAGTTCATAAAAAGAAAAGGAAAACTCCTCACCCCTTAGGAGTCTCATTCTCCCTAAGAGAGACCATTTAATAGAGCTTAAGATAAATTCCATAGCATTGATTTGCAACTGTGGTCAGACAGCAGACCAGCAATACTAAGGTCCAAAAACTGAGTTTAAGAGCTAAGTATCACTTTTAGCCCTATTAAAAATGCTCCTCACATAAATGATAAAAAGAGAAGCCATATGACTGGCCATTAATGTTTACCTCTTAATACCCCCTGAAATTGATCTTTAGGTGCAGCAGATTGTACAGGACAATAAACACTTTATCCATGTATGAAAACTACATAACTATCTCATCCACTTATGAATGAAGCAAGAAGAGAACATGAAAAAAAAAAAGAAACATTTTGGGGCTTGTTAGATTTACATCTTATCACTTTAAAATATTTTTAAATTTTTTATGGTGTCCATGCCATAAAGATATAAAAAAATGAAATCACAACAGATGAAGGTGTGGTGTCAGAAACAGGTAGTAACCACGCCTTGGTGATTCTAAGCTCCTGCGAGGCAAGAGTGAATGGGAAGAACATCTGAACTGTGACACACACAAAGTACCTCAAAGGACTAGAGGGAAGGGAGAACAAGGAAGTCAAAGATTTTTCTTTCCTAGTGCCAAGAAGTTATTTGTGTATATATTGAGTAATGGCTCAGAAGATAAAATTGTTCTACATGGACGATTTCCCAATGGGAAAAGAGAACTTCTCCACCAGAACATGGAAAATTAGGTTTTTCAATTGGAGCCATAGAATCCTCAGGCTCCGCCAATGAAGACAGAGAATCTTATAGAAGTCCTGGTGAACTTCAGAATGGAATGAGCTTTGAGAATTTCCCCCTCATTTTATTCCTGTGGAGACTGCTAAGCTTGCATGGCAAGCAAAAATCATCCCAGTTGGAGGTAGATCATTACCAACTAATGTTCAAAAGTCAAAAAGACACCAGCAACAGGGTCAAGTGGACCCTCATATGAGGAGACTTCCCAGAAGCCATTCATGTCTCTGCTCGTGGAGCTTTGCCAAAAGGAAGCACCTCAGAAAAATGATGCTGTGAAATAAGCTGAGCCACAAGCCAAAAATAGGCTAATGAAGACACCTTTGGCCCAGAGGGCTGGATCAAGTTCTCCAAGAAAAGGGTGAAGTGAGGAAATCTTTGCTTTCCTAGTGTGATGGAGGGAGCCATATGGATGACTATTATTGTCCTTCAGAAAGATTCCAACTGTGCCTGAGGGTTTGCAGATCCTACAAAACCCCTGTGCCTGCACTCTAAGGACTCACTTCCAACAGTGCATACATCAGGGGCTTGTGCCTGACATTCATGGTCAGCACAGTCTGTCACCTAACCAGAAACTAAGGTGCTGCTAGGAGGCTTCCTTAAATTCGATCACTTCCAGGGACCACCTGGAAAGCAAACAGGGAAATAACTAATAAACTAAGTCCAGTCCTTTGTTTTTCAAAGGATAAAATCAAGACCTATTAATAGGAAGCCCTGAGGATTGAAACAGGGTAGTAGAGAGCCCGAGAAACGGTTTCTATCCTGTGGTGATAGGTACCATTGTGAATCTCAGTGGCAGGCTCCAGTAGCTCTATGTTTCCTAATCAAAACTTAGGTTACTATAGAGGATCATTACAGAGGGCAAATGGGTATGAGGCACTGGCCTTCAGAATTCAGGGGATCAATATTCTCTTGAGAGAAAGGACTTCCCTTAAGACTGGTTTGTGCTTAGATGCCTGCGAGGGTACCAGAGTAAGTTTTAGTAAGTGAGAAAGAATGAGGCTATGATAGATTAGGAACACAAGGACACAGGAGGCAGTAACCATAAAAAGAAAAAATGAAGGGTAGGAAGGGCTGAAGCACTCCCAAAGACTGTTGAAAATGTCTGAATTAAAACAAGTGATCTACAATTGATGGTTGGAGAAGGGAGAAGTAGCGGGGGAGGAGGTTGTCCCGGGCCAGAATGAGGCACATTAAAGGGTTCCTGTTGAATCCCACTTTGGCATTAGCGGAAGTAGGGCAGTGGTAGTACCAGGCTTGCCAAGGAGAGTGTTCCAGGTTCCTAGGCAGGAACTCCCACAGTGGATGCCGGACACTGGGAATGTAAGAGGGTGTTCCACCTTCCCAATAATCTCTGAAATTCTAAGGCATGACGAGGATCACCAGAGGTAAACTCAACAACTGGAATAACCAAACATAGTACCTCATACATAATCAGCACTCAATAATATTAACAGTTTATGGGTGCATATGTAGCTCAAAGACTAGCTATTCCTTTCTTCAGAAAGTTGGAGAGAGGGAGAAGATTCCTAGGCTTTCTAGGAAGTTCAGCCTATACCCCAAATCCAAATCCAGAAGAGAAGAGGAATTTGTCTTTCTGACTGTTACTGCTTCTCAAGTTATGGCCTCTGCAAATCCTTTCTAGTTACATTCCAAAAGGAAAAGACCCAAAACGCATTATGGGGCAGCCGAGGCTAGAGGATGAAAGGCAATGTGGTCTAGAATATACCAAATCACTTTATAAAGAGACTACCAGATTTTCCACCCTGGAATGAGGAAGGTTCTACCACAAACTCCCTTAAAGCCAGTGAGCCCCACAAGGAAGAGGAAGACATCGAGCTAAGAGCACCTGTGAAAACACCACTCTGACCCTGACTGGTCACCCTGGACAGCGACCCCCCACCCCACATGCCTGGATACCACTAATGGTCTTCTGTGACGAAGGCACTCCTGGTTCCCTCTCAGTTCCTCACCACTGAGGGCTTTGTCTGCTTGCCTTTATAACCCACTCCATCAAGTGGTGGGTCAGATGCACCAGAAAAAAGAATCCATCAAAACCAAGAAGGGCAGAAAGCCAGTGACTACTGTCAAGTGTTGGTCCTCTTTGTATGAGCCTCCCCAGGGTAGCTCATAGGTCAAGGTGACTCTGTCAGAGAATGGAAACCTGACTTTCCAGCCTCCTACTCCAGTTGCCACAGAACAATAATCTCCCCACAACAGACAGGCAGACCAACCATACTAAGATTGAAATGCCTTCATATCCAGGCCACAGTACATCTCTCATAAAAGGAGGTGAAATGTATGGAGTTATATCATTATGTGGAGAAGCAAATATTCTCTACAAGGCCATAGGCACCACCTCCACCACAAGTGCCAAGAGATAAGAAGGCTGCCATTGTTGAAAGCAAGAGGAAAGGACTGCAGGAGCAGCAGGAAACACTCCATAATGATCTCTGGGCCATTGGTTTTACAGGCTTTGTAAACCTAGCAGTCAGAAGTTTCAGTGGAGTTTCCTTCATGTTGAGGTCAGCTAGCAGTAGAAACAGTTCACCTGCTATAAGATCCAGCTGAGTCTCTTCCCATGTTATGGATCCCAGGTACCTAAGGTTTATTTATGCCTCTAGACAATATACTCAGATAAGTCTAATGAGGAAACATTTCACAAATAAATCAGAAATGTCTTTCTCTGTAGGGAATTATGTTTCTTACTTTTATTAATACCAGAAAAATGAGGTGAGGTTATCAGCAGAAAGAAAATGAGCAATAGCTACGTGGGCAGAGCCGTGTCAGGACTTTTCACCCCCTTCATTGGTAAATTGTTCTGACCCTTAGGAAATGCTCATAAAATGTGTCTAACAAAGGCAAAAAGCCAACTCTTTCTCCCCTTACTGATACTCTCATGTCCCCAATCTGAAGATCCCACACTTGAGGCACTTAAAAGACAATTATGAGAAACTCAAAGCTGGTGGTGATCAAGGTGAGTCTTCTGAGTTAATTTCTAAGTCCCCTTAGCAAGGACAGGAAGAAATGACAGTCTGAACTCTACACATTCTGTGAGAGGAGCAGAGAGGCCAATGTTGAGATCTCTGTGTTGTGATTCTTTAGCATAATGGCTTGTAAACAGGAAGGACTCACTAATAAATTTTTGAGTTTGTATGTTTAGAAAACTCACATTTATCCTTTCTTTCTTTAGGGACCCAGAGACTAAAAGAAGATGGTCCCAGTCTTGGCTCTCTAGGGAGGACAGAATATAGGCACAACTCAAGGCCAGAGGGAAGGGATATTTGCTTTTCTGACTATTACTGTTTCTCAGGGTATGGCCTCTGCAAATCCTTTCTAGTTATATTCCAAAAGGAAAAGACCCAACAATGCATTATGGGGCAGCCGAGGCCAGAGGATGAAAGGTGATGTGGCCTAGAATATACCAAATCACTTTATAAAGAGACTACCAGATTTTCCACCCTGGAATGAGGAAGGTTCTACCACAAACTCCCCTAAAGCCAGTGAGCCCCACAAGGAAGAGGAAGACATCGAGCTAAGAGCACCTGTGAAAACACCACTCTGACCCTGACTGGTCACCCTAGACAGCGACCCTCCCCGCACCTCCCCCGCCCCACATGCCTGGATACCACTAATGGTCTTCTTTGATGAAACCACTCCTGGTTCCCTCTCAGTTCCTAGTCACTGAGAGCTTTGTCTGCTTGCTTTTATAACCCACTCCATCAAGTGGTGGGTCAGATGCACCAGAAAAAAAAAAAAAGAAAAAACATCACAATCAAGACTTCAGGGCAGAAAGCCAGTGCTTTCTGTCAAATGTTGATTCTGTTTGTATGAGCCTCCCCAGGGTAGCTCATAGGTCAAGGTGACTCCGTCAGAGGACGGAGACCTGACTTTCTAGCCTCCCACTCCAGTTGCCACAGAATAATAACCTCTCTGCATCAAATGGTCACACCAAACATAGTGAGATTAAAATGCCTCTATATCCAGGGCATAATATTTCTAAGTCAAAAGAAAATGAAAAAAAAAAATCTGGAGTCCCAATCCTGGAGTGTGCCTTTTTTCCCCCAAGACCTAAGTCACCACCTCAATCCCCAGTGCAGAGAAATGAGAAGACTGCCAATGTCAAGAGCAAAAGGAGAGGATTCCAGTGACAAGAGACTGCACTAGATATGTGTCCCATGTCCTAAATATCCAGGAAGCCACTCATTCATGAGGGCCACTCATTCTGGTTCTGGTTCTAGGGGATTCTCTCCTTTGGTTATTTAACCTGGGAAACTGGGAGTCCAACTTTCATGATTCATATGTTACATACATGTCAGTCAAAAAAATATATCCATTTTATAAATGAGTCTGGGTCATTCCTCTTGCCTCCATCAAGAGAGCAAATATGATGAGGCTTTCAACAGAATGGAAAATATGGCCCAGAAATGGGAAGAAGCCCTGAAGTTTGGTTTTTGGAGTGATATCCTTTGTTCTCAGACGTAAGGCCCAGCAACTCAGATGTGATCTGAGTTAGAAGTCAGTCTCAAATATAAGGGATAGGGATTAGATCACAAGGTCTGCCTCTGACTGATAAAGAAGTAATACACATTAAATCTGGGCTTTCCAACAGATGAAATAGGTCCCTATATGTTCAGAATCAGGGCTGAAATTCTTCCAACACTGAAATGTCAGCAGAACGCAACAGTATGTGTTTCTTCATGTTTACCTGCTTCCTTTCTTACAGGCTCAGTGCCAAATCTTTATATTTAAGATAAAGTTACTTACTAATAAATTAAGCATTAAAAGGAAAAAACAAACAAACAATTAGCTGCTCAAGGAGATCTGAGCCTTGCTGAACAACTGTGCTATACACTTTCCTTGGAGGATGTTAAGGATTATGGACTGTCTTTATCTATGTAAATTTACTGCTTTATTATCACACTAGCTAATAGGAACTAGCTGCTTCTCCCCCTTTGGCTGCTTCCTTGAGCCTCCTGCTACTGAAAGGCAGCTTTCAACTGCAGAAGAAATCTAGTAGTAGAGACATAGTGGTCCAACTGAGACAGAGACAAGGAAAGAAATAGGTCAATTTGTCTCAAAGGCAGTGACTGCAGAGTGAGTCATCAGGTACAAGAGAGATATGTCCCTCATTCAAGTTCTAAGGGATTCATGCCATGTTTCTTAACAGCAGCAGAAAATATCTATCCCCAATCATGAAGAATAGAGGATATAAGCACATTAAGAATAGCACAAAGAAAAAAACTAAGCAAAGTAAAAGAAGAGAAGCAGAAACACAAATATTATATCAAAAGGAAGAAAAGAAAGGAGCAGTCAAGTCAACTTCAGAATTTTGAGGGAGAAGTCTAAGCTAGCCTGTGACAACCTCCAACGGGACAGAGAATAAACATTCATGCAATACTATATGGCTCAGCAGTCTAGGGTAGAAGCAGTCTCCAAGAAGGTGGTGCAAGAAGTAGCCCTCCTCTGCTTAGATAACCCGTTCCCTGATGGTGCTGCACTCTACCCAGAGTAAAGTCCTGACCAAATGGATTCAACCCAGGGATCTCTAAGGAGTATCTATCTCAGGGTGGATTCTAGAACCAAGAGTATTCAACATAATTTTGGTGATATTAAGTGGAAGTTCAAGTTGTGGTAAATGTGTTACAGACAATTAGCTGGAATATAAAATTGCTAGATTTGTTCAAACTATAGGTTTGCATCTGGAGGAAAGGAAGAGAGAAGCAATGAAGGGAGAAAACAAACAGGGGAGAGAAATTCTCCAGCAGCTGCATGGCTCCTCACAGGAGGAAGACACTTCAGCCCAGCTCAGACCAGATTGGAGCCTCCTGACCTTTCCAAGGTTGCATGACAGAGCCCTCAGATAATGCTCCCAAACCGAGAATGGAAAGGGAGATCAAAGGACCTCTTCAGAATGAAGGAAGCAAGACTGGGCTTTTCTTTATACAATGGGAATTTCCTCTGGTATAGGAAACCAAATGGTAGTGAATGAATGAATGAATAATGCTTCTACCCCAAACTTGAGACCTGGCATGACATAAGGAAAAAAGTGGGGAAGTATACTGCTGCATAAGAGTTAAGCAGAACAGAGGGGAGAGAGAACCATTGCCAAAGAAGACAGTCCCTCGTGGAAGATCCATTCTCGCTAGATCTCAACATGGAGTTATACCAGGAAACTCAAGTTGGATCATACAGACTCCTCCTAGCAATAAGGAGAACCTGGGAAAAGGGGTAATACTGGTTCAGTCCCTTTTCAGATAATAGTCTTGGGTGTGTGGTTTTCAAAAAACCTATTTAGTAGACACCACTATTTCTGTGGACACTGACCAGGATATAGACTTGAACTCAACAGTAGAGACTGGTTTCCTCAAAGGGCCAGCTATGTTAGGGATGAGATGGACCATTAATGGGGACCTTTTGACTCAGTAGGGTTCATCTAGGAAACACGAATTTCTCAAATTTCTTTTTCCCCTTTGGTATCAAAACCAAAAGTTCCAATTGCATCACATAAAAGAGGAAAAACTAGAAAGCATTATCTAACTTTGACCCACATGAGAGTGTGGACCCTGTTGACAAATAAAATAACTGAAAAGTGAAGAATTAAGAACCAGCCCCTTGTCATGGGAGTCAAATTAGGACATAAATCCTGCTCTCTTCTTGAAGTTGGCCCCTGACTTGGGATAGTTATTCCTGTGCAATAACCTTTGGAATCTAAAAAGTCAAAAGCCAGTGGGAATAAAAAAAAAAAATCATGCCATCTTTCTTTTATTGAATTCCATTTTGTTTGAATATCTGCAACCTGACATAGAGAAAAGGGAAGATCCAGAGATTCAATGTTGGATGCAAGGTCAGAATTAGAATCCTGACATAAGCCCAAAATTGGTCTACAAGATTGAGCTCTCACTTATTTTAAACAATATTCTTCCATTCCTGGTCCTCAAGACTACTAAAGTGTCCTCTTCCTGGGGAGTTGCTGTACCCCATATTCCCACCCCAGGGCAGGTTACAATTGTAGACACACTAAGAATTACCATAGCCAAGCACCTTTACTCTCTCATTCTTTTTCTTTTTAAGTAACCTACCCCCTCTAAAACAAACCTGGGCTATACTATAACTGGGACAGGTGCAGAGGGAACAGCTAATACATGGAATTCCAGCAGCACCTGTTCTGGAATCCTGCCTAGCCCTAATCTGGAATGGGGCCTCCAGATGCTTCTTTGGCCCTGAGAAACTCTGACGGTAGAAATGAATTTATTTCCACCATGGGAGGAAGTAACAAGGAAGCAGATTTTAGTTCAATATTTGAAGAAGTGATTTGTCAGGGCTGGAGCGGTTCTACAAAAGATTGAAGAGCCAAAAGGAGGTCATGGGAAGGGATTCAAGCAAGATGGGTAATCACATTGTGAATGCCAAAAGAGGATTTCTGTATTAGGCTATTGGCTTCTGTCTCCAAGATCTGTATTGCTAAACCCCTATGGGCATGGACCGTCTTATTCATCAGCTCTCAGTGGAGTACTTTAAGTGTTTTCATAAATCTGTTCATGACTGTGTGTCCAATGGACAGGCCATTGAAAGTTTTCATCATAGGACTGTTGTGCCTAAAAGGGCCCAGCCATCTCATGCCTGAGCTTGCCTGTGAACAGAAGCAGTTTTCAGTGAAAGGTCTCTAAAGAAGTTTCTAATTCTTGCAGTTTTGGTAGGAAACAAATTTTACCCACAAATTCAAAGTCTCAGAATTGGAAGAGAAAAGGAGGATATATCCATTATAATAGCACACTGACAGTAGAAAGAGTGGAAGCAGGAAGTACAGGTGAGGAAGTCATTCACTTGGATGATTCTTAGTCTCTGGAAAAGGACCCTGATCCACCAACATCCCTGTCTTCTCAGATTCCCACTGAGTGACATTCCTTCATATGTGACAGGGCTTGTTATTCTTCTATGAGAGAACAAGCTTCTGTGGTAACTGGTCCTTGGTTAAAACATATTGATTGACGGGAGTCCTTTCCAGGCAGCAGTATACAATAAAGAAGACAAGAGTGTGGGCATAAGAACATGACCTTCATGAAAAGGAAGAGAGCAGGAGAAGGGAGACTGAGGAAAGGGAAATCTGAGAGCTTGAAGACATCTTTCCCCTCATTTTCCTTTTACAACTATCAAAATGTCACACAATAAGATTTTTTCTTATCATGTTTTTAACATGTATTCTAAAACAGAAATCACCAAATGGTAAAAATAATTAGTATCCTAAGAAAGATATATCTAATCAAAGTATTTTTCACAATAAGTTAATATTTTGTTTATAAGGTACCATGTTCAGTGTAAGGACCCTATTCAGATACCTACATGGGGTCCTTCTATCCAAGGCATAGGGTCTAACAACCTGTGACTTCAATCCCGCTTCTCACTACCTCTTGCTATTCTTAGAACTCTCCTAACTTTTTACTGGCATATCTTTGTCTTACTGCTAAAGCAAAATAAATTTCCTCCCTTCCTTTTCCTTGCTAACCATACTCTACTGAATTAATTCCAGTTGAGGCCTTTTTCTCTCCCCAGGTCAGTTTGGACCATCCTAAGTCCATATTCAATCTTCCATCCTCTGATTTCCCCAAGCACAACATCAATATCACTAAATTCAGCACTTAGTTTGAGGAGATGGATTCCAGCCCTTTCCTGAGGTCAGGGAGGTGCACCCATAGCAAAGAGCTGGGTGTAAGATGAGAATGGATGTGTTCAGTCTTTTCTCAGCCCACTTAACTTGGGCTCTGAATCTGTTGAAATATTCTAACAGGTTCTGAACTCCCTGTTGCACTTTATTATGAGATATGAAAAAGATATCCTTCCCCTAGATGTCTTGAGATGATCGGTATCCATTGCCCCCCTCATCCATAAGAGAAATGCTAAGTGTCTGCAGTAGCACATTCCATTTTAAATATGGCTAAATTACACTGGCTCTCCCAAAATAACATCACCCCAAAATGGGCACGTGAAAATAAGCTAGTGAATAAATTCACTGGGTATATTCTAGCTCATCCTGGAAATAAACATAATCAGAACAAAGGTTGGCTTTCAGCACCACGCAGTTTTAGGAACTGTGCTTCCTGTGCACAAGCTTGTGTCTTTTTTTTTTAAATTTGATAAGTCTTTTAATGGGTGCTAGGGGTGGGGAGAGATAACATGCTATTATCCAACACCTATATCTTAGGCTGTTGGTTTCCAAAACTGTGCTGGGAGGAGCTAGAACACTTGGTCCACATTTAACTGTATTGTATTATTGGTCTACTGCTAATAACCGAAATAAAACTACTCCAATCTAATTCACAGAGAAAAATCTGTTTAAGTTTCTAACCCAGAATGTTAATAAAAGGATGTTTCTCTCTACCCTTCTGTGAGGTTATTTTTAATAGTGAAGATCTTCAAAACAATGCCACTACACCTCTCTGCAAACTTTAAACCTGTCCCCAACAGATCCACACTCTACCTTTGCTATATTGTCAACTATTTTGCTACGTTTGCCCTGTATGCATAGGACAAAAGACTGTCTTGAACTCCACAACTGTTGAGCTTTAAGTTTGTAATTTTACTGCCCACCCCCAGACAAAAGATATAGCTATATTTCGTCTCATCTCAACTCAATAACATTTTGCATGATTTTTTAAAAGAAATTATTAAAGTGCTCTCAAACTTGTGTGTCAAAGATATGATCATATGCATATATAATTTTCACAGGGTTATCTCTGCTCACAATAGTCTCCACATCAGTGAAATTGAACAGGTCCCCTGGAATGGATGGCAGCCACAGTAGACCAGTTAACCTTCCTCTATAGTGTGATCACCATTGCTTTGAACATAGCAGCAGCGATTATCTCAAATGTGTAACATAGAAAGTCTGTTTTCAGGGACCTAAAGTTCAGCTCACTCATCAATCCAGATTCCCCCCCTTGAGAACAGAAACACACTCCACACTGTAGTTATACCATGATGTGAATTACAAGAATGAAGCAACTGCTAGTAACACACAGCTTCATATACCCTAATCAGCTATTCTTTCAATGAAGGGTAGAAGATCTCAATTAAAGATTTTTAAGATAGCAAAGGAGGCTAAAGAAAAGACACATTCATACCAACCCTCTCACTTAGAGGCATTAATCCTCCCTATGGGGAAAGTCATACAAACATGCACATACTATGTGTATATTTTGTCAATATCAGCAGTAGTTATAAATTATTTTCTAGATTTATTCAAAATACACCCCTTTGCCCTAAACATAAAAGTGAGTGGATAAAATACAAATAGAGCGATTAAATTTTATATCTTCTATAACTCTGTTTAAAATGCACATAAAGAAAATTAGAAAAAAATATTCACTAGGGAAAAGCCATTCCAAAAGGTCAGCTGCAAGATAATACCCACGTAGCAATTATTTAACACAAATTTAAGGTTAGGGAGAGTATCCAAATGTTATGTTAAATTAAATTAATTCTTTCCACTTACAAATGAAATACAGTAAATATAAAAATTTTCTTCCTATTACAGAATAGCAAGTTTTAAAAATCCTGTGCCATTTTTTTTTTTTTGTAGACACACAACATGTAACACCCAGATGGAATCACTCTGCAAGTCTCTTCATTGGATACTATACTACAGTATCTTTTAAATTTTCTGTTTTTCTACTGCTATGAACTTTTATCCATTAATGATGGCCATCACTTTTGTTCTGAGCTCAAATTTAATAGGAAGCCAAGAATTAAGGCCAGAAAAATATTATGTGGGAAAGGTGGGCCAGCTAAACAACATGTTACTTAATTGTTTTTTCACATAAGTAGAGGATAAAAGTTTGATCTTATTTCTATCCACCCTGTTTTTCCTCCTTGTTCTATTTAGTGACACAGTTTCAGAAAGCACTAAAAAGAGAGACTCTTCTCTCTCTTTCTCTCTCTCTCTTACACACACACACACACACACACACACACACACACACATTGCACACAATATGAGCCCATACTCAAGGACTTTTGACCTTCACAAAGAGGCAGACAGCCCCATACACAACCTTAAACATCTTCCAAAAACTGGAATTCTTGTCTGAATTTAGGCTCAGTCTTTGAGAAAACAATATGCCTTACTGATCCAGAGTCAAAGGTAAAACTAACTTGAAAAAAACAACAGAAAGTCTTCTGAATTAGAAAATTGTAGAGATACTAAAAGGCATGAAAAGGAGTATGGAATATATGCACTTTCTCAGAAGTAAGACTCAGTCAGCAGCCAGGGTGTGGGGGCCAGACAAGCCATGGGAGGAAAACATAGTACAAGAATTTCCTGGCAGTAGGCAATAAGCAGAGACATAATCATAGCAAATGCCCAGTGGTCAGCTGCAGGTGAAGGAGATAGCATGGGGACAGAGCATTGCATCATGGGAGCATGGCAGCTGGGGCAAAGGGTAGACACTCAGCTCAGAGTCAAGACTCCCATATCCCAAGAGTGTGAGAAGATCTTGGAATATCTTATAGAAATGGGGAACATGAAGGTTACATAAGGATAAAGGAACAAGACAATTACTGACATGTGGACACAAGGCATAGGTAATAGAGGGAAGACAATAAACCATCTGTTATGAGCAATAGTTGACTTAAGATTGAGTTATAAATCTTGAACTCTAAGCTTAATCCCAAAGCTGAGGGGCAATGAATGGGGTACTAAAATAATGATGGCATAATTAGCAGCATTGTCCACTGACAATGCCCAGAGTATAAAAATAACAAGGATAATCCCTATCATTTGCCCCCATATACCTTATAATCTTTATATGCAACAAGTATTTATTGAAAGCCTGCTGTGTACCAGATACTGTGCTGTTGCTGGATATTCAATTCCAAACAAGACACAAATTTTACACTCAAGCTCTTGACAGGAAAGGGGGTAGCGACTCTTTTGTTCCTGTTGTGTCTCTGATGTGACCTTCACAACACCAGCCCCTGTTACTGTACTCATTGCTTGAGAGATGTGACATTTTATACCTGATGGTGCTTTAGGAGGGAGGAAAGGAATCTCTATGCAAGACTCTTATCTCAGCTCCTTCTCTTAAATGATACCTTTGAGAAGTAGAGAAGTGACAACTAATTCCAAAGCTAAGACAGCCATCACCTAGTCTGCATCATTGATTGGGGCAATTTCATATCCTGTCAATATGAGGCATGCCATAACTGGTCTCCAGGGTGGAAGACAGGTATATGCTGTCAAAGGTCAACTGGGCACAAAGTAACTAGTTACTACATCAAGACACAGTAGGTACAAAAGACTGACCAGCACTGGTCAAGAAGGCAGAGTAAGCCACGTGACCATTATCCTGGGAAGGATGGTTTCAAAGAGGATGGCTGAGAGGCAAGAGGAGCTCAAAGCAAAAAGCAAGATCAGCTTCTTTAGAAAGGCAAAACAATGTGGAGGGTTTGACCAACATCTTGGCAGTTGGCCTCTCTCCCGATGTGGAACCTCTTTAGCCCTAAAAATTCTAAACCAACTGTAGTATAGGCCTTCAGGAAAGAGCCTTTCTCAGCAAAGACCTGCCTCCATTGTCAATATCTGAGTTGGGAAACCATGATCTCTGGGCATACTAGTGACCATGTGATGTGGTAGCTAATCAACTGGGCCTCCTCCAGGAAGAAAACCAAGGGTTAGGGCTGAAAAATGCACTTCCCATATATTCGCTCCCAACTTGGCTTTTGGAAATTCAAGAACAGAGCTAAATACTGGGAATAAATTGTACAGCCTTTAGCTAGAATCACAGAGTAGTGATGCTACAAAAGGGAGCACCCAAATGCTCCCAGATAGGGGATGGGGAGGAACAAGTAATATTATCCCTGATCTCCACAGGTGTACACAAAAGCAGAAATTCAAAACACTGTCCCAATCTACTAAAACTACTTATTTTCTCTGTGTGCACATATATGTGTAGTATAAAAAGTTTCATGTATTTGCTAGTCTTTTCTTGGTTCTTTATTCATAAGTTTAAAAGGGCAGTATTGAACAAATACAAGATTTTTAATGATTTTGTCATTTCATGAAATATATTTTTATGTTCTTTGCGGTTATTTTTAAAAATTGCTTAGTACTTTCTAAATGATCCCATTTAATTTTATGACATTGATTTACAGTTGGTAATCATTTTGGGGTAATGGTTCTAAGTGTCTCCTATTTTACTATTTGCCATCATCCAAGTCCCTTTCAACAGCATGCTTTTCACCACAAAGGAGTTTATTAGCCAGTAAAAAATATTATTTTTGTAAATGCTTTCAAACCCCTCCCAATTCATTTTATGTTTCTGGTTTCCTAAACTTGGGGGGAAATGTTTCTGAAGATTAAAGTTATTATAAAAACTAAAGTGGCATTCAGATACAAATCTGGCTCCTGTGCTCAATGATTTTCCACAAGAATTCTCTTATGATCCAGGTTAAATTGAAAATCTGAAGTGAAGGAATGCCGCACCCAAATGAGCTTCTTCTCTGCTCTCCCATACAGAAAAAAGGCTGTTTCTTTGCAATGCTTAGCACCTCTATTCACAAAATCATGGGATTTATTTTCAGGGCAATAATGAAACCATTACTATATGAAAGAATATATGAAATCTTTCCACAGATAGGCTAAATTCTATTGATTCAGTACTATTGACTCATTTCTGTCTCAGAGACTTCGCTATTTGCTCCCATGATATGCCCTATGCTGACCAAATCCTATTTCGTTCAAGGCCTAGCTTAAGATCCACCTTCTCCCCTCAAATTTTCTTGATCTTCACAAATCTGCCCACTCCCTCTACCCTCCACCTTCAAACATGCTCAAATATCATTCTTGCAGCAGGTGATATGCCATAATATAACATTCAATGCAGAAAAAATGCTAGAAGTTAAGACAACTTGAATGAGAAGGTCTCATATTCCTAACAATAGAGGTAGCACAGTGCAGCTGAGTTCATGTGGTTTAGGAAAAAACAGACCTGTTGGGACTGAATCTCTACTCTGACACTTACTAGCTATGTAGCCTTAGGCAGATTAGTTTTCCTCCCTGAGCCTCAGTTTCCCATTCAAAACCTTCATGGAGTTATTGTCAGGCTAAAACTAGTTTAGGTGACAGCTACTTGCCTAAACGCTGAAGCTTCAAAGATAGGTAAGATAAAGCCCCAATGTTGAAAAAGTTCACATCTGCAGATAAGTTATATACTGTAGATTCAGGCTCTTTGAGTGAAATGGTTACATGGCACTTAGAAAATAGTAAGCTGGAAACAGTAGGGGAGAAATTGGAGGAGAAGAAGCTGGAGTCTGAAGCAAATTCAAAATTGCACACATGGTTGACAATCGTGGGAACAGAGATGAATATTTGAGAGATATTCAAGTGGAATAAAATTATAAGCCTTGGTTCATTTCAGATTTAAGAGGATAAGGAGATTGATGAAGAGTCATGACTCAAATTTCTACCCAAGAAGACAGATTCAGGCACTGATAGAAATGTGGTACCTGGGAAAAGGAGTTTGAGTAGTGGGAGAGATCCCCCTATGGAGACTATAAGTGTATGTCTCACGTACACCTGACAGCTCATGTCAGTCTCAGAGTTCAACAGTTCTTTCACAATCCCATTGAGTCCTCTTCCTCTCTCTGCTTTTTTCCCTCATGATTTTTTCTGTAGAAAGTTCAGTGGTGACTTGAACAATCATGTTCCCCACTAATACGATGTTCCCCACTAATAAGAACTACACTTCTCTATGCATCTTTTTATTCGCTCTACTTGACTTTTAAAGTTTAAAAAACTTTAGCCTAGGATAGCCCATGCTTCTCCTGACCATTTCTCCAAGATTACCAATATCCTACTGTCTTCTGAAGCTACCTAGGCAAAGCAAGGTAGCCTGGTCCGTTACATTTGGAGGGTTGTACCTCCACATTCTGAACCAGTAACTGCCACCTAGGTCCAACCAGAATCTGCCTCTGCAAAACCCCCAGCCCTGCCCCCTTCCTGACACTGAGCATGCTCACTGCAGATTAAGAAGGTGATTCCTTAAATGATACCTAATAAATACAGATCAAATAAATTTAATGGATGTATTCCCATTGATCCAACAATTTTAGAAATTTATACTAAGGAAATAACCAGAAGTGCACATAGACTTATGGCTGAAAAAAAATATCTATTGAGACAGTCTTTCTTTAGATTGCAAAAAAAAAGCAAAAAAGCAAAAATGCAGACACATTCTGAATACAAATCAATAAGAGAGAGTATTTAAATAAATTGCCTCATATATTCATAATGGAATATTACACAAACATTTAAAATGTAATGACATTTTAATGGCATGGGGAAATATTTGAAATTCATTTTAAGAAGTGAAAAAAGATAACACTACATATAATTTTATTCTCAATTTTGTAATGTCTGTATGCATACGTATATACATACATATATGCTACATATGTATGTGTATTTATATACATATATATGGATGTGTGTGTGTGTAAATACACACACACACACACACACACACACATACACATATATGTATATATTTATATACATATGTGTGTGTGTGTATGCAGAAAACTGTAGCCAATCCGACCATTTAAATATACCTCAATAACACCACTTATAATGAATCTTCCCAAAGTCTTTGACTAATGTAAGCCATTTTTGCCTGTAGGAAAGAAATGGTGATGGGAAGTGTTCCCTTTCCAACAAGTACGTTGTGTGGGAATCTACTATGTAGCAAGACCATAAGTTGGCCAAGTCTCGTTGTTTTTTATTTAACAGATCTATGTACCACTACATGCCTCTCTTCTCTGCAATACAACTTACACATGGTGATGGAATTACTCTCTAAAATGCCCCCTTTTGGCACACTCATCTCTTCTCCACATCTTACATTTATATAGACATGAAGATTTATCAAAGCCTTTCATATAAAGGATTTTATGTGATCTTTATAAGAACTCTAGAAGACAGAGTTTTATAGGTGAGGAAACTAAGCTCAGAGAAATGAAGTTACTTGCTCAGATACTTCTGCTAAGAAGGGGTGGTTCTCAGATGAAAACTTCAGTTTTCTAACTTGCAATTCAGTGTTCCATTTTTAATAACCTTAATAATACCATAATTTTGTCTTGATATTGTGTTTTAAGACATTTTCTCATCTATATGCATTTAACCACTGCCTCTCAGTAATGATGTATGTGTATGTTGTGTATCATCATTTCACATTCATTCTAACAAACACCATTCTTGGATGATGGTGGCATTAGAGGACACTGCCAAGGACAAGACAACATGCAGACATTAAATCCTTTAAGACTCTCTGGGTGGAATGGTACTTCATTCACCAGGACACTTGGATAACCTAGAGGCTTGATGTACATGATCTTGTCTCCTGACACTGCCTCTGCTCTCCCAGTCCTTGGTTCTTTCTCTCAGTTCTGACTCTGGTATGCCCCTTAATGAAGTAGTTGGTGTGACCTCTACTAGAAGTTCCCTTACTGTCTTGTAACACTGCTATTTGTAGATTTGTATTAATCTCTTCCCTCTCCACTCACTCACCCTGTCATATGCCACATTCTACCATATGCAAACATACACACAAAAACATAGCCTAGACTACAATTTCCCTCAGAGAACATTCTGCCTTATTCATCTTGCTCTATAACCCCCATTGCCAGCAGGTGCCCCAAACTTTTTGCTGCATTAAATTGATCAGTATATTTTTAAATTAATTTGAGTACCTACTACAAAGTACAGCTATGTAATTATAATAGTATATTTTATGAACCACTCTTCCCCCACCTGCCTCTATTCTCATTTTTTCTTGTATCACAAATCTTTTCAATTGCTTTAATAGCTTTTAGCAAATAACATTATATTTTATTTTATAGGACAATCATCATGAGGTCTCTAAGTTGTTTCCACCTAAGACACCAAGATTTTAAGTAGTCTGTGAAAAGTTTGAGAAATCACTATTTATTTGTTCTGTAATTACCATTTAACTTTTATAGGCAGAATATTCTCTCCTCTTTAAAAAAATGTATTCACTTCTAAATGAGGATAAGAATTTCATTTTCTTAGGTCACCTAGTCAAATTCAATATTCTTTTTTGCTATGCTCAATTATAAAGTGGAAAATTGGAAGAAAACCCAATTTTATTATATAACATAGGCATGAGCCAGGTTATAAAATATTGTTTATCATATCCTTCCAATCGTGTTTTCAAGATTTTTAAAAAATAACTTGACAATATTTAATTTTTTAGTAGATCATATAGTCGAGATTATTTATTTTTTGAAATGTAAATAGATCTGATAGCTAAGGCATTTTAGAAGGTGCATATTCCATTTAAAGTCATGTTACAGAACTTGGAAAACAATATTTTTGATAAAGGGCCTCATTTTTACATGTCACCATGTGGATTTGGTTGGGGACAACTTCAAGAGAAAGAACTAGCTCATGTGTCTCCCCAACACACACACTCTCACACACTCACATATCTCTAAGAAGTGAGATTCTTTTATAAAACATGGATAAGGCACTTAATGCAAACTTTAAAATATTTAGCCTATAATTTCCATTAATTACTGTCTCCAATACAGAGTGCTGCTGGGAAATTAAAACTTAAAAGCAATACTTTCTTTGCCTTGCATTTATTGAGCAAGAAAAAGAAATGGAACAATAAGAGATACACTAAGGAAAAGTCCCTAGTTCATAATATATTAAAGGCATTATTTTAAATGTGCTTCTTTGTTTCTCATGGGCCAACTCTTCCCTGAAACACAGAGTAAGCAAAGTTTATACTCCTGTAAATGTTCTCTGGCTTTTACCAACAGTCCTCCACATATCTAGGCTTGCTTTGCCACAGTCTTTCTTTGAAAATAGCTAAATTCATTGGGGATTTTGGAAGGAAATCATGTCATATTGGACAATTAAGTTTGTGATTTCTAAAAATAAAATGAAGTAAGGATAAATGTGTTGGCAATGGGAAAAGGGTTTCTGGAGTAAGAGTTTGCAAAGGTTCTTGCTTGAAAGCTGTATTTCTGTATATTCTGATTTTCACCTAGAAAAATCCATCTTTTCCCCTGTGTTTCACTTAGGCTCTAAAACAGAAATATTGTATAGTTGGAATAAATACTGAGTTATACTAACTAATTGAAGGCATTATATAATTAACAGCATACACACACACACACACACCACACACTAACCTTTTCTAAAACTATTCATATCTTCCCTTGAGTCCCTGATACCATGCCCTTCTATGCCCAATTTTTTCATCTTTACAGTGGAGCTCATATCCTCTAAACATCTCTGTTTAGTTTTACTCCTAGCCAGATGATTCAAAATCCCATGACTGATGTTATTTGTTTGTTTGTTTGTTTGTTTGTTTGTTTGTTTTTGTCTCTGAGGAAAAGAACTATCTTAAATATTACTCCAAACATTTACAGCATTTTTGGGCTCTGATCTTTTTATCAGAACCTCTAAGATTCTTTATTCCTTGCCCAATTACAACTCCCTGGCTTCAAGATCTTTCCCATCCCTGCAGAGGAAACTGCCCCTTCCTAAACATCCACCTGACAGTTTTTGTGTTAATTTATTGCTAATATTGTCTTTTGCTCAATCTTCCTTGACAGCTCTTTGTGAAGAGAACACACACAGAACTCAGAAAAGCTCCTTCCTTCACAGATCATGAAGTAGTGCAAACAGTTTGAGATTCTGAAAGATCTGGATTCAGATCACAGTTCTATAGTGTAGGCAAATTCAATAGCCTTTCTGAACCTCAATGTCCTCATCTGTAAAACGAGTACTTCATAGTGTCACTGTGAAGATTCAATAAGATTGTTCCTATAAAGACATCAGTATAATTCTTGGCATCTCTTAACCCTTCTTTGCCCTTATTAAGTTCTTAATTAAATATCGTATTTTCTGATTACAGACTTTAGGAGTTAAGTCACTAATACTTCTTGTAACTCTCTGGAAATCTCTTGGAATGAACTGTCTCCCCTAACTTCATCTCATTGATACATTCCATGCAGATTATAAATCTATTCTAAATGCTGGTTGAGACTCAAGATGTTGCTCACCCCCTACAAGAAAAACTGCATGAAACACAATCATGGTTTCTGAGTTTTAAATACTCTCTTCTTTTTCCTTTTTTGCGAAACTTTGGGCAATTGCAAACATTTCACACTTGAACTCAGCACTTTTCCCAAGCAAGGCAATCAGTATATAACAATACCAATTTGGCATACCTTTGCACAATGTGATATTCAATATAAAAGTGGGTGATGAGAAGCAAAGAATCAGAAATTGTAATAAAGTAGAGGGGAAAAAAATCTAACAGAGTTCAGTACCAAAATTGAGCTGTCCAAATCTGTTGTTTATACATGGACTTAATTTCACCAGAAGTGCTTGCTCAGCTTAACATAAATCCAGAAAAAAAAAAAAAGCCACTTTCATATGAAGAAATATGAACTGAAATTCATAGGTACAGCAAGAAAATAAGTTCCAGTCTCATCTATCTACATGAACAAAATTATTTCACTAATGTTCTTTCAGAATCACAGTTTCTACTTTGTGACAGTTTTAGGTAGAGACCACAAAAACTAAAAGGTTTCTTTGCAGCAGAAGAGAATGAGCAATTTGCTCTTTGTACTGGCTGAGGAATGATGACGGAGTTATTGGTGTACCCAAAGGTGAAATACCACTGAGTATGCAAGTTTGTCCATAAATACTGGCCCTCTTAAGTTGGGTAAAACCAGTGTAATCACAGATGTCTCCAAAGAAAGCAGGGAGTGTTCAAATTCCTTCTCATGAGTGCCGCATGTCACTCTACTTTAGATCTTTGAGTTCTCAGTTCAGGAAATACAAATGTGGCCCAGTGAAGCAGAGGGTTCAAAAGGGATGCCAACATTATCCCCCCTCTACTTAGCTTCTTTTACAGTTCTGACTTTTATAAAAGGAAGAAAAGAAAGAACATTTAACAGATTTCTAATTTTATGGCAATCTTTCTTGAGCTTGAATACATGTCCTTAGACCGTGAAAGGCTACCTCAACTATGGAAAAAAATTTCCCAAATGGGAACATCCAGTAGAATTTCCAATGGAAAGCATGGGGAGCTTATTTCCTCCTGGAGCAGCTATTTTCTTAGAATATTCAATTCAAGTGTTGTTTGTTATTGTTGGTCATAGCCTGCTTAAGATTGGACTACCAGTTTGGGTTTTGCCCTGTTAAGTTGTAGAGAAGTGTATTTCTTCCCCATTACAACTCTTCAAAGTCCTGAAGTCTCTTCTTAGAGTTATCTTGTTATTTGGTAAACAGAACACTTTCATTCCTTATAACTGATCCATTCAAAAAACATCACAGCTCTGCACAGCTACAAAAAAACAAACAAAACAAAACAAAACAAAACAAAACAAAAAAACCCCATGGCATTGATATCTTAAGTAGCACTAAGTAAATGTATCTATAGGGGATAGAATATCCTCTAATCCTTTCACCTCAATAAAAACTGATTTCTAGTGCAGTTAAAATGTAGGTTCATTTGCAGATGTCCAACAAGAAAACAAATGCTAGAATCAACTTTCAGTGAGTTAAGTTTTATCCCCATTGGCAGATCTCCAAGAAGGAAACTTCCTGTCCTTACTTGACATCCACACCTTTAGAATATAAAGCCATCATTTCTTTAGGCCAAATAAGTCAGTAGGTTAGCAATCATGAGTTGCATTTCTAAGTGGGATTCAGTGCAGTGAGACGGCCTAAATCTATCCAAAGTGAACTTTTATTGTGGTGCTATACATTCAATGCAACTGTTGTAAATTAATGGTTATTACATCAAAATGATAAATTTTATTGAGTGGCATCATATATTCTGAAGCCAGATGTGCTGTGTACTCATGTGATAATAGAATATTTTCTGCATACATCATTCTGAATTTGGTTCTTTGTGAAATATTGAATATTTTTCCCTTGGCTTTTGAGTTTTTCAAAGCCAAAATAGCTAATCTATTCTTTAGGTGAAGAAACTAATTTTGAATTATTATTCACTGATTTTTTTTTTTTTTACAAATAAACAGGATTTTCTTTTCCTATTCACTAAGTCAAAAACGTCTGCAGTCTTACCTAAGCTATGAAGGAGATGAAATGGAGATTTTAAATACTGACGTGTAGCTACTAAAAAACAACAAAGAGAGGGCTTGCTTCTTGGAAACAATTTTGTGCATTAATTTTCCACAAATTCCCATCAGATGTCATCAAATTCAAAACACTGTGCAGATGGGAAATACTGACTATTGAAACAATTAACTATTGTGAGTCATTTCCTCAATCTGCTTTTGTTTTAGCCAATATGTCAACTGGTGACAGACACTGTTAAATTTCACAAGCCCTACTGTCTTCTTGGAAACAACATAACACAATTGACATAGCTCAGCTTGATAAATCTGCCAAACTAATGGTGGGGCCTTTTTCCTTCTACTTTTCAATGCCAAAGTCTAAAGATATTATGCAGAACCTATTCAACAAGAAATGCACAAAGTCCATTTAGCCCCTCTGAATACTCTCACTTGATCACCTACTGGCTCTTAGTTACCTGATCTCTTTGAATCGAAGCTAAAATAAGGTAAAATTTCAATTTATTCAGTCTTTGCTATCTCAGAAAAATATCATCATGGAGACTGAGTTTTCCTGAAGTTTTTCACTTTCTTCAGCACGGTCTGAAATTTTACTATTTAGATGACCTAGTTTACCACTTACCACTTTAGGTGACTTTTGAAATCAAAACCTGCTTGACCTAATCTCAATAAAACATTTTCTAATCTTGGAAGCATGACTTTACTGTTTGTTCATATCATGCCACTTGAATGTCTAAGGAAGAGGGGAGGGGGAAACATGATGTTGTCCCATGACATTGTTATTCCAATCAGGAGTAGAAATTTCTAAGCAACTTCCTTTGTACAAGCTTCTTGCTCACTAACCATTCCTTTACCTCTCCTTCATTTGTGTGGCACAGTAGCTCACCACTTATAGCTCTGACCGTCTCTAGAGGTAAATACGATGACTTCTCAGAAACTCAGGTAAGCTAGAAGACAGGCCAATGACCACTCCCTCAGGCCAAATTGGGGCAAAGGGATCCAAGCCAGCTGCAACAGGCTCTAGGCAGATGAAGCATTATTCAAAGAGTGACAAGTCGATATTTGACAAGGGAGTAAAAAATACAGAATAAGAAAAGGTTAGTCTCTTTATTAAATGGTGTTTGGAAAACTGTATAACCACATATAGAAAAATGAAATTGGACCCCTATCTTACCTCACTCACAAAAATTAACTCAAAATGCATTAAAGAATTAAACATAAACCTAAAATGGTAAAACTGCTTGAAGTAAACAGGGGGAAAGCTCCTTGACATAAGTCCTGGCAATGGTTTTTTTTTTTTTTTGATATATATGCAACACTAAAAGCACAAGCAACAAAAGCAAAAATTAATAAATGAGATTACATCAAACTAAAAGGCTTCTACACAACAAAAGAAACACTCAACAAAATGAAAAGGCAACATACAAAACTGGGAAAAAATATTTGCAAACTACATATTTAATAAAGGGTTAATAGCCTAAATGTATAAAAAACTCCTACAACTCATAGCAACAAAACAATCTAACTTAAAAAAATGGTCAGAGGAACTATAAAGACTTACATTTTTCCAAAAGAGACATGCAAATGGCCAACAGGCACATTAAAAAAATGTTCAACATCACTATTCATTATAGAAATGCAAATCAAAACTGAATATCACCTCACACCTATTAGAATGGCTATTACGAAATTCAGGAGGTAACAAGTGTTAGTGATGACGTGGAGAAAAGAGAACCCTTGTGCACTAGTGTTGGGAATGCAAATTGGCACAGCCACTGTGGGAAACAGTTAAGGTTTAGGAAAATTAATTCAAAAAAATTAAAAATAAAACTATTATGTGATCCAGCAATCCCACTTCTAGGTACATATCCAAAAGAAATGAAAAAGATATTGAAAAGATATCTGCATTATTGTTAATAATGTTTTTTGCAACATTATTCATAATAGCCCAAATATGGAAACAACTGAAGTTCTCATCAACATATAAATGGATAAAGAAGACATGATGTGTGTGTGTGTGTGTGTGTGTGTGTGTGTGTGTGTGTGTATATATATATATATATATATATATATATATAATATATATATATATAAAATGGAAAGAAGGAAATCCTGCCATTTGCTAAAACATGGATGGGTCTTATGGGCATTATGCTAAGTGAAATAAGTAATACAAATAAAGATGACTAATGTACAATATTACTTATATGTAAAATCTAAAAAAGCTGAACTCATAGAAACAAAGAGTAGAATGGTGGTTACCAGGGACTAAGGATTGGAGAAAATAGGAAGATATTGATCAAAGGTTAAAAACTTCCAGTTGAAAAAGAATAAGTTCTGAGGATCTAATATACAGCTTTGTGAATACAGTTAAAAATACTGTATTATATACTTAAAAGTCATTAAGAGAGTAAATCTTAAATATTCTCACCACAAAAAAAAAAGCATGCAATTCTGTGACATGAGGGATATGTTAGTTAATATTATGGTGCTGATCATATTGCAATATATAAATGTATAAAATCAACACATTGCATACCTTAAATTTACATTATGTTATATCTCAATTATATCTCGATAAAACTGGATAAAATAAGTAAACAGAGTGACCATTTCAAACAGTGCAAAGGCAGCAACTGACCCAAGATTAGCAGGTATGCAGGAAGAAACCAATAGTCAGGATTCTGGCAGTCATCAGAAAGACTGTCCAAACTTGGCAGGACCTCAGCCAGCAAAATGCACACAACCACACTGACTTGTCTTTTACTTTAAATTCATGACCAACCTTGGATGCACCCTAATATTCCTGGCAGTCGTATTACATTTCTCTACTACATTTACTCTCCTCTCAAAGATGACTTTTTTCACACCTCATCTCTTTTAAAACCTCTCCAAAACCTCCTTTCCATTCTGATGACTTTGATTCTTTCTCATTTAAAAAAATTTGAAACAACTAGAAAGAACTTCCATGGATTTCTACCATAATATCTACCTACCAACCAACATCTGCTCCCATATAGTGTGGTTTTCTACCTGTGAACATACTCTCCCATGTACCTGTCTAAAGTAAATCTCTCCACTTGACCACTAGATCTTTTGCCTTCTCAAAGATGTGGGTCCAACAATTCACTTGTCCTCTTCTATATCATCAAACTCCCCTCCCTACTGGATCTTTTCCCTTTACATACAAATGTGATCTTATTTCTTCCTTCATAAGTAAACTTTATATGGGGAAACTAAAGAATCCTTAGAGAGCATCTAGAATAGTGGTTCTCATACCTGAGTCAACATTGGAATCCCTTGGGGAGTTTTAACAAAAATACCAATACCAAGGCTCTTGCTCCTCCAGAGATTCTGATTTAGTTGGTTTGGGAGTATGACCTGTGCATCAATATTTTGTGCATGTCATATGATTCTGATGTACACCCAAAGTGGAGAAACACTGATCTGTCCTAGATTTATCATTAAATGAGGTAAAGAAAGTCAGGAGAAGTGAAGCAGCTCACACAAGCCAAATCATTAGTGGTAGTGCCAGGACAAAAATCCAGCAAAGCTGATTCTCGGTCCAGTGCTCTTTTGACAACATCAAGCAAAATGTCATGCACACTAAAAGCTATGAATACCACCATAAGTAATGAATTTGTTAATTGTTCAACTCCACAGAGGATATCAGCCTTTTAGTCTTCAGTCACAATAAGAGAGCTTAAAATCAGACTGAGAAGGTGAGTGTAATAGCAAATGTGAAGAAACCCCTGCTATGGTACCCACAGCAGATGCTTCAGAAGTTTCAGGATGGTGAGGGACCTAGGGGAGGGTGCCGAGGAGCAGCATGAGGTGCAGTGTGATAAATGGAGCTGTCTTTTTCCCATTACAGGAACATAGCAAGTTTCAAGAAACAAATCAGAAACCTAAAATGATTAATTGTGTGATCTACAATGAGTCCTGTTGTGTTTGTCTATGAATCCCATTGCTCTGCAGATCAGACACACCAGGTGCAGAGAAACACCTGGCTATGATGAACTCTCTGAATTTCTTTGTAACAAAGTCCAAAAAAGGTGAACAGTGGTTTTGTTTACAGGTGAACAGTAGGAAGGGAATCAAAGCTGGTGAGAAAACTGATATGGTAAAATAAGAACAGAAGCATCCCTTAACACCAAACCAAGCTTCTGTCATATCTCTGGCTTTTCTTCTTCCTTTTCTAGATCTACTTGGCATCAATGAGGAACAAAATTCTTTGAGAAGTTGTAACTTATATCTTATGTATTCCCACCCACTGATTCAGCTGACCTGGCAGTCATCTTTTAAATTTTCCCTAAGGAAGTTTCAGCTAAGCATTAGCAGTGAAAAGCAGAGTGGTTGAATTCATGGGTTCTCGAGTCCAAACCCCATGTTTTACTATCCATGTGACAGTGCACAAGTTATTTAAAGTTTCTTCATTTTTCCATCTGCCCTACCTATAAAATAAGGCTAATAATATCAATTTAGAATTCTTGTGATGACTAAATGAGATGTGGGTGCAAGGTACCTGAAACAATAAATGGCAGCTACTGTTAACAAGATGGCAAGGGAGATTTTTATTATTTTTCTTTAAAGTGTTACAAGCACTTTAACATTACCATTTGCATATCAAATGAATATGTCAGTTACACATAGTTGTTGACCCTTCTTTAAAGTCAACAAGGTGCACTAATATCTAGCTAGCTAATTTTGCTGTAGAGGCAACATGGCTTGGTAGAAATACTGAGCTGGATTCAAATACCAGCTCTATTGTTTACTAATTTTGAGCCTTGAAAAAAGTTGTTTAACCTCATCTGTTTCTTTAAAAAACAGGAAGAAAAATACCTCATTTTCAGGATCATTGTGAGAATGAAATGAGATAATGCAAATATAGTTATCTGCAGTAAACAATGACAAGACTATGCATATATATTTTACAGTAATATAACTGCTCTCCAATTTTAATGTTCTCTAGCATTTTTTTCTAATTCATAACAGCTTTTCTCCAAATTAGTTTGAATTTGTTATGTTTTGTCCTATTGTTCTAATGTAAAGCCAGATGACAAGTGACCATGTTAGAATGGTTTTGGAGAGAGTGTCATCTAAAACAGATTAATGTCAATGCAACTCTTTTAAAAATATCCTGGGGTGGGGATATCTAAAACCTCTTTTAGTCATACCTCAAACGCTTAGAGGAAGAAAGCTTTTACATTTCTCTTAGGCAAACAATTGGGTTTAGAGTAATTGAAATCGAGGAGAGAAAAAAAGAATATAGATATATGTAAAAGAGTTATGAAAAGTGTTTTCAAACATGTGGTTAAGAAAATTGGCACATTAAATATCTCTGGCTCATCTGGTTTCTAAAAAGCCAAGGAAATTAAATTAGGTTGATTTATTTTTCAAAGTGGTCATTTGGATTATGCTGCCAATAATGGGACTTCAGTATCTTTGAAAGCAAAAGACTTGAAATACATAAAGATATTTTTATTGTCTGTCATGCTTATTTCTAAAATACTATAAATCTGATACTGCCTTAGGCTAGGTTCTCTGGACGCAGACACTGAGACAAAGATTCATGTGCAAGTGGTTTATTAAGGAAGCAGTTCCAGTGAAAGAACTGGTAAGGGAGAGAGGAAGCAGGACAGAGAAGGGAGAGAGGCAAGCAAGGCTTTTCCCCTGGTGCGTAGCTTGCAGAGAACTCTGAAGGGTTGACTCACCTCCAAGCAGTCCTCATCCTATTTGAAGTAAGGAAGTTGGAGATTTCCTATAGCTACATTGTTGGTCATTGGCCTGGGCCATCCTGGGAAATGAGACATAACCTTCCAGGCACTCCATGCTCTCTCTAGAGCAAACCACCAAGAGAATTCACAAGTGTTGTACTTGGAAATAAAAATGCAAGGACACTGGGGTAAGTAAAATCACGAGGACAAACTGAAACAGGGAAAGGAAACTTTTCATGGAGCAGAGTATGAGAAAAAAATCAGAAATGGTTAGCTTTCCTCTTAACTATTCCAAAGCAATTTTTTTTCTTCCATTATACTCGTTTTTCTATTATGAATGTTATAAACATAAAACACAGAAACGGTTGGGATATACGTTACCTTCTGTAAGTCATGTTGCATCAGTCTGATAAATTTAGCAAGAAGTAAGATAGTGTATTCACATCAAAAAATTTTATATTACATACACAGTTAATTCAAAATGTGCATATAGGTAGCTTGATATTATAGAATTGCTATTTAGTTATGGTTGAGAGAAAACAAAAGTTTACAAATATATAGTGATTCTTTATAGTTATTCCCTATACTTTCAAGAATAACCATATGGTTTTTGTAAATCTTTTTCTAAATTTTTTGTTTTAATTATGTTCATTAAAATGCAATTTTACACCTGTTGAAACTAAAAGTAATAAAATTTGGCTTGTACATTGTATTTTTTTTATTCTTCTAGTTATTCATTTTTATATTGTTGGATCATGTTGTCAGCCAACGACAGACTAGAAATTTTAACAAACTTGATCCAGCAGGCAGCACAACTAGTTTGAGAATCATTGAGAATCATCAGGCTGCCCCCGATGCCTAGGGGAGGGAGGTCAGCCTCAGAGGCAGAAGCAGACCTGGAAGAAAAGGAGGAGGAAGAGGCACATCCACATTAATAATAATGCTACCGCAATAAACACAGCTGTGTCTGAAACACAGTAACACATGATTCGAGATAGGATATGAAGTCAGTTTCATAAATGATGAAACTTAAGTTAAGATTGTATTTGTTGTGCCATGATGTGAACAAGTTTTTCCTCAATGCTGAAACCAAAAAACAAAGACTAAAAAGTAGGGGTGCCATCTTGTGGAGAGATCAACCAATACCAGGTCTAGCTGTGCCCTCATTCCTCAACACCCCCTAAAGCAAGCCCTTCCCCACTCAGGGCCTCAGGGTATTATTCAGAACTCTGACACTCTTTCTTTCAAAAACAGGACTCAAGAATAACACCCTGGCCTACCCCATTTTCCTTCCAGCAGAGCTGCATGTGGTGAGATGCCTTTAAGTCGGCCTCTTTAATCATGGGACATAAAGATTCCACCTGCTCATGGCTAGAGGGAGCTCCTCTATGGAGCAGAGCCCTTTTGTCACCCCCACCCAGCTGTTTTTCTCCATCTTTCACCTGTCACAGAAAGCCGATGAAGCAGGAAGAAACCTGGTGGCCAGCCCAGGATTAGCTTCACTGTGTGCAACAAATAGATGGTGTGCAGGGAGGCCTTTTAAGTCAAGTGCTGCCACAAACAGTACTGCTTTGAGAAAATGATGGTTGTGAGGGATTTAGGAAGTCATCTGTCACTTGTTTTCAAGCAGTTCCACAAAAAGCAGGCTACACATAAGAATGGAAATGCTGTTTTCAATGCTTTTTTTTCCAGCCATTCTCAGAGACTTTGTTTAATATATAATAAACATTCATATTCAAAAACATGTCCTTATATTGAACATATATGTCTCGACCTCTGCCCTCTGTATTCAGTGGATGTGAGGAGAAAGATGTATAAAAGAGGTAACCTTTTCAGGTTTGAATGATCATTTTACTTACTTTTTCCTGGATTTCTAATTTTTCTAAAATTTTAGTCATGATTTAAGACCATTTACAGAGCACCCTTTAAGAATTTGGGTTACATATGATAAAAATACAACACAAATACCCTGAGAACAGGGAAAAAAGAAATGGGTTGACTTGTACAACTTAAATTCTAGATAGGCTTCAGGCAGGGTGAGATCCAGGTGCTTAAATAATGCCATTTAGTATCTGTTTTTCTCTCTGCTTCTCAGCTACACTTCCTTTAATATGTACCTTTAGTTTGAAAACAGACTTTTAATACTATAAATTAGATCTTATTGTCTTTCTGCTGAGAAGTTCCCAAGAGTTCCTTCCCATGACACAGAGGGTGAAATCCAAATTCCTTCCTAAGACATGTAAATCCGTACAAGTATTTCCCTGGACTCTTCTCCAGACTTCTCACCTTCCCATTCCACCTCCCAACTGCACTTTTTCCTCAGAGTGTTATACCAATTGTCACCCTGTGCCTGAACACTCCTCTCCACGGCCTAATCCTGTACCACATTCAGGATACTTCTCAGATGTTGCCTCCTTAGAAACACCTTCAGGATCACTCTTTTTAAAATAGCTCCCCCATTTCTCCCATCACTGCACCCCATTACCTGACTTTATATTTATAGCACTTATCAACCATTCAATCAATTTGCTTCTTTTGTTCAATTTCTATCCCACCAGAACATAAACTCCCACAAGAGTAGAACTTGACACATTTTATCTACTGCTAAATTTCAAGTGCTCAGAAAGATACCTGGCACATAGGAGGAAATACAGAAATCTTTATGGAAGAGGGAAAGAAGGGAAGGAAGGAAGGGAAAGGAAGGAAGGAAGGAAGGAAGAAGGAAGGAAGAAGGAAGGAAGGAAGGGAGGAGGGAGGGAGGGAGGGAGGAGGGAGGGAGGGAGGAGGGAGGAGGGAGGGAGGGGAGGGGAGTAAGGAAGGAGAGTAAGGAAGGGGAAGAAGGGGATTTCACTTTCTCCCAAGACAACCCATTCATTCAATCCGTTGACTGAAAACTGCCTGCCTAATTTTTTAGGCATTGTTCCTATTACTATCTTCCAGAACAAAAAAGAAATGTGTGTGTGTGTGTGTGTGTGTGTGTGTGTGTGTGTGTGTGTGATTTAGCATGACAAATACTTGGATGGATGGATGGATGGATGGATGGATGGATGGATGGATAGATGGATGGATAGATGGATGGATGCATGCATGCATGTATGAATTTCAGTCTCAATCTGTGATATATCAGAATCATTACCAGAATTCAATCATTTTTGTTTAAGTAAATAAGTACTCAGAAACAACAATTCCTTTCATTCTGTTGCTCCAGTAAATAAGTATGTTTTATTTCTATCAAGTGAGCTTTCTAATTTCATCTCCCAAGAGTAAAATTGCTCACCTTCTGCACAGTATCTAGTCATTGTCCTTGGCGGTTTTAGAGAACAGTCCTTACTTCCACCCCCTTCTTCTTGTCAAATATGACTCTTTACTCTCCCCTAACTGGCACCCTCCCATCCTTTATGCACAGCCCCTACCATCTGGCCCTTGCCTTGTCTCGACTGTCATTTTTCCTCGTGGGCACATAATTAATGCCAAGTCTGTATCTCCTCTCATCAGATTTCATCCACTTCGGAGGTTGCATCAGCAACATCACAAGTGATCAGAGAGCCCTGCTCACCTTCATTCATCAAAAGCCTATCCACACATCCCAGCTCTGTGAAATGATTTGCAGTCATTTTGGTTTTACAGAAAACCTAGCCATTTAGGGTATTTGAGGTGAAATGAAAGAAGAAAGAAAAATGGTTGCAGGCTCAGTCCTGAAATCTAATCAGGAGAAGTAAGGAATTCTTGCCAGAGAGGATTTGACTTTGTTCAGTGACTTTCTAGATGGAAGACACTGCTGAAGGTTGACACTCTTTATCCAAGAGATAGTCAACAGTGGCTCAGAACTCAGGGTTGCACTTGAACCGTGGCTTCTGTGCTGTCCTCTCAGTGCATGTCAGCCATCCCCCTGCTATATACGACCCACGGGGCACACACTCATGAGTACATGTGCACGCGCGCGCACACACACACACACAAACATATTTTGCTCACTTTCTAGCTCTTCTAGCCCTGAGCATAATATCTGCTCCATCATAATAATAACCAAGATTTATTATCTATCAGACCCTGTGCTAACATTTTACAAAAAGGCTTCTATCTCACCCTTCCAACCACACTATAAGTACAACTATTATTATCTCCATTTTAGGGAAGAGAATGCTTTTATGTATTTATCTCTTATTTGTTTCTCTTATTGAACCAGCATCTATAAAAAAGCCATTATTGATCACACATTTAGACAAGAAAACTATGGAACAAAGAAATTAAATCACTCAAATAATCAAGGCCACCCGTCTGTTAAGTGTTGCAGGATGGATTCAGACTAGCACTCTTCAACTCTGCCACCCAGGCTTTCTCTTTCATAAGCTGCCTGCTTCTCAAAAATAGCCTGTCATAAAAAATACAAACCATAAAATTTAATGAGTCAAAAATACATTTTAAAGAAAAAAGAAGTAGATGTACACAAATAGCTAGGATGAATTAATTGCTGCAATTGAGTAGTAATTTAATTGTGAGCTTCTGCAGGCAACTACAGTAAAAAATCATTAGTACGGTCCTGGTCTCATGGGTGAGCCAGAATACCACTACGTTGAAGGGTAACTTTCTGTATCTGGCAGATTCTGTTTTTAGATACCTAAGAATAAATTTGTAATGCCCTGTCCTGATATATTCGGAGTGATGTATTTACATGTAGGCATCCATGTAATGATGTTGGAACTAATATACACATGGACTATAGGGGTGAATTACAAGAACTCCCCCTTATCACAGAATGCCTCCCTCCTGCACAGCATGAACTGTGTGGAATAGTGGATAAAGGGTAACAATGGAAGGAAACTACGGGACAAGAATGGATGTTTGCTAAGGCTTTCCACTTTCTCCTCTCTTTTACTCAATGGCTCTGTGAAGAATGTATTCACAGTCACCATTTTACAGATGAGAATGCTGAAGGCAAAATAATAATTAGAGAAATATGATTTGAGCCCAGATCTGTAACCCCCATTTCTTAAGAGTGAAAAGACAGATGTCTTGTCCCAGTTCCACCTTTTGTTGGTTGTGTGACCTGGGGCAAGTCACAAAAGCGCTCTTGACACCTCAGTCATCATCTATCATCTGGTAAAAGGACTCATTGAGTTGTTGAGAAGTGAAAATGAAATATGGGTAGAAAACCTCTTTGAAAAAGGATAGAGCACTTGATAAATTGTAACCTCGCTACTTCCTCTTTATGTTTCATAGCTTAGCTCAAAGTCACTTCCTCAGGGAACCCCCCCCCCCAACCTTCTTGACCAGATTGGATCCCCGTAGTTTACCTTCTCCTTTGCATGCTTTATTAGAGTCAAAATTTGACATTTCTTAGGTGGTCTGACTGCCTCTCCATTCCGTAGCTCTGTGAAGGTATAATTCATCTGTTTTTGTTCAGCATTATTTTAACTCCAAACCTTGGCACCATGTGCAGCACTTAATAAGCATGGAATAAATACTTGTGGATTAAATGTATCAACATATTAGTATGAACACAAAATCATACATTTCAATAATCATAAAGTATACAAATATAACATAAAATTTAGAATTATAAAAAAGTTAACACCTTATTTATTACTCACAAGCCATACTTCTAGTCATCCTAACCATCTAGAACTTAGAGGTAAAAAAGAAAACTATTTCTTCTGTGTGGAAAATGACTGTCATAAAGTCCATGCACTTGACTCCTGAGGAGAGGTAGAGCCGCCTTCGAGCCATTATTTTGACAATCAGGTATAAAATAAGGCAGGGGGTGACAGTGGCTGGGACACCTGACAACTGGTGAAGTGACAGCAGACAACAGAAGGAAGTAAAGTGTAAAAGTGCAGGCTGGTTCTCCAGCACAGCAGTCCAGGGGCATTTAAATGTGAGGGTCACTGGCCAACACACCTCCAGAATCCCCTGGAGACACCCTATCGCCACAAAGTGCAATGGCTGATGTTCAAGGAAGGACACTGAATCTTCAGTAAAGGGAATAATGTCTGAGACACTTAGCGTCTAATAAAACAAAGGGATGTGGTCAGAGATCCCAGCAATGTCTGTGTCTGCTAAAGTGAAAATGAAAACTGTTTCAGCTGTAAATAAACTTCCCTAAAATAGAAAATATATATGTCACCCTATGGCTGCTCTAGATGAGGTGTTGGTGACTACCTGCTTTTCATCAAGCATAGGTTAAGAACAATTATTTGTGTTTATACCTCTGCTCTCAGAAGTCTTCACACCTCCTACTAAGGACTTATAAGTGATTCCCCAAAACAAACTCAGAACATCACAATATTTTCTTATATAAGTGACCTAAGTAAGATATAATTCTGTCCCCATCTCTCCTTACAAGCTGGGAAAACATGAAACTTAATGCCAACTTACAACGCAGCAAAATGGGAGCGGGTGTGCAGGGGACAGGAGAATACGGGGCAGAGGAGAGGAGCAAGGCCATAAAGATGAAATTATCATCATTTGCAGATTCAAATAGGGAAAATATTCTAACTGGTACAAGAGCAAGAAAGGCTCAGTGAAAATCAAAGCAGAAGAGAAGTTTGCTGTGATGGTTGAAATTCATATATTCATTTATATATTCATTATATTCATTTAGTCGATTCTCTTAATTACTCTGCATCTCAGTTTCTATGTCTGTTACATGGGGAAATGACAGTACCCTCCTCATAGGGTTTTGAGGAAGACTAAATAGCTCATATATATAAAGAGTAGCGGGCAATAGAAAGAGCTTTAGCTATTGTTAATATCATTATTATTGTTATTCAGTACTTATGCTGTGTTGTGTGTTAAGCTATCCATGGTAGAACAGAAGACAGATGATAAACAAACAAAAGCAATAGTTATAGCTTTAGGTAAGGAACAAAAGAAAAGAAAATGTTTCCATGGTATAGAAAATGGTGGTAAGGGGGCTATATTAGCTAGAATTATCAGAAAATGTCTCTCTGAACAGTTAATATTTAAGATGAGAAGTCAACTGTCAATTATGCTGAGATTAGGAGGAAACTTCTTCCAGGCATAAGAAACAGTAAGTGCAAAGACGTGAGAGCAGAAAGGATGGAAGACATGTTCAAGAACTACTAGGAGACGTAATGTGACTGGAGTTGGTAAGCCAAAGGGAGAATGAAGTTCAGAAAGGTTGGAAAAGTAGGTTAAAGAGAATGGAGTGGTGGTCTGAAGCTAAAGCCTTCATCCCAACACCGATGCACCCCAGTTAAGTCACATGCCCCTAGGCATATAACTCAGAGGATGAACAGAGTGCTAGCTCGCTCTCTCTCCCTCCCTCCCTCTCTCCCTCTCTTTGCCTCTTTCTTTCAGTCTCCACATTTTGCATATCTATGAATGTGACAGCAAGACTCACAATACAGGACCATATCCAGCAGTATCATACTATTAACTTTCTAAGTTTCTTTAATAATTAATGCTCCTAAAGGTAAATAGATAGTTATGATGATTTTGTGAATCATATTAAATTCTAATGAGAAAAGATGAGGGAAAAGAACCAACATTTGCCCAGTTCTTTCTACACATCAGGCACTGTTCCAGACACTTAACAGATATGTTAAATTATTTTATTCTCACAGAGGCTACATGAGGGAACTATCCCCATTTTGCAAGAAAAGATATCAAACTGAACATCAGAGATGTTAAGTAACTTGCCCAAGGCGACCCAGCTAATAAGGCAGAACTTGAATTTGAACCTAGATCTCTCTGGTTTTCCATTCATTCCAGAAACTGCTATTCATCTACTATTAAGCACTTCTCAGAGTTAGATTTCATTTAGTTCATGTTCATTTCCCTTTGACAATAAACGTTTTACCTTTCTTGTAACCACAAGCACAGCAGCTAAGATCCAAGACATTGGCAGACAAAGCTGACAAAGGCTGATGGTAAATTCATTTTTTGTAAATAATAAAAGACATCATGAAGGAGATCCATAGGAGCTAATCCACTGGGGACTTCTTTAAAAATAAGTGTTTTACTATGAAAAGAGAAGTTTAAAGCTCTTGAGCATCTTGCAAATAGAAAACTAATTTGCCTTATCAATTTTTGCCTACTGTGCTTGGTCTGCAGGATAATTTGTGAGCCTCTGTATCAGCCTCACTTATATTGTAGTCTTTTATCATATGGATGCAAGATATATTTCTTGCTGTCAAAACTAATCAACACATCTAAAGAAACCAAAGCAACCCTATTTACTTCCTCAAAGATCACAGCAAATGTCATCCTGGTAGTTTTTTAATATGTAAGTTGATGTGGGGAGGGGGGGCTACACATCAAGGCACTTAAATTAAGAACAATATATCTTCATTTCAAATGTCGGTTGATATCCCTTAAATGTTTGCTTTTTAAAAAATGAATTCACGTCTAAAATTGGCAATAATGGGCACTGTATTATTAACGATTTAAATCAAAGTTTAATGCTTTTGACATCACAAAGACACGGATCCCACATTATAATAACCTTCGGCAAATGAATAGTAAACTAAATGTAGGCTTCTGAGACAGCTAATCCTAAAAGGTATGTTACAAATGAGAGTAGTTAAATATAGCGATTATTGATATATGCTCTCATTCCAATACAGGAGAGGGATAGAGGTCATTTAATTTTAATGTCCCCAGAGGTTGACTTTGCTAGTAACATTTATAAAATATTGAAAGACAAGAAATGGTACAGATGTGAATTCCGCAGTTGGGTTTTTTTTTTTTTTTTCAGTTGCCCTTGAAAGCAGCTGCCATAAATCTTGGATGAAGCAAAATAAGGCTGATGATTTTGATCTTCAATTCATTCTTTTCTATCCCTCAAAAGGTAAATGATCCTGATGGAATTAGAACTAAGCAGAATGGCTTTCTTCTGTGATCTGCATAGCCAATGATGCGCGGTACCATCATTAGCAGAGTGGAGCCAGTTCCCTTGTGCTGCGGTGCATGTGCACTCGGCTTGAACGGAGTTGAAGTTGCGAGCGAGACGCTTAAACACTGAGCCCAGAAATCTTCCATTTCCCTTGCTTTCCTTCCTTCCTTTTCCGTCTCCCTTTCGTGCAGGCTCAGCAGAAGCTAAAGTGTGTGAACTGAATGTATGAGAATGAAACACAAGCTTTGCCACCGGTTCCTGAGTTGGTATTTGAAAAAAGTCTCAGCGAAAGATTTTTTTTTTTTTCATTCTAACTCTGAAAAGAGTACTACAAAAAGTTATAAGAGAAGCAGGATTTAAGGCAGTCCCCGGCTTCCCTTAGAGAAAACCCTGAGGCCTTTCCCACTGAAACATGTAAATTGGATGAATCCTTTTCCTTCCCTATGTTAAAACACGATGTCACTTTCCTGAGTCCCACTCAGTCAAATGGAAGACATTGTATCCTGTCATTAGGGATGGCAATAAATGTTTTTGTGTGGGTTTGCAATTCTGCATCAGACCACAAGGCAAACCCAGTTTAAACAACCACAGAGAGAATCATCTGTCTTCATAAATTCAGTTGCAAAGAAAAATTCATCATGTTTACTGTCTTTAAGAAGGAACGAGTCTTGTAATAAAATGTTCTCTGGTTCAGATTCTTTGTAGTTATAGGGTCTTTTTCCTTCTGCCTTTCACAGAACACGGCACATTTAAACCACAGGCTGTACCTTCATTAACATAACATAATAAATAAGTTATGTGTCTTGAAATGAAAAACGTGCTTAGAGAGGGTGAGGAAGGGGTGTCCCTTCCCTGGTAAGTGACATCCTTGAAAATCTTCATGTATAAAAAACTGCAGAGCTAAGCATTTTGAACCAAAACGCAGAAAAGACAACGGGCTTATGTGACACTACACCACACCCTTTCTCCCTTCCAACTCTAAAATTGCAGAGAATTATTGTGAGGATGCATTCATTCACTCAACAAACAGTTTCGAGCACTGCTATGTGCCAAGCATTGCAAAAATAAGAATATAAAAATAATGAAACGAATCAGGAACAATTTTTTTCTTACTTTGAAATATTCTGCTATTACATGCATGCACACTCATATACTTCCACAATAGAAACTGATCACTCTCCTAAGAGAAATGCCTCAGGACTTTGGGCCCATGTGGTCTTTCTCTCCCTCCCTCCCTGGGCCACAGAAAAGTGATAGCAAATGTTGTGAGCCAGTCTAAGAGTCAGAGACATTCAAGGGCTGGAAGAATGTCTCTGGGCTGTAGTGGTCTTTGAGCACTTTTATGGCCCATTTGTCAGAAGGTTTGCGAGGTGTCCCTTAGCTTTGTCCTTTAAATTGTGTAATTCCATCAATTCCTGCTAGTGCCCTAGAAAATTTATATTTCCTTCACTTTATTGCCTAGCTTTAAATGATTTTCTAGGAGAGTGTTTTTGAACTCAGCTTCTTTCATTTCTTTTCTTTCTTTTTTTGGGGGGGAGGAGGTCATAGATTTCAAATGGGAAAAGACTAAATTTTAGAAATTAGTGGGATAAAGTAAGACTCTGAAGTCTGATTGCCTGGGTTTGAATTCTGTCTCTATCTTTTATGAGCTCTGAGACCTTGGGAAAGTTACTTAACCTGTGATAGCTTACTGTCTTTACCTGTAAATTACAGTGTCAATCCCTACCTCAAATAATTATGATGAGAATTAAATGAAATAAAACTTGTAAAACACTTGGATGTAAGTACACAATAAACAAACATTATAATTATAGACTGATAAATTTATTTAGTTCCCAATAGGGAAAGAAATAAACAGATTATTTGAAACATTTAGAAAAATATATGAATACTAGGAACAATGAAACTTAAAAAAAAATTGGCAAAGAAATCTCGTTTCATTATATGATAAGGCTAGTAAATCGGAGGGTCTGAAGTACCCTGTGAATATCACATTTCTAGAGTTCCTCAAGTGGTTTGGTGTAGTCTTGACAATTACTGGAACCATAACACTTTAACCAAACTGAAATACTTTTCAGAGTGAAAGGATGCACTATTTTAATTAGTGTTAAACAACAAGTATAAACCAGAATTTAACCAGGTAAACCAGGACACTCCTGGGCAAACCAGTCCAGATGGCCATCCCGTCTATAACACCTTTTGGATAACAAGGCAATAGCTTGGGTGGTTAAGTTGACTTGTGTCTAGTTAAACAATTATACCCTAAAGGATATGATTTGTAAAATTTCCTAGGGCTCTGTCTTCCCACTATCTTTTTAGCATTTTTATCAAGGACCTGAATAAAGATATAGACAGCATATTAATCAAGTTTATAGATAGCATAGACTGGGACAGAATAGCTAATATGAGAGTTGTCAGAACACAGGTTTAAAATGATCTTTAAACTGGAACAGTAAAGCAAAGCTAGATCAATACAATTTTAAAGGAATACATGCAAAGTCCTACTTTTAGATTCAAAACAATCAATCGCACAAATGGAAAGCAGAAAAGGTTTGCAACCCTTCGTATGAATAAAAAAGAAAAGAATGCCTAGGGGATTGGTTGACCACAAGCTTAATATGAACATTTAAAAAGCTGTCAAGTTAGCTAGAGTATGTTTGCCTTGTTTCATATCAGAGAGCTGTAATAGAACCAATAGACTAAAAAAATATACAATGCAAGTCAACACCATTGTCAAGGTGGCTGCAGTAGGGATTCTTGAATTGAGAGGACTGGATCAGATGGTCCCTAGGGTCTCCTCCAATACAAAGCTCCTATGAATTTCTACATCTCATTCACATTACATCCTTGCTGCCAGGCATTCAAAAGATGCAGATCTACTAACACTGGCTGCATTTTAGGAGTTCATGGAAATCAAACACTAACATCTTTTCTCCCCGTTTTAAGGATGTACCCTCTTTTGGGGTGGTTTCTCACTCCCTCCTCTTTGTTCCCAAGGCAAATTATACTTTTCTCACAGGAAATGGTAAATCTTCATTCCTAATCTCTTATCTCCCACCAGAATAGGAGCACCCCCAAAGGCAGAGCCTGCTTTCTGCAAGTGCTTAATTTTTAAAGAATAAATAGTTGGATTCAAAACAAACAAACAAACAAACCCACATAAATCTATAATAGTCTGTCCTTTTAGAGGATATTTTTACTATCCCTGTTAGAAAAAGCCTTTTTTTTTTTTCCCCCAGAAAAAGAAGAAAAATGTTAGAGGGGACTCAGGCAGCTTTCTGCTTAAAATGTCCTCTGAACTTGATATAATTCAATCTAAGTGTTCGTCTCAGTGGAATCAAAAGTTCAATTCTCTCACAAATTACAAACCAGGCAACGATTTCCCCTCTATGTAGAGTCTTTTACCAAGTGAAAGAAATGCATGGCAATAGGAAAGCTAATGTTTCTGTTGTATTGCTTTTTAGAATTTAAAGCAATGATGACCAAACACACACTTCCCTGGAATATCAGGAAAGGGTCACACATGCACTTCCCCAGTGAGTTAGTTATTGTAGTTGTAAAAACCAAACCCTCTGCAGCCTACAGTAACACTGATTTAAGGCCTAATTCTCTGAGCACAAAATATAAATCTTTCCAGCCAAATGTCCACTGATCTGGAACTCGAATCCACAAGACAATCATCTTCAAAGAATCTTACAGTGCAACTAATGTAATGCAATAAATTTAAAAGACCAGCTTGCTTTTCCCATCTTCTGCCACAGTAGAAAAAAAAAGAACTGCAGAAAGACGGAACTGAGAATATTGTAAAAACAGAGCAGGATCAGTAATACATGTATTTTTTAAATCCCACTAATTTGATATCTGAATTTTATTTTTTTCTCCAGTTGTTTTGTGAGTGTTGTAAAATGGCAGAAGTTGCTAAGACACTCATATCCATGGTCCTATAACGTACGGAACAATATTGATGCCTAATAATATCAACTATCTATCACGGCACAATTTCTTGGGTTTGGTTATCATTAAGCAATTGTTAAACTTTTCACATGTCTCCCTGACAAGTGATTGATTTGATTCCAGTTGCTTAATTTTAACTGAGCAACAGTGCAGTTATTTTTCTAGCAAATTTTTGTCATTTCTTCTTTCTTTCTTTTTTCCTTCCTTCCTTCCTTTTTTCTCTCTTTCCTTCTTTCTTTCTTTCTTTTTTAATTCTGGCCAAGAAGAAAGGGAAGTACTTTAATCCTTCACTTAACTTTAGATAAAATGTTCAGTGATTTCAGGCAAACAATAAGTCATAAAATAGACACAGTGATTCAGGCAGTAATCTATGGGCACATAGATCATTTTGCAATGGTACATTAATCATTACACTTAAAGACAGGATGAGAGGGATGACTTTTTTCAATTCTGTCTTTGCAACTCAGCGACATTCACATATTTTTAATCTGGGCCATTTCTGCAAACAGAAGTGACTGTATTTTAATCTAAAAATATTTTCCAACCACAGCCTGTGCAGGATGAAAGTAGAACCATAATAGTAGAGCTGATCCTGCATACACAAAAGATTTTCTTTTTAAATAGTTAAAAAACTGATAAGAAACTTGTTCCTTTCCAAAGAGATTCAATCCTAAAAATAAAAATACCTCATGATAAAGCCCAAGGTTGATCATTTTGCAAACAATATGATCTTGACCAAGTTGCTTACGCCTCTAGCCCTCAATCTATTTATCTCTTAATTATGAATAACTGGGTCAACCCCATAGCATGTAAGAGGTACTGATTATAAATGCAAAGTCTCTAGTAATGTGCGCGGCCCATGTTAGGCACTCAAAATATAGTCCCAATTATTGTTGTTTAAAAGGTTTTTATCTTAGATGTCCCTTGTGCTTTTGATATGCTTACAGAGGTCTCTGATTCAGCAATAGACCCATATAAAAAGATAGCAGTAGAACATCAGAAATTCCTTCATATCTGGGTGATGCCTCCCCACTAGAGCACCTTTGTCCTCTTCACAATGGAATCTAAAACTGAATGCCAGCACCTGGTACTTGCTATTATCTGACCAACAGCCACAAGGCTTCTAGTAAGCAAGAAGTAACTCCTCCCCAGAAAGTTTGGGAACCCCTGATCCACTCTATGCCAAACATTATTTGTTGCATACATCAAGATGTTGGTAATTATAGTTCTAGCATATCAATAAACGGCCAACCTCTTTGTATCATGGAGAAATCATACAATTGTATAGATGCAGCTTACTGTAAACATTCTATTGAAGAAAATGAGATTCATTTAAATAGTTCTTTTCAAAATTTTTAGTCACTGTCTTCTAATGTCACCTTAGATTTTAATGTTATATTTTCAAAAGTCGGTGAATTCATAAACTGCAGAGATTCACCACCATTCTGGTTAGAATTCCAGCTTTTGGGTCAATCTTCAACTCTCTGGTGGAGCCAGAAGACTCTGTCATTCTTAATTATATGGATCATATTTATATCTCCTACGTCTGACCTGGAACAAGTTCGAGTCATCCAAGACTGAGAACTAGCCAGTCTTTGACTTGTTGAAGCATAAGCCATATCATTTCTTAGTTGCAAAGTATAGACAAGGTGTAAAGCACAGCTATACCCAGGCTTTGGAGAACTCTAGGGCTCCATACACTTAGTGGTTAACCAGGAGGAGGTCCTGCAGATACTGATAATAATTGCCATTGGGAGAAGTGAGAACTGATAGGCAGGGATAAAGAGACAAAGAGATCTTGCAGCACTAGGATAAAAGTATGAGTGATTCTAGGGAAAAAAAAGATTCTATTATGAAGTGAGAGGAAACAAAATAATGTATGCAACATGGTTAGCACAATGCTTGACACAGAGTACCTGTTCAATAAAAAACAGTGATGATGATGATGACACTATAATCGATAGACTATTAGGTGCCAAGGACTTCCAAGTATAGGGCTCATATTTTATTTAATTCTATGTCCCTAGTATCTAGCTCAGCGGTTGGGAGGTAGAAGATGCTTAATTATTATTAATGAAGTGATTTGACTAGAACCAAACAGAGAATTGCCACTGATAAGGAATTTTGAAAAAGAAGAGGACAGAAAAAGAAAAATCAAAAAGTTCATAGTGAAAATCAGGGTGTATAAAAAGGAAGTGGAAGAGGCCACTGTTGAGGAATGTTCTAAGTAAACACTGCCACAAGTGACTAGGCATTTACTTCTTTGAATTCTATAGTCTGCAGTCGCCTCAAATCAACATGAAATAAATTACTGTTAAAACAAACAAATGAACAACAAACATGGACCTCTTTGCTTTACAAAGTTTAAACTAAATTTTCTCAAGTGTGATGAGTCTTAGTAGCTAAGTAGAGAAGTTTTAAAGTGGGGGGTGGATTTGCAGGAATGCCCGACAGAGTTTGTTTGCCTGAGGATGGCAAAGGAAACTGACAAGCAGGGGAAGAAAGGATTCACTCCCGTGATTAATTCAGAATAACACTCCCCATTATTAATAGTGACAATCACTAATATTTGGGGTGGGGGCTGATTGTGTCCCAAGCCATGAGCATATCTCAGCAACCCACTGAAGAAGTAGATATTATTACCCTCTTTTTAATGAGGAAACTGGAGCTAAGAAAAGTTAAATAATTTCTCACACAGCTAGGAATTAAAAGAGTCCTGTTTAGACTCAAGTCTACCTAACTTGAGACTAAATCTTAGTCACTACCATAAACCAGCAGCTTCTTATTATTCTGTAACATAATGTGCTCATAGATCTTACTGCATGTTTTAATTTCTCATTGTTTCACACACACTGCATTTGACCAATAGATTCTAAATATGGATCATCAACTCCAGAAAGCAATTGTTTTACAGTGTCTGTGAATTCCCTAAAATCAAAAGTAAGATGGCATGAACATTTTTATGGGAAGAGGAAGGTTTATTGTGATAGCAATTCTTAAAGGGGTTTGTGCCCCCTAAACAGGTTAAGAACCACTGCATTAGACTATGCATTCAAGAACAGAGACGGCCTATTCTCTATCATTCTGTTATGATAAAACCTCTCTGGAAATAAGTAAGGTTAAGTAAACAATATGTAGGCACAGATGGTGGCGCTGAATAAATTTAAGTCTATTACCACTGCCTTTGTATCCTTGAATTTAAAAGTGCAGGTGAGGATGAGCAGAGAAAGAGAGAAAGAGAAGGAAAGGTTAAAATATTTTTTCAAAGAAAAATAGATACTAATCAGGAAAGCCAGCTTATTAGCTATTCTTAAAAATATTGTGAATATTCTGAGAAAGAGAAGAAAACAGTTCTAAGTGTTCATTTCAAGGTCCATCCCCATTTGCTCAAAGACGTGTTTAACCTCGAGGCAAAGATAAAAATGGGGAGCTCTCTGGTCCTGCACTGATCACTTGACTCACTTCTCTCAGCACAGAGCCAAAAAGCACCTGGCTCACAGTAACTGGTAGACAGAACTGCAGCTGTGTCACATAGACCTGTGCTGGTTCTCTGCAAATGGCATAGACTGTGAACTGTGGCTGGTGATTACAACAATCCTCTTTAACACCTGCCCTCTTCCCAACTGCTCGACTCACTCTCCCCAAAGGTTGCCTAGTATAAGTCATTGTAAACACTTTTTCCTCCCTGGACTTACTCCCACATAAATGCTACCTTCCACATCTTTTTTGCGGGTCCTTTTCAATTTTGCATTTCTCTTTGGTGAAAAAGTATTTCTGTGTACAACACACACACACACACACATGCATACACATTAGCAATCACACACAAAGACACACATACCCACCCATGCACATACCCACAGCACAACTGGACACTCCATTTGTGAATAGGGAGGATAATCTGTGACTTAAACTGCTGCTCAGTCAAGCATTCCACAGGTACCATGCCTCTAACTTTCTCTAACACATTTGCCTCTGTAGAAAAATTATTTCCCTTTAAAGAAATCAAGAGTTTTCTCTAGAGACGTGTAGTCCATTGAATCTTTTGTTTTTTAATTAAAAAAAAAGTTAGGTATAGCATTTTTGTTTTTAATTTATTTGGGACAAAGAGTTTCTTTTTTATTCCCATTGAAAAAATAAGATAAAGTGATTTTCAACCTTATACCAACCCTTAGGTCCTGAGTTCAACCTTTCTCCAAAAAGAAAAATATCAGGGCTGAAATGCACCCAATTTCACCTAATTTTCTGTGCTTCACTGTACAAGAAGATGGATTGAGATGGCTTGCCTTACAAAATGGGCGCAAGTTACTTGAGACGATAAGAAATGTAAGCCTGTTGTTTAAGTCACTGCACCATTCTGGAGCAGGTTTTAGGCCCTCTGTGTAATTCTCATTTTATAGCTTACCAAGGCCAATTGTGTAATTATACAGGGCACTCTTTCTATTGGCAAGATTCATTGATCCTTAAGTGTACATTTTCTGGCATCCAATAAAACTAGGGCGATGAGCGAGCAGTGTTTTTTGCTCCCGGAACAGTGAAGGGCTAATTAGTTGCATTTGCAGATTAATGACTTTCAACTAGAAAGGGCAAATGCAAAGGGATAAGCCACAGCCACAATGACAGAATGCAAATAAAAGTATTTATAAGGGCAGGAGGAGGGGTGTGGGACAGGAAGGGCCATCGATTGCTTTTACCCTCTGCACTGTGACACATTCCAGTGAAGGAGGGCATTCTGCCAGCCTGACAGCCTTCAACAAAGCTACCGCATAAACAGAATCTGTTGATAGCTCCAAGCAACACCAGGAGGAGAGACAGAGAAAGACATTCTCCGCAGAAAGAGCAACAGGGATCAAGAAACCTCTCCCTCTTCTCACCCAGCCAGCCTTTGCCTTCTCTGTCAGAGCAGCCTTCAATTTCAACTCACTCTCCTTCTGCCCTGTCTCTCACCCTCATCTATATAAAGGTTGACTTGATCTCTTGCTAGGAAATGTCCTAGCAAGAACACAAAATAACATGTTTAAATTCTCTGTTTATTCTCATTTCCTGAAATAACATTATGCTTCTGAGTTTGTCTCATTATATCAATCCTATTTCCCATGTAAGTACAAAGGTGCATACCATCTTATTCCTGTGACTTACTAGATTAGTCAAAGCAAAGATCTTTCCTCCACTCGTAAAATAAAAAGGAAGGGTGAGACTGGGGGTTGCAGCAGGATATAGATCATTGGTTCCCAGACTTTAGGATTTCACTGACTAAAAGTATTTTAAATAAAACTGGGGAGATAATGTAGAAATTAAAAACTTTTATAGCCCAAATAATTCACTGAAAAAAAAATTATTTACCATAACAACCACTGTATAAAAGAAAGTGTGTCTTAAAACCATAAATAAGGAAAGACAATCTCAGAAAATAAGACAGATCTTTATATTAAATACATTTTGCTTGATGAAAACATCATCTCATTGTTTTTCTCATTTCTTCACATATTGCTAGGACAAGCGTTCTAACCAGAGTATAAAGCCCATTGTCATTGAATCCTCGTTCAACTAGGAACCAACACTGGTCTCAGAACATAAGTGTCACTTCTACGGGTCAGACTTTCCTGATCCAGACCCCATCTCCAAGCAAGGTTATGACCCTCTTCCAAATTCTCATCGCAATCTGCACCTTTCTTGCATTTGCACCTATCAAACTGTCATAAACATATTGATGTTTGCTGTCCGTTCCACTCTTTTTCCACACTCTGTCTCGAACCTCTACTACTTTGCTTAGCCATAATAGACACAGAGTAGATTTTTTAAAAAACTAGAAGAAATAAAAATCTTATTCTAGTTTCTGCTCTGCCATTTACCAGCCAGATGACCTTTGGTAAATTATTTAATCACACATTTCTTTTCTTGTGGAGCTTGTTTTAGAGATCAAATCAGATGATTTATGTGAAAGAGCCATTTCAACTGTAAAACACTATGTAGCTGCAACTGACCAACAATCGATAAACAAGAGTCTCCTCTTTCTTCAAGTTATACATCTACACCTAAATAATTCTGTTAATTTTCTTTTGTATAAGTCTAAGCAGTTAAGTTTCTCCTTTTAATTAAAATGTAACACCAGACTAGACTTCAGATTCCTAGAAGAGATGAAAAGAACACAAGGCTAGACATAATGCATCCTTGTTTCCATCTACTCTTCCGCCAAATAGCCAAAGCAGCCTCTTTGGTTTTCTGTTTCCTGATCAATAAAATGGAGGACATAGATCAGCCCCAAAGTTCTAGTTCATAGGCATGGTTTCATTGGGATGATTATAAAGAAAATAAGCACCAAATAGCAAAGACTCTACTCCTTGACACTTGAAAAACATTCCTGAGCCGTTCTCCCACGGAGGAGGCCCGTACCGAGGAGCCGTGGTGCCCAGCCGAAATGGAATGATTCTGAAGCCCCCACTTCCACAAGGACTGGCGAGGGTGTGTAGCCATGTGGTTTAACCAGCCAGCGCCGGAGATCTGCAGACTCATGGCCCAGCAAACCAAAGCGTGCCGCATCACCCTGCGCCCAGAGTCCAGACCTATCCAGCCTATTTTGAGGTGTCCCACAGTGAGGTACCATACTCAAGTGCGAGCCGGCAGGGTCTTCAGCCTGGAGGAGTTAAGGGTTGCTGGCATTCACAAGAAGGTGGCCCAGACTATTGGGATCTCAGTGGATCGGAGAAGGCGGAACAAGTCCACGGAGTCCCTGCAGGCTAAAGTGCAGCGCCTGAAGGGGTATCACTCCAAGCTCATCCTCTTCCCTAGGAAGCCCTCAGCCCCCCAAGAAGGGAGACAGCTCTGCTGAAGAACTCAAATTGGCTACCCAGCAGACAGGACCAGTCATGCCCATACGGAATGTCTACAAGAAGGAGAAAGCCAGGGTCATCATAGAGGAGGAAGAGAAGAACTTCAAGGCATTTGCCAGTCTTCACATGGCCCGTGCCAATGCCCAGCTCTTTGGCATCTGGGCAAAAAGGGCCAAGGAAGCAGCAGAACAGGATGTTGAAAAAAAATTAAGTGCTATTGGCAGTTTGTGATAAAATTAAATTAAAATTAAAAACACTCCTAAGCACCTACAATTTGCTAGGCATTTCTAAAATGAAATTCAGTTCACATTATTCAAATAAGATAATTTAGCTACATAAATTTGTATTAAAAGAGAACATTGTCCCATTCTTCAAACTACGCTTGATTGCCTTTCTGGTGTGGATACCTTGAGACATCTAGCAAATCGCTTTGCTTTGTTTTGTAACATTTCCTCCAATATTGGTATTCTTCATAAAGACACTTATTTTTTCCAAACTGATGCTATGCATGAGAATAAAAAGTTGAAGTTCTTCAACTCAACAAATGTTGACTTAACGCTGTAAAAGAAAAATTGCACCAATTAAATAGGCAAGGAAGACTTTATTTAAAACTATTGCAATAGGAGAAATTGCACTCAACTCCTCTAAAAAGGGAAGGAGATTTTTAAAGCTGAGATGAGTTCATGGAAAAGTGCTAAAGGATGTTAGTGTTGTTAGGGTAGAGGAGTGGTCAGTGTGATGAGGCCGTCTGTGTTTGCTAACTGTCAATTGTCAATGTTAGGTTCCTACCCTCCCACGGACAGTGGGAGGTAGGAGCTTTGAGAAACATGATATTTTAAAGAGAAAACTCCCAGGTCTTTGAGAAAGATATTCCTGGATAGAAGATTTAGATCTCAAAGTAGCAAAGAAAGAACTTAAAATTGCAACTTTTCTAAAGCACTTACATGCCTTAAGAAAAGGAAGGTCGGGAGCTGTAATCAGGAAGAAGCCTGTCTAAAGTTTAGTCAAGATGAGGGGAGGCTAAGGCTGCCCTGGTCAGTGCTCTCAGGGCTAGATAAGGTACCTCATAAGGCAGACAAGGTCTACTGCCTTTGTGAAATTTATGGTCTTTGTGGAGAGGGGAGTTGGAATTCTTTACAACTCACACCTGAAATATTCATTATAGGGATTTGAGTAACTGTTCTTCTATACAGATAAGTAAACTATATGATCACTCATCTGTATGGTCCAAATTCCAAAATTATCTAGTGAGCCAAACAGCTCCCTGCTTCAGTCAGCCAATGGTCTGCCTTTGGGTTATTCATCTCTGTAAGAATGCATTTTATCTTTTTCATGATTGTCTCAAACTAACAGTTTGATAATAAGACTGGAGATGGGATCTCAGACGTGGGTTCAACCAAATTGTTAATCAATAATGATATTTTATTTTCTTCCCCAAATACAGTTATAAACTATGTATCTGTTTTACAGTGGTGTATTCTGACTTGAGGGTTTTATCCATTCTGCTGAAATCTCTCTGCACCTATAACTAATCTTCATCCTTTGAAATGTTTGCCCCCTAATATTCCATCAAATTTATGAATAGCATACTAATTTAAGTGTTGACTTCCTTGGGCATTTTTATTTCTGCCACTCACAAATCCACCTCTTCCTGGTCTCAGAACTCCTTGAGCCCTGATCTCGTACCAAGGCCCTCTTAGCTGCACTGTAAATGCCCGCCATCTCCATTTCATTACATTTAATCACATGGTAAATTTAAAAGATGAGTCCAGATAAAGAAGGCTTGTTAATTTTAATGGGTCACTTTTTATATTGGGTGAAAGGCCTTAAACCCTTGTAAATTAGGCTAGGATTTATAAACCATGACAAACGTGATGACAAATACTGATTTCCTAGTAAATTCCTTCAACACACTCTATCCCCATGCATGATGAATGGGTTGTGCTCCTTTCTGTTATTATTTACACAAATGACTTTGACATTGTCCCGATACGTGGGCAATATACTTAAAACCATGACAGATCTCTCAGACTAGGGTAGAGCTATGTATTTCCTTTTATGACTTCTACTTAAAAAAATCCGACTGTAATATATATATTCATCCATGCACACAGAATTAAAAACATACTTTATATGCTATTAAAAAAAATAAAAGCAGACCAATTTGAGATGGATTCAGAGTTCCCCACATAACTGTTCAAATTACTAAGATTGTATGGTTCTGTTTCACAAATTATACCTCTGCGGTAAGACTCCTCTTCAAGAAAACTATAGAAATCAATCAACTTCAGCCATAACGCCCTCAATCCCACTGTTAGACTTCTATAATTTCCTGCCACCAGTGAGTTATTGCTTGACAAGTGTTTAAATATTATACATTGTGAAGTTTAAATAAAGAAATTATTTACACAGGAATATAAAAAAGTATATTATCAATTACATAGTTCCCTGAACACTTAATCGTGCAGCCAAGTAGAAAACCCTTCAGGAAATCTGTCCTCTACCTTTTCACCATAATGAAAGGTGCCTCCAGAAATACTCATTTAATCTCTGCAGCCACATTTCAAGCACCTAATCTCACTTTGCAGTGCACTCTGGCATTTCTTGTCACCCAAACAAAATGCAGGTAAATGATGGAGAAGCTTAGCTTATACCCTTTAAATATTTACTGACTAGTCTACTCTTAGTAATACACGCTGTAGTGTTAGACTCAATTTCATCCTCGAGTGGTTGGCAGACAATTTGGACAGGCTTACTGAGAAGTGGAGGATCTTTTCTTGCTTTGCTTTTGAGGAGAAGTCATTCCCTTATCTTAAGTGAATTAGCTTAAGAACTTTCTTCTCACTAGTCCAGCCTATCAACAAATCAGTCAGGCCTGCTGCTTTGACGGCTCACTTAACCCAGCTTTGTGAGTTAATAGGAGAAAAGTCTGACGAGGCTGCCTCTGTGGAACAAGGGTCCCCTGTGCCCCACCAAGGCCTGACAGATGTGAATCCCAGTCACACAGGGTTTCCTCATTTCCCATAGTGAAGTTGTGGCAATTTGCTGGACAGAAAACCAACTTGATCAAATTGCCATTTTCTTTCACAATGGGGGTCTAGCTGCGTGAAAAGGAGACGTGAAAAGGAGACCTGCTCCTTAACCATGCCTTGAGGCTGCCTTTAAAAACAGAACCATTTCCAAGGTCAGGTGGGTCAGAGGCAGAGGGCTGTGACAGCAGGTGCTAGCAGAAGGCTTCCCCCACTACTAGTTGTCGGGGTTTTTATTAAAAGTCAGGAATGTCCCCTTGAAATGTAATTCTAATTCTTTAAAAATGAAGTAAATCTATATATACTACCATAAAAAGATATCAAAAATATAAAGAAAAAAATTACATTTATATTTTTAAAATATATATATGTGTGTGTATGTATGTGTGTATTTTTCGTATATTTATATATACATGTGAGTGTATGTTACTGTGTGTGTATTTTCCTGTACAAAGAAAAATTCTGTATGGACCCACTTTAACTATTATCAGTGGTTACCTTGAGAAAAGGATTTAGGGAATAAGAGAGAAAAACAGGAATTTTGGCACTATTAGAATTTTTACAAGCATATAGTGCCATTATCATTTTTAAGTGTTAATAAAGAAGTAATTTTGCTGTTAACTGAATATCCTATCACACTAGTGAACTCAAGCATTAGAGTTCAATGTCAGACAGCAAATGGAAAAGCACAACCTAATCTCCTTCCTGGCTTAAAAACAGTAGATAATCTGACCAAGGCAGCTACAGAACAGATTGTAGACATTAACATGAGTCTCCGCATGGGATTTTTGAGATCTCATTCTGACTCTTTTCCCGAATGTTTTGATATCATTACAAATCCAGCTCTGCATGCTTCATGGCTAATGAATCAAATGCATTTAGAGCTTGATCTTATCCCTCTCTTTCAAAGCACCTTTTCTCAAATACAACCCATGCTTTACTTAATATTAGCCTATTTATGACGGCTTTGTGAAAATATTTAAATGGTGTTTCGTTGGGATTTTTTTAATGTCTTATGAATAAGAAAAGGAAATTAAATTCCCCAGTCTCAATTCTGCCTCTAACACACAAACCAGACATCAGAAATACCTGCCCATTGCTTTTTTGAAAGCAAAGGAAAGCCCATCATTCCATAATTACTCTCTTGTGCAGATTGGCACAATATCAGAGCTAACACAACAGAGTACATAAAAGACCAGGTTATAACATCTCTGCTGCTGTAAATTGAAATAATAAACTTTGGCAAACACAGAGGACAGCAAATTCAATTTGACAGTCCTCTCAAAGCAGGCTAAGAACAACAGAGGGAAGCTGACTAAATAGGATTAGGACCTATTTATTTGATTATTACATCATTGGATGAGGCAACATGTAATGCAATTCCCCCAAATCGTTAATTCTGCATTCACAAAATAATGGTAGAAATCAAATTATCATTATGTTCTACATCCAAAATCACTGATTTTCAAGCTGGGAGAGAATTTTTAACTTCCTTCAGCTTCAAGGACTCTTTCTTTAAGCAAACACTCAGGTAAAAGTCCAATATGTAAAACAGATAAATGGTAGCTTGCTCTCTTCAATGGGAGGGAGAGGGCCCTAGGTGTGCCCACCACACCAGTTCTCCAGCCCTCTGGCAGAGTCTCTGGGGAATCCATAGGTCTCTACTGTGAAGCATCATTTAGAAAATAATGGATCTAGTCCATTGCCTTCATTTAAAAGATACAGATCTTAACTCAAGATTTCCAGCTAAAGATAGTTTTGGGGAAGAAGGAAGAAAGGAAACCACATCCAGACAAAGATGCCTATTAGGAAATCAATAATAAATTCACCTTTTAAAGAGAGTAAGTGATAATAGTTAAATTTTATTGACCATTTGCTACATCCAGAAATAGTGCTAAGTGTTTTTTGAACAAGCATTACACATTTGATTTTCATAAATCCTCCATGAGGCAGATCCTATTGTTATCACGATTAAACAGATAAACATGCTTAGGCTTAGAAAAGTTAAATGAACAGCCTAGGGTCACATAGCTAAGAAGAGGCAGAGCTAATTCAAACCCAGGCAAACTGGCTTGAATGGCATTGTGCTGACAATTGCTTTCTTCTAACTGTACTGCCTACCTCCCTTGCTATCACCACTTTTTTTTTTTTTTTTTTTTTTTTGCCCCATGGCTTTGGCCATAAAATGGTAGGAAGGTGATATTTTACTGGTTCTACCACACTCTGTGGACATTGCTATGCACATCTCCTGCTGGGACTAATGCCCTACTCAATACATATGTAGAGACGGCCAAGCCTACAGTTCCTGTCCTAATCAATTCAGCCAACAAACAGACTACTTCAATTAATGATAATCACCTCACACCTGTCAAAATGGCTATCAGCAACAAATCAAGATGTGGAGAAAAGGGAATCCTCATGCACTGTTGGTAGAATCGCAAATTGGTGCAGCCACTATGGAAAACAGTTCGGAGTTTCCTCAAAAAATTAAAAATAAAACTACATCATGACCCAGCAATTCCACTTCTGGGTATTTATCTGAAACACACACACACACACACACACACACACACACACACACACACACACACACCCGATTTGAGAGGGTATTTGTACCCCTATATTCACTGCAGCACTATTTACAATAATCAAGATATGGAAGCCACCCAAGTCCTCATCAATAGATGATTGGATAAAGAAGATATGGGGCATATGCACAATAGAATATTACTTAGCCACAAAAAACAAAATCTTACCAATTGCAACAACATGGATGGAGCTAGAGGGTATTATGTTAAGTGAAATAAATCAGACAGAGTAAGACAAATATCATATTATTTCACTTATATGTGGAATCTAAAAAGCAAAATAAATTAAAAAACAAAACAGAAACAGACTCAATGATACTGAGAACAAACTGGTAATTGCCATATGGGAGGCTGAGTGAAAAAGTTGAAAGGATTAAGAAGCATAAATTGGTAGTTACAAAATAGTTATAGGGAAGCAAAGTATAGCATAGGGAATATAATCAATAATATTGTAGTAACTATATATATAGTACCAGATAGATACTAGACTAATTGGGGGAATCACTTTGTAAATTATATAAATGCCTAACCACTATGCTGTACACCTGAAATTAATATAAAAATAACACTGAGTGTCAACTCTAATTGAAAAATAAAATTTAAAAGAAAAGTTAAACATACAGTTAAAAAAAGAATAAATTCCTCAAATTCAAAGATGTGACCAATGAGTCAGGCTTATAGAGACTCTGAAAGACAAGAACAAAAGCAAAGGTAGGCTTGACACCTTCTTAGAGCGGGGGGTTGGTGGGGGGTGGGGGTTGGGGTGGGGGAGACATGGAAAAAAACAGGCCAGATCAAGCGGGAGCATTTGGGAACAAAACCAGACATGGATAAATACAGGATGAGGATGGGAAGAGATAATCAAGGACTAAATTACAAATAATCCTAGCAAGAGTCATAGTAGACAAATTGAGTGTGAGTCAGCAATGAAGTACTATCATCAGGAAAGAAAGGGAAATAATCATGGAATGCCCTGTGTGACTTGCAAGGACTCCAAAATAAGCCTGCCAATGTTCATTCATTGATGTATACTTTAAATGTGTTCTATGTCCAGAACAGGCCATTACGTATTTTGAATAGTGGGAGGAAAATCAATAAAGGCAAAAAAAGGCATAGCAAAGTTGACTAGAAAGAGAAAAACTTATTTGGAGAAAGATAAAAGGTGCAAGGTTATATAACCTCCATGAGATAATACTGAGAAAAATTTTTTGTCAAAAATGCAAGGAGAAGAATATTTCAGGCAGAGAGAATAGTATGTGCAAAAGCACAAAAATGGGAAATCATCGAGCATCTTTAGGAAACTGCAATTAGTACGCCAAAGCTGGAGATTGGAGAATAAGAGAAGAAAAACAGAAGATAAGCCAGAGACACAGTCTGGGGACAAATAATGGAGACGCTTTTATGTTAGCTAATAAACTGGGTTTATATCTAACTAGTTACAATATCTTGTTACAAAATCAAAATACTTCTACATGGTGAGAGTGGACTCACTGGTTACTATCCTCCACTCCACTGTTCCTGCACAGGGACTTTCAGCCTCCTCACAATCCAGCAACTAAAGGGTAATGCCGAGGACCGGGGCCTCCAATCTCCTTCCCAGTTCTACACCAGTGTCCATGTTGATGCCATTAGGGTTGTTAAAAACGTTCACTATCACCCTGGCTAACACTAAGGGACTTCATCCCAATGGAGAATCACTGAAGAATTTCAAGCAAAGGTGTCACATGATCAGAAATGGTAGAAACACTGCCTGGCCAAGTCTTCTGTCGCATCTCTGAGGGAGATGAGGAAAGTGGGAGAGCTGGCTGAGGACTGGCCTCTTTGAGTAACGACCTCTATCTAATAGCTATCTCACAGCTGGTTTTTGTTGAAATTCTTTTCACGTTGGTATGGTGGGTAACCCCTGGAAGCAGCCTCCCCCGCAGAGGCCTCCACACTGTTGCCTTCTCTTCACCAGAGACAGCTGAAGAACGGAAGCATGGTGCCTCACTTAACTTTTCCGAAGCCACCAATGGGGAGGAAAGAACTCTAAGGTCACCCAGCAAAACGGGAACTAACTACAGGGGATCAAAATCCACATTTCAGCTCCTAATCTTGCCACTTAAGCTGTATCTTTCCAAATGTACTCTATTTCACCTGAATTCAAACATTTCCAAATGATATTGTAAAAAATAAAAACAGCTTTTTTTATTAAAAAAAAAATGCCTTTCTTTCTTATGTGAGTCCTGAACTTTCCCCTGCTCATTTTTTCTCATCTTTCAATTATCTGCTGATCTACTACTGTGCAAGCATTTTCCTCCTCATTTACTGAGAATACCACTTTCTTTTTTCTCCTAATGCTCACTTAATTAACAGTCAAGCAGCTTTTCATACAAAATCTCAAGTTTTAACATTTTCCTTCTGATTAGAAGTTTAAAGAAAGAGCTACTCAGTTTTGATTTTTTTTTTTCTTCTAAGAGTTTTCCCTGATCAATCATCAGATCATCCATCCTGAAACTAGGCCAGTATGAGCAGCAGCCTCTAAACCAGAGGTGGAGAGATCTATGGTCCCTGAGATGATCACGGGGGTGTTTCAAGGATAGGGTCTGAGCTTGATCACAGTTAACACATTGGAACCATCTTCAGAAAAAAAACCCTATTCATTTAATTTTTATTGTGCTGTCCACAAGACTAAAGACAAGAAGACTTACATTTTTAACTTTTATTAATTCAATAATCATTTATTGAGCATTTACTGGGTGCCAGATAGTGAACTAGGTGCTAGAATATTATGGTGAGCATAATATGGTATACTCCACCTAATGGAGCTTATAGTCTATAACAGCAATTTGTAACTTTAGTTACTTATTGGAATCCCCTAGGGAGCTTTGACAGTGCACAGATCAATTAAATCAAAATCTCCTGGGGCAAAGCCCATACACACATATTGTTAAAGGTCCCAAGAGATTCCAAAGTGTAGCCAAGGTTGAGAACTAGGCATCAATCAAATAATCATGCAAAATAGATGTAAAATTATGACATTAATAAAGTCTATAAAGAATTAGTCACACTTTGACAAGGCTTCAATGCTATTTGTATATTACATATGCAACCAAGATTTGCCAAGCACCTGCTGCTTGTCAGAAGCTACCAGGTAACAGCATAACTATGGGCCATAACCTGAATAAACATTGCCCATCTGGCCATCCTTCATGGTAACAGTTCAAAACTGAGCACTGAGCACTGGGGATTTCTGTTCATTCCCACCTGTTCCAGTGAGTGAACCCACACCATTCACACAGAGCGGGAACGTAACCACAGGGCACAAGCAAAACTGAGAGAAAGCCTGACCCTCCCTAAACGCTGGCAGGATAGCTGAGCTATGCCCCTTGATTGAAATTCAGTGCTTAGGGGACCAACTGGAGTAGAGGGAGGTGGTATGACAATCGAACTGAAAATAGGTGTCCTGGAGGACACAGGAAATCTGATCCCCTAGGTCTGTTTGCAGATTTGAAAAAGGAAAATAAATTCTCTAAGGCTCTAAGCAAGATTGTCTCGGATTTGCTAAGGGATGTGTGTAGAATCCTTAATAATGAGCTTCTTTAAATAAACAAACAGCATTCTGGCTTTACAAAAGCTTCTTGATACTGGAGAGATTATTAAAAAATAAGAGAGGTGGTGATCCAGTCTCACCATTGCTGCCCAGACAGGCCTCCTAGATTTGATTGTCCTCCTGCTTCTACTTGTTTAAAGCACCGTCCCTCAAGAGGATGCGATTTTTTTCTTGTTTCGTTTTTTGATTTTTTTTCACTGTATCAGATGGAACTATACCTTTGAAAGCTCTTATTTGCTCATTATGGTCTTCTCTCTATTTTTTATTCTTTAGTTTGACTTTAAGTTGCAAACCTGACTTTACACAGGTCAGTACAGTGATCATCTAATTGTCATAAAGCAGATAATGCTCAATATTAAGGATCAATGATACATGGATATATACATATCTTATGATAAATGATTTTTAAAAATCCTTCAGCATCCAACGTTTAAGAATGGAATGACGATATCATATTTGTTTTTAAAAAACATACGCTCAAAGATTTAAGCAGTAAATGGGATGAGAATGTGATACGCTTTCTAAGATCCTAAGAAGAGAGTAGCTAAGACTGTGTTTGATTCCAAAGGGAAAAGAGCTTCAATTTTAATAAGTACAGAAGATTTAGGTTTAATTGAAACACAGCACGAAATCCATACTGTGAACTTACCAGCTTTATTCTGATGCAGTATCATTTGTCTGTCCTGTGAAAAGATTAGACTCTAAGTCTGATTTTTCTGAGGACTGGCACAAAATAGAACCCAGAAGCTTTGCATGATTATACTGCTAGGCAAGACTCACTACTCATACAAATCATCTCTGAATATAAAATTTAATAAATAAATGTTGAGACTAGAGAAAAAGGAAAATAAGATGAATCTGTAAGGTTAGTACCCAAAGCTTATGCTACAGGTTTCTTCACTAAAGGCAGAATCTTTGGTGCAGCGTTTCCTAGGAATTAGCCAAGTCCATACGATGATACTTGGCATTTTTTTCTCATGCCATTGAAACTCTATCTATTCTGCTAAAAAAGCTCAAAGAATTCTCCTGCCATGTCACTTAAAATGTCCCTATCATCACAAGTTCAATGCTCAGTTATCTTAAGATAGAAACAACCCAACCCAGTGCTATCCATTACAACATGTATTCAACTAGACTGTAAGCCAATTTATATCTTCAAAATAGAATTATATGAATGATATGCAGTGTGGTTAATATTTATCACAAACACAAGCCAATTTCTTATGTTATGATTTTAGGACTGTCATAAAAAGTATTTGTTCCTCAAGTCCTCCTTTGTAAAGTAATACTTAACCAATGTACATAGAATTTTTTAAAACACAGGGCTTGATTAAGATTTCACAAAGCACTATATCTCCAAAGTGGAAATAAACTATAATAAAGCAAATCATTTCGATACAACAAACTAGAGCTATTAAATTAAATGCATAAAAGTCAAATTTACAAAAATGTTACACGTAAAATTTTTCTCAGTCTTTTCTTCCATTTTTTCTGAGGACGTGATTTTCATCATTTTGTCATGTGTGTTCTTGTCACCTAAGCTTAAATCTAAAGTTTTCTTCCTTTGTAGGTATCACAACTTCATTCAAAATTTCTAAAATCATTTTCTTTTTCAAAGCACAAGGAGCTCATCAGTCAGTCCAAGTGCCCACAATCCTTGAAAATATTCCATTAAAATGAGATTGGGTAAGTTTAAAATACAGTGCCTGCAAAACCAAACATGCCTTTAGCTTTTCCTATTTCCAGTTGTCTTAATATTTCATTTGCAAGAAAACAAACTAAAACCAAAAACTTTTAGTGGACTTAACAAACCATTATGTGGAAAATTCTGACTCAATGATAATTTCATAAATTCAGGCTAAAACAAAAAGTATGCATTAAGACAGAGGTTTTTTGTTGTTGTTGTTAAATTTTATAATAAATAAAAACAAAAAGACAGAATTTATGGAAGTTTAGAGTCAAGTATTCCAAGCCTATTTATCTCAAGATATATTTGTAAAGTCTTAACACTAAAAGACTCAGTGAATTCCAGTCTACATTTCTCAGGCAGGAGTGGTACACATAACAGAAGTAATAACTCTCATCTCTCGAGATGGCTGAGAATATTCTCTTCCTCCAAGTAAATTCTACTTTACCAAACCCTAGGAGGGTCTTATACAGCAATAGCAACCTACCTTGAGGTGATTTTTCACTAAGACAGCTACTTTAGAAAGATACTCTAACTCTGACCCTCTGGAAGGGAAGTCATTAAGTAGAGATGGGGAAGCATAAAACTTTCCTTTTTAGAGTACAGTCAAGGTCTAGATATTTGAATGTCTTAAGATAATAATCAATATATATAACCATGCTGAACACTCTGGACTTTTGATAAATAGTAACCAAAAAGGGGGTTGTGGAATGTGCTTAGAATTTTGCACATGAAAAAGTAAGAGTGAATGAAGGGTCTAAAGAAGAATAGTTTCTGCATGCCAGCCATTTTGTCCAATATGCTAGACATCTTCTGTTTGCCTCTCTAAGTTCATTATTCATTCTTTTTCAGCCTGCTTAGTGACCTGTGTGGTAACCCACATGGACCATATCAATGGGCACCCTTACCCTCTGGTTTCCAGCTGCATTAGGTCAATGGAAATTAAGGTTAGAAGATAGAGAGCAGAAAGAGAGTAGAGATAGGAAGTTGGGGAAAGAAAATGAAATTAAAAAGTGAGTAGGAATCGAACCAGAAAGATGAAAAGAACTGAGAAAGATGGAGATGCTAAATCAGATAGAGAAATTAAAAATGATGCTAAGAGCCTAAAGGAGTCAATAGAACAAAGGATGAGAAAATCAGGAGGTGGGCTTAGGTCTGCTGGGAAGGCAAGGCCTAGGCAGATGGAAGGACTGCTCGGTCTTGTTGCATGAGAGAGAGGGCTCTGCATATGGATTTGTGTGCCTGAATGACATCTGATGCTTAGACTCTCAAAGGAATTTGGTTGAGGTGTCTCTGATTTTAATGCAAGGTCTTTATCAGCCTCTGCGAGCTACTTTAGACATGGCTTAAGAAGCCTTGTTATAGTCCATAGTTGAAGAGAAGTGTTTCTCTTTTTCTATTTCCAGGTGCAAAGAGAGTCAAAATAAATGATTCATGAATTCACTGCAATACCACACTTCAAGTATTTTATTTTAATACAATCTATTTACAGAAGAGATGAAGGAATTGGAGGTCATTATGTCCAGAAATATCTAAATGTTTTAATATGACTAGGATATAAATCTGTACTGTACTCTCTGATTTTTTCTAATCATCCAAAACCATGCTTAGTATTCAAAAGCACCCACCAAATTCTCTTCATGAAGGAAAACAGTTAGTGCAAAGGACTATTACATATTCCCAACATAATCCCCCAAACTTGAATGATAAGCAATTGTGTTCCCCCCGGATGTGCATATAAAGTCTAGCAAATAAGAACATAAAATAATGACAGGAAGAAAACAAACCAAAAGCTAAAATTATCAGTGGAACTGATTAGCATATGTATAGAGACTTGTACAGATGCGGGAGGCTTTCTTTAGAATGTAAGTTCTCAGAGCAGTGCTTCTTAATCATTTTTGGAGTTGTGACATCTTATCATTTATTTGCCTTTTATGATCATCACCAACCTCCTCCCAAAAGCATATTTTTAAATGAGAGAGAATAATTTTGTTCCCAAGCATTTGCTTTATTTTTAATCTCCTTGAGAATCACCCTAGAAGATCATGCCAGTTGACGCATTTATCAGTAGTTAAGAATCCAGCGGCTTCTGCTCTCTTTTTTCTTTTCTATTTAAAAATAGCACTGGCCACAGCAAAAAGTGTAGACATAAGGAAGAAAAGCTGGAGTTAGAGCTGTTACTAGAAGAAACCTTCGTAGTCTGGATAGGATATTTTGAAATAGACCTAGAAGAGGGACAAGATGTTGACACGCTTTTTCCACATCCCACATATACATATATAACATTCCATTTAGGCAAATGTTATGAATGCTTAAAATTAATCTCTAAAGAAGTTATTTCAGTGATTCACCTCATTACAAACTCCATTGTGCTAAGTTATTTTCATAGAACTTGATTATTTTTGTGAATGTGAAAGAGGCCTCCAGATGTAGAACCTTTGGTTTTGCAATTTATTTTAAGGTAAAGTTTATTTCTTCCTATAAAAATGTATTACCAGCTCTCTGTATGAACAGAAATGCAAGACATGATGCAGAGTAACTCAGTTCCTCTGGGGAAAGCAGATAGTCTTAAATGGGTTTCTTAGAATCAGAGTTGGAAGGGACCTTTTCTACTGCATAGAAATAAGTCACCCATAAATGTAACTCAAAACTACATACTATGCTGTATTTCTTCTAGTGAATTTTAACTTTTCAGTAATCTTCATGACCCTTTTGCCAGGTATGTAGCCACCAGATGTTAATTGCAGTTACCTAACAAAGGTGCCCGAAAGAAGAAATATCAAGTCCCAGATTATGAAACAAGCAAAACACCCATTGCCCTGAAGGTCTCTATCCATGCTTTCCAGCGATTCTTTTTTTCTCAGCAGTAGATGTATAGGCCTCCAAAGAGCCAGGCATAACTTTATCAGGAAAGTGAAGTCTCAAGGAGAGGGTGTCAGTGTACAATATGGATAAAGCCAACTGTGAGATTTACCTTAAAGCTACGGAAGGAATACAAGAGGCTTATCCACACACCAACCCTCAGACTGGCATATTGCAACCCAAAGATTGAGAAACAAACACTTGTCTACCCATTGTCAAAACAAAGGTTCAGTTTGGCCCATTTACAGAGGAAAAACTCATTGGGAAGAAAAGGCCTTTTGATTTGCCTGGTTGTTTGTACAAACTGGCTACCCAATCTGGGCCACATCATTGGCTTTTGTAATTCCAAATACATTTAAATCGATTCTACTTTTTATCTACAGAATTATTTATACAACCAATACTTCTGCTTCTCTCCTAAGGAATAAAAATAAATCTTCAAATCCTTTAAAAATAAACTTAGAGTTTTAGTCATAGCAAAATACAAAAAAAAACAAAAACAAAAACAAAACAGACAAGATATTTTAATATCATTACAGAGCAAATGCTTAAATTCTGTTTAGAGGAAATGTCATCACCGTATATCATATTTCCGGTTGAAAGCTACATCAGTCTAGTCCAAATGAAACCAGCAAGACAAAGAGCAAAGAGAAAGGCGGACTGAAAGATGAGGAAGGACTCTCAGCCAAATATAATGAAAAAAAGGAATAACCTTATAGCTAAACAGTTTACTTTTCAAAGGCAGCACAAGGGCAAAATGCTTTGTGCAAAGAGAAAATTAGTTTCCAAAGTATATGCATTCTACAAAGAGCCAAGTTAATTATTCAAAGCAGAGGCCCATGAATTCCCACAATTTAGTCATTCTATTCTGACATATTCAGGCCCAGCGAGCTGCTTCTTATCACTAAGACTTTGATAATTGGCTTAGACATATCAAATAAACTTTCTGGAGAATTCAGTCGTAAGCAGGTATGACATCCTAATAGGGGTTTTATTAGGCCTTTCTCTGTGCAGTAATGTATTAGCAATCACTGTGACATTTTCTGCTCTGGGGGTTTTGGCCTTGCTCATTTTTTACACTTGCTAGAAAATAAATTTATTCATGGTAGAGATCTAATCCCATACACTACTCTGTTTACCCTGGTTTCTAAAGGAACAGGCCTCTTAGAATTAATGAAAAGTGACATATACATCATAGAAGAAAATGCACTGTCTTCAGTCAGGCATAACTGAATAGCGAGAATCCTTCTGATTCTACAAACTTGGGAATTCAGTCAGTACAGCTTTGGTGTCTCTTTCCCTGATTACACTTTTGCCTTCTATTCCATCTAGGTGAAAAGAGAGAGAGGAGAGAGAAAAAGCCAATAGCATGTTTGGATTAGATTTCTCGTCTTTAGCAATAATTATAGTTTAAATTTTTTTTCCAAGAAGATGTCTAATAGATATTATCTGGTACATTGCAATGTGCTCCTTTGCATTAATAGTCCTGATAACCAAAAAAAAAAGTTGATGTCTTGTTACTTATATTTACATATTGAAAGTAGAGTTATTATTTGAGTGGAGTCTACCTACCAGCAAGAGACAAGCAGGGCAGAACGGATGATAGAAATCAGAATCTTTCTACATTCTTTCATTCTCTTCATTGGTGCAGGAACATTACCGATGGGATGACACATCAAGTACCACCAAAGTATAACTAATTTGGTCAGAGTGAAGATAATATGAATGTACGCACTTATCACATAACAAAGGAGCATCAACAGAGGTCATCTCTGTAATTTAACGCTAGATATTTTACCACCAACTTCCCACTTTCCACATTAGTGAGGACAATGTTAATATGGAAAAATATATAGGAAATCTAAGTAATTCATTTTAATCATCAGGTTTCTTTCTCTCCCTTACCTAAACTCTTTCTGGCCTTATAAATGTTTCAGTTCAAAAATATTGGCAAAATTTCAGTTCAAAATATCTCCTTTACATTCTAAATAATACCTGAAATTTCCTAGTTAAACCTTTAACATGATGTTTGTTCAATGTTAAAATTCAAGTATTCCTGTGAAAGATACTATGATAAAGTTTGATCAGTTATTTATATCTTCATGGAGACTACCCAGCCCTTCTCCTCATCCCCAAATCCTGACTTAGTAGGCCTGGAGTAGGACTCAGAAACTTGTATTTTAAACAAACTTTCTAGGTGATTCTGATGTACAGTAAATTTCGAGAGCCACTTGCCTGGTGTGAATGAGTCATGAAGCTCTCATGAGAACAAACTTTGAAGAAAGAAGGGAACTAAATTAAATTGATGACATATCAGGAATTGTGATAGGCAATAAATATATGCTATTTCATTTCATCTTCATCTCCCCTATGAAGAGGGCTTTATTATTCCCATTTTACAGATGAAAAATCTTAACCTCGGAAAACTTGAATAACCAGCCAGTGATTATAAGGTTAGGAAGTCTAGCATTGGAATCCATACCTCTAGTAATAGAAGCAATCATTATACAATATTCATAGGCTTTCAGAGATGAAAGAAATGGTGATGATTCCACCTTATTGAATATATATTCTGACCTAGACAATTTGTTAGGCATTGTTCATACAGGCCTTACTAAGTTCTTACAACTACCCTTTAAGATAAATATTAATTTCATTTATACATGAAGAAAATAAATCTTATAGAAGTTATGTAACTTGTCAAAGTACACATAGCTATACTATAAAAGCAAAGGAGCTGAAATTCAAGTCCACAGACACAGCCATGAGAGCCTTCAGCATCTTTGGGATGAAAATGATATCTGTGGGAGGCAGAAAAATGACCTTTCAAAAATGTCTACATACCTAATCTTCAGAACCCATAAATATGTTAGGATTCATAGCAAAGGAGAATTAAGGTGACAGGTAGAATTAAGGTTGCTAATCAGTTGACCTTGAGATGGGAGATTATCTTGGATCATCCATCAGGGCCAATGTAATCACAAGGGTCCTTAGCAGAAAAGGAAATCAGAAGAGAGAGAACCAGAGAGATGGCAGTGGAAAAGACAAGAAATTCTCCTCTAGAGCCTCCAGAAGAATGTAGTCCTACTGACACCTTGATTTGGCAGTGAATATTTTTTAATTTTCTGACTTCCAGAACTATAAGATAATAAATTTGTATTGTTTTAAATTCACTAAATGTGTTAATTTGTTATAGCAGGAATAGGAAACCAATACAGAATCCCTCCAACTTAGAGAGACTAGAGACTAGCTTAATAACTGTGTTAGGGTTAGCCCCCCTGCCAAATTTAACTGAGTGACTGATACATATATCAGGATCACCATTTGTGGCGGACAACCTTGATTACTCACTGAACAGCTATTCCTTCCTTTCTCCTTCGCTTTACTTGATCCAGGTTGCCTCTCAGGCAGCCAGGTGCTTCAGAGAGGTGGCCACTCCCAAGGCTTGGTGGATGTCTCTATTAATATTAGGTAATTGTGTTAGTCCTGTTCTTCTTACCAGGGAGTGACTAAGAAGAGGAAAAACAATACAATGCTGGACATGAGGCAGGAGAGAAAGTCTAAAGGGGATCTTTTCAGAAAAAAATTCCTTCCTCCTCAAAAGGTCCATGAAGGGCTCTTTTCTTTTCTGTCTTTCAATAATATTCTGTGCTTGAAGCTGTAGAAAGCTGGCATACATTATAAGACACGCTTAAAAACAAAAGTCAATACACTAAGAATGACAGTAGAAAAATAGAAAGAATCTGGTCTTTGATGATATACCTGAACCACTGAATTAGCCAACCCTGGAACTTGCTTAATTCTAAACTCTTTTTTTTATGAGATAGTAAATGGCTCAGTTGAGCTGGATTCTCTACTATTTGCAGAAGCATCTCAAATGATAGAATAGGGAGTAATTGGTCATCTTTGTGTAACATTTAATATGCATGGTTTAGTCCCTTTTCCTGTCCTGGCCAACTATGACTCCAAGCTATTCCCAGGAGACAAGTACTATCCTTTAACAGCTGACCTCCTTAAAAGATGATATATCAGAGGGAAAAAAAATAACGTTAGATGATAAAAGCTCTGTTCATCCCTCTGGTGACCAAATCAAAGTTGTGATAGAAATAAGGAGCAACAACAAGGAAAAATGGCCTGGGTCTAGAGGAACAAGCCATACAACTAGAGAGAAATTCAAGAAAGCACCTTGCAATGGCAGAAGGTAGGACGGGGCAAGGATGTGGGGCTGCCGGGTCTGGAGCGGCTGAGTGGGATGGAGGCTGTAGTAGCAGCAGCAGCTGCAGAAACCACTTAAAGGGGCCAGGTCCACAAGCGGATTTTCCAGTAACAGACCTGCTCACTCTAAGCACTGGGGCTGATTGGGCTGCATGCAGGGGGCACCAAGGACTTACAGGGAGACATTGTCGGGGTGAGGGTCTAGGTGAGACTCATATGTATAGAAGTGCTGGAGGTATCCATCGTTCCCTGTTGAGCCTTCCCTGCTACCAGTGAGCAGACACAGAGCTGCCATAGCCATGAAGTCATCAAACTGGATAACAGAGGTTGCTCCACCCAGAGGATTTCTGAAATCCCCCAACTCGTGGCCACATCCAGGAATATCCTCAGCGAGTCAGGTGCTCCTTGCTGAGCAGTGCCTAGACTCACACTGGAGGCAGCTGGCCTCAGTTTCTGGTGTGGCCTTTTGAGGCAACTATAAGCACAGCATCTGTGGATTGCTTGCTGAATCTTAACAGGTGGCCCCAGAGGGCAGAGGCTTGGCTAAAGTTTGGCCTGCAGCTGAACCCCTCTCAGGACTGTGCCACTGGACACCTACTTCACAAATCCACACTAATAAGACTGGGAGACTTAGGAGCTTTGCTTAGTACATAGAAACAGACATGGAAAGGCAGCCAAAATGGGAAGACAAAGAAGCAGAAACCATATGAGAGAACAGAACAGAGATCCAGATATAATGGAGTCAAGTAATCTAACAGATGCAGAGTTCAAAACACTGGTTATAAAGATGCTCAATGAACTTTTGGGAAGTGTAGATAAATTCAGTGAGAACTTCAAAAAGAAAAAACATAAAAATGGAAATGGAAATTATAAAAGGGAACCAGTCTGAAATGAAGAACACATTATCTGAGATGAGAAGTATATTAAATGGAATAAACAAAGGAATAAACAAAGTGAATAAAGAAAAGGATCAAATGCCCTATCTAGAACAGGAAAGCCAAGGACACACAATCAGAATGGCAAGAGATAAGACCAAGACTATAAAAATAATTTAAGGAGCATATGGGACACTATTAAGGGTCCAAATATCTGTCTGATCAGTAACTGAAGAAAATCAAGATGTTGAACAGCTGTTTGAAGAAATAATGATGGAAAACTTCCCTAACCTGGTGAAGGAAATGGACATAAAACCCCAGGAAGCTCAGAGTTCCAAAAATCAGGGATCCAAAGAGGCCCACACCAAGACACATCATAATTAAAATGGCAAAGGTTAAATACAAAGAAAGAACATTAAAAGCAGCAAGAGAAAAACATATAGTTACTTTAAAGGAAAACCCATAAGACTGGCAGCTGACTTCTCAAAAGAAGCTATGCAGGATAGAAGGGCTCAGCAAAAAGTATTCAACGTGATGAAGACCCAGGATCTACAACCAAGAATACTTTATCCAGCAAAGCTGTCATTTAGAGTTGAAGGACAGATAAAGAGCTTCCCAGACAAAAATAAGCTAAAGGAATTTATCACCACCAAGCCAGTAGTACAGGAAATGTTGGAGGGACTTCTTTAAGAAGAAAAAACATGTATCAAAAACAGGAATAAAGACTGGTAACAACTACATTCTTATCAGTAAGTACCTCAAATGGAAAAGAATTAAGTGCTCCAACTAAAAGATAGAGTGGATGAATGGAAAGGAAAACAAGACCCCTGTATGTTGCCTATGAGAGACTCACTTCAGATTAAAAGACACACAGACTAAAAGGAAGAGGATGGAAAAATGTATTGCTTTGATGGACCTAGAAGTTATTTAAGTCAGACAGAGAAAGATAAACACTATGTGATTTCACTTATATACAGAATCTAAGGGGAAAAAAAGAACAAACTAATCAAAAACAGATTCACAAAATATAGTGGACAATTTGATGATAGACAAAGGAGAGTGGGATGGGGGAAAGAACTTCTTTAAGAGTTTAAAGAAGTACAAATTAGTAGCTAATGGATGGTTACAGGTATGGGGAGCATGGCATAGGGAATGCAGTTAGCATTAATACATTGGCTAAGTGGAGGGGCAAGGAAGGGAGGGGGAAGTTGGGGGAATCATTTACAAACTATATAGATGTCTAACCAATGTACTGTATATTTGAAACTAATTAAAATTAATAAATTTAAAAAATAAAAATTAAAAGAATGTTAGGCCATAAAAATATATATATTGGATAAGAAAACTGTAATACATTTTCCTCCTGTGCTCTTAAAAAAAAAAAGGTGATGCATCAATGGTGTTAGAACTATTTAATTCTTGGGATAAAACTCCCTCCCTAAGATTTCTCACCCATGGGTTTGAATTCATTCAGTAATTATGGAAGCAAAACTTCACTGCAATTGATGCCTATTAGAGATAAGAATGAAATTTGGCTGCCATTAAATATCATTTAATCAAGGAAACAAGAATATCCAACCCTTAGCCCCCTATCTATCAGGTTCTGAGGTTATGTATGCTCAAGCATTAATGACAAAGGAATACAAAGTTACATTCCTTTGTTCATTAAGCTTGGGCCCTAACCCTCAATATAAAATTCCTTGGGAAACTCAACAGAAACCTTTTGGTTGGGGTAGAAGGGCCTAAGAGGAATCTCCAAAGTTGAATTTCGTCTCTGCCCTCCATTTTGGAAGAAAACAGCTCAGTACTCCCAGGTACACACAGTGGGAGAGAAGAGGTGGCCAGCAGGAGGTGGCCTAAGCATCTTACCCTGCAGCCACTTAGGAGATGAAAACAGAAGAGAGTCACACCTATGCATGTGGTTTTTTAATGTAGTGAGACCCACTAGCCTAATCAATGTTACGAAATGAAACAATATGATTAGCAACTCTTCTTCCAAAGGAAAAGACAAACAAATGCAGAGTAGAAGCTGGGAGAGGAGTATAAAAATATTTCCTTCTCAGAAGCCCTCTGTATCTAATCTTTGACCGTCTAAGACTTTCTTTTTATAACACTGGCAATATTGCACTATTCTTAAAACTTAAAAATGTAAGCTTTATTCATTACTGAAATTCATTACTTTTACCTATGGCTTGGGTCTTCTCTTACAGATTATTATATTTATATGCACTTATTTCCATAGTTAGAAGAAGTAAAAAATCATAATCACAACCAAGTCCAGACAACATATAAAATAATAATGTAGTTTAATAACCTTACTAGCATGCTACCTCATTATAAACAGATTGTGTCTACATGGTAGTTAGCATACTTATGGGATGCAGCAGTTGTTGGTCTTACCAATTTTTCAGCAAAACGTCACTTTGGGGGATTTGGTGAGAACTTTTTGTCCTCCACAAATTCGTGTACCCTAGAGTTTACCAGGATGAATTTGAGCTCTATTCTAAACCACAAAACCAAGAAGACTACATGCTCCAACAGACATCCGAGCTCCTACCCTCAGATCTCACCAGCCATGCCCAGTTTTTACCAATGTCCATGAAAGCTCATTTTCTCATGTTTTATATTCTTTTCATTGCAGTCCCTTCATAGGCAAACAGCTAAAATTAATATTCACCACCTTGACATGCAAGTCCTTCCTCAATCTTGTTCTAATGTACCTTTCTAGAATTAGATCTTATTCCTAAAGTCTCTACTCTACCCAAATAATTTTTCTTAAATTTTATTTATTTTTCTTAAATATCTTATTATATTCCATAAACAGCTTCTGTTTCTCATCTCTATGCTTTTGCTCACTCTATTCGTAATAATGCCTAGCTTAATAGCAATGAAAACATCTTTGCAGATGATCCAGTCCAAATTATTTTCATCTGAGGAAATGTAGTTCCAGAATTATTAGAATTATGGAACATAGTGTATTAGTTAGCCTTTGCTCTATAACAAACCACCCCAAAATGTTGTGACTTAAAAACAACAATATATTTATTTTATTTTTGTGTGGGTTGGTGGTGCAGTTTAACTGATGATTTTTACCTAGGTCTCTAATGCAGCTACAGAGTCTGCTGGACTAAAAGGTTTAGGAGGACCTCACACACATGTATAAGCTGGTATTGTTGTTGTGGGCACAGGTGTCTGGGTCTCCTACAGTGGATCATCTTCCAGCAGCCTTCTTATATGTGTGTTCCTGGAGCAGTGGCCCACAAAGATGAAAGGTGGAAGCTACAAGGCCTCTGTGGCCTAAACTCTGTAGCTTACACACTATCACTCTCACTACATTCTACTGGTCAAAGCAAATAACAGAGCCAGCCAGGTTTAAGGGTGTGAAGAAATAGACTTTGGATGAGAAGAGCAGCTGAGCCAAATTGCAAAGTAGAATGTATACCAAGATGGGTGAAACACTCTTTCACACAAAATAAGTGGGAAAAAACAAATGGGTGGTACTGATTCAAAATCTATGGAATCTTGGACAAAAGCTCCTCAGAATGCATCTACATAAGAACAGAATGGGATCCAGGGTCCAGTACAGATGAATATATCAAGGAGCAGTCGAACAGATCATTCCAAAGCTGCCTTGTCATTGCTGAATACAGCTCTGGTGCACTTGGGCAAAACCACAAGATACACTATTACTGAGGGAAAGGCAGGGAGTTAGGTATAAGGTATACAGACAGCTCCACCAATGTTGGCAGTAAGGAAGAGCAGTCCCCATTTTCCTGAGTCTGGTCAGCTGCTTTTTAAGCCACCAAACTCAATTGTCAATATGCCAAGAGATGATTAGTGTCCTGGCGACTGGACCATGCTAATCAAACCCATGAGTGGCTCTTGTGTAAGAGATTGCCCTAATTTGCAAAGATAAATAGTCCATTAGAGGGTTTGGCTGCTTGAGTTCCTGCTGTAAAGCAACATGAAGATCCAACCTGTATTCAAAAAATCACTTAGTAAAAATAAGATTTTAGTCATGCGAGCCATGTGGCAGAATGAAAGGCTGAATCTAAATCTTGACCTTGCAGACTACTAGCTCTGGGACCTTTGGCAACCTCTCTCTTTAAAGAAAAGTTCTCTTTCTCCAACCCTCAATTTTCTCATCTGTAAAATGTGCATAGTTATATTTACCTGGAAGAATTGCCATAAGAATTAGAAAAGGTCCTAGAACATAGTAGTAAACTATTTATAGTAATATAAAAATATTGATAAAGTGCTTAAGACTATTGTAAGTTATTATTAAATATGTATATTTCACATAAAACCAAAATCTAATAGCTGGGCCAGAAAGTGAGGACACCTGTCCCCTGGACTCTGATGGGACATTATTAACATGTTTAGAGAATTCCAGATGAACATTTAAAACTTTACATCAGTGCCACCTTCTTTGTCAGACCTTTCCAGATATCTCCTAAGTTTCCATTCTCATATTACCATACATTTGTTTGTAAAGGACTAGGAAGCAGAGGGGAAATGAACTGGAAGTGCAAATCAGTCTCATAATTTTCTATGACCTGGATAGAATGTATTCACTGAGACGTGAGAAATAATTCAGCTGATCTCCCAAGGATGAAGATGTCATTAATGAGGCTTTATTGTACAAAGCTACAATGGCAGTCTTAATAAGAACCACATCAAAGGCAATTTGCCCATCTTAACATTAACACACTGCAATTAAGAATTTAGATTAATTTCCCACCATGATTCCAGAGAAGGAGGATCAATGCTCTGTTGAATAAAATGGCAATATAAGGCTAGGGTAAAGTGACATCTACATCATTTTTTTAAAATAAAAAAATTGTTTAAAATAGTAGTTGTTGAACTATAGTTACTTCATTTGCCCCATTTTTCCCCAAAATAATTAGATAATGTGTTATTTCTTCTTTTATTCTCTTTCAACAGTTTCCCCTCACTCATATTCTTGTTGAAACCATGGCAATATTTTGATGATCACTTCACATATTATTATTCCATTAACAAGCAGTAAAAAAAAAAATGGCCTTTTCCAGTTGAACTTATCCACCCAAAAAGATACCTTCAACAAGGAGAGGGCATCTAATCTTCATATCTTACTTTCAGAGAAATTTCCCATAAATCTCTAAACACTGAATGAGCCCTGCTCTGAAACATACTGGAAATTTCCCTGTGAAAAAGAGATTAGCCAAGATCAGGTGACACTGAGACTGAAGAAAAACTCACCAGCAACAGAAGTCACAGAATCAAAAATGAAGGGGATTTTGCTTTCTTCAAACCAACAACCCTAATAGTAGGCACTTGCCTTAGTCCACACAGGCTATCGTAACGAAATACCACAGACTAACTGGGTGACTCTGAAACAAGAATCGATTTTCTCAGTGTACTGGAGGCTGGAACTCCAAGATCAGGGTGCCAGCAGGGTCAGGTTCCGGTAAGAGCTCTTTTTCTGGTTTGCAGACAGCCTTCTTCTTGCTGTGTCCTCTCATGGCAGGGAGAGAGAAGGAGAGCTCTCTTCCTTTTCTTACAAAGGTATCAGCCCTTTTAGATTATTGCCCCACCTTTGGAACCTCATTTAACCTAATTACTTTTTAAAGGCCCTATCTTCAAAAGCAGTTATATTAGGGGTTAGGGCTACAACATGAATCCAGAGGTTGGCAAGGGAGACGGGGTACATAATTCATTCCGTAGCAAAACACAGGATACTTAAGTAATGAAGAAGCAATTCAAGGCTTGGTGTGAAGGCAAGGAATAAAGGAACAACAAATAATTCTGTTTAACCTGCATATAGGTTACTTAAAAGAGAATGGTAAAGGATATAACTAGAAGGCTAGGCTGGAGAAGGACCCTGAAAACAGCATAAGAACTTTTCTTTACCCTATAGGTCATGGTTAGATAAAGAATGTTTTGAGGCCAAGAGACATGGTTAATGCTGTACTTTAGAAAAAGAATTATGGCAAAAGTATGGAGAATGGCTTTGCAAGGTGGAGATCAGAGGAAGGGAGACCGATTGAGACTTGACTACAGAGATAAATTTTACCTTATCAGAAATCTGATAGGGAGCATATCATAATGGTTAAGAGCATGAGTTCCAACAGGCAGCTGACTCCAAATCCTGGCTAAGCCATGTACTGGTGTGACTCTTTAAATCTCATTCTTCTTATCTGTAAGACAGAGAGAATTAGAACATACCATGAGATAATCCATGAAAAGTGCCAACTGCATAGCAAATATTCAATAAATCTAAACCATGGTAATTGAATGCATTTTTTTCTGTACCTGATATTCTTAAATATTTCAGATAGAAAGATATTTCAATTGTTGGAGCAGCACAAGCTTGTTGAGCAAAGTTTGTGTTGGTCTGCAGAATCAAATGTGGCCTCGTAACTGAAAGAATGAGTCACCTGTTGCCAGAGAGAGGGAAGGAGGCTTACCTTAGCAATGAAAAGAAAAAAATCCCTTTGAGCATTTTTGTTTAATTTCAGATATGTAGTCAGAAAGGCAAAGAAAATTCTATCAAAAAATTATATATTTACTAGAAGGTCAAGCTTGTTGATTCAGTATTACAATGGTATATATTTATGCTAATTTATGAAGGTACATTCTGTTGATTACAAATTAAATGATTTTCCTTGTCAGTAAAGTGCAGAAAGACAAATATCAAATCTCAGTAGCTACACTTCCAGCTGTTTTGCAAACAGAGATAAAAGATAATCCCTGACTAAGTAACATCACTTTCAAGATAAAAGTCAACTTTCAAGAGCACTGTATTGAATAGGAGAAGCCAAGTTTACTCTAAAAGTTTCCAATAATTTGGGTTGAATAATATTTATTAGAACTTGTGCACTGTGTTGAAATTGACAGGAGGAGTGCTTTTTGGCACAGCGTGATGCTAATATCTGTAATTAAGAAAAAGCTTAAAGAGCATCTGCAAAGTGAGTGCTTTGTTTGACAAAATTTCCTGTAAGTAAATTTACTGGGCTTTGTTATTTGTTTCCAACCAATATATATATATATTAATGGTCATGTGGCATCACCTCACTGAGATTCATAACTTCTAAGCCCTACCATCACTTTGGAATCATTGACTGTTGTTACTATCACTTTTCCAAACCCCATTACCATTCTCACTTCCAAAACTAGCTCTACTCCCAACTCATCTTCATTTCTATTGCTACAACCTCTACTTTCATAACTACAAACACCATCATCTCTACCACCAATGTTCAACCATTTATGTTGCCAAGTTCACCAACACCAAAACCATCATCCCCATATCCATCTTCACATTTTCTTCACCATCATTGTCAACATTATTTACCAATCATCACATTTATGTCCACCATCCCCTCATCATTCTCTGCTCTAGCACTCCATCATTCCAGGCTTGTCATCACCCCCAGCACTATCATAGTCATAACCATAGTTCTTTGCAGACCTCTAGTTATATAAAATGCTAGACTCCTGTAGTTTCCCCTTCCTTCAAACTAGGTTGTCTAACTGGCACAAGTGGCTATGTTTCAACTTAGTCACTTAGCAGTTAATCAATTTATATTCACATGGAAATTCCAAAGTCAATTTCTGCTGAACTGCTCATGATTTAGGACAGAGAATAATGTGCAAAGAAGCAGGATATTTTTAATTTTTTTATCAGGTCACCACTGCCATTTCAATGTCATAATTTTTTTATACAGCCACTGGTTTTTTGAAACTCACCTATTGCTCATCCCTCACCCTCACTTTACAATACATTTCTGAGAGTTTATACATTTAATAATATTGTAATAAAAGTATAAAGTTTCAGATACTTCAAAGGAGCCACATCAAAATCACAATGTCAAGAAATCTATGGAATCAGAAGTCTTACATTGAAATGCTCAGTTTGAAAAACTTTCATTCACATGTAGACAATTGACAATAAAAATATGTTAAATACTATGATAACAATAATGCATTTTCCTGCAAAATATGTTATCCAAAATTACTTTTTCTGATGACAGAGAATACAAACTCACATACAAAATGTTCTCATGTCATTTAGAATTTTCCTAACTCGAGTTTGGTCATGTGAAGAAAAAATTTGACCAACTAATATTTCTCAGTCACCATATTCATGCCTTACAGCCAAAAAATATTTTGACTTAAAGAATCAATAATAAGTCAAAATGTTGCATTCTAAAAAAAGATATTATCTGGTGAGAAGCAGATGAAAATTTTTTTAAATGGGCATAAAAATCTTTGGTTGATACAAAAGAACAATTACACTAAATATCCTTTGTCTTTCGCTATCCTCAGTCTATTCTCTATCTTTTTTTGTCTGTGTCCAGGAGGTTGAACCTTGCTGACTGCATCATCTGGACTCTCTTGCCAGCTGGATTCTATTTGGATACAGCCAGTGGGAGACAATGGAAAGGAAAGCTGAAGTCTCTTTTCCTGTGCCTTGACAGCGTCAGTCTCCTTCCATGTTCTTGCACTACCACAGCTTTATCCATCCAGTCAGCCTCACTTCATGGCTCTCATTGTGCCTAGACTACTGTGGCATCATTTCCTTCCCTTGTTCTTTTGGTCCTTTGGGTGGAAACAATTCCCTATCGTTGCTAGGGTCTAGGTGCCCCCACTTTGCTAAACCTGCCTAAACACCTGAAAGTAATCCCTCCTTTGGGTTCCTTAATTTGAGCCATCAGTGATGAATTCTATCTCCTGGTGCTCTTTTAAAAGATACCTTGAGAAGAGGTTATCACCAAAATCTAGGGCAGGTGTACCTTGTTTTATCGTGCTTCCCTTTATTGTGCTTCACAGATGTTACTCTTTTTCCAAATTGAAAACAAGTCCCGCCACCAACAAAAAGATTAGGATTCTCCGCTTTATTGTGGTGACCTGCAGTATCTCCGACATACGTCTATATATAGAAAAAAACAGTTTAGTAGTCTGCTTCAAACTAGCATTAAAGAAAAGAGTCAGGCAAGATGTTTTTCCCCAGATGTATCTATCTCTCCACATTCAGCTCACCCCCGCCCTGAATTTACAGAAGACAGATAAAGGGAAACAACATTACATTCTAATTTGCTCACCTAAAGCTACAGGGTAGGAGGTACCATTCCATCTAGGCAGAGGATGGTGTAAAATTAGAATATCCTTCATGCCAAACCTCTTGAGAATCTAGACATGGCACAGAAGATACAGAAGAGGAAGGAGTACTATAGTTTATAGTTTAGTACTATAGCTTCCAAATTTTTTAAATATCATTTGTAGTATTTAATTTAAATATTGCATAATTAGGAAATCAAATCCTAGTCGTATAAATGGAGAAGGCAAACCTAGGAGGATAAAGAAACACTGGAAAAAATAGCTGGATCATAAAAAGTAAATAACATTTGAAGAGTAGGTATAGAGAGCAATCTTGTTCTAATGCAATTGTTCCAAATTTTGTCTAAAAAGTTACTATAAAGCAATTTTCTTTTAACCAAAACCTATTTTTTCATTGACTTATATTACAAAACCAAAGATATGTTCCCCACAGGAAATATTTTAGCCCTGAGTCTAAATAAAACTCACATTTAACAATGCAACAAACCCCTCTAAAGTCAATTATCTAAAGTAAAATTTTAGTTTTCTGACAAAACAATAATCACATTCCAAATAATTCAAAAAATATAAAGTCTCCAGAACAACACTCCCCTAAGTATAGATACACATAAAAGCAAAATTACCTAGAGGGACTTCAATATAAGGCATCCTGTGATCTTGCAATTTATAGGAAGAAATATATATTTGGGCTTCTCCCATTCTTCATACACAGTCAAGAGCTGAACGCAGGCAACCGGAGGATCCTCACCCCCTCCCCATTCTTGGAATGTAAGCGCAGCCCACTGTTTACACAATGGGGACCATTTTCAAGGACAAGGTTTTGAGAGCAATGTGTTGTTGAGATAGTCTGGACTATGTAGGTGACCAAACCCTGTTAAAGGCCTCTACATAAACTTTAAGGTTCTGGCAAGCAGATGCTGAGATCTACCCATATTGCCACACCCAAGACAAGCCTCAAAGGTAGGTTACTTCCCTTGCTTTTTAAACCTGCCACCTACTAATCTGAATTGGTCCATTACTTTGCTTTCTTCAGTCTCTCCTTGTATATGGAGGCCGGTCTGCAACAATTCCCTAAAGGTGATGAGCAATAAAGATGAAAGGGAGCATTTGTGGTTATTCAGAAGGAGGCCTTCCTATCACAAAGTTTATGTTTGAAGCGACTTTGGGAAAGCTGCCTAAGCTTTGGGGGCTTGTTGCCAGAGAAACCAAACACGTGATTTAAAAGTTAGAAATTTCAGCCCCACTCCTCACGTTCTCCCCCATCCATCACACACCCTCCTCCCCATGTGGGGAATAGTTTGAAGGACCCTGGAAAGGTGCCACTCTAAACTCGCCTACACTGCTGTCGGCATTTCATTTCTGGTGACTGATTTCCTCTGAGTTAAACGCCTCCTTCTCCGAGAGTCTTCTTTTAAACTAGAAATATCTTTCAAAAGGATAATTTGTTTTACTTTAGGAACTATGTTCTCCAAATTATAATCTTTGGGCCATCTACATTAGAATCACCGGGGAACTTAAAAAAAAAAAATTGTACATTCTTACCTCCACCCTAAACCTTCTGAATCAGTATCCTAGAGATTTGTCTGGGATCTAAATCTTAACAAGTTCCCAGAGGCACATTAACATTTAAAAACCACTGCTCGGTGTGAATGAGATTATCAAATCCTTTCCCTTAGCACTGTTCCAGAAAGCGGAAGGATATTACCCTATCCTGTGTATATTTTGTGCTCTGGGTACACAAGAGTTCTTTACTTCCCAAGATGCTAGAGCCCTGTGAGGATACAATCACAATATCCTCCAGCTACAGGAGCCTCACAGTTTGTAAAGCTTGTTTTTATTCACTCCCTTTTTAAATCTGCACAGCACTCCCATTAAGATTATTTTTATACCATTTTCTACATGAGAAAAAAATGGATTTTCAGAGAAATTAAGTATCTTTCTCAGGGTTACACAGAACTGAGATTTAGAGCCACTTCTTCTGATGCTAATTCTCATGGTGAGTCTGGAAAAGTTAAATAGTCCTTAAAACAGGAAGAGAAAAAAAAGTGGGTAAATGGGACTTAAACTGAAATCTCAAATAATCAAAAGATGAGAGCACAGAATAGGATAGAAAAATTCTTATGTTGGACACTAACAATTCAAAGTAAAGTGTCCTCATTCTCCATAGCACAGTCAGATTGTAATACCACAAAAACACTTGACTTTAATCAAAGGCCAACAGAACACTGGCTGCTCTCAGTCATTTGATTTTACCCCAAGCTCTAAGGATCTGTTTTCAGTCTAATGTGGAATTTTATATGTTCTGCAGTGGGCAGAACACAATGAAACAGGATATATTTTGGCTCTAAGAAGTAATCTTTCCAATTAATTTTTATTAAGCAAAATTTTCAGCATTCACAGAGAGAGTAGTATAATGATCCCACATGTATCTATCACCAGCTTCAAATTAACAAGATTCTGTCATTCTTGAAAAAAAAAGTTTTAACAAAACCACCCTTGTATATTGTATAACAATATAAATTCAGAATTCCCCAGTGCAAATCTCAAAATATTTCCTAGATCAAGAAGTGAATATGTGTATTAACAAATAAATTTATACACACACTTACATACACATTTTTAAGGGGAATGAATTGTTTCCCTGGTGGTGATGCATACAAAATGCCTGCTTATGGCTTAAAAATGTGTGCGTTTTCACAATCTGTTTGATGGCAAGCACTAATGGTCAGAAAAAAAAAATTTAGTCCTTACAGTCTGTCCTGTCTTTAAGCAAAATGTGTGCCATTTACTTGGGAGCTATATAACAGATGTGGATTTAAAAGGAAGAGACCAGTTATAAAGCACTAGGGGAAGCCGTGCAGATGTCCTTGTTTTTAATGTGTTACTATACGGGTCCAATTTATCTCACTGCAAGTGATCTAGGACTTCATGAAACAGCTCCAGATTATAGATTGCCGACACCCTTTAAAGGCCTTATGTTATATAAAGAAAAAGCATTCTTAACCTGGCCATTAAGGCACACAAGGTGGTGTCCTGGACACATTAAATCTGATATATAAGATGGAAGGAGGAAAATGTTTGAGGGGACCTCTATGCAAGAAAATATAATACAAAGGCATATGTGGACAGGACTTAGCCCTTTATAGGAAGGCAATTTCTAAGATCTTGTGGAAAAGAACATTAGGTAGTTCATCACGCCAGAAGCCTGAAACAGCTTCGTTATCATGAGGATGAAAGAGTATTCTTTTTGCTTTCCCAGAGCTGTAGCTTTCTATAGACCTAGTCACTAGCCCATATTAAGTGATTGGTTTGTGCCATGCACTCTACTAGATCCTTTACATATCAATACTATTTTACTTAATTTATACAACCCTTTGAGATAAGTATTTTAGCGATGAGGAAGCTGAGGTTCAGGTGTAAGCAACTTAAGATAGAAAGTGGCCAATCCAGGAACTGCACTTGGTTCTTTCTGATTCCAAAGTCTTTTCTGGAACTCTCATAAAAAAATGGGCGTCAGTGTCATTGATGTAACCCTTTTTAGGACAATCTAGCAATATATATCCCCTGGCTCAATTCAGGAATCCCTGTTTTAGAAATTTAAGCTGTGAGAACAATTGAACAAGTTTTCAAAGCAGTACGCACAAAAAGAATCATTGCAGTGTTGTTTACGATATGAAAAGCTAGCAACTACCAAAGTGTCCACTAAGTCTGAAAAATTAATTTTGATAAATCTATTACTGAAATAGCATATTGCTCTTTAAAAAATTCAAGGTAAGGTACATAATAATACATAATCTCTTCATTTTGAGGTAAAAAGCACATTATAGAAGAATTAGAATTATGCAAGTGTGTGTGTGTGTGTGTGTGTGTGTGTGTGTGTGTGTGTTTGCATGTATACAGGTATTGAAAGATAAGGGAAGATACACAGCAAATGAACTAACAGTTCCAGTCTCTTCGATTTACTGAAATTGTTAAATAATTATAGCATCAGATAAAAAGGATACAATTTTTTTTTTCATTTGAAATGCTAAGTCCCTGCTCTTTTCCCCTCAAAAGTTAAAGTCCTGATGCAATCCTGCCCAACTTTTGACAATGCTATCAGGGATATTTTGTGGGACAAGACAAGTTTCTCTTTATTCAGATGTCACCTAATTTGCAAAATTTCTCCTGACCACTGGAGGTAGAAATAGATGGTCCCTCTCTGGGCAACCAGGACATCTTGAGTACATTCTTTATTATAGTAGTTAGTTATCTCACTACTGTAAAGATTTGAGTTACACATCTGTCATCCTCCCTTAACTCTGAGATCCTCAAGAGCAGGAACCATACTTCTTTAATCTGGTACATGGCATATATTTAATATAATTGATGAATAAATGATATGAGTGAATGAACAGAAAGAAGGAAGGGAGGGAGAGAGAAATGGCTAGTAGATGATGTTTAACTTCAAAAAGCTGGTGATATATTCAAAGCCCATACCACTGAATCATAGTAGCCCATTATGAATCAATTAATCAAAGCCAGACCTAAAGGTGCTGCTGGGTCATGAAAAGAACATGGGCTTTGGGGTCAAACATTAGATGGAGATCCTGGATTTTTCATTTTGAAGTTTTGTGAGAAAGTCTTTTTACCTCTGAGACTTAGATTCACCATCTACAAAATGGCTAGGATGATATTGATATTTTAGGATTGCTGTAAGGACAAATTTGATAAAATACGAATAATGCCAACACATTGTAGACATTCAATAAATATTTTCTGTCATTATTATTACACAGCATGTTAAGTGAAGAATATTTGTGCTAAGAGTGGCTCATAGAAGCATAAAGGTATATAAAATTAAGGATTGAGTTTAACCTGCTGATGTTCACTTCTGATCTAACACTGAGCAGTTTCTATAACATTAATGTTCCCAAATCCTCCAGATGGTCACACGGATCTATCTTGTGGGGTATCTACTAGACTACTTTGACTCTTGGGCAAGGAAGAAAGGCATGGTTGTAAAGTGTCTTCCAAAATGAAAGTTGAAGTTTTTGGTGACCTCTAGGTTTCATGTATTTAAAAAAATTGATAATTTACACACACAAAAAGCAACAAATGAAGACATTAGGGGCTCAGATCCATGGTTCGTGGGAGTAGAACCCTGAACAGGCTTTCCTGGGGGAGGGGATAAATTGACAATATCTATCAATGTGTAAAGTGTGCATTACCTTTGATACAGCAGTTGTTCATGCAAAAATTTATTCTATAAAAATACCTGCAAAAATGTGCAACTCAATGTGAACAGTATGAAACACTGTTTGCAGAAGTGAAAAATCAGCAACAACTCAAATCAATAAGGAAATGGCTAAGTAAATTATAATACATCCCTCTAGTGGTATATACTGCAACTGTTAAAATGAAATTGATCTATGTATACTTTCATGATAAAAATATGTCAGATGTATGAATAAGTGAAAAAAGAAAATTGCAGGACGATATGAGCCCAATTCTATAAAAAATAGTAATAGTAATGTTTGTATATCTGTAGATAAAAACCTGGAAAAATGTACTCAAAATTATCCTATCTTAGGGTGACATAGAGCTTTCACTTTCTACTATATTCAGTACCTTATCATTACATATTATAAATGAACAAATGTTTTTTGGTAATTAAAAACAAAAACTGTTATATTTTAAAATCTATGTTATTAACAGAAAAGAAGGTAAAATATGGGATAATGCATGACTTTGTTAAGGTCCTAAACTATCTTTTTTGATGATTCTTGTCCCCAAGGCTTTTTGACCTTTAGCCAAAGAATTGGCTGCACCCTATAACTCTATAAACTCACCAGAGAAATCTGACCAGTGGTAAATGGGATAGGGAAATACCTGACATGGTCTTTCTTTTTTTTTCCAAAATGAACAAAAGCTTAATATACAACCTGGCTGTGAAATATGTAACTGGTAAAAGTATTGCCCCTTGGTTAAAGAAGTGACCTCCAATGGGCAATAATTCCTCTAGATTGAACGTTTTGTTAAAATTGTCCAAAGAAACTTAAAGAGGTTATTTCCTTGATCTTCAGGGCATTCATTTTCTACTGTAAGCATCCCACAGTGTATGTATATACCCTACATATAGAAGATTTATAGCATTTCTTCAGCGTTTTCCCCTGAACTTCTTTCTCTAAACAAGTGGTATTTGTGGAAAAGGTTTGATCAGAATCATTTTTGAACCTCAGCATTTAAGCATTCCTAGCTATTCTTCCCACCACTGTTGAATATTTTTTCTTTTAAAAAAAATCATCTTTACTTGTAATAAAAAAAAATGTAAATAAAAAATATTTTCCACCTACCAAATTGACAAAGATTGCAGAAAAGGACAAAATCCAGGGTTAGTGGGGACATGCTCAGGCACTGTTTGGGGGATGTAAATTAGTACACTTCTTCCAGGAGATAGTTTGACCTTGTGTATCAAAGTGGAAAGTGTGAATCCCTTTGACCCAGCCATCTCACACAGAATTGAAAAGATGTATGCTTAGTGAAAAACTAGATACAACTTGTCTTGTCATTATTAAAGAACAGTTGTAAAAACAGCAATATTTAGACAATAGAATATTAGTTCTGAGATATTTAACAGATAAAAGGATACTATATTGGGTGAAATGGTGTCCCGCACAAATCCATGTCTACCTGAAACCTCACTATGTGACTTTATTTGGAAATAAGGTATATGCAGATGTAATTAAAAGTCTCAAGATGAAATCATCCTGAGTTTAGGGTAGTCTCTCGACCCAATGATTGATTCTTTTAGAAAAGAGAGGACAGTGAGAGACTCACAGCACAGACACACACAGAGAAGAAGATCATGGCCACAGAGGTAGAAATTTGAGTGATGCAGTTCCAAGCCAAAGAACTCCAAGGATTGTCAGCAACCATGAGATGCTAAAAAGGAGGCATGGAATAGACTCTCCCTCAAAACCTCCAGGAGGAACTAGCTTTGTTCACACCTAGTTTCAGACTTCTGGTCTCTTGAACACACAAAAAATAAATTTATATTATTTTAAGTCACTTCATTTGTGATAATTTGTTATGACAGCCACAGGAAACTAATACAGATATATCTAGGATTTGTTTTAACATGAACCAATGTTAAGAGGGAATAGGGAACAGTCAGAGGAGGTATAGATAAGACAAAATTAGATAATAGTGGTACATGGAGGTTATACAACATTCTGAATGCTTTTCTATATATTCAAAATTTTCCTTAACGAAAAGTGAAAAAGAAATACTATGTAGATTTAAATTTAGTGACATGGAAAACTATCTGTGAGCATCTTATTGAAGAGAATAAAACAGGTCACCAAACTTGTTAGTATCTTATGATTTATCCTAAAGAGAGATTCCTGAAGGATGTTCATTAGAATGCAATGCCTAATCATTTCTGGATAGTATGATTTGAGTTTATTTCTTCTCCATGTGTTTTATATTGTTGGAATTTTTTACGAGAAATATGATTGATTTTCATTTTAAAAATAATGATAATTAATAATAATATCTCCTTCAAATTACACCAAAACAAAATTTCCTTCTTTATCCCCAATGTGCTTGTGATAGTCTAACATTCCCATTCCCAGAATTTTGGATCAGAATTCCAAATTAAGCCCAAGGTTTGCCAAAAGTAAAAGTGATATCATTGTCAGCAATCACCTTAGACATTTTCTTCTCATTATTGCCAAGAAACTTTAGGAAGTTCAAGCCATTCTAACATCACCAGATACTGATTTGATGGGTAGGACATTTGCCCAGCCTCTGTGTATCAAGAGGGTCATCCTCTTATATAGTGACATTCAAGTTATGCTAGAGGAAGGAATAAAATTCAGGAGTTGGTTATTACCTTCTAAGCTCCCTCTACTTCAGCCAGCTTTTGGAATGCAAAGGAACAACCAAAAAGTGTTTATATTCCATGGGGAAAAGAGATAACTCTAACATAGGGAGCAAATGCACAACATACTTGCTCCCCTCTCCCAGGTCTGTGACAGCCATCCCTAATTGACCATGGCATTCTTTCAGACTGAAGACTGGATGACAATACAATAGGGATCTGTACCCTATAGAGTTGGTTCACAAAATGAAAATTGTTTGCTGTCCCTAGTCCTATTCAAGAACAAATTCTGACCAAGCCAGAAGGAGCAGTTTGTTGGAAAAATAGCAAAGTAGAAGTGAAGGTTTCTTAGGAAAAGAATGATAATAGTCATATGTTTTATTTAGCATCTACTAAGCATCTACTATGTGCCAGCTCTGGCATTATAAAGAAAACTAAGACATGGCCTCTGCCCTTGAGGAGTTTATAAGAAGAGACAGCAAATTGCTGTAGAAATTAGCAAAGCAGATTTCAGAAAGACTAAAAAACAAGATGCACAAGATTCTGCTGAGGGCCCCTTCTTTAGTACTGCTATACCCAACCAAAGGTAGATTCAGAGTTTAGATATCCCAGAACTACAAACCAGGAGCTGCACCAAATAAACAAGTGAGTTCTTTGCTATACCCAGAAAATGCAAGAAATGCAAGGAATCCTTCATCACAAGGAAAAAATGTTGTAACTATGTATGGTGATAGATATTAACTAGACTTATTGTGGTGATTATTTTGCAATGTATACAAATATAGAATCATTATGTCATATACCTAAAACTAATACAATGTTATATGTCAATTATATTTCAATTAAAAAGTACTTTCCTTTGAAAATAAAAAAAAATACAGAAATGTAGGGAATTCAAAACTGCTGACTCATTACTGATTATAGAAATATTCAGTGCTATCATTTGTTGAGCAAATATTAAGTACTTTTTATTTAGTCTGTAATCCTCATGACCACTCTGCAAGGTAAATATTATTATCCTTATTTTACTCAAGAAGAAATTAAAGTTCTGAGAGCTGAAATAACATAACCAGGAAATAGCCTTTCAGGGGTGAAAAAGAGATATAAACAGATATCTCTGAATCTATGTGCTTTACACCATGCCACAACCCCTCTGAAAAAGGAAAAAATATGTATATGAGTTTATGTGAACAGGTACACACACGTGTGTGTGTGTGTGTGTTGTGTGCGTGCGCGCACGTGCGCACGCACGCACATGGGAATATATATACCCAGCAAAGGCCAAAAACCATACAATTACTCGGGAGGATAGCTGCATCTATATGAATGACCAGAATTAAACAGTAACATATGCCATTAACACACTGACTGCAGACATGTAAATTGAAGAAAGTGACTTCTGATCATAGGCAATACTCTCCAAAGCATTTGAGTCAATGGACTCAAAACATAAAATTTCTCATTGTTTAGCTTCGCCAGTGCTTACACAGCAACCAAGAACCCATTCCTACTATTTGAAGATGCCAGTTTCTAAGGAAAGAAAGTAGGCGATATACAAAATCATTTCACCAGAATGTCAGCAGGAATATTTTTACCACCTTGGTCTTGGTTTTGCCACCAATTTTTTCTAAGTTATTGTGGGGTAGAGGAACTGGAAGTCAAAGTAGAAAAGACAGAAAAAAACAAAACAAACAAACAAAAAAAAACAAATGAGGAAATAAACAGAACTACCAGACTTTGGAGTAAGGTGAAAAGAGAGACAAAGGATCCCTTTTCCAGTCCAAAGGTCTGATCCAGGGTGGGAAGGGAACTAGAAAACCAGACCACTTTGATTCAAAGACACTGCAACATGAAAAAAAAAAAAAAAAAAAAAAAGAATCTTTGCATCAAATAAGAGCTTTCTTCCCAGAATAAATTCTTCAGATTAGTTAATCGCCCAAAATGAAAATGCACGGTTCTTATATTCCGTTTTTTTGTATTGCCAAGATGTTTCATGTCGAAGCCAAAGATTAAACATCCTTATATTTTTGTTGTGATTTTACTGCCAAATGCAAATATCTAAGTGTAAGTAAGTCATTACTCTCCCGCTGTTGTGGTCTGATTAATTCTCACAATATTAGCTAGCAATTCATTTTATCCCTTGGCGTCACAAGTCCAGTTGAAAGAGATAAGTGGCTGATAAAAGATGTCTGAGAACAGTTATAAATGATTCACTTTAAAAGAATAATAAAGCAGCCACTGGATAAGCGCAGCTGAGTAAACCTTCCATACATTGCACAAAACTAATTTAGTTTAAAAAACTTCAACAAATTATAGTCAATAATCTTCACTGTCACCCTGCTGCTCACAAAACTTTTGAGAAGAAACTTACTGCTGAAATGCAAATATTTAATTAGATTTTAATGGTGAGGTTTATTTTTCCTAAATCTGGTCATCTGTCTCAATTACATTCTCCATTTTTTACAGTTAACCAGGAATTGTCATCCCCATGGGCTTTGGGGGATGTTTTCTCTTTCCTAATTCCTATTTAGCATTGCTTTTTCACAAGTGCAGTTCTTGTGGAAAAAGGTTGGTTCGTTCTCTTCTCTTTTGGAAACAAGAAACACTGGGCAAAAAAGAAAAAAGTGCATGTTCTGAGTAATGCTTTTAAAGCTAATTGTCCTTCTGTCCAGTAACAGGGAATCTTCAGTAGATAAACAATAGCTTTTTCCTACTTCACCATCCAAGGTAATTAATATGCCCAATTAAAGAAGTTCTGTATATACTTGAAAATTCTAAAGCTATTTTTCTTTCCTAAGTATTCTGTAGTTTAGATTTTACATTAATTTGCAGAAATTAGTGAAATGTGGCTGTTCAAGCTCCTTCTAACAAAACCAATATTAAAATGGGTTATAAAATTCGTAAGATCTGGTCCTGTGTGTGAGGTGGGCGGGGGGAGAATGATGACCTGTTTCTGAGCTTCTCTTCTCCGTTCCAGCTCTCAAGCTAGTTATCCTGCTTCAGAACCACAATTGGACAAGGGACCTTGTGACACTGGGGTTGGAACTTTGACCACCTGTCTCCTTTGCCAGCTGCTGTTAGACTCCACCAGCAGGGGGCACTAAAAAACTGGAGGTCTGGAGGAGAAAAGGTCTTGCTTGCAGTTCCTGTGAGCCTCACCCCGCCCCCCCCCCCCCAGTAGTGCTTCTTCACCCAGCAGCGGCAGTTGATTCCAGTCTGCGTTTTCTCCAACACTGGCAGAAACAACTTCATCTCGCGCTCAAGAGATACCAGCACCAGCCAGCAGCACATCTCCCCCTAAAATCAGATGCCAGCCCCAGGCGGCCCTTCAAAGTCTCTAGATTTGATAATTCCATTCTTTTTCCTTTGTTCCCTTAACCCAATGGTGGGTAACTGTGTTCTGCAGTTGCTACCTCTGTAATACCTTATGTTCACTTTTTGCATTTTCAGTTCATATAGTTTTTCATATTGAATTCTGCAAATTAATTGGTGTCATTTCAGCTTACTGTCTGGACCATGGCTGATGAACCTTATTTGTTTTCAAATCAGCTAGACCCGGGTTGAAATCCCAACCCTATCACTTACCAGCTATGTAACTTTGGAAAACCTCTTAAAATTGTTGAGCTTTCCTTTCTCTTTATACAAAATGGGTATAATATCCTAGGATTAATGTCAGGATTAATGAGAAAATCTATGTCAAGTAACTTATACATGATAAGGGCTAAAAAAGCCCTTAATGAATTCCTTTCCCCTTCACCTTCTTTAGGTTTGAGTTCTCTCATTTATAGCAGAGTTTTATGCTCTCTCCTTACTGAGAATAAATTCATCCTTTATCCTTCTTGACAACTTAAATTATGCCAATTGTAGTTCTAAAATCAGCCCTGTTAGCTCCTCCATGATGCCTTAATTCCAGGTGCAGTCATCACAATAATTCCTTCCATCTGTCAATATGTTTTTATGTTAACTGTATTCTTTTCAGGCATCTTATCTTTACTTCTAGTTATTTTGCTAATGCTCGTGACATTTTTCTTTAAGACATCCCCGTAACTCTTACTCTCTCCCTATGTGGTTTCTGGAGCTGTCCTTTTCCCTCTGTCTCACCCTCCCACACAGCCTCACCTTCACCCCTTACTCCTCACATTCTTACCCTTGCTCCTTGGAAATTTCACGTATTGGTAAAATAATTGTGTATCAGACCATATGCATCTTTTATAAACATGAAATTTCTCTTTGCCCATTCACTTTTTCTTCGTGAAGCTTTTAGAATATTATTCATAATAAGCTCCTGATAAATATCCACTGAGTGAAAACATTAATAAAATCTCCATTTATTTCAATCATCACTCTTTTATGTTCCACCCTTTCCAAATGCCTTGGCTTTTACCTTTTGAAAGCCGCTATTTCCTCCCTCTGAACAAGGAAGAATGAAGTTGGGTCATATTCCCCTTTCTGTTCTACTCTCTCCATTAATATTATAATACAAAAAACAAAACTTCAAAGACACAAAGAGATATAAGATATTCAAAGATCTAAGGCAGTATGCTTATGTCTAATCTTCTTTCACTCGAAAAACACTCTGCTTTCAATTTTTTTTGTATGATCTATTGTTTGATAAGTCACTTAAGCGTAGTCTCTGCATGAACAAGCCATATTAGGTTATTGATATCCAATTAGAGCTTCTGTAGCTGTGTGCATGAGTGTGCACATATAAAATATTGGGTGAATTATACTCATTTTTTTAAAAAAACATAATTTATTTATATCTACCTTATTACCACCAAGGTTATAAGGTAGGCAAACACTGTTACAAATGGACACTCTTTCCATATGAGTATTTTTTTAATTGCTCAGTGTGACTGGTCTCTTTTCCTTTGGTTAGGTCATACGGTTTCACAGTTTAATATTTCTATATTAATATTCTTACAAAAATGTTATGGCACTTTATTTTCTAGAGTTTCAATCTTAGTCTCTCTTTCTAAAATGGAATCCTCATATCATGGATTTATCCTTGTTTTTTTCCACAGAACTATTTTTAAACCTCTGGCAATGAATTCACCCAGACACTTAATGAATTAGGTGTTGACCTTAATTGTTTCAATACTTGAATGAGATAGTGTAATGGCCTTCCTTCTCCACCATTTTTACAGAAGATGGAACTAAGGCTCAATTTATAAAGTAAGGATAGCAGAACTGGGAAGTTTAGATTCCTTGAATCTTAAGCCAATGTCTTTCTCTTCATTTTTATAGTGTTACTTTTTTGGAAGCCCCTGAGGCTTCTTTCAAATCTTGACTATCTAGGGGACTATTTAATTATTTCTAATCTCTTTTCATTCCACTTTGATGTATAATTGTTCTGTTTTTCCTTCTACCCGAGGTATACATAAAACTTGACTGTATCCATGACTCCTCAGCCCCATGCAGCCCTACCAACACTGCTACAAGTAGCCTTGAGAGGCAACTCAGGTGAAAGGAAGAAAACCAAAATGTTAAAAACATTTCCAAGTGCTGGGCTTTCAGTTTCAAGACAGTGGACTGAACACATTTCCCCTTACGAATCAAGAGAATAAATGCTTTTAAAATAAACATAGTATGAGTGTATAAAAGATGCTTGAACACAAGAAAGGAAACTTACAATGGACTAGGAAAATGTAGGAAATCTCTGAAATATATAAAGCATCTGGGAAGCTACAGAGAAATTCTGTATACCCATTGCAATACTTCATTAATTACCTCATGGCTAAGTCACAGCACACTCCTTCATGTTGCTTGAGAAAGAACATAATATTTCTATATTGTTTTATTTAATCCTCAAAAAAAACTCTAGAAATTTGGCGTTATCATCTTTACTTTTCAAATAAAAAACATGAATTCCAGAAAAGTAACCTAAGACCTCATAGTAAATAAGTGACAGACAAGAGATGGGAACAAACATTTCTGGTTCTGAAGCTTTAGCAATTACATGACACCAAGATGTCTCCCCACGTAGAACAAGCACTTATTACATACTACCATGTGACAGGCGTGGGACCAGATACAAAATTATTAATAATGCTGCATTGTGCAGATAGTTTGGTTTTCTTAAAAATATTTAAGGGAGAATTTGAGTAAGACAAAATAGCTAGTCCCATTAACAAGGATGCAAAAGGCACAACAGTTGCTGAGGGTCACAGCAGCCACAAGCTCCATTCAAAAAGGGAAGTCATCTCATCACTAGTTGATGGTCACTTTCCACAATTTCTCTTCGAGTCCCAACTGGGACCCAAAGTTTACATTTGTGAGATGACCAGTCAGAGATTAGAATGGCAGGCTATGGCTCTGAGCTGAAAATAGATCCCATCTGTGGCTTCATTCTCATAAGCACATGCCCTAACACTCTGGGTGGCCTTAGACATAAGCTGCATTTTATTTCATCAAAGGCTTAAAATCATCAGTGAAGGAACTATGACAAGTTCTCCAGGAAAAGCAAACCAAGAGGCACAAATGCCAGTCATTCTCCCACCCCATAGAATCTAAGCAACCTCCACAGAAGTTGGCTGTATGTGCATCAGTCACCAGTTTAGAGCTCAGAAATCTCACAGATGGGTCTTGAAGAGCTCCTGGGAGATTTCAATCAGCAATTTTTGATCCCTACTGTGATTCTTCCCATGGGCTTGACTTTCTGCAATAGCAATAGATTCTTATTTTAAGGTACTCTCCACAGAGAGAGCTTAACAACATGGAAAAAAGAAGAAATGAGCTAACATTTATTAGGTGCCTACTGTGTACTGGACCCAGCACGAAATGCTTTAACTACATTATCTCATTTAATTTGCACAAAAACTCTATAAGGTAAAATGTCTCATTTTGACAGGGGTTAAAACTGAAGATGTGTGAGATTAAGAAACCTGCTTGAGTCCATGCAGTTAGTAAGGTAATGGACTTCAGATTCAAACTTGGGTCTATTTGACAATGAAATTAATGCTCTTTTTATTAAGTTACCTTCTATAAAATAAGAAAGCTGTGGAAGTCTTCTACACAACAGCCCATCCTATATCTCCATGGACTTGTGTGTAAAAGAAAATACCATTAAGTAACTATCCTTATTGTTATGCTAACTTATGCTTGGAAGTAATTTGGTATAAAATATTATTTGCCTTCTTTTGGGAAAGTCTGTCTAAATACAGAAAATATTGTACCATTACCTAGTAAATTGTTTTTTACAGACCATAGTTTATCATCCGCAGATACTGTCAGGGCCTGATGTTTGAGTCATTATGCTTATGGGATTTAATTTTTAATGATGCAAAAATTATGCACAATACACCATCATTTCTCTCCCAAACCCAGAATCTGATAGCTAATAATCACTCCTTACTTAGTTTGCTAACGCTCCGTGATATTAATTAGAATGCAACTGAAATCAGAAAAGTGACTCTCTGGAAATGGCCTTTATGGTTTCTGTGCTCATTTTCTTCCAATAACTTCAAGATTAAAGTTGTTTGGTATACACAGCAACATTTTTTTTCCCCAGACAAATCTTTTACACTTAAGATATACAATCTGGAAAAGCTAGTTAGTGACCTTCCACTTCATACAGCACAAAGAACTCTGTAGTTATATTAGTTAGAGTAATACTAGCTAGTTTAATTTTGTAACAAATCACAAAACTAAAACATTTTTAATATTGAAGAATTGGTACAATAAAAATATATAAATTTTTATTTTAATACTAGAGAATATTTGTCCTCAACAAATTGCAACTCCATCTCCCACTTGCAGGTGGCTCTTCTCTTCCATGTTTTGTGGACAGCAGTGCCACCCTTGGACCCAGCAAGAGTGGCCTGACCTGGGTCTCAAGCTTATAAAGCACAACTCGACAGTCCTTCTCCAGCCACACCTCATCCCATGTGCTAAGGTGTTCGTATGGCCAAAAAGACGCCCACCAGAGACCTGCCCACCACACTTTTTCTAGACTACCTCTGGATTCGGAGATCCTTAGAACCCCCTGCCTAAATTCCCACCAGACTGCTACTAGAACCAGTATTTTCTTCTCCAGGTCTGTTCTACAGAGTACAGACTGCACTACCAGGATGCACAGCCCTAAGCCTGAGGGGTGAATAGAGAAAAAGGGTAACTATTTGTGGAGCGTGGGGCGGAGCTTGGACATATAGCCTGGGATTGTATTCTGTATTCATGGGTGCTTCTGAGGCCTCTTACAATGCAGGAATACGTGAGGCTCGGAAGAGAAGAGGATGGGCTGCATTTCAGGAACTGGGCCTGCTCTTTCTGTGTTCACACATTCCAAAATGGAGTTCCACCGAGTCCAAGAAGTTTAAATGTGAGCTCAGTCTTCTACATCGGTATAAAGGCATATTTATAAAACAAGACGATAGGACATATTTAATAGTTTGCGAGCTTGATTTATAATTTTAAATATTTAGACATACGGTATCTCGGCCTCTATTTGTACTCATGTCCTGAGCTTCATAAATATTTGGGAAAGCCTGCCAGACCAAGAGAGGGACAAGAATAGAGGGAGTAATTTATTCTCTCATAGCTCATCATCACTTTTTCTGTTCATAAATCACCAAAGAAAAAAATTCCATTCCTTAAATGTCTCCATCAAATGAATGACTTCTGAAAGGTGAAAATAATTTCATTTGCTGACTACATTTCAATATTCGCTTAGTGCAAGTAAACATTAAATTACCCTCCACACATCCACCACGCAGAGTACGGGAAGAAGGCTGTTGAAGCACACAGAAGAGCCTTCTAGAGCCCCTTTGTACCTATGCATTCCATCGTATCCTGTTCTAGGAGCATGGTACACCCATTTGGTCAGCAGTTGCTTCCATGATAAACAGCTATGGTAGCTACATTGTCTCTGTGGCCTCAGAGCCCAGGTGATTAAGGGAGTGAACTCATGGCTCTGAAATTATGTTTCTAAAGTTCATTTCTGAGGGTGCACTTCTGAGTAAAATTTTGAGAGGCAGCTTGGAGGTAGGGAAGGCCATGAATTTTCAAATCAGGTGTAGATATGACATTTAGCTCTCAGTCACATGGTATAGAAGCTCTATTTGACTTGCGTCCTTACTCATGTACACTAACCTTTCTGAATCCCAAATTTCTCACCTGTAAAATAATACAACCTAGTTCACCAGGCTATTATCTATGTCAAATGAAAAAAATGGGTATAAAATCTACTGGAATTTCTGGCACCCAGCAAGTGCATAACAAATCTTGGGGCTCACTTTTTCTTTTTTCTTTTTCTCTTCTGAGGCTGACTCTTTGATTCTTACCCAGATTCTCTATCTTTGGCAAACAAATGGACTTTAATTTTTCAATCTGCATCGAATATCTGGTTCCTGGATATTTCTGTCCTCTGACTTCTTTTGGATTTCATCACTTTTTCCCTATTCTCTCTGTGAGAATTTCATATCCACTCTCCCATAAACAGTTGACAAAGCAAAGGAGGAAGAATAAGGAATGGGAAGCAGGGTCACTCATCCTTCATCACTGCCTGCCATGTTGAATTGCCATCACAAGTTCTTAACGACCCCTCGGACCAACACGAGTATCCGCCCTCCTCAAATCTGGTACTGCTTGCTAATTCACATATGATAGGAGTGCTGTAAATTTTAGTCTTCCTATAATCAAGGTAATTTGCATAACAATTACAGCTACCAGGAGACATTTGAGTCTGCAACATGCACCATTTGCAAATCCCTGCAATGGAGAATCACTTTTGCAGTTGATGGGAAGGAAAGGGTGGGGGAGTTGGTCATTTACCATAATGACTTTTTCATGATAAGCAGCGGGCATCTGTGATTATTTCCAAAGGCAGTGAATAGGTTCAAAGTCTTACATTATTGGACTCTAATTAGGAGTCTAGTTTGCATACATTTTAAATGTTAATCACTGTTCAGCTGGTGAACTCAGATAGGTCACCCACAACCTATTCTCTCTCCAGAAAGAACATAGCTTCTCTTCCTTTATGTTGTGATGTGAAGTACTGTGGGACAGTGGAATAAGATCCTGTTTCTCAGAGAAAATGGCAAAGAACAGGCAGAATTCAAAATGATAACTCAGAATCTTGAGATTTGCAAATCTCTCTATTCTTAGCTAAATTCTTATAACACTCCTTCTTAGTCCTAAAAAATGTGGAAGCATATATAATGCCTACAAATTCCATTGATTTTTAAGACTATTTGGGAACCCCTGCACATAATTTAAGGCACAGTGGCAAATACAGAAGCATAATCAAACATTTTGGGCCTAAAATTAGTCTGGGCTGGATTTGATCAGGTCGTTGAGCAGGAAAGTCTAAACCTGATCCATCACTCAATTTCACCTAGCAAAGCTAGAAAACCAGACTAATATAACTATAGTTTCTTGAATAAAATTTTCCATTATTATAAAATTATGTCCTTTCTATTTTTCTGATTTTTAAATGCCTTTTCTTTTATAAAATTGGTTCTTAGTAGATGGTAGTCGTGTGTTGTTTGTTTTTTAATACATTCTTAGTAAAATTTAAAAGTTGGTGGGTCTCCTAATATAAGGAAAAAAAAAAATCCCTAGTAGATGGGTGAAATTCTCAAAACTAGGGAATGCTGAATTAGTGCATGTCTCATCCTGATATTCATCAGTCATGAAACCATGCTGGCACAGGTCAGCTAAAGACCAGCATTCTGGCTTTGACTCTACTGTTTTGTGATCTTCCTTTTCTGTCCAAGACAATGTTTAAAAGTCAGTATTTCTCTATTTCCTGCCTCTCTTTTTAATGAGAAAGGACAAACACTTGAAAACAAAAGTGTACACAAGGTACTTAAAGACAGAAATTATTTCCTCAAAGTGCTTTAATCATGCTGTTCAAAACCACTTCCTCTAGTGGCCTAATCACATAAATCACAGTAAAAGGTTAAAAACAAAGTTCAATTGTACCAAATTGCCTGCAATGGTTTCTCAGAAATGGATTACTTTCTATTAAAAGATGAAGTCATTCTGATACCTACTGCTTTGATCAGATGCTCTCTGGATTGTAATTTCACTTCTCTTATCCAGATCATGTGCATGAATGTTTGGTTTGGAGGACTGCTTGATTAATTTCTGTCAACATTTGACTCAGACATGGGCAGAACTTCCATGAAATGTAATTATATACCATCAACACCAGGGGGCAGCAGCCAGGTTTTGTAAGAGGATAATGATGGTCACATGATCTAATTCCATTACTTCTGCCTTAATTGACTTTTAAACTATCATCTAAAAGGAGTTTATTTCTTTATTATTCAGGGTACCCAGACACTAAGCATTGTGAATAGAAAAATTCTTCGGAAATGTGATTTATTTTTTTAATAAATATTGTAAGTTGATTAAGGAATATATTTCAATGAGTCTTAATAACTTAAGAATAATGGTGAAATAGGAAGAGTCCTGGACCTGGGATCAGGAGAGCAAAGGCCTATTTTTTTCTTGGATGTGGCAGCTCAGACAGGTTACCTAATTCTTCTGAGCCTCATTTTCTTTATCTGTAAATTATACGTTTGGTCTGAAAAGACCCTTTTATCTCTGTTAAGCATTTGTTTTGTGCCAAATATTGTGCATAGTTTGTCACAATTATTATCTCATTAATTTCTACAATAATTCTCTGAGATGAGTACTGCCAATAGCCCCACTCCTGTCCAGACTCTTTTAGAGGGTATCGCTCTATTTTTTCCCCAAACAAAATACACTTAAGCTACTTGGGGTAAACACAATTATTCTTTTCCCAAAGCACATCGACAGACGTAAGTTAAATAGTTTTGTTTTTCTGGTTTTCTTCTATTTTTGTGTTCTTTGTTGGTTAATCGATTGGTTTCCCTTCTCAGTGGCATTACAATTTTCCCTTTAGCTCCTTATAATTATAAGGAAAATTAGCTAGTACCTATTAAGCACCAATTAAGTGGCATATGCTTTCCAATTTTTTTCTTTTATCCTAACAATAACCCACTGCACCATTTTACAAGTAAGAATATAGTCTCAGAGATGTTAAATAAATTGCCCAAGACCACAAAACTATGCTCTTTCTCTCTTGAGACTGGTCTAGCTTTCTTTCCCACTAAGCCCTAGAGCCTGTGACTCAGCAATTCGAGAAAGCATGTTAACTTCTACATCCTTTCCTTTTATATAAGGATCACTCATTTCAGGGAAAGAAAATGTAAATTAGTTTACACAAATATTCAAATCAAAGCTGTTTGGATTTGATAAGAAAGTTGATGTTTAAAAAAAAAACAGAAAAAGAGGTTAATGTTTTCTCACTCTGTCCCTTAGATTGTATATGACCAATAATCTGCTGTTTATCAAGAGGAAGACATGAAAGATAGTTGTTATTCTGTGAATAGCAAAGCAAGTTATCATCGAAATATGTTTCAAAATCTTATTTAATCTGAATTGAAAAATAAGAAGTGTGTTTACAAAAATTTTCAATTAGTGAACTATATACCATACTGTGTGATTTTAAATATGATTTCTTTCATTCTTTGTGGCTTTGAGCAATGAGTTTTTTCATCTATGTTACATTTCAAATAGTACCCCAAATTTCAGCTAATTTATTACATTTTTATTACAAATCAGGACATAGAGTTAAAACTATCTATATAAATCAATCTATCTATTTGTCTTACATTCAAGGTACAAATTCAAATCTGAATATGTTTCAGATCACTTAGTTTCACAACTGACTCTACTGGCAGAATTTTCTTATCTTTTTGTACTTTTATTCCTTCTATATCCCACAGACTCCTCTGTGACCAAGTATTCACCAATTCACCAGGCTCTGAGTATCCTTTCCACTTCAGAATCTTTACTTGTATACCTAAAACTTGTTTCAGTATTCCCATTTTGGAAAGAAAGTACATAAAGCAGAGTTTATTTAATTTTCTCCAAGCTCTCTCACACAACAGGCAGGTAATATTCATGCCATATGATTTAACAATCCTACTTCTGGGTAAATACCAAAAAGAAGTGAAGACAGGATATCAAAAAGATAGCTACATTCCCGTGTTCATTGCAGCACAATAGCCAAGACATGGAAGCAACCGAAGTGTCCATCAACTGATGAATGGATAAAAGAAGATGTGATAATATGTAATGGATACTATTCAACCATGAGAATGAAGGACATTTTACCATTTGCGACAACGTGGATAGAACTTGAGGGCATTATGTTAAGTGAAATAAGCCAATAAAGTCAAATACTGCATGGTATCAGTTATATATGGAATCTAAATAGAAAGTCAAACTTATAGAAAGAGAGTAGAAAAATGGTCACCAGGTGTTGGGAGATGGAGATACAAGGAGAGGTTGGTAAGATGTGAGGATCTAACGGATAACACAACTATAGTCAATGGGATTGTATGAATTATTGAAATTTGCTAAGAGAGTAGAACTTAAATGTTCTCACATACAGAAAAGATAAATTTGTGAAGTGATGGATACATTAATTAAGTAGATGAGAGGAATTCTTTCACAATATTTATGTGTAGCAAATCATCACGAGGTACACTTTAAATATCTTACAATTTTATTTGTAAATTATACCTCAACAAAGCTGAAAAATGCCTACTCTGTGCAAACCATCACAATAAGAATTGAAAATTATATTAAGATGTAACAGGAACAGAACGTTGCCCTTATGGGGCTTATACTCTACCAGCCAATGCAAAGATGATCTGATTTCTAGCTGATTTTTAATTCCCCTACAAAAAGAGGAAACTAATCATATTATTCTAAAATGAGATTCTTCATTTTACAAAAAGATTTACTGCACACTTCTAAGTGTATAGTAAAACATCTAAAATTTGATTTGATGTGTATACAAGTTTTGGGGGACGTAATTGTTACTTTCACAATATTGGAAACAGTTTGGTAGGGTTTTTTCTGTTTTCTAATGGCAGGAATTAATTTTTTATTACATAAATTCTTGAATGTTATTTGTTTATAGGCACAAAGTGGCCGTGAAAACAGATAACTTATCTTTTGTGAACTTTTGTTAATGGTATCAAGTATTATATCCACTTTTTCTTTTCCTGCAGCCGCTCTCTTTTTAATATGCTTTTTAAATACATGTGAAATGTGCATTTGTTTTATAGGCTATCAATTTAATGTGACCATTTCCATATAAGCTATAAAACTACAAAACTATTATCACAATCAATATGATATCAAGAAACAAAAACGAGGTCTAATTACACTTTACTATAGTCATATATCCCCTTAATAACATTCATAAGTTTCCAGTTATATAATTAAATGCCAGAGGTGTTATCAAAGATACATTTTAAGGTCTAATTAACTGATAATAATTATGGTTCAATGCTAAGTCTACATGATAATTAGTGAGACATTAATAGAGAAAGTGTGCTGATCTGAAAATTATGCAACTCTTTCTCACCTGTTGCAGCATGGGTGAAGTTCTGCCTCCAAGAAAGGGCTTCAGGTTCTCAGGTTGGCCTCAGAAAGAAAAGATGTGACTTTATGTGGACCTGAAATAAAATAATAATCATAGCTCCTGGACATTTAAAAAAAAATTTTTAATTTTAATTGTGGTAAAACACATATGACATAAAATTTACCATCTTAACCATTTTTTAAGTGTAATAGTTCAGAAGTGTTAAGTATATTCACATTTTTGTGCAACCGATCTCCAGGATTTTTTCACCTTGCAAAATTGAAACTTTATACTCATTAAACAACTCTGCATTCCTCCTTTCCCAACCCCTGGAAAATCATTCTACTTTCTGCTGCTATGAATTTGACTACTCTAGGTACATCATATAAATGAGATCAAACAGTATTTGTCTTTCATGACTGGCTTATTCCAGTTAGCATCGTGTCCTCAAGGATCATCCATGTTGTAGCCTGTATAAGCATTTCCTTCTTTTTTTAAGGCTGAATACTATTTCATTGTGTGGATATGCTACATTTTGCTTATCCATTTATCTGTTGATGAACACTTGAGTTGATTCCACCTTTTGGCTACTGCGAATGATGCTGCTATGAACATGAATATACCACTGGACATTGCTATTGATTTCACATAAACAGAGCCAATTTGGAGGCCAAAAGCTCGACCTTAACTTCAGCCTCCAGTAACCTCAGTTGCATCAGTAATGCATCCCCCTGCAACCGGTGAACCAGCCTTCTCTTTGAGATTGGTGTGCTTCCTCCCAGGAGGGAGGTTTTAGATCAGTGTCTGTGAAGTCTGCTTCACTTTCTGTTTCTAATAATCCTTTGAAGTAGACATTAATCTCTCCATTTTCACAGATGAGAAAACTGAGGCTAGGTGTTTAATTATTCATCCAAGATCTCAAAGTAGTGTTAGGAAGGAACATTTTCTTCTTTATTCTGTTATGCAGAGTAAATGGGAATCTGCATATTAAATGGCTAGATTAACAGAAAAAAGACACACAATTTTAATTAATATTTGTATGCAAAAAGGTTCACAGAAAAGAAATGAAATTTAAAAAAAGGGTTTAGACTCTGGGTCTTATAAACTATTTTAACAAAGAAAATGGGGTTTAGACTTTAAGGACAACATATCATGGGGAATGTGATGGAAAACATATGGGGAAACTAATGAAACGTAAAGGTTATTTTAGTAAAATCGGTTTATGCAAACTTGTCTTGGTGTTGACTCTCCATCTCTGGTAATAGGAGAGCTTGTCTTTTCCTGGTATGGGGAAGACATTTTTACAAAGGGAAATTTATGTCCTGCTTTTAGGCACTTAAGGAAAGGGCAGAGAACTCCTCCTGCATCTGTTGATTTTCAGTTGTTTTCAGCTTAAAATAACTCTTATATCAAAGTGATGTATTTTAGGGTGGCAAATTCTGATTCCCTTAAGTAGTAAACAGTAAAATAAGATTAAAACCCAAGTCTTTGGGGCTCTAAATCCCAGGTACCTTTCCCACTACATAGATAACTTATAAGAAGAACTCTTCCCAGTTACATTCATAGACAAAAAATTATGCTGCTTAAGGGGAGTCATTTTGCATATCACGCTTCTTTCTCTCATCGTACAACCCCACCCATTCACTCTGTCACTTCTTATTATATGCCTAGCCCTGTGATAGGCACAATGTGATACTGAGGTATAAGATGAGGTTGTACCTATGAGAAATTCACAGCCTATCTGGAAGGAAATGTACAAGAATTTCAAGCAAGTAAGTCAGGGAACATGATTCTGATCCCAGTGCCATCCACGGTCAGTCCTCTGTCAGACACTTCACATCCCAGTCTCTATATAAATCAGGAAAATGAGGGCATAGGATTAGGTTTCCCTTAGACCCTAAATTTTGAACTGTCATTGCATGTATACAAACATATTACCAAGTGCATATTACCACATGCCTAAGCCCTTGATGCCTTAGTGTCCTGGTTTGTAAAATGGAAAGTGAATATATGCCTTGCAAGATTTAGGGGAAATTAAATGCAATATTTCCAAAAGAGTGTCAAGAATACTGTTTGGTACCAAAAATGGTGGCTAGTATTACTACAGCCTACATGGTATACTGATAAAATCAACAGTAAAGTTGAAGTATAAAGATTGTGATATAGCAAAGTGCTTAAGAGGTAGTTTTGGGACTTGTTTTCCCTCATGGAGAAATATAACCTGTTAGTAGGTACAATTTGGTTTATTATTCTGACTCCTTTTGTGAGAATTAGACAGTGAGCCACTCTATAAATTCTGTGTTCCATCTGCAAGGAAAATGTTCAAGGATCTCATAGAAGTCCCATGGGCAGGTGGGGTGACAGTTATTTATCCAGTTGTAGAGTGGAAAGAGACTTTGAAAATCATGGAGTTCTGTGATCCCCAAACTTAGCCAGTCATCAAAAATACCTGATGTTCTTGTTAAAAATACAGATTCCTCGTCCATTTCCCAGAAGATTTGACTCAGTGGTAAATCTGGGGTTGTAGTCCTCCAACTACACCTGGACTCTAAGCACATCAGCTATAACCTCTTTTCTATCTCGCTTCCACCTCATGGCCAGGCTACAGCCATACGTTAAAGAGTAGTTTTCTGAGCAATTCCATTTCTATGCATATACCCCAAAGAAGTGAAAGTAGTCACTCAAATAGGTATCTGTACACCCATGTTCAAAGCAGTATTACTCACAATAGCCAAAAAGTGGAAGAACTCAGGTGTCCCTCAGCCGATGAATGGGTGGACAAAATGTTGTATATACATGCAATGAAATATATTTAGCTTTAAAAAGGAAGGAAATGCTGACACATGCTACTGCATGGATGAACTTTGAGGATGTTATGCAAGTGAAATAACCAGTCCCAAAAGGACAAATTTTGTATAATTCCACTTACAGGAGGTATTTAGAGTAGTCAAACTCATAGAAACAGAAAATTGAATAGTAGTTACTAGAAACTGGGAGGAGGGAGAAATGGAGAATTATTGTTTAACAATATGGAGTTTCAATTGGCGAATATCAAAAAGTTCTAGAGCTAAATGGTGGTGATGGTTGCACAACAGTGTGAATGCACTTAATAAGAACGAACTGTACATTTAACATGGTTATAAGATGGTAAATGTTATGTCATATGTATTTGATCACAAAAAATAATAAAAATAAAATAAAGCAGAAAAAAAAGAATAAAGTTTTCTGGCTGGAGAAGGGAGAAATTCATTTTGAGCATCACCATGAACCAGGTTCTCTTCTAAGCACTGGCAAGATAAAAATTTCTTCCCTCAAAGAACCCATGTACTTTCTAGAGAGAGACTGGAATGTGTCAATTAATACCCCACACATTGGAAAGACTACTCTGATAGCAGCCTGCAAAAGCTTTTCGCGGCGTCAGAAAAGAAATAATCATCTCTTCTCAGGAAGGCTGGGGACAGGCCTCGTGAGGGACAAATGGTGGCTTCTCCAGGAAAGTGGCACTGAGTCTCCTCCAGAGGTCTGGCTCTGTTCCTACTCCCTTCCACCCCAGCACTTTCAGAATCCACATTGCAGGCTCCTCTGATTCAGCATTGTGTCCTCTCCTATGTTTCAAGTCTTTTATCTCTTGTCCTGAAGTCCCAGCTTTAACTTCACCATCACCGATAGATTGGTATTTTACAGAGGGCTAAAACTTCTTCCTCAGTCAGAGGTTAGGTCTCTCAATAGTCTTTTCTTATACCTAATATTCTACAGCTATTTTTGTCTTGCTTTGCTTTTTTATTGTCATCTGCATGTCTATCGTAGAAAAATATAGAAGCAGATGATGAAAAAGAAATAAAAAAAAAATCGCCTATAATTCCACATGTACATGCATGCATATGCATGTATGCACACATACACACATTTTAATATTAATGCGCAACACTACGCATTATCATTTTGCAGTCTGCTTTCTTCACTTTGTTTTATGTTGAGTGATGGCTCTTCTAGATATGTGGTTGTGGAAAGCATTGAAAAAGATTTCAATATTCATTATCTCCCATGCAGACGTGCAGTTCTCATGCCCAGGTTTTCTGAAGGGCTTGATCCATTAGAGGGGTAAACCAGGGTCTGCTGATGTAAGTGGTCAAGGCCTGAGACTGGGGACAATGCAAGAAAGAGTAGCTTCCTACAGCTCTTCTCCTTCCATGCCCTCTTCCTTCCCCACCCCTCACAGCCATCCCTCCAAACACTTGTGCACTGAAACCCCCGCCCTTTGGAGCATGTCTGCCCTGCTAGCAACCAGGCACAGTGCCATCCCAGCAGATGGGCCGGAGAATAGGTAGTCAATGTTGATTTCCATGGACAAATAGCAGTTATCAAGTGTGGCTGTAGAAAACAGGACTCCTAGGTAAGAATTTATCCTTCAGCACTCAAATCAAGACAGACACAATCAGAATTCTAGCTGAGGGACAAATTCGCTCTGACCCAAGAGGAACAGCTGTCAAGTCTTGGGGAAAAACACTTCCGTGGAGAGGGAAGGGCTGCAGTGAGGCCACAGAACTCTCTGGTGGGCTCCCCACACAGTCTGCAGAATCCCTCTTCAAGCCAAAACAAGCTTGCTGGGCCCAGCCAGCCCCCGGTTAAGCAGGCCATTAGAATGCAGAGCAGCACTCCGCAGGCTCTCTAGATACATAAAGAGTCCATAACATTTGGGCTGCAGCCCCGACTCATTATTTGCTATGAAAGTTTATGCAGCCACAAAATTAAATGAGAAAAGCACATTAGGAAGAATTTGAAACCTACTTAACTCATGCTTGACAACAGCAAAAGACCACAATGTAGCTATGATTTTAGCAGTTCTCCTTCACACTTTAAGTCGCGACCAGTCTTTCTGAGAACGTTTCTTAGAAACCAGAGTCTCTCACCCGTTCTGCAACCTGCCTCCTGTAGCCTGATGAAGGGGAGAAGGATATACCACCTCAAAATATTCCACTTTGGTACACGAAATATTTTGAGCTAAAGGCAATCAAGATCCAGCTGACTCAGAAAAAATTTTTACCTCTCCATTAGTAACCTGAAAGAATTTAGATAGGAGGCTTGTACCAGAAAAAAGAGCTATCACCAGAGACAACTTTTATCTATCTATCTATCTATCTATCTATTTATCTATCTATCTATTATTTATTTATACTTACTTGTTGTGACATCGATTAATGAAATCCAGTAAGTTTCAGCTGTTCATTTTAACAGTAAAGCATATGTATATTTACATTGTGTGTTCACCTTCCATCAGAGAAAACTTTTTATCTGAAAGATCTATCTACATAGCAGGGCAAACATCTGCTCTTCTTAGCATCCTGTGAATCACCCTCTTCCCCTTTGAAGCCCCAGACCCCTATCTCATTTCTTAGCTCAGGATGGCATATAGGCCTCAATTACCCAACTTGCCCTTAAGTCTCATATCTTCAGCATTCCTATATGTACACAACTAAATTTTTTTTTCTCTTTAATCTGTCTTACGTCAATCTAATTATCAGACCAGCCAAAGAAACTAGAAGGGAAGAGGGGAAAAATTTTCCACCCTTACACTGGGATCTTCCTGACAGAGGTAAGTTATCCATGTCTGTAGTGGCACACTCTTTGCCAGGACACTGCTAGGGCCCTCTCTTCCAGCTGCAAAATCTTGGGCTGATTCTTATAGTTTCAAATAGGGTCATTTTAAATGGGTCTGAAAGTTCCCATTCGCTCACGGGTTAGGTCTTCTGAGATCTTTTCTTCTGAATTATGAGTCAGCAAACTATGGCCCACGTCCAAATCCGTCTCCTGCCTGATTTTTAAATAAAGTTTTATTGGAATACAGCCACACTCTCATTGACATATTGTATGGTGACTTTCACCCTATCAGGCAGAGTTGAAAAGCTGCAACAGAGTCTGTATGGCCAATAAAGTTGAAAATATTCACAATCCATCTCTTTACAAAAAAAAGTCTGCTAACTCCTCTATTAAATCATTATGTACCAACTTTTATTTGTTATTGTTAATGAGAATAGTCTATATATTGTAAAGACCTGAAAGCCGTGGTTATTTAGAGATGGAGCAATTATAGATATTTTATTATATTTTCTTCTTTTTACATATGTATATGTTCTACAAATGTTATCTATTTTTTGTAATTCAGGAAAAAATTTTTTTGAAGGAAAAGGTGAATGGATACACTTGCTATAGGAAAAAAAAAAAAAAAAAAGAACCTGCAGGACTGTTTGCACTTGCACAGATGATGCTAAAACCAGCCCAACTGTTCCATTTTCTTCCATGGATAAAGGTGAATTTCTCATGATACCAAATATAGGTTGTATATTAGTCCAGGTCATCCAAGAAGCAGTAAGTAAGACATGGAAGAAAATGCCTGTGAGAGAAAATGGGAAGGAGCTGGGTAAGCAGTCAGACTGTTATGTCGGTCTAACCTTAAGTGAAAGAGAAAGGGAAGAAAAGAAAATTGGGTGGAGGCATTTAAAAATGTATTGCAGTTCTAGGAAAAGTTCAGCAAGGCTGATGAGAAGGGCCTTGAGTCAAAGTCTCCTGTCAGTGGAATGCTGTGTCTCCCGTGATGGGTATGCTTTCTATCCTAGCCCCACTCAGTCACTGACAGGTAGCAGCCTGTGGGAAGCAGCGCCTCACAAAAATGCAGGGATAAATTTTGGAGGCCAGCAGCTTGGACAACTACCCTCCTTGTAGTTAGAGATTGTGGTTAACTCAAAACCGTAAAAAATGTACATACAGAAGTGTGTGGTTCTATGAGATAAATCATTTTAAAATCCCAAGTCATTATATAAATGAGGTTCCAAAGAGACACCAAATTTTTAGAAAGAGAATGGATCCTAGGGCTCACTAATTCATCCTCCTTATTTTATAGTCAATAAAAAGATATTTCAAAAATCCACCCTATAGAAAATGACTCAGTGCTCTCTTTCTCAGCACAGTATATTTTATATTCTAAACATCATTGATGTGAGGGCTTGAGATATTCTAATATTTAACTCCATGGGGAAGAGAGTTTCAGAGCTAAAAAAGAGCCTCGGATATTGGGATCAGTCTTTATACTCGGGCCCAGATTCATCACAAGTCAAATGAACTCTGTTCTTTGTTTCTAAGAAGGATATAAAATATTATAACGAGGCTAGCTTTTAGACCTTTCTGGTCTAAACCTTTCAATTTACCAGATAAAGCCACGAAGTTGAAAAGTAATGAAGTAGCATTTACTGAGCAACTACTATGTGAAATAGCATTGCCAGCAATATCTTGAGTCCACCTGTGTTTGAAGTTCCTTCTAGCAGCAGAACAAAGGCTAGGTTGGAGGCAGAGAGATCAGTTAAGAGGTTACTATAATCATCCAGGCCACAATAGCAAGCTGGGAATGAGCGAGACTCACAGCCTCTGGTCAAACAAGAAAGTACAGAACCTAAAAATTAGTTAAGCTAGTGAAGGAAAACAAAGATATTTCCAGACGAAAGGAGTTGGAGGAAGGTGAGGCCTTTACCGAGAGGGTCAATAAGGACAGAGTGGGTTGACAGAACAGGAGAAAGAACAGCAGCTCATGAGCAAAACTGGACTCGGATGGTGTGAGAGGCTGCTGGAACATTTCTGTGGAGCCATCTGGTGAGTGGGTGGAAATAGAAGTCTGAATCTCATTAGCAGGGACAAGGCTAGCCATATAGACTTAGGAGTTATCAATAAAGATCTAATCATGGAAGCTGGACACGGAGAGGAGCCTGGGGAATGACGCTGTTTCGAGGGTGGATGGAAGCACGGAAGTCATATGAGCATCGTGGGAAGAAGAGCCAGGGAAAGCGCCGGGAAAGCCGGTTATGAAGAAGCCAAAGGAAGGAAGAGCCTCCAGACGCCGTGACTGGCAACCGCGCTAATGCTACAGAGAGATCCATCTGATGAATAATTTGGAGAGATCCTGAAGGCAGCCTCGAAACCCAGCCAGAAAAGCAAAAGTCATGCTGCAGACCTGGAAGCGAGGAAATTTTGAGGAAGTGGAGTCTAACAGTGAAAGGAGGAAATGGTGGAATAGTGGAATAACCATTCGAGCAACGAAGGTTATCATTGTCCAACTGTGAGATTTTCTCAACTGATTTTGCTGTTTTCGGGAGCTCAAATGCTTTGGTCTCATTCACTCTCATTTCTGACACTTAGATTTACCCAAGCTGGACTCCAAGTAACTGCACCCCACAGAATTCAACTGCATTAGGATTAAATAAGATTTCTGTAAGAAAGCCCCAGCACAACTATTTGTAATAGCCTGCTACAAAGGAAGCTAAACTATTCAGGATGTGATCTGTCTCTGCCCCTGCTCACAAAGGCTCAATTTATGTCTTTTCTGAGCCTATGCCTTAGAGAAAGAAAGGGATTGCAGTTAAAAGGCTTATATATGAAAAAATATATATTTTAAAATATTTTAGCAAATTGACCTTTAAGAATAATCATATCTTGGATCTCTTTATGGGTCTCTCTGTCTCTCTCTTACACCCACACACAGTCGATGTTATAAAAAGGTACATGAGTGTTTCTGGCTCTAGGATCACCATTACAGTAGTAATAATAATAGTTTTCAAAACGTCGTTTTTGTGTTGGCTCCGTAGCAAATCTTAACTGTAAAGATGTTAAGCAGGAACTATTATATTACAAATAAAACTTACACCTGTCTCTGTCTAAAATGCTAGTTTATTATTATTGTTGTTATAAGAAAAAAGCAACCCTATAGGTATAACCCTTCACAGAAGAAAAATATCATGCTGGCAACTCATTATTTCAGGTTGTTATTATGTTAGATGATAGCTTCTAGGTGTAAGGCACATACCTATAATGATCACATTAAGGCAGAACCTCATTAATAATAGATGAGATCTGATTATATCCATTCCTGATGTTAGTTTTATAACCTGTGGCATTTTTCAACAAAAAATAATAATTTGAATCTTTGTGCTTTTTAAAAAAATCATTCTTGGCACACATTACTACAAACCTGGAGAAAACAGGCTGCTTTTGAGTCCAGTAGTCCCTGACATGAGTCTTTCTGGTGACTTTTAACAATAAGAACTGATCTTTCAAAGATATAATAATAATTTTAGACTGAATTTCTGGCCCTTCAGAGATCTGGGGAGAACAGACTTGATAGTTTCCATTGCTGTGTGTGTGATTTTGTTTTTTCTTTAATAGACTACATCGCCTTCTACATTCACATGCAAACCCACATGCTTATATTTTCTTCAGTGCACTGGGTCCAGTACTGTTACTACTTGTAAGAACTGAACAGATATTCCGTATAAAGTACTTGGTTTGTTATTTCACACTATCAGAAACTTTGTTGCTGTTTTTCCTTGCCCAGTTTTTGTTTAATCTTTCAACTCTTACATAAATAAACTCCATGTGTTAGGCTGGGTGACTTGAGGAAGCCCCTCTGAAAAGTATCCATGTGCTATCTTAGGTGGCGAAAAAGACTTTGCAGATGTGAATAACAATCTTGAGATGGGGAGATTATGCTGGATTATCCGAATACGTTTGATGTAATTATGAGGTCCTTACAAGGGGAGACGGTGATGTGATGAGAGAAGCAGAGACTAGAGTGATGTGCTTTGAAGATGGAGCAGGGGTCCATAAGGCAAGGACTACCAGCAGCCACTAGGAGCTGAAGAAGGGCAAGGAACTGATTCTTCCTTCACAGCCTCCAAAGGAGCCAGCCCTACCCACACCTTGATTTTAATCCTGTAAGACTCATTCCAGACTCCTGGTTTCCAGAAGTGTAAGAATAAATTTGCATTGTTTTAAGTCACTAAGTTTGCCATCATTTGTTACAGTAGCAATTGGAAACTAATATACCCACATATGCTTTCCTTTCAAAAGAGAGAGTAGGGTAGATGATATGGGCAGAGGAAAAGGAAAAGAAAATTCAATAGTTATCATAATCTATGTGAGCTCTAACAATGACATGTGCTTTGTTAGAGCTCACATAGTTTTCCTATTGAAAGATAATGCTTTCTTGAATAGAAATTTGAAAAGTGCAGAAGAGAAAGAGGAACAAGAAATAGCCATAGCTGACATTCTATTGCTTTTCCTTCCAGTCTCTCTTCTATGTATATTTTTATATACTTGAGTTTCTACTATCAGAGTTTTGGAAATAACCATAGAAGACAGATATATGCTGCCTATTTGGTAGAGGAGAAATTGGAGGATCCGAGAGGTTAAGCTCATTTTACCGTTTATGAAGGACTGAGCCTGGATTTCAATTTAGATCTTTGTTAAAAACAAACTTCTTTTTAAAACAGCACACTATGGAGTTAGGTGAGAGTAAAACTATGAGGGAAAAGATCTATCACTTTTGATGGAGCTTTATGATTCCACTCTTGTTCAAGGCGACCTCCACAGTTCTCAGAAGCTTGGAGTTGAGGTGCTGATGAGCCCCTCCCAGCAGAGCCATCTTTTTTCCTAAGCTGACTTCCCTCCTAAAAGGCCAGTGAGGCCAGGAAGACATCAGGTAGGTATAATAGATACTGAGATGGGATGCATAAATTAAAATCCCTTTCATACCAGAAGCCAAACTGCTCCGTCTATAAAGCTGAAGAAAATTGGGTTTTTTAAAAAAAAATTTCCATCTTGGAAACCTCCAGATAAAGGTTGTCAAATCCATGTATTTTATTAGCTGTGTTACCAATACTAAACTATACTTTATTCCACTTAAACGCAGTTGCTTTGTCTTTTCAAAAGAAACTTAGAAAGAGGAGGGAGAGAGGAATGGAGGGAGGGGCTGAGAGATGGAGGGAGGGAGGAGAAAGAGAAGGAGGGAGAAGGGAAAGGAGGGAAGTACAGGGAAGGAGGGGTGAGGGAGAAAGAGAAAGTTTGTGGAGCTCTATACAATGAGAAAAGTTGATTAACATGCTCTCACAATTTTGCACATCGGTTTCATCTATAAGCTCCTTTTTTTTATTATTCATTAAACATTCTATTTATGTCAAGCAATTGGGAATTGCTTGCATTTAACAGTTTAATGCCTCATGCAGTCAGTGATGTAGAGAAATTAATGTAAATGAAAATAAATTGGGTATTATGCCCAGTAGGAAAGCACCCCAGCCTGAATCCCTCATCTAATTCACTGCCTAAGCCAGAGTGCAGAACTTATAATGCAGTGTAATTTCCTCTTCGTAAAGTGCAAAATACCGCCTACATTAATGGTCAATTTGAAGGATGTTTCATAACATTCTGCATCTCGTGAGGTACTTGGGAAGCTTGTGTCCTCTCTATGGGTTCTGGCTGGGACATTCATCCTAAAGGCAATTTGGAGAGACAATAGGCAATAAAGCTAAATCATTCAAGAGACATCAGAGGGCTCTCTGTGCCTGGGTGGTGGAGCTGGGCTGCAGCCAAGGCTGTTCTGTCTATTCAGAGTGCAATTCTCCCTCTTTCAAGGTCATTCTCCCCGGTAAAGCATGGGAAAGGAAATGGGGTTGGAACTAAGATGAGATCCCTGACCCCTTTTACACAGAAAATCTATTGCCGCTGTGCTGCTCCCATTTTTTTTCTTTAGGCCATGTATCTATTCCTCACGGTCCCAGGGCCTGGCTGTTCCAGGGTAACCTGACTACACGGTTACAATACATGAGAATTTGCTCTGTGCTTATGTTAGGACCTGTACTTGATGATGATGATGATGATGATGATGATGATGATGATAAGCCAGACTTGACTGAATATTTACATGCACCAATAACTGTTTTTTTGAAGTGCTAATACTTTACTAGTCATTGACTTTTTTTCTATTTTTTTTTTAAAGAGCCATATATTTTTTTTTCTCATTTAATTCTCAAATCAACCCTATGAGGTTGGGACTATAACCATCCTCATCTCATATATGATGAAACTGAGGCACAGAAATAATAAACAACTGAAATAACAGCAGTTATTAAGTAGAGGAGCCAGGATTTGAACCCTGGCTGCTTGCCTCCAGATTCTTTGATCTGTATCTCTTCTGCTTCTTACATATTTATTTTAGCTAATTCTCACAGGAACACCTAGGATAGATAACATTTCATAGATGAGAAAACTTGGCCTTGCCCAAGCTCACTTAGCATTTCACATTTATTTATACTTCCATAGGGCACTGGTTTTGTAAATGTTTTTCTTCTGCTGAAGTCTTCCTAGAAGTGAAAATTTATTGGAAGCTCAAAGCCAAATAAAACTTTTCAGATTAGAGTGAGAAGATGAGCACCCTGCCACTCTTTGCGTCCCCACTTGAAGCAGACGGCCAACACCCTCTTTGCTTGTTTCATAGGACTCATCATATTTTCTGATTAGTTTATACTTTCTCATATCTCTCCACACAACCAGTCAGTAAGTTCTGAGAGAAGAGGCTAACTTATCCACCACTGCATGTCTAGTACCTAGCAAAGTGCTAGGCATGTAGTAAGCATTCAATAAATATTTATTGAAATGTACAAGTGAAGTAACATTTTTTTACATCCTATTAGGGAGCAAATCAAGACAAAATAGAACTTCCAAAAACTGGAGAACAGAGAACAGAGGAAAATGTAAAATGAAGTTTTCCATTTATTGTGGTTTTATTACATTTCTATTACTATAAATCACTTTGCAGAGCACAGTGCCTAGTTGTTGCTGCTGCCACTGTGGGGAAAGAATGGGACCGTTAGGTCACAGGCATGGGCTCTGATCACTTAGCCCAGTGGTACCAGAAGAAATAGAATGAAAAGATGAACCCAATGAGCACCTTTCAGGAAGTTCAACTATACTTACACACAGATAGTTTTATTTTAATTTGAAAAGTCTACCCAGGCCTTATCTGGTGAATTCTCTATAGAAATCGAAGTAGAATTTATGGAAACATTTCAGTGTTCCAAAGGTTTTTATCAGGAAGTTCTGCTAAAAAATTAAAGAAACCACTAAAGTAAATGTCTTTAGATTGGGTTACATCAAACAACTACATGAAATATTCACTAATAAAATTAAAAGAAACTTATAAAAATATTTTTAGCAGGTATGACAGACAATATTAAAAGATCACTCGAATTAATGAGAAAAACTCTCAGACTCAGTAGACAGTTCTGTTGGGGGATAAAAAGAGAATTCTCCAAAGAAAGAATATAAATGACTTATATTAAGTATAAAGCTGTTCAATTTTATTGGAAAGCAAAAAAAAATAAATTGTGACTTAAAACCACAAAGCAATGCCATTTTTTTAAAGCCAAGTTTATTGAAGTATAATTTACATATAGCAAAATTCACTTTTTTCAAGTGTATAGTTAAATGAGTTTTAACAAATATATGCAATCATGAGAAGACCATCAAAATCAAGAAACAGAACATTTCTATCACCCCTCCAAAGTTCCCTCAGACCCCTTCCTCATGCCCAGACTCCGATTCAGTTTTTTCCTTACAGTTTTCCTTTTCCAGAATGTCATATAAATAGAAATGTACAATAAGTAGACTTTGAATCTGGCTCAATATCTTACCCATTCTATCAACTTAGTAAAGCTGTAAAAGGTAATAACAACATTGGTGAGTGTACCCAAACACAGCTTGTGTGTGCATAAATTGCTACAACCTCCCTTGGGTGCAAACTGACAACATTTGTCAAGAGCCTAAAAATATCGATATACTTTGACCACTAATTCCATTTCTAGAAATTCCTATACCAGCAGTTATCAAAGATGTGCATAAATACTTATATCTGAACAAAGATATTCATCATAGTGTTATTTATCATTGTGAAACATTAAAAACATTTTAAACATTCGACAAAAATGGAATGGATAAGTAAGTTTATATAATAAACACATTTATCTAAATGTCAATTAAAAGTAAAGTTTACTGTTTTCAATGACATGTAAAACTACGATATTGGAAAAGCACAAAAGTGACACAAAAGCTCTGTACATAGAATAATGTCAGAGTAAAAATGCATAGAGGAAAGACTGGAAGAAAAATTATTGTCTCTAGGTGATAGATGACTGTGAAAATTACATATTCTATATTGTCCTAATTTTCTCCAATGAACCTCTATTATGTTTCTAATTAGAAAAATATCTCATGAAAAAATAGAAAGTTCTGCTTTCTATCTAACATAAAACACTTTTGCTTTACTCTAAACATAAAGAAGACTCAGATCAATTGGCTATTAACTCACATCTTTAACCAAGATTTATTAAGCACCTATTCAGTTCCAAGCACTCTGTTAGGTGCTAAACTACAAAGAGTAAGACTTCCCTATGTCAAAGGGACATTGGATTAATACGTAAACACACAATATTAATTACTTCTAATAATATATTTTGTAGTTTTACTCTATGCTAGATACTAACATTTTTCATACATTACCTCATTTCCTCTTCTGTAAAATGGAGATAATACTAGGGTGGTTATAAAGAGTCATCATTAAAGCAATTATCCCTGTTCCTGACATAAGGTATGCCAACAGATATTTATTCTACTCTGAAAGGTATTATAACAGAGGCAAGAACTAAATAAAGAACTAAATATACTAAGAAAACAAAGGAAGGACAATTCTACATAGGAAACAGAGGTCAGAGAAACTTGTGCTTTGCTTGACAGGTGATCAGGATTTTACAGGTGACCAAGTAAGGGAAAGGTATTCCAGGCAGAGGGGCCAGTGTACAACCTCATCTCTTCGAAGATGACTTTTTTTTTTTTAGCATTTTTATAAGGAAACACTTCCCTGTGTGACATAATCACAGGAGTCTCTTAAAAAGCAATGCTGCATACTTGCAAAAAACTGCTTCTAGTGTTAAGACACCTCTGACAAATGTCCAGACTCATTCTATTACTTGATTCTATAGGAAAGAGACAATTCCATTCCATGCACTGGATATCACTCTTTTGTTGGCCTTTAGTTCACACAGAGTAGGACCTTCACAAAAACTCAGCAGGAAGCACACGGGTTTCAAGGTAAATGCAAACAGGTATACAAACCTTTGAAGGCAGCAAAACATCAATATTATTTTTGCCAACAAAGAGGAGTTTGCCCATTATTTTTTCTCCTTTACTCTTCCCCTTGTCCTTTGCACTATCTACTAGGAACTCTTCTTGTACACAAACAACATAGAAATTTTAGCCATCTTAGTGATCTTTTGGAAAAATAAAAATAAATTTTAGATAATATTGTCCTTGTTTTGCTTCAAAAACATTAGTCATTAGCTAAATGGTGTGACGGGTTATAATATCATTGGATTAAGGAACATAAACTGAGCACACAAGTTTAATGAGGACAGATAGCAAATATCTGTGTTAGCTGGCAAGCATATCAAAAGAGAGCAAAAGAGAAACTCCATGGCAAGGGAAGTAGAGGCACAATGCACACCACCATCATTCAGTTAGGAAGTAGGTCCACATAACTGCTTTGGGCAGGAGATGGAACAGTTCTTTCCTTTCAATATACATATTCAATATACATGACTTTCAGGGTTTCTGAACTTTCCTTCAAGAATTCCAGTTATTTCAGCAATAATTTCCAAGCACCACTGCTTCTGCAGACATTTTGGCCCCAATTTAAGAAAACACTGCTCTTTCATTTAGAACCCAACTCCCACTCATCTTCACAGTTTTCTCATGAGCACAGCTCACAAGAGGTTTATTTATAAAAGAGTATGGAAAGTTACAATGGACTGACAAAACCAATGACATCCATAGAAGTGGCCACATTCAGCAGAAGTTCTGACCTCTCATCTACAGTCATCTCCTCCTCCTAATGAGAGTACAGGAGCTGGGGAATGTAACATGCTGGGAAACGCTAGCCATGAGACAGATTGTGAAAGATCTGTTCTTAGAGGTGTTCAGCATATAAATGAGGACCATCTATTTTTTATTATTTTGATGCTTTTCTCTTTTAACCATGGGGCTGACTTTGAGAGTTTGCTTACTGCTATGATTTTGTAAAAGGTAAACTGGAAGAAGTTTACTCAAGTAACCAATTAGACAATATATCACTTTACTGTGATGGGATTATTCAGCCCTAGAGACAATTGTCCATGTAGAGTAAGGAGCCTATATAGTAATACACACACACACACACACACACACACACACACACATATCTTCCATTCATGAATCGTCTTTCTCTACTACCTAGGACCCCCTGGACCTTCCAGATAAATATGTCTCATTTTTTTTCAACTCAGCTAACCTACAATGGCCCTGAGTGGAACCCATAAATCCACCCATAATTTATTAAAGACCTTCATGGCACTCTATTCAACCAGTTCACACAGCATGCTCTGAAAAAAAAAATGATCCCTTCACTGGAAATGAGAAAATACAAGACAGGGCCGCAATAGGTTTACAGTGACTGGATTTAAATGTTTATAGACAGGAATCCCAAATGTGTCTTGTCTTGATGCTGGCAGGGCAAATAGCTCTGCATTTAGCTACAAGTGAAGGAATGTGTGTCTACGGCATTTCTCAAAAGATGGCTGAACATAATTTAGCCATGACTTTCCCTGCATTTAAGAAACCCTCAACTTCCAGGGTAAAATTAAAGTCAATAAATATTCAGGTTTTCTATATAATTGCAATCTTTTGTTAGCATCTTCATTTTGCATTTTGAGTCCCTTTAGGAAGAAATGCTTCATGAACACATCACGTAGAAGCAACCCTATTGGTAACATGTTGTTTCTAGTCTATGTGTAATATATATTTTATCCAGCAAAAGCAGAAGAAGGAGAAATGATCCATAGATTTCTTTAAGGGGAGTAGGAAGGGGAAAAACACTGAGAACATACAATTATGACACAAGAAAGGTCCAAGACCTCTGGATAAGTCAGAAAGATTGTTAAATGAGATCAGAAAAAGTTTAAGCCTCTATGAACTTTGTGTCTTCCAACTTTCTCAGGGCTGTCAGTAGAAGAACTAGAGGGGTCCCTCAGATTCAGAGTTGATGTCTTATTTACTAGTCATTATGCTAGATCATGACTTCCATCATAGCCGCACGCAAAGGGTTTAGAATTTATAGGAAGAAGACCTGGCTACCTTTTACCAGACTGAGAATGTAACAGGACCTAAGGTAGGAAACTCCCAGGATGTGAGGCCAATTGTCAGAGACCAGGTGGCCAATAATTCGACTAGTGCTGTTGCACTAGAACAATCACTGATGTTCCAAAGAAATTCTAATGGCTACAGAAATTCAAAGGGATGAAACAGAAGCTCAAATTCAAGGAGAGCCTTCAAGGCAGACCATATATAATCACCAAGGTCTTCTCCCAGGATGTCTCCACAGGATGATTTTCATTACCTTAAAAGTATACCATGGTCCCCAGTAGGATGAAGTCAGAAATAAAATTTTATCAGGGTTCTGAGAATGACTCCACATCTCACATTAAACAAGCTAACGAAATTAATGTGTAAAACCAAAATACCAATTAATTTTTTTCACAGTGAGAATTAGTATCAAAGGAAATATGTCAAATCCATTTAACCTTTTTTTTCTGACCCTTTTCATATCAGAATGTACTCCAAAACAATAGAAACCCCAGTTCAGTTTGGTTAAACAATAAAAAGAATTTACTGACTCACATAACTCAAAAGGTCTGGGTAGGGAGTGCTCCAGGCAAGGCTTGATCCAGTAGCTGAAGGCTATCACCAAGATTAAATTTCTTTCCATTTATTTGGCTCTATTTTCCATCATACTGGCACCCTCCTAGGGCTACTTCTTTTCATGGCTACAAAATGGCTGTCAGTAGCAATAAGATGATATGTATTTTTTTTCAACTTCAGTAAAAGAAGGATTGTTTCTTTCTGCCCAGGCATCAAATAAAGGTCTTAGATTCACTTTTATTGAACTAAATTAGGTAAGTACCTATCCATGAACTAATCACTATAGCCAGAGAATTAGTTTAGGTCTAGGTCAGTATCCATTCCTGAATCAATCACTGTGACAAAGAGTATGGGTTTGTGAAAATTGGTTTAATGCCAATCTCTGGAGTTAAGGGATGGTAATACCATCGAAACCACAACGCAATGCCATACAATGTGAACAGGATAGATGTTTGGAAGACAGCTAATTGTGTCTGTTGTAAAAAGCCATACAATAATCAGGCAGTTGCTTTGTAAACATGGAATCAGGAGAAATCCAGATATACATATATTTAATGGCATCAAGATAAACAGCAGGATTCACCCAACTGTCTGTACGAATTCCCTTGCTAAGGCTTCTAGAAAGTGACTGGCTAACTTCTGATTCTATCAATAAAACTTAAGAATGAATAGAATTAAAAGATAAAAACTGCATGCTTCCTCTTATGTGAGGTATATAGAGTAGTTAAATTTATAGAGACAGAAAAAAAATAGTAGTTGCCAGGGCTTGCAGAGTAGGAATAGAGAGTTATTATTTAATGGGTACAGACTTTTGGTTTTGCAAAATGAAAAGAATTCTGGAGATGGATGGTCATGATGGTCGCATAATGATATGAATGTACTTACTACCACTAAACTGTACACTTAAAAATAGCGAAGATGGTAAATTTTATGTGTATTTTTCCACAGTATAATACAAAGGAATGAATGGATCAATCAGATAAACTGAGAGCATATCTTACTGGCTTTGGAGTTGAATGTAGGTATCTCCACTCTAAAGTGTTTTGTGCTTGTTTTTAAGTCAGATTATGAAAGAACAAGTATCATTTTTCTGTTGCAAAAGAGACAAGGTCAAACACCACAATTATACACAAATGAAGAAATTGTCAACACGTGGGCTCAAGGCACAGGATAAAGACAGTCGCCTAGTCTCACCATCTCATGGTTTACGCTGAGTGTGTCCATGGCTGGAACAATCTAAATCATGCTCCAGAGAGACCGCCCAGTGCCTTGCCACCTCATATATTTATAGCTAGGAGGTGATGGAGATTGCCTGACCCAGTATGTCTGAAAATGAGGCATAGCCTTGTCTGTGTGAAAAATGTTCTCTTCTCAGGGGCCGTCTTCTGGCAGTTTACATATAGCATTGGTGCTAACCAGTAGTGCTTTTGGCTCTCTCTGCAGGGCCAGCTCATTACCAGACTACCTGAGAGGAAGTTGCTGGAGGCATCCCGTAGAGAAACCGGCTTGTCTCCCCTCATAATCTTACATCCAAGTGCTTGGAGGAAGCTTTGCTGAGGTCCCTTAGTACGAACTAAAAATACTGATTTTGTTTCTGAAGAAAAACAATCGACAAGGGAAAATGCGTCAGTAGCTAAAGTAGCACTTCCAGGGGCCTGGAGAAAGAGCTGGTGGAGTCAGAGCAGGTGAAGGATGAAGGGACTATACTGGGTGTGAGCACCTAATACGGTTTATAAGCCATGCAGAACTGCAGCCGGTCTTTAGTCATCTTAGCATGAGTAATGGTGCTCCGTGGAGCTCTTTATTACAGTTACTTTGATTTCTTTACACCATGCATACCTGATATTGAACTCTAAAAACTCCACCAGATACTTAGTTGCTGTGGCCCCACAGCAACCATAGATATTCCCTCCAAAGAATATGTCTAATGTTTACAACTAAAGGATGAATATTTCACTGATTTCTTAATAATTCTTATAGAATTATACTTCATCATCTGTTGGTGGATTAGCATTTCCTCAATGAAGGAGCAAGTCTACAGAGAGATGAAAGACATTAGCTAGTGATGAGTTAGTGTGTTATTTAGGCTTTGTAGTGAGAAGCTTAACACACCTATTCTTAGTGTGATTATATATTATTGTTTGTGACATGGTAATAGTGTTCTGAGAATGTATTAAGTACATGACATTGTGGTACATTCTCTATATACATCAGCATCTCTAAACCTTTAAACACTGTAAGGTCAGTATCATTCCCAGTTTATGACGAAGAAGTCCAAGTTCAAAGGTTTAGTAACTTGCCCAGGGTCACACAGATAATAGTAGATTTGTAATTTGAACTCAGATCTGTCTGAGCCAAAAAACTCATATTCTTAACCATCATGGTTAAAAAGAGCTATATCGTTGTTGGACCAATGAAACTTTGGTGGGCATTCTATACATCAAGTACTCTTCTCAAGAGGCATCTAGGCAAAGGTGGATGTTGGAAAAAACATAAATTTTATCCTTTAGGCAAAATAGATGCCAAAACGTGAAGCTCCACTGTGACTGGTAGCAGGCTGTCCCATCAGGAGAAAAAGTGGAACTTGCATTCCTTAGTGATAAGTGAGTTCTCCCGTTGCCAACCTTGGCTTCTGAAGCCTTCTTCAAAGGATTGTTGCTTGTACAGCACGGAGGTTGAGCAGGGGTTAACAAGCCTGGGTTCGAACTCAAATTTCACCACTCAATAACTGGCTTCTTATTTCTCTGAGCCTCAGCTTTCTCATCTAAAACACGGGATTCGTAATAACGTAAAATTATTACCTCCCCTTTAACATTAGCCATTTGAATAAGCATGTCATTTTTCTAATTCCTCTAATGGCTATATCTTCTTTGGCAAATTATGTCAAAATCTTCTACCAATTAAAAAAATGGGTTGTTAATCTTCTTAATGTTAAGTTTTGAGAGGTCTTTTTAAATTAAATAAATTCTGGATACATACCAAGTTTAGGTAAGGATATGATATGGAACAACACAGACTTTCACACATTACTGATGAGAATGTAAAAGGGTACAAGCACACTGTAAAACTGCTTAGCAGTTTCTGAAAAAGTTAAATATACACCTAAAATATGACCCATCCATTCAGGTCCTTCAGAAATGAGAATATATCTTCGCAAGACAAAAAAAAAAAAACATGTGCATGAATTTTCATAGCAGCTTTGTTGATAATAGCCCAGACTAGAAACCCAAATGTCCCTGAAGTAAATAGATAAACAAATTGTGGTATAACCATACAATGGAATACTACTTGTCCATAAAAAGGACTGAATTACTGATACATGCTATAACACAGATTAATTTCAAAATAACCATGCTGAGTGAAAAAAGCCAGGCAAGAAATAGTACATACAATATGATCCCATTTATACACAATTCTAGAAAGTGTAAAGTAATCCATAGTGACAAAAGCAAATCACTGATTGCATAGGGACAGGTAGAAAGGCATGGAGGGGCGGAAGGGTGATAATACAAAGGGGCATAAGGGACTTCCAGGGATGACGGTTATAGTCACTATTTTCCTTATAGCAATAGTTTCCTGAAGACAGAGAGACAGACAGACAGAATCAATTTGTAAAATCTAAATATGTGAGACTACCAGCTTCCAATAGTCCTCTTACCCTGGAAATTGCCCCGATACAGAGGAGGGGGTCCTCAGAAGCCATGCTTATACCGCATGCCCCTGCCTTCCGGTCCAGAGCCAGTTCATCTGATGACTGGTCACTAATGATGAGAAATACAAATGTCAATGATCTAGAGAAAGACTCCATAATTTTGTGCTTCTGAAGTCCCTGAAGTTGCCTGGCTCCAGCCCATCCAAAGACTGGTTGTTTTAATTCTTAGATTTAATTCTTAGAGTGTCCTGTCAATAAATTCCTTTTATGTTAGTGAGCTGGAGTTGGTTTATGTTGTCTGCCACCCTAGGGAAGAAATGAAATTGACGTTTAACTCACTGCATCGATATTTCTCATGCTTTCTATTTTAAATGGTTGTACAATTATTTTAAAAAAGGGTATTCAACTGGCTCTGTGAGTCATTCACCTATCCCTTTATTTAACAAACTTTTATCTGATGGCACACTATGTGTCAGGCACTGTACCAGATATTTTGATATCTTGTTCAAATTATACAACAGCAGGTGTAACAATCTTATATTCACAGTTGAGAAAGCTCAGGTTCGGAGGGGCTCAGTTACTTGCTTAAAGTCAGAGTTCCTAGTAGATATTGAATCTTGCTTATTAGGATTTGAGTCCAGGCCTGTCCAACTTCAGAGGTCCCACTTTTTTCATTACCCATACTCTGTTCCCTGGCGGCAGTAAGCCCCAACATTGACCGTGAGCTCCTAGTCTAGCCACTGTGGCTTGCAGCTTTGTGAGCCAGGAGTGCTATGGTGTTTCTTGGATACTCTCATGGCCAAGGACAGTGTCAGTTGATGGCAGCTCAGGAGTTTATCCCTATAGGTTAAAGGAAATAGGGAACAAATGAATTATCTATTCTAGAGGGCAGGGACAATCAGGGTATTCTTTTTCCCTGGCGTTGATGTCTGTTAACTAGTAATGAAACTGATTCCTCAGTGACAAATGAGCAGTGACAAATCCTGAAAATAAAAACAGCCAACCCCAATCACAGGAAATGCCCAAGCAAAGCCACCCTTGGCCACAAATCAAAAGATAATGAGGCTGAGATATTCTTCCTGAGAACTCACTGCAACTTTGAACACTTATGAAAAGCTCAGTGTCAAAGCTGCTTTTTAACACAGTTGCTGGAAACACACCTAGTTGTTTAAGTCACACTGGCTCAGGTGAAAGCCAAAGACCTCACACTACTTTCTTTTCCTCAGGGAAGTAAGTCTACCAGAGCACGGGGAGATTTTCATTTTCAATTTTACAGATTTCAGTACCGTTTAAATGTGTTCCTCTTGCATTAAAAACTATAATAAAAGGAGAAAATCCATAGATCTTCACATTATATATTCTTCCTTGTGATCAGCCTGCAGAAATATGAATATTGCCCAGAGTCCATGCACACTTAAAATCATCACAGTGTCATTTATAAGAAAAAAAATGGAAACAAGCATTAGATAATCTGGTAATGTTAGCTTAAACTAAATCCATACAATAAAAATTATGAGCACCTAAAACAGTTACCAATACTAATTAATAACACAGACATAATAGATTTGTTAAATGATTAAAAAATAGGGGGCAAAAATAGGTAAGCATTCTGAACCTGAAATGTGTGTGATGCATGTTTATGTCATGTGTTGGGAAGAGAATATTAACCAAAATATTAACACCAAAATATTAACAACAGTGATATCTGAGTATAGACAAAATGTTTTCTCTCTTACTTTTATATTTCATCCATTATTAAAATACATACAGGCTAAATGTAATGTGGTATCCCAGATTGGGTCCTGGAACAGAAAAAGGAAATTAATGGAAAAACTTGGAAAATCTGAATAAAGTCTATAACTTAGTTAATAGTAATGTACTAATGGTAACATCTTAGTTTGATAACTACCCCATGGTTATATAAGGTGTTAACACTATGAGAAGCTGTGTTTATTATGGAAATTTTCTACTATCATTGCAACTCCTCTAAAATGTAAAATTATTTTTCAAAAATTTTAAAAGATACATATATTCCAAGCCACACTAGAAACCATAATGGCAGAAAGCCATTGTTTTTTTTTGTTAGGACCACATAATTTGGCATGTATAAACTTTCGTTTTTTAGCTATATCTTGTTTTTCCATCTAGATTATAACTTCTTATGGGCCAGAGCTATTTTTGGGCTTCTCCAGTATCCCCCAGATAGCATCTTTATCTTTCACTTTTCAATATAAATTAGAACAGATTCAAAGTAATACTTCTGATATCCTTAGATTCACACTCATTCACTTGCATCTTGATATGGAAGAAAGCAGTGCATGAACAGCCTGGACTTGAACTACACACAATACTGGTTGTGTTCACAGCATACGTTAACAGAGCTTCAGCCTGTGTACACCTGCTGACAAAGGGAGGTTGAGAACCATCATTAAACTGGCTTAACAACTGCTACATGTCCTGAATTCAGAACACAAAAGTCTTATTTATCTCACCACACATAAGAAGTTTATTTGAAAGGTATATGCAACCTGACATCAATGGGGACACCTCTTGGGCTATGTCCGCATTCATTAAAGCAGTTTTTATTAGTCCATGGCCTTTTTTTTTAAGAAATGCAATCTTATAATTTATTAATTCATACAAAAATTCTGCCTGAGTGCCTACCACGTGCCAGGAAGCACTACACTACAGTAATTAATAAAACAGATACTATATCTATGCATAGGAAATTAGTTGTGGAGATAAACAATAAGTCAGGCAAACTGTAAATAAAGAATTATAGAGTGCAAAGTGTCATGAAATAAATAAACTGGCTCCTGGGTGAGGGAGGAGCCTGCTTAGATGGGGAGATCAGGAAAGAATTCTCTAAGGCAGTTAGATGAGACCTAAAGGATCAGACGAGGACAGCCATGCAAAGACCGGGGAGATGGTGCATGAGGCAAACAAAAGTTCTCAAGGTTGGAAAATAAGCATGTGAACTGGTGCCAATTTACAGAACCACGCCCAGTGGCACAGGTAAAGAAACAGAAGGCATATTTTGTATTGACACACAACTGGGACTTGGCAGTAGGTGTCACTGAGTGTGTAGGAGGTGAGGGAGATGAACGTGCTACGAGAAATACGAAAATGTCAACATTCTGCAAGAGATCAGAGAGACCCCAAATTTGCCTAAGTGGATCTTTTTTCATTTTACTCTTATGCTATCCTTGTGGAGACCTGAATATTTCTGATCCTTCACAGAGAAACAGAGACACTCAGGACTGTTGAGCAGGTTTCACTAAAATCTGGAGGTGTCTGGAATAGAAGTGAAAGTTCACATCATCAGGACTATATCATTTCTTAGAAGACAGTCGTCATCTACATATCAACAAATGAAGCCTAAGGCAGCCTTTTCTTCAGCGCTTTCCCATGACTCCATCCCCCCACTCAGGAAATAGTGCATAGTCTGTGATAACTTGCCGTGTCCCACGTATTATCTACCATTAACATAAATCAAGTTTGCGTGTTTGTAATTTATGTTTCAGCACTTAGAGAATACCTTGTTAGTTACTTTAAAGAGATAAATCAAGTGAAAATTTTGTTAATAAAATATTAGAAATGTCATTGGACCTCTGATTTATTTAAAGGTGTCTAGCATTCCTGATCTCCATTTATTTCAAGTTTTCAGGAAGAAAAATGGTTAGCTGGATCATCCTGCTCTTATTTTTATTCCTTCATTTAGGAGATTACATCTCAGCTCTAAAGCCATTTTTAATAAATAAGATATGCAATTTTTAACTGTTGATATTTTTTAAAGAATAAACATGATCAAGATTAATTCATGCGGTCCCAGATAATTCTCAAATAATGGATTAGTTGGCAAAGCACATTTGATGCATGTCTGATAGTCAAGCCTTTTTATTTTAGCTTCATACATATATACAAAAATTTACTCCTTTGTTTGCTTAAAAGCCAGAACTGCTTATGCAATGGAAGGAAATGAATATGGGCTACACAGTACTAGGTAGTACATACCAATTACCCAGCTTACAAATTGTACATATTCACAGGGAATGAACGGGATATAGCAAATTAATATGATAAAACAAAAAGCAAATGGTGTTCATGAATTACAGAAAGGTTCTGTTCAAAAGCAGAGTGTCAACTGGTAAGAATTAAATAAATAAAAAATAAATAACGAGGACAGGAGGAAACTTTTGGAGGGGACGGATAAATTTAAGGTATAAATTGTAGTGACAGTTTCATGGGTGTATACTTATCTCCAGACTCATCAAGTTGCATAATTAAATAAAAACATAATAAAGAGCTGTATGCCCTTCATACCTCAATATTAAGTGGTTTAAAAGAAAAACAAAGAATTAAATAAATGGAAAACACTAAATGATAAAAACAAAATCTGGATGAGCATACAGAAGATGAATAGAAGGAATACTTTCCTCTTCAAGCAAAGTTATGTCCATACCAGGTCTCAAGTCAGAAACTGATTCTACATTTTAGGTGCCACTTTATTTATATTTTCCACCTAATAGTCTGAAGGGCAAAAGACTTGTTGTTGACCTTGTAAATAATTACCAACATTCTTCATTTACTATTTGAATGATTATTGTCCTCCATGCATTGAAAAACATATATAATTTAGATGCTGATGAAAACTCAGGTAAAACAAAGTAATGGAGCTAGTCAAAGTAATTTCAGAATGGACAGCAAAAGAATTCATAATCTGACATTGTATTGAAGGAACTTAACAGTTGATTTTTTTTTTAGTATTTACCAACTAATTGTATTAAGTGCCAATGTTGAACATCAAAGTAACATTTATTGTAAAATGAAAACAATCCATGATGAGAGATTTAAAAAATGCAAAAGAAAACTAGTAGTTCCTAAGGCCATTCTTACTCAGTGTTGACTAAACTTAGTAAAGCATAGAGATTGGGTAAAAAACTTACTAGGCTCAACAACTAAGTAGCCAAGTGATCTGGAAAAACTCAGGAGCTTCAGTTTCATCATGTACAATGTAAGATTATTGAACAGTATTTCTTAGGTCCTTTATTAGCCATGAAGTTCTATGACTGACTCTGAGAGGTATGATACTGTTGCTTTCCACTGAGTACAGACATTGATGTATTACTTTCCAACTTTTAAGTATGCTTAACCGACAAACTACTGGCTAGTCTAATAAAACACTAAATTTTTAGCTTAGATATTGCTACCCCTGAGAAATACTGAGCAATAACATGGACAGGGATCTTGAAAATTAGTTATTCATATAAACTCAAGCCTGAAGCAACATCTTCCTTTCAATTTAACTTCTTTTCATTACATGACTTGTTCAAAACCAAAGGAAGTAGAACGCTATTCTCTCCTCTCACTTATATGGTAGCTCCACACCCTATTGCACACACATTACTCATTGTAGTCACACTATCCTGCATACACATTACCTATACTCTCTGTACATACATTATAGAACTATCAAAAGTAAGAAAAATCATATGATCAAAGAACAAATGCTGCAAATAGTCATTTACCAGAGTGTCAATTTAAAAGCCTTTACACATTTAAAAGTTAAATAGAGAAAGAATTGCTTACTATGCCCAAAGAGGCATGCCTGTAGTTAATTAGGGGGGGGGGGAGAGTAACAAACAGAATTTTCAGTAATACCTATTACACAGCAAAGCTATTTCTTAGGAAAAAATGAAGAAAATGGTTAACACATCAGCCTGAACTGGCCAAAGATCAAGTTGACAAAACTAATTTTAAACAGGGATTTATAGAATTAGATAAACTAATGCTGAGTATTTTTTTTCTCCATTTTCATATATGCAATTTCTCTGACCAACCTTCCAGTGAGGTTGCAGATACCCAGCAATGGTAATGAATAAAACAATGAGCAAGCAGAAGCTAAAAGAATGAGGAAAGTCTCTGTATTCCTACAGCTCAAAGTCAAAATTCAAAGTCGCTATTCCATAGCCTATCTGATAAAAGAGAAACATCCAGATACTTAAATTTAGTCCCTAAAGAAAAGTCCCCCTGTTAAATAAAGCACTTCACAGCCTTCCTTTCTCTGAAGCTATTGTCAGGAGCCCTTTCTACCTATGGTCCTGTTAACACAATAGCATCATTGCCTCTGGCATACATCTGAAAAGATGTTAACAGCACTTCAATCTAGCATTTCCAGTTTCAGGGATGGTTGAGAGGTTTGCAGTGGGACCATATGCCTGTCCAGTAATGCTAGAGCTTTACCTGCAAAGCTCTAGTAGGTTGTGATGATTAGTGGGTTAGAATAGTCGGGCAAACCATGAGGTGGGAGATCTGACTTTACCTGATGACCTAAAGGGAAAGCTGCATGTGCCTTGCAATTTCCTGGAACCAGAGAGGAGACTTATTCTGCCTCTCCCAATTTCTCAATAATTCCAGGAATCTCACATCCTAGATATCCCTTTTCTCTGTTTGGTGTGACTTTGGGTATTATGTGGCCTTGAAGAAAAGCCTCAGATACCACATCTAAAATACCAGGAGGAATGTGTTATAGAGAGATAGGAAATTGCCTCGCTCCCCTGCTCCAGCCATGGTTCCCTCGCCATGTCCAGAGATTCAGTTTGATGGAACCAGCCTCATTAGAACTTACTTCATGAAACTACCCTAAGCTCAGAGTATAGAGGCAGAAAAATGAGTGTGTCTCAGCCCTTCTGCGACCTGTTAAGGCACCGGTATGATGATCATGCCTGATCTACTTGAACTTAAACTGTGAACCAGAACATTCAATATCTAAGGTGGAGGCATCCTTCCTCAATTCTCAATTATTCCTCTTTCAAATCAACTTTCAAAAGTATGTCAGGAAATTCCTAGTTTTCTACCAAGGCTGAAGGGGCTAGAGGAAAATTGGTTAATATTAACACAGGGTCCCATACCCACAGCAGAAGAGACTGGGATTAGCAGGGATCCAGTATATGCATCTGACACGAATGAGCTTTTATTTTAATAAGCTGCCTGTACAAGAGGCTTTCTAGCAGAACAAGAAAGAAAAGAAGCTTATAATCTGGCAAAATGTTCTGAGAAGTATGCTAAATTTTAATTCAAATGGAAAAAGACCCCATTTCAAAGCAGTCTTTCTTAAAAATTGAGCCACAATCTTATTAAGCTCTCGACATCTACCTACCAGTTAAAACAAATATAAAAGAGAAAGAAGTTAAATAAAACTTGATGAAGCATCGACTCCAGAATATGGGACATTCTACAGGACTTCTGAAGGTCTAACAAATTGATTGCATTAAGAGTGTGTGTGTGTGTGTGTGTGTGTGTGTGTGTGTGTGTGTGTGTGTGTGTGAGTACTGATGTAACAACCAATTGCAATGCGTGGACCATATTTGGATCCTAATTTGCGCAAACCAAATGTGCAAAGTCAATCATGATAATCAGGGAACTTTAAACATAGACTGAGTATTAGATGACCTTAGGTAAAAGTCCTCATCAGTTACAAGTCTATCTTGAAGTATTCACAAGTTAAATAAAAGATGCTTAAAATTTCCTTTAATGTTCTCAAGAAAAAAATTGGAGCAGTAGATAAAACAAAATGAGCGAAATTTTGATTATTGTTGAAGCTGAGTGATAGGCAGATGCTGGTGCCTTCCTCTTCAAAATTTCCATAATAATGAAGGTTTAAAAGCCAATGTATCACCATTAATCTTTTAAAATTATATAAATATCATTATTATAACATAATTTATCATAGCACATAATGGAAATAATCTAAATTCATATAGTAGAAAACAATTTCTTGAATTGATAAACTGGTCTCATAAAAATTAGGCAGCCATGTTATGAGAGCTGCAGCATGGGGAGGTCCAGTGAAGGGTTCCTGTGGAAATGAAACCTCCCAGAAGAAAAAAAAGTGGAAAGCAACATTGCTGTGTACCTCCTTAGTGCTGGGTACCACCCAAAGTACTTTACCTGTGTTACGTAATGTTTCTCTTCTTTCCTTATTTCATTCAGTTTTATTCTTTCAAGGACCTCACATCGTGTATATATATTTATATCATTTCTACTAAGGATAAATTTGGAGATGATTAGAACAAGAGGACTGCCAATGCTAGAGTCAGAAAACTCTATTTCTTCAAACTCTCAGGTACATATCTTTTGTAAGACTTCCACTATTTTTCAGATGGCAGAGCCTATAAGGATATACACTGACATGGACATCAGTGTTTCTTAAAATACATTGTGGGCATAAAGAATGCTAAATACTCTGTGAATTTTGTCTCGTACAAGCACATCTTTCTGTTTAAAATTAGTACCTTTTATGAAGTACTCATGTGCTGACATACATATGAACTGAGGAAGTTTAGAAACCTTATGAGGACTTAGCTCTCCCACCTGGCATATGCTATCAAGATGGCCCAGCACCCCTGACCAACTGATTTACATTCTTCTCTGCTGCATGCTTGCCTGTGCCTATTAGACTATTAAAATATTAATAGGGTCTTGGTATCTGTCATTATTAATTTTAGAGAGTAATAAGTACATGCTGAGCCATAGTATTGATAGATTTGTAGAATATGTTAATCATAGCACTCATTTTCTCAGCTGTTACTATTTTTTCAGATGGTTTTTTTGACTAATCGTATTTGATATTTAACAGTTTATCATCTGCAACTCTGCATATTCAGTTCTTAGATATCTCTATATATATGTATTTTATAATGTCTTTACAGCAACAATTTATTAATAATTAGTGTCCCATCACACAATGACAAAATCTTCTGACAAATATCTAGAGAACTTAGCTAAGAAATGAATAGATTATTATACCTGGCATAAAAATAATATGTTTCTTGCTTTTGAAATGAGAAAACTGAAGCAAAAAGTTAAATTACTTCCTAGGAACCAACATGCATGAAAATCTATTATTTTCTAATTCTAGAAGATTGAAATGTACTAAATTTAGTTTTGAGATGTGCACTTATCTAAGGCAAACTCAGGTGTGTTTCTTGGTTAGAGTCTACAACTCAAATATAATTAAAAAGGTAACTAGTAAGTATTTTTCATTGTTACCTAAAATACAAATTCTTTTAAGGTAATGATTCTTATTCTTAATAGGTGAATGCCAACGTACCCCAGTCTTTTTATTCTCTTCAATCTATTTTCACTATCATTTCTAAGACATCACTACTTTATTTACCCCTAAAACGGGACAGTGGTGGCAAAAAGTAAAACCCATGGTCTGAAGTTAAAAAGGCTTATGCTTCATATCCAATTACATATAGCACAGTTTCCCTCTAAACCCTTGAGATAAATCAACACTCACACTATACTGCAGATAACTGTCATTGCTTACTCACTGTGGAAACCTAGCCCTCCAGGAAGAGGGCTCTGAGGAAAGGTTGAGGAATGCAGGTAGAACCAGAGAATAATTTGGCTGGTTGCATTATCACCATCACTATTTATGAAATACTTCTTTCTGTGGCTTCAGGCAAAAGCAGAAATGTTTTCAATTTGGAGGCTAAAATAGCCTCAATTATGTTTTATCTAAGGCTGTCTCTACCACAAATCACATAGTGATACATCTCTCTTTTTATTTTTTTATTATTTTTTTAATATGGCCTGTATGGCTCTTAATGGCCCAACATCACAAAATGACAAGTGAAATCAATAGGCTGCTTTGCTTATTCTCTTGGGCCACAAATAAAATAAAAAGACACCCAACCAAACAAACAAACAGAAAAAATTATTGGGGGAGGTATTTTAAATTTTCAGATTGTGCAATTCAAGTTTAAATTGATAATCCAGGTCTCTTCTCATGACGCTGAAGAAGCAAGCTCACAGGTTTTCAATTGTAAATCTCAGTCTACTTCCCAAAAGCATTCAATGGTGAATTCTATGGGGAAAAAATTACATAAAATGGGATGCTTGGGAAACAGGGTGTTGTTGTTAACCCACAATTTTCCACAAACTCTTTCTTATTTTCTACTCCTATCATTAGAAATCTTCTAAAACCCAGTTCTCTTTCTATCCGTGGTATTCAGAATATAGCTGAAAACTTCTTGGATGAATGAAGCTCTCTTGGTGGTTAATTCATCATTCTGAAATCAGTCCATGTTACTGCAAGGACAGAAAAATGTAATAGAAAGTACAATGTTGATACCATAAACATCCTGTAAGTTGTCACTTTCCACTTTCCATTTAATTCCTGATACAAATATTTTCTCGTGTGATCTCTTTTTCTAAAAACCTAAAGTGGGTGTGACAGGGATGGATGAGTAGAGGTGTGGGAGTGTGTGAGAACAGATGAAGACATGCTATGAAGTTTCCAGCTGACTGACATTTGCTCCATCATGGACTGATCTACTATACATTCTTCACATCAACATTTTTGGCCAGACAGTAGCTTTCTCAGCCACAATAATACAATTCCTTATTAACTTTGCTCCAGTAATACGACTGAGTAATGCGTCCTCCCAAATACATATGGTGAAGCCCTAACCCCCAATGTGATGGTATTTGGAGGTGGGGCCTTTGGGCAGAAAAATAGGTTTAGATGAGGTCATGCTAGTGGGGCCTCACGTGATTAGTGTCATTATAAGAAGTGACGTCAGAGAGCTTGCTCATCCTTTTTCTCTCCAAAGAGGTCATGTGAGCATACATTGAAGAAGCTACTGTCTGCAAGCCAGGAAAAGAGCTCTCACCAGAACCCAGCCATGCTGGCACCCTGATCTTGAACTTCTGGCCTCTGGGATCGTGGGGAAACAAATTCTGTTGTTTAAGCCAGCCAATCTATGGTATTTTGTTATCACAGGCTGAGCTGACAACTAGGTAGAGAGACAGAGACAACTTGGAAATAGTCATTTACATAAAAATAGAGTCGTTCTAAATGCAATGGACAGTTATTTTATCTCCTTCATACCCATATTTATGAGTTTCATTGAAATAGACACCCCTTGGCTAGTGTCCAAGGCTGCCATCCTTAGAACAGCCAACAAGAGCATAAGAACTAAGAAATAAGTGAATATAACCCTTCTCAGAAGATGGCACAATTTCATTTCCTATTCATGATGGCCTACTGCAACTGCAGCAGATAAAAGCAAAGGCACTTCTTGTTCCTTTCGTGAAGTTGGGGCCCTGCATCTGGGGAAGCCAACACTGGGGTAGACTGTGGATCAAAAAGGCATAAGTCTGCTAAACAGCCCTGGACTCTGTTCATACCTCACTCCTTACATCCCCCATGTCTCCATGTTATCCAGTAAACTAAGGTAAGTTAATTAAGTTACTCTCCAACAAAGAGTAACTTAAAAGGAAAGGGAAACTGCTAAATCCACTATAAAAACCAGGTTCAATCAGTTCTGACTTTTGCAAATCTGCAACTTTCTATTTGATACCATATGGTTCTATTACTTTAGGGCGCCTACAAAGTTAACATACACAGCCAGGTTTACCAGCTGTCAATGGTGAAAAGTGAAGAACCTCACAGAGACAAATCATTTTCTAATGAACTAATAGTTTTCTCCTGCTTAAAAAAATAAATAAAATGTCAATGCCACACAGGCAAGAACAGAGATGGAAATGAAAGCTCTATCACCACAAGCTTTATTATTTTTTAAATAAAATCAATTTGGATCAATTTGAGATCACTGCTGGGAGATGCAAGGTTTTACTTTTAGATACAGCATTTGTTTTTGCTTCCAATCTGGGCTCAAAAGGAACATTACCAGTGTTTTTCCAGTGGCACGATGCAGTTCTAGAAGAGTTAAAATAAGAAGCCCTACCTGTTTAATCTGCCAGAAAACACATGAGAAGAGCAATCAGCCCTGGGAAGTGTTGCTCGGAATGAGCTATGCCTGGCTGCTTTAGGCCATGCTATTTGTCAGTCTTTCAAAATTCAAGTCATTACCAGATGCTGATCTACTATAATATTGTGATATTTTATCTGATTACACTTACCTGATTGTGCCTTATCTGCTATTTGCCTTCCCATTCTTCCATGTATATTAAATGCAGGTGCTTTTATTATTCTGAGAGCTAGAAAGTGTTGACTGCTCTGAATATAAATGGGGATATTATATCATTAACTTGCTCTGAAAGCAGGGCCATTCACTGTGTAAATCACATGCAAGGTACCTAGTGGAGACACAATAAACCATAATGTCTTGAGAAAGAAAGCAATGAGGAATGGATAAGGAGATAAAAATTTAAGGCATTGTTAAAGAAGGGTAATCTTCAAAATCCTATTTGGTTCTTTCAAACTAGCATTTGTTGATAATATAACCTTTGTATTAGAAACTTTTTTAAGTTCATAAAAAAAAAACTTTGGGGGTGGGGGACGGCATCATAACATGGAATGTTATCACTAATAGAATTGCATAGAAACACCATCACTAACGTTCTATGGTTTGTCTAAGTTAGAAAAACATTTTGAAAGTACCAGCCTAATATTTTAGAGAAGTACACTTTTCTTTGGCAAATATATTCTTACTCTACCTGGCCGTACAGCTCAAACAAGGTGAACAAATGGCCAAATGCTTTAAGCATTTTCAGACATTAAAAGGTGAGTAGTTTAGAATCTGGTTGCAAATTTCAAAGGAAGTAATATGCAGTGAATTAAAGCAGAACTGTAACAATGTGTGGCTGCCCGACAGTCTGGGGTTATACGTTCTGCTTAGTTTCCACCATGCTGGCCCCACTAAAATGAATCCACAGTTATTTAAGTGGAAAGTCTCAGAAAAATCCATTTCAGAGCAAATGTTATGTGAGAGTTTAAATGAGCCACTGCCCTCTGTTGGGTAGAATATCAGATGGCCTGTCATTTATCGGTGTGTCAGATTCTTCTGCCCATAGTGACAGGTGGGAGCCAGGCCTTATAAAGGAACATGAGTTACACTCTTGCCCTGAATAAGTGTGGCCAGAGTCACCTTCTGACCCTCAGATCTGAACATGTGAGACAGAAGAGAACAAGCCTAAGGATAACTGGGAACATGAGGAGTAAGGTTCTCTTTCTTGTGTAATCAAGGAGGATGTGGATTCTGCTCTTTCCTCTCAAATTCCACGTGCGTGAACAATGCGGTATGGGATATGGGTGCTCCTCTCCCCTCCTTGCCATTCATCATTACATATAAATGCACAGAAAGGTCAATTTTCTTTTAACTGAACAAACATATGTTTGAAATACCTCTTTAAGTCAAGGTTGCTCTTTAGTCAAAGAATGCTTTATTATTCTTAAACTACATGCTTGAAAACAAAACATGAATATGGAAGATGGTCTTTTTTTTAAATAATTCCATATTTACACACATTTTCTCTGAAAAGATGTTGTAATAGGTCTCTCATAACCTGATTAAACTTCATTTATTTGCTTTTATATAGAGTAATTTTAACTGGGTATTATTTTACACTGTTTGGAATATCTAGTCTTGGAAAATGGTGAAAATTATTGAAAAGAGAAAATAAATATCCCAAATATAAAAGGTAAAACTACAAGGCTTTTATAAGAGTATGGAAGAATATGTTCATCACTTATGGGCAGCCAAGATTTGTTAGGTTACAAAAAGCAATAACCATAAAAGAAAAAAAAAAAGCCTTCATCAAAATGAAAACGTTTACTCATCAAAAGACAACACTAAGAAAATGAATAGGCAAGGCACAGACTTGGAGAAAACTCTGGCAAAACACATATCTGATAAAGAACTGTTACACAGGACATACAAAGAACTGTGACAATTCAATAATAGAAAGACAAACAACCCAATTTAAAATGGTCAAACGATCTGAAGAGTTGAAGAGTATAGACACGCGAATGGCCAGTGAGCATATGAAAAAGTGCTCAATGTCACTGTCATCAAGGAAATGCAAATTAAAACCAGAAGGAGACACCACTACACACTCACCAGAATGGCTGCGGGTAAAGAGGCTAACACCACCAATCAAAGGATGAGGTGACAGAGCATGTGAAGCAGCATGATTGATGGCAAGGTAAAATGACACAACTATGCTGGGAAAAGGTCTGATAGTTTCTTTAAAATGAAAGATAAGACTACCCTGTGACCAGCAGTTCTACACATAGGTATTTACCCAATATAAATAAAAAATATTCATAAAGAAGACTTGTGCTATTCATGGCTGCTTTATTCATACAGCCTAAAACAAGAAAAGAGCCCTAGGATCCATCAATAGAACAAGTAAATAAATGGTGGTAAGCAGTACAACCAGCAATACAAAAGAACAAATTGCTGATACATAAGAGAACATGGATAAATCTCCCAAATATTGTGCAGAGTGAAGGAAGTCTTACATTAAAAAAAAAAAAAAAGGAGTATATATTGCATGATTTCATTTATATGCTAGAATATGCAAAACTAATCCATAGTGGAAAAAATCAGAATGGGGGTTACCTCTGGGGTTGAGAGGAAGGATTCACTGAGAAGAATGAGAACTTTCTGAGTTCCCTATCTTGATAGGTTATACATGTGTATGTTTGTTGAAACTCAGTCAATGCAATCTTCACAAATCTTTTTAAAAAATACCTTAGTTTGTCCGAATGTAAAAAGGCTATAAGAAGCAGTGCAATGAGGCAAACACTGAAGCCTATTAAAAATGTGACATAATTTTTAAACTCTGTTTTCACACTTCTAACCATCCTGCCTGCCTACACTTGCCAAAAACCTGAAATGATAGCTGAAGGCACCTCTGAGGCCGTTTCCTGGCATCTCCTGCCACCTCATTCCTTGTCTGCAGAGATGGATAAATGATTGCTTTGGGTTCATAGCTCACTTGCAGGTTCAAATCATAGTCATTGCTTTTAGATCATCTCCTTGTTCACATATAGAGTCGGGGAATGACAGCAGGTTTCAAACAGGAAAACGGGTTATCTGGCAACATAATGATCAAACAGCTACAAGTTTATACAGTCCCTGTGGCACAGGTACTAGAGAAAGATAGCAAGGCCTGGAAATATCTTTGGCCACCAAGGTTATGCTTTTACACATTAATTGTGTGAAATAAATACATATACTTATATCACATATGTGTGTGTGTGTGTGTATGTATATAAATAACAAAGACACTTCATATCCAGTCTTATAAATCTGCCAAAACTAAAAGTAGGTTGCCCAATATTTTACTGGCAGGTTTTCGCAGATCACTGATGAAATCTATACTTTCTCATCCCATGACATCGAGGTCAAATTCAACTCACTAAACAGTCGTGGCACATTTCCACAATGAGAAGTTAAAGAGCAGACTTTCCAGAAGAGGAATAGGGGTGTCTCCATTGAAATTACAGCATACTTTCTTACACGAGTGCCCCTTGCTCATTTGTTAGTGTTTGTTAGTTTGTAAAATTTCTTCATCTCTGAGGACTCACTGAAATCCACGGGTCTGGATTGGAAAACACATAGAGCATTCTTGAAAGTCAAAAGAAGTTCAGTAGCTATTTGCTTATAGACTAACTCATCCATCTAGAGATTGATCTCTGCCTAATTCCCTGTGATTCTATTGCTGTTATTTATGAGGACTGTGGCATCGTGTTTCAGAAATTACCAACCAGTCAGCACTGATAGGTAGGTATTTTTCTTGTGCATTCAGTGGCAAGACACATATATAATAAATTCTTAGGAACTTTAATCTCTTTCAGTTACAGTCAAAACCCCTGCTGACTCAGTGATTTGCCACAAAATCTATTCCTGGATAAAAGGGAGGACCACACTCTACAGCAAAGAAGTATTTCAATACTTCAGCATTTCCAGGAACAGAGAGGCACTAAATGAGAAACAAAGTAAGAAACTATATTCCATGACTGAGAAATTGTTTCTGAATATTTTTATACTATTTTAAACTTGTTCCCGATGGAAAAATAGCAAGAGATTAATTGCCTACATATCCATTGGATAAAAAAAAAATTTAACAAACATTTTACTTTTATGGTTGCACACATAGGAGTTATTAACCATCTGCCTTTGTATTATTTAAACATTATACAAATAAACATTATTTTACAACCAGAAAAGTTATTCATAGAACTGTACATTTATTCCCCAATAATTCTTCTTTGCCACTTTAATAAAGGCCTAAAGTTACCATGATTTCAACTCTTTTTAAAATTCATTACCTATAATACTAGGAAAAACAGATGACAATACAATATTTCATTGTAAATGAATAAGGCCTTAAAGAGATTTTTAAAAATTTACCAGCAGCATCAATTACCTCCTTTTGAGGAAATAGTTATGAGGGAAAAAATGACACCCTAAGTCGTAACTCAGGCTGTTAAAGGAAATGAGGGTGACACAGACAACTAGCAGGTAACAGTTCCACTAATGCTTTTACACAGGCAAGTATCCTCTTGCATAACAACAGAACATGGCTAAACGAATTAACATTTTTCTTCTCTGCTGCTTCAAAACAGAAATGTGTATGTCTCCAGAATCAGACAATATATCACATAAAATAAATAGGAAGACATATTTGCTATGTAAGGCAGGGGACAGAGGAAAGAGAGGAGGTAAACGGAAGTGGAGACAAGGCTTAAGAACTGAAGAAAGTATGTTTTGACCCAAATTTATTAAGATTAGAGAAACACCCAAAAGAACAGAAGTCAGAATAAACTAGCCAGAGAAAAATCTGCATTGAAGACAAACTCTGATGTGTACTATAAAGCCGAGATGAGACAGAACTCTGGAGAAATGTAATATTCAGCTGAGTATTGAATGGAGCACACATGTGGGGAAATTACCAGGACCCAGGAAAAAAAAAAAATGCCATAAGGGCATGGTCAGCACCCACACAAGGCTACAAGTAGTGCCTATTCACAACAGCCAGGTTGGAAAAACCACGTGATTCACAGAGCATTAAGTTAAATACACAGGAGGGTGTTTCATTAGTAGTGGGAACTAATCTGTCCTAGAAGGAGCATGTTCCAGTCAGACTTAACAAATCTTAAAGGCAAGAATGGAAAGGATCAAATTGTTTTCAAGTAACCTAACTGTGTCTCGGGAAAAATGCTTAAGACTATGTGAATAAAAATATCCAGCACTCAACAAAGGAAAATCCACAATGTCTTCCAAGCCTATAAAGAGACTGGGAAATATGATCCATCATTCACAGAAAAATTCAATTGAGAATAACCCAGAATCGACACAGAATAAAAAAGCAATGACTTTTAAAAAGTTATTATAACTATTTTCTATATGTTCAAAATGTTAAAGACATGGAAGATATAAAAAGGTATAAATCCAACTTCTTAAAATTAAAATTATAATATATAAGAAATGCATTAGCTGGGATTAACAGTAGGTTAGATAGTACAGAATAAAAGACTGAATTTGAAAGACAGAGAGAAAAGAGAATTTTTAAAAAATAGAGTATCAGTGAGTTTTGGTAAAAACTTGAAGTACACTACACAGTATATGTATAATTGGAGTCCCCAAAGGAAGAAAAGGGCAATGAAAAATATTTGAAGAAATGATGACTGAAAATTTTCCAAATTTGATGAAAATGATAAACTCATAAATCCACAAATACCAATGAACTCCAAGCACAAGGAACAGAGAGAAAACTACACAAAGTTGCATTGCAATCAAATTGCTCAAAACTAGTAATAAAGAAAAATGTAAGAGCAGTCAGAAAAAGACAATGTTATACAGAGAGAGATAATGATGACTGGAGGTATCTCACTGGAGGCAAGCAAAAAAGAACACAGTGAAGCAACATCTTTAAAATACTAAAAGAAAAAGACAATAAGTTTTGACAAGGAAATTGGAATCCTGATACATTGCTGGTAGGAATGCCAAATGGTACAGAAATTGGGAAAAACGTCTGTAAATTCATCAAAAAGTTAAACATATGATCTAGTAATTCCATACCCAAGGTATATCTCCAAGAGAAATGAAAGTGTGCAACTTCACAAAAATTTGTACATGAATGTTCATAGCAGTATTATTTACAACAGCCAACAAATGAAAATAACCCAATAGCCAACCTCTGAATGGATAAACGAAATGTGATGTATCCATACAATGAAAAATTATTTGGCCATAAAAAGGAATGAAGTACTAACATATGCTACAATATGGATGAATCTTGTCTACAGCCATGCTACCCTGAATAAGCGCAATCCTGTCTGATCTTGGAAGCTAAGCAGGGATAGGCCTGGTTAGTACTTGGATGAGAGACCACCTAGAAAGACCAGGTGTGTAGGTGTAAAAAATAAAAAAATAAGAGATTGTAAGCTGACAAGGTCCTTGCAATCTGTGAAGTCAACTAAGGGTTGCCTCGCCTAAAAAAAATATGGATGAATCTTGAAAACAAAAAAGCCAGGTACAAAAAGCCACCTAGTGTATGATTCCATTTATATGAAATGTCCAGAATAGGCAAATCCATAAACAGAAAGTATATCAGTAGTTGCCAGGGGTTGGGGGAAGGTGGGCACGGAGGGTGATTGCTAATGAGTATGAAGTTTCTTTTAATGAAATTGTTCTAGGATTAGACAGTGTTGATGGACACACAACTCTATAAAAACCTCTGATGTATAGACTTTAAAAGGGTGAACTTTAAGGTATATGAATTATATATTAATGATGCTGTCACAATTTTAAAAAAATGATAGAAATACACCGAGGAAGGTATCTAAAAGGTGAAAGCTAGTGTTACAAATGATATGCTATGTAGAAATACTATGCATAAAAATAAACTGTAAAGAAAAAATTTAAAATAAATAAAAGGCTGAAATTATAAAATTAGATGGAAAAGAAAGACCAAACAAAATGCTGCCTATAAGAAATGTAGTTTAAATATAAAGACACAAATAGATTAAAAGGTTGGAAAAGATATACTGTATTAACACTAATGAAAAGAAAGCAGAAATGGTTATAATACTAACAGAAAAAAAAAAAAAAAACAGACTTCAGAGCAAAGAATATTACCAGGGAAGATAATGTTATTTCATAATGATAAAGAGATCAATTTTTAAAGATAATATAATAATCTTAAACATCTATGCACCTAATAACAGAGCTTCAAAATACTTGAAGCAAAAATGACAGCATTACAAGGAGAAATAAACAAATCCACAATTATCTTTGGAAACTTCAATACTCCTCTCTAGTGAGCAGAGTTCTAAGAGTACCACCCAAATTCCCAAACATTGCTATACATGCCCTGCATGATTCCTGGCCAAAACCGGTATATATGAAATTTCACTCCAATGAGCACATTAAGTTATATGGCAAAAGTATGGAATTTTGCTCATGTAAGTAAGGTCACTGATCAGTTGACTGAGTTAAGAATTATCTTGAGTGAGTCTGACCTAATCAGATGAGTTCTTTAAAGTAGGGTCTAGAGATTAGAGATGAAATAAGTCAAAGACTCTCTTCCTACTGGCCTTGAACAAACAGGCTATCATGAGTTCTGCAGCTGCAAGGAAATGCATTATGCCAACAACCATGTGAGCGTGGAAGAGGCCACCAAGCCCCAGATAAGAACACAGCCCCAGCTGACACCCTGATTGCATTCTTCTGAGACCCTGAGCACAGGGCCCAACTAAATCATCCCCAGATTTCTGATTTCTGGAAACTGTGAGATAACAAATGTGTGCTGCCTTAAGCCTAATTTGGAGTAATTTGTTATACAGCCATAGAAAGCTACATATCCTCTCATTTCGATAAGTAAAGAAATATAGACAGAAAATCAGTAAGACTATAGAAGATCTGAACAACACTATTAAGCGAATTTACCTAATTGGCATTTATGTAACACCAGACAACAGCAGAATATGCATTCCTTTTTAAGTGTTCAAGAATACTTACCAATGGACTATATTTTAGGTGATAACAGAAATCCCAATAAATTTCAAAGGATTCAATTCCTACAAATTATATCCCATGACCACAACAGAATGAAGTTAAAAATCAATAACAGAAAGATCTTTACAAAATCTCCACAAATTAGGAAACTAAGTAAGACATTTTTAAATAAACCATTAGTCGAAAAAAATTAAGAAGGAATGATCGCACCTTAATATTGCTAAACAGCACGAAGACTCAGCAGTTAGGGCTTCATAAAGTTTTAGGTAAATGAACAATCAGATGTAGACTTAATTATTGTATTTAAATATTTTAAAATGCAACTACTATAGAAAATAATGAGCTTCTATTGCAGGAATAGAAAAAGGAGTGTTATACTCTCAAATATTTTCCTGTAAGTCGACAAAAAGAAGCTGTCTCTCAGCCTGATGGCAATGAGAGAAGATGAATCATTGCTTGTGGAAACCAATCTATTTAGTCACTTTGGACTGCTGTTATTTATTACTTGTCGGCACATGCTGTTAGTTCAATTAAATACAAAAATCTGAAGTTCTCTTTTTTTCCCATCCCCATCTTAAATTTTAGAAAAATGACACATTTTTGAAACATTGAAAGACCATTTTAAGTTTATTATGTTTCAATTATGTTACTTAGGTGTTGTTTATTGAACATTCTGCCACAAAGGAAAGATTATTCATTGCTTTGATAAGTTAAATTTCAATGTTTACAGAGACTACGTATGGAAACGTAATTTGGGAGCTCTCCTTCCAGGATAATATAAATACAAAAATTTAAAACAAGACACTTGGAAAAACGCATTCATTGCAACACTGTGCTGAATTGTGAGGAAGGAGACAGCAAACACAGCTACCAAAAGTTCAATTTCCTGACTGCAGGGTAACTGAATTACTTCAGATAAGTCAGTATACCCACACTTGTGTATACAAAGTATAGGATATTTTGCTTTGACCATACCACTGGGTTCTCATCATTTAATCGAAATCAACCATTAACAAAACCTGTTTATATAAAGTACCTGACACATAGGGGCACGTGTTGCCATGAAAAAAAAAAACATTTGGAAAATCTGCCAAGAAACGTACGGTAAGTAAATACGCCACCTACCCCTGCCAAACATAAAAGTCTGTTATCCCTCATTATGTTTATATCCTTAAAATGTCAAACACAGACCACTAGTCCTGGGGCTAATTTCAGCTTTCAGTAATAAACATATCTTATGTTTCAAATAACATTAAAGTGCCATCTACCACAGAGTACACAAGCCCATTTTCTTTATTTTTTTTAGTTAGCAATAACTACAAATTTTCCAGCAAACTTAAAGAGTTTGACGGCAACTATGACTTGAAGCATTTAAATGTAAGTGGCTATAACAGCTATTTTCAAATAGTTGCCTGAAGATGATGCCTCATTTATTCAGTAAATCAAGAAAAGAGGCTGCGTAGTCTTACACCAAAACAACTTTTTTCACACATTTTACAACAAAACTTAATTGCACACAATTGCACATGAACCCTGTACCTTGCAGACTCAGATTCATTAGAAACACCAACTACAGACCACAGAACTATTGGTCTTTCACTCCTTTCAGTGAGAGCTGTCATTTTTTCCCTGTTGGATGTGCTTCCTCTACACATCTCCCAGCACTTTCTCCCACCCATCCAAAATTTTCTGAGCTTAAAGAATTGGCAACCATAGTTAATACACAATTCTAGGATACTGACACTTTGTAATTTTTGATTTTATGTACTAGATCTTGATACCGTATGGCTTTCATATTTGTACAAATGCTTTTCCTCCAAACTATTGTTTGCTTTTTATCTTTTTCCTCCTTATATTCTTGCCAACACCGAATATCTTATGTGTGTGTGCACGTGTGTGTGTATATGTACTGCTAATTTATCAACAGATAATAAGTATTGGAGAACAAGGGAAGACAGCTAATAGATTACATCTAGATAGTAGGTTTTCTCTCTATACTTTTCTCTTTTGTCCATGTTATTTGCAATAAGCCTACAACACTGCAAATGAGAAATAAGAAATTAGGAATTAGAAACAAAGCTTAAAAAACCCCTCAAACTCATTTTCATCTAGTGCACATATACTTTGATAATTTAAATTGTAGTTGTGAGAGAAAGATAAGAGAAAGAGAATTAAAATTTGAGTGACATATGCAATGAAATTATTAAAGGAATAAGGGGGAAAAACTGGCATGACCAAAAACTTTAATCTTTTTCTGTAATAAAAAAAACACTAATTAAAAAAATGGTTTTGAAAATCATACGCAATATTCAATTTGCTATTTTGAACTAGATCTTAAATAGCCCTTCCAATTAGAAATTCTGTTTCTCTTGTTCACTATGATTATAAAATTCTCAATTATCTACACTAAAAATGAAGCAGTTTTTAAAGATTTTTAAAAGTGTATATAGGTTGAGAATACAACAAAGAATTTTTTAAAATTTTAATCTCAAAAAATTATCATTTAAGGAGAAAGTGCAGGACAGGAAAATGTCAGAAGGGCAAAAGAAAGAGTGAGGTAGAAGAGAAAAAAGAAGAGAAGACCAGTAACATTTATCAAGAAAGTTGGTCAGATAGGGCTGGTTCAAAGCAGACACATCAACCAAGCTTACAGGCCTGTTTCAAGAAACAAGAAAAATTCCAAATAAACAACCCAACGCTACATCTTAAAAACCTTGAAAAGGAAGAACAAACAAAGCCCAAAGTTAGGAGAAGAAAAGAAATAATAAAATTAGAACAGAATTAAATGAAATTGAGAACAAAAGGACAATTTAAAAAATTAATGCAATAAAGAGTTGGTTCTTTGAAAAGACTGATAAATTGACAAACCCTTGGCTAGACTCACTAAGGATGAAAGAGAAAGAACACAAATAAATGAAATTAGAAATGAAAGAGAAGTTATGACAGATGCCACTGAAATACAAAATATCATACAAGAATATTATGAAAGATTATATGCCACCAAATTCAATAACCTAGAAGAAATGGATGAGTTCTTAGAAATATACAAACCACCTAGCCTGAATCACAAAGAATTGGAAAATCTAAATAGACCAATCAACAGGAAGGAAATTGAAACAATCATCAAAAACCTCCCCAAAAGTCCAGGACCATTTAATTCGCTTCACTAGTGAAATCTACCAAACTTTCAAAGATGATTTAATACTTGTTCTTCTCAAACTTTTTCCAAAATATTGAAGAAGAGGCAATATTTCCTAACTAATTTATGAGGCCAACATTATCCGATATCAAAATCTGGTAAAGATAATACAAGAAAAGAAAACTATAGACCAATATCTCTGATGAATACAGATGCAAAAATCCAAACAAAATACTAGCAAAATTGAATACAACAATATATCATGATCAAGCCGGCTTCATTCCAGGGCACAAGGATGGTTTAACATATGCAAATCAATTAATCTAATATACTACATAAACAAAAGATAAAAATATTATCATAACAGTAAATGCAGAAAAAGCATTTGACAAGATACAGCATCCATTTATGATTGAAACAATAAAATGGATATAGAAGGAAAGAACCTCAACATAATAAAAGCCATATAGGACAAACCCTCAGCTAACATCACACTTAATGGTGAAAACAAAACATCCTTCCAAGATCAGGAACAAGACAAGCCTTTCCGCTATCACTGCTATTATTCAATAAAGTGTTGGAAGTTCTAGCTAGAGCAAGAGAAAGAAATAAAAGGCATCCAAATTGGAAATGAAGAAGTCAATTGTCACTGTCTGCAGATGACATGATTCTCTATGTTGAGAACCCTAAAGACTCCACTAAGAAACTATCAGAAACAATAAACAAATACAGTAAAGTTTCAGGATACGAAATCAATGTACAGAAATCCATATCATTCCTATAACCAAAATGAATTTTCAGCGAAAGAAAAAAACAATTCCTTTGCAATTGCAACAAAAAGAATAAAATACCTAGAAATAAACCTAACAAAGCATATGAAGGACCTATACACTGAAAACTATAAGACACTGTTTGAAAGAAACTGAAAAAGACACAAAGAAATGGAAAGATATTGTGTTCAAGGACTGGAAGAATCAACATAGTTAAAATGACTATTACCCAAAGCAATATACAGATTTAATGAACTCCCCATTAAAATCTCAATGGCATTTTAAAGAAATAGAACAAAAAATCATTAGCTTTGTATGGAATCACAAAAGACACTGAATAGCCAAAGCAATCCCAACAAAAAAGACAAGGCCAGAGGTATCCCTCTACTTGATTTTAAATTATACTACAAAGCAACAATAATCAAAACAGCATGGTATTGGCAAAAAAACAGACACAGACTTATGGAACAGAATTGAGAGCCCAGAAATAAATCTACACTTATATGCAACGAATTTTCAACAAAGGAGGCAAACACATAATGGAGAAAGGAAAGCTTCTTTAATAAATGGTGTTGGGAAAACTGGAAAGCCACATGCAAAAGAATGAAACTAGACTGCTACGTGACAGCACATACAAAAATTAGCTAAAAATGGATTGAAGACTTGAATATAAACATCTGAAACAATAAACAATAAAATACACAGAGAGAAAAAAGGCACTAAAACTTATGAACCTTGGTCTCAGAAAGGTTTTTGTGAACTTAACCCCAAAAGGAAATAAAAGCAAAAATAAATGAATGGAACCATATAAAACTAGAAAGTTTCTGCACAGTAAAAGACTATCAAACAAAACAAAAAGGCAATCAACTGAATGAAAGAAGATATTTGTAAAATAATACCTCCAATAAGGAGCTAATATCCAAATTATATAAAGAATTCATACAACTCCAACACAAAACAATCCATTAAAAAAAAATGGGCAGGGGACCTGAATAGACACTTTTCCAAGGAAGCCACTGGTGGCCAACAGACATGAAAAGATGCTCAATATCACTTAGAAGGAAATTCAAACATTAATGAGATACTACCTCACACCTATTAGGATGTTATTATTAATAAGACAAGAAATAACAAGTGTTGCAGAGGATGTGGGAAAGGGAACCTTTGTACACTGTTGGTGGGAATGTAAATTGGTACAGCCATTATGGAAAACAGTATGGAGGTTCCTCAAAAAATTAAGAATAGAATTACCATATGACCCAGTAATCCTTCTTCTGGGTGTCTACCCCCAAAATTTTAAAACACTCATTATAAAGACATATGTACCCCTATGGTTATTGCTGCATGATTCACAGTAGCCAAGATATAGAGACCAACTAAGTGTCTTTCGATAGATGAAGGTGCGATACACATACACACAATGGAAAACTATTCAGCCATGAAAAATGATGAACTATTACCTTTTGCAACAATGTGGATGGACCTTGAGAGTATCATGCTAAGTGAAATAAGTCAGATGGAAAGAAACAAGAACCACATGATTTCGCTCATGTGTGGAATATGAAGCAGAAGCAACAAACGAACAATAAAAAAAAACAAATTCATAGATATAGACAAGAGAATACTGGTTACCAGAAGGAAATGGGGAGTGAAGGGAGGACAAAGAGAGGGTCAAGGGGATCAGACATATGGTCTGATGGAAGGAGACCAGAATTTGGGTGGTGAGCACACAATGGAGTATATAGATTTATTATGAAGTTATACATCTGAAATTGATATACTGTTATTAACCAGTCACCTCAATAAATTTAATTAGAAAAAATGATTTACAACTCATGATGCTTAAAACTTGAGGAAGAACTACTATTTAAAGATTTCTTAATTCCAAATCAATGCACCTAATAAAGGTTCATTACGGAGATTCAAAAAATAACTATCAATGAAATGTTCATCCTTCATAAGGTTAGCAGGCTTTTAAAAAAAATCAATTAACATTAATTAATATATAAATAGAACTATAAGAACCAAGTTCTTATAGTTGTCAATGGTGAGGTAACTGGGAGAGATTGATTCATTTACTCAATATGGAAAATGATAAGTTATTTAAGACTGATTTTTGCCATCAGTTAAAATTCACATTAAGTCCTGACCAAGAATCTACATATTAGGTGAGAAATGACGATATCTTAAGGTATATTTAAAAGAGAATAGCAGATTGTATAAACATATATTTAAAAACAAACAGAGATGATTACTTGTCCTCCAGTTTCATATCCCTGTTGTATTTACAGTTTAATAATCTTTGGTTCTTTCTCCTTGACTACAGCAACAGTTTGATTAACTAGTGTGCAGTAAAAACCTTTTTGCAGACTTCAGAATATGTAAGTATTTGATTTACATTCTTAATGTTAATGGCAAGAAAGAACTATAAAACATGAAATTTGACCCAGCAAATGCAATATTTTAACATTTAAATTTGGCTATAAATAAGGTAAACATAATAAATCTTTCATTTTGAAGATTTCTTATAGAAAGAAAGATGAAGGTTTATACAATCATGATTAAGTCAAATAATTTAATAATCAGATTTTAATTTGGTATCTTATTGTTCTTGATATTGTCTCTTCTTCCATATTCACTAATTTAAAAAATCCACAAATAAGCTATTACACAGGTGTTTAATACCAAAACAATTGTTTTACAGTTATCAACTATGTCAAGCTACATTTTTCAATAAAGGACAGAGGGGAAATTTTTGATGTGACAGTATATATTGATACTTTCTGAATCTTATTTCAGGTAGATAGATTTTTTGTTTTTATTTATTTTGTGACCATTTTATAATCGACTGATAAATATGATAGGCAATTAATGCCAAATTTCCATTAATTTGGTGATTTTAAATATCAAAATAAAGACAGAATCTTATTTAAAATCCTGTATCAAATGTATTTAGAGGGAAAAAAATCAGTTACCTACCAAAACTTGTAGTCCTCTTTTGGACTTTGAGAAAATACAATCCAAACAGAGATGATACACTAAAACAGAAGAATAATGAATAAATATAAATTGTTCAAAGGAAAATAATTTATCTTTTAAAAGTGACAAAATGAATTCGATTATTTTCTACTGAAAGTTTTAAAATAACATTAAAACGTTGGCCCTTTGAATTTTAATGTCAATCTTATTTATATATGAGTTAATCTTAATAGATTTTAAAAATCTTTAAGCTGACATTAAGTATTATAAGAATATAGCTAACAGAGTTAAATTCCTTCGCTATTAAGGAGCAGTGCTAACTTGTTTTACCTGCAGGCTAACTGCTTCTACTAAGCAACATTAACAGGCTTTGGTTTTAAAATAAAAAATAATTTTAAAATACTTAAGGAAGTTTTGTCATAATTAACAAAATAATTTTAAGAATACCTTGTAAATAATTCACTGATATTTTACATATAAACTAGTTCTCCTTGACATAAAATACCTTATTGTTTGTATATAATAAAGACTGAATACATATTTTAATAATAAAAATTCAGAAATATCCTGGGAAGATGGTAGTAGCAAAAGCAGAGATTCTTAATGTTATCACATCTCTACATAAAACCAGACAGAGCAATAAAAAGTAAAACCAAAATTCACGGACAACATAATATTTAAAATAAAACTAACTACAGGTATCCCCCAAATCCCAAAATATAAGAATGTTAGAACAAAACACTAAGAAGTTGTAAAACCTTCCTATGTTAGCACTTCTGTGGGAGAAACCAAAGGGAAGCCAGATGTACGTCTAACAGATCTGATAATAGGAGAAACCCCAAATAAGCAGAAATTATGGCAAGCCAATTTGAGACAGCAACTGAAACTGGGAAGGGTTTTGCCTCTAATAATACAGTAGGTCACTGCAAGGTCTAAGACCATCTGAATGGAGCTGGAGCAGTCTAGCCCCTAAGAACTCTTTGAAATTGACCAGTCAGGGCTCCCTTTCATGACAGTCACACACTAAGAATTAATGGTTATCTATTCAAAATGAGCAGATAGAGAAAATCAACAGGATGGAAAGGTAAGTACAGGTAAAAGTAGGGGAAGGAAAGAGTCAGGGAATCTCAGAAAGCAAGCCAGCATATTTTGAACATTAGAGAATAAAACAGATAAAGGAGCATGAAGGTAGAAAAGTTAATCTGAACCAAGTTCCTTCTAAAAGTTCAGGAAAATGAGCTTCACATAAAAATGAGAAAAATATCAAGGTCAAATCCTATGCAATACTGTTATAAATAAAAAAGAGAGCGATGATAAAGAGCAGAATAATATCATAACAGATAATAAAAGTATACCAGAAAGAGGTATCAAAACTATTACCTTGTATTTTAAAATGAGATCAACATAATTAAGAAAATGTTACAAGCCCTCAAAGAATAATATGAATCATATTTAGAAATAACAGGAAAAAATCATTTCAGAAATGAAAACTAAGTTGGAAGAAACATAGGAGTGAATAAATAAAATAGATAATGCCTTAATAGAAATGGGTAAAAATTAAACATTTTAAACTCAAAATGAATATAAAAAAAGATTCACAAGTGATCTAAAGATAGGTGAAGACCCAATGTAAATAACAAGAAATTCAGAAGAAAAACAAAGCAATGGAAAAGGACAAATACTATGTTAATAATTTAAGTAAATGTTCTTAAAATTAAAAGTGTGAAATTACATAATGAAAGATCACACTGCACATTTGAGCATACCAATACATATTCTAGTAAAAATTACTGCAGTGAAACAAGGAAGAAAAACACATGACCAACTATATAAGCAACAGTGAAATTGCCAGTCTCAGGTCTCACTGATTCTAATTTGCTTTCCTCTCTGTCTACTATCTTTCGCTCACACTTTTCCACTAGGAAAAAAAAAAAAAGGTTAAAAGCAAAAGCAAGGACAAGTTAACAAAATTAAGTAACATCTGCTTAAACATAGACTACATTTGCTATTGTTCTCTTATTAAAGTCCACTGAAACTACAAGTAAAGAGATCAAAGGAACTAACTCATTTAGATAGATAGTAAAAGACAGATTGGTTAATAACATTTTAGAAGCTGAAACACAAATGAGTGGAACTGACTTAGGGAAGAAGGTTGCAACCTAAGAGCCCATAGCAAATTAAAAACCAACCTTATTCTAAATACAACCCAAGTAAGGCTCAGTAGTGAAGATCTCGGCTTCCTCCAAAGACTCAGAATGCCATCAGTAAAACATGAAAATTGGTCCCCACAAACAGGCAACCATTCATTCACCAACTCCACAAAAGACTGCAAAAGTTGAAGCATGCGATTCTAAACTCACGCACACCAAGCAGAGTTAAAGGCAGGGCTGTTAACCTGTTAAAACAAGAGGATTAAGTAAAAAGCCTTCATAGTGAACTGTGGATATCCATGGCCAGCCCGAGAGAAAACTGAGGCCCAATTAATCAGCCTTATCCGTAGAGAGCTTCCAAACAGCTTTTTAGTGTCTTGCTCTTATATGTGAAAGCAGCCAACCACCACCAAAGATTTAGGAAATACGAGAAAACATCAGATAAAGAGCAAAAAAAAAAGGAAAAAAAAATTAACTTGAAGGGAACAGAAGGCAAAAAAAAAAAAAAAAAAAGAAAACTTGAAAACAACTACTAAAATTAACACCCTCAGAGAGGTAAAATGTCACATCCATGAAACCATCAAGCAAGGCCTGACAGTTTAATTGGTAAAGATTTAATTTGTAAAGGAAAACAATGAGTCCTTTTTAGATTCAGATAGCTTATTCCTTACACAAACAGTGAAAAAACAGGAGCCAAGTCCCCATGGCCCTCGTGCTGGGTGACAACAAAGTAAAAATGCAAGAGGATTGATAGGACAACCTGTTGTCTTAAAGCTAGTGCCAGGCTGCAGCTAAACGATTTTATAGCCTGCAGCTGTGCCCTAAGTTGGGCTAGGCAAAAAGTGTCATGTCTCCAAGGAAACAGGCAAATGGGAAAATTGCCTCAAGACCTCCTTCTGCAAGATAGGGAACCTCCGACAGGGGAAAAAAAAGGTAGATGAGAAAACGTTCTTGTGACCTCTCCTCACAAAACTGCCTCTCTGGCCTTATTCCTGGGAGGATCACACAGTGTTGGGTGTTGCACCGAGACTTGGGCCAGTCAGAGGATCAGGCTCTGCCTGCATGGCTTAGAAGTAGATATATGAAAAGTAACCAGGATGGAGCCATTGTCCTGCTTAGCTTTCGAGATCAGACGGGATCTGACTTGCTCAGGGTAGCATAGACATAGACACGAATATTTTTAAAGAAAAAAAAAAAAGATAAGATTATATGATGTTTTTCATCCTATTGAGAAGAGATTTATACTTTTGGAAGACAGTGTGTATGTTAATGTCTACTAGAGAAACCTGAGCAAATGAAATTATAAGATATTTATATTATTAATTCCAAAAAATTTCAAATAAAAATTGGACCAAAAAATGAATATAATTACAGATGTCACAAAGCCCTGTTATCAATAGTATTTACATAGTTAAAAGTTTAAATATTAAGTGCTAACTTAAAAAGTGCACTGTAACCACACTGTATTAAGAGGATGAAGGAGGAAGGTACATAGAAAGGTAGATATGTCTTTAGGGAGACATAGAAAAAATGGAGCTTAACCTTCATATTCCAAAATAGATCAACAGATAAAATCTAAAACAAATGTCATGATATGGCATAATAATCATGTTGCTTAAAAACAGAGATAAATGGAAAAAATGCTTGAAAGATTTGAAAGTGGTTACCTCTCAGTAACAAACGCTGGTATAAAAAGAAAAGGGAAAGAGAATACTATTTTTCATTATAAGCCTTGGAGAAAACATTTTTGACTTAACTTTATTTATATATTATTTTGAAATAAAGCAATAAAAATAACCTAAGTTTATGGGCCAAAGTGAATAATTCTTGACAGTATACTTACCAAGTAATTCTGACAATACTATAAGGAATAAACAAAAACAAAAACTGGATTCTTCTTCATATCCACCAATACTATGGGACAAAGAGAGATTAAACAGATTACTTCATTCTGAATGGGGTAAGAAGAGGAGAGGTAAGAATGCTTGAACTCAAGAGTTCCTTAACATAATGCAATATACAGATGATGTACTATAGAATTGTACCTATGTTTTATTAACCATCACCTCAGTAAATTTAATAAAAAGGAATTCCCTAAATTTTCAAAATTTTTATGGTATTCTGTACTAGAATAATAAAATATTATAGCAGGAAAAACATCATATACTGGTTAACAATTTATTTCCCTCATTTTACAATTACTTGTCCAAGGCTACACAGCAGGTTTGGACAGAATCAGAACTTTCTTATATCTTACACTTTTCATTGCAATGCCTTTTAAAATAAGGATTAAATATCAAGGAAATGTATTTGAGTTCTTACTGATATTCATTAGTACTGTTTTGTTTTAAAAACAGGAAAGACTGACAGTAAATCACACAAAAAGCAAGGAAGAAAACTATCAATAGGAGACACTGGTTGGTATAGAAGGATGGAGATGTTAGATTTAAAACAAACCAATCTTCTAGCTGTAGAAGGGGGAAAAAATCACATATTTCTTGAGGGTTTGCTGCAATTATACAATGAACTTGGTATCAAATTTCAATAAAATGTACATTTAGGAAATTTAAAACAGGGAGTCTACTTGAAGATAAAATGTAAAAATATCTAGCATTTAAAAGTTAAAGCATATTGGTCTTTTACTTTTTAAGGATTAAACAGATACAATAATGGAAAAGTATAACTGAACTTGCTTTTCTTAATTTTTATGATGGAACAGTTCAGAGCATTTTTAAAACTTTTAGCCTGCCATCTATATTTGGCCCAAATTATGGGTTTGCTCCCGCTTTATATACCTTGAAAATGGTACTGAAAAATATTTTATTGCAATTTGTATTACTGTTCAAACAGAACTCTAGTCAGATAGCTGATCATGCCCTAGGTTCTAACCATTTGTTCAAAGTAGGTGTTGGCAATAAGATTTATAAGGAAAGGATATATTGACTAATAGTTTTAAGGAACCAATGTTCAACAAAAGGATTTGGAGGGTTTTAGGTGATTTTTCATAATTAGCAATGTTATATAGGTAACTCAGTAATAGGCTTTTAGGCTATATCTGATTTGTAAATTAGTAGGAACATCGAAAAGTGGCTAGAGTCTAATGCAGAGGACCCATTATTATCAGTTGCTACCTATCATTCAAAATCTGGGTCAAGTTCCTGGTCAAATACCAGGATTACTTGACTTTACATGGAAAATTAATTAGTCTGCCATATTTTTTTCTCTTTTAATTTTAATTTTCCTTACCTTGGCAAAAGGGAGGAATTAGGCATAAAAAGCAGCAGCACCCATATCTTTATTGGTCTAGTCCATGCTAAAACCTATACTCTAACATCCCTGAGTTTAAGATTCTGAACAAGACTGAACACCTAAAAGGTAATCCATAAATACCTGTGAGCCAATGATTTAAATAACAGCATCAGATCAATAAATGGTATTTTCCTATTTCTTAGGCATTTCTAAAACAAACTTATCTCTATTCTTTAAAGCTATTCAGTTTCAAAAAGCTCTCATGTCTTTTGACATGAAAAAAGAAATAAAAAGAATAAGAGGAAAAGTTGATTTTCTAAGTAGGAATCTAGGTAGCCTCTAATTTGTTCAGCTCATTCTACCTCACACATACGCATTCCAGTGAAATGTCCTCTAAACCATTCTGCACACTGAATAAAGCAGACACACAATGTTTCATGAAGGTGGTGACTTTAATCAGTTACAAAGCACTCAGACCTTTTTCTACTCCTATATGTTTAATCACACATGTCTCTACAGCATTTTGTAATTAGTAAGCAGCAATAAAGTTTATTCTGTACTACTTTATTATTTCAACTTTTAGTTTAAGTTGAAATAGAAAAACCATAATCAATGCTTTTTCATTAGGAGTAACTATGAGAACTCACTATTTAAATCAGATTCATGTTAACTAGCCTAAGAGAAGCATCTCAAATGATATAGGTCTCCATGCTTCATCAGAAAGCTTAAAGGAGAAAAGAAAAATGACAGGATTACTTAAAGGCATGTCCAGAACAACAACAAAAATGAATTTTTAACTGCAATTCCAATGTTTCATAAATACTCTCTATTTCCAAAACAAATCCTCTAAAATTCATATATAATTAAGCCAGCTAACAAAACAGAATCCCTGCAAGTTTTATATCTGAAGAAAATCCTCAGACAACATTAGGAGAGCATGGCTTATAAATAAAATATACTATAATTGTGAGCAAATATAAAAACAATAATTCCAGATTTATATTTTAGAAAAAAAAATTAATTTATTTTAAGTTAAGAGTCTCTACCTACATTTATTTTGGTATAAAAAGATTGCAATTAGTAATGGGGCAAAAAGCATCTGTAATTGTGGCAGGATGTTAATTTATTTACAAAAACTATACAAAATTAGATTAATTATAACATCAACTTATCAAAGCTTCCTGAAATTAATTTTGCTTTTGGAAATGTATCAAGTCTTCAAATTCAGAATGATAGTCTTATTTTTAATTCACGGAATTATAGCACATCAGATCTTCAAGGAAAAACACCAGATGAAAGCCTGTACAATAAAATATTCTTTCCCGACAGTTTGGAATGAAAATGTGTTCCCTTTTTATTGAGGAAAAAAAGTTGAACAAAGTGTCTGATAATATCAAATACCTGTTAGAATGGCTTGTCTGCTGGAATTAAAGATGGGCAGTTACTCTATATTGTTAAAAACTGCCTTAAATTAAGTCCTTTTTTTTCTTTTATCAAGTTTTTGTCAGCCATTTCTGATCTCTAAGCCTTATATGAAAAACATTACTCAGTTTTAGCTAGTAAATCCACACCCATAATGTATCTTCGAGACAATACATATGTTACAAGTGCACATAAGCAGAGCTAAATTTCTTAAATTGTTAACAAATCTAGGAGCAATAATTTAAGATTCTATTGCAAAATATAGGCAGCCTTAAGAGCAACATGCTTGGTCAATTTTTCTTAAGCTTTTTGGTTGATGCCAAAACATTTAAAAATAAAGAAAAAATACCATGACTCTTTGCTGATGGCTTTTCAGATTATAATCTGTAGACATAGCTAAATACTCATTTAACAAAGTATCCAGTTATCCAATAATATTTGCCATGAACTAATAAAACAATAACACATATATGATCTAAAAGTAACAACAACGAAAAGAAACATAGGTATTTGAGTCCTAAAATGAGTTTATCTAATAAGAGTTGAGAAATATATAAGACCCAAAATAAACTTCAGATACAAAATTATACGACGTGGCTTTGTTCAGACACACCGAAAATTCAGGTTCAAGTTAAATAACTAAAGCTGGCTTTTTTATATCACCAGCTTTCATTAGGGCTTTAATAGCTCTTGCCCTCATCTCAAGTTCTAGCAGCTCCAGCTGCTGTGCAGAAGGCTGAACATCTTCTGGTGGAGGAACAGACAGGGTGGCTGCTTTGGGTTCCTTTGGGCTAGACTCTGCCAGTCCCAGAATCTCATTCACACTTTTTTCAATGTCTTTCTCCAGGTCATCTATCTGACCAGCTTCACCTTGGACAGTATTTTCTGGGACCTCAGGAGCAGCTGCTTCTTCGTTGCATGGGCCTTCTATGTCGCTGTCATAAGCATCTGCATTTATACTGAGTACGTCACTATCTTCCCCTTTGCCTATAACAAACAAAAAAGGAGAGGAAAAAACCATGTAACCTAAATGCCCTGGTCAAAATTTCCTTTCTATTTATGATTAAAAGGCTACTTTGACCCCGCCTCCCACCACGGAGTCCCAAACATATTCTATAATCCCCATGCCACCACCTTTCCCACTGACCCCTCAACTTTGAAAACAAATCTAATTTCATGTAAATTTTAATGTATTTTTCATTCTGACAGTACAACATGGAAGCATTGGGAAATTTATACCATCATATGGAGTTCCATGATCGAGCCTAAATAAAACATAATGCTTTATATCACAGCGAAGCATGTAGTATTATTGGAAACCCTTTGAATACAGACTGCTCATTATTGAAGTAAAAATCCCTTCTAGAAAGAGTTCAAAATACTTTGCTTTACAAACTACAAAAAAAAGAAAAATATCACTGGCAAGCTAGATACTATGTGCATTGTGATTATCCCAAATCTTTTCATATGCTTTTTCAAACACTTTGTTCTAAATCAATAAATTAAAGGAGAGTGCCTAAGGCCATTTTCTAAGATGAAATAAGTTTTCATCAAGAGGATTTTAATTAACAAAGTTAGTATGTAATTTTTTAAAATGTATTTATTCTAAAACTTCTATAACCAATGATAAGAAAATGCAGATCATAGCTCTCAACCACTTTGGTCTTGGACATTACTCAAGTCCAGGTGTCATTTATAAATTTAAATGCTCGATTATACCTCCAATTTATTTATCCTTTAAATTCCTTATATGATAAAAAAATAAAAGGTAGTTATGATCTACAAAATGTTAGCTTTTATTTTAAGCATCAGTACTATCAGATAGTACTTTCTTACCTTTCTTACAGTAGGAAAAACTTATTTACAAAACACATATTGACAAATGGAAAATTCTGATAATAGAATGAACAGGAAGAACATCAATAATTCTACTCCACTGGTTTTACAATATATAACTTACTGATCTTGACTGATCCTACTACATGCTAATAATTCAAAAACTACTTCTTATTCCAAAATTAAAGTGGAAAATGAATCAATACATTATGTGTCCACAAATAGAACTTGTAAAAAAATAAAAGATTGAAATTTTAATTATTTGATGGCAGAATATTTTACATATTTCTCCAAAGCAACAAGTATTTCCAAAGAGCTACAGTATTTCCAAATAGTCTTCTTCTGCAAAGAAATAATGTTTCATATAAGTATTCTAATTTGAGATGAAAACAAATTTAAGAAGTGCTGAGTTATTCTTGGTCTCAAAAAGTTAATTTTTATGCCTAGCAGGCTTTAATCTAAAATTCTAAATCCGTAGTCCCTGATTCTGAATGAAAACCTGCAGTCGTTTCAAAGAATTTAAAATATAAGGTTTTTATAAAAAATGTGATTGTTTTTCAGACTAGAAGTTGTTCCTTGATAATAAATGAAGAGAAGATGACTATAATGGCTAGTTGGGTGGGAAAGAGAGTCTGAAAGCTGGGATACCTGAGTCCTAATCCTTACTCTGATACTAAGTATGAGATTTGGGGCAAATTCCCTAACATCTCAGAGGTTTTCTTCTGTAAAAATTAAAGCAAATTGTTCTAGAATATCTCTAAAGTCCATTTAAACCTTGATAGGGCCTATAATATTCTACTTGCAAATAATTCAACCTATCTGATAGTACTGATGCTTAAAATAAAAGCATATCTAATGGTATGAGTGACTGTAGGCTTCAAAAGTTTCTTGTTTGTGACATTAAATTAAGCCGAGAGAAACCTTAGAACCTGGCATAATTAAATATCTGTCTGAATTCCTGCTTAAGATGGTTAAATTGAGCACACATATCTAATTTCCTTTCCTACCCAGGACCCAATGAAGTGACAGAAGAAATATTTAAAAATAATAGTATAAAAATTGTAAGTTACCTGAGGATTTACATATGTATTCTATATTTTGTGAAACGCTGACCTGCTTCTACCCTTTTTTACTTATTTCTTACATACCTAGACATTGTATACGTTCTTTGTCCTTTTAAAAAAAATGTATTTCGCTAGTATTTTAAAATTGTCTGCCCTATCTTAAAATCAACAGATAAAAAAAATGCTCAAAAATGAAAACATCTGATCAGGAAAATGCATTAGCACTAAAGGAATTTATTCATCTGGAAAAAAATTTAAAAACTGGTAGGATAAAAAATTATTCAAGATATATTATCAAGTCAAAAAAGTAAGAAAAAGTGATAATCATACTTATGTTAAAAATAACAACTAAATTATTAATAGTGGTTACTTCTAGAGAAAGGAATAAAAGTAGAGGGGAAAGAAAAAAATGAGTTTTCCAATTTCACTCTACAAACATGTATTTCTTCAACCATTTCCAATACTATACCTTATAAAAATTTTAAAAATATATATTATTAGATAACTAGAAAGGGTATCATCTAAAAAGAAAAATTTCAGAATTTTTAGAAAATATGGATAGGAAAAATGAAGTTGACAGAAAAATAAAAGCAAAGCAAACCACAGATAAGAGTTTTCCAAGCAAGGAAGAGTTAGCAAGTCAGAACAGCAAAATAATTAAAATCAAATTCATTCAGAACAGTTCAGCCATGTGAACCTTTCTTTCTTTCTCTTCTCGCCTTTCCTGCCACATGCCTAAGCACTCTATCTGGAGTGCTTTTTTTACTACAAGAAAGAAAGAGATCTGTTAGAGGAATATATCTACACAGCTACTGAAGAAATCTAAACCATCTACCAGAAAATCCCAGCTACAAGGAGTGAAGCACCAAGATAAAAAAAGGAAGAAACAAAGAAAATTTAAGGATAAGAAGACAGTCTACTGGAGGAGATTGAGGGGTGGGCGAGCTTACTTGGTACCCTTAAAAATACTGAAGTGGACACTGCAGCCATAAAACAAGTACACGGTGCAATGAAAAAAGACCAGAGAACAAAAAATGTTAGAATTTAAAGACACAGTTTTCAAAGCAAATATTCAATGGCTGCTGGAAGATACTGTTTAAAAGTTTCAAGATATAGAAAATATATATACTTAAAATATGCAGTAAAAGTTGAAAGATGAGAGTGAATGCTGAATTCAACGACAACCTAATATAAGTAATGCAACAAATATTATTGGGCACCTACTACGTGTAAGACACTTTTCAATATTGGGACACAGCAGTGAATATGAAAGTCTCTGCCTTACATTCAAGTCATATGAGAGACAGTATAAATAAGTATCAGGTGCTATGAAGAAAAATAAAACCAGATAAGAAGATAGTAGCAGGAGAATGCCTTCACAGGCAGTGATTATTGCTACCTGACAAGGTAACATTTGAACAGACTTGAATAAAGTGGCAGAACAAGTCAGAAAGTAAGAAACAGACATTGGAGAGGGCAAATAAAGAAATGAAAAGAAAACTAATCTAGAAGAAATTGATCTGAGGTGAAGAAGGTCTTCACGCAGGAAAAGGGCTTGCAAATTGCAGAGCATCAAACCTAGGATACATCCTGTGAAATGTCACAACTCAAGGGTAAGAAAAAAAAAATTCCTAGTAATTCCCAGAGGGGGGAAAAATTGGTTACCAACTGAAGCTAGTTTCAAGGAATCAGGAGCATTATTTATTATCAGCCACTATGTACAATAAATCTCAATGGCTACTAACATGATCACAAAAAAAGAAGCAATAAATGCCTCCTTATGGAACATAACGTTGCTTCTAATATTCTTGTCAAAAAAATTGACCACAAATCTGATCAAGTCTCTATATTACCTATTGACAGAAAATAAAAGAATGTTAAATTTAATATTGGAATTGGAATGCAATCACCAAGAGTCACACTGAGAAACTTTAGCAGGCACCCCATTTCTTCAAGAAATAAACTGTAAAAAGAAGAGAAGGAGTGACTGAGGGTGAGAGGTAGGAAGAAGGGGGAGCATATAGATTAAAGAGATTTAACTATCAACCAATTGCAATGTAGGGAACTTATCTAGATCCTGATTCGTACAGATATAATTTAAAAACATAGGACAATCAGAAATTTGAATACTGAATATCTGAGGATTAAAAATATATATTATTCTGCAACCCCCAATGAAATAACAGATCTAGACAATAATTAATGGCTGCTAAAACCATTAGGTGGTAAGGCTGACAACATCTGAACCAATTAATCTTAATACCACAACATCATCAACGAATACTAGGTTAAATATGAGCGCTTTATGAATATCTGATGATACTGGATGTTACTTTTAAAGGAGGTATGGTTATGTTTAAAAAGATTTCCCTAATCTTTAAGAGATATATACATATTGAAATATTTACAGATGAACTGAAAAGATGTTTAGGGTTTGCTTTAAAATAATCTAGTGATGTGAAGCAGTTAGAAGTATAATGAAAAAAGATTAGCCATAAGTGGATAATTGTTGAAGAGGGAGCTGAGTAAGGAAGTTAATATTCCTACTTTCTTTCCTATTTTTGAAAATTTAATATAAATTTTCCAATATAAAGTATTTTTTTAAAAAGTTGATTTTTACTTAGACACCTGAAACAACATTTTTTGGGAGGAAAATATATATGTATATATAGCTCGTGGAGAAGAACATAAAAAAATAAACTCAATGCTCCTATCAATCATGGAGCTGGTTATTAAAAGGGTTTAAACTATTTTATTTTGTGTTCTCTTTTAGTTTTTCTCACCTGATTTTCAGTTATTCGTATTTAGTGGTTATGTCATTTAGAATAACACATTTCACCATCTTTCCGTCCTAGGTCCTGGATCTTAACTCTCCAAGGCCTGAGGTGTTACCGATCTGCTGGAATCTTATTAGTAACAATGTCTATGATCACCTGGATAGCAATGGTATGCCTCCATGGATTTCTTTTCTTAGACAACAGATAATTTTGGTTTTACTAAATTTTAAGTTATAAAGAACACACTTGTTATATATTATTATTGCAGAAAGGTAGCTGGATAACTTTTAACAGTTTTGATGAGTTACAGTCTTTTTCAGAAACTAAAACTTTATTTTCTGAAAAGGAAACAATTGTTCTGTTAAGAATAATCTCTTCTGTAGAAGGCTTCCGTCTTTCAGCAAAACTAATAGAACTTGACATTTTTTTCACATGTAGTATTTTAAACTATTGATATAATTTAAATGCATCATGTTAACCATCATATTCAAAATTTAATCATGGCATGAATGACTGTTCCTGATAAAGAAGAAAATGCAAACAATTTAATATCACAAACCTGTCTAGTAGTCTACCCTTTAGTATTTAAATCCTCACTGAACTTCCAGATAACATGAATGCCCACTAGCTTGTAAACATAACTTTTAAGAATCACAAATCCAGAGATTACTTCAAGAATCAATAAACACACACTCATCATCTATTACATATGCTACAATGGTGCTGTAGAGGCCACAGAAGAGGTACAAAATGCCACAGGTGAGACAGACTAAATATTATAGCATGATTAGGACTCAGTATTTGCCTTCATGGTGCTTATGTATGCTTAAACTCTGAACATCAATATTTTAAAGTGCTAAATTGTACAATATAAGATATAACAAATTCAGAGTGTATAAGGCAATAGGGAAAAGTTAGATCTCCACAGATGTGTGATATAAAGTAGTTCTTAGACTCTAATAGGTGACGTTGACAAGAGGAAACTCCAAGTGTGGGGGACAGAATGGACAAAGGCAGAGTGCTAGATCTAAGCTCAGTGTAGAATTATGTGAGCCTACCGGAAAAACACACACACACGAGAATATATAAAAAGATAATAGCATTTAAAATTACTGCCTCTGAAGATGCCATTCTAAGACAGAATGTACAATAGGGACCTCCTGTCAGCCTTTTACAATGGGTCAAATAAGTGAATATTTTGGGGCCACACTGTAGCACAATAACAGGCTGACACATGAGAGATTCCTGACTATAACCTTTCCTCTAGTAATTTAAAAGTAAACAGAAAGAAAATCTTTAGAAATGTCATTTATCATTTTTCCTACCATTTGATTAAACAGGCTTCTAACAGAATAAAAGTTTGATATTAGGGAAAACATCTAAGGATGGAGGCTTATTGCCAGTGGAGTCAACCATGTGATTGATTAGAAGGTTGGAACTTTTCATGACTGATGAGTAAATCCATCATGCATATATAATGAAGCCTCCATAAAACTTCAAAAGGATGGGGTACGGAGAGCTTTGGTGAACATGTGGAGATTTGGGGACAGCGGCGAGTTCAGAAAGAGAACACAGAAGCTCCGCATTCTGGCCCACACACCTTGCCCTATGCATCTCTTCCATCTGCCTATTCATCAATATCCTTTATGATATCCTTTTATAATAAACTGCTGACCTAGTTAAAAAAAAATCTAGGAAGAAATATGAAAATGTACCAAAGTGGAAAAATAAAGACAGAATAGCTTTTTCAGTATTCATATTTACAAGCACTGGAGTTCTGAACGAGGCAACTTTCCCCCGCAAAGTCTGTTGGAGTTTACTCATGTAAAAGGGCATTGTGCTCAAATATTTTCTGCTGGTAACATATTAATGCTCCACAATCGGCCCATACAAGGAAGGTATATTCAAACTCCACAAACTGTTATGTTTCCTGTGGCATTGCTTTTGTTTGTTTAAATGTATATAAAGGCCCCAAAAGAGACACTAGAGACTTGATTCTAATTTAGATAATACAAAGGTATCTCTTATATGCTCATGTAGTAAGCAGCCAGTCATTATCAGTATGCCAAAAAAGTGGTAGTATGTTTTATAAAACAAAGAAATCCTACCCTAAAAAAACTTTCACTAAAGAGGCAGGAAAAATAATAAAAAGTGTACTGCATGTTTTCAAAATGGTAGGAGAAACAATATAATCTCATAGGGAAGGACACTTCAAGAGTGTAGAAAGCTAACTCAAAAATCAAACTCTATCTAAACATTAATTATCCAAAAGAGGATATATCCAAAGAAATATAAGCTACAAAGGAAATCTCTACAGCCACATATTTTACAAAAGGCACATAATCAATGATTAATATAAAAGAGTGGGTGAATCTATATAAGTATTATAAACAAAGCCAAAGACTAAGAAAGCAAACAAAAACACTCCATTTTGTTAAGACCGAAGAAAAACAGACTCTGAAGCAACACGCTCTCTGGGGTAGGTACTAAAATAATAATGGGTGAAAGTACCTAATATTCTATTTTGCTTCCATCTTCTCTATTAAGAATAATGTACACACTGGACAGAGTATAATAGAAAGCAGGAATTCTTTTAGTTATCTATCCATCCACTTACTCATTCAAAAGAATTCGAGTACCCACTATGGACGACACAGAAGATTTACAGGATCTTAAAACGTATCTAATCCTTTGCTCTATAGAAGCTCTCCATTAAAGGGGACAATCATATGTAAACAAATAGAACACCACAGAGTGGGAAGCTAGTTAGGGATAGAGACCATATCAAATTAGTATTTAGGAAGTCATAAGCGTTTCTTTAATTAAAAACAATTATTAATTACTGGGCAGTGTTATAATGGAAGTAAACAGGCAACAGTGCCATGAATTAGGTGATAATCAATTCTATATAGTAAGGGCATTGAGAGATGAGGTGAGGTAAGCCTAAGAAGGTCACCGATTTGAAGATGTTTGATCTTAACAGGTACCTGACCAGAGTACACCACTGATGTGAATGAGTATAAATCTCAGATTTGAATTAACTGCATGTCAGATATTAAAACTTGTGGTCACAATGAATTTCTATTTCTATTCTGAGATATGTTGGAACTAGACACACTGATAGCCACAGTTCCAGTTTTCAAAAGATGATTCCTACAAGACCACAGCACAGTAAACTCGACATCAAGTCCCTGAATATATTTTCTTCTTACAGGTCTCTTAGACCCATTATCTGAATAAATATGTAGGAGACACAGACTTAAAAAAAATATCTATTAAATATTTGCAAAACACATTTGAAAAAGGACTGGTATCAAACTATATAAGAACGCTTAAAACGCAACAATTAAAAAACAACCCAATTTAAAAATGGGCAAAAGAGCTGAAGAGACAAGTCACCAAATAAGATTATAGATGGCAAAGAAGCATATGAAAAGATGTTCAACATTATATGCTATTGGGGTATTGCAAAGTAAAACTAGATACCGCTGTACACCTATGAGAATGGCCAAAATCCAAAACACTGACAGCACCAAATGCCAGCAAAAATGTAGAACAACAGGAACTCTCATTCACTGTTGGTAAGAATGTAAAACAGTAAAGCATTTGAAAGACAGTTTGGCAGTTTCTCACAAAACTGAACTTGGTATTTACCCCAAATTGAAAAGTTATGTCCACACAATAACCTGCATACAAATGATTAAAGCAGCTTTATTCACAATTGTCAAAATTTGGATGCAAACAAGATGTCCTTCAGTAGATAAGTAGATAAGCAAACTGTAGTACAATCATACACTGGGAGATTTATTCGGCAATAAAAGAAATGAGCTATCAAGTCAGAAAAATACGTGGAAGAACTTTAAATACATATTGATAAGTGAAAGAAGCCAATCTGTGAAGACTACGTACTATATGATTGCAGCTGTTAAGACATCCAGAAAAGACAAAACTACGGACAGGAAAAAGATCAGTGGTTACAGGAGTCTCAGGGAGGGAGGGTGGAAGGGTGAATAGGTGAAACTATACTGTATGATACTGTAATGGTAGATACATGTTATTATTATACAGTTATCAAAACCCATAAAATGTAAAACACAAGCAATGAACCCTAATGTAAACAATGCACTTTAGTTAATAATAATGTACTAATATTGGTTCATTAATTGTAACGAATTTACCACACTCGTGCAAGATGATTATAATAAAGGAAACTGGGAGAAGAGGCTGTAAGTAGGCACATAGGAACTTTGTACTTTCTACTCAAAATTTCTGTAAACCTAAAGTTGTTTCAAAATGTTAGTGAATATTAATTTTTTTAAATTAAAGTTTGTTATCTGTAAGCTCAAAATGTATCAATGATATAATGTGGCAACCCAAACTGCTAATTAAATCATACAGTATGGAGTGTATAAAAGGGTCAGGAACTGGTAGTAATAAAAGTGATTTCAATCCTAGGGTTTACTATCTTTCCTTTGGTAGGATCAGTTTGTTGGTGGCACGGAAAACTCCTGGCCTACAAATGCTGCCTAATTAACTAATAATCTTCCTTCTCTTTTGCAAAGCAATAAAATTGGATGGCATTTTTCTCATTATCTTTTTAATTTTTTATAATTTGTATTTATTTGTTTAGCCACAGTTGTGAAGTACTTTTCAGCAAAACTCAACTCCTTTTTAACTGCAAATTAATTTCTTCATTCTTTTTATTCTAGTCCTTCTACTTACCTAGCTCTGCTTCCCCTAATGCCATACTACCTTAGAATAACAGCAACAGCAGCAATAAGAAATAAAATTAATGGGGTTTTTCCATTTCTCCCCACCTTAAGGATTCAAATGGTCTCACATAGTTTTATATTTGCTACCTTTGCTATTGATGGCAAAAAATTCTCTTTATATCGCAAAGAAGTAATAAATAAATAAGCTATGGTCACTGTCAATTCTTTATAACAGTCTAAAAGAGTGGTCTCAACTCCATTACCTACATAAACCTATCAGTGAAAACATTTTTAAGTACCTGCCACACTACATATTTACTTATAAATTAATATGTACTATAACAATCATATAAATGTAATCAGGTACTTTAAAAGGGAGAGACTTAAATATATGTTTATATATATTTATTTACTTTCGAATTTCTGTTGTTTTCTTCCTGCATTCTCTCGGAGTATGTATAGTCACAAACTTTGGTGACCAGTGGTCTGAAATACTGAAAGAAAAATATCTATTCTAAACTTTTATCATGTCGTTTAACCATTCAAACATTTTCTCCTATTAAAGTCTACCTTTCAACTTCTTGAAGCTCTTGTTAACAAGGTATCTTAAAACTATCATTCACTAACTAGTTAACTAGAAGGCCAAAATATAATTGCATGAGGAAACTAGATTATTAAAAAAAAAGTCCAATTATAATGTTGTACACCTGAAACATACATGTTATAAACATATAATGTTATAAACCAATGTTTTCTCAATAGAAAAGAAAAAATGGCAAGATTTGAGTCTAATCACAGCCAAACTCTGCATGAGAAAGCTAACATAAAAGTTTCAGAGTAAGATGCAATACATGTCTTATTGATTTTGATCATTTTATATACCATACGGTTACATATTTGTTTATGTGACCATAATCAAATGTATGTATTCAAGGAGCATCACATAGCCTAAAGACTAAATCAAGTATCTTTTCTTCTAATAGAATAAAAAATGTAAAGATAATAATAAAAAATGTATATTTCATATGCTTCCATTACGCTATCTAAGAAAACAGATATTAAGCACTCTTCCCAAGAGAAAACACTGCACTAGGCACTGGTCTTTGCAAAATCTGACAGCTAGAAAGGAACTTCAAGATCAAGGCCAAAATTCCAAACACTGCTTGCATCTGCTCTACAACAGTGCCACCAAGTGGCCGTTTATGCAACCTGTGCTCAAATATCTTCCTTTGGCAATAGGAACATATTTCAGAAGGCAGTCCACTGCATTTTCCAATACTTATGATTATCTGAAATAAATAAGTTATCTAATAATTTTATTTACAGGCCCTATTTTTATTCTCAGAGTCAATACAGAAAAACCACTCTTCCACCTGACAGCCCTTCAATATTTTCAAGTGACCTCTATCTTTAACCTGAATACCCAAATTCTACTTAGCTATTTCTCATGTATAACTAAAAAAAAAATTTCTCTTAATAACTTCCAAGAAGGAATGCAAATATAGGAGCTTAATTCTTGAAGTTACAAAGAATACTTTACAAAATTACACAATCCCAGCTGTAAACATTAAAGTGACAATTTAAATTTAGATCATTATTTTAATATTACTAAATGTCTTAAGCAAATTTATTATAGATAAATATATAGGAACAACTCATTAATAACAGCAGAGATTTTTAAAAAATACTTTCAACAAATAACCTTTGACAATAACAGTTTTCATTTTTTAAACTACAGCACAAATGACTAATTTAGAAAATTTATATAAACCATTAATATTTTAAAAGCTTAGCTAAACCTTTTCAATAATATAAGCCTTGAAATCCTCCAGAAAATTAACATAAGATCTCAGGCTTGCACATGTATATGTGCATGTGCCCACAAACACAGCTATGCTAAAGATAAAGAACAAAGATATGTACCTGGTGCTTCTCATACAACTGCCCTCTTGCTAAACATGAATGACTTAGGAATATAACCCAACAGAAGAGTTTCTATTTTACTACAGCATTATATTATACACCATTAATAAGTCATACAGTAAGATTTATTTTATTCTGAAAGAGCAAAGAGAAAATTCAATGCTGCTTTATATTTTGGTCTACTGAACAAAGGGTTACTTTAGTACTAAATAAATTTCAATTAATTTTCTTAAATGGCCAAGCCATTAAGTAAAATGACAATGTATTCGTAAGGAGCATTATATTCTGTTTTTATTGAGCTCACTGTGAGCAAGAATAGCTAGCTATGCAAAAAAAGTTAGAGATAATACTAAATCAATTTTGAAAGTCTTGCATATTAAAAAGACAATATTAATTCATTTAGAAAAAAGGCAATAATCTTTATTGAGCCTACACGAATTCTATTTCGTGGTGTATCTCAACTTTCTGGGGGAACTCCAAGCCAGTTACTTGCTAGCTGGTTCATAATTGAGCTATACTACTATTTATCTGGAACATGTTCTACATAATCGAATCATCTAAGTAATTTATATTTCTCCTATTATGCAATATCTTATATATTAACTGTTTTTAATAGACATTTTTCTAGAAGACTTTACTTATTTCCTTGCTTTCTTTAAGAAAGAGTTGAAACTTAATTGAACCCTTTCCTACAGATTTAGGCACAACATGAACATGAACTGTACTGCACAAGAGTACTGTTGTACTTTGATCTTATATTTTCTCACCTCCGCCTGCTGTCACTGATTGATGACAGCATGTTCTTGACGTTTCTGAAACCTAGGTGAGAAACTAAGAGTGGTCTATAAAAGCTCCTACACATTAAAGTTTCATTAACATCTGGCTACTCCATATTATTTGTCTCCACGGCTGGTTTTCAAATGACTGAAGTTACCTTAATAAAAATCACAGAGTAGGCTATTGACACTGGGAAAAGAGTTCTAAAGAGTTCCAGGTGCTGAACATGGGAGGAGAAAAACGACGTAGAGGGCAGCACTGGCTAATTTGTACAAAGAGGTCTCCATTCTTTATTCCCTAGGAACTGGAATCAGCCTGACCATTAGTTTTTTCTATTCTTTTCTATGACATTCTTCTCTCTGCAGATAAACTAATAGCACAACCTACACACTCCCTGCTCATTTGATGCAAAGAGTAGAAACAAAGGCAGAAACAAAAACAATGTTGTCTGATTATACATGGTGCAAGAGCTATTATGACTGTGACTATATTATATGAATATGATGTATGCTTAGCATTATTTATGTATGACAAATAAAGGTAAATAAAAACCAGGAATCTGAGTTTATGTCTGGGGGGTGCTCAGAGTAGTCAGAATACAAAAATATAATTTTGTCTGGTTATTTAAGAGATTAAACAATGGGACTTTCGAAAAGCACTGGAATTCTCAAGGCCATCAGGAATATATATAAACCCCAGGGCATAAAAGTCAGAGCTACAGAAAATCTAGATTTTTTCTCTCTATGTATAAATTGAATGGATCATAAAATTAATTATACAACTTTTTTTGTTTTGTTAATTAAGCATTAGTAACACAGACCGAATTGAAAAAAGATATGGCTAAATAAACTGATAACCTGCTTCTTTCCACTAAATAAGTTCCTATGATTTAAGTTTTAGAGAAATTATTCCAAGTCATCAAGGATTTTTGCTAATATAATAACACATCTCTTTGGCTGTGACAGGTCAGCACTGCTCTAAAATCATTTTAGCAGGAAAAAGGAAAAATGTGATGTGTTCTTTGAGTAACTAATAATATTTTTCACTTTTAATTTTCCCAATTAGGAGAACAAAATAAATAAATAAACAAAACATCTGAAAAATATTAGCCCTGTTGATCTGCTTGACTTAAATAAATCACAAATTACCACTTCACTTTTGCTAGCTGGCAATGTCAAAAACTACTGATTTATAGAAAATAAATAAGAAAGTAAACAAGAACAAAATGTCTCTGCAAAAAAAGGTTTCCCATCAAACTTATTTTTTTCCATATACCACCCAAAGCTACTAAGTTAACATATCTCTAATATCTTGTAGCTAAGGATATATAATAAAGGTTACCAAATCAAAAATATTTAATATGACAACTTTCTACTGGCATCTATAACTACACATAACTAAAGCAGAACAACTCCAGGGGCTAAAGAAGTTATGAAACTAAGGATGTATTCTTTACTCTTTTGATCTTAGAACAAATAAATTTTTCTGTCCTCTATCTATAAAATAGGGAACAAGCTGGTACACTGTGAAAATGTATTACTGTAAATGCTTATAATCTTTGGGTAAATGTTATATAATAATTAAGTACCTGGTTCATACCTTGTTTTAATTCCAAACCTTCAGGATGCTTGTTCTCTCTCAGGGATGAAGTAGAATCTATACATGTATCTTGTCTGAGGAATGAAAAAAAAAAAAAAAAAAAAAATTTTAAAACTATACTTGATCAAATAATATTTACAGCTCAAGATCCTAGAATTAAGTTAGACACTTGGGAAGACACACTGAATTCTTCTAAGCCCCGAGGGTACCATTTAGTGCACTCTGGAAACTCAGAAACATGAATACAAGTGTCAAAACAGCAGCTATAAACTACTACTAATTTAAGCAGTATACTTCTTTGTAAAACCAAGGGGCAAACGTGGAAAGAATATGGAGGTTACTTTTCCTCTCTTCCAATACTCTGCAGGGTAACTAATGGGACAAATAACTTACAGATGAATCTAGTAATTTTTCAAGCTCAACTGTTAAGATTTAATGGGCACTGTGGCAATGAAATTATTTTATATTTATCTAATTTTGTAACTCAAATGCTTTGATGTCTACAGTACATGGGAAATACTTACTTGATATATAATATACATATGTAATCAAAGTAAATGAATTAAGTATAAGATCATGCCAGAAAAAGTTTTGATTCCCCATGTTCTGCGACAGAGCTGCAAACTAAACTAATGTTCTTTTTTAGAGGGCATTATACCATCTTAATATCAATGTCACAAATAGTTATCAGCAAAAGTCAAGAAATTAATTAACTGCAAATATTCAAAATGCCTTTTCTTTAAAATAAGTATCTATTACCTTTTGAGAATTTTTATAGATACACACCCTAAAATTAACATACTAAAAATATTTAGGAAATTTTTCTACTCATAAAACTGTTCTATCCACTTAATAACAACGAATTCCTCAAATAACCAAACGATAAAGATTTTTGCTCATTTCTTTGAGACGTGTACAATATTCTTTCCAACCAGCATATTTGGCACTTACGTTTGCTCTGTATTAAAATGTTACTAATACAAGCACAAACTCAAAAAGACTACAAAATAATTTGAATTTGCTATTAATTATAACATCTAAGAGATTTATAATCGAGATAGCTCTCTGTGTTTTATATTTCTTCCTGTCTAATGTCACCTACTCAGATTTTATTCTTTCACCAGAATGGACTGGCAGATCCCAAGGATATTAATGATGCTCCTTGGCAATAAAGAGCTTTGCAAAGAATAAAGTTAAAATGTGCTACCCTCAAGTCTTACAGTCAAATTAGATTTTACCTACTAGAAGAATTATTTCTAAGTATCTTTCTTTAAGAGAAAATGTTTATTTGCTCTTATACATTCTGATGTACACTAAATTCTTCTTCTAAACATATATAAGTAAATATACAAAAAAATGATTTGAACAAAAATATAATGTAGGTCAACGTTAAAAGGACCACGAGCATATATAATACCCTAAGGACAAAACATCATCCAAGCATTATTCTAGCTAAGAATGTATAACTATATTATGAGGAACCATCAGACAAACCCAAAATGTAAATGAGTAATGTTTAACTAAAAAGGAGGGAGTTAAATGTCAATATTACAAAAAGACAAAGAAAGGCTGTGGAAATATACCAGGACAAAAGAGGATCAAGAGCCATGAAAATGAAATGTTATAATTGACTTGAGAGTGCTGAACTGGAGGAGGAAAAGTGCTGTAAAGGACGTTAATGAGTCAAATGACAAACTGCAATACTGATGGCAGATTGGATAAAAATATTCTATCAGTGTTAAATTTACTGAAGTTGAACTTACTAAAGCTAACACTGTATTGTGGTTATATACACTAGAATATCACTATCTGTAGGAAGAGTACAATGTAGTATTTAGGGTAAAGTGCCATGAAGTATATAATTTAGCCTCAAATGTTTCAGGAAAAAAATACACATGTATATGAAGAGAAGGTGTACAAATAGAATAAAATGTTAATGATAAGTAAATGTTATATGAATGTTTCTTGTACTTTTCTTATTCTTGCAACATTTTAGTAAGCCTAAAATTATTTCCAAACAAAAATTTTAATAATAATGCAATGAAATGCATTTTTAATGTGTTTCTCTGTCAAAGTCCCTTGGATTCCCTTCAAATAAAACTGGAACCCTCTATAAAAACTTTCTTCTGTCATGAACAATTCATTTTAGTGCTCAAAGTGAACTTTTATAATGTTCAGTTTTATCTTAAGTTGGGTTTATTCAGGTTGTTGAAGTCGACAGAATTTCAGACAGGTGTAGTACACCACCTTGTGTCTGAAAAGTGAAAAGATAGATAAATTTCAGAAAACAGTTTGAAATTGTAAAACCTGATTTTTACAAGATGTAGACTTTGAACCCAAAATTATCACATACATTCAGAGTTCTCTAATACAATTTAAAAATCTTCACCAAAAAGCATGAAAGGGAAGATATACACAAAATAGGAAATGTCTTAAAGTATTAGAAAACTACATGTACATATGTCCTTTTATAATTGCACGAGAAGTAAAAAATAAAAACAAAAACAAAAAAACAACTCCCCAGATGATAAAACAAACTAGGTGTCAGTTACGAAAACTAAAAAATATTCCAATTTACATTTAAATGACTTTTAAATATTTCTATCAAATAGTATAAAAACTATGTAAGAATTTTGTAACAACTGAAGAGAGAGAAGAGGGGGAGGGAAAGGAGGGGAGGAGGGAATGATACTAAATTTGATTTGGGTTAAGAATGTTACAATGACTTCTGTACTTCTTTGATAAAAAAAAAAAATCCTCGATTTTATTTTTCTAATTCCCTTCTCCCATCTGCAATGCTCCTTCTTAAGGCAGCTTATTTTACAATCTTGGCTTTGAATTATAAGACAACCCTATGCCTATTCCTGGGATGTAAGTCCTCAAACTAACACCAGTCCAGTCCAACTTTCTTTCTTTTACCCCAAATATAGTTCCACTCTCAATCATTTCTTGAGAGTGGAACTATATGCACTGGGGAGATCTGCAGAACTTAATCAAGAACAACCACACATGTGAACTACTAAAGGTTTAAAATATATTTCTAAATTGGAAAAGTCAATTTCTTGTCCAAATGAAAAATACTGGGAAGATACTGCAACAGAAGGATAAAGAAAAAGGACCAAACCAGCCAGAATATTCCCATTTTAGCAAAAGTCAGGTGAAAAGAATCAGGCAAACTGTCATAACAAAAGGTATAACTAGATTCTCTCCCCTCTCCTGAGAACATAGAGGCTGGATGAAGCCAGCCTATCATCCTGAGCTTTCTACTATTAAAAATAAGGATAAGTTAAAAACAACAACAACAACAACAACAAAACAAAAAAAAAAAAACAAAACTAGAGTAGCCAAAATAATTCTGAAAAAGAACAAAATTAAAGGATGCATATTATCAAATTTCAGGTATAAAAATACAGTAAATCAAGGGACTAAGATTAGAGAAAAGATAAACATATATAGTAATGGAACAGAATAGAGTCCAGAAATAGACCCACATGTATGGGCAATATATTTTTCAATAAAGGTGCAAAGGCAATTCAATGAACAAATGATGCTGGTACAACTGGGTCCATATGGACGATTTTCAATCCACACCTTGCACCATATACAAATGCTAACTCAAAATACTCACAGGTCTAAAAAATGTTAACCAAAAAGAAAATATAGGAAAAAATCTTTGTGACCTTGGATAAATAAAGATTGCATCAAAAGCATGATCTATAAATAAAAATAACTGATAAACTGGATTTCACCAAAACTGAAAACGTCTGCACTTCTAAAGAGACAGTGAGAGAACAAAAGATAAACCACAGACTGGGAAAAAAAAAAAATACCACAATCCATATATGTGATTAAAGGATTTGTATCCAAATATATAAAGAACTCTCAAATCACAATAATAAAACAAAGAACCTAACTTTAAAAATTTGTTTAGAAATTAAGTCACTGCACCATTGTGATATACAGACAACAAATAAACACAATAATAGATGCTCAACATCATTAGTTATTAAGGAAATGCAAATTAAAAACAGAATGCAATACCACTACACTTATATCAGAATGGCTAAATCAAAACAATTGACACACAGAACTCTCAAACAGTATCAGGGAAGATGCAGACATGACCCAGCAATACCAACCACTTTTAAGTAACTGACCAAGTAAAATGAAAAACTCATGTTCATATAAAAACTTGTATGTGAATGTTTATAATGACTTTATTTGAAATTACCATAAACTGTAAACAACTCGAATGTCCCTTCATTAGTTTTCTGTTGCTGCCATAACAAATTACCACTATATTTATAGTTTAAAACAACAATATAATTATATTACAGTTCTGTATGTCAGAAGTCTGTTATGGGTCTCACCAGACTAAAATCAAAGTGTCTGTGGGCTGCAGTTCCTTCTGGAGGCTCTAGCAGCTAAATCATTTCCTGCTCATTTGGTAGGTTAGCAAAGTTCAGTTACTTGAGTTTGTAGAATGTTTTCTTGCTGGATGTAAACCCAGAATCAAGCCCAGCTTCTAGTCAAGGCCTTTTCATGTCACATCTCTCTGACCTACTCTTCTGTCTTCCTCTTTTAAGAATTCATGTGATAAGACTCGGGTAACCTTCCCATCTCAAAGTTTTAATCTTAACCAAATCTGCAAAACCTCTCTTGTCATATAAAGGAACAACATATTCTCAGTTTCTTGAGATTAGAGTGTAAACATCTTTGGAGGGTCATTATTCTGCTACAAATTTACTCCAACTGGGGAATGGATAAACAAACTATGGTACACCCTCACAATGGAATACTAATTACTCAGCAAGAAAAAGTAAGAAACTACTGATATACACAAGGAAGTGAATGAATCTTGAACGCCTTATGCTAAATGAAAGAAGCCAGACTCAAAAGGCTAAATTCTGCACTATTTCTTCTATATGACATTCTGGGGGGGAAAGAAAGTATAGAAACAGAAATCAGATCAGTGGTTGTCAGGGGTTAGGGAGCCGATAAGGAGTGGAATACAAAGCCACAGAGGAAATTTTTGGTGCGATAGAACTGTTCTATATTGTAATTTGTGGTAGTAGATAAATTATAATCCATTTGTCCAAAGTTGCAGAATTGTATGGTAAAAAAAAAAAAAAAGAATTCTACTGTATCTAAATTATATATTAAAAAATTTTTAAATTGGGGTGCCATAAAAGTCTTCTAACAGGTTTAGAAAAATGAAATCACGTAGTGGTAAACTGTAACCATCAAACACTATGGGACGAGGCAAAACAATCTTAATTTTTCTCAAAGGGCTTTTCCAAACAGAAAATAAATCTACATCCATACTGTCCCTTGGGAACCTCCTTACACACAAGATCAGAAAATTTAACTCTTATTTCCATTTTCTTTCCCCAATTAATATTATTCAAAGAATCACTGTTACCATATCTCAGTTCCTTTCTCTAATATATGATTTTTTTATATAAAGGTGACTAAAGGAAATAAAAAAGGTCTCCTCTTTGTTCTATCCCTATATTCCTATCTTTTCAAATATTTTCCCATTTCAAAAATTAGCATGAGATCACACTGTAAGTGCTTTTAAAAGTGCAAACACCTAAGATGTACAAATACCCTACCACTTTGAATGTGGAGTCCTAAGTAAGCATTAGGTCATGATGTTGTTAATGATTAGTAATATTTTCTATGAAGGCTTTCTAAAAACTTCTCTTGCCACCCTGAACAAGCCTGATCCTGTCTGATCTTGGAAGCAGGGTCGGGCCTGGTTAATACTTGGATGAGAGATCACCTAGGAAGACCAGGCGCTATAGGCATAAAAAATGTTTTTAAAAAATAAAATAAGGGATTGTAAACTGACAAGGTCCTTGTAATCTGTGAGGTCAACCAAGAGTTGCCTTGCCTAAAAAAGAAAATAAATAGTAAAATAAAAATAAAAACTTATTGTTATTTCTGATAAAGTTACCCTATTATGTAGAATAGTAAGTATTAGAGCCCAATAGCAACTTATAAAGGACATTAGAACGTAAGTGGAGTACAGATGACCAATTGTTACCCTATGCTAGCCTAGAAGTACACAGTTGGCTCTCTATATAGTACACAGATGTCTAAAAGAATTGAGCTTATGCCAATATAACAAATTGATCTCATTTGTGAGAAAAATCCTGTTATATCTTAAAATATATACACTTGTCTTAAGTCAAACTATCTTTAAAATAAATTAAAAATTCGACACACAAGCAACAAAATTTTTTAAAAATAACTGTAAAGAATAATAATTAAAAATAACAATGACTTATTTTGCGCCTTATCTAGGCTTTCATAAAAGGAATTGGGAGAAAATCTCCAATACTCATCAATGTAAAGTAGTATTTTAGGAATACTGTTAACAGATTCAGAGTAAAACTGTCAAAGCAAATACACCAATATTCTTTTCAATGTTTACCATGGGACGGGTACTATTTTATGCACTTTTCATGCTTTTTCTCAAGTACACTATCACAATCCTATGGGATAAGTACTGATATTACCCCTATTCCCCAGATGAGGGAACTAAGGCCCAAGAAGGTTAGGTAACTTGCTGAAGGTCAGAGATAGATAGTAAGCTGTAGAGTTCTGACATTAAAAATGTAAGCAGTTTAACTCTAGAAACTTCACGCTTTATATTTATGCAGGCTTTCTACTACTTATGGAAATAGTTCTCCAAGTAGTAATACCTAAAAATTGTATGTAGCCATATACACACACAAACACACAGACACACACACACACACATATACATACATACATATGGATATATATATCCCAAAGTATAAAGTGAGTTTTCACTCAGAATCTGACTGTAAGGGCCCAGAAGAAAATACTTCTTTTTCACTGGGAAAACTAAGATATGCTATTAAATCATCATGATAGAATTCTCATTTTAAAAGTAGAACAATAAAAAGACAGACACGAGCAACAACAATGAAAGACCAATAATCCTCAAAGGTCCAGAAAGTTGGGAGTGAAAGGCTGAAAAGAAACATTTCTAACTGTATACATTTTGTACAATTTTTGTAGTGTTCCAATTTTTTAACCACACCCATGTATTAATTTGCCTATTCATTTAAAAAAATAGTTAATGGAAGTACAGGTTCATATATGTTTATGTGAAAATAAGGAAGGGAATAAAAAATAAAAGCAGCTGACAAAAGTTAAATACACAGAACAAATTTACTGAATATTTGAAGTCTAATCCAGAACTATAAAAATAATATTTAAAGTGAATCTTGATAACTATAAAGGGAGATATGGTAAATTATAATTAAAATGGATTCTCACCCCTATCTTAAAATATATAGCAAAATAAATTCCAAATGAATCAAAGATTTAAATGTTAAAAAATGCATAAAGTTAGTATTAAGATCTTAAAGAATGAAGATCACTTTTCATAATTTCAGAATAGAAAAGTTCTCTTCCAAATATAAAACCCAGAAACCACAAAAGATTGATAAAATTAGACTATGTAAACATGAAATATTTATGCAGATAAAAAAAAGCAAAAAAAAAAGCAAAAAAATAAATGCAATCCATATCAAAAACAATAAATTAAAAAGACCAAAGTTCTCTATCTACATACACAGAGTAATAAATGACAAAGAACACACAGAAAAAATTCAAATAACTCTGTGCTACATGAAGTCTATTTCACTCATAAGAGAATACAATTAAATACATTAAAATTCCAATGAGATATTATTTTTTTAACCTATCAGATGAAAAAAATCAACACGTTAGATAACACTATGTTGGTAAAGCATATGAAAACATGTACTCCACATTTGGGGGGAGGGTATAAATTGGTTTAAACTCTGTATCAGTCAATTTTGGCAATATCAGAATTTCAAATCTCCAAAAATCTGACCCAACAAATAACTTCTAGATATTTATGCTACATATAATCACAGAAAAACAAATTACTTATACAGAGATATTCACATCATTTGTAGTAACAAAAGACAGTAAACAACTCAAACATCTGTTTTGCTACATTCAACATTGGAATAGTATAGAGGTATACATAGGAAGCATTATATGTACTGGATAGAACAAAATCCAAGAAAAGACAAATTCCAAGAAAATTCAAGAAAATGAAAATATTAAATAGAAGAAGGTATGACACAGTTTGCACAGCATACTACCATTTGCAGAAAAGAAAAATACACACATAAATATTTGTAAATGTATGGAATATCTCTGAGAAGGTACACAAGAAACTGGTTTACTGTGGCTGCCTATAAGAAGAGAGAATAAGGAACAAGAAAAGAGACTTATTTTCACTATATACTTTTTAAAATTCTGTACTATGTGCATGTATTTACCATTCAAATAAGGAAGCTGTTAATGACACCAAATGCCTATGTGGGAAAATGTATTTTCTGAAAATTCTAACAAATATTTAGAATCAAAATATCTATAACTCACTTTACAATACTTCAAGAGAACAGATGAAGCAAATACAGAAAACTGTAATTAACTGTTAGATCTAGACAACAGGTATATGGGGGTTTCATTATATTATTCTACTTTTCCGTACATCTGACACTTTTTGTAAGAAGAAAAGACAGTGAAATCACTTTTATCTCATGTAATGTCATTTACATAAAAAAATTAACACGGAAGCACTTTTAAATTTTACATACATAGTTTAAGCATTTTCGATTAACAAAACAAAAATGTACCTTCATTTTTAAATCTTTGGATGTAAGGTGACAGCTTTAACTTTAATATGAATCCATGGAAAAGAGTTCAGTCTCGACCTACTCACATGAACCATTTCTACTTTTGGCTTATTCAAACTGCAAAAATCTCAGTGCAAAAAAATAACCCTTTATATTTATACAATATCTTCCAAACTTTTATTATTGTTATCCTACAGTTATCTGACAACATTTTAGCAACTCCTCTTTGAGTTTTCTAAGGCATTCTTACCTAATCAACTACTCTTTTCATATAGATACTGCATCTATTCTTACCTAATCAACTACTCTTTTCATATAGATACTTCATCTATTAATACATCTAATTAAATTATGCAACTAAGATAACAGAATTAGAAACAAACATGAATGACTGTTGGTAAGCAAACAGTTCAAATTGTGGGAGAAGTATACAGGAGTATTACAGAACAGTTATTAACAAGTTTAACACACTGAACATCAGTAAATTTATTTTTTAAATAAAATGAAAAGGGCAATTAATACAATCAAATACTTAAGTGATTAAGAAAAACTTGAATTTTTAAAAAACTGATGAAGGAATAGCAGGAAAAAAGGAAAAATATCTATTGACATCTAACCCAGTGATTAAGCAAACAGGATGAGGTAGTAAACTGACTTAAAGAAAAAATGACAAAAGGTAACAGTTTCAAATTAGGTTTCTGTAATACAAAGAATACAAATGTGTGTGTGGGGGCAGTTATAAAAAGAGAAAACAATGCTTCTCAAGTCCCTTAAACAAAGTTGTAGTTCAAATGAAGATCCCATTCTAAAACCTCTGATAAGCTCCCTCCCTCCCATCCTAAGGAATGTTCTAGAGATTCTGGAGAGGTGCTTAACGTTTATTGTAACTACAAGATTTGCTTCAAAGTTATTGAGCTGGGAGAAGGTGGGAGGAGGCGTTATGGAAGGGGATACAGTGGTTGACAAGTATGCAAGGGTTCACTGCATATGAAAACTTTCCATTAATACAGTTTAAATAAACAAGTAACTGGCACAAACCACCACCATCTATTCCAGAGTAGGTTATATGAGTTGCATGAATCACAGGTCAATTTCTGAAGTTTATCATTCCCAGCCAGCCCAGGTCTTGGGTATACCTGAGGCCTGTTTTTGTATCCATTAATAAAAATGCTCACCTATGTACTGTAAATTTATGCTACCCATTAATCCAATGTTTCAGAGCACTATAAATTTTATTCAAATACTTTATATTCCATTGAAGTTTAATAACAGCAATTTGTGGATGACTCTTTATTCCCAAATTCAGTTTTACTGACATTTATTGAGAGGTTAGCATTTGGCTGAATGCAATTCCCCCTTTGAAAATTACACGGACTTACATATTCAAGTAATATATGTAACTTGTTGAAAAGAATCAAATTCTTCATACTGTAATGACTGCTGAGCTGAACCCAAGGGACAGCACTACTTTCACAAGGACATGGTTGTTTTATGCTTATTGAAAACAAAAGGTGGTAAGTAACTATGTCATGATAGCTCAATAGGAAAACTACTGCAGCTGTTAGTGTCTGGCTTTAACAAACAGCATCAGAGTTCTACCACATATCACTGCTAGGATTAAGCAACAGAAGAGTGGTCATACGCACTATTCTAGTTGCTGGCTCTCAATATGACATGTGATCAAGCCAGCGCAATAGCCCAGTATGTTCAAGAATAAGCATCTTAATGCAAAGTAGTCACTTACCACCCCCTGCATTTATGCACTATGTTCTTGCTTCATTCTAGCCTGTCAAAAGTACCCAACCTGACAACAAACAGCAGTAAAAAGGAAGCTACTCATTTTGAAGAGTGGAGTAACTTGTAGACTATTTAAGAAATTTAACTAATACAATGTATTAAATCTAGTATATTATAGCTAAGTAAGGAGCACATTATAAGTAGTAACTAGTTCTAGATGACACCAACTTGCTCTTTTCAATCATTTGTATTTTAAGAATACTCACGTATACCATTTTAAACAAAAGTGCTGACATTTCAGATTTACAGACCAGATAATTAAATGGAGATTTAAAAAAATTCCTGCCAAAGAATTATTCACATTACAAAATAATTCCCTGTAAATTTTACTTAAATTTGCTACTTAATTTTCATATTTAAATATGCTGATGACTACAACATGGCTCAATTCATATAGGAATATATAATTTTTTTTAAAAAAGTTAATCATCCAAAATTAGAACTGAATAACTAATTTAGAACACATCCCATCCTCTAAGAAGGAAGCAGTGCCTAGCAACACCGGTTCCAGAACACTCATGTAGAACCTACTTTGCAGTGTACCTTATTTGAGAACCTGGATTTCAAAATCTTCTAGAACTGTGATATTATCTCAACATTGCTTATTTTCTGCAGGGAAATACAGCTTAATTTCTACTAACATCTCTCTTGATATCATTTACTAAAAGCACATTAATTTAAAATTCATAAAGATATTTATTAGAGCAATTCTAAAATATTGCTAAGATTTCCCCAAAGTGTTTGTATTTTTACTCATTATATGATAAACCTCAATCCTAATTATTTTCTTGTACTATTGAACACTTAAAATTCATTATAAACATATTCCTTACAGCACAATCACCATAATTATAGGCCCAGATAACACCTGTTCTCATTTTTAGTGCTATTTTAGCTACAGTAAAGCTTTTCTAGCTCATCTCCAAATGGAGTTATCACTCTAATTCCAGGCCTACGTTTTACCTTATTTACTTAAAATTGTTGTTCTTGTTAAGCAACTGTTGTAATCTGTAACACTTGCACATCTTGTCACAATATATATATAGTTTTAAAATACTAAAAAATTATAGATGCTAAAGTTTTTAGACTCAATTCATAGTTTTATAAATTTGTTCATTTGCTTAAAGGTGAACTAAGCATTCCTCACCCTTTTTAAAATGAAGGTATTTAGAAACTACAGTTATATCTTCATAGTTCCTAAATCTCATTCCTATGAAAATTATTACTCATTAATTTCAAGTTTCAAAGCAGCACACTATCAAAAATTTCTTATATTATTATTTTTAATAGTAAAAAAGAACTATTGCAAAATAGAAATAACCTATAGCCTTCATATTTTCCCTTCAGTCTCACTATATAGACACCCTTTTCACATTAAACATTCAAACAAGTGAAGGACTATGTAGCACACTGAATTACACTCAGCTCCAACTAAATTTTTGCCCTCCCAGAAAACGTTGCTTGATCTGATTTTTTTCAGCAACTCAAAAATCCAGATTTTGGTGTGATATCACTTGGTTTTTAAATGTTGGAAACCATTTGAAAATGTTTTAAATGTTTAAATCAAATAAAACATTTTGATGGCTCTAGGCAACTGATTTGTAACTTTGGCTTATATCTAGGTTTTAATCAAGTACCTTACATGAGGTTTCGAATGCCACTGTAACAAATTACCATAAACTTAGGGACTTAAAACAACATGAATATATTTTCTTATAGTTCTGGAGGGCAGTAATCCAAACAAACTAAGTCTTAAGGCACTAGAATCAGGTGTAGGTAGTGCTGTATTTCTTCTGTAGGTACAAATGAGAATCCATATCCTTGTCTTTTGAGATTCTAAGTGGCCACTGCATTCCTTAGCTTGTAGTTCTTTTCTCTACCTTCAAAGTATTTCACTTTAACTTCTGTTTCCAGCATTCTCTTCCTGGCATCATCCTTCTTACCTCTCAGACAGATTCTTGTGATTATATTGGTACCACTTGGATAACCCAAAATAATCTTCCGATCTCAAGATCCTTAATTTAGTCACTCGTGCAAAATCTCTTTTGCCACGTAAAATAACATATTCTTAGGTCCTGGAAATTAGGACATGGATGTCTCTGTGGGGAGGAGATCATCTGTCTACCCCATATATATTGTAGGAGGGTTTTTCTGTAGATTCTTGAGGTCTTTTACATAATTGATTATGTGCCATGGTCTAAATGTTTGTATCCCCCACCAAAGTTCATATATTGAAATTCTAACCCTCGAAGATGATGTTATTAGTAGGTGGGCCTTTTGAAAGGTGAAAAGATCATGAGGCTGGAGTTCTGAATGGGATTAGGGCATAAGTAGTAGAAATTTGATTTCATCTCTCTCTTCTATCTCATGATAAGTCAACTGGATGAAAAATTTTCATCTCTCTCATCTATCTCATGATATAACTAAAGGATATCGAAGACCTAAACAAATTAACACAGACTATACTCTGAAAACAGAGATCATAACTCCTGTGGAATATCACGGAAATTGATAATAAATTTGCTCATAAAACATCGATTAGATCCTCAATGAAAAGTTCAGGAATTATCCTGGTTTTGAAGGAGTAAACTAAAATGAACAAAAAGAGCCTGGGTAACCTCGTGATCTGCAAAGTTTAAAATTCAACAGCTTTTTGGTTAAAGAGGAATTATAAACTATCTAAAAGCTAACAATAAATGAAACACTAACTAGTTTTATGGGATATAGCTAAAGTGGTACTCAGAGAAAAATTTTAGCATTAAATATATATTTCTAATCCAAAAGCAATTTAAAAAAATGAACTAATGATCCAATTCAAGAAGTTAGGGGGGGGGGAAAGAATAAAATAAGCTTTAAAAACAAAACATACTGGTAACAGTATACTTGTGGAAGGCTTTCTTTGTAGATAAGACAAGAAAGAAATCTACTCTTACCACTTCTATTCAACAATGCCCTGGAATTCCTAACAGGTCAATAACGTAATAAAAAAAAAAGAAATTAAAGGTATATAGATCAGAAAATGTCAAAAAATAAAATTCAACCAAATCAATTTGAAGATCTTAGTGGATTTATTAAGCGATTCATACGGAATCACACCGAGCAAGTAGAAGGAAGTTCGGAGGGGTTGTACAAAACGGAAGTTTTATAGAAAGCTAGGGCAAGGGAGCTAGTAGAAAATGGATTTAAAAAAAAAAAAAAAAGATTATTTTTAGGCCAGGACACCAACTTTTTTGGCAAGGGTTTTATAATGCAGTATACCTCTACTTCCTTGGGTCGTGCAGAGAGGTGGGAGGATTTGATAGGGCCCCATGACAGATTACCTTACTAGTGCTTGACTAGAAAATTAATTCCAGACTGGTTGAGGAAGATTACATTTGTGGTGAAGATCAAAACTGCAAATAGGTCTGGTATTAATCTAGGTTTAGTATCAAGGGCTTTAGCAAAAGTGAGGCTGGCCATTTTGGGGCTGTGGTTTTTCTTTTTTAAAAAAAGGGAAAAATAAAACTGTCTTTATTTTTGATGAGCCATGGCAGAGGAAAATGATCTAGAAAAAACAATTAGCATGTTGCTTTGTGATTAGTCAGCATCCCAAAACTTTAGGCATTATATATTATCCCAATAGTCAAATTATGTACCTATAAAAAATAAACCATCTAATTATTGCATCTGTGAAATGAGGCTATTATCACTTAACATTAATAGGTATGTAGAAGAATTCAATGAAATAAAGTGTCCTAAGCTACTAACATAATGCCTATGAGATTAAGTACTTAATAAATAATGAGAATCACTAGTAGTATATTCAAATTCCAATGAAAGATGTGATTCTGCTTCACATTGACACTGCTGTTGTCCTATATATGGGTAGTGGTTCATGAAAATCACCTTAAGCCTGAAAGCAATTAAATTCATCTTTATATATACCAAAAGGATCAATCATTACAGTAAATGAATCAATCTTTTACATTGCTGAATTATTTTATATTAATACAACACAGGAAAATCATCACATTCTTGAGGCAACAAATCACAAAGGAATAACAAAAAAAATTCTGAAATAAAAATTAAAGTTTTTTAACTTACTGACTGATTAATTCAGATCCCATCTTAGAGCCATCGTCTGCCTCCTCTTCCATATCAGAGTCCATACCATTGTCACCTTATAAATGAAATAAACTATTGAAAGCATGCATGTAAAATGTCAGAATGATTAATTTTAATCATTACACAAAAAGTATCATCTTTAAAAGTGATATGGATTAAAGAACTTTATAGTTTACAGGTAACTAGAAGCAACGAGAATATAAAGCAGAAAATAAAAATTATTTTACGAGACATCTTTGCCTTTTCAAAAATTAATTTTACAGCATTTTGGGTAAACATTTTTTATTACACTTTATTATTCTGTACAAACTTATGCTCTTCTCTATACTTTTGAGATGGAAAAATCATACATACATCAAAAAGGCTATTCTTGAAATGCTACTGATATGTAAACTACATATCCCTGTAGATATACTTTTCAACAATTAATCAGCAATGAAATTAAATATTCAAGTAAGAAAAAGAACACCTGAGGATTTATTCTGAATATAGTATTAACTAAAAAGTTACCAGAATATAGGAATATGTATTCTCACCCTCAAGAATCTTTAAGATTTTTTTCTCAGACAGGAGTTCTAACTGTTCTTGGCACAGTTTTTTAATTTCTTCTATTGAACAGTTCTAAAGAAAATGACATTAAAAAAATGCATTTATGTAATATAATGTCAATGTAAAATAGAAAACAGCAATTGTAAACAAAAGTCCAGTTAGCAAAATCTTACAATAAAACAAATTAAAAGACACATAAATCTTTTCTGGGTTGAAATCTCAAAAACTGCCTGTTAATATGTGAACATTATAATTTGTAAGATTTGATTAGAATTTATAATCATTTTTATTATGAAAGAACAAACTAAAGAGTACATCAGGAGCTCAGATATTCTTAAGAACAGCCTCTAAATATTTAAGTCCCATCTCTCTACATCTTAGACATATGATTTTGGGTTTAACTTGTCTAAAGTCTATTTCTACTACTCTAAAATTAAAATACCATGTTATTTCCCTGAATAATTTTCAGGAATAAATATATGAAAACATTTGTAAATTTAGTGAAATATAAGCTACTACCCAGTATCATTGTAAATTGTTATATAGTAGGATATTATTTCTTAAAGCACCAGAAAGTATCTTTATACCTCTAATTTAATTACTAACACTGCCTGCATTTAATAGAATTATTTCCAGAAGGTCAATAAATTCTTAACTAAGCATAGTAAATTGCCCCATTTTTTCTTGGCAAATTTTTACACATACAAAATTATTTATGGTTATCCGAAATCCCTTTTTTATATATTTTTAAGTAGCTTGTTTTGTTGAAAACATGCAGTTATAATTTTCATTAAGTAAACTGATTGCTACCAAAAAAAAGGTTTTTATTTCTATATATGTGTATAGTCTGATAATGTAACGAAGTACCTTTAACACATCAGGAAGCATCTTCTGTAACTTCTTCTCTCCAATGATACAGAAACACTGCTGAAGCATTTCTTTTTTGTCTGATATATAGAAACTAACTGGTTTTAATGACACGGTTAGGTCTAGTCCACCTTCTTCAAGGTCACTGTGCTCTGCCAAGAATAATTCTTTTTCCAAAGTTGGTAAAAGATGCTTGGTTTCCTAAAATTAAAAGAGGTAAAGAATCATTAAATAATACTCCTAAAATTGTATGGAATATGCATATACTGTTCCATATGTTTATTTAATAAATTCTTCATTAAATATTTCTAAATTCTAGGTTTGCATAGATTAGTTACCTAAAACCATAGGAAAGAATATTTAATTGTTCAGTATTCTTTGAACTTACTCTCCACACTACAATTAATTCTGTAAGTTGATATAAAGTGGAGAGAGAATACCTTAGGACACACAAATGAAATATGCTCAATATGAAATGATTTCCTACAATTTGAGTCTTCTGACAAATTAGAATATTCCTTGGCCATTCATGCAAAAGCCTTAAGTATTCACTGTCATTATTCTTAAATTCATATACAGAAATGGGATAGCTACAAAAATATTACAAATCACAAATATTATAAAGTATTATTGCTTACCAGAAGCTATTATCACTTTTGAAACTGTTATATAATTTAATTGTATTCAAAGTAGCCAAGTAATTTAAGATATTTAGGTCAATTTTACCACCTATCTGCTGAATCCATCCAGTCTCTCCAAATCGACTATCATAATGCTGGTCCAGGGTACCATAATCTTTTGCCTAGATTACCTCAACAACCACTTAACTGGACTTGCTGCATCTAATCTGAGGTCTCTCCAATCTGTTCAGAACGGATTATAAAATGTGCATAACAGTCATCCTCTCTATTTGTAACCTTTCATTGACTTCTCACTGCTTTTAGCATAATATGGCCTATTGGGCTACCTGCTCATTCTTTGTGTTTCAAACACAATGACATTCTTTAAAATACTGAAATGTAACCTGTTCTTCCTTCACCTCAAACAGGCAGGGCTTTTGTATTTATGTTCTTCTGCCTAGGATATTCTTTCCTTCCCATTTCCCCTATCATACACAATCCCATTTCCCCTATCATACACAATATACCATCAAGATTAACGAATTCAGATCCAATTCAAAAGTCATTTCCTCAGGAAAATCTTTCCCAACTATACTACTCTGTGAGATTTCTTTGTTATATTTTCTAATGGAATTGTTTTAAAAGCAGTTTAAAAAGCCAATTTTAAAGGATACTGTGATAATTAAACTGAAAAAGTAAAGAAAGTCAACTCTTGTTCTAATGGCTTACAAAGTAATTCAAATGTTAGTGAAAATGTAGAGCAAGTGGAACTCTCATACACTGCTCGCAGGAATATAAAAGGGTGCAGCCAGTTTAGAAAACAGTTCATATCAGTTCTCAAAAAGTTTCTGTATGACCAAGCAATTTCATTCCCAGATATATAACCAAAAGAAATGTAACCGTAAGTCTACACAAAAACTGGTAAAAAAAATATTCATAACAAAGCATTATTCATAATAGCCAAAAGGTAGAAGCAATTCAAATGTCCATCAAGTGACAAATGGAAAATCCAGATGTGGTATTATTCAGCCATAAAAAAGAATGAAGTACTGAGATGTGTTGCAATATGGGTGAACTTTGAAAAAACATGCTAAGTGAAAGAAGCCAGACATAAAAGACCACATATTATATGATTCTATTCATATAAAATGTCCAGAATAGGGAAATCAATAAATTTATAGAGATAGGAAGTAGATTAGTGGTTGCCTAGGGAAGGAACAAGGTAGAGTATAGAACTTTTTTATTTTTGGTGTGGGGGGGAATATTTTAAAATTGACTGTAGTGTTGGTTGCACAACACTATGACTATATTTGAATATACTCAAGACAACTGAACTGTATACCTGAAATGGGTAAATTGCATGGTTATATGAATTATATCTCTATAAAGCTGTTACAAATAAATTAATAATAAATAGGGAACTCAATACAGAACAAATATAATGGCACTCTCGGAATTCTAGAATGTTATCCATATGCCTAATGAGTAATTTCTTGTTTTACTTCACAAATACACTTACTTCTCATTAGAAATAGAGTTTAGTTACATATGCAAATGTTTACATTGTAGCATTACTGGTCTTAACATTATGATAAAGAATACCACTATGGAACCTATTTATGGTAATAGTGATATTCAAAATTGACTTTACAAGGGGTAGGAAAACTGAATAGATTTATAATCTATCAAATAATTTGGAAAAAGTTATGCAGGGAAAAAACCTCCCCCCCCCCGCCCCTCCCCCAAACCTACCAGACCCAGAGAGCTAGCTGTATGCTGTACAGTCCAATGGTCAAGTTCTGACAAATCTTGGGAAAAAAAGATATAAACTTTTCTGGATGACACCAAAAACAAAAAACAAAAAAAACAACAACAAAAAAACAAAACCAAGAAAAAAAAAAACAACAAACCCAAAGGTCCCCAACTCAATCCATGAGGTTAGCAGAATCTTAATACCAAAACCAGAGAAGATAACTACAAAAATAAAAACCATAGTCAAATTGAACTTAGGAACATAAAGACAAAAGCATAAATACTGAATTCCAGCCAAGTACAACAACCAAACCAACAAACTAAACAGAACCTATCTCAAGACTGCAAGGACAGTTCAATGTCAATTAATTTATCAATAAAATTATATTATCTGAATAGGAGGAAAACTATATGATCCTCTCAACAGAATGCCAGAAATGCACCTGATAAAACTGTACAACCCTCATCAAACTAGGAATTAAAGGAAATTTCCCTAACCTGATCAAAAGTATCTTTCGGAACCTACGGCAAATATACTTAACTTGTAGAATATTAGAAATGTTCCCACTAGAAAAAGAATTAGGAAAGGAATGCCTACTGTCACTGCTTTTGTTAGAATACTACACAAAAAATATTAGATAATGCCAAAAGAACAGAAAATGAGAAATATAGTGCTGAAAAAGAGGAGACATACTCTCACTGTTAGCAGAAATTTTGGGGAGTCAATTTTAAATTAATAATTCATAGTGTGGCTAGATACAAGAAAAGACATACAAATAAATGGCCTTCTATGCTTCCACAACTCCCAATTTAAAGATGTAATGTTAAAAATATTATAAGAAAATGCAGAATAATTTTATAATCTTGGAGTAGGAAAGACATTTCTAAATAACACACAATCTAACAGGCATATGAAAAAATTAGTCTTGACCACAAGAAATCAAAAGCTTCGGAATACCGTGGCCAAAGTTAGAGAAACATTTGCAATGTACCTTACATGAAGCTTGAGAACCAGGACTTTATGTACAGATTCGTGACTTATCAGTAAAAAGTTGAAAACCAACAAATAGAAAAATAGCACAGGATAGGTCTACTCATTTATATAAGGAATCAAACGACAAATAAATATATCAAAATGTTCAATATCACGATTAGAAAAATGTAAAACATAAGCAACATTAATTTCATTTATTAGGCTAACTAAATTTTAAAAACTGGATACGGCAAAGATTTGCAAAGTTATTCTTTATACTGTTTGGATTATCAATCTGTAAAGTCTTTTTTGGAGAGCATTTGTTTGTACCTACCAAATTTTTAAAATGCATTAACTTTGACCCAGCAATTTAACTTCTGAGACTCCAACCTAAAGTAATTTTTGTACAAGACACATGAACAAGGATATTCATTTTCGTATCATCTCTGTAATAGTAAGAAAACTGGAAATCTAAATATTCATCCATAAAGTTAAAATGTAATACTGACTAAAAAAAATAAAGTACTGCATATGTAAAGTTCCCCCTACCCATTCCAACAATGCAGCGGTATTATGCGATTCAAGGGGGCAGTATCACAATAAAGTTTATATGGAGAAACTTAAGTACACATATCTGACACGAATGAATTAAAAGCCTGAGGGAGACTTAAAGAAAGACTTCCACGCTTTTCCCTTTATTTCTGTGTCTTTATAACATACTAGAAGCAAACGATATTTTTAAACGGCGGTATCTTTACAGGTCGATGGAACATAAAGGACATGTCTTTTATGCAGTCAGATACTGGATACAAATCTAGGTGTTAGTAACAAACTGTGGGCAAACTTAACCTCTCTGAGTCTCAGTTTTCTCATCCTGTAATATGGAGTTAATCATAACCTCCTAAAAGATTAAAATGAAGAGAAAAGTAAAAAGTGGTTTGCAAGAGCATTAAAGGCTGGCTTCTGGACCATACTTTTCAGAGAGACTTAGGAGACCACAGGAGCGGAAGGTGCCAAAAGCAAAATGAGTTGTCCATTAGCAAATCGAGGAACTTGAAGTTCAAAACATGGGAGTGTGGCGTCCACCAGGACTTAGGAACATGAACCTCAAGCACGGGTGGAATCCTGGAATCGCAGCGCTAACCGTGAGCTACAGCCAGCGCCCCATCCCGCTCGTCGCCCGCCTTTTTCCGAAAATGCAGCAGCCCCCAGAGCAGCGAGAAGGGCGCGCACGCACCTGTTGCAAGGAGCCGCAGACGCTGGAAGATGAGTCAGTGTTCCTCCGCTTCCGGCGCTCGCTGCGCTCCACGCCGCTCCCAACGCCCGCGACGCTTCCACTGAAGCTGCTGTTCTCACAGCAGGTTACGCTCCCGCAGCCGCTGGTGCTCCCGCAGCCGCTGGTGCTCCCACTGCCGCTGCCGGCCAGGCCGGGTACCAGGTCCGGCGCCGCGAGCGCCGCGGCCGCCTCCTGACCGCTGCGTTTGCGCCGCTTCTCCCGGGAAGACTTCTTCCCCGTCATGATCCTTCTGCTGTAACCATCCGGAGAAAGCCCACCGTCTCTGAAGTGACCTAAACCCTTCTCCAGCGGCCGCGGCGGGCGCTGGCGTCGCAGTTTTGCATCACTTCCGGCCTCGTCGCAAGGCGTTTCTGGGGGTGGTGCCGGGACCAGTAGCGCCGCCTCCACAGGCAACGGAGATTCTTTTGAGTTTGCCAAAGGCTGGATTTTTGTCTAGTCGGCTGGTTGTTCGTTGTTATATCTCTACAAAGGCCGAAGATGGAGCATTACAAAGGCTCTTTGCCTTATTGATACTTATTTCCAATCTTTGTCAATATAAAAATGCACAGGTAAAGGTGCAGTTTTTATTTATGACACTAATAGCGTTATAACAATAAAGAGAAGTTAGGGGAAATCTCATCATCTGGGTAAATTATTTAAAAATGTGTTTTAGGTAATTGTACAGGAATAGGGTCTTAGGCTTTCTTGTTTTCCCCCATTAACACTCATTTCTAGGCATGATTCATTTTCACTTCTAAAGGCACTTGGCTCTAGTATTTCATTGTATTCTTTCTCTAAGCAGTATTCAAATGTTGGTATTTAGTTTGTTTACTAATTCTGTCACTATTCAGAGGTAATGCAACTATAAACAGCTTAAGGAAAAAAATTTACATTATTTACCTTATGTACCCTCCCAAAGAAATTGATCAAAGGATATCAACGTCTTATTTTCTTATTCCGTTTGATTGCTTGGAAAACTGAGACAACTTAAAAAGTCACCCATACATTGAAAACTTTTCAAAAAATTTGTTCTAATGTATGATATTAGATTTTTAACTTGCATTTTTTATTTAGAATGTTGAATACTTTCTCATGGACTGGTACCCTATTTCCTCATTATCAAATCGTCTGGTGCACTCCTCTACTTCTATCAGCCTTCTAGTCACCTTACTTGTAATTATGTGTGTTTTTTGTTTGTTTTTATGTCATTTTTTATAGGTGAGCTGACCCCTTTCAGTATTTCCTGTAATGCAGGCTTCGTAATGGAGAACTCCCTGCATTTTTCTATGTCTGGAAAGGTCTTTATTTCTCCTCTAAAGGAGAGCTTAGCTGGATACATTATTCTAGACTGGTAGTTCTTTTCACTTAATAGTTTAAACATTTGATTCCATTCCTTTCTGGATTGTAAAGTTTGTGCTGAGAAGTCTGATGATAATCTAACGGGTTTTCCTTTACAAATTACTGTCTTCTCCCTGGCTGCCCTGAGAACTCTTTGTAGTTGATTTTTGATAATTTTAATACAATGTGTCTTGATGAAGGCCTTTTGGGGTTGAGATAATTGGGTGTTCTGTTGACTCGTTGATTTCAAAGCTCCAGCCCATTGGTTAGATTTGGGAAATTCTCATCAACTATTTGTCTGAAAATGCTTTCTAATCCCTGCTCTTTTTCCTCCCCTTGGAGAATACCCATTATTCTTATGTTTCCTCTCCTGATGTCATCAGCTAGTTCTTGTATTTCTCTTTCATTATTTTTCGTTCTTCAGTTTCTCTTTCCTTTCTTTCTGATTTATTTCTAGATTTCTGTCTTTGATATCACTGATCCTTTCCTCCATTTGGTCAACTCTATTTCACAAGTCTGCTATTTCATTTTTCACCTCTTTCAGTGTATTCTTCATCTCCAGAGTTCTATTTGATTCTTTTTGAGGGTTTCAATCTCCTTGCCAAAGAACTCATTCTGCTCATCAAGAATTGTTTTTCAATTCTTGAAATTGTTGATATGAGTGCTTTTGGATCTCATTGTTTTTCAGAAGTACCATCCTGAATTATCTGTCATTTAAGTTACATATTTCTATGTCTTTAAGCTTATTTTCTGGAAATTTTTCTCTCTTTCTGGGCTGCCTTGTTAGCTTGGTTGTTCGTGGTGCTTGATGGACTATTTCTCTGCCTGGGCATTAATGGAAGTGTATTGGTTTTTTTTTCCCCAGAAATAAGATTTATTATATAAAGGTCTCTCTTCAGCCAGTTGCAAAGAAGGCGTTTTTCTTTTGGTTTCCAGTAGGTGTCATCTAAGTCTCTTGGATCCCTGTGGTAGCTCTTATGCACAGATCCTACGCTCAGATGTGCTGGTGTGCAGTTTGTTTGTTTAATTTTAGATGTTCAGCTTGTTGTTTCAAGGAGAGAGATCTGGGGACGACTCTTACTCCACCATGTTTCTGAAGTCATTCACAGAAACATGTTTTGTTAAAGAAGATGGTAGCCTTGTATTATCTTTGAAAGGAACACTTGATAAGCATTTATGTGGCAGACATTTTACTAGGCTTTTATATAAATATTTAGTTCCATTTTTTGATGTCCCAAGGTACATATGATTAAATTGGGGCTGACGTTGAGCAGCTTGCCTTAATTCATTAGCAAGTGGGTAGGAAATGTCATTGAAATGTTTATCTGTTCACTCCAAAGCCAGTACTCTCTCACTATATTACACAGCACCTCTGTTGCTTTTACTATTGAAAATTTTAAATGATGTAGAAATAAGCAAATATTTCTTGAATTTATTAGTTCCTTTGAGGACATAAGAATGAAAGAAATGTGTTTTGAAGGATTTTTTTCAAGTGTATTAAGCTTACATGCCTCTACCAGTACCAAGGTTGAAGTAAAGTGGCTACAAGAAGACATTTTTCTCTATATCAATACCCAGTTTGAGCAACACCATTTATCAAATATCATTCTCTTCTTCATTGTTTTGTTGATAGACTTGTTATATAACGATTTACCTGACTAATTTCAGTTTCTTCACCTGTAAAAGATGATTAATAGTACTTACCCCATAGGGATAATGATGTAAACTTATAATGAGTATAAAGTAATTGTTTAATGCATGCTCTCTAGTTAACTTAAATCTGTTTTTTACAATGCTACTTAACTGGTTTGTTTAAATTCAATTGCAAAACATTGTACAAACATTGCTATATCATTGCTTTTAAATTTGATGAAAATATCATTGCTGTTTGGACATTTTACTTTCCTAACTTATTACAATGTATCCAGGAATACCCAAGATCAAGTTTTAAGTCCCATTTTAGGCTTAGAACCAATATTAGCCTACCAATTCTATAGAAGGGCATTAGTCAGCTTTCGGTTATTTAAAGTTTCCATTATTTACTGTAACCTAAAGACTATTTTCCTCTATGAGAAGCACCAAAGTGGTTACTTGTTGCCCTCAAAGTCAAGATCCTGCCTTTCTTAGTACCCCCAGAAAACAAGCACCCTGATTTTAAACATGAAATAAAACCCGATAATTACGTTGGCAAGTGGATAGAAAATAAAATATGAAATGAAAAATATTTTTAAATATTCCTCCATCTCTATTAAGATGGTAACTAGAGGCCAATTACATCCTATTTTTGTTCTCCTACCCTCCTGTAGTCAAGGGAAGGAAAATGTCATTAAGAAAGCTCAGACATGATGCAATCAAATTTAAAAAAATACAATTACACATCACCTATGATGTATTCTTGCCACAGCAGTTTAATCTCAATCCAACCAAGCCTCTGGATTTAGCTTCTATAGGAAATATAATATGTGGAAAGCACATTCTAAGGCCCCTAATGATCCCTCTCCCTGGCATTCACAGCTTTGTGTAATCTACTCTCCTTGAATAACTTGCTTCCAACCAATAGAATGTGTTGGTGTTTAGAGTGTGTCATGTCTGTGATCATAAATATTCTGACTTTGGTCCAGCTAGCAGACTCCCTTCCTTGCTGGCTCTGATGGAGAAGCCACAAGACAAGGAACCAAGGGAAGCCTCTGAAGTTCTCATCCAACCTGAAAAGAACTGAACACTAACCATGTGAGTGTGAAAATGCATCCTTCCCAGTCATGTCTTCAGATGAGGTCTCAGCCTTGGCTGACACCTTGATAACAGCCTCATGTGAAACAAAGAAGCAGAGGACCCAGTTGTCAGGATTCCTCACTCACAGAAAACTTGAGATAACAAATGTGTGTTGTTTTAAGCCACTTAACTTTGGGGTTAATTTATTAAGCAGCGATAATTAATACACAGGTTATAATAATATATTTTAGTAATATAAAATGGGGGTACTTTGTATTCTGGTCTGGCCTAGACATTTCAATTAGATTAAACAGACAGGTGGAGAAATTGTCATTGAGATCAAAGTGATATAACCAAATAACTAAATACAATACATAACCTTTGATTATTTAGGTTCTTTAAAAGTTATAAAAGGCATTCTGAGGGTAATGAGGGAATATGGATGGATATTAGATATATGAAATTATTCTCTTCAATGCAATATAGTTTTAAATGAGTGTTTTTGAAAATGTCCTTATTCTTAGAAGATACTTATTGAAGTATTTAGTTGATAAGTGTGATATCTGTAACTTTTTAAGTAATTTCAAAAAAGCACATATGGCAAAATGTTAATTGTAGAACTTAGTTGGCAATCCATGAGTGTTCACCATACTTTTCAACTTTTGTGTACATGTGAATATTTTAATTAACAAATTGAAGGGAAACATGAAAAAATGTTAAATGAAAATCTTCAAAATTGCATTTATAATCACAACTATATGGTGTGCTATAAACTGAATGTTTGTGTCCCCTTCAAATTCCTATGATGAAACCTAATCCTTAATGTGATATTTGAAGGTAGGGCCTCTGGAAGGTGATTAAGTCACAAGGCATGAATGGGAAGACCCCAGAGAACTCCCTCCTCCCCTGTGCCGTTATAAGGACACAAGGAGAAGAAGTGGGCCCTCACCAAATACCAAATATGCCAACATCTTTATTTTGGACTTCCCAGTCTCCAGTACTATAATAAATGTTTCCTGTTTAAGCAACTCAGTCTATGGTATTTTTGTTGTAGCAGCCAAGAAAGACACTGTATATAATTTTCTGAACAAAAATACATTAGAAATTAGAACAAATTTTAAAATATTGAATAACATTTCCTAATCTCAAATGGGTAACATATCTCAAGACCTGTAGAAAGGATGCTACATCACAAATGATCCTTTATACCTTATATCATTTCCCTATAAAATAACCATAAGATAGTGTTAACTGCTAAGGAAGCTGTATCCATCTTATTCCTAAAACCTTTGTGAAGAATCTATTATTTTTCTATGTTTCCTCCATCATTTAAGATTTTTAAGTAGATAAAATTTCATTGCATTGCTACTTATAAACTCAGCTACTCATGAAAAAAAGTCACAATAGAAACATCATTTAAAAAATGATAGGGAAGATAATGCAATTATGAAAGAGACAATGATAAGTTATTTCATTTGTAGGCAACTATGTTTAGGATACAACCTGAAGGACATTAACTCCCAAGATTTTTACTGCTGAGTGATTGGGCAACATATGTTAAGTCTAATATATTTGCATTAACTTGACTCACCAATTCTATGTGTAAAATATACCCTAAAGAACTCCTAAAACACTTGAGACTTGTCAAGAGCACTACTTGATAGCTGAAAATTGGAAACAATGTCAGATAATAGGAAATGGGTATATTCATTCAATATATTTATTAAGATGGATGTATGCATACTATATAGGTCAAGTTTAAAAATCAGGTTATTAAACAATGTATATCATTCCTTTTAAAAAATAAAAACATGTAAGACATTAAGAATGGTTCTCTCTGGGTGGTGGGATTACAGAAAATATTTGTGTGTATCTTTTTCAGCAAATATGTATTTACATTCAGAAAAAAAATTAAGGAAATCATGGGGAAAAGTGTAACTGAAAAAGAAAAAAAATCTTTAAAATATCACTGAACCACCATTTAACAGTTATCTTTCTAGCAGGATTTACTTTTCATTTTGCTAAACTGTATTTTGTAACTTTTCAATAAACATGAAATACTGGTATAATAAAAAGTTGTTATAAAAAGATTTATATACTAATAGGAAGCAAACAGTGTTTACAATTTGCCACCTTTACATTTTGAAGAGTAAACTCACATTCTTAACCAAGAATTTATGTCCAAAGGTAACTAATATTTCAAAATATTGTAGATGAAATGTTTGTAACATGCTAGACTGGACATGTTAACAAGAAAGCAGTGTAATGTAATAGAACCAGGCTGACCTGGGTTAAACTTAATTTTGCTCTTTAACTTTGACTTAACCCCCTAAATTTCAATTCGACAAAAAAGTAAAGCACAGGGTCCTAATGGAACCAGTAAATAGAACAGTTAAAGTCTGGGTAAACACCAGAAAAGTTGCAATTTAATATTTAGTAAAATATACATCCCCTCTTTTATATTTTACCCCCCCCCTTTTTTTTGACACTCCAAGTTTTTCCTTGGATTAATCTAGACAATCAGAATCCTTTCCTCCCCTCTGGGGGCAGAATTCTTCTTCTTTGACTATAATTTGTCAAATCAAGAAATTCGTGGTTTTAAATATCATAAATATTGAGAATCCTGCTATTTTAGGCAAAGTCCTCTTTGTGAAATGATCTTTCCAACTTTTTAAAATAAGAATAGTTACACTTCCCTTAATTCATCTTAGACATAATATATTATGTAATTATTGGGCTGGTTTCTTCTTTGTGTTAGCTGCTAGGATATTCAAAGACAAATTTGTGACCCCCACTCTAGGAAATATAGCATGGTATGCACCTTTTTTCTCCTATCATGATTCATCCCATTATCTTTGCTTCTGAAAATAGAGACAGCATCTCAATTCATTTAAAGGATTTTAGGAATTAAATATGAAAGTGGTTAGCATAGCACCTGGACTATGTTAGGGGCTCAAAAATACTAATTGCAGATGACAGGCTCTGGATTTGCATATAACATAGTTTGATGTATTCTTGCTTGCACAATTGCCTGATAACATTCAATACATTCCAAATTCCCTTTGAGGTAATGGAAATGACCAAAAATAAACAAATATCAAAACTGGAATGAATAATGAAATTATCTCAAATAGTGAAGGGCAAAAGAAACTAGATCATAAGGTTTCAGTCAATTTGGGGCCTCATCTGTCTGAATTGATACACAACCTAACATAGTTTAGTAATTTGCTTTTACTTCATCTAAAAATGAACCATCAAACAAATTCACTTTCTATTTACAAACAGTTTAAATGAATAAATTATTTTATATCTTTTCAATATATGCAATAATTTACAACAAACTTAATTTTAAAAAATTCTCAAATAGTTATCCCAAAACAAGACCTTGAAATGTTATCAGTGCTGTTAAAAAAAAAAATCCAGCAATGAAATGAGTAGAGCAGAAATTCAAAAAAAGAAAGCCACCAACAATTAACAGTTTGGGGTATGTAAGTAGAAAAGCAGATTACATAAATAAAAGCTCTTGTCTTCTCCTGTGTGCTTAAGGTACAGAAATTATGCCACCATAATTGTTATTTTGTTGATTACAGCTCATTCTTAGTTTTCTATACTCTTGAAAACCTACCCACATTACACAGGAAAATCTCACAGTACACCAGTGCAAAAATTTTATTTTTCCTTTGTTTCCCCTTCCCCGCACTTTACAAGATTTGAATTTTGACTTAATCAACAATATTCTTTTTTTTTATCATCTGTAATCATGTGAAATGTGAAAAAAAAAAAAAAAAAACCAAACACTAATCAATTTAAAATTTCAGTCCCCTCCCCATTGTTAGAGCAAATTTAGGATAAGTCTACAGCATTCACTTACTTTAGCTGGTTCTGATACTGAAGCATACTTTTTTATTTGAGAATCAACGCCTAAAGACTTGGCTAATTGCACAGCGTTTGAATCATCACTGATCAGTGTTCCAAGAGCCACGAGAAGTCTAAAAGTGGCTTCTAGGTCTTGTACAACTTCGAAGACTGTGCTAATTACTGACAAGCATTGAGCTTTCCCTTCAATGTTATGGTCTTTATGAAAACAAACAGAATAGTTCAGGGTCAGTGTAGCCAGAGCAATGTGAATGTTCTTATTGCTCCCTGATTTCAGTTCTATTGCATGGGACATTAGTGATTCCCTCTGGGACATCATGAGCCTTTGTCCTGCCTGGCCAACAAAACAATTGCAAAAAGTCCTCAGAGCAAGCAGCTGGTTTGCTGGTTTTCCTTTAGGGTTCAGAAGACTGATAAGATGACTGCTGAACTGCGTCCCTTCCTTTTCATTGCAGAAGTTCTCATTCACACTGGGATGTTTAATTGACAAACGAAGAATGTCAAGCGCAGGAAAGACAATATCTATTAAAAAAAATTAATTAATGTTTATGAAAATCCAGAAAATTCCTATGATTGTTGCTCAACTTTTAAGGATTTTATTCCCTGTTACAAAATCAATCCATAATCATTTAAGAAAATGATAAAAATCATGGGCCTGTATATATTTCTAAAACTTGTATTAATTGATTTTTCATATTTTTAGCGACTGGACTTATTGCTACAAGATCATATATGCTTTAAAAATAATGTAACTCTCTTGCATTATCAAACAGCCTGACATATAATATTCAGTAAGTCCTTACGGAATGAATAGGATAGGGACCTTGCTTTTAAAAGTCCTATAATATGTATAAAATAAAGTTAGGGAAAGTTTTCTTTATATAGATGAATTCAAGTTGACAAATGATAATAGGATGCTGATAGGTTTGGTGAGAGCTTTATTTCAAGGGATTGGGTAGATATCATCTGAATGAATGCACTAAACAATCTCAGCATCACTAAGAGTAAGGAAAACAGAAATTATGTGCCCTGTGATATAAAGGTACTATGCAGCATTATTTATAAAGGATATTTACCTTAAAAAAAAATTGAACCAGAATCTAATTATGTCTAGCAGGAACTACAGAGATACAGAAGCACATTAAGTGATCAGCCAAATCCACAGTATGGGAAATTTTGTAGGACAAATGATTTTTTTTTCCAATGAAAAAATAATAGGAGAGGGGACACTTTTAGAATTAAAAATTAAATGTGAAAAGTGAAAACTAATCTTTCGGTGGTAAAAACAAAAATAAAAAATAAAACCAATTGTACAGCAAAGGAAACCATCAGCAAAACAAAAACAACCAACTGGGAGAAGATATTCGCTAAGGACACATTTGATAAAGGGTTAATATCCAAAATTTATAAAGAACTTATACAACTCAACAGCAAAAAAAAATCTAATTAAAAAACAAGCAAAAGACCTCAACAGATATTTCTCCAAAGAGAAAATACAGATGGCTAACAGACATATGAAAAGATGCTCAAGGTCGCTAATCATCAGAGAAATGCAAATTAAAACCACAATGAGATAGCATCTCACCTGTCAGGATGGCTATCATCAAAAAAATCAAAAAACAGCAAGTGTTGGTGAGGATGCCGAGAAAAGGGAATCCTCATAAATGTTGCTGGGATTACAAATTGGTACAGTGGCTATGGAAAACAGTATGGAGGTTTCTCAAAAAATTAAGAATGGATATACTTTTTGAGCCAGCAATTACACTTCTGGATATTTAGCCAAAGAAAACCAAAACAATAATTCGTAAAGATCTATGAACTCCAATATTCATTGCACCACAATTACAATAGCCAAGATATTGAAATAACCTAAATGCCCATCAATAGACAACTGGATAAAGAAGTTATCGTTCATATATACAATGGACTATTATTCAGCCATTAAAAAAATGAAATCCTACCATTTGCAACGACATGGATGGACCTAGAGGTTATTATGCTGAGTGAAATAAGTCAGACAGAGAAAGGTAAATACCATATGATTTCACTGTTATATGTGGAATCTAATGAACAAAAAGAACAAACAAATCAAAAACAGACTCACAAATATAGTGGACAATTTGGTGATGGCCAGAGGGGAGGGGATTTGGGATTGGAAGAATGAGGTGAAGGATTAATGAAGTACAAATTAGTAGTTAATAGATGGTCATGGGGATGGGGAGCATGGCAGAGGGAATGCAGTTAGCATTAATATGATGGCTAAGTGAAGGGCCAGGGGAGGGAGGGAGCAACTGGGGAAATCATTTCATGAACAATATAGATGTGTAGCCAATGTATGGTTTACTTGAAATTAATTTAAATAAATAAATTTATTTAAAATTTAAAAAAAATACATAGTCTACAGCCATGCCACCCTGAACACGACCGATTCCGTCTGATCTCAAAAGTTAAGCAAGGTTGGGACTGGTTAGTATTTGCATGGGAGACCACCTAGGAAGACTGGGCGCTGTAGGCATAAAATAATAATAACTAATAAATAAATAAACAAACTTTTGGTGGTGAGCATGCTATAGAGCAGCAGTCCCCAACCTTTTTGGCACCAGGGACCAATGCTCCTATGAGAATCTAATGCCTGACAATCTGAGGTGGAGCTGAGGCAGTGATGCTAGCGCTGGGGAGTGGCTGCAAATACAGATGAAGCATCGCTTGCTCAGTTGCCCACCGCTCACCTCCTGCTGTGTGGCCCAGGTCCTAACATGCCAGGGGCTGATAGCGGTCCGCAGCCCGGGGGTTGGAGACCCCTGGTACAGTATATACAAATATTAAATTATAATGTTGTACATTTGAAACTTACATAATGTTATAAACCAGTGTTACTTCAATAAAAATTAAATAAAATAAAAAATTAAGTGAATTTGTTGGAAAAAAAAAAAAAGGAAAGAAAAAATCCTTACAGCAAATGTTTGTAGCTTAGGGTAAACAGGTCACAAAGAGTTTCCTGGATGGCTTGCAAAAGATCCAGTAATAATCAGAAATAATATTAAAAATGCTACATGTTTGGGGCCATTACATTATCTTCAGATTCTCTTAGGGAATTACAGTGGTATAGTGAATCCTTTTTGTGAAGTTTTTTACAATAATGTGAATTATAACTACCTGGGCTAACTTTTATTTAATCTAGAAACAGCAGTAATATTGATAGAAGTGAAAAGACATACTTCCTGCTTTCTCGTTAAATTTTAAAGAGTGTTTCTGTACCTTCAGGCCAGTTAATGGCTTTCCATAAAATCTGAAGTTGCTGGGCTGTGGGTTTTTCTGAGGAACTATTACATATAAGAGACAGAATCTTTTCAAGAAGTATCAAGTCATCCTCAGTTAACTTCTTCTCTTCAGGTGCAGTTCCATTAAGCTCTTTCAGTTTACCTAGAACCCAAAACCAAACCTTCAAAATTCTCTAACTGTAATCAGCCAGATAAAATATATAAATGCCAAATTTTTCAATAAGAGTACACTACCATACACTATGGGGGAGATAAGGCTTTTAATGGCAATAATAAATTACCATAAAATGAGAATAAGGCCTGTAAGTATTTTTAAGACACAGTATAGAAAAAGAAAGGTTACTGTGATTTTTATTTTACATGTAATTTTCTCAACTCTCCTTAAACTTTGTTTTGAATAAGTTTTAAAGTGTGTTATATTTGTACCAATTTTGAATGGTTTTCAAGCAATATTACATGTTATATATGAGAAAATTAATAACTTTTAGCTAACTTATGTTAATGTCTACAATTATCAAAATACTCAAAAATTTAAATGTCTATTTATAATATTTAATTTATTGCATCTTTGGCATCACATCATTGTAAATATATTTAATGGAAATACTGCCTTTCCACCATATTCATATTTCATGAAACAATTTCTTTTAAACTCTCACATGTATCTTTAATATAGCATCCTTGCCATCACTAATGTTATTTTGAGTCACCAAACACTATTTCCTCAAAAATCTTTATGTCAAAGAATAAAAAAGGCCAAATTCCCATCACAAAAGTTTAAGAAGATAAATTGTCCAAATTCACAAATTTCTATCAATCATAACTGTACACCTGTACCTATTCTTTGGCATTAAAAATCTTAACACAATCAGAATATTGAAAAACAATATTTAAGAAATGCTAAAAAATACCTCATTATTTGTATGAGTTGAAAAATGTCAAGCTGTCTGGAAATGTGTATATACTTTTTATTGTTCAAATAAAGCAATTAAAAAAATAGGAATGATTTTTATAAAGACAGTATGATTAATTCTAACCAAAAAACCCCCAAAACAAACAAAAAACCCTGTCATTTTATTTTGAGAAGAACAAATCAATAGAAAAAGCAAAAATTGCCAAGTTTCATTTTTAATGAGAAATTTAAACAGCCTTTTATTATTATTTCTAAGGGCTATTAATTTTTCAAGCAGGATTTTTATTTTTTAAATGCTTTAGTCATTATTTTTTTTTTGAAAACAATAAAAGCTTAGGGGATGGATTTACATTTTTCCCCTTTATTTTCTTCTCATTAAAGTAATCATATAGAAAACATTTACCTTAAATTTACATAAGGCTTCTTACAAAGTATTAAGGGTCCGTTATCTCGGATTGTGCACTGAAGTCCCTACAGTTGTGTAATACCACAACAGAAGTGTATCATGAATGCACCCAATTCCCAGATCATGTTAGGAGGAGAAATGGCCTTTGAATGCATGGCAAAGAGGATGTGGATATATAAGAAAACTATTTAATGAAAATATACTTACCTAATATTTGTGTAGGGTTTGCTTGGTCAAAAGTGACAGCCTCTTTTTTAGGGAAATAAATATTCACTGTTTTAGATGTAGCTGATCGGTAGGCACTATTTCCTATTAACAGAAGATAATGAAAATCATAAGGAGTGGTCGAAAAGATTTTTTCTAATTGTATGATTTTGTTTTCACAATTAAGATATGTAATCAATCAGTGAATGCAATAAAATAACAAGCAACCACAAGAAAAAGAGGGAAAAAGATAAAAAATGTTAACTATATTTGCTGATATAATAAATTTTAGTTTTTGGAATGAGAGCTTAAATGTAAAACAAAGCCTTTCTATTTCATATTTTCTATTTCTCTCCTATTTTTAAGATTCAATCTAAATTATAATTTTTAAAAGATCAAGAGCGCAAAACAAATATGAAAATTTTCATTTTCATCTTCTCTAAGGCATATTGATCTCTTCTCCTGTCTTTTATTGCTTATTCCAAATGATGTAGTAAGCATTCTCATTTTCTCCATTGTTTTTATAAATCCCAAGTTGGAAGTTCTTGAAAGGCAAGGGTTTTGGTCTTATATACATTTTAACTTCTTAAGTTACTATGATAGCAATTCAAACTCAGTATCCATGATAAAAAACTGGCACAGAATGAAAATTCATACAGTGAATAAAGCTACTTCAACTAAAGCATAATTTATATCTAATTTATATTTTACATTTCAAATCTCAATTAATCTATACATTTTTGTTCCAATAAAAAAATTAAGGTAGTTTGCAAAAAGATGGATAAAACATTTTAATCTTATGAGTAAATGAGAACTAGGAGGGGGAAGGTAGATAAAGCAAGTAATGAGATAAGTGCACAAAATTAGTTCTAATTGCTTATAAAGTATAAAATATTTATTGACATGAGCAAAGATGAGCTATACAGGCATTGCTTGCAATCCTGGTTGTTAGAAACTACTTGTGATAAGGAGAAAGTAAATCAAATATGGACCAAACAATTGAGTACAATGCAAAGTTCTCTGAAGGAAAAGTATAGGATGCAATGAAAGCTTATGATAGAGTAGATTATCTAGCAAGGGGCATATGTGAGTGTCCAGGAAAGTTTCACTGACTTTATTTAATACTATATTGCAAAATTAAATAAAAAAGAAAAAGGAGAAAACAATCAAATAATCTGTGGTCTACATAACAAAACAAAGAGTCCTAATATTCAAAAAGAGAACAAAGTGTACAAACCTCCTGGGTAAAATAGCCTGGCATGCTCAAGAAACTGACCCAGATCTGTATAGCAAGGCAGAAAAAAGGCAGAGAGGAATATGATGCAAGGCAAGAGGATATATTCAGTGGGAAGTAATGAAGGGGTTTTTAATCAAGGAAGGGGCATAAACAAGTTAGACTAAAAGATAGCTAGCTGCAGTATGGACCATGGAGAGACCAATTTGGAGGCTATTATTTCTTTAGTGTAGGTAAGAGAGAACACTAGCTTAGACTAAGGTATACAAAGGTCCAGTATATACACCAACCTGTTAAATGACTATTAAAAAAGACCTCTGGAAAATGGAAAGAGCACTGTTAACTTCAGACTCTTTTGCAAATACAATAGACTCAGTAACAATTACTAAGCACTTATTCTATATAAACTGATTTAAAGATATTTTGTAATTTTACGTTCTTAAAAACTCTAGGAGACAGGTATTAGCTCAATCTTACAAATGAGAGAGAAACAGAATGATTTTCTCAAGGTTAAATAGATACAAAGAAATGGAACTGAGACTAGAATATGAGCATTCCATACTCCAGAGTCCTTAATCTTAATTACTATATTCAATACTGCAACCAGTGTTACTTTCCCAATGAAAAAATAGTTTGCAAAATCACATACCAAGTTAGTTCTTAAGTAGAATGGTGAGTTTATAGGTATGTATTTTATTATGCTCAAGAACATATGTCACATATTCTTTTGCATAAAATAGTAAGTAGGGGAAGATATATGCCAAGAGATCTTTTATACTTGAAAGACGTAAACCACAAACTGAGCTTTGGATCTTACTGGCAGCTAATATGGAGGAAAATTTGGCTGCATATAATCAAGAATGATAAACCAGTAAGATGTGTCAGACTCTAGGCTAGATACTAAGAATTAAAAAAAATTAGTTGCTCAAGAGAAAGCCAAATATTATAGGCCTAAATGATAAAAGCAAATTCTTTTCAGAGTCCACTGAAAGAGAACAGTGTGTAACGTAGTGAATAACATTTCCTACACATTAAGAACAAACAAAGGAGGAGAGATTAGAATAAACTCCAAATCTGTCAGGAAACTGAGGAAACCATCCACATAAAAACTGAAGTACAACAGCAGTTTTCAATCCTGGATGCACATTAGAATCACACTGGAAGATTAGTAAACTACTCTTGCCAAAGCTTTACTCAAGAGCAATATTAATATTAGATCAAGTGAGTGTCTCTTGGGATGAATCTGAAGTACTTTTTAAAGCTCTCCAGATGATTCTAATGTGCAGTAATGACAATTCCAAGAACACGTTAAAAGCCATGTCAAGCAGTGTGTTCTTGGTCTAAGGCCATGCTACCCTGAACAAGCCCGATCCCATCTGATCTCAGAAGCTAAGCAGGGTAGGGCCTGGTTAGTACTTGGATGGGAGACCACCCAGGAAGACCAGGTGCTATAGGTGTAAAAAATAAAAAATTAAAAAATAAGAAATTGTAAGCTGACAAAGTCCTTGCAATCTGTGAGGTCAACCAAGGGTTGCATCGCCTAAAAAATAAAATAAATAAATAAATAAGAAAAAGAAGTTTGGTCCTGATTTACTGTATAAAAGTTCTCTAGCAAAAAAAAAAAAGACATTAAACATGTTTCAATAAACTTTAAAACTCTTAAAAAAGAAAAAAAAAAAGAAAGAAAGAAAAAGAAATGAAAAGTGTATACCTGTAAATGGATCAACTCCGGCCATGGTAGTTCCCACACTTGCAGACCCTGGCACATAACGACCACCACCTGAAACACAATAGTACTCCTAGTAAGTAAAGGTAAATGCAAATTATAAAGTCAAGCTGCCCTTTCTCTACACAGAAAAATATTTTCATTATTAGTCATACTTTAGAATGGCACCTTTGCAAATAATAAATGGGCTATAAATTTAATACAGAAAAATGCTTAGAACAGTGCCTGCACATAGTCAGTGCCCAATAAACACTAGCCAGAAAAGTAATTCTCAGGTTGTAAAATAAATATTAGATGTTTTATACATTATAATTATAGAACTTTAATGAATTACAAAAGATCAGTGGATCGGAAAAAGAAATTAAAAGGTTTCCAAAATGAAACGTGAATGAACACTATTCTATTGAAATAGAATCTGGCACATAAAACAAGCAAAAGAGACTAAGAGTTACGAATGCTATGACAATAGCCCAGTCTCACATTTGAGATTATGCCCGTGGCTATCTCACTGAAAACAGAAAAGAAGGAACATGAAGAACAAGCGTAGATAGAGAATTGGCAGAATTTGGAAAAGTTCAGAGTCCTAGATCAGCCTTTATGGGAATAAAGATGAACTATTGTTCTAGGCCCTGAGTTTAATATCTAGGAGTTAGTATAACCAGTGTAACAGATACAGAAAAAGGAAACAAAATGGAAAAACAAAAACAAAAACAAAACAAAAAAACACCAATGTAAATCTGATTAAAATAATGAAGAACACAGACTGAGGATTTACTGAGCTTTTACTATATGCCTACCAGCATGCTAAGCATCTTATATGCATATACTCATTTAAGTATTAATAAGATGCCATTATTATTTGAAATACTTAATTACAGAAAGGCTGAATAACTTGCCCAACACGTTATGAGGCAAAGCACACTCCTACACTTTTCTAATGTGGTTCTCTGACATTTAGAGACAGTCATCGATCTGTATAACACGTAGATTCCCAGGACCCACCCATATTAACCTAGGGGGTCTACATATGTGCTTCACTTAAGAAACCTAAGGTGAGCTTTTACAACTAGGTAGTAGTAACAGCAAACCACACCCAAGACCATTTAATCAGAATCCATGGGTGATGGATCAGGGGAAGAGTATTTTTAACCTCACTAAACTCGTATGTCAGAATCTCTGTAGATAGGACCTTTTGTAAACAAGCATCTCAGATGATTCTAATTAATATTAGAAGTTTGAGAAACCACATAAAGAAGGAAAAGAAAGAATTAAGATGGACCTAAGTTGTAAGCCAGATAGGCAAACCTTTTGGCCCCAGTGCTATTGGTAGTATGGGGGGGAACGATAGCAACAATAACAGCTAACTTATATTGAGGGCTTATATATATATTCTAGGCATTTTTCTAAACACTTTACATGTATTATCCGATTTAATTTTCATATCTCAATATGGTAGGTGCTGTTACGTATTTTTTATAATAGTGTGGTTTGGTTATCCTGTATTCCATAATTTTTTTGGACAGTTAGTATGCTATCTTGCATATCCCAATAATCATTGCATCTTCTGAGTTACTGACATTATGTCAAAGTGAGATATGCTCCAGTTATGTTAGAGTTCTCCTGATTTTGTTGATATTGTTTGAAGCTTGGTATATTCTTTATGTTCCAACAAAGATCTGCCAATGAGATTCAGGAACTCTGTTGTTTTAAGTTTCAGGGCATTACTGTGCCTGAATATGCTGATAGAGAAAATTATCATTTTATCTACTCTTCAGACCCTTCCTACCTTTCGAATTGCATTAGGTCATTGAAGACCTCCTTAATGGCCACTACGCCATCACAACATTTAAGCTTGATAGCTGGTTACTGTAGTATATTAGTTATCAATGCACAGGGTGCAGCTATTTGCATCTGGTCCACCAATTCATTCACAGGAGAAAGGAAGGTCACTGAGAGCAATTCACAACTTCATGACACTGACCCAAGGTTGTGTGTTGGTCCAATCTATGATTTAGACAGGACTGTATGTTGCCAAGGCCAATGGATATCATAAATGCTATGAATCTCTTCTCAAATTTGATATATTGTCCAGAAACTTTGGCTGAAGATCCAACAACAGCATCATAAAATACATCAAAAACTATTCTGAAAACACTGACTTCTTCAGCTGCATTAAAGTCCAAGTCTGGCCATTTTTTCTCCAGTAGCGTTGATGCGGAGGCATGCATATCTTGGTAAATAAAGTCACTTTGAAGAGACACACCACTACTTTCAAGGCTTCATGAAGGCAATTAATAATTTAGATTAGAAAGACTAATCCTGGGTAGCTGGTGGACTGTCTCCTTCCACACTAAGGCAAAATATGCCTGGGCAGACTTCTTGGCTGCACTGCTCCATCCAATATCAGAGACTCACATGGCTCCTTCTCTGCTCATGATGGGTAGCATCTTGCCAGTGACAGCATTCATGCTGTGTCTTGGTTGGTGGATTCCCCTATTATCTAATTTCACAGATAAAAAAAATAGGCTCAGATAGGTTAAGTAACTTGCTAATTTCTCATAGCAAGTAAGTGGTAAAGCCAAATTTTGAACCAAGGTCTGTCTGGCTCTAAAACCTATGCTCTTAATGACTCTACTTGTAAGAAGGACTCCTGGAGAAAATGGTGAGTTATAATAATATGCTATTTAAAAGGCATGAGGCAAGTCACAAAAGTACTCCAAGAAAAAGGAAAAATTAGACATTTGAGAAAAGGAGATCTATCAGCACTGGACATATAAATAAGGGGATTATCAGTTATTGGATGATATCTCCAATATAAAGCCATATAACGTAAAAAGCTATTTACACGTTTAGTAAAGATACATTAATCAAAACTGCACCTCACCTGTAAAAGGATCTGCTGCAGGCAGTGTGTTAGAAGACCCTGACGAAGCGCCTGGAACATACCGACCACCACCTGTTCATGCAAACAAACGAAAAGCTGAAGTACACCAAAAATCTGAATTTCATAAATAGGACAGGGCTTATATAGAAGGCTCTAAGCTTGGAGAAAAACAGAAGAGCAGAGCTGTCAGATGAGAGAATAACAGAAATTATAGTAAAAATTATAGTCAAAAGTTAGAAAGACTAGTAAGAAACTAAAATTTCAGTGATTCTCCAAGTTTTCTTTTCTTAACTTTAATACTTTATTACATCTTAGCCTTTGTCTTTAAACATTAACCAGGAATTCAAATATAAAAAGAGAAATTGCAAATAGTCTCTGACCTAAATAATATATACATACAATCAGTTCCTGTTCCTATACAAATTCACTAGAATTCCTGCTGTTGCTGTTGCTATCAAAACCACAGGCATTAAATGTTAATCTTTTAGAGAATCCCTAGGTTCATTAATTCATGTGTCAAACAGTGCATTCAGTGCTGAGGATCCAGCAGAGAATATGATTGCTTGTATCCACTGAAGCTTACAACCTACTGGAGAAGAGAATTACAAAGGGGATGAGTGCTACAAAAAAAAAAAAAAAAAACCAAAAAAACAGATTTCCATTTATATGTTCACAAATGTGTGATGTGTGTGAGTATGTGTTTTGTTAGTACCTCTAGGGACATAATCAGAGGTGTCAACAAAAAGATATATATATATAAGGATGCTTATAAAGTTAAAATTTCAGATGGAGCCAGCCCCACAAAATAGTATAATCATGTGTTCACTCTTTTGCAGTGTAGCCTGAAATTCCACCAACAGAAATACCCAGGTAATAAAAATATTTTCTCTCCTTTTGTCAAGTGCTACTAACTCTTGGTAAGGTTATGTCATTTATAATTTAGTAGTGAATCAGTCTGATAATTCTATTTAAGTACACATGCAGATTAGATTAGCTTTATTGTTAACTGGCAATGGAATTTCAAAATAGAAAGAACGGAGATAATTTGGGAGCTTAAGTATCTGTCAGAGAAAAAGAAAAAAAAGATCAATATAAGAACTTGAGACAGGAAGAGGCTATGGGGTCTTTGTAAAATAAGAGCACTAGTATATGAAAAATGGAGTTAAAACTGACAAATGGAAAACATTAATAATACTGTACCAATTTCAAAATTTTATTTTGAGCTTGCCCTATACCTAAAAAAAGAGGAAGCATTTTATTTTCTCCTGTTCAATGGCTTTGATTCCTTGAACCCAGGACTCAGACTAACACTACTAGAATTATAATCCATTTCATAGAGGCCAGGACTCAGACTACAAGGATTATAATTTATGAACTGGCATGAGAACGCAGTCTCATTTACAACATTTTAGACACTGTATGTTCAAACAACTGACTTAAAATGAAGATATGGAATACAAATCACATATAAACTAAAAGTATCTACAGTTCAATCCTAGATTTGGTGCAAAATTAACCAATTTAGCCTCATGTGAAAACGGAATCTTTATTTACTAAATTTCACCACCAAATATATTTTTAAAAAGAAGCAACTATTTAAAGGAACACAGACATTTCTTTACATTTCAAATGACTGACTGAATTAAAGTTTCTTAACTTTATTTAGTTTACAGTGTGGCTGTATTTTTAAAAGAACAATTTACAATCATTTTTATAAATACAGATTATCATATAATTTAAGGATTATTAATATAAATGTGAAGTAAAAACTCACTGTAGATCTTGGTTTTTATTTAAATAGCTAATTACAGTGGGCATTTAAACACACCAAAAAACTGAAAAACAAAAAACAACCACCAAAAAAACCCCACAACACTGATGGAAGTACATTAAGATTTAATACAAAACCTAACTTACCTGTAAATGGATCTGAAAAACTGGTATTCCCAAGTCCTAACATTTGACCTTTTGTGTTATCGATAATAAATTTAGCCACTTGATCCAAAAACATGGGATTCAAATCATTCTTCTGCAAGAAGTTGTATGCAGTTAACCAGGGATCATCACTGATGTTATATGGCAATTTATATGATGGTCCACCTTCATTGACATCAATTGAGAAAACATAATCAAATTCCTTTAATAGGAATATAGAGAAGAGATAATAATTACTAACTTATCTGTTCATATATATTATTGACACATATAACAGATGTGTTCTTTTATTTTAATAAATATAGTACTTAACCTTTCTCCAAAGTGCAGTTCCGCTTGGCATGCAATGATTAGTAGCAACCATCTGCATGTGCTGCAAAATTAGTTATTTCACTGAGGGTAGATGTGGGGGTTGGATTACAACTACATTTTAACTCTAAGGCCAAAGAAGAGTTTCCAATTGGTTGATCTCAAGGCCAAAAGTATTAGCTGTTACCATGCCCCACTGATCAAAACATGCTGGCATGATAATCACTGCCCTGCAGGGTCCCTCAAGTCTTGTCAAGTTAAATATAGGCATAAAGCATTAAATGAAAGGTGGCACAGAAGCTCCTAATGCAAAATGGTTGGAAACAGCTTATGTACGGTAACTACTAAAAGACAAATAATGCCTTATCTGTCTAAAAAAAGACAGCTCTGCTTATTTGAAATGACATTCTTAAAAAACCTATTTCAAGCCAGGGAAAAGAGAATTTCCCACAAGAAACCTATTTTAAATGTCAAAACGCCAAAGAAAATTTAACTAGCATGAAGAAAAAAGAAAACTAATTTGTCGAATGGTTTAAGATAATGGTAATTAAAAAGTAAGAAGTCAACGTACTTTCCCTTCATATAAAACTTTGCCAGATGTTTGCTGATTAGCACCAGATGAGCCAACAACATCACCAATTTTTATCCACCTCCCTTCACTAACACTCCATTGATAGGCTTCGACTTTCTCCCCATCTCTGATTAGACGAGTCTGTCCTTCTCTAGTACCTTAAAATAAAAATTTTGAGAATCAAAGGTAGAATGGCAGAGTAAAATTCAAAAACATTTAGCTATAAAATTTTTAACATTAAAATTTATACATAAAAGAGATCTGTATTTTAGTTTAATAGCAAGTTTTATCAAACAAAGGGTTTTAAAATATAATTCTACTAGAAAGTGGCCAAAAAGAAAATAATGGTTGAAAGGAAACTTTATTAAATAAAGGAAGGTTGAAAAAACATTCCACTAGAAAGTAGCTAGTCCATCAAAAGTAAAACAAGTTTTATTACTGAGTATCTTCTGACAACATTTTCAGTAAATGACTCTTCACATTTCTAATTGCTCAGACCAAAGTGTGAAAGGGTCTGATTTCTCTTTCTCTCAACCTCACAGCCAATCCTTCAGCAAATTCAAGCAGGCCTGTCTTTAAAATTTATCTAGAAAACTATCTCTTCTCACCATCTCTATTGCTATAAGCCACCATCATTTCTCAGTTGGAATGATTCGATAGCCTCCTACTCCTGCCCTGGGCCCCCTACAGTCTATATTCAACCCAGCAACCGAAGAAATTCTTTCAAAAAATTTAAGGAGCTCTAGACATTTCTCTGCTGGAGATCCTTCAATGACTTCCCATCTCACCCTAGATAAAAGCCTATCTCATTGGAGTGGTGTAAAAGGTCAAATATAATCTGCCCCAACCATTTTCTAACTTCGTCTTCCACTATTTTCTCCTTTATCCCATCATTGCTCTTCAGCCATGCAGTCTTTGCGCTGGCTCTTTATTCTGCCTACAACACTCTCGACACAGGTATGGGCAAGATTTGCTCCCCTGCTCCTTAAAGACTTTACTTGAAATGTCACATTCTTGACAAGGCCTTCACAGGCAGAGAGATAGCTAGCTGTCCTCCAGAGATTCATATTCCTACTCCATTGAGATCTGTGGCTATCTAGTTAGAGATCACATTATTCAGCCCCCTTGCATTTTGCAGTCTCTAGATGTTACACACTGAGTAACGGTCAATTGAATTTGGGTGGGTATGATGTGATACAGGCCAGCAGTCTCCAACCTTTTTGGCACCAGGGACCTATGCTCCTATGAGAACCTAATGCCTGATGATTTGAGGTGAAGCTGAGGTGGTGATGCTAGTGCTGGGGAATGGCTGCAAAAATAGATGAAGCTTCGCTCACTTGCCCACCGCTGTGTAGCCTGGCTCCTAACAGACCACGCAGACTGGGTCTGCAGCCCAGGGGTTGGGGACTCCTGATATAGGCCATTTCTAGGCCTCCTCCGTCATCCTTTACCCTCCTTTTACGCTGTCTGGTGGGTGAATGTCTACACCCAAGGTAACCTCGGAAGTCACATGTTGAACATGGTGGTTTCCATCAGCCTGGGTCCCTGAATGACCATGAGGGCAACATTACTTTACAAACATGCTCCAGCATACTTTGCCACCAACTGAATATTAAATGAGCAATAAACGCTTTTTGTGTTAAACCACTGAGATTTTAGGTTTATCTGTGACAGCAGCTAGTGTTATCTGAACTATTATACATTTCCTGACCATTGTATTTAAAATGAAAAACAGCCCAACCCTGGCTTTATATTTCCCATTGTACTTATCAATATCTGACATACTTATATATTTACTTATTTACTTTTTAATTATGTATCTTCTTATAGAACATAAATTTGTGAGGACAGATTTGTTTCTTTTGCTATCTGCTATATTCCCCAGAGCTTAGAACAATTCCTAGCACATGTTAGGCCCTTAATAAATATTTATTGTATGTATGTGTATATATATATGCGTGTTATGTATGTACATATACACACAGTAACAAAAAGACTACAAATTTCTAAAAAAGTATAAAAATGTTAAAACATGATATTAATGCAGCAGTTCTCAAATTTTTGGTTTTAAGATCTCTTTTAGTCATAAGAGTTATTCAGAAACACATTGAGCTTTTTTTTTAAATGTGGGTTATATCAATTGATTTATTGAATTTGAAATTAAAAACAAGAAAACTAAGAAATATATTTAATGAAAAAACTAATAGATCCTTTACATATTAATATTTTAATTAAAAATAAGTATATTTTTAGAAATTTAATGAGAAGGTTGGCATTGTTTTCTATTTTTATAAATCTTTTTATTGTCTCCAGAAGACAGATGAATTTACCACACCTGCCTCTGCATTTATCTGTTGCAATCTGTTGTTTTGGTTGAAGTATATGAAGAAAATCCAGCCTGCACAGATAATATATTGAAAAAAAGACTAGTTTAATAGCCCTTTAAGAAAAATGTAAATATTCTATAAGTAGTAGGTCCTTAAAGGTTATCATTTAGAATATGAAACCATATCAATGAATTTTTCATGCTCTATTACACTAAAATCTATCTTATACTTTGAACAGATCTTTTATATTCATGATTTATACCACCATGAACTGGTCATTTTGAAAATACTGATTAAATGAACTGTGTAGATCTTCCATGCTTACATGTTTTATCATTCAATAAAAAAGAAATCACATTTATTAATATTACCACTGGTATCATTAGAACAGTCTTTTAAGTATTACGAAGCTATCAAGCGCCTGGTGGCAGATACACATTTTCCAAAATTTCGATTTGCCTAAAAGTTTGAATTTTATCTTTAGAACAAATATTGTAAGTTGTTTTTTCTTAAAGTGACATGTTCAACAATAAATTCCTGCCAAATACCCATGCCTGAATAACCATAGTTAGTTGTTCTTGGAAATAAAAGTGGCATTCCATGAAAAAAGGAATAGTTCAGCCTGCAAATTAAGTGACTACACGAGTGGTTATTCTTGCACCATGGTACTTTGGTGTACTTTACATGTCATTTACATGCAAAATATTTTTAAAAATGTACTTAAGGGTCAAGATGTAATAAAATTATTTTTTAATGCTTCATCAAGGACATTTTTTGAGGACAGATGGCATTTTTAAAAAATTACAACCATGTACCAGTAAAAGACACAATGGCTACCAGAGCGGTTTGATGCCAAGGCCTTGATTTGTATACTAACGAGCCAGCAGTTTTACCCAACATCGCTTTTGCATCATAAGTGCAAATGTTAACATGGTGTAAAAATCAAATAACATCTTATTATAAAATTAGTTTTGACCTTATGGGCATCTTGACAGATCTCAGAATTCCCAGAAGTCCATGGACTTCTGAGAACCACCGGTATTATGGATTAGGAATATATTCAACACAGAATTTCATTTGAGACAACTACTTTCCCCAATTTTAAACTCAAATTTACTAAGCAGAAACTGCTTTATTCAAACTGATTTTTATTTTTAGTCTGTAGAATCTCAGGGAATCCAATTGACCAAAAGGTGTTAAATAAGCAACTTTTGAGGACCTACTACATATAAGTTAAGTATTGAGAGGTTTATTTTAAAAACAAAAACATTTATAGGGAGCTTGGCTAAACGTCTTTAAAACTATGAGACAGGCAATAATGTGATTTCTCACAGTGGTTATGCTTAATAGTAAAAATCCTTTAAAAAAAAATCAGTATCTGGCAATGAGAATAACACTGAATGACTAGCAAAACAACCTTTTTTTCTTATCACTTTAATTATTCCAAAAGGTAAACATGATAATAATTTTTACAACTAGAAGCACTGAAATATTTACCAGGTTCATTTAGATGTTCCCTCCCAGGAAGCTGCTCTGCATTAATGTCCCCTAAATCACCAGTTTTGGAATCAATGGTTGCCTGAGAAAGTTCTTTTTCAAAAGCCTTGATTTCTTCAGCACTTGCTGTCCGATCCTCTGATTCTGTAAACACTCTAATAATGCCATCGCTATAAGGAAAAACAAACTGATTTTAAGTCATTGTCATAGTATATTAACATTATCACACCTGCATGATTCAAAGCAAAAATAATCTGTATTTGTGAATATGAAAAATGTTGCTATGTAGTTATTGCTATGCAGAGTATAGCACTATGCAGACTTCAACACTATTATTCTCTGAGATAATACAGGGTGTTAAAAGACTAGGAAAAGGTTACTGGCAAAGAACAGAGAAATATGTATTTCACACAATTTTCAATTCTGAGTTAAATATTCACCATCCAATTTAGAGATATAGTATATACTTTTAAAGTCAGTATTACACAGGTATTAATAAAGAAGGTTAGTGGGCTGGTTTACTTTATAAAGGTTCAAATACCCAACATAAGGCTTAGAAATATCTGCTCAATATCTGTTCCCAGGGAAACATGGAGTCTGCCTTAAATATGCCATAGATTAGCAATGTAACCCAAATCAAAAAAACAAAAAACAAAAAAACCCCCAGCCTCACATTTGTCACATTTGTATTAGATAGAATTCCCAATCTCTATTCTTAGAAAAATGAATTCATTTCCATGATTTTTCAATTCTAAATTTGGGGGTAGGGGACGCAAGTTAGCCACCTTCAACCATTACTAATCCTACCCAATGCTACAGAAAACTTGTTTCTTTCTTAACTTTCCACTAATGGTAATTTCACCCTTTAACTCATTTATTTTTCTTCAACTTTAAATACGCTTAAGGAGGGAAATATTAAACCAATAAAGCAAACCCTGGCCCAGCCAGAAAGGAAGACACTTCCAATTTATTAGCCTTTCTATCCCTTACAGATTTTTCTTCTTGCCTTCAATGCCAGATGGTTAAAATCCTTCCTTCACGCATTGCCTCAAAAACTTTTGTCTCCTATTCACCTTTTACCACTTTCTACCAAAACTGACGTCAAAAAAGTCACAAATTAACATCTTTCAAACCAAATCCAAAAGCTTTTCCAACTTTCCATTCCTTAACCCCTCACATTCTTGTTAACACTGTTCACAATCTCCTTCAGAATCTCTCCTTTTTGATTTCTGAATTTCAAATCTGGATTCTTCTGCTCAACCTACTGGCTTCTCTTTCTTTATCCATAGTATATCACAAGATTCAGTCTTTAGTTTTCTGTTCTCCCTCCTACTATGCTTCTTCTCTCAGAGAAAGGTGGTCCACTGCTTAACTCTTGGCAGTCTGTGCAAATCTTTCATCTTCAGTCTTAGTTTTAGGCTCCAGTCCAACTGCCCATTTCCACTGACATGAGTATGGCTGACCACCACTTGGACCTCACAAAGTCTAAAACCAAAGTCATCATCTGCATCAACCAATTCTCCCACTTGCCCACTTTTATTAATGCAGACTTCCAATCATCAGAATTTTGAAGCTTTATCCCTTTCTTTCATCCCCTTTCTGATAATTTTTCCTCTGCATTTTCACTTTTGGTTTCTTATCCATTAGTACTGTAGCTCCAATATTTCCAAACTTGACACACTTAACTACTGCAAAAGCTTTTTAATTTGCTTTCCTTCCCATTGTCACCACAAGTTAAATTCAACCAACACATTTCATAATTTACAAGTTAGGCCTTAATCATATCACTCCTTCCTCAAAAACTAAAACCACTAAACGCCAAGCACTTAAACCAAAAAAAATGTCTGGCATTTGAGGCTCTCCATCATTAAGCCCCACCTTACCTATTATCCACTTTTTCCCATCATTAGTCCTTCCAATTTTCCTTCATCTTCTATACACATCACTTTTGTTCCCATGACACACCTTTATTTACACTGTTTCTTTAAATAAAAATTCTCATTTCCCTTCTTAGTAATCATTTTTCAAAATCCCACCAAATTTCTCTCCAGGAAGTTTTCCCACATCAGTCTCTACCTTCTCAAACTTCTTTTGTATTCAGTGTTTCAACTTCACACTTTGTATACACTGTGTAATATATCCTGCATCATTAATGTAAAAGCTATTAGGCCTACTACTATTTTGTTCAATAACAAAATATACATGGTCTCTCCAATTCCCCTGAAATTCCTTATGGCTTATCTCTGTGCACTCTAATGCCTACCAACGGCCTAGACCCATATTATATTGATTAAAATATAAATACCTCGCACCAACCACAATCAACCATTGTCTAGCACACAGCAGCCATATAGACTGAGCCGGAAGTCGGATTGTTTGAGCACATTCCCCATTCTCAGAGATGTCACAAAATCTAAAATTAATGAGTAGAGAAAAAATTAGTTTGACTAAATAAAATTGAATACATTTATACAGACCATCTTTTAAGATTGGCTGATTTTTTTAACACCAAAGTATATATATAGTTTAGATTTTATGTATTTGTCACATATGTACAACTTTTCACATCTTACATACTATACTTTGTGAATAAATTATACAGTCTTTCATCAGATGCCTAAGAACTTTTTATAAACACAACCATCAAACCTGAATTAATATATGAAGACTATCATATAATTTTCTTTTAGAAAAAAGATACTTACTGAATAAAGTTACTAAATTTTTCAAGTTACAGTTAGTCAACTGATTTATGTCATCAATTCTTCTTTTCTCAAGAATGTGATGGAACAATGGTCAATACAAAATTTTAAATACATGGTAAAAGATAATCTTACCTTTACAATTTGGAAAGACAGATATGCTATAAATATAATTTGTATGTCCATAATACACTTCTAGACACTCGCCAGTGATTTGCCACCTTCTAATACTGGCATCATTTGCACAGGAAAGAAATTCTGTTTCGCTTAAAATTGCCAAACCTCTTACACAGTCTTCGTGCCCTATATTAAAAAAATAATGTAAATTAATAAAATGGACCATTTGGTAAATAGCTCTAAGTAGTTCACTAACATTGCATGATACACATTAGTGAGTAGTAAAAACTGATTTTCAACTTTGAGAAATTCATTTTTCTGTAGAAAAGCCTAATAACCAACATATGTATTTTAAGTTTGGCAATATCTTTTTTATTACCACTCTTGATAAGTTTATTTTATATTTATAGTATCTTCTCCAAATTATTTCTTAATACCCTCCAGAAATAGGATTTTGATCCAAATTCTCCCTTTTTATCTAACAGTTCATTTTGGCCTTTTCTTCCTCAATAACAAGAGTAAATTCACAACATATACAATTTTCAAATGTAACAGAAATATATAACAAAGAATATCCCTTAGGTTTCTCACCACATAATACTGAAATTAATATAACACCAGAGAAAAATAAGAAAAGATTACAAAAAACGCCAATTATTTAAGAGTTGAAATAAAATCATCAGAGAGTAGTAAACTTTATTAAAATATGCAAGAATAGGTTGAAAGACATTAACTTCTCTAAAAGCATACAATTAGTGGCAAAGCTAAAACAAGAATTCAAGTTTCCTGCCTCATAATCCTACCTGTTTTGATTCAACCAAAATGTAAATATAAAGCCAAACATGGCTGCTTTATCAACGAAAACATTTCACAATTTCTATAATGCAGACATTAAAATGATAAGTAAAAACTAATGATTACTGGTTCTTTAAAACAGCAAGACTTTATGGAATAAACTACTTGCATAATATTCTTAATTATGTAACTGTCTATATAGAACGCCTTTATATTCCACTTATCAAAGTATATTAAATGTTTTCAAGAAGTTCGATAAAATGCAATTTCTTTCAACATTAATTGAAACCTTACAGAATTTTTTAAAGGATAAAACATTCTCTGAAGCTTGTGATCTAATAAAAAAGATCAGAAGTAAAAACTTGCCTCACGTTCAATATTTGCTAATTTAGATTAGCTATCTAATAACAACTTGATACATATGTATATGTATGAAAGCAAAAACAGAGATGCTTATTATAACTCATTCTCTATTTTTCATCTACAGATAGTTTTATTTGTACAAAGGGACTTTTTGCAGTATTAACCAGCTGGTGATCACCTTTGAACAAGTAAATAAAAGTGAGAAAAAAAACAACAAAAAAATTCACACCACAAACATTAAGAACCACACAAATAAATCATCGATACTAATATTACAAAGCAGATGCCTCAGTGTAGGAGTTATTTAATAGCTGAGGTTTAAAAAGACTACCCACCTAAACCACCACATAAACAGAGCCTGAAATTTATTATTGAATAATGTATGTCAATGTTAATAAAAAAACTTATGATGTTTTCTTCCACATATAAAGATAACACTACTAATCCACCATTAAATATGGCTTATGCTTGGAAGTTTCAAACTGAACTAGTTCAAATGACAAGCAAAAACATAACTGCATACCAAAAATTACAATACACAATTCATAGGCGCACATACACATATTATAGCATATCAGGTACCTATTTATTAGTCCACATCTGCTTATTTAATAAGGTCTCGTTACATCTTTTAAAAAGATATATTGCTACGTTTTTCAAATACCATTTTCAAGCTTCTGTGCCCTTGAGAAAAAGACCATCTGAGTCAATATGGAGCAACAAGTAAATATGAAGCAACTTTTTAAGTAAAAGTAGTCTACTCTGATCTTACCTGAAAAAGTCCTCTCACATCTTCCAGCCTTCCATAGTTTAATAGTCTTGTCTGCTGATCCAGTTAACATTAGGCCCTGTTCAGGTAAGATCTTTACTGCCCATACTGCAGCTGTATGACCCTGTGAGTAAAATGGGTATTAATTTAAAATGGCATAGAATTATAGTATTTAATTATTACCTAGAATACTCACATCAAACTACTGTACCTGTAAGGTCATCATGCATTTGTCATTCAGCCAGACTTTAGCAGTGGTGTCCCATGAGCCACTAAGTAATGTCCCAAATTTTCCAGATGAAAGACTACAGACTAAAAGGAAAAAAGGCAATAACACATTTCATTGAAAAATACTCAAACTTGTTAGTTACTAAAGTATTGCAATTTTAAAAACATTTTGTGAAATAACAGTATTTTAGCCTATTAAGACTTAACTCGGTGTAGATGCAGAAGAGTACAGTGGTCTAGAGCACAGCTTCTGGTGTCACACTGCCAGAGTCCACTTACACAATGCCACTTATGAGCTATCTGACCACAGGGATATTACCTAACCTCAGATTCCTCCTCTGTAAAATGAGGAACCAGGATTATGCAGGTTGCATGACCCCTTCCAGTTCTTAGAAACTACATAGGAAAATAATGCTGTTTATGTAGATATTTGGGGTCACTTTAGTTAAAAATGACAACACAACTGAAGCCAAATTAAACGTTTGACAGTAATGGAATGGTTAATTAAATGTCTTATTAATGTAAAATTACACAGGCTGAAAAAATTTTAATATAAAAATTATCTAAAATCATGGAAACAAAAGACAGAATTCTGATTAAAAATGGCAGACTCCATAGTAATGTTATAAATGGTATTAATCTACAAGAGCAAAAAAAAACCTAAAAATAACATAACTGACTTAGTAAAATGGAGGATATAATTTAAATACCTATAGAGTGGCTGGCACCACAACTATGAGACTCAGTACACAGTACTTGGTTCCATGGAGGATGTGGCTAAGCAGAAGACTTGAAAAATGAGAAGAGTGATTCTACATACAACGGTGAGTTACCAGATTTCTCCTTTTAGTTGTAGTGTCAAGAAAGTGCATCCTCCCCTACTGCAAGAGAATGGAGATTTATTCTCTGGCTACACAAGCCAATTTAAAGAGGTTTCCAATGGCCAAATATGGGACAATTTGAGAATTAAAAAAAAGAGTTAGGGAATCAACTCATTTTGAAACCCAGTAAAAGAGGTGGGAGGGGACAAGGCAAGCACATGGTAGCCAAAGAGTTGATGTGGGAAAGTTATATGTAGAAAAATCCCAGCTATTAAACACAGAAATAATGGTAGAATTAGAGTATAATCATTTTGCAAATCTTAATGAAATATTGGAACTATGTGATATCATCAATAGATGCTAAAAACCATTATATAAAAGGCTGATGGAAATTTTATAATGAATGGACAATACTCAGTACAGCTGAACCCACTGATTTAACATCGCAGAAAGAGATTACTATGTGCCTCTTGTTGAGCTACAACAAAAAGTACACAATACTACCTATAAAGTCTTCTTGCCAAAAATTTGAATCTGAATTTGATCAAGCTTCTAGATCTAACAGCTTACAGGAGATACAGGGGACTGTGGAACATGTTAAAGGGAATGACAAGGCTTTAATCAACAAAGTTCAGATTGTGGGAAATTCTACAGGCAAAATAAACTGGTTTCAAATAGAGGGTGAGGGAGGAAATAAACTAATAGATTGAAAGGCATGTGGACCTTGATTGGGTCACAATTCAAATAAACCATAAAAAAAATTATGAGACAACTGGGCAAATTTGAACATTCATTAGATATAATGAAAAAATAGGTTTTGTTTTATTTTGTTTTAGGTGTGATAATGATATTGTTTAAAGAGAAGGAATCTTTATCTTTTAAAGGTGTCAGCAAACTGTGGCCTGTGGACCATGTGCTTTTGTACGGTGTGCAAACTAAGAATTTTTCCTTTACATTTTTAAGTAGTTGGGGGGTAAAAAAAAATCAAAAGATATTTACTGACATGTGAAAATGATATAACATCCAAATTTCAGTGTCCATAGATAAAGATTTACTGAAACACAGACACATTCATTTGTTTATTATCAATGGCTGCTTTTGCACATGCCAGAGCTTAATAGTTGTGAAAGTGGCCATGTGGCCTGCAAAGCCTAAAATATTTACTATCTGGCCCTTTACAGAAGAAGTTTGTCAAATCTTATTTCAGAGCCACATACTGAAGTATTTATAAATAAAATAGTATATTGGAAATTTCCTTTAAAATAACGTTGTGAAAGAGGGGGAAGATGAAATGAGATAGGCCATGTGTTGATAATCTTTGAAGCTATGTATAATAAATGGGTGGAAAAGATCATTACTCCCTTTTATTTATACTGTCTCTTGTACACATTTGAACATTTCTACAATAAAGTTAAAAAATCTAATCACTCTGTATTGAAGATTTCACGTACATACACACAAAACATTTACAAACTCTTTAAAGGAATTAAGTTTAAAGTGTTTGTGGGCCATACTATTTGCTTACAAAAGTTCCAAACTATTCCAGATACATTAAAAAAGAAGTACACATACTGCACTGCTAAGCATATCATCGTATAAGAGCTACTAAGCCATACACAAATCAGGAGTATCAGGAAATCAGAAATATATAGAAATCACAGAAAATAATATTTAAAATATAAAATACTCTTCAATAATGATAGCAGACCTTTACACACATTCATTTGCTGTAGAAATATAGTTATAAGAGTCAAAAGATAAATACTCTTCACTGTTTGAGGAAATGAATTGCTTGCACAAAATAGTTGAAAAACTGAAATCACAGTGTACTGAAATTATATAGTCTCTTTCTTTTATAACTGAACACTTTACTTTTTAAATATATAAGCACTTTACTGATTACAATGGTAACCCTGTAACAGAGGATTTACAGAACAATGATGATTCAAAAAGGTTTTCACTATCAAGCCTATTAGCTCTGGGTAAAACAAAAATAATAAAAACCAGGGAAAATTAGTATGTAAATTTTACTTTCAAAAGGATGAAACTTTTTCAAATAGAAAAATACCAAAGCATTATACTCACCAGTATTTTTGTGACCTTTTAGTATATAAAGTGGAGCTGGACTTTCCAGTGAGAAAATGCAAATATTGTGGTCATTTCCTCCAGTGGCGATTAGTCCATGAGGGTATGCATCACTTGAAGGTATGATGCATACGCAAGATACGAAATTGGAGTGGCCGCTCATACAGTGCATTTCTGTAAAGCCCCTGTTAGGACTAGAAGGAAATGATAATTAATGAGATATATATCTGTCCCCTGACTTAGCCTAGGACATAAATTGTCAAAGTACTCATTTTCATTTAGTGTTTAGGTTGAACTTTATGGAGAACATACTATTTTAAGTATCTATTGTTTTAAATTAAATATTAAGTAGCTAATTTATATATTAGCTACTGCAAAGGTTTATATCAGATTCGGAGAAGTTTAATTAGGTTTTCATTGATAATAGTATGTTAATTAACAGGAAGAATAAGGAACAAAAGGGAAGGAAACCAATATCTTAAGTGGCTTTTCCTCATTCTCCATCTTTATTTCTATTCATCGGTAATTGTTGCCCCCCAAAACCCCTGATGAAGTGAAACAATCATGCCATTAGTATAATGGAACCCACTGTCAATAAACCTTAAACACAGTGATGAAATTTTCACACTATGAAACATTAACTTAGTACCCATCACTACACTACTGTATCTAAATAATTAGAATATCAATCATTCTCAATATGAAAACTAAAGGAACTAATATATAAATGATTGCTCTACGGACACAGCACATTAACTACCTTGGGATTAGAATGATTACTAATTTGTTATACATGTCACTTAGGATCACTGACTTACAAAACAAGTCAAACAACAGATTATGATATAGTATGTTAAAGATAGTAAGTTTATCTGCTGTGAGGGATATAAAGAATGATATCCCTACCTCAAGCTAAACCAAGGAGTTTGCAGTCTAAATAAAGGGAGATGAGACAAGTGCACATAAAGAGATCAGACTCCTGGGTAGAGAGACTGAACATACTCATCTAGTTAGTTTCACTCCCTTCCCAAATATTATTAAAACAATATACATGTGTTCTCTCTCTCTCTGTCTCTGTCTCTGTCTGTCTGTCTGTATCTTGGGCTTATGCCTTTACATATATATCCATATGTACCTATGTACCCATATAGATATATGTATATATATCTCTATCTACCTACCTATCTATCTATCTATCTACCTACCTACATAGGTAGTAGGGATAGCTGGGCACCAGCTTACCAATAAATTCCCAAAAGTCTCAAGAATTAGTGGCACTAAGAACCTCTAGAAATGGGAACAAAAAAGGGTAGGAACTAAAATAAGAAAGACTAGTTTAAAGTTTTCAGAATCAGATGCTGCATCATATGAAATAAATCTTTAAAGGAGGGTATTTAGTAGTACCTATTTTTAATTTTCCGCTTTTTTAAATGTGCTTTTAGAAACTACTTTATCAATAAATCCAAACAAATTTAGAAGATAGGTCACGTTTAAAAATCTGTATTATGTAAATCACTAAATCTACTTATTGTGTGTCCTTCAGCACTTGCCAGTAGAGATGTTTGTGTGCAACTTCTGTATTGGTTTGTGAAGTTCTTAATGGCAGAATACAGACTTGGTTCTTCTTTTTATCTTCCCAAGTTCCTAGCACAATATACTACCTGGTAAGGATTAAGTATTTTTTTTGAAGCAATCAAAAATACTTGGAAGTATTGATGGGAAAAAAAAAAAAAAGCACATAGACATCTCAGCTAGACAACTGCCCCTCTTGCACCCAGCATGAAGTCTGGAGCTTTTTCTTTAAAAAGGTAAAAAAGGTGTTTGACTAAGAGGACACAAAGCACAGTTCACCCCTGGGGTATGAGGAACATGTACATTCATAATGGAGCCCAAGACCATTGAAGAGAAAACCCAGGAGGCCAGACACTCATCCTCCAGGCAGGAGATCAACCCAATAAAATGGTCCAGCTAGATAACTGTACAGTGAAACTCACATCCGGCAAACCCTACCATGAGCAGAGCTTCCAGGAGCTTTATAGTTCTCCACTCTTAATACTGAGCACAGAATAAAGATTACCAGACACCTGGGAAAAGCTTCCTCCAACAGGAAATACAGTGATCAAATCAAATAGAGAGGGGGAAAAAAAACAGGTTGGAAGAGATAGACCACCAAGGAGAAACAACAACAAAATCATCCATAGAGATATAAGATACTGCAACCATGAAACAAAGACATAATTTCACAAAAAGTCAAGGCAATTTCTGAGAAAGTACATTGGGGAAGGTAGATTTAGAAACAAGTCTAACGTCTGAATGAAATGTTCCAGAAAAGAGGACAGAGAAAATGGAGAGAATGAAACCAAAGAAAAAAAATCCCAGAAATTATGTTAGTTTTCATATTAAAAGGGTCCACCAATGGCCCTGAACAATAGATGAATACTGACTGCCTTCCAGGGAGAAAAATAATAGGTCAAGAATCAGAATGGCTTCAGACTTCTCAATGGTAGCACTAGAGGTATAACACAATGAGCAATGGATTCAAAATTCTGGAGGAAAATTATTTGGAAATTAGAATGCTACAAATGTTTAAACTATTATTCAAGTAGCAAGGCAGAATAAAATCATTTTCAGACTTGCAAGGTCTTAATACGTTATTATTAATGCATTGTATTTCAGGAAACTCCTGGATGATGTGCTCCAATAAGACATCAAGGAAGAAAACCGAGAAAGAAAGTAAAAGGATACTGATAACAGAAAATCAACATAAGAAGTCTAAAAACGCAATGTAGAGATGATAGGAAAGGGGGATCCCAGTATCAGTTGTGTATCAGGGACAGAATGACCAGATCAGAAAGTTTTTACTGTTGGGAAGATGAAATTTCATTGTTGGGAAGATGAAATTATAAAATATGCAGTGTGTCTAAAGGTCTTGAGAGGAGAGTGAGACAACTAGCAAAGAATTTGAGGTTGAATTAGTGATTAATACATAGAAAATTAACCAAATGAAAACCAAAAACTAGGCAATTAGTAGCTACAGGGAGATCACATAATTGTTGAGGAAAAGTTATAGTTTATTCCATAGATCAGGTGTAGATAGATTCTGTAGTCACAAAATACTAATTCAGTTTAAATTAAGTTAAGCTATAAGGGTCAGGGCATAGAAAGGGTGCATTTGTGATAGGGGTTGGTAGAGGGTAGAAACAGCACCAAATTTTCATATTCTATAATAAGAACTATGAAAAATACCTAGAATAAAATAAAAAGAAATAGCAAAAGTCGCATGCCACATAACGTTTCAGTCAAGGATGAACCACATGTATTATGATGGTCCCATAAGATTATAATGGAGCTGAAAAATCCCTATAGCTTAGCCATGGTATATAGTCTTAGCACAACGTATTACGTGTTTGTGGTGATGCGAGTGTAAACAAACCTACTGTACTGCCACTTGTATAAAAATACAGCACAATTAGGTACAGTACATAATACTCAATAATGATAATACATGACCATGTTACTGGTTTACATATTTCCTTTATATACTTTTCATCATTATTTAAAGGTGTACTCTTTCTATTAAGAAAAAAGTTTGCTGTAAAACAGTATGCCGTGTTATTTTAGCAGCAGTCTCATACACCTTACGGAGTCTCTTCATTGCATCATTTTTCTCTTGTGCTTGATTTAATCTCATGCTGTAACAGGCTTGTAGCCTAGGAAAAATATGCTATACACCATATAGCCTAGGTGTGTAATTAGATATATCATCAAGGTTTCTCTGTAAGTGCATTCTATGTTTGCACAATGATGAAATCACATAAGGATGCATTTCTCAGAATGTATCCCCCAAGTACAGCACTTCATAAATAGATATGGAAGTAAAATACAAAAATAAGCAGTTAAAAAAGATAAAAACTTTGCCTCCAAGGAAGGGGAATGTGGGGTGGGAATGAAATGGCTCTGATTACTTAACAAATCCTATAGCACTATTTGACTAAGGATCAAAAGGGCTGAGTGTTTGCATGAAGAAAGTCACTTCAGCCTTGGCATGATCAGGGAAGATTTAATGCAAGATCTTAAACTGAACTGGCATCTTTCGAACATGGGTAGTTTTCAAAAGGCAAAGCAATATTTGGTGATAGACTTGGGAAATTCAGTTTAATCTGAAGCGGGCTTATAGAGGCCTGAAGCAGTCTCAAACAATGGCATGCTACTCGGTTTGGTTTAATGTACAACCAAAAAAGAAAAGTCTTCTTTCTTAAGGGCCTTTAGAAGGCCCAGAGACTTTCTGGATTCCTGATGGGCTTTTGTGAAAGATGTGGAATCTGATTTAGTCCACCCTAAAATAGAACTGTTGTGCCTCCCTGAAACTAAATTAAATTCTCCCATCATTCCCAGTCCATCCCTACACTAACTACCTTGATCCAGAACCCTATGGAAAACAATTTTCTTTTTTTTTTCCTCTCCTCTTTAATCCGCCCCCACCCTCGCCCCTGACCTATGGGCATTGCCGTTTCCCCTTAAGAACTGGATCTCTGAAGGTGGGGCGTCTTCTCCTACAGGCTCGCAGAGTGCATCTGGGACCTGGCGCACCCAGAGTATGGTCCGAGGCTCCACCTGGAGTACTAATCCAGGACCTTCTGTGTGTAAAGCAGATGTGCCAACCACTACACTATGAAGCCACCCCCTGGAAAACAATTTTCACTTACTACTTGGCTTCAAACATTTCACAGCACTTAACTTTATTAATATACCATGAAATAAAAAGTCAGGATGTCAGCCTTGAGGACACTTATAACGCTAAAGGTATGGTTCAGACGCTCTAGTTAGGGATGTAAAAGAGGTTCATCATCTCGTTACTATGAAATGCTCTACCTTGAACAATTGGAAATATGAGTTAAAACTACATTACCTCACTAAAGAGGATAGTTTCAGCCCAAAGTTCCTCAACTTCCTGGTAAATACAACCACTAAGGAGATTTAAGTTCTTGTTAACCTAGCACACTTATACACAACATGTAAAAGTTTAATTAGAATTCAGCTATTGGCATCCCCTTTAATACTCTTTACTGCAATGTTTATATCCTACTGGGCATATGCTTTTACTGAACTCAATTTTAAAAGTACAAGCTTAATCAGTAATTGTATGCAAATGCAAAAAAGTTACTTATACTGTTACTAAGTAGTCTGGGATATCACAAAATCTTAAGAGTTAGAAGAGATCTTTAGAGGTCATCTCATCTAATTCAATACTGGAGTTTGCTCTACAATATCCCTCGTCTAGTATATCATCATCGTCTAGTAGGACCAAAAGGCTTTGGATCTACTTCCATTTTTACCCCTTTGCAATCCAATCCCCACCAGCAGCTAGCAGAAACTTCTCAACAGGTAAATCAAATCACGCTGCTTGCTCCTTGAAACAATTTGAAGGTTTCTACCTATTAAATCCCTTCCTCAGCCCTCTTACCAAGGCATGATGTGGCTCCTGCCAGCCTCTAAGACTTGCCTTCACCTCACAGCTCATTCCTTCCTGCAAATCTCCTCCTCAATCCAGGGCCTCTGTGTTTGCTCCTCCTACTGCCTACAGTACTCTTCCAATTAAACCTTCCTCATTCCTTGACCCCATGACCAACTCCATTTGTGTCAGACTTAAAAACAAAACAAACAAAAAACACGAACAAAAAAAATCTCAGCGATGCTTCCTTCAACATCTCTCTCCACTCAGTTCTAGATACATATTTGTTTTCTTCATAGTACTCATGCTAATGTGTACCTATTTGCTTGTTTTTTGATCCCTCTTCCCTCCCACACTGTAATAAAGCTCTATAAACACAAGAACTTGTCCTCTTATTCTTCAGGATTTCAAACAAATGGGGGGCACTCAAACAATAGTTATCATCTGAATTTATGGATGGTAACTAAAACTATGAGTGGAAACCTCTACTAATAGGAGGCAAACAAAGTAATTCACCTCAATTTTTCTCTTTTTGATCTGAAATCTGTCTTCCAGGTCATACATTTTTTGTTACAAGCAGCCAAATCAGGACTGAACCCTTAACTTGATTTGGATTGGAGCTTAACCTTCTGTTTCTTTCTTTCTTTATTTTTTTGGTTTCTCTCTGACAGTTTTTAAAAGGCAATGGACTTTCTCTGGTGAGCACAACCCCACACACCCAATAAAACATGAGTGGTTTCATCCCTTCCATCCAAGTCCTCCACAGACATCAAACTAAGAAACTCTGACTCAGACAAAAAGAAAAGACGGCAAACAAGTTTCTGCAACGCAATTTTTGAGAAATAAGGTTTTCGAATATGAAAGAAGACTACTAAGCAAATTCTAAGTCTGAAATAGTTCAATTACATGGCAGATGTTTTTGCAGTGCTTCATTTAGGAGAGAGCACCTGGCATCAACAAATGTTTAAATGTAAAAGAAACATGGGAAATCATCGTCCCAAAACTGAAGCCCCGAAAGGTAAGAGGTTCGTCCAAGGTCACCCCCTCGCTAGTGGTGTCATGTTAGGGAGAGGAAGTAAGTCTGTGTCCCCAATCCGGTGCTCATTCCACCAAATCACAATCTTATACTGCGCGCCCAGAGTGCCAGGGCTCTCAATTGGGAGGGAGCGCAGAGCAGAGGGAAGGCCGGAAAGAGATGGAGAGAACAGGATAGAGCAGGGAAGTCGTCCTGTTCCCATACACGGTAGGAAGCTTGCAATACAGGCCGGGGGGGGGGGGCTGCCGGGCTCTCAGCGCTCACCTGTCCGGGACCCAGAGGCGAGTGGTGCGGTCTCGGGACACGGATACAAAGGCCCCAGGCGGATAGAGGCAGCACACCAGGCCCCGCACGTCCAGCTCGTGGCCCGGGAGCGAGCAGCTCAGCCGATACCTGGCGGCGCCGCTCGCCATGGCCCTTCTTGGTCCGGCGCCCGGGGCCTGCGCAGCGCGAGATCAATCCGCAGGGGAGGTCGGGCCGCGGCAGTAGAGGGGCCTGCAGGTGAGGAGCGGCCGGAGACCGGAAGAGCCCGAGAGCCGGTGCGGAAAGGGCGGCAGGGAAGGGGCGCGTCGAAAGGGCCGAGTGACACAGCAACCCTGACATACACACCGGAATTCATCATCGGCCTCAGCCCGCCATGAGACGCAGACCGTGTGCGTCCCGACTGCTGAGGCCGACGTGTTGCTAAAGCTCGCTTCCCTCCTGCGCTCTGGACCGCCAGTCCACAAAGAGATACTGACGCCTGCCCCCTTCGGCCCGGTGCCCGAATCTGGTCCTTTCCGAGCCCCAGTCCTTCACAAACTCTGGCGGAACTGTATATTGTAATACCGCTGGCGGGTCGAGACTACTAGTCCCACAATGCCACGCGCCAGTGGGGCATGAGCCGGAGGCGCGCGCAATCCGGATATTTTAAATCTTGATTCCGAGGGCTGAGAGCTGCCTTCTGGTTGAGTGAGATTGTTTAGTGTTTGGTCAGAGCAACTTTACCCAGATTTTACCAGTCCTTCTCTATATGGTCTCAACTTAAACTTTTTTTTATTAATTAAAACGCAAGAGCTTGGGGCCAAATTCAGAACAATTGCTTTCCTTAAATTCTGTGAACACTAAACTGGATTCTTCGTCCTTTAAAATATATATCTTTTGCGTTAAGCAAGTCAAAGATTTAAAATAGTTTTCTCAACTGTCAAATATACGAGTGACATGTTGGGTCTCCCATACGTATAAAAACACGGAAGGGGAAATCAGCATAATGTCAGTAACCACTGAGACACTAGAAGAGGTGAACAGTTAAAGGTTGTAGAGAAAGAAATATCTTTTTTCTTTCTACCTTTCCAGGTTTTCTGCTGGGGCACTGTAACAAAATATAATAACAGAAAAATATATATACAGGGAAGAAAATCAGGGATGAGTAACAGGTGGAGAAGGCTTGAGTTTGTAGAGCGTCTTACAGAAACAATGAATGTTTTGTCTTTAGACGCAGCAAATTATTCAAAGGCAAATATATAGATGAAGGCCAATTAGTAAAGTTTTTTATATAGGTTCTTCCAGTGCAGTCTGCAGGCTGATAAAGGGTTTAAAGTTGTCTCCTGTTGCTAACTTTTGTCCTTCCTGGTGGAGAGGCAAGAAGAAAAACCTTTGAAAATTTATCTCCTCTTTTGGGTAAAAGGAGTGTTAAAGAGCTTTTCTTATATGTTTTTTTTTTTTCGCTTTCCTTCAACTTAAAATAATCTTTATATTAAAGTATCATATTTTGGGGTGGCAAATTCTACTTCCCTTCACTACAGTGACCAAAGGATACCAATGACCACTACAAATATATTAGGTTCAAAATGGGACAATTACATGAAAATGTTTTACAAACTGAGAACTCAGTCTATGACATTATTTCCTTTTGAATTCTATTGATTTTAAACTATTTAAAAGCAGACATATAAGAGGATAAGTCTGCATATAATGTATGCAAGTTGGAAATAATGTGAAAAATGTTAGTCCAATACGTGTGATTACAATATGCACCTGTTATGTATGTTACAGTACTAAGTAAGGTCTATCTATATATAGGAAGACAAAGAAAAATTGTAAGTTGCTTTATTAGGTGGAATTTGAGGTGAAGTAGTCCTTAAATTGTTTTTTTTTAAATATTGGTTTTAAAATAATTCTTTTAAGATCACTTTCCATTTAATGCAGCCTTTCTCAAAAACTTGATAAAAAGAACTCTGAAAGGAAGCTTAAAGATATGAAGCTTTCAATGAAATGAGGAACAGATCGTACTGGAATCACATCCATACTTAATGCTGTATTGTTTATGTCGTGCAGTCCTAACAGAAAGAAAGAATACCACTGATTAGAAGTAAAACGTCTGCACAATGTTGCTTACCACTGAAAAACTTCAAACAATTCTTATTAAAAACTCAAGGTATCACACCGTAGAAGTTAGATTACATTGCGATATCAGAAAACTCGCTAGGAGTGAGTTCAGGTCAGGCACACAATCGGAGAGGTTGCTCTGAGTATAAAGAAAACCAAGGTCTTCAAATAAAAAGTTCTTTTCTAGCCATCCTGCCGTCCTCCATTTCTTTTGGAATGGCCCTGAAGTAGTTAGACAACACCTCAAATATCGCGAGAAATTTTTACTCCCGCTTTGCTAGCAGCGACAAGGAGCCGAAGTAGAGGATTGGCCAATGAGGAGGAGGTGCCTCTCTCGCCCCGCCCCTGTTGCCGGGATACACTGCGGCGTGCGGCATCTGGTGGTTAGGTCTGAGGGTTCAGTAAAACTGCGCGAGAGTGGAAAGTCGCGAGTGAACGAACGGGTTCGTGGGGCTGACTGGAAAGTTCCGCGGCGGTCCTCAGCGGTGCGACTTCCCCCGTTCCGCGCCGGTGGAGGTGAGACATTCCAGATCCCATTCAGCTTTCCCTGTCTCCGGAGCCTATTATCTTACCTTGGAGATACTGATGCGCCCCAAACAAAACAAATCAAATCCAAACTCTTTGGCTCGGCTGTTCTCCTCAGGCCCGTCGCCAGACTAGGGAGGTGCCAACTCCCGACCCTAGTCCGGCAAAGCGTGCGCGGAGGCATTAAATAGTACCCTGAAGAGACCTGCAAAGGCAAGACCAAAGAGAAGGATCCAACAGCCTCAGAGAAAAAATTCACTACCGAATGAGAGATTTCACTCGACAGATTTCTGTCTGTTGGTCATAGCAGAAGGGACTTAACAATTTTCCACTTTTTTATATATGCTAAAATGGCTGGATTAGGCGAGAGAATGATGCATATATAATTTGGAGCCAGGTGTTTTATATATGTTGAGAGTAATCTTCATAACAACTCTGCATGGTGGAGGTCATTGCCACCCTTTTGTTTTACAGATGAGGAAACATCCAGAGGGAATTGTATACCTGATAACTGTCAGTGTCAGAGCTAGCTTGTATCCCAAATCTTTCTGGAACCAAAAGCAGGATGCCTTTCTGAGAATGTGTGAATAACTCACAGGGATTGTGTGAATATTTGAGTGAATAATCCCTGAATTAGTGTCATGTTTGCTATTAGTGCCTCACCCTTTTATTTTACCCCTAGGACTGATCTAATCCTAACCTTTTTCCATGATAGTAAAGCAGTGGCTAAGAAAATCAGGTAGAAATTTGATATATTTTGAATTTTCTTAAAGTTATCAGGAAAGTTAGAGTAACACTAATTGTGCTGGAAACAAAGGTTTATTCTATTAGCTTTCTTAAGGTGAAAGTGTTTTGATCATAGACTGTCTTCCTTTCAAAAAATCATTTCATGAAAGTCTTTTTACACTTGAAATAGTAATAGTAGTAATAATCCTATTTGTCCACAGAGTTCAAAATGGCAAGGAAATAGAATCACGGAGCTTTGTGGGATGGTATTTTAAGTTTGGTGTGAACATATTCAGTATGAAGATAATGGGATATCTGAACAGAATTTCCAATAAACAGTTGAAAATTTAGATTTGGTGTCAAGTTTAAAGGACAGAGCTGGAGACATTGACTTATGAGTCATCAACATAGTTGAAGTTGTAAGAAAAGAATGAAAGGTTAGAGAAGAAAAGCAATCCAAACACTGCTACTGAGAAACCATTTTAGTTTAAGAAAGGATATGTTTCACTTTTAATGACTTAGTAAATTTTTGTCCTTGGCCATGTCTTCATGTGGGAGAATATTTAGAAGATAGAAAAGAGAACAGAAAGTTTTTGCCTGGCTCCTAGAGAGATGCTGGAGATATAAAGTTGAATAAAGTCCAGCACTTTCCCTCAAAGGAGAGAAATACTTGAGTAGATTATTTCAACTGGTGTGATAGGTACTGGAATAGAGATATTCTAAGAATGCATAGTAGTATGCATTCAATTTTTTTGGCACCAGGGACCGGTGCTCCCGTGAGAATTTAATGCCTGATGATCTGGGGTGGAGCTGAAGTGGTGATGCTAGCCCTGGGAGTGGCTGCAAATACAGATGAAGCGTCTTCACTCACTTGCCCACCATTCATCTCCTGGTGTGTGGCCTGGTTCCTAACAGGCCAAGGGCTGCTACTGGTCAGTGGCCTGGGAGTTGGGGACCCCCTACTATATAGGACAGGCTTATAAACTCATATTGAAAAAGGGGTGGTTATAGACTGGTTGTGAAAGGATTCCTAGAGAAGATCACAGGCAAGATGTGTGTTAGGCAAGGAGACCAGTTAGGGAGGCAAGTATAATCACTTAAGTTTATGAGACCTTGAACAATACTATAGGAATAGAGAAGAAGGTATGTGTTAAACATTGAGGAATAAAATCAGTAGGACAATGTGATTAGTTAAGGGAATTGAAGGATAAATCACGGACTAGGTTTCTCACTTGTGTAACAAGGAGGTGCTACTAAGAGGAAGAGCTGAAAAAGGAAAGGACTGAAAAAAGAGAGTCAGAAGAGGGAAATGTCATGGAAATGGTTTCATGTAGTAACATGACATATCCCTAGCTGCATTGGCAAAGGCCATTTAAATGGAATAGTAGGAATTAAGGAGATAGTGGAAATTGAAAAAGATGAGAATAGTGGACATAAGATATTCTTTATAGTTTGGCTGCTTTAGGAAAAGGTTATGTGGGACAGAGTTAAAAGTGGTTTTAGGACAAAGAAATAAATTTTTAAGGTTAGGAAGGAATTTAACATAACAGACTGAAAGAAAGGATAAAGTATTTAAGATATTACCAGGAGTGGGATAATGCCCAAAGGAGATTGGGTACATGGGGTCAAGGAGAGGGAGTCTAATGTCCCAAAGGAGACAGGATTAAGAGGATAAATTGAAAATGAGATTGTTCTTGAACAAAACAATGGATGGCTATTGAGATTGGAGGACAGGGTAAATTTGTATGCTCCAAACATGCTGGATTTTGTGTCCTAATTTTGTCAAATTAATAGGAATTGAGTCATCTGCTGAGAGTGGCAGGGACAGGGTAGATAGAATTGTGGTTAAGGATTGGAATCATCAAGGAGAGAAGTCTCTTGTCAAGGGAAAATAAAAATGTATGAGTTGAGTGTCCAGTTAAGTTGGTGACTGATTTTGCAGTACTCCAATCTGTACAGTTTCACCAGCAATGTTCAGCGGTCCAAACTGGATGTAGAGAAGAGTTTCTGAATTTGCCAGATGGGTTGAAGGAGAGTTCAAGGATATGAATTAGTTTATTGTGCTCATGAGACAATAGTTGAGTGTAGAGAAGGAAAGGAGTCCCTGAAATTGCCCTTATCAAGGTCATTAATGGCTTCTTGGATGATGATTCCAATGGACATTTAAGTGTTCATCTTACTTGAATTCCCAGCAGTAAATGGCATGGCTGATCATTCCTGATTTCTCTTGGCATCTCTGATACACACTTCTGGTATTTGTATGCTTTCTTGGCCTTCGTGTTTAGTCTTTTCTATCTACGTGGTCTGTATGTATTGATATTCCTTGGGCCAGAGTCTTGGGGACTCTTGCTCCATATTCTATCTAGATCAGCATCTTTAAAACTCTTTTGAACATGACCTATAATAGGTTATGTTACATTGCAGACCAGTACACAGGTATGTGTTAATTTATATAAATGTAACTGAAACAAAAGTTTTATGAAGTAATACCCTTACTGTGTGCAACAAACTCTCTTATATTTTCTACTTTTTCATGTTTAAAGCATATTGGTCATAACCTGCCCAAGTATTCCAAGTATTCTCACAACCCACTGATAGGTCATGACCCATAATTGGAAAAATACTATTCTAAATTATCAACCTAAACTTGAAGTATTATTCTGATGAGTAAAGAAGGGGGCTGATAAACTGGGAGAGAATAAGTGAATTAAGGAGATGGTTTAAAGGCTGGTGTAGTGAGAATAAAAATAAGAAAAGGGTAGAAGGAGAGGAAATTAAGGTGGGAGAAGAAAGTGTTTCATTTAAGATATTTGAAATGAAGTAATTCTAGATGATGACAAGTTCCAGTTCTGCCCATGGCTAAGAATGACTGAAATGGAGTTGAGATGGTTACTGAAATTTAGAGAATTGTGAAGCTAGAATTTAGATATTGAATCCAGTATCCATATGGAAGTCATGGGGATGTTGAGACCAGAGTAAAGATACTGTGAACTAGGTACCAAAAAGTTTCTTAGATGAAAGAAACCAGGAAAGATCCAAGGCAATTGGTTGCATTCCCTGGTCCTTGAAGGGAATCCCGTTTATTTTTTTAAGGACTTGGAACAATAATGTTTTGAAAGTTGACAGTGGGGAGCAAGTAGAGTTCTGTGCACTCCTTTGCTTTGGAATTCTGGGACAGGAAGTAAAACAGCCTTCACTCCTGAAAGTGTTTTAGGGGGAAACTTGTATTCTGTTGAAGCAAAGAGTAAAAGGAAGCATTCAATAACAGGATTGAGATTATATGAGTTAATCATGTACCAGAAAGCACAAAGAAAAGGTTGTGAGAGAAGAAAGATACTCGATTTGGCATCTAGACTAGAGAGAAAGCTTATTAGAGTATGGGATGAGAGTACAGGAGAGAGAGAGAATTAGAAGAGCTTGTATTTTGTTAAGATAATTGGGAAATGAGGAAAGCATGTTATAATGAATGATTTCATAGTTCTAAATGGAATATTAATGTCAAATTTCAACAGAATTAAAGAAGGCTTAGCCTTGTGGTACCTGGAATGGCAGTTTGTAAGAAGACTTTTTTTGACTATGAGTAAATGTTTGAAGTTGGGAATGTGTGTCACTTTTGTCTTGCTATACAATATATCAAAGGAGAATTGAACTATTCTTTGTTTCTAAAACAGTGGTTAAAGACAATGGCCAGTAATCACAAACCTTCAGCAGCTCGCCCAGTTTCACGAGGTGGAATTGGGTTGACAGGAAGGCCTCCTTCTGGAATACGACCTCCATCAGGAAATATTCGAGTGGCAACTGGAGTAAGTTTAAAGCAAATCTTTCGAAATCTTGTGTATATGTCTTGGTGGAAGTTGGAAAGCCTGTCTATAATAAGAGAGTCTTATTCTTTCTTTATTCTGTAAGCATTCTAGTATATGTGTATTTTTTTAGAAAACATCCAGAAGTATAAATGTGGGAAAGTGTCTGCAAGACACTATAAAGAGATGATCCCCGCTCTTGTTGATATTCAAATGTATTTTAAGACTAAGTTATTTATGTGATATATTTGTGCCAGAACCAAATGGAATGAAATAGACTGGAAATAGAACTAGATATATGTAAGAATTAAACAATTAAGGTGGCATTTCAAATTAGTTGGAAAAGCACGGAGTATTCAATAGTGCATTTTAGTAATTGGTAAGCCATTGTTTTAAAAAAATTAAACCCTCCACACAGAATTCAAGATAATTTAGAAACTTTATATTTAAAAAACAAAATCACAAATGTACTAGAAGAAAACATAGGCAAGTATTTCATATAATCTTGGTGTGGTGTAGGACTTTGTAAAATGACACAAAAAACAAATACTGTAAAAGTATTTTTATATTTTAATTTACAAAAATCAAAAACACCATAAAAATGTAAAAAGAAAAATGACAGACTGGTAAAAAATATCTGCAATATGTATGTCATACATAGTTTAGAATCTTAAAATGACAAAGCAAATTTTACTAATTTGTAAGAGCTCTTTCTATATTAAGGCCTATGTCTAAATTCCATGAGATTTCTTCTGGAGGATTGGGGGGAATATAATTATAAAACTATTACAAAATTTATCCAAAACAAATAGCAAAAATAATAAAAATAATAATACTCTAATATAATTATATATTATAAATATAAGTAAAACAGTGTTATGGTTGTCACAGCAGCCTAGAAACAAACTCTAGTAAATGTTACGAGCTTAATGTAAGATAGTGTTATAAGTCAGTGAATCAGTAAAAGAAAAATACTTACATTAAAAAAAAATGGATAAACTTTATAAACTGATAATTCTAAGCAGAATAATACCCTATAAAATAATTATTACATTTTTATTATAATAGTGAAATTTCAAAAAACTTAAATTACCTTAAAACCAGGGAATCCTAAATAAACTATATATCTATTCCTGTAATAGACAGGTAGCCATTAAAAATTATTTTAAAGAATATTCGAAGAAATAATATATCTTTATAATACATTATTAAATGAAAAAAGCAGTGTGGTGTCAATTTAAGGTAAAAATGTACATTTATATGTATATAGAAAGAAATGAGTATACCAAAATATTCATAGTAATTTCTCTGATGCTCACAATGGATGATTTTGATTACTTCATAAGGTGTACATGAGGTACTCAAGCTCGGACAATAGGCTAACTTCATACTAGAGATAGTGTTAGGTCCTTTGTTTAATTCATAAAAAGAGCAGCAGTTTTTGGAGGGAATAATTTTGTTAAAGTTGGTTTTCTTAAATTTTCGAGATTTTTCTAGAGTTTCAGGTAATTTTATCAACATAATCATCAGCTTATATTGAAATGATTTTTATGGTACTGAGCCTAGGGTATATTTTTCTACTATTCTAGCAAGAATTTACACTTCTTAATTAAATATTTATAAAAGGAATCTTACATTTTTTTGCCATCTACCATTTGCCAGGTGCTTTACCTACTGATTTACTGTTTGCAGTTTTTAAAATAGTAACGCTCATTGTAAAACATACAAAGTAGAAGTGCTAGAGTTCCCTCCTTCTACCCCAAGTATAACCATTGTTAACAGCATGACTTGTATCCTCCCAATTTTTTTTCTATCCATTTACAAACACTGACTCACCTGCATATATAATTGTATGGTTTTAGCGTTTTCCAAAATGAGAATAATACTATACTCTTCTCTATTTATTTTGTCCTTTGTTTTCAGTAATATATTGTAAATATATTTCCATGTAAATACATATATCTCTACTTCATTCTTTTTAACGCATGCAGTTTTAATTTATACTTCTCTATACTTTCATCTGGATAATTTTTTTTTTAAGCATAGTTATTTGAGTAGCTGTCATAATTTTGCTTGCATAGAGCCAAAGAAAATTATTCTGAAGGTTTACAATGGGAGAGAATTAACATTCATTCACAAGGTTTACTCAGTCTAACCCTGAACTCATGTCATCTGAATTTGTAGCTGACAGTGTTCCTGTGTCCAGCAAATTCTCTGGAATGTGTTTCTGTTGCTGGCCCCCTTACTCAAAAATAATTACTAAGTAATTCCCAGGATCACTTAAGAACTATGTTAGTTGATAGAATTAGGGGCTACTAAGGAACAAAAAACAATCAAAATGAATGACAATGGTTGTATCCAACTATCTAAAATTCCTTCTACATATTTAATCTTCTACTCTACTCTTTGGAAGAGGAATGCGAGGAGAAGAAAAGAGGTAAAGGAAGGTAAGCAAAACAGTTTTCAGGTTGTGTTTTATACCATCCTATGACTGTACAAGAAAGTAGTCTTTTGTCCTTTTCTCAGGGCGTATAATATTACATTGGATTATAGCCCCGAAGTAGAGAATCATGTAAAGTAACATGAGTGCTTGCTGAATGATATAAGCCTTTTAATACTTAGATGGTTATCTTGTGATAGAATTGTATCTAATTTTCTTTTAAACTGAAAAATTTTTAATTTTTTTCTGATTTTAAAGGTAACATGTTACTTACTGTAATATTGAAAAAAACAAATTGTATAAAGGCCAAAGTAAAACTGAACTATAATATCATTATACAGAGATAAACATAGTTACTATTATTTTTTATATAATTCTCCAGACTTTTTGCTTTACAAAAATGAAGTTATAAATACTGTTTTGTAAACTCTTTTGCTATATATACAATTTAGGATTAAACGAAGACAAATATGTGATTTTTTTAACTCCTTTCCAGTTTGGGGGTATTATAAATAATGTCTATAGATAGAATTTTATTTAATAATTCATATTTCAAAAATATAAGGAATATTTTATGAATTCTAACTAATTTAAAAAACATTTAATATTTTCTCTGCAGTCTTAACCATGTAGAGGTACAGTGCTTTTCTAGTTTACTGAAACGGAAATCTTGTTTTTTAGATGCCACCTGGAACAGCAAGACCAGGCTCTCGTGGTGGTCCCATAGGGTCAGGAGGAGTTCTGTCTTCTCAGATTAAAGTCGCAGATCGTCCTGTAACACAACAAGGTTTGAGTGGAATGAAAACTGGGATTAAAGGTATCTATTTTAAGAAGACGAGTATATTTTGTATAAAAAGTATTACAATATCATATTACTAAATCAGAATTATGGCATGAAAGAGGCTATTTTACTCAATTCCTATTTCTTAATTCACAAAATTGTTGTGAGGGTTAAATAAGAACATGAAACTGAAAATACATTGTGAACGAGAGAGTTACATATATATATGTGAGCTATTTTGATCTTCATGTTTTTGAATGTGGAGCTTTGCTACAACTTAAAGAAATTTGAAATAATTTGAAGAAAAGATCAGGAATGAAAACTACTAGTTCTTTATGGAAATATTCTGAAATACTTATTGCTTCCATATCAAAATGACACTATCAAGTTATTTGTGTGTTTATGAGAAGTGAGTCAAGAAGTGTTACATTTTCTCATAATACCCCATTATGATATGTAAAAAAATGAGGCTAACATTTCTCATTATGCCTCTCTGTATGTGTTTAGAAAGGCATAACAATACACAGTATGTAGTGAGTCAGAAAATTGGTGAGTCTGGTCAAGATGGCAGAGTAGATAAGCACTGTACTTTCTTCCTATCATAACCACATAAGAATTACAATGAAACTACAGAACAACGATTATTGGAGTTGCCTGAAATATAGGTGAACTGAAGGCCTATAACTAAAGACATGCACAGGAGGTCACTTTGAGACTGGTAGGAGGGGTGGATACATAGATCAGGCTGGTCCCACACTCATATGTAGTGGTTAAAAATCAGGAGGGGTATCTCGATTGCAAAAGTCTTCCCAGAAGAGCAAAGGGTTCCAAACCCATACCAGTTTCCCCAGCTCAGGCTTCCAGTTCAAGGAAGAGATGTCCCAACAACTTCTGGCTGTGAAAACTAGTGGAAATTGTGCCTAAGTGAGATGGAGGGCAGCTGGAGTCGTAGATGTTTCTCTTAAGGGGACCGGGAGCAGACTTAACTCGCAGATGGACTGATTTGCCCTGAGCTCCAGTGCTGGGGCAGCAGCTCAGAAGGAGCCAGGGACATATGGGGAGGAACTGAATTGTCTGGCTTCAGGGTGAGGACTGGAGGGGCAACTTACTTCCAGATAGAAGTCCTGGTGGTTTGTTGAGCCCTTCCTCTTCCCAGTACACTGAAGCAAGCAGCCACTATATCTGAGTCTCCCTCAACCTAGCTAACTCTGGGTGCTCTACTTGATGATTCTCTTAGACCCCACTGCTCCCAACTTGTGGTCCCAGCCAAGGCACTTCCAGTGGCTTTTCAATACAAAGAGCCTGTCCTGGGTCATACTATGGAGTTTTCTAAAATCTTTCAAAGGTTTGCAAAATTCATACCAGCAGCAACTGGCCTCAGCGTGCCCCATACCTCTTGTTGAGCAGCCCCTAGCAGGCATACGGACATGGTTCATGGTTCATGGATTGGTCGCTCAAAAACCTCCAAGCCAGTGCAGGTAGAAGCCATCTACAATTGTTGGGTGACTCTTGCCAGATGGCCCCAGTCAAGGCATAGGCTGTGGTTGGAGCCCTTCCCAGGAGCCCCTAGCTGGGGCACCATCCTCGACCGCACATCTGAGGACAACACACCCAAAGGGCAGACTAAGCAGGCACCAGAGCCCTGCTAAATTGAATCTTGCTGTGCAGGGTCACCCTTTCACTAGCTGGTCCTCACAACTGATCAACTCAAGGGTCAGTCCTTCCCATTGATATGCAAACAGCAACCAAGGCTCAATTACAACAGGAAGATCCATACAACCCATACAAGGGACATACCTAGAGCACCTGGCCCAGATGATCAGGGAAGACTGCGCCACTGGGCCCCACAGGGCACCTACATAAGGCCACTCTAGTAAGACTGGAAGAAATAGCAGCCTTACCTAATACATTTAAACAAACACTTGGAGGCAGTCAAAATGGAGAGCAAAGAAATATGTCCTAAATGAAAGAACAGAACACAGCTCCAGAAAAAGAGCTAAACAAAATGGAGACAAATAATCTACTAGATGCAGTGTTTAAAACACTGGTTTTAAGGATGCTAGATGAACTTAGGGGAAGAGTAAATGAACTCAGTGAGAACTTTAACAAAAACAAAACATAAGAAAGAAATGAGGAATACAATAACTTAAATGAAGATTACATTAGAGGGAATGAACACTAGATTAGATGAAGCAGAGGATCAAATCAGCAATTTAGAAGATAAGGTAGCAGAAAACACCCAATCAGAATAGCAACAAGAAAAAAGAATCCAAAAAAATGATATTTTAATGGGTCTCTGGGACAACACCACAAGTACCAACATTCACATCATGGGACTACCAGAATGAGAAAAGAGAGAGCATGGGATTGAGAGCCTATTTAAGAAAAAATGACTGAAAACCTCCCTAACTTGGTAAAGGAAATAGACATATAAATCCATGAAGCACAGTGTGTCCCAAACAAATAAACTCAAAGAAGCCTATAGCAAAAAACATCATAATTAAAAATGCCAAAGGTGAAAGACAAAGAATCTTAAAAGCAGCAAGAGAAAAGAAGTTAGTTACCTATAAGGGAGATCCCATAAGATCTCAGCAGAAACTTTGCAGACCAGAAGGGATTGGTCGGAAACTCAAATTGATGAAAGCCAAGGACCTACAACCAAAATTACTCTATCCAACAAAGCTATCATTTAGAATCAAAAGATAGATAAAGAGCTTCCAAAACAAGAAAAAGCCAAAGGAGTTCAACAGCACCAAACTAGTATCCCAGGAAATGTTAGAAGGAATTCTTGAAGAAAAAAATATATATGAATAATAATAAGGCAATCACTACTTATTTATCAACAATTACTTTAAATATAAGTGGGTTAAATGCTCCAAAAGAGGGTGACAGAATGGCTAAGAAAACAAGACCTTTACGTATGCTTCAAATAGAAAGACAGACTGAAAGTAAAGGGATGGAAAAACATACAAAAATGAAATAAAAAACCTAGGGTAGCAATACTCATAGCAGACAAAATAGACTTTAAAACAAAGGCTATAGCAAGAGACAAAGAAGAACCAAGTAATCCCACTTCCGGGTATTTATCTGAGTAAACCTGAAACACTACTTCGAAGGGACATGTGAATCTGTTCATTCATTGTAGAATTATTTACAGTAGCCAAAATATGGAGGCAACCTGGGTGTTCATCAGGGGATGAATAGATAAAGAAGTGGTACATATATACAATGGAATATTATCTATAAAAAAAAAGAATGAAATTCCTTGCCATCTGCAACAACATGGATGAACCTAGAGGGTATGTGCTAAGTGTAGTAACGCAGAGAAAGACAAATACCATATGATTTCACTTACATGTGGAATCTAAAGAACAAAATAAACAAAACAAACAAATTCATAGATACAGAGAATATTTCGATAGTTGCCAGATGATAGGGGTATTGGGGTGAGTGAAAAGGGGGAAGGAATTAATAAGAATAAATTGGCAGTTACAAAATAGTCAAGGGAATGTAAAGTATAGCATAAGGAATATAGTCAATTGTAATAACTACGTAGGTGTCAGATGGGTACTAGATTTTTTGGAGGGATCACTTCATAATTTATATAAAATGTATAAGTCACCAGTTTGTACACCTGAAACTAATATGATATTGTATGCCAACTGTAATTGAAAAATAAATAAACTATTAAAAACAAAGCATGGTAAAATGTTTCATAATAGTGTTTTGTCTTCTTTGTTTTTGGCAAATGACTTACCAGTGATAAAGATACTCTACAGGTACAAAATTAGTTCTAAAGTATCATACTACCTTTTATAATACAGAATATTATGACTTTCAGGAAACTTAACAATTCCTTTTTTTTTTTTTTAATTTTTTTTTAGATGAGGCAACCCTTGGTTGACTTCACAGATTGCAAGGACGTTGTCAGTTTACAATCCCTTATTTTTTATTTTTTACGCCTACAGCACCTGGTCTTCCTAGGTGGTCTCCCATCCAAGTACTAACCAGGCCCAAACCTGCTTAGTTTCCAAGATCAGACGGGATAGGGTTTGTTCAGGGTGGCATGGCTGTAAACTTAAAAATTCTTAATTGTATTATAATACACTTAGCTCATTAAATATTAAAAAACAATTATTTAGAAATACTTAATGATTGTCAATACTGTAAAAAAAAGTCAAATTTATATAGTTTAGTCTTTATGTTCATGGAAATGCTTATTTGTTTAAAATTAAAAAACATTATGGGAAAAACAATGAAGTTTTATGAAAACCAGTAAACATTTTTTAGTGTTATTTTTCCTTCAAAGCAGAGCCACTCTCACTTAAGATAGTCGATTTATACCAATATACTTCAAAGCTTTACATGAAAGACTTCTGATTGTTACACTACATACTACTGTCTACTGTGACTTTTGTTCATACCTGTTCTAGTGCCCCATTTCCCATTCTAATAAGACATTATCTCTTCTCAGCATAGACCTTACAGTCAATACTCCCTAGCCTTACCTATTATACCTTAAAGCTCATTTTATCTCTTTCAAGATTTGGGACATTTAACATAGGAATACATTCTTAGGCCTACTGAAATCTAAGGTCATGTTTCTAAAAACGTCTCTGAAACATGAAAAATCATAATCTTGCTTACATTGAGAAATGCAGTCTAAATCTGCACTATCCGTTGTAGTAGCCAATAGCTACATGTAGCTATTTAAATTAATTAAAATTAAGTAAAATAAAAATTAGTTCCCCAGTAGCACTAGCCATATTTCAAGTGCTCAATAATCTCATGTATTAGTGCTGATACAGAGTATTTCTATTGTTCCAGAAAGTTCTCTTGAACAGCCCTGTTCTAGACTCCCTTAGACCCAGTTTCCATTAGTCAACCTGATATGTTGAGTCTGTGTCTTAATAAGCCCCATCTCTAGTCCCATCTTGTTGTCTAGTTCAAGCTTCCACTATATTATGATGCTAAGATATTAGTTCTCTTTTTCATTCCAGTGATTCTCCTTGATTATTAGATTTATTGGTGATATTCATGAGGACTATCAGAGAATTGTGAAGTGTAATTCTGGTTGTGCTTTGAATTTTCTATTTTGGTAGCATTTCCAAACTGAACACTCATATTTAAAAAAATTTTTTTTTAGGTCCCCAGAGGCAAATTTTAGACAAATCTTATTATCTCGGGCTTCTTCGGTATGTTAAATAAACATTTTTTTTCAATGGAGTTTAACTGTGGTACTTATTAAGATTATTGGGTATCTGTTGATTCCTAAGAATTATTTTGTATTCTAACATAATTTTTGGTTGATTTGACTGTATTATCAAATAGATATATAATAGGATTAGTCTGAGATTTTAAATTTTACGTGTCTGTGTGTATGTTAGCTATATATTTCAGATTCCCCTTTTTAAAGTCTAATGATAATAACCTTATATGCTTCTTTCATTACTTATTCTGAAATATTCAGACCGTTGAAATGTTACCAATTACATCTAGTAAGAAAGGGAATATGTATATACTTAAATATGAACATTAATTAGTGCAGTTTTATCTAATCATATATTTGGTCAAATATATAATGTAGCCTAATTTTAATTAATTCATAAGCTTTGTAATAGATTTGTGCATCTCTAAATTAAGAACTTTTTTCTTATTCTCTATCTACCTTTTTCTCTGCTTAGCTGTCTTATTTCCATTTCTCCATTTTACTTTATTTTCTTTTTGGCTTATCATCTATATCTTCTTCCTTATTTCCATTTCATTTAATCCCTTCTTCTGGTGTGTCCTAACAGCTGTTTTTTCCTCAGTCCTGCTTAATTCTTTTGTTTTTTAATTACCTGGGTTTTTTTTGATTATCAGACTTCTAGAAGGCAAAAAAGAGAAGTGTGGCTTTTCCCCATCTGTCCTTGAAGCTAACATCAATAAGAAAGATAGTGAGGCCATCAATTGTATGGCATCTCTTGAAATCCAGCCACTTTTTAATCAAAGAAGCAAAGAGAATGAGCTATTTCTCATAATTACGTTGCTTCTCTTCCTAGGATTTATGATTCTGCATCAGAAACTGGTTCTAGCTATTCATGTAATTGTTTTAACTATAGAGCAGTGGTTCTCAACTGGCAAGAGAACATTTGGCAAATATTAGACCCATTTTTGGTTGTCAAAACAGGTTGGGAAGATATACTGATAGCATCTAGACCAGGGATGCTGTTAAACATCCTACAGTGCACAGGATAGCACCCCTCCATTCACCAAAGCATTACCCAGTGACCTAAAATGTCAGTAGTGTCACTCTCGAGGAACCCTGCTAGAGGGTGGCAGTATCTGTGAAGGTGACAATTAGGCATCAACTTCTGTCTATAGATTGGACCAGCTTGACCAAGTTTCCATTCAGCCCTATATCATCTCTAATGATTACAGAATCTATGTCAGTTTCTTATCAGTTAGGATATGTCTCATTCTTAATCTAAGAAGCCACTTAAATTGTTTTTCTTAGTTAAATTTTATAAAACCATTTATATTATTGATAAATGTTTATGAAAAGATTGTATGGTTGACTATAAAGAGTCTTTTCTGGATTAAAAGTGTTGCTGACTTTCTTATTTCTTTTCATTTAGGAGTAAAATAAGTGAACTTACAACAGAAATTAATAAACTTCAGAAAGAAATAGAAATGTACAATCAAGAGAATTCAGTATATTTATCATATGAAAAGAGGTAATTGTTCAGTTAAAATGTGCAACATCTTTTTTACTAGTAACATTTAATGTAATATGTTTCAGGAATTTAATGCTGAATTTGTGATCAATGTTTGTAATGTTCATTTGCTTATTTATTGATTTATGAATGAATTTATTTTATGCTTGCAGAGCCGAGACTTTAGCAGTTGAAATCAAAGAGTTTCAAGGACAGCTAGCAGACTACAACATGGTATTTGCTTTTTTTGAATATTTTGATTGCTTTTTACCTGAATATATATTAAAATACATAAAATATATATTAAAATGTATTATTTTAAATACCAAGTAATACATGAATATATGCTTACTGTGACAGATTGAAACCATGGAAAAGCATAGAGATTAAAATGTCCCTAATATCCCTCCCCAGAAATAATTTGGCTTAACAGATTGATAGGTATTCTTCTAGTCTTTTTTTTAAAAAAGTACATTTACTTAAAAATACAGAAACATACACTTTATTTTCCCTAACAGTGTTAAAGTAATAATCTTAAAAATAGCAAAAATTTATTGGGTATTAATAATGTCATTATTGTAAAAAAAAATTTTACCTTTCTATGGAAGATTGTCATCATGAAATTTAGAAATTTAGTATGCAGATTATCTCCATCTATATATTTCATTCAAAATACTTTATCTTCTGTCAAAATAGAGTATGTAGCATAAACATAGTTCTTCTAAGGTTGCTTTCTAATGTGGACTTTGAGAAGAAATATCTTGGTAGTAATGATAACTGCTCCAATCTTTGGGGTGAACTTGGCCCCATGAAATTTCTATTATCAGAATTTTCTTTCCATAGGTGATTTAGGCAGCAGTGTTGTCTGGACTTAATGAAAAAGAAAAACTTTTATCTTACTTCTCCTGTTAAAATAATGTTATATAAAATGGGAAACATTATTATAATGGTTAGTTCAGTTATTATATACCTACTGGGTATTGTTATATTATACTTATAAACAACATTTTGCTGAATATAGTATATTTTAATTTTTAAATTTGTTGGACTATAATCCATAACACATTTTACAAGGCTTAATATTCAGTGCAAATTTTTAAATAAATGATCTGTTCTAAATATGAGAACATATTTGGGTGTGTTGTCTTCCTGTTCAAATTCTGGCTCTATAACTTGCTAAATTTCTTTATTTATAATATCTACTTCATAATTAGGAAAATCAGTGAAAGAACAGTATTTGGCACAAGGTAAATATGTTAGCTATCACTATTATAGCCTAACTTTCCGAAGTAAACTTACTGGTGTTTGGTTTGTGCCTTACCTGATTGCTTTTCTTAATTTTTAGAAAACGAAAGAAATCATTTTACATTTTCACTGGTATAAATTTGTTATTCTGTTAACACCTCTCTCCCCTGAAAAATTAGAGTGAGAGAGAGAGATCTTCCCCAAACATTTTGTCTTCTCTAGACCCTTCTTTATAAGCTCATACTTCTCAGAGTTCTTCAAAGTTCAATTTGCAGGAAGAGTACTTCATTACTGTTCATTTTTTTACATTCCTAAAAAATGTGGTTCATTGATTGGACAAATGTACAGTATATGCATACTTAAATAGCTCAATATTTGTTTTTATTATAGAAGATAAAATGCTTGGAAATATTAATGCTTAAATGACTTCATTATTTGTAAGGTTTATATAATTCATTATATTATGAATTATAGAGGAAATTTATGAAGACTAATAGAATGTATGTTTTTCCTGTATTTTTGTTTTAGTTGGTAGATAAACTCAATACCAATACTGAAATGGAAGAAGTAATGAATGATTACAACATGGTAAGAAAATTTATAAGCAGTAGATCTACATAAATTGCATCTTCCAAAACGAAGTATTTATATTCAGAAGCAGTGTGATGAAACCTGTGGATTTTAGAGATGCTTATTACTGTGATTCTAAATACCACTATTTTAGTCGAGTTCCCTTAATTGCTCTTCTTAAATTTTTTCCAGTTGGTTGGCTCTCCCAAGTGGATACTTCAGTGTCTTTCTAAAGGCTTTGGTTGAACTGGTCTTGTATGCAGCATTAGTTAGGAAGTCCTGTCTACATTTCCTTGTATATAAATTAGTTTGTAATACTTCCATTTTAATATTTGCACAAATGGAGCTGAGTACTCAGTGGAGATAATATGGCACCTTTACAGAGCATATGATGCCAGACATAGTGCTGCTTTTGACTGATAAATGAGATTTTGTGTTGACTACTCATATTATTTGGTAGAAATAATAAAATGTTAGTAGCTAGTTTATTTATAAACACTTAGGAGAAAATCACATTCAACTTGTAATTTACATAGCTTATAATTTCTTCAGAAAATCGTACAATATTCTGTGGAAGCATAGAATTTATAAAATAACTCTTCTTAATTGGGGTTCTAGAAGCATGATAATTTTAGTTAAGTTATTCTTAGTTTTAAGAACACAGAAAAATTCCCAATTTAAAAGCTGTATTTTCAGTGCCAGATATAAAAAGTAAAAAAGTCTTTGTTTTGTCAGTTTTTTGGGATAGGTCCAAATTTTAAGCCAAGTGTACAAGTAGAGTCAACTAAGAATATTCAGGTAAAGTTCTGAACGATTTACGAAGAAAACTTCTGTTGGGTTTAAATTCAAATATTGGTAATCAACTAAACACTCAATAAATTCTTGAGATTTTGTTAGCATAGATTAAGTTTACATTGGATTATTTAACAAATCACTAAAGAATAATGAATATCTTTGGTATGAGATTACAAGGCCTATGAAAAAACTTTCTTTTTATCTGGTGTTATGCTTTGTTAATTGAAAAAACACTTTTTTTCAAACTTCGTATGTGGCCTTAGGATTTTTATAATTTCTCAATTAGTTCATAAACAGAATAACCTTTAAAGAAATAGTTTGGTTTAATGGTAATTTAATGGTAATCAGTAACTTCTGTGTTAATTCTCTATTCAGCTTAAAGCTCAAAATGATCGAGAAACACAAAGTATGGATATGATATTTACTGAAAGACAAACGTAAGTACAATCCATTTAGAATTAAAACATATATATAAGTGAGCTGTGTTAGGTAGTTTAATTTCTGAGCCATTTATTTCTTTATGAATTATTTTGTTTTTCCCTGTTGCATTTATTTAAAAAGAGTTGAATATTTGTAGTACAGATTTTATTGTTTAGATATCTGTTATCTTTATTTACCATTAAATACCCAAACCCTATACAAATAAAATTACTACATAGATTAAACAAAATTTTCACCTCTAGAATTTTAAAATCTAAGATGAATAAGAACATCTTCATGTCCGCCATTTATTTTAACCTGAGCTTTTAACTAATTTGAATTATGAGATTTAAGACCTAGTCTGATGAAAGACACATTATTAGTCTGTGGGCTGTTTACAGTATTTAATATTCCATACATTATTCAGTTATTTCAACATAAGAATTTCAGAGGGATGCATATATTCAGACAATAGCAGTGGTTAACATAATTATTCTTTATCCTTTTTTTTTTACCTTAATTAAATAGTCTAAGACAGTGCAAACGTAGAAGGTGATTGTTTTTTCCATATATACACCACATGCATTTTGTCCCAGAAATTTTTCAATATTAATCTCTTTGAGAGAAAGGATAATAACCAAATTTACCAAAATTCTGTAACACCAAATATACTGTTATGTTATCTCTACTTACACAGTAAATATTTGATGAATAGGATGTTAAAATATAATGATAAAACATTTGAAAGGTAAATATTATTCTTTTGTTGATTAAAAGCAAAGAAATCTCTCTTCCCTTTGTCATTTGATACTGCTATAAAGTGCTGTCTTAAAAATAACAAATACTTGAAGTCTCTACTTTTACAAAGAAAATTCCATATTTATGGTTACCAGGCTCTTACTTGAAAAACTTTCCTTTCTTGTTTTTATTGTTCTGGTTTTAAACCATTTAGTTCAAATATTTTATCATTCGCTATATATAAAATACTCTTCTAGGTTCCTAAAGAATAAGAAATAATAAGCTATAGCCCATTGAAGATCTTGTAGCAATTAGAACATTTAGGTCCTCATTTATTTCATCATTTATCTATGGTTATGTAATACCCAGGTCAGTATTATAAATATTTTATGTACATAGATATTCAAATGATAACTCTCAGATTATATGTTTAAGAATGTCATAGGTTTTTATGTCTATTTTGTTCATTTGTTTAAAGAAAAAGTTCTTAAGATACAGTAGTTTGTCCTGAAAATGTCAGCAATTTCAGAACTTAGTATCTGTAGTATATAATTGAGACTGAGTGAAATAGATTCTCCTGACCCCTTTTAAGCATAAGTTTAAATTAAGAACATTATGAAGTTTACTTTTATATGCAGCAGGATAAATTTATTTCATGTGTTAATCAGATGGCCATCTTAATAACGCAAGGATCTACCTTGACACTTCTCATTCAAAAGTAGCAAGAAATACTATACCTTGAGAAGGCAGGTGTAAAAAACTTCTGTTTTCATTTTCTTCTATTTTAGTACCACCATTTAGTGTGGTATGACCATCTGGTTTATTCTGGAACATCTATTCATGATACGTTGGTTAAAATATGCAGCCTCAGTATATTACTACACTACTTAGACACCTGGCTTTAATTCGGTTTCAGATGGGTGCTTGAACATTAATTAATGATTCTCTTCCAGTTCTGATGTCTACGGTTTTCTAGTTTGGTATTAGTCAAAATCAGTTATCTTTTAAAAACATGTAATTATAATTTTAAATTCATTCATTCATTCATTCTTGTTTAGTCATATATTTATTGAATACTCCATACCCAATTATGAGAGGTTCTTCAGTATGAGAGATTAATATGGTCTTTTCTGATTTATAAAACATTTCATTTTACTCTTTCTTAAATATTCACATTTGCCTTTTAAATTAGTAAATGATGTTTTGGTAAAATGATAGGTTACTTAGAAAATGATGCTTTGTGTTTCTATTATCTCACTCAAAGTTGAAAATGTTGATCTATGATACATATATATATATATATATATAAATAAAAATATATATATATATAAATAAAATCTATTAGGAAATATTACATGTAAAGCATTTACATCCTTTATTGAAAACATTTTTATAAAAACAAGCCAGTATACATGGTAAATAAGGGAGTTTGTTCTATTTCACAGAGTATGTCATCCTAGTTTTTATTTTCCTCAGTAGACATAGGAACTAAATTTATTATTGATATAACCTTTAAAATGACTGTTCTGCAGAACATAATGTACATCTACATTATTTTTAGTGTCTTTTTTCTGAAAACTACAAAGTAAATACAGATTTAAAAAACTTTATTATAGAGAAATTTTAGCATACACAAAAATAAAATAGTGTACTATACTCGTGTGTACCCATGTCCTAGCTCCATCTGCTCATATTCAACCCTGATCCATCCATGCCTCTAACCACTGTTTCCTTTTCTGTGTTATGATAAAGAAAATCTAAAATATATCATAATATTTCATCCATAAATATATTTTAGTGTTTTAAAGATATTTTCCTCTAAAAAACATAAATACATTTAACTTCCTTACATATAGAAGATAAAGATGGTAGATTTTATTATAGCTTTTAATGGCACTGTTTACAGTGTTATTAAACTTATGATTTCAGTAAATTGATTATAAGGAATTGGCAAGTAATTCTGTTTAGACTCTTCCTATAATAGTCTTAAGGCCACTGTTTTCCAAACTGTGTTTTTGGACCCTTATTATGCTTATGAGCTCTTAGTAGGCATACTTCAAAGAAAGGATTTTGGTGTCAAGTAGGTTTGGAAAATTATTGACACTGCTTCTGAAGAACAGAGTGCTTCAGCTTAGTAAAGTCTTGGATGAGTCCTGGAGTAAAGAATATTGTTCAAACCCAGTATTTCCTATAGTAATTCTATAGTAATTGGAACATGTACCTTTTATCTCCCCTATAAATTTCTTCGGAATGTCTCTCTGGAAATTAATGTTCTAGAAAACAATTTGGGAAGCATTCCTGTATCTACAGGACCCCAAACAGCTGTCCATGGACCAACTGAAGATTTCTCAGCCCAACACAGACTCATTTGAATAAAAATCTGTCAAAGAGAGGCAGAAATATGTATTTTTTTAAAAATAAGATTTATAGATCATTGTGATACCCACTTTGGAAGCCACCATGCTATTCAGTTGTGATGATCGTGCCTTATGGTGACAGTCTATTAACCAAAAGCGGTAGTAACTTATTAGGGATTGTGCTTGGCTCTTGTGCCTGTGCTTGGTTCTTGTGCCTGTGCTTTAAATTACTACTAAATTTTCAGGAAATTTATTGTGCTAAATCAGGAAGCATTAAAAAAATGTTTTCCAATTCCACAAATTTATTTTATGATCATAAAAATCAATCGTAGTGTACTGTCAGTTTAAGCTATCTCTTGACTGATGATATAAATCCAAAACCTTTATTTCTCTACTGATTGCAATCAGTAAAACTTTAATATGTGTTGTATCAAATATCTAAGCTAATATGAGAATCAGTTCATTTTAATTAATGAATAATTTAGGCCTTTTCTTTATGTATGGATGGTCTTGATTGAGTACTACTGAGAATAGTAATACTAATATTGTACCTTAGCTACCGAGGACCATCAGCTACTGTATTTGGACTAACTTGCTCAATACCAATGAGAAAAACATAATTTTATGGTATTATATCTGTGTTACAATTAATACGAAGGTCTGCTAGGTATAGCATGGTATGCCACATATCAAAATCTTATGTCTACACTGTGAGTGAAATGATAACATTTTTTAAAGAATCAAACATTGAAAGAAGTTAATTTTCTTCACATAATTCATGAATATCAATGTATTTGTCTTCAATAAACCCATCGTCATCTACCACAAATGAATGTACTTGTTCAAATATTACTATAGTTTCTTTGGAGTTTGTATCTGGTATCTGTGAAAGAGAACTTGGATTTTCAGTAAGACCATCCTCTGCTTCATGCTCTTCCAGGTGATGATGCTTGTAACTAAGCAGAAAATTGTACCATATTGGGCATTTGATAGCAATAAAAATGAGGAGTGAAGTTACCAGTATGGTAGCTACAACACCAACAAGTAAAGCCCAGCTTTTTCCAGGAGGTCCATGTTCTTAAATAGAATACAGAGAGAAAGGGAGAAAGAGAGAGAGAGAGATTTTGTTAAATTGACAAAAAATAATAATAATTACATGTTCTAAAAACTCTCCAATATTGGTATTAAAAATGAATGTACATTGTAATTTTCTTAAAGCAAAAGTTACTAAAACATTGTAGTTTTACAATAAATAAAGATATTTCATAATGTGGTAAAGGATACTTTTTTCAAAATAACTCCTGTCTTTGCAACTATTGTTTATCCATTCATCTAAAAACATTATTGATTTAAGCCTGTTAAGAATTGTGACTTGACTAGTGAAAACTAAGGCTATGAGAAATTAAATAATTTGTCTAGTAGCATTTTGCTGTTAACTAGCAGAGCCTAGTTTGGAAACCTAGTATTTTGTAAACCTTTTGTGGAGTTGAGGAATTCTTTTACACATTGTTTCTAGAAACTTGAAATGCAGAATAATGAGAACTACCTTAGTTTATTTAGTAGGCTACCTTCAGCAATATTAATATTCAACATGAGTATATTACCTGAATTTCTTGTTAGATTGTTCAAAGAGCTATTAAATGTTGAATTGCTAATGGACTGAAAATTAATATAAAGATCTTCAGTTATAGGCGAAGGAAATTTTGATTGACATTCAGCCTTGTAATGTGCTATTTTGATACTGTAGCCCTTTAGGGTATCTGGGTAGCTGCACATGGTGATGCTCTCATTTTCTAAAAAATAAGAAAAATAAGATTTTCATGGAAAAAAAATTATTATGGTTAGTAAATTATTATGGTAAATTATTATTACATTTTATAATTTTTTATCTAGAATTTTTTGACGTATTTACATCATTGTTAGATACTATAAGAAACTTTTGTATTGCCTAGGAACATGAGGGAAAGATACACATTCCTGTTTATGAAATTATTTTGTAAATATAGTTTAAGTGTTGTATCTGTTTATTGTTTGGTTTGTCTGTGTTAATAAAGATGTTATGACAAACGTGAAAATCTGGATCTCAGGCAGAGCATGATTTGCAATTAAGAAAGTAGGACACCTGTTTTCACCTATTGTCTAGCAGGATAGCCTAAATATAGGAAGTACTTAAAAAATTAAATTGAGTATTGAAAATGCAAACTTAATACGTAAAGTGACAGTATCATCTTATATAGAGAGAATACTTAAATTTATTTTTTTCTGGAGAGGCAGCGGGAAAGCATCTATTTAACAATTGCTTTTTAGTGTTTCTTCCTGTTTCCCTTAAACAGAAATAGTTTTCTTTAAAAAGTGAAATGAGAAATTGTTCTGGGGTGAAACAACCAAAAACCAATTATATTTGGCTTTGACTAATTTAAATTATGATTGCTTACCTAGTGTCACATTTGATGTGTTCAACCAGTTCTGCAAATTGAGCAGACCACAAGAGCAGTTCCATGGATTTCCATATAAAATGATTATTTCCAGATGAAAGAGTTGTGGTACATTAAAATAGCTTATCAAATTGCCTTGCAGATTCAGAAGTTTCAGATTTTTTAGAGCACAAATATTTCAGGATTCAGTTGTAACATTTTGTTTTGGCAGAGATGTAACTGTTTTAGTTTTTTTAAGCCAATAAATGCATCCCGTTGAATTATGCAGATAGAGTTTCTACAAATATTTAAAATTTTTAGATTGGAGAGGTTACCAAAACTATTATTATATAAGATAGTGACATTATTCTCAAACAAATAGAGTTCAGTGAGTAAAAAATATGTCTGTAGAACACTTATGTCTCTAATATTCAGAGTAATTCGGTTATGACTGAGATCAAGTATAGTAACATCTTTATTTATATCCGCTGGAATCAAAGAATAATTATTTTCAGTGAAATTACATTTGACTTCCTAAAAGAGAAAAAATTAGAAATACATTAATCAAAAAAATACATTAGAATTTTCAAAATTTTTATATCCAGGCAATTAGGCATGGAAGGAAATAGTTTAGAGAAAAAATCTGCTATCGAATCTTTTGGTGTTATGATGTGAAAAAGTAAAAGCAAATGTTTTTCTTCCATTATTAGGATGGAGTACTGAAGATTAAGGAAATTCTGATACATGTAATTGAGCAAGGAGGTTCTAGTTATATAGATATCTTCCAATGGTTTTTACATAATACAGTAATTATAGAAAGTATTGGTATATTTATGTTTATATGTGTGGAAATACATAGTGAATAATAGTCCAGTTACTATTTTATCATATAAAATTGACATTTGTAATGAGGAAATGGTTTTAAAATATGTAATTTTTAAAATCTGGTATTATTAGGTTGTTTAATTTTTTAAATTAGAGTTGACATACAATATTATATTAGTTTCGGCTGTACAACATAGTGATTAGACATTTACATAACTTACAAAGTGATCACGCCAATAAGTCTAGTACCCATCTGACACCATACACAGTTTAAAATGTAATTTTTTAAAAATAGAGCTACCAGCACTATACATGGGGCTATTAAATAATTAATAAATAATATTCAGTATATAACTCTATAGGCTGAACAGCTCAAAGTTTGGTGTTTTAAAAGAAAATTTATCAGAAACTGAACCATGTATTGAATTTAAAGAGCCAGGCAGCATCAAGAAGTGCTTTCCTTACGTGGCTGTTGATCCTAAGAAATAGTTCTTGTTTTAACTGTTTTTCTTGCCATTGAAATGTACCCCCAAAGATAATAATGTAACAGTAATTTTTCTCATAAAAATATGATTTTAAAAAGATTTCCTACATTTTAAAGTGTGGTTTTTAATATCTTAAAACTAGTCTCTGATTTTACAGTAAGAATTTACAGATTTCTCAATCAATTTTTTAAAAACTCAGTCTAAAGAAAATGAAGACTGCTTTTGTCAAATTAGAATCTGGCTAAGAGATCACAGATTTTGAATATACACAGCTAACTAAAGAGTTAATTTTGATAACTTGCGTTTTGTTTGTTTTGCTTCTGTTTATTGTCTTGGGATATTTTACTAAAAAGTGTACATTTGAAAATATTTTCACTATCTTGATTGTAAAAACTTACTGTTCTAGAAGTCTGGCTCTCATCTGATAGTAATAGCGTGGAGAGAGGCCAAAACAAGATCAGGATGCATGTGGTTTTCATATCGCAGACCTGATAGAAAAGAGAGTATTTTTATCTCAATATGAGACTACAACTTCAGAGATTATTGAGGATGTTTTGATTTATTTTTTTCTCCTTTTAAATCTATTTTTCTCCAAGTATATAAAATGTGAAACAACTACATTTTTCTTCACCCTCCCTGCATATAATCTTAATAAACTGGAAAGCTCTTGTGGAAAATTGAAAGACAATATTTTTAGGATATCTATTGGCCCTAAATCTATTGAAAGGAACTTTAAAACAATTGAAGTGGTTGTACACTTTAATATATTAATGTATATGCATAAAAGAAAGTCCAGAATAATATATGTGTTTAAATGTGTTCTTATATTGCTACTTCTTGATTTTTCAATTTTACCTGTCTTTTACGGGTATCATCCATTGACTAACTGTGGGAGATGAGAGTCTTCAGTTCTCTTTCGAATCCTCCCTACCTTCATCTCTAACACATCAAATATATACTTCCTATCTCTTCATTCTCCAAACTTAGTTGTAATTTTGGTTAGATGAATGTTCAGTGTTTATACCATCACGAGTGTATAATGCTATCAATGACTGAGCCATGTAACATGATTACTTTTCTGTTCCTGTTCATATTATTTTGCTAAATTAAATGTACTGTTTTTTTCCCATGGGCTTAATTTTTTTTTTCCATAATTTATACCCAAACTGTTCCCTAGCAAATCACTCAGTAGTTTATGTATTATTAGATATTTTAATCTGTTTCATCTGCTTAGAGAAGTCTGTCCCATCCCAGCCTGTGCTGCTATGCTATAATCTGGATGAAGCTATCACTAGGCCCTCTGTACAGCTGTTGACTTATATCTCTCCCTTCACTTTCATTGTAGATTACCTTTTGTCATGATTGGATTCCTGTTTCTCTTGAATGCTCTGTCTGGGATTACTGTCTTTTTTCGATGGTGCTCCTTCAATAGTTTTCCTGAGAAGGTGTATGGGAGGGAATCTTTTAGACCTTGAAAGATAATTTGGCAAAAATAGAATTCTAAGTAGGAATAAGTTTTTCCCTTCTAATGTTGAAGTCATTGTCCCATTGTTTGGGTTTTCTAGTATTATCGTTATGAACGATGATACTGTGTCATTATAATGATCATTTTGTGTACTTGTTCTTCTTACCACCAAAGCTTTTAAAATCAATATTCTGCATATTTCATGATCCTATATGAGAGTTTGTTTTCATTCATTGAACTTGGTACTTGGTATGGTACTTTCAGTCTGGAAAGCTGAGTCCCCCAATTTTGGGAATTTCTGATGATTTTTTCATGATGATATTGATTTTCTTCCTCATCTGTATTAAAAAAAATCCTACTATCTCTTTTCTAGAATGCTTTAATTGGGTGTTGGATCTCTATAAGAATTTTCATATTTTTTTATCTTTACTCTCCTATATTTTTGTCTCATTTTTTGTTTCCTCTGCTTTCTAGTGTATATCCTCAACTTCATTTTTAAACTTCTTCCATTAAAAGTTTTCTTTTTCCTGTCATCTTTTTAATTCTAAGAGCTTTTTTCTCTGAAATTTTCTTTAATAGTATCCTGTGGCATGAATGTAGTTTTCTTACGGTGTTTTTTAATGTCTTTCGTTGTTTCTTTTTCCTTGTCCTCATATTTTGCTTTTTCAGTTTATTTTTAGTCACTATCCTTTATGTTAGATTGCTTCTCTTTTCATATATCTGTTAACATTTGGTTTGAGACTTAGATATTTAGAGTGGGAAATGAAAAAGCTGATTAGAAACTGTGCATTTTGGGTCTTTTTTAACTTTACACCTTACAGTAGAGTGTACTTGCTGGACTCTTCGTGGGGAATCCTAAATGTCATTATCTTTTTATCTTTTCTCTTGGGCACGGATTCCCCAAAATTTATTTTTCTAATCTACTGCTTAACCGATAAGGCCAGGAACTTTAACTTACTTTTTCCTGCTTTGGACTTAATGGTCCTGCATTTACTTGTGCCTAGGGCCCAGGTTCCCTTTGTTTTCTTCTCCACCGAGAAAAAAAGCCTTAACTTTGTTTATGTAAGAGAGGAGCATTAACTGACTGGGCGGAGGCGGAGCCAAAGACTTTTCAGCTCTGTGTTTAGCCCTCCTCTACTTCCAGAATACTTGGTGTTGCCAATTTCTGGGCCATTTAGGCTTTCTTCAGTATAAATCAAGTTGGCTTCTCAGCTTTCCACACTGTTGGCTTGGGAAATTTTTGCTTTCTCTGCCAGTTTAAATTTAACTATTAACTTTCTACTTTCTAGGTTGTGTTGCTGTTGCCCCTCTTCCATCTCTTTGGTCCTAGGAGTTTATATTTCTTAATAAAGTAAACATTAAAAACTATGCTGTGAACAAATGATCTGTTTGAAAGGTGTGAGTATATCCTGTTACTATCATCCTTAGCAGTTTTTGTAAAATTTGGCCTTATTTTTCTTTTGAGCCTTCTTACAGCATATATGTAATTAGTACTTATCATTTTAAAGGAAAGTTTATTTCCAGCATAACGAAAGTAGAAACTCAGAATGAGCAAGGTTATTTTAAGTACTAAAGTTTCTTAGCTCATTAGCAGTGAGGTATTTATTGTTATTTTGATACCGGTTTATTCTATGTTAATCTCTTTTTTGCCTTCAGTTTGTTGATCTGTTATGCTTATTACTCTTTTTACTTTCTCCCTTTCTGTAGTGAAGTCAAATTGTTAGAAAAAGCCACTGTAGTAGATTTCACAGTGTGGATGTAGATCAATAGAATCCCTTTAAAAGGAGTTCAGAAGTGAATTCGACTGTCACTTATTCCAGACCATTAACCCACAAAAGAGGGACATCTAAATGATATTTAAAATATGTTGCCCACATTATAGTGATCTTTAGGAATAAGTGTGCAGCTCTTCGTTGACTTGTTTCATATTTCTCAGTGGTGTATTGAAGTTCTTACTGATGTCTCTGGTAGGTATCAAATGTGGGTAAGGTAGTAATGAATAAGGAGAATAGAGATTATTAAAGGAAGCAAATAGACTGCAAAGAAAATTAACTGAACTTGAGTTGATACAGAAGTAGCTGAAGAGGGTAATGGAGGTCAGACAGGACTGAGCCTATGTGGAATGGTGATAGGATCATCTTATATTTATTTTTTATCATCTATTTAATAACTAACATTTGTTTTCTCTCATGTACTAAGGAATTAAAATTATAAGGATTAGATAATAAATCTTTTTTTTCTATTGGTAAATTTTAGAGTCAGAAATATATATTCAGTTTTAAGGTAGATTCTATATAAGAAAGCATTCAACAATTTAAAGCATTATTAGGACTAAAGCTACAAAATGTGTTTATTGAGCCCACAATCATGGGGCTTTTCATGTATTGAGCATCTTTTGATGAGTGGGAAGATTGAGAGAGGAAGTGGATGTTGACCATCATGGCACTGAATAGATAAATCTCTAGACAAAAGCATTTGCTAGTATTATTGTCTATCTGAGGAAATCAGATTGGCAAAATAGCTAGCCAGTATACTATACAGAAAATTGAGTCAATTTATCTTTTTAAAAAGTTGATTAAAAAGAACACAGTTGTTACCACCTTTTTCTCCCTGTAGGATTTTTTTTCTCAACTTGAAATTTTTTGAATGATATTTGGGGTTTAAATTTGGTGATTAAAAAATGAGAACAAATGTAATATGAGTTTCATTTTGTTATTTTCACAAAAATTAAGTGCCCTTTTACTAGCCTACAATCTATTATTACAGAAAAAAGCTTACACAAGAGGAAATAGTGAATATTGAAAAAAGAAACAATGTTCTTACTGCAGCTTTAAGTACAAGTTTCTTAGGAGTTTTTGTTATTTGCATTATATGACTTATATACCATGAAATAAAAATGTGCTGCAATTTTTTTAGTAGTTCGTATGTGTATATGTAGTTTTGCCATTAAATTATTTAGATTGTATGACAGAATTCAGTGTATTTGGAGTTAAGATGTAATTTTTTTTTTTTTTTTTTTTTTTTTTGCATTTCTCATTTTTTTTGACAGAAAAAGTTGCTCTTGCTGTATGGATTTTAAAAAACCAAAATACCTTTAGGAAACGTGAAGAAAAGTTGGGAAGAGAGGGTCACACTGGGGGAGCAGTAAGGGCCAATTAATCAACTCCTGCCCCTTTTTTCTAGGAAGACCTCACAAATTTCCCAAGTCCCAAACTATTCTCCCGGAACTTAGGAATGGAGGGGGAACAGTGCCCTTTCTGACTCAAGACTGGGGAGTCCTGAACTATATCCTCCTCTCCAGCAATAATTAACCTTCACTATTATAATAAACCATTTTACAGATTTCTTTTTAACAAATTAAACATAATGGATAATTTCAAGGAAAAAATCTCTAAAGAGAATAGTTATCACCCAATTTTCAACAATTTCATATTGGCAGCCAGTCTTTTTTTTTTTATCTTACAAATTTATTTTAAGTTAATGTCACTTCCAAATGCTCTGATTAGCAAATTTCAAAACAAAAATGTCTTATGAATATGATTGATATATGTGAAACCTTTTTTTTTTGAAAAAAGAAATATACTCTTTATTACGTTGTAATGGGAAAAATTTGGGAGAGGCAATCTCGGTAAATTCTAAAGCAGATTGTGTGAAAATATAATCCTATTTTCCAGTCTTTCATTACTTATTAAAGGCAAAGATTTTTGTACAGATTTAGCAAACAAATGTGACTTACAGAAAGAATTCAACAACAACCGCCAAACTTGTAAATATATAAGCTCTTACCTTACTTTTTTTGTCGTTGAGACTGGTGTGCTAAGGAGTCTATTCTGTTTCTTCTACAGAATTAAAAGGAAAGTATGTCATATTGATTGCATTTCACTTTATTTTAACCTTTGTACTCAGTGAACAGGTGATCAAAAAAAAAAAAAAACCCACTAGTATATCCTTAGCAAAGATTGACTAGAAGAGTAATTTCTTAGTTATCTTTGATGTCTTTAGTGTAACAAATAAGGTGTTTGCATAAACTTTGTGTTTAATTACTCTTAATTTAAATATTAACAAATTTACTTTGTGAGTTAAAGTATGTAATTTGAGAATGCATACTTTGAAAGATATATATCTAATGTGATTTAAGTGTTAGTCCTAAAGGTATGATTCAGGTTGAAAAGATACCACCACCAAGTTTAGTATTCCACTGAGTTTCAACTTTGTTGTTTCTCAGTTTTATGACACCACCATTGCTGTTTTTACTGCTAAGTTATAATAGGAGCAAAGTACTCAGAACATCAAAACACTTGACACTTAGCCATTATGTGGCCTTCAGAAAATCAGCTACCTTCCTTGTTCAGTAACGTCCCCTCTGTAGAATGGAATACTGTTTAACATTAGTTCTCATCTAACTGCAGTAGACATATCAGGCAAAAAACATGGTTAAGATTCACTGTTGGTAGTGAGTAATCGTGGAATTCAGGAATGTTAGTTCCAAAAGATTAACACCTCTGGGCCTCGGTATTCTTAATCTATGAAACAAAAGATTGAATGGGTGATTCTTTTCTGCTTGACATTTCTATGAGCCCCTATTCCATAGAAATTGTAGCAGCAGCACAACCATTTGTTATACTGAGTAATGAGGTTCAAAGTGAAGACATCACTACCTGTTCAACGTGAGACAAAAATAAACACAAGTTCCAGATTTGTTTAAATTATGTTCATCATTTATTTGGTTATGATGATATGCTTTTTGGAGTTTTATGAATTTATTTTTATTTTAAAATGTTATTAAATTTATTGAGGTGACATTAGTTAATAAAATTATATAGGTTTCAGGTGTACAGTTCTATAATACATCATCTGTAAATTGCATTGTGTGTTTACCACTCAAAGTCAAATCTCCAGTATATGAAAACAAGGTGCTAACTTATGGACCAAGAGGATTTTATGAATTTGACCTCAGAGGCAAGGGAAGTAAAAGCAAAATATAAATGAATGGGATATATCAAACTAAAAAGCTTCTGCATACCAAAGAAACTATCAACAAAACAAAAAAGACAACCAGCCAAGTGGGAGAAGATATTTGAAAAATTTCTGGGTTTAGTTTTATCTTATTCTAATTGTAGGATATGATATATAAAGAGTGTGGGTGTGATAGGTTGGAACTTTAGGGCTTAGCTAGTGCTTATGAAAACTGTAGAATTTGGTATCTACACATGAAAGAGATTAGAATAATCGTTTTGCAACAAAATAGAAATGTGTAATATTGGGACTAAAATTTATCTTTAAGAAGCTTTTTATGTGTAAGATATTGAAATGTTTACATGATAACTAACATCTTAACCTCTATTATTTTTCAGAATTTTTCTCTATCCTTTTGATAATTGACTGTGTAATTATCAAATTACATAGGTAATAAGTGGCACATTTCTGGTATTTTCTGGATCACTGGTTATATGATAAAGATTATTATCATTTATAATTAATTTTACTACTACTACTTATATGATGAACTTGTAATGTTACCGTTTCCTTTTCAGGGAAATTAAGTTACTTTTGCAGTCCTTAAATATAGTTAATAATTTGTGTAATACCAATTTTAATTAAAGCAGTAGATAAAAGAGAATTTAAGCAAAACTTATTAATCTTAAGCTATGGTTTTTAAAAATCTCAAATTGCATTATAAGCCTCCCTATTCTGAGTTTAGTTAGAGCTGTGTTATTTTAATATGATTTACATAGTAAACTCCGTACAAGATTTCATTTGGTCAAAGAATTTTGTAGGTAAAAAGGTGTTTGAAAACCACTATTCTAAAAATTTATTTTATTTTCTTAAAGGTATGATAAAAAATTGTAAATGCATCCTCTTACATAGAAGGCTTTAATGATTTTCCGTAATCATTTTTGTGTTTTCTTCTAAGAGAGTAAAATAAAATGGAGATTAAGGAATAGAAGCATTTGAGGGTTGAGAAAGGAAAAGATGTAAAATAAGTCTGCTGATGGGGCCGAATTTTGTACAGGTCAAGTAGAATCTTTTTCATACAAGGACTTTTAGATTCTCAACTATGATTGAATAAATTTAAGGTACCTCTTTATTTAATTGCAACCAGAACCTGAGTAAAATTAATTGCTGTTTTTTTCTCTCAGTATAGTAAGGATTATTGATACTTTTGTTTTCAGGAAGGAGAAAACATTAGAAGTGTAGAAGAAGAAATTGAACAGGAGAAACAAGCAGCAGATGGCATTATCAAAATATGCCTCCTGAAAAACAAGTCAAGTACATAGACATGAAAACCACAAATGAGAAATTGCTGCAGGTAATACTAATTACTACTTTGTGCCAGGCATATAGCAAGCAGTCTTGCTACTAAAATGAGCTGACTTGCATCCCCCTGTGAGCTTCACTAGACCTACTGATTAGTCTTCATTTTAACAAGGCCTGCAGATGAATTCATATGGCTTTTAAATTTGAGAAACACTGATCTAGAAAACTTGATTTTCTTGTACTGCCTGATAATCTAGCTTTTACTATATTACTTTTTCAGTGTTATACATCCTTCATTTTTGCATGTCATAAAGACACATGAAAACACTTGTTTTTTAATGAATGAATGGAAACTTTAAAAGGCTCATATATCACAATCATATGAATATTTACTTTCTGGTAATAAGGACCAAATCTTTTACCTGTTTTTGTCCTTGATTTGAACAGCAGTTGCCTCCTAATCATGGAGTTTTAAATAAGCAATTGGGTGCCTGCTCAGGGCTTATCGAGAATTCTCCCAACATTCAATCATGGTGGTGACCCTATTTGCAAGTTAGTGTTTTTTTATGCCCAGATGTTCCTAACCAGATGACAGAGAATTAGTCCTCACAGATGCCAATAATGAAAGTAGTTCTAGTTTCTTAGATATTCCTTCGTTGGCAGTTTAGTATACTTACTTTAGACAGGATGTATAAGAAAAAAGCACTGAAAAAGTATTACAGAAATGACAAATACTATCAAAATATAGTTAATCTTACACAGGGTTTTTTGAATGAGTAATTAGTTCAAGGGTCTTATCTCCTAGGAGTGAGCCATATAGATTGCCTTGGATTTGGCCCTGAAAGAAATCAGGCACATTTTAAGCATTCTTACTACAATAAAATAAAATTTAAAATGATTAATTTTTTAAAATAATAGAGCAAAGATATGAAGACATGGTTAAAAATCAGAATTAAAAATAACTAAACAATGGCACCATTTATTAATTTTAAGGCTTCTGATATCTAATATGGTGATTACCTGGAAAAAAGTCTGGCTAGCCATGACAAGCTTGTAAAGTATTTTGAAAGGTGAATCATGGCAGAGGTTTTAGGAATAATGAAAGAAATTGGCAAAAAAGAGAAATAATGAATGTTAGTAAGTTTTAGTAAAATCACAAGATTCATGATGATATGTACAAAGTTTACTTTATTACATCCATATTTGAAATGTTGAAAAACAGAAACAAGTTTATTCTTAATTTAACTTGTATATCTATTTGCTTTCTTCCTTTTTTTTTTAGGAATTAGATACACTTCAACAGCAACTAGATTTACTGAACATGAAAAAAGAGAGTCTGGAAGCCGTAAGTATAAAATCAAATAAGGGTTCTTATGTTACTCAGTTACAAAAGATAATTCAGCTAAACATTTTTATGGAACTCCTTCAAGTACATATTTATTTAACAGTTTACTTAGAGGAGTATAATATTTTTTTTTCATTCAGGACTATAAAATCATAGTTTGATAAGAAAGTAGATTCAATTATTAAGTACCTTGTGTACTTAAAACACGTCATTCATTCTGCTGTGGCACGCAAAATCTAGTGGTAATTTAAAGACGTGAACAGGAGACTAAAAACAAATGAAGAGGAAGAAAGATCAGTTATTAAAGATGTAAAAGCTTGTATTTATTTTCTTATTTATTTAAAACAATTTTTAATGCACAAACAAATCATGTTTATGGTAAAAAAAAAATTTAAGTAAAATGAAAAAAATGCCTGTCTCTTCCCTCTTTTCAGACAGAACTATTCTTACATTTATTGAGTGCTTACTATATGCTTTTTTTTCATTTCTTGATATAACACCACGAGCATTGTCATTTAATCTTTACAACAATTCAGTAATCCTAACTCGATTTTATTGTTGTGGAAACTCAAGTGGATCACACTTGATATGCTATCGCAGCTCTTTTTTTTTCTCCCCACCTAACATTCTCTCTTAAATATCTATTCACATCAGCTCTTAGAGAGTGCCCTCATAATTTTAAAAATTACTGCATTGTAATACATTGTATATCTATATACATTTCTTGTAGATAAAGAAGTTGTTTATAGTTTGGAGGGATTATAAATAATGTAGTGAAAACATTTTGTGCAAAGTTATATAAGTATTTCTTAATATAAATTTATTACAATGGGTCAGAAATTATACACTTATAAAATGTTGTGAGATTGCCAAATTGCCTTCAAAAAAGGTTGTTTCATCTTTTACTCCTAGATCCAACATATGAGAATGCCTATTTTTGCCTGCACTCATTGATAGCAAGCGTTATCCACTTTTCCATATTTCTTAGTTTAATAGGTAAAAATTATTATCTTGTTTTAATTTTCATTAATGCAAGAAATTAAGTATCTCTTTTTATATTCTTTAGGCAATGTATTTCTTTTTCTGTGAACTACTTTTTCACCGGTATATTGTCTATACCTCAAACTTTGCCTGCTTTTTTTTGATTTCCTGTGGATTCAGGTAGATATCATGATGACAAGATTAGTAAACTGTAGATGGACAAGATTGTCGTCACCTAGTTTGTGAAAGAAATAAACATGAGTGTTTGTTATTATTCTTTTGGAAATTTGCTATTAAAAATAGTTTGCTTAAAAATATTAAGATTTTTTAATATTGGATTATCCATATATAGGTATACATAATTTTTTACTTTCTTGGATCTCTATAGTATAGAAACATGCTTCAAGGAATAAGAACAATTAGTATTAACACAGTCAGCTTGTAGAATTCCAATATTTTTTTTAAGAGGCGTGTAGGAGAGAGTCAGATCTTAACTTTGCTTGACAGATTTAGTTTTCACAGGAAAAGGTATAAGCTATAACCTAAGATGTAGTGTTTCTATTGATACCTCTTCTTTGGCATCAGTTACACATATGCCTAAAATAATAAGAATTTTTAAAAGTTGATGGTACTCACAAACAAGAAAATGTAAGTCACTCATTCTATTTAACTTTTCCAGATTCCTTGTATTTTTTTGACTTATTCTTCCAAAAAACATTCTGTCAAATATCAGTCAACAAATATTTATTGAATATCTATTGCATGTTCACTACTATGCTAAGTATTAGTTCATAGCGGTGTGAAAATTAGGTGAAGGGTCATCATGAGCTTGATTCTTCAGGAACAGTTTTATCGAGATACAATTTGAACAGATCTGTAGGATGGTTAAGTTTTAGTTTCCTAGTGCTACTGGGTGGCTTAAACAACAGAAAGTTCCTCAGTTCTAGAGGCCAGCAGTGTAAAATTAAGATGTTAGCAGAGCCATGCTCCCGCGAGATTCTGGGTAGAATGGTTCCTTGCTAGCTTCTGGTGGTGGCTATCTGTCCTTGGTGTGCATTACTTGACTTATAGCTGCATCACTCCAATCTCTGCCTGTGTTACCAACATGGCATTCTCCTTATGTGTCTCGTCTGTGTTCTCTATTCTACTATAAGGATACCAGTCATACTGGATTAAGGTTTATCCTAATGACTTCATCCTAACTTGATTAAATCTGCAAAAATGCCATTGCCACAATTAGATCACATCCAAAGGGTACTGAAGATTAGGACCTTCAGTATATCTTTGGGGAGGACACACTCAACCCATAACTTTGTGGGGAAGTATATATATGACCTATCAAGGGGAAAAATTTTCCCTTTAGAGACAGTTTTTTGGTCTTTGAATTGGATATTATGGTTTACATTGTACCATCATTGTCACATTTTTTTATTATCTCCCATTTGGTTGAGATATTCTTATCATTGTTCAGGTCTTATATTTAGAAAATAAAATAAAAACTAAGGCTACCATTTTTCTTGTGAATCTTAGAATGAAAATAGCTTACGAAGTGTACAGGGAATTATTTTTATTCTTCCAGTTTAGAAATCTGCTTTGTACCATTTATTGATTACGATAGATACTTGATAGCTCTATTTAAAGATGCTGGTGGTTTAAATTTGTCTTTATTCTTAAAAATAAAACCGTTTTTGAAAATAGTTTTTGATAAAATAATAGATTTTGTTGTTGTTGTTCTCTTCAGGAAATAGCACACTCCCAGGTAAAAACAGGAGGCTGTATTACTCCATGAAAAACTTTATGATTAGAGTCCCATCGAGATCAAATGATTGCAGAAGACAAAAGTATGGGCTCTCCAATGGAAGAGAGGGAAGAGAATTACTTAAGCAGGTAGGAAAAACAAACATACTTATTTTAATATGTCAGGATTTGGTAAATGTGTGATTTATTTTATTTAAGGCATATAAATTGAGCAGAAACCAATAAGTGTATTGTTTAAAGAAAAAACAGTGAAAAGTGAGCTTTCACCTAAATTAATGTGAGACTACTTGACTACAGAAAATCTAGGTAAGTAATTTTCTCACATAAACTTTTTTTTTTACTTAAATCCTAATTTTCATCAGGATTTAGATTCATATAAGAAAAACTTGAAACTCTATTGGTCAGTGAATAAGATAATCTTATTGAAGACCTATTCCATTATTTGTTTAGGCTTTGTATTTAGAAAACGAAGTACTACAAGGCTAATGACTTTTGTGGTTATTATGTCAGGTGCCTCCATGAATGAATGGAATTAAAATTTTAGTCCTGTGAAATCACAATAAGTCATACGTATTCAGTAGCTTTCTTACTACCCTCAAGGCTGGGCTTTAATTTAGTACTAAAAATTAATAATTAGCCAATTTTTACTTTGACACACCCTACTTTAAGGCTCTTAGGAGAACTGCATATGTATTTAGGAACAGCTCCAGTCAGGAGCCTTTCAAATGAGACTCCTTCATGGTCCTTAGATGCATCTTGATGGGTTTGGAAGAACCTTAGAGATCAACTGAAGGACCTATTTAAGTATTAGAATCATTCTAGAAAGGTATTAAAATCTAGGGTCTCTGAAAGTTCCTTTGAAAGAGATCATTGGAGGCAGAGGAGGAGTTATCTTGGGTAGGATTGCTAAGGTAAAATACATAACTAGTTAAATTTGAATTTCAGATAAGCAAAGAATATTCTTTTAGAATATATATATGTAATATACCACATATATATGTATATACACACACATACACATGTATGTAAATATATATAGAGAAAGGATAAGTATATTTCAAATATTGCATGATGTATATGTACCTAGGTATTTATAATTTATCTGAAATTCAAATGTAACAGGATTGCTAAATCTGTCAACACTACCTTGTATATTGGGGGTGGGGAGGAGGTGGAGACAGTATCAGAATCCTAAATGTTTATGTAAACTGACCCAGCCCTGAAAGTGTGGTTAACCTCATGGTGCCATGTGGATTATTTGGAAATATCAGTCACCATCCTTCTTTTTAAGGAAGAAGGATAAATTGTAATAGTTACTTAATGATATTTCTTTTAACTTCAAAAGGTTGAAATTTAAGAATTAAGTGTCAAGAAAGTGATGAGCTTTGACATTTTAGTACAAAATACCTTAGAAAGAAATTCTCTTTAAGATAGCCTAACAATGAGTGATTCTTTAATACTATTTATTTTTTTATGCTTTTATAGGTTAAAGAAGATAATCAGGAAATAGCCAGCATGGAGAGACAGTAAGTACATTTATACTAGCACATTTTACATCCCTTTCTCATCTTTTAAATTAATATTCTAAATATACAAGAGGTGCATCTTGTTACAGTAATTTTTCACTGGTTCACATTGATAATATTGATGCAACTTTCAATCTTACTTTCAGTTTTAACTATATATCATACAGTTCACATATTTTAAATTGTACATTCAGAAGTTTTTTTATATTTCGTATATTCAGAGAATTTTGCAACCATCACCTTCGTCAGTTTTAGAACAGTTTAGTCACTTTCGTTAGACATCACACCCTTAACCATCATCCCTCCCATCCTCTTGTCCCAGCGTTAGACATCCACTCATGTCTCTAGGTTGACCTATTCTGGAAATTTCATATTAATGGAATTATATAATATGTGGTCCTGTGTGGCTGGATTGTTTCACTTAGCATAATTTTTTTTAAGGTTCATCTCTGTTGTAGCATGTCTCAATATTTCATTTCTTTTTTATTGCCAAATAATATTCCATTGTGTGGATATACCATATTTATATATCCTTCATCCACTGATAGACATTTAGATTGTTTTCATTTTTTGGCTGATAGATCATGCCAGTATGAAATTCATGTACAGGTTTTTGCGTGGACATGTTTCACTTCTCTTGGATATATACCTAGGAGTGGAATTGATGGCTCATATAATGACTCTATATTTAACTTTTTTGAGAAACTGCCAAGTTATTTGCCAAATATAGTGCATATTTTACATTTCTACCAGAAGTGTATAAGGGTTTCAGTTTTTCTATATCCTCATTAAATACTTGCTATTATCGGTCTTTTTGGTTTGTAGTTTTCAGAGTTGGTGTGAAGTAGTATCTCATTAGGGTTTTGATTTGCAATTTCTGATAACTAACAATGTTGAGCTTCTTTTCCTGTACTTATTGGCCATGTGTATATCTTCTTTGGAGAAATGTCTGTTCAGATCCTTTGCCCATTTTTTAATTGAGTTGTGTTTATCTTATGATTGAATTGTAAAAATTTTTCATGTATTCTAGATACAAATCTCTTAACAGGTAAATGATTTACAAAGTTCTTCTCACAATCTGTGGCGGTCTTTTCACTTTCTACATGGTGTCCTGTGAAGCACGAAAGTTTGAAATTTTGATGATTTCTAGTTTATTTTTTTCTTTTGTTGCTTGTGTTTTTGATGTCATCTAAGAAAGTGCCTAATCCAAAGTCACAGAGATTTATACCTGTTTTATTCTTAAGAGTTTTATATTGAGTTCTTACATTTAGATCTGTGAACCATTTTGATTAACTTTTGTATATAGTATAAGGAAGAAGTCCTTATATTTTGAATGTGCATATCCAGTAGTCCCAGCACATTTGTTGAAATATTCTTTCAACAAATATTATTTAATATTCTTTTCTCGTTTAATTATCTTGCACCTTTGTCAAAAATCAGTTATATATAGATACAGGGTCTTATTTCTGGACTCACAGCTCAATTCCATTGCTATATATAGCTGTCCTTATTCTACTACCCACTGTCTTGATTACTGTAAGCTTTCTAATAATTATGACTATTTGCTAAGAATTTTAGCCTGTATTATCTTCTATCAATGGTAAATTTTATCTTATTTTAATTTTAACACTAATTTGCCAACTTAGTTCAGTTTACACAAAGTTACAAAAAAGGTTGCTAAAATTTTTCACTTCCTTAATATTATAAGTCACGCTCAAAAGAAGTCTGAAGAAGGGTCAGCTTTCGAAGGCAGACAACCTAACATTCTCAGAATATACTTGCACTCCAAATGTGAATCATGAAAAAGATTTGGAAAATATTTTTTTTTCTCTAAATCTGTTTTATTATCCTCAGAATAGGCATGTTATTTTTGGATATTGTTTATGTAGCTTAAGAAAATATTTTAAGATTTTCTAACATCATCATTAAATGTTTTTACTGAATACCTATAGTATCTGTCATAAATTCATTAAGTAATATTTTCAACAGGTTAACAGATATGAAAGAAAAAATAAATCAGTTTAATGAAGAAATTAGGCAACTCGACATGGATTTAGAAGAACACCAAAGGTAGTATTTCTGATATTTTTATATATGTATATTAACAGTTACATGACAGTGTTTAGTACGGTAAATAATTTGGGCCTTGGGGACTATTTACCTGGGATTTACTATTTAATTCTTAATGATATCAAATAACTTTAACTACTAAAATACTAAACTATTATAAAATATTAAATATTATATTTAATATTAAATTATTTAAGCCAGCTAAAAACTTGAAATAACTTTAAATTATTATATAATAAGAATTTATTTTCTTCGGCAAAGCAATTTTTTTCAATGACATAAAATGGTTTTATTGTTAAAGATTTCTGGGTTATACTTCCTCAATATGATCAATTATTATATTAACTGGGGTAACTGGTAGAATTGGAGGTGGTGAGGATCAATCAAGTCATAAATATCACAAATAATCCAGAAAGAAATAATTTTCTAGGGGCCCAGCAATGAAGTAGCAAGTACTGATTTTTATGATCCTCTCCCTAGCGTGAGATTTGAAGAGCCAGGGCAAGAACCAGAAACACATGGGGAATCCTGGATCTAAACAAGTAGAAACGCAGTGGTGGGATTGGGAGTGCAGGTGTGATCAGGGGAAGCAGTTGGACATTATAGTTTCAAAACAGCTTCTCTCTAATAAGAGAGAGAAAGGTGGGTTTTTCAGGGCACTTTAATCACAGATTAACTGCAAACCAGTTAAAATGCTCTTGGATTTTCAAGAATTAACTATATATGTATTTTTTAATAATCAGACATAGTGTTGTAAAACAGTGTGTAAGTATACCTGTATTATGGCTAAACAGACATTCCTAGCAGGGAAAAAGGGTGTTCTATTCCTGATTTTTTACTTCAATTTTAAAATGCAGTGTATTAGTTTATATATACATTTTCTTGACTTATGAATATTAAAAATAACATTAGCTACTATTGATTGATTACTTACCTGATCTTTGCAAGAACCCTTTTGAAACCTTGTACCCCTTTTATACTTGTTAACGCTCAGAGAAGTTACTCATATTCCCACAGCTAGTAAGGGGTAGAGTTTATATTTAAACCAAATTCTTTTGACCCTAAATTTAATTCTCTTGCCTAATCTTGCCTTTTGATATAAAGTCCTAAATCTGTAAAATAAAAATATTCTTGTGAAATGCTTAATTTATTTACATATGGCTACTAATGACTTTAATAAGGCATTTAAAGGCAGACAAATTTTAAAGCCCAGATATTACATAAGTAAACTTACTTGAGCTTTCAATTTTCTCATCTGCAAAATGAATATAATGGTCTTACCTCACTAAGGTTTTTGAATATTAAATGGTATAGATGGCAAGATAGTCTCACAATAAATTTTAAGACTAAGACCTTGTTATTTCTCCTAGTAAATTATTGTATTGCTTTTAATTTATGTAGATTTAGTATTTCTAAGAATTTTCTTTATTGATATTGTACATTATTCTGAGAAATCTGATACTGTTCTTGATTTTACAGGATACATTTTAAATAATGTTCTCTTTTCTAAATTTAAATCTCTAGCAAAGATTCAATTTATTTTCTAGTAAAATAACTCATTTTGTAGGTAAAAAGTTTATTATTAATCGCTAAGTTCTAAGATAAATATTTGTTTTGAATTTTAGCTTCCATTTTCCTTTTGTTTTTGTAACTTTCCTTATCTTTTGGATTAACATGGAAGAATACAATCTATAATGTAAAAGTAATTAGCAGAAAGCATTTTATATATATATAAGTATATATAAATGTGTGATATGTAAAATATTGTATATATTGTGTAAATATTGGTGTTTTTATATTTGAAGATCGAGTTAAGTGGTATCCTTTTATCCAGCGTAAACCCTAAACTTCCCTCCTAACCTATTTCGGGCTGAGCTAAGTGTGTGACCTCTTCATTATCAGAGCACATTGTGCATAATGTCACTGGATGATACATTGACCACAGTATGTTAGCACTGTCTACTTAGGTGCTTGCCCTTCGCCTTAAAGCTATAGGTCCTAAGGACAGGGACTGTGTCTTACTCAACTTTGGAAACCTCTCTGTCACACAATGTGTGGAAAATAAACACTTAATAAGTTAATTTCTTAGATGTCATCTGCTTCTTCCATTTATGGCACCTGTGTATAATCCAACTGGCCTGCCTTTTGCTTTGTGGGAGTTCTGGTTAAAATAACATGAACCATAAATGATGTTTATACATGTCTGATTTTGTTAGTGGTTTCTCTAACCTTTCAGTTTTCAAATAACTTTAAAAAGGATTTGCGTTAATCATTCTAAATTGGAGGTATCCTTGGATTACCTTATAGTTTATTATAAGGTATATTTGTTCCCTGCTAGGTATAATGATAGCCTTGTAATCCAACAACCACTTCCTGAAATTCATTATATTCATTTTAATAAGTCCTTAAAGTTATAATTTACAAAAAGTTACACTGAGTAATTATGTCTCAAAGTTAACTAAAATAAAATCAATTAACCTTAATTTGACTACTCTATGAAATCTTTGTTCCTTGATACTATCAATATTTCTATGGCAATCTGGAGTAAAATAAAAAAAAATCCTCATAAATACATTTGGACTTTTAACCAATTCTAGATGAGCTTCTTTGCTCTCTTAGTCTTTGTAAGTGACTAAGAAAAAATAATCTCATAACAGGAAAATATTCATTATAGTAACTTATTTTTTAAAACTGCTGGGCTTTGATTCTGTGATGTTACATATTTGCTAGACTTCACCCATATAGTAGTTTTACTTTATTGTGAATCGGGTAATTTGTTATATGGGTTTCTAAAATATTTAGGTTTAAATAAGTATACCACCCTTTGTATTTTATAAGGAAAGGAATTAATTATTTTTGCTAACTAGAAGCAATGAGAAATTGCTCTATTGAAAAGTTGTTATGTTGGTCAGAAATTTGGCTGTAAACTGCTGGCTTAGCATAAACCTTTCTATCACTTGTCCATCTGCTTCCAGCTTCAGAAATTTTATTACTATTCCTTCTTATTTTCTCATTGCTGGGAGTTTTACCTTTAAAAATTCTTTTTACTGTATGTAGCTTTAGTGGAATTTGGGTTGGTAGGGAGGAATGGAATTAAATTATATGTGCATGTACAACCTGCAACCTTCATCAAGAAATTACTGGTTATAAAACATCACCCAGAATTTTTAGAGTTTTGACCACCTTGAATGTACTTCATTTTTCTGTGTGTGTGTGTTTTGCTTCAAATGACTATCTTAAGTGCTTTCCTTAACTGTGCAGTTAGCCTCAGCATGGAGGTTACCGCTTCCTGCTTTTAAAAGTTTGTTCTTGGGTGATGTCAGAAACTTGGCAAAGTAAGAGATGTCCCTAGATCTCTCCCCTTGAAACAACTATAAGCTGAATATCTAAAAACTCAGCAAAAAACACCCAAACTTCACACCAGCATGTCTGAGCAGGGATCTGCACATAAGAGCTACTGCAGGTAGAACCCGGGTGTTGGGATGCTGACTGGGAGAAACAAAGAAGCTATCTCTCCAATGGAGCTCCCTGTAGGAGGAGGGGAAGGGGAGAAGGTGCGGCGAGTTTCCCTGAACAACACTGCCTGGGAGAGCTGTGAGCTCCACGCAGCCAACATCATTGCCAAGCATCAGGGCAGAAAGCAGAAAAGTGGGGATGCAGAGAACAGCAGTTGATTCTATCAGTTGAAAGTTGTTGAAATTGGAACTGAGCTGCAGTCCTGATCCCCAACCCAGAGGGCTCCTCTATCCCTACGCTCCAAGACTGAACATTTCAGAGCCGCAGGGGGAATCTGAGCAAACATACCAAAACTTTCGCTGACATTGACAGGAACTGAGACTGCGGGTAGCAAGCTTGATTGAATATCTATAAGGAAAAAAAAGGCATTATTAAGACTTTCTATAAAGCAGGAATCCAAGAGGCTTAGAAGCCATCTACTGGAACCAAAAGAAAAACTCCTTTTTTGCAACAGGCTAAAGAGAGACCTTTATATAATAAATCTTCCTGGAAAAAAAAACCCAATACACTTCCATTAATGCCCAGGCAGAGAAATAGTACATTAAACACCATGAACAACCAAGGTGACAAGGCACTCAGAAAGAAAGAGAAAAATCTCTAAAAAATAGTTTAATGACATAGAAATATGCAACTTAAATGACAGATAATTCAGGATGGTACTTCTGAAATACCTCAGTGAGACCCAAACAACTCATATCAACAATTTTCAGGAATTGAAAAACAACTAGATGAACAGAATGAGTTCTTAGCAAGGAGATTGAAACCCTCAAAAAGAATCAAATAGAACTTCTGGAGATGAAGAATACACCTGAAAGAGGTGAAAAATGAAATAGACTGTAAAATAGAGTTGACCAAATGGAGGAAAGGATCAGTGATATCGAGACAGAAATCTAAAGAAATAGAAGAAGAAGAAAGAAACTGAAGAATGAAAAATAATGAAAGAGAGATACAAGAACTAGCTGATACCATCAAGAGAGGAAACATAAGAATAATGGGTATTTCTCAAGGGAGGAAAAAGAGCAAGGATTAGAAAGCATTTTCAGACAAATAGTTGATAAAATTTTCCCAAATTAAGGAATGAGCTGGACTTAAGAAGTCAACAGACACCCAATTATCTCAAACTCAAAAGGCCTTCACCAAGACACACTGTATGAAAATTATCAAAAAATCAATGACAAAGAAAAATTCCGAGGGTAGCCAGGGAAGAAAAGACAATAACCTATGAAGGAAAACCCATTAGATTATCGTTGGACTTCTCAGCATATATCCTTACAAGCAAGAAAGGAGTGGAATTCAATATTTAAACTATTAAAGGGAACTACCAGCCAGAATAATGTGTCCAGCTGAGTTTCTCCTTTAGATATGAAGGAGAAATAAAGACCTTTCCAGACGTACAAAAATTCAGGGAATTCTCTACTATGAGGCCTCCATTACAGGAAATACTGAAAGGGGTCAGCTCACCTAAAAAAAATGACAAAAAAAAAAATACATAATTAGGAGTAAGGTGACTTAGCAGACAATACAAGCAGAGAGTGCAAACCCTTACTAAGAACAGGGCATTATAAACTTAAATAATAATAAGAGAATTGCTTATAGCAAGTTAGTAATAAACGTTCAACATACATACAGACAAATCGAGAAAAGTGGCTGAAAAAGGGAGGATTCAAAGATCCAAATGTGTAAAGGGGAATGGAGATAAGGCACGTGCAGAAGAAAAATGGAAGACTGTATATATATTACTATCTTTCACATATTCATAATGGTAACCACACACTAAAAGATTCTGAAGTATTTAACATAAAACAAGTTGGACCAGAGGAACAACCTACAAAACACAACCAAAAATCAAAAAACAAAACAAACACACACAAGGACAAGGAAGAAATGAAACACTGAGTTACCAGAAAGCAAAAGATAAAATGGCTATAAGAAAACCTCATTTTCAATAATCATCCTAAATGTAAATTGACTGAACTCAGCAATAAAAAGACAGAGTTCAGATCAAAAAACAAAACCCACCATATGCTGCCTCCAGGTGACACATCTCAGTTCCAAAGACAAACATAGACTCAAAGTGAAAGGGTAGAAAATGATATCTTCAAGCAAATGGCATTCAGAAAAAGAAAGAATAGCGGTACTAATATCAGACGAAGCCGATGTCAAAATAAAAAAGGTAACGAAAGATACTGAAGGGACACTTCATAATGATAAAGGGAATCATGCACCAAGAGGACATACACCACTTATTAATATCTATACTCCCAATCAGGGAGACCCAAAATATGTAAAGTAATTACAACAGAACTAAAGGGAGAAACAGACCAAAACACTATCGTAGTAGGGTACCTAAATACCCCAATGTCGGATATGGACAGATCATCCAAACAGAAAATCAATAAGGAAATAATATCCTTAAATGACATATTAGGCTAAGTGGACATAATTGACCTTTACAAAGCCTTCCATCCCCAAACAACTGTTTATACATTCTTTTCTAGTGCACATGGAATATTCTCAATAATCAATCATATACTGGAACACAGAGATAGCCTCAACAAATAGAAGGAGTTTGAAATCATACAAACCATATTCTCTGATCATAATGCATTGAAACTAGAAATCAACTGCAAAAGAAAGCAGAAAGAATCACAAATACATGTAGATTATCAACAGGCTACTGAGTCAGGGAAGAAATAAAAAGAGATCAAGACATACATAGAAACAAATGATAATGATAATACAACATATCAAACTTTTGGGACACAGCAAAAGCAGTCATAAGAGGAAATTCATATCATTACAGGCCTATCTCCAAAAACAAGAACAAGCCCAAATAAACAACCTAATGCTTCATCTTAAAAAACTAGAAAAGGAAGAACAAATGAAGCCTAAAGTCAGAAAGAAAGAAAAATCAAAATTAGAGCAGAAATAAATGAAATTGAAAACAAACAAAAACAATAGAAAAAATAAATCAACAAAGATTGGTTCTTTGAGGTTAATAAAAAACAAACCCTGGCTAGACTCACTAAAAAAAAAGAGAAAGGACAACAAACAAATCAGGGATGAAAGAGGGGAAATTATGACAGACATCTGCAGAAATACAAAGGATCATACAAGAAACTATGAAAAAGTATATAACACCAAATTTAATAACCTAGAAGAAATGGACCAGTACTTAGAAAATACAACCTTCCTAGATGAATAAGAACTGGAAAATCTAAATAACTGATCAGCAGTATGGAAATTGAAACAATCATCAAAAACCTACCAAAAAGTAAAAGTCCAGGACAGATGGCTTCACCAGTGAATTCTACCAAACATTCAAAGAAGATTTAATACCTATTTCTCAAACTCTTCCAAAAAATTGAAGAGAAGGCAACATTTCCAACTATTTTATGAGGTCAATATTACTCTGATACCAAAACCTGGTAAAGATAATACAAAAAAAGAAAACTACAGACCAATATCTCTCATGAGCACAGATGCAAAATCCAAATAAGATATTAGTGAACTGAATACAGCAACAAATTTAAAAGATTATACACCACAATCAAGTAGGCTTCATCCCGGGGCACAGGGATGGTTCAACATACGCAAATTGATTAATGCGATGTACCACATATAACAAAAAATAAGAATCATAGTCATATCACTAGATGCAGAAAAAGCCTTTGACAAGATACAGCATCCATTTATGATCAAAGCACTTAACACAATTGGTATAGAAGGAAAATACCTTAACATAATAAAGGCCATATATGACAAACCCTCGGCCAACATTATACTTAATGGTGAAAAACTAAAAAACTTCCCTCTAAAATCAGGAACAAGGCAAGTCTGTCCATTATTGCCACCGTTATTCAATATAACATTGGAGGTCCTAACCAGTGCAGTCAGGCAAGAGAAAGATATAAAAGGCATTCTATTAAAAGAAATCAAAGAAGATATAAAGAAATGGAAAGCTATTGCTTGTCTTGGATTGGAAGAATCAAATAGTCAAAAAGACCTTATTACCTTAAGCATTATACAGATTTAATGCAATCTTCATCAAAACCCCATTGGCATTTTTTTAAAGAAATAGAAAAAGAAATCATCAGATTTGTATGGAAGCACAGAAGACCCCAAAGTGCCAAAGCCATCCTGAGAAAAAAGAACAAGGCTGGAGGCATCACTCCACCCTACTTCAAATTATACTACAAAGTGACTGTAATTAAAATGGCATGGTATTGGCAGAAAAACACACACAAAGACCAGTGGAACAGAATCGAGAGTCCAGAAGTAAACCCATGTTTGTATGGGCAAATGACTTTCAACAAAAAAAGGCCAAAAACATACAGTGGAGAAAGGAAAGTCTCTTCAATAAATGATGCTGGGAAAACTGGAAGGCCACCTGCAAAAGAATTTAACAAGACTGTTCTCTATCACCACACACCAGAATTAACTCAAAATGGATTAAAGACCTGAATGTAAGTCCTGAAACAATAAAATGAATAGAAAAGGAACTGAACTCAAGGAACTTAAAGAGGATTTTATGAATTTGACTTTAAAAGTAAGGGATGTGAAAGCAAAAAATAGATGAATGGGACTACATTCAAACTAAAAAGCTATTCACAACAAAAGAAACCATCAACAAGGTAAAGAGACAGCCATCTGAATGGGAAAATATATTTGCAGCAATGTCTTTGATAAAAGCCTAATACCCAAAATATGCAAAGAGCTCATACAACTCAATAACAACAAAAAAAGATCCAATCAAAAAATAGGCAGAGGATCTGAACAGACGCTTCTTCCTAGAGGATATACAAATGGCCAATAAGTACATGAAAAGTTGCTCAACATTAGCTGTTAGGGAAATGCAAATCAAACCACAAGATACATCTCACAACTGTTAGAATAGCAATAATCAACAGGACAAGTAATAACAAATGTTGGAGAGATGTGAAGAAAAAGGAACCTTATACACTGATGATGGGACTGTAAATTGATACAGTTATTATGGAAAATGGTGTGGAGATTCTTCAAAAGAATTAATCTACTATATGATCAGCAATCCTTCTACTGGGTATTAACCCTAAAGATTTGAAAACTCATATCTGAAAAGATATTTCCACACCGATGTTCATAGTAGCACTATTCATATTTGCAAGGAAATGGAAGCAACTGAAGTCCAACAACAGGTAATTGCATAAAGGAGCTGTGATACATATATACAGTGGACTATTAGCCATAAGAAGGGATGATCTACTGCCATTTGCAACAACATGGTTGGACCTGAGATAATCATGCTAAGTGAAATAAGCCAGACAGAAAAAGTTGAAAATCACATGATAGCACTTATATGTGGGATATAAACCTAAAAGCAGCAGATGAACAGGAGAAACAGACACATGAACATGGACAGTAGACTAGTGGGTTATCAGAGGGTAGGGAGGGAGAGGGAAGGGAGAAGGTAGGTGGATAAAAGGGGTCAATTACGTGATGACAGAAAGAAATCTAACTATGGGAGGTGAACACAGTGTAAATATATATGTGCCTTACTGTTAAAATGTATAGCTGAAATTTATTGGATTTCGTTAACCAATAACACCATAAAGAAATAATAAATTTGTTAAAAAATTTCCAAATTTGTTTATTTTTAAACACTGATCAGTTTACTTTTTAAAATTGTTTTTTATATATGAATCTGGTATATACTTGATGTAAAAAAATAAAAGCAGTACAAAAGTGTGTAATGTAAAAACTCCCTCCTTTCTTCTCACACTCATCCCAATCTTCAGAAGTAATTATTTGCAATTTGATACTTGGCCTTTTAGATTTTTTTTCTATACATCTGTAAGCATATATTTTGAAAATATATATAATACTATGTAGTTCTTCTGAGCTATATAGTCTTTTAATTGTATATAAGGTACATTCTTCTGTATGATGATATATACTTCAATTTAAAAAGTATAGCATAGTGGTCAGGCTTTAGAGGCAGACTGCTAGGTGCCTGGCACACATTAAGCACTTGCAACAGCTATTAGCCAAGATCATTGTTGTTATTCTTGTTAAATATTATTTTCTGTACCACATTGACAGTTTGTTTCTAATTTTTTCACTACCAAGAGCAATGCTGCAGTAAGTAACCTTGTTACATAGTGTTTGTTAACTTGTAACATTTCTAATGGATAAATAAGACATACAAATTTCCAGTTATAAAAATCGTCACAGAGATTTAAATTACAACATAGGAATATAGTCATAAATATTGTAAGAAATATGTATGGTGTCAAATGGGTACTAGACTTATTGGATCATAACTTCTTATGTTATAAACGTCTAACATCTAGGTTCTACACCTGAAACTAATGTAATATTATATGTCAACTATAATCGAAAAGTTAAAGAAATTAATTTCTAGAAGTGAAATTTGGAATAGAACGTTAATTATATTTGCAGTTTTGATTGTTTTTGAAAATTTATTTTTAGAAAAGATAGTACTAACTACAGTTTATGAAAGTGCTTCCTTACAATGCCAGTTATTATAAGTTTCTTTGTTTTTTTCAGTCAGGATAATACTCACTTTTTGACAGACAATTCATTGTTTGTTCTAAGACCTGAATTTGTAGTATTACTGTGATCCACAAGGTGGGGCTAATTTTCTGGATTTCTACATACCCAGACTAATTTGATGAATACAGTTAACAAAATACAGTCACATACCTCCCCAAGAAGGATTTTTGGATGTTATTACTTACTACAAATTATTCCTTTATTTTAAAATACAGTATCTTTCCCAAAGATTGAAATAAATATTAAAAACAAATATCATGTGATTACTAATATAACATGTTATAGATATCTAAATATTACTGCAGTGTGATAATATGTACCATAATTGAAGTATACATAAAATACTGTAGGATATTTGGTTACTGTCCTAAACTCTGATGAACTTATTTCAGTTTACACCATGATTTATATGTTTCTTTCAAAAGTAGTAAAAATGTAAAATATAACACTTTGGTTTTTCTGTAAGATAGTTATTCATACTCAGTTATAAGGCCTAAGTTAGAACCTTATATTCTTTGGCGATGTCAGGTAAAATGGAATTTATAAAGACAGAATACTTTTGTTTAGAGCACAGTTTCTTCAACCAGAATGCCTGGATTCAGATATGAGTTGTGCTATTTACTACCAGATCTTAGAATTGCTACTTGCTACCTTAGTTTTCTCATCTTTACACTTATAGACAATAGTACTTACCTACCTCTTAGGGTTACTGTGGGAATTAGATGAATGGAGTGTTATGTGAGTGTGTGTGTGTAATTCAGAATAGCATGCATTTTAAAAAAGTGTACATAAATGTTATTGGATGTTGTTATTAATGCTATTTACAAACTAAAGCTTGAATACTTTCCAGGTGATTTTCCCAAAATGTATTTTCAAATACATTTTATTTAATAATTTTTGCCCACAATATTTAAAAATAAAATATAGTTAATATATAATATGTTAGTCTCGGTATATACAATATAGTTATTCAATATTAATATACCTGATGAAGTGACCACTTGTGCTAAGTTTAGTGGCCATTGTACAAGGTTATTACAGCATTGTTGACTATATTCCCTATGCTTACATACATCATTGTGACTTATTATTTTATAACTGGAAGTTTGTACCTTGTATTCTCCTTTACCAGTTTTTGTCTTTTCCCCGACCCCCTTAACCTTTGGCAACCATTAGTTTGTCTTCTGTCTTTGAGACTGTTTCCTCTTTTGTATTGTTTATTGGTTTTGTTTCTTAGGTTCCACATATAAGTGAAATCATATGGTATTTGTCCTTCTTTGTCTGACTTATTTCACTTAGCTTAATACCCAGGTCCATTCATGTTGTTGCAAATGGCAAGTTATCTTTCTTTTTTAGGCTGAGTAATATTCTACTGGAATACATATTCCATTTATATATGTACTACGTTTTCTTTATCCATCACCTGTTGATGGACATTTAGGTTGTTTTCATATCTTGGGTATTATAAATAATGCTGCAGTGAACATAGCTGTACATATATCTTTTTCAAATTAGTATTTTTATTTTCTTCAGATAATACCTAGAGGTGGAATTGCTGGGTCATGTAGTATTTCTATTTCAGTTCTTTAAAGATTTTAATTAAAATATAACAAAATATTTTATTAGTTTCAGCATATACCATAGTTATTCAACATTTATATACCTAAAGAAGTGATCACTGTGATAAGTCCAGCAACCACCTGACACTGTACAGTGCTTTCGCAATATTATGACTATATTCCTGTGCTGTACTTTTACATCCCATGATTTATTTTTTTATACCTGAAAATTTGAACCCTCTTTTTCTCTTCACTACCCCCTATTTTCCCAAAATGCGTTTTGGAAGTATTTTCCATTAACATTTTCCCCACGATATACAAAATAATCTATTTAGTTCAATGTAGTTTATTCTTTTGGTATCTGAAATTTCAGATGGCATATATACATTGCTATTCTATGGTTTTCTCAATATACATTCAATGAAGAATGAATCATTGTTTACTGTTCAATTTAGAGATTGGTTAAACTATACTTTATGTCTTCCTTTAGAATAATGGTATCTTCAGACCAAGTATATCAGCACCATCTGAAACTTATTAAAAATAAAATTCTTGGGCTCTACCCTACTAAATGTTGAAACCCTGGGGTTAGAGCTTAACAATTTATATTTCAGCAGGCCTTCCTGATGATTCTCATGTATGCTAAAGTTGGATAACTGCTGCTTTGGGAAGTAATTAAGACTTTATGTTGTGGTAGTGCATGCCAAGGACTATACATTATAGTATTATTGTTATGACTGTTGAAACAAACTTCTACATAGTATTTTTCCTTTTCTTTAGTAATTATGAGGCTTTTAGTAATAATTTAAATTTTACATATTTAGAGAAGTATTACATATTTTTAAAGTGCCTCCAGTGTGTAGAAATAGAATTGCCAGATCTTGTCTGCATAGCTATAAAGAAACTTTCCTGATAAATTTAAAACATTTCACAGAGAATATATGATTGGTAAGTTGATATGCCTCAAGGCAAAAGTTAGCTTAAAACTTTAAATTTATATATACTCATTTTAACGTGCCAGTCTTGTAGTAGATGGTAAACTAGTTTATTACTTACTGCTGTAATGATATGTAAAACATAGGTGGGAAAAATTAAAAAGCAGGCAGGAGAGAGACAATATAAAAGAATGGAATTTAATAGGACCCCGAAACTAATTAAAATTAAAGTAGGAGTTGGGGAGGAGAAATTGTCTCGATTTACTAAAATATATGAAAATGTTAGAGGGAGATTTCGATAACAGCTCAGTAAGAATTAATGTGATATAGCCTCAAAGCAGCTGAAATCCTAGATTGCGTTAACAAAAAGATGAATATATAGACTATAGGAAGTCATAGTCTCTTTGGAATCCTAAGTTTCTTGGCATTGTAATTAAAGTTATAATTATAGGGATAAAGAACTGGAACTCACTGAACAGAATGAGCATAATAGTAAAAAGAATGAAACCGTGCTACATGAAGAACACTTGAAGGTACTAGGAGACTTAGCTTGCCTCAGAAGGACCCCAAGTACTGGAGAGGAAAGAACCTGGATGTGAAAAAGTCTTCCAGGGTTTATTCTTGTTCCACGTCGTGTCTCTCTCTCTCTCTCTCTCTCTCTCTCTCTCTCTCTCTCTTTTTTTTTTTTTTTTTTTTTTTTTTTTTTTGCTTTCTGCTACCCTTTTACCTCCAAAAATCAGTAGGCCTGCCAAGTTGGGGACTTTGAGGCCGGGGAGTTTCTAGCATGTGCCTTGTTGGGTATTGATCATTCTGCCTGTTGTAGAAAATGACAATCAAACCTTCTCTAAGATCAGAACTACCTTTCAGAGCATAAAATTCCGGTTGGCTCTGTAAGCCCTGAGTTAAGAGGACATCATTTGATGGCAGAAAAGAGTAAGATGAATGTACTCACAGTGAGGACAAAGGTGGTTGTGCTGGTACTTAGCCCTTGGTACTACAAAAAGATCATATCTCCCTTATTCCTGGCTGGCTATAGCAGAGAATATCAAAAAGCAGTGGTGTCCTTTCTGCCCTATTCCAAGTCTTTCATAATATTCAATTCCCATTTTTTCTTTCCTCCCTTTAAGGGCAAAAAAAGCCTTGAATTTACAGTGTAAATTTTGGAGTACTTGTCTTAGTAGGGTATACATTTCTTGAAACTATCTTATTTGTCTCTATAATTCCCTTATTGTTAAAGTACATCGCTGATATGATACTTTCTTTGTAAAAACCTGAACTCTTTTCATGCTTCTAGGTACCATAGTACTTCATACATACCCCAGTAACAGCACTTTTGTTGCTTATAACTTTTTTATTTTTGTACACCTGAAAGATTGTAAGCCCTTCTAGCATAGATTGGTAACTATCTTGTTCATTTTGATATCCCTAGTACCTGTTACAAAGTAGATACTCAGTATATTTGGAATAAATTATGTACAATCATGATCACATCAAATGCACAGAATTTGAGGATAGCTCAGAAATCACCTTCATTTTATCAGCGTGTTCTTTTCTCTCTCCTTTGGTCTCCCAGTTTTTGATTTTACTAAATTAGACCCTTTTGCTTGCCTGCTTTGCACCCCTACTGTCATATACTGATTAGCTTCCCCATCTGTGATCTCGTCCTCTCCTATCAGCAAATCTAAGGATAGATTTGTTAACAACCCATATATCATACCTTACCTAAGACTACTCACATGTATACATTGCTTTTCACAAGTAGCTCATCTATTAATCTAACTGAGAAATCACAACATAGAGCAGTTCTAGTAGTGCCCTGACCTCTCTTCTTAATGGTGTTACGGGAGGAGGTTTTATGAAGTTTGGGAATCTGCTAAGATATATGGGTGCTCTGTCCTCTCTAATCCAGCTGGCCAGCTGTGTAGCTGGAGACATTGACCAGATGTCACTGATCAGATATGTCTTCCAGTTCAGTTTGATGGCAGCTAGGAGCATGGATATGAGGGGAGCAGGAGGGAAGAATCTCCCAGATTTCTGAGTTAGATGATAAGTGTATGGTGAAGGACTTCCAAATGTAATAGGGAATACAGAGAGGTATACACTTTGAAGGGGAAGACTAATGAGATTAATTACAGTACAATAGTATTAGGATGTCCTGACAGGTATACAGATAAATGTATCTAAGAAACAGTTGGATAAAACAAACTGAAAATTAGGGAAAAGTTCAAATTTGAGAGTTCTTCAACCACAAGAATTCCTTGGGCTGTAATGTAGCATTAGAAGTAAGCTAAGAGCAGAACCAAGAATTTCAATAAAGAAAAGAGAGAAAGCCATGAAGATAAGACAGAAGGAAGAACCTGAAAGTAAGAAAAACCAGACAAGTCCGTCCACCCCCAGCAAAGAACATAATGAAAAAATTGAAAGAAGGATGTATCAATAGTGTCAAATATTGCAGCATAAGGTAAGAATTGGAAACTCTCTTGGATTTGTTAAGTGAGGAGTCATATAATATATGAATAATTTCATTGGAATGGCAGGAGGAGATGTCTCATTTTGATGTCTTGAGGTCTAGTAGTGAGATGAGGAACTAGAAACAGTATGTGTAGGAGTTTCTCTTAAGTTTAGAAGAGGAAAGATAAGATTACTTAAATTCCCATAAAGCGTAGGGTGCAGGCTTCCTCCTAATCCCCTAATGCCTGCCTAGTCTTTCAAGAATTCAGCTCTCAGCCAGTCACAACAAGGAACTAGGACTTTCTTAGAAACTTAGATCATGGCAGATTCAGCAGGTACTAGCTTTTCTGCTACTTCATATAGGTTATATAACATTTACATTCACATCACCCTTCTGTGAGGGTATATCAAATCACGTGTGCTATAAATTCTTTCTCTTTGTTTCCCATTCAGAATACATTGCCATAAAGTAAGTGCATGTTGACATTATTATAGGACTAATCCTAATTTGTCTATAATGTGTTTTTTTAAAAAACTTAATCATTTACAAAGTTTGTTATTAATAGCAAATTCTCTATCCTTCTGCTCACAACTGATCATACTGCATGCTCTGAGGCCATTCATTTTCCTTTGAACTGATTAGTAGTTCAATAAAGTTAATTTATCCAAAGCCTTAGCCTGAATGAACCCAATGTTCATGTTGGTCCAGCTGCTCCCTGGCTAGGAATTCATGACCACTAGGTATTTAACTCTCCTTAGACAGTAGCTTTCACTTTCAGCTTTTTACTACCAGTACTTTTTTTCGGTGGGTGGGGGTGTGGTGCACTGACAAGATTTCCTGTGTATCAGGGCTGTCTTCAATGAGTTTGGGAAAAATTTTCAGACCAGAAAGCAAAAAAGCCATCTGCCGACCCGGGTCTCTGACTTTGACTTCACCTTTGTGTACTTGTAACTCAACTTCCTACCAAGCAAGTCTATGTACAAGTGGAAATCCATCCTCCATGTAATTAGGAGTTCTGCCCCAACTATTTTCCTCTATTCCTCAACTTAATTGCTGCTGTAGTCAGTATTTGGAAAAATTGTATGCCTTTATAGCTGGATATATGGAACACAGGCTAACCATTAGGTTTTAGCCTCTGGACTCTCCCCCATTTTCTTTGAACTCTTCTACCTAAAATCCATCTAGATATTTGCTCCTTATAACAACCTCCTTAGGAATCTGTAGCCTGTTATTCCCTCCACCCTTGCTGGGCATCATATTAATAAGCTTCCTTAGTTTCTCCAGAATGCTAAGAACTAACTGACTTGTATGAATAAACTGCACATTGGAGCAACCACAAATTTATTCTGCTTTCTCTACAGCCCTGTGATGCAGCTATAGTGTCAGATTTTATCTACCTGTCTGGGTCTTGCATTTTTGCCCTTTTAAACATACCTTTTACATATGTTAAATGCAACATGTCCAAAACTGCTGTAAACAGCTTCCTCGTCTTGCCCCTCTTTTCAGTTAATTATATCACCATGTCCTCAGTTACCCAAGTCAGAAACATAGGAATCGTACTTGACTCCTCGCTATCTAACCTTCACCAAAATCCATTCACTTTGGCTCTTAAATGTCTCAAACAAATATTTGTGCTACTTTTCACTTACATTCTCTGCCTCAGCCATACCTCTTTTTCAGTTTCTTATGCTACCGATTTCATCCTCACCTTCAAAGTTCTCTACTTGTAATGCTTTGACTTTGAACTTATTCTTGTATATTTAGCCCAGGTAACTTATTCATTTATTCTTTATAACACAGCCTAATTACTTTTTTAGGGAAAATTTTCCTGACTCCCCAAACCAGATTAGATGTCCTTGCTGTGCGCTTCTATAGCACCCTCTATTTTTCATATGATAACATTTAGTACATTTTAATTTCTTGTTAAATCCCTAGACTTAAGCTCTGTGGTGGAAGCAACCCTGCTATCATACTTGCCATTGTGAGCTATTTAAAGGTGGAATGTCCTTCTTGAGAGCTTATGTTTTCCATCACAAGCAGTGTTAATGTATAGGTCGAATAGCTCAAGTTGGGACTGTAATAGAGAACCATTGGAAGGCCTGTAAGCCCTTTCCAGTTAAGAGATTGTTTTTTCCAGTGTGCAAGAATATCACCTAATTGAAAATATTGAATAATCAACGACTAATGGTACTTGGAGAACCTGAGAGATATTTCTCATGTAGAGCACTGTATCTAGAGTGTTTGAAATTAATGTTATATTTGGTATCTCTTATAGGTGAAATGAATCAGAAATACAAGGAGCTAAAAAAAAGGGAGGAAAATATGGACAGTAAGTGAAAATCTTATAGATATGATATTATATTCTCAAGTTGCTGTTCATTTATACCAAATCAGAGATCTTATGTGGGAAGATATAATAGCTAATAAATGCAGAAGTGTGGAGATTCAAAGCATTTGCCTTGAAGAATTACTAAATATCTAGCATAGTTTAGGGATAAGTAGAGAATTCTAAAAAGGTTTTGTACCTGTATGTGTGTGTATGAATGTTTGTATGTTAGAGTTAGATTTCTAGTTCTAGTACTTATAGTCTGTATAGAGAATCTGTAGACCACTTACTGATTGAATGTTGAATATTCTCTTTTACATGCTTCCCCATGTTTAACTTTAATATCTTTCACCTTTTTTAGCTTTTTATAACATTTATTTCATTACTTATTACCACTCATCTCAGATCTTGTTACTTGGTTCTGTCACTAACTGTAACTTTAATAGCCTTTGGTTGCAATTTCTTTTCACTTAAAAAAAAATCTTGACTTTGTAAATAGATCTTTACTTAAACTTAACATTGTATATTCAGAGTTTTCAAAATTGACATATGTGTTTTCTATTACTGGTTTCTTTCTTAAATTATTTTGCTAGAATCTGAAGTTTTATTGGTCTGATGTCAATAATTACTTTCACAGAAGCATGCTATAAAGCAGTAATTGTCAACACATTTAACAATTTCCTATGGTTTATTTAAAATCTCAGCAAAACTTACCTCAAAATTTTTTTTTTTTTTTTGCTAATAGTAAAATTATTTTTAACTGTAAGTTTTTATTTTTGGAAGATCCATAGAAATACTTTAAGAATGTAAATAACAGCAAATTATGTACTAGTTCTATATTAGACAAGAAAAAGGATGATTCCTTAAGATATTTATAATCTGAATAAATTAATAAATTTAATTAGTTGAGATTAGCACAGCATTATAAGTAAAATACTCATTTTCAGATAAAATAGGGGATTGGTAATACTGTTTTTAGAAGTAAAGTTAGTGTCTAATTATAGATATTAATGTAGCTGTATTAAAGAAAGCCTATGTAAACATTATTTCTAATCTCCTTTATATCAACTGTTACTTCTAGGCTTATATAAATTTTTAGTTTATTTGTATTAAGATCATCACAATTAAGCTTTAAAGTTTGAAAGTACATAGAAATATTTTTTTTTGAGTAATTTAATTACCCTTGGGCTAACAAAGTATTAAACATTGATAGATTAAAATTTGCTTTGAATTTATATAATGTGTTCTTAAGACCTACAAATCAGAGTTGTTAACTAATATTCAACTATAATGTCTCATCATAATTTTCAATTGGCAGCTTTTATTGAAACTTTTGAGGAAACTAAGAATCAGGAACTGGAACGGAAAGCACAGATAGAAGCCAACATTGTTGCACTTTTGGAGCATAGTAGTCGAGTAAGTACCGTGTGCCTGTCCTGGTGTCCTCATTATTTTTACTATGATTACCTTTTCCAAATACAACTCAAAAAATGCATGGTTGACTGTTACATCTGTTCATTTATTAAACTTTCCTTGAAATTTCCCTGCTTATTAGTTTATTTCTGTGAACTATTAATTTTATCTTTCTAACAAGATTCGGCTAATTAATTGGATGACAGAGAAAAAAGATAACATGTATAATAGCAATAGTAGTCAGCAAGGAACTAATTTAGAGTAATTATTAAGATTTATCTGCAAGAGTACGAGATAGCCAATGAGTATTTTAATTGATCAAAAAATGTTTATTGAGCAGCTCCTAGTTAGTAGATGGTAGCATGGGAGGGAAAATGCATGGTTTTTTTTCAATGTTCTTATATTTTAAAACTCAAATCAGTTCCTAAAATGGTGTAGTTGAATTTTTTGTACAATGAAATAAAGCAAATGTAAAAGAAATAATTTCAAATTTTTATTTAGCCTTTCCTTATTGTGAAAACCTGACTTTGAATCTCACTGTATTCTAATATAACACATATCATGAATGATGTATTTTTAAAAAGAATACCCATTCAAAACACCTAGTCCTTTAGCAGTTTTCCAGTAGTTTTATTGGAGAGTTAAACGGTCAAGTTTTTTCCATTTTTATTTCTCTGCAAATACAGAATATAAATCGTATGAAACAAATATCCTCTATCACCAATCAAGAGCTGAAGATAATGCAGGATGATCTTAATTTTAAATCTACCGAAATGCAGAAATCACAAAGTACAGCCAGAAATTTGACTTCAGGTGAGAACACAACCTAAATTTTAATATCTTTTTTTTTTTCTGTAACAAAATTGGAACTTTTAAAATCTACTGTTACTCTCATTGATTTTTTTTTGAAAGACTAAGGATTTAGCTTATGATTGCCTATTGCTCCAGATATTTATAGTCTCACACTTCTCTGTGACTTTTCACATCAATTTAATAGTATTTCATTGAGATACTTTTATTCATTTAACATTTATTAAAAATATGCTCTATGCCTGTGCTATAATCTGGGTATATAGAGATTAAGAAAATTCCAGTCCTTTTCCTCAAGGAACTTTGTGATAGAATGACAAATAAACAATTGAAATATAACAAAACAGTGCTATGATAGAAGCATAAGAAGCAATGTAAGTACATAGTGCTCATATCCACCACAGTCTTGGTGGTTAGGAGAGGTGTCCTAGAGGAAGTAATGTTTTAATTATAATTAGTTTCTGCCATGATGACTAATATGAGAATAGAGCAGTATTGTCCAACAAAAATGTAATGCCATATATATAATTTTAAATTTCCTGGTAGCCATGTTAAAAATTAAAGAGATGTGAATTTTAATAATATATTTTGTTTAACCCAGTGTATCCAAAATATTATTATTTCAACATGTTATCAATATAAAAATGATCATTGAGATTTTACAGTCACAGCCCATCTAAATTTGGACTAGACACATTCAAATTCCTCAAAAGCTATATGTGGTTGGCTAGTGGTTGCCATTTGATTAGTGCAGACAGTGATTAGAAACAGATATATAAAATTGAACTTAAAGAGTCTAGGATAAAGTCATGTAAAAATATTTATGGAATCTTTGGTTTTTAAACTACTAGATTCTAACTATGGATGTTCTTTATGCTAACATGCAGCAGCTTTGAATTAATTTTTTATGTTAATGTGTGGCAGCTTTGTTTGCTTGGAATTACTCTGGCAGTTAGCAAGATCATGGGGAGTGAGACTTAATATTTGGAGTAATGCATCATAATATACATTTATCTTGAATCTCAAAATTTAAAAAACTTGTCAGCAAAACCTAATCTAACCTGAACTGACACGAAGCTATTTATAGTCTTTAATTATCCTACCTAGTGTGACTGTCCATACTTGTTGTTGCAGCAGTGTTTATGTACTTGATGACAGGATGCTGCCTCTGCCCCTGCTGTGGGAGTTATATAATAATCAGTATATGCACTGTGTATTACTTTTCAAAAATCTGATGAATTCTACATTCTAAAACACAGACTGCCTAGGAGTTTAATTTAAGGGGTTTTGGACCTATGAATACACTCTAAATGCTGTTAATATACAATTGAATTTAGATTGATGTTATAAGTAGACAGTTGTTATTCTACACATTTAAGAATATTTTATCTGCCCAGATTTGATTAGAGTTTGTTTTCTATAGTTTTATTTATATCTAAATTATATGCCAGGCAGCTAGAGATCATTCTAAATTTGGTCTTTACCTACTATTAGTTTGACTACAAGTGTTTTTTAATTGTGATAAAAAAATACATAACAAAATTTACCATCTTACCTATTTTTAAGTGTACAGTATAGTCACGTTAACTATATGCAGTTTGTGCAGTAGAGCTCTAGAACTTGTTCATCATGCATACCTGTTACATACACCTATCGAACAACTCCCCTTTACCCTTCCCCGCTGCTAACCATGTTGTACTTTCTGTTTCTGTAAGTTCTACTACTCTAGATACTTTATATAAATGGAATCATGCAATATTTACCTTTTTGCAAATGGTTTATATACTTGTCATTATGTCCTCAGGGTCATCTATGTTGTAATAGGTGACAGGGTTTCCTTCTTTTTTAAGTCTGAATAATATTCCATCGTAGGTATATACTACATTTTCTTTATTCATTTATTCGTTGATAGATAGGTTGTTTCTAACTCTCAGCTGTTGTGAATCATGCTGCAAGTGAACACAGATGTGCAAATATCTCTTTGAGATCCTATTTTCAATTATTTGGATATATAGGATTATGAATATTTTTACATTTTAATTTTCTTTCTTCATAAAGTATTTTATGTTTAATTACTCCATCTAGGGAACCTTTATTTTGTGTTTTAGACCATAATTTAAAATTTTTCATTTACCTAAGGTCAATATTCATTAGGTTTTTATTTCCTTTAAGCTGTTTTTGTGTAATGGCTGTTGAGAAACAAATTTTTTTTAAAAGGTAGATATCAGTACCAGAAAATAAATTCAATAATCAGGACTTTGTATTCCTTCCATATTTTAATACTTTGTGTTTACATTCTCCAGAGATATAGAGTTGAAAAAGAATTAGAACTGGCTTCATTGGAGATAAGAATTCAGTTTATTACTTTGATAAAGATTTTATTAAAAAGTTTCTCTTATTAAAGTTTGAATTCTCTATGCCCTACAATTAATTTAATTTCTCAGTTATTTTTAAGTGTTAATTTAAACCAAACATATAAATTATTTTCCTCTTGACACCATTCCCCACAAAAAATTTCTTATATCTGGAAATCGCTGTAAGAGGTTTATAATATTTTGGTTTACTTTTCAAAGATAATGAATTTTACATTTCCCTTTTGTGAACTGCCACACCCTTTTAAGCCCTTGAGGTTGTAATTGGAACTTACCTGATTTTCTTAGTGTACTCCAGGTTTCTTAATGGGACAATATGCACCCCCAAGGGAACAAATTACTTCTTCAGGGCAGGGTAAAAAAATAATTTTGGATATTATTATGGTTTGTGGCTCTCCAAAGGGTCACAGTACATAAACAGATATAAATTACATCAGTAATATAAAAATTTTACAGGAAAGAGGCATTCAGGAAAAAAATATCTACAAAAGGTTGCTTAGAGGAATAGTAATGAAAAAAAAAAACTGAGAAACACTGGTGTACTGCATGAGTAAAGAAGCAAGGAATCTGTCAGCAATAGTTTTTATTTATATTTTTGGAAAGGAAACTCCAGGGAATAAACAAATGCACTGATGGCAGAATATTTGAGAAACATTTCCCCAGGTCAAAGTGGTTCCTTCTGAGATTTTGCTACTGTGTACACACTGCTTGGTAAACTTTGCAACTTCATAGCATATCAGAAGGAACTAGTCTGCATCCTCTTCCTGTCTCTTCTCTTGGAGAAGCTTTTCATGGGGGCCTGCTGTTAAGGGAAGATAAACTTTACCCTATACCAACCATTTTCTCCCTTTCTCTAGGAAAAGCAGTTTATAGATCTTAAGTATATTTCCTTAATACATCTTCAAATTAAATTTGTAGTTCGATTTATATAACTTTTTTCACCAAACAATTGAACTGTACAAGCTAAGTACATTTCCTATTTAGAGCATTGAAACCATAAGCCTCAGTGGCTTGTTCAACATTTTAATTCTCAGTAACTATTTCCAGCCCTAGTAGATACATGAATCTAACTAAACAAAACCCTTTTAACAACATCTAAGTCCATATATGTATATGTTTTTTAATAACGTGTATGTCACTTTTTTGAGATACTTCATTGCAGTGGCTGGAACCAAACCAGCAATATCTTTAAGTTATGCCTATATAAACTCTACCTAAATTCCAATCAGACTCCTGAACTATGTATGCATTGGGTAGACTTTAGGAGACCTAGAAAAAAGTAGCAGCTAGAAGTTGAAAGAGCTGATTACAGAGATTTCAGATGCTTCCCCCTCCTCAGGATGAAAGTTTAGAGTTAGTTTAGCAAAGTTTATTGCTCATTTATAATACAAATCACTCTTGAAAGGAGCAAAGGGAAGTCAGAGCCTTTACACCATATCATTTAAAATGTCCATTATATTATAAAACCTACATATATGAAGAAATAGGAAAACATGAGTCAAGGGAAAAGTAGTCACTATATACTGACCTGAGATAATCCAGATGTTGAAATAAAAAGGACTTTAAAAGTTTATAAACATATTTAAGGACTTAAAGGAAAATAAAATCATAATAAGTGAATATATGGAGAATACCACAAAGAAATGGAAAATAAAAAAAGAACCAAGTGAAGATTCTAGAATTGAAAACATAAGTAAAAGGGAAAATTTCACTGAATGACCTTAATTGAAGATTGAAGACAGAAGAAAAAAACAAAAGTTAGTCAACTTGAAGATAAATCAATAGAAACTATCCAGTCTGAAGAAGAAATAAAAATGAACAGAGCCTAAATGACCTGTGGGAAAATTTTAGGCAGTCAAATACGCATATGATTGGAGTTCCAGAAGGAGAGGAGAGACAGAAATGGGGAGAAAAGTTGTTGAAGAAGTAGTGGCTAAAAATTTCACAAATTTGATGAACAACTTAATTTTATACATTAAGAAACTTATTGAACTCCAAACAGTATTAATATAAAAATTTCTCACCTAAGCACATCACAGTCAAACTGCTGAGATTAACAATAAAGAGAAAACAATGAAAAGAACCAGAGAAAAATAAGATGTATATATGAGGAATAATACATTTTACTACGAGATTAAATTTTTCCTTAAAAATTAATTTAAATTCTGTAATAAATTTATTATTTCAATATAAAAACCTTTTACCCCTCCCTAAATTTCTATGTAACAAAAGGAAGATGTTTATGTTTGGCTTTGACACTCTGAAATACTATCATTATTTTTCTGAGGGTACTTATAGCACTACTTTAAAGTAGAGGAAAAGTGAAGGCAAAATGTTCTAAGATGAAAATGCATTACACTATGCCTCTATCTACAAATAAGTAAATGTGTAGAGTTATTAACAGCCCTAACCCTGGGAACACAGGAGAAGGGAAACTGGTCAACCAGGTTTGCTTCGTATTTCTTCCCCTGGATTTGCAGGATATGTATTTTAATTCCATTTTAGTATCCATTTTTTAGTTAGCTCTAATCAGGTTTTACTTTGGTAAAGTAAAATAAGGAAAGCCGATAGAAGAATGATGCCTGGGGAAAGAAACCTGATGTAGCAAAATGGATAAAGTATTATTGTTCCTGTTCCTATAACTCACTGTTGCTCATAGAAGCATCTTTTTTCTTTATTATAAAGTAATATTTGTTCTTTTAAAAATGAAACTTTCGTAAAGATGATAATATCACTGAGTACCAAAGCCTGACTGGTTTTGTGACCTTGGGCAAATTGCCTTTCTAAGCTTCAGTTTCGTCATATAGTAACATTTGCCCCCTATAGTATAACTTTGCCCCTAATGCTGTTATACAAAGTAATCAGATAACATGGAAAGCCAGGCCATTTCAGGCACATTTCAGGTACTCAGTAATATTGGTTCTCTTCTTTACCTTTTTCTTTCTTTAAAAAAGGACTTATAAAGTCAGAATCACAAAGTTAAGAAGTTTCTGAAATAGAGAAGGTAAGTATCATAAAGCTCTATCAGAAGGGAATATTTTGGAAAAATACTGTTTTCTGATTATAAATGAAATTTATATTTAGAAGAGATATCGAACAGTAAAAATAAGAAACTTAAAAATATTTATAATCCTATTATCAAAAGTCTATTTCTTTTAAAATTTTGGCATTTTTATTTCCAGTCTTTTTTGTATATTTTATCCTATCTAGACAAAAAGAAAAGGCCTTTCCTGGGTATTGTCTGCTCAACTGTCTCACTCCCTTTCAAAGGTGTCACAGCCAAGTCTCTTAAAACCTTCCTCTCACTCTTAATCCTATTTCTTTCTATGAAATCTATTCTCAACAGATACATGAAGGTTCCCCTGACCAATAAGTCTTAACACATATTTTGTAGGGTTTTTTTAATCTTAGTAGTATTGTATACTACAAACCATTTTTATTCTTGAAATGTCTTTCCTCTATGGCTTCAGATTTTTCTCTTATTTCTTTGGTTATTTCTTATTCTCCTTCATGTCTATTTATTCTTTAAAACTTCGTATTCATATAGGTTCTGGCATGAATCCTTTTCTCTTGATGATTTCAGTCATTCTCACAGCTTTACTTCTCATCTCTATGCTAATGATTTCAAAGTCTGTTATCTTTGTACCTCACAGGCTTATACTTGGACATCTTATCTCTAATTGGATGTTTTTGAGGTATATCTCAAACTCAACATTTATTAAACTGACTTCATACTTTCATCTCATTCCCCTCACTAGACAAAAGTTTATCTACCTCTGCCTACCCTACTATCTACTCATTTACTCAAGTCAGAAATGGATTCTGCATTGACTCCTCCTTGCTCAATCACTATGTCCAGTCGATTGCCTATTTCATTAATCTTAAATCCCTAATTCCTCTTGAGCCCCTGCAGATCTCTCCTACATCTGTTTCCATCTGACAACTGTATATTTCATATATATAGTCATATGCTTTGTTCATTGCCACATCCCCCATGCGTAGAAGTTTTTTTGGCACATAGAAAACATTTAATAAACATTGTTTAATGAAAAAAAAATACCCAAAGTGACTACGCCAGTCTAAAATTTCTTGCCTAGGTCACTGAATCAACACTTAACTGGTTGTCCTGCATGTAGTTATGCTATTCCTATTAACTGTCCACATTGCAAGCAGAGTGAACGTTCTAAAATTTAATCATGCCACACTCTCATTTAAAACTTATCGATGACTTGCTCAAGTGTGTGTGTGTGTGTGTGTGTAACTATATATACGTATATATAGATATATATATACGTATATATAAATTACAAAATTTTTGTAATTTGCTTCCCCCCACATAATTGTGTCATGCTCTTATTAAAAATAATGGCTCTTTATCTCATATGTCATATTCAGTAAGAAAAAAGACTCATATGTTCATATGAGCATGGAGATAAGTGTAACTAATATATATCAGGTGCATTGGTTACCTAGGGGATAAATATTTTTTTCTTAATTTGTATTATCTCATAGGTTGCAATGAACATGTTTCTTTTACCAAAACTCTTATAAAACATGATTTTTAATGTTTGCATTACATTTCCTTTTGTGAGAGAAATCAAGTTTTGACTAATTATGGACTTGAATTTTCTCTGTTTCAGATAGTCAACGTCTACAGTTGGATCTACAAAAAATGGAGCTTCTGGAAAGTAAGATGACTGAGGAACAGCTGTCCCTAAAAAACAAAATTAAGCAAATGATAATTGATCTGGAGACATTTAATGATTTGCCAGCTTTAAAATCATCAGGTGAAGAAAAGAAAAAGGTAAATAGTAACAGTTTTATGAAGTTGTTATTCAAATTGTTTTTCTTGATCAAAATTACATAGTTTATAAAACTTAATTTCAGTTCATTATTTGATATATGTTAAGAAAAAATAAAGACATTTACATATATAGTAGGAGTTTAGAGTGATTTAAGTTTTAAACCAAAGGTAAAAATTGAAAAGGAAGGGATAAAGCATTTCAACAAATAGGAATTTTGTCAAATGCAGATTTAATTATGACATTTTCCTACTTAAGACTTGTTAGTGGTTTTTCATTGCCATTTACATTAACATAAAAATTGGTGAGGTAGGAACAGATATGGCAGCCTTAAGAGAGTTATTATTAATACAGTTAGTATTAATTTAGCTTATAGTTCAAAGGATATTTTTACAAACAGTTTTAGAGTAATTCTAGTCTTGGTAGAGTTTTATCAGAATATCATTGAAAGTATTTGTCAAATTCATTTTAAATTGACTTACTAGATATTTGCTAACTCCTGCTATTTACTTCTATTTGGATTTATCTAGAAATTACATCAGGAGAAAATAGTGTTATCAACTCGGAGAAATGCCTTTAAGAAAATAACGGACAAGCTAAACACACAACATGAGACACTGAAAACACAGCTGCAAGAAAATGAGACACATTCTCAGGTAAAAAGAAAATAAAGACTGAAATTTATTTTTATGTGTAACTATCTTTTCTGTTCTCTTAATCCATATTTTTACCCCAAAGCAATCCTTTCCCTTTTCTCTACCTGCTGTATTTACCTTCCATATTTTCTGGCTTTGTAGATAGCCAATACTCTGCAATCTCTTCAAAGTGAGTTGACCTCTGCTTTCCTGCCTTCTATAAACCTATGTTGAAGTCCTACTCTATGCTAGACACTGTTCTGGGCATAGCCATTAGGATAGCTTTTAACATTTTCACAAGTAAAGCATGATAACGATAATTCTTATCATTTTCGTGTGGGCCCTTTAGTCTGTATATATATATGTTATGTGTATACATGCTTTTATGTGTATGTAAGTACACATTTTTATATATTTATAGAAATGGTATCATTTTGTACATATTATTTAGAAATTGGGTTTTTTTTTAATTAAGTTTATTTGGGTAACATTGGTTAATACAATTATAATTTTCAGGTGTGAAACATTATTATTAACTATATACATTGTAGGTACTTTCCCTTGTCTGTAAATATTTTTTCTTAATATGATTCTATATAATATTAGACTACATGGATATAGCATAATTTACTGAACCAGTTCTGTATTATTGGCCATTTAGGTTATTCCTAGTTTTAAAACTATTTAAATTAATGCTGTAAAGAACAGTCCTATCCTTGAACTTTTTGATTTATTTACACAGGATGCACAGACAAGCCCCCTTTTTATATCACGCATCCTATTGATAAATTACCTGAGTGATGCCTGAAGTCTTCTAGACTGAGCACTAAAAGGACAGAGATGATGTCTGTCCCATTCATTTTCTTTCTTGTAAGCACTATGCTAGTGGTGGCATATAACAGGTGTTCAAGTATTTGTTGGGGGCAATAAATGAAGTATATGTACAAAATCACTAACTATGGCCTGCTAAAGATTTGTTACTCTCATATCTAATTACTTTATATTAGCAATTTGCAACTGTGATTTATTAATGCCAAATGCATTAACCATTTTTCTTCTTTTGTATGGTAATATGATCATGATAGATAATCATGGTTAAATCTTGATATAGCATTTTGTAAACTTTTTTTCCTTTGCAGTTATATACACATGTTAATTATATTGTATTTACAAAAAAAAAAAAATGAAATCATTCTGTGTATACAGTCTTTAAGCATTTATTTTCTTAAATATTTTCAAGCTCTTTTTTGATGACTTTTTTTGATATCAGCTATTTCACTGTATAGATATACAATTTTTTAAAAAAGATATACTCTATATTCTTTTTGAAAGAGGTAGAGTCTCATCAGTTTGCCACAACTACTAAAAGCTTAGAAGTCACTAATTACATAATTCAAATTTATCAGTCAGTTATTCCGTCTACTTCATAATATGCAAACCCAGATATAGACTTGTAAATCATAAAATTATCCTAAGCTATTTAGAGTGAGAATGGGTGCTGGAGAAGAAACCTAAAAAATGTTTATGGGCTCATTGTCTTTAATGGTTCTTAGAGAAAAACATTGATATTTCTTCTGGAATATTGGCCCTTCTCTTCCAATGAACAGATGACTTAAGGAGGAAAATACTTGTCAAGCACAGTTTCTTAGAGCCAGTCAATGGCTGCCTTGTTTATTTCTACAGTAAGTGCTGATCATATTTTTAACTCCATATACAGATAATAGGAATTCATAACATAAGGCACAATGTTCAACCTTTTCCATTATTTGTTGCCTTTTGTGAATCCCAACTGATCATATCAAATTCTGAACTTCCTATCTTTTGGAACTATTATATGGAAAACTAGTTTTTGACTAAATAATTTTACATCACAGACTTTTTATTTGAATATTAGTTATTTAAAATCATTTAAACATGTTTATGTTGGAACAAACTGTAAAACTCCTAGAAGAAAACATAGGAAAAGCTCTTTGACATTAGTCTTGACAGTGTTTTTTGGTATGATACCCAAAGCACAAGCAACAAAGGTAAAAATAAGTGGACCTACATCAAACTAAAAAGCTTCAGCACAGCAAAAGAAACAATCAACAAAATGAAAAAGCCACTTATGGAACTGGAGAAAATCTTTGCAAATTGTATAACTAATAAAGGGTTAATATCCAAAATATATAAAGAACTTATAACAGATGTTTTAAATGAGTCATAGGGAAAAAAACAGATTTGTGTTTCATGATATCCTCTGAGGTTTAAAACAAGCCTCTAATATAGATATATAATATAGAAGGAATTTGACCATCCGACAGTGTTGCTTTTCCTACAGTATTCGTGTAGCACTTAAGAGGTCTGCTGCTTTAAGAGAAGGCCACCTCTTTGTATGAAACAAAGGGAGAAAAGTTTGGTACTTGACTTTATAACAGGTTATTAGAGATTTATTATTAAAAAGTGCTGACTGCTTCCTTAAGTCTACCATAACTTCAAGATCCTATCTAGGGGAGCTAGATCTGATTTATTAGTGTTAAATCACTGTACATAAAGTTCACATAATTAGTTATGATTCATTCTAATATCTAGATTTATCTCTTTGGAGGAAACAATAGGACGAATGCTACGTTAAGACTGAACTTATGCCCTGAAAATAATTTTTAACATGAGACTATAAGCAATGTTATTAAATTGCTTCAGTTATCAGATTTTAAAAATTGGTCATTACTTCTTGGAAATGTCCAAGCAGAACATTTTATGTTTTATTTTCAGATGGTCCTTTGCTTAGGAAAAAAACTATGTGCATCTTTAAAAAGAAAGACCATAACCCAGAGTTACAAGGTTAATTAAATCAGAAAAACAATTTAATTCTATAACAGTAAAATTGTCTTCTGAGGAAGCAACCATCAATATAATATCCACATTAGCTTCCTGTTGATGCAGAAATTATTGTAACAGTGCCAGCTTTTTACCAGCCCTCTTATAATCTTCACACTGCAGCGCTGCTCTTATCACAGCTTGTGGAATTAGACAGGAAATTTAGTCCTGGAAGTAAGGAAGTTTGTCCTCTATAGCTGAACTTTTGACAGTGTTAGAATATATATATTACATTTGTGGCATTAGACTTCCAGATTTCAAGGAGAGATTCCAATCATGTCCCAGTCTTCTTTTTAAAGTTCTTTTAGGAAGGGGAAAAATTGTCTTTCAGTTGGCATGTTCATTGGTATAATAATACTTTTAATATTTTCTTTTTAAACATATAGAGTAAAACCCGTTGTTGATTTCAACATTATATTAATGTATTATTGTTTAATATTTCCTAAATTTCTTTGTCTACCATAGCTCTATCTCAATAAAATGCAAGGAGTTGATAAGATTTAAAATTTAGGGTTTTTTTTCCCCCTTATCCTCTTAATGGTTGTTTGAATATGGGTACTAGTTAACATTTTTCTTTTGTGTTTTTAGCTTACAAATTTGGAGAGGAAGTGGCAACACCATGAGCAAAATAATTTTGTGATGAAAGAATGTATCCTTTAAAAAGCTGCAGATGGACTTGACTGAATGGTTTTTTTTTCTAGGAATTTCTTTACAGACCGAAATGAAATTGATTCACCACACACTTATCAAATATCTAATATATACAAAACACTGAGCTAAGCTATTTGGGGAATAAAGGAATAAGATTTAGTTTCCACTCTATGTTAGGGCATGTATATGTGTGTGGCAAAGTAATACAAAGCAGAGCGTAGAAAGTCATAGTGTGGCATAGTAAGTGCACAGAATATGGAGTCAGTAGATCTAATTTTAAATGTTGACTCTACTACTTATATAGGCCATGGACTTTGGACGGTTTACTTAATTTGTTTAAGCCTCAATTTTACCATCTCAAATGCAGTTAATATTTTCTTCTCATAGTTGTTGAGACAATTATTCTTAACCGTGTGTGTGTGTGTGTGTTTATTGTTGTTTATTGTTGTTTATAATGCTTCCTTGGATATCTGGTCAGCAAAAGAAGGTAAACTAAGTAGTGTCATGAGAAATTTGACCTTTAAGCTCATCTGTGTTTCAGCCAGTTAACTTCATCTTATTTCTACCAAGATGGTATACCTATGCCCCATCTTCTTGCTTATCTCTTTGTGTGATCATAGGAGAAGCGGCTGCTGAGGACATGTATTGTGGAGTTATAAGAAACATTTCCCCAAAGTAGTTTTCTGTTCCCTTCCTTGACCCATTCAAGGACATCTCTGCTTGGAGAATTGTAGCATATATTTTGCTCTAGGACACTGCTGAACTTCAGCTCAGGGCAGCATGGACCACATCTTACCTCCAAATGAGATTCATTAGGGGCTCTTCCCATGTGATCATACAATTTAGTTTAAAAGCAAAAGATTCCCATTCACAGCATGCTAATGTCTAGCACTATAGTTCTGTGTAATATCAAGTAGGTGATTTTGAAACAGTGAAGTCTAAGGACCTGCTTGAATTTTTTGTGGTACTCTAGAGAACACTGTTCTTTTGATCATTCCATTGTTCTAAGAGCAGAATTAGATTGAGATGCATAACATATTAACTATAAAAAAGGTTTATATCATAAGTGAAGTTTTTTTAACCAGTTTGCTTGGGCTTTTAGGTTCAATTGGTGCTTAATCTGTTAAAATAGTTTAAAAAAAAATTCTAATCATGCTTTTTCTGTGTCATCTTTAGTTTTCAATAAGAATTGAAATACTAGTATGATTTGGTTCCTTTCTGAGTTAGATTAATATTTTTATTGACAGTGTTCCCCCTTAACTCATATAATTAGTCATAGCAACCAAGAGTCAAGAGAGTGATTACCAGTCAATTATGAAGAATGTGGCCAACAGATTGCAGAGTACAATAAAAGCATAATGGATGCTCTACATAGCATGAGCAGAAACTGAGTCTGAACCAACTGCAAGTCTCTGTAAAAGTATCCTGTTCCTGTTAAGCTTTATGCAAGCTGACTGAAAAAAATAACCTACCCTGGAAGAATCTGACCTAAAATTTTTGAATGCTGTAATTTTTGTGGCCTTTTTGAAGTGATATTTTAAAGTAAAGTAGTTCAATAAATAGTTTGCATGTAAAAAGTATCATCTCCTTTTAGAATATTTTTGTTTTGTGTGGGCAGTAAAGAACCAAGATATATATAAGCTAAAAGTGGTCATTGAATTCATTTAGTTGGTATAATCCTTCCATAGCAGCAAATGAGGTCTTTTTATGTGTCAGCTCTGGAAGAGATGCATGGAGTGTGATTCTGACTTATCAACCTTGCCAATTTTTGCTTCTGGAAAAAGATGGTAAAAATAGAAGGGGATGTTGAGCTTTGCACTTCTCAAATAGGTTATATGATGTTTAAGACATATAAAGTCACAGGTAAGTATATAACATGTTCTTTATAATCAGTTGTTCTTAAAGATTTGGAATTAAAACTTTTAACCTTTGCATTTTAAAAATATTTTCTCGTATGTATATGCTAGAAAAAACATGAACTTTAAAAGAAATTCTACACTTATAGTGGTGGGCTTTTTTGGACTATGGCCACTGCTGTTGATATCCAACCTGGTATATGCATTTATTCTTTTGTACTGTAGGAGTATGCAAATAGATTAATATATAGACATTGCCAGAACATTTGAAAGGAAAAGCTAGAAGAGATATAATTGTGAAATATGAATCTGGGAGATATCATAGCAACTAAAGATATATCCTCTATGGATAGAAATGAGTCACCTTTGGTCCTCAAAATATTCCTTAAAACTTCTTTTTTTACTCTGATCTCATTTTTTGTGTTCACATTACTTCTCATTATTCCTGAAACACAAGAATATTGGTTTCTTTTAAGAAAAAAGGCTTTATTGAGATATAATTTGTATACTATAAAATACCCATGCATGTTGCTTTCTTGAAGTAAATAGTTACTATAAATTATTCAACTTTGTGTGAGTTTAGGTAGAGGGACGAACATTGTTGAATTTGGTTAACTCTGGATTACTAATTTGACTGAAAATCTTGGACAGTGAAACATTTCATTAATGTGGCATTTCTAAAATATGTTCTTTGGATCCTGAATTCCTCAGGTTATTAATAATTTTTATACCACCAAAAGATTCATAGGCAAAGAAGTTTGGGAAACATTGTTTGAAACAAAGGTACATTGTTTCTCTCTTCTGGGCTGCTCAAAGTACTTAATATGCTAACTTGCAATAAGTTTAAGAGTATATACTATTAACAATAAGGATTTTTTTTCAGAGTGATGAAATTGTGGGGGTTTTAATTTTCCTTGGACTTTTTGGCAATTTCAAAGTTATCTATGATGTACATATAGTACTTACAAATATAATAAAAATTCAAATAAAGTCTAGATAGAGCTGGTACTTTAACTTGTTGAAAGATGACATGATAGGAACATAACTCTGTGGTCGTCGAACCAGAACTGAACCAATCTTCACCCAGAAAGAAAGCAGGGGAAAGATTCTCTATCCATTAAATAAATACATGTGTTTGCATATAATAATGCAAAGTTTAGCATAGAAAAAAATTGAAAATTTTTGAAAAAAGCAAGGTTTCCAACTTCCGTTCTAAATTACTCATATATGATATTTGGGGAACATAATTCAGCAGGATTTCTTTAAACTAAAATGTGTTATCAGAGGGAAATTCTTACTAATGTCTCTTCCTTCCTCTCAGAGCTTTTCAACAAATCCAACAAGAATATTCTCTCAGCTAGGATAGAACTGGAAACTACTATCTGCATGAACCGGCTCTTCCTCAGTCAGTCACATTGCTTAGTGAGTTCCATTCCTGTTAAAATAACACCTTGTAAGTCATGTGGAAAGAAGCTGCAGACTGAACAAACATACTGAGGGTTTTTTTGTTTGTTTGTTTGTTTTAAAGATCATGGGAAAGTTAGCAAGTCTTTGTTTTTCCCATCCTTATCCTTTATCAGTAAGTAAACATGAGTTCTTGATACTCTTTTTCACTAAATGGGGAGTCCCTGATTTGGACCTTATTCTGGTCCCATGTTAAAAAAGAAATTTCGGTGTACGGTTTAAAGGTTAGAGCATGGAGTAATGCCATTCACACTAGAGATGAAAGACCCGTTAGTAGGTGTTCCATGGGTTCTTGCTGTCCCTGCCTAATATCTCTTTCCTTTTGCTGCATACTTCCATCATAAACAATCTTAGTAAATGAGAACTTTTAGACTTAAAGTACAAAGAAATCAAAATGGACCACTAGAGAATAATTTTAAAATTGATCTATCTTTCATTTTCAAGTACCTTTTTAAATAAAAGTAAGTTATGGCTTTAAATTGAGGATTCACAGTTTGAAAACTGAGATCGAACGTCTTTAAACAATTTTTAACACAAAGGTAGAAAATTTAGGAGAGACAGATAAAATGAAGAAAACTGTCTTTTGATCTCACCATTCTCTGTATATCTGTCACACATGCCTGTTTTATTTATATATTTATCTTTTTCATAAAATTAAGATTACATTTTTTTTCTAATTTTTTAAATTTCCAATTCCAGTTGACATTCAGTATTAGTTAGCGCATAGTGGTTAGACAGCTACATAATTTACCAAGTGACCCCACCCCCACCCCCTGCCCCATGGATAGTCTAATACCCACCTGGCACTATACATAGTTATTACAATATTACTGACTATATTCCCTATGCTGTATTTTACATCTTCTTGACTATTTTGTCATAATTTGTACTTCTTAATCCCTTTACCCTTTTCACCTATCCCCAAAACCCCTTCCCTTCTGCCATCCATCAATTTGTTCTCTGTATCTATGAGTCTGTTTATGTTTTGTTTGTTCATTTATTTTGTTCTTTAGAATCCACAGGTAAATAAGATCATATGGTATTTGTCTTTCTATCTTTGATCTATTTAGTGTAATACCTTCCAGGTCCATCCATGTTTTTGCAAATGGTAAAATTTCATTCTTTTTTATGGCTGAATAATGTTTCGTTGTTTATACATACCACATCTTCTTTATCCAGTCATCTATTGATGGACACTTAGGTTGCTTCCCTATCTTGGCTAGTATAAATAATGCTTCAGTGAACATAGGGGTGTACATATCTTTTCAAATTAGTGGCTTAGATTTCTTTGGATAGATACCCAGGGTGGAATTGCTAGAATGTAAGGTAGTTCTACTTTTAATTTTTTGAGGAAACTCCATACTAAAGATCACATTCTTAAAATTACTTTTCTATTTATAATTTTGGAAACATCCATGTCATTATATATTCTTGTACAACGTGTTAAATTGGTGTGTATTATTCAATTATAGGAATACTTTTCTAATCAAATTTATTGGGGTGGCATTGGTTAATAAAATTATGTTTCAAGTATACATTTTAATAATACATCATATGTATATTGCATTATGTGTTCACCACCCAAATTTAAATTTTATTCTATCACCATGTATTGACCCCCTTTACCCTTATCTACCTCCCTGCCTCCCCTTTTCCTCTGGTAACCACTAAACTGTAGTCTGTGCCCATAAGTCTCCATTTGTCCTGTTTGTTGCTTTTAGTTTTGTATCCCACATATGAGTGAAATCATGTAGTTCTCAACTTCTTCTGTTTTATTTTGCTTAGCATGATAGTCTCAAGACCCATTCATGTTTTTGCTTATGGCAGTATTCCATCTTTTCTATGGCTAAGTAATATTCCATTGTATATATGTACTACATCATCTTTATCCAGTCATCTGTCAGGGGACATTCAGTTGTTTCCATGTCTTGGCCACTGTGATAACATTGTAAGGAATATTGAGGTGCATATATCTTTACGGATAAATGTTTTCAAATTTTGGGGGTAGATACCCAGAAGACAGATTACGGGGCTATATGGTAATTCTATTTTTAATTTTTTGAGGAATCTCCATACTGTTTTCCATAGAGGCTGTACCAATTTATATTTTTACCAGCCATGTATGAGAGTTCCTTTTTTCCTACAGCCTCTTCAACACTTATTACTTGTATTGTTGATGATAGACATTCTAATAGGTGTGAGGTGGTACCTAATTGTGGTTTTGATTTGCATTTCCTTAATAGCTAGCGAAGTTGACATCTTTTTTTTTCTCCTAGCTCGAGCAGTCAGGCAAGGGAAAGAAAACTAAGGTATCCAAATTGGGAATGAAGAAGTCAAATTGTCACTTTTTGTAGATGACATAATTCTCTATATGGAAAACCCCAAAGACTCCACCAAAAAAACTATTAGGAACAATAAATACAGTAAAGTTACAGGATACAAAATCAGTATACAAAAATCCATTGTATTCCTCTACATTAACCATGAAATTTAAAAGAAGTAATTCCTTGTGCAATTACTTAGCAATAAAATAAATACCTAGGAATAAACTTAACAAAGCATGTGAAGGACTTATACCATGAAAACGATAAGACATTGTTAAATTGAAGTTACAAAGAAATGGAAAGATATTCCATGTTCAATGATTGGAAGAATCAACATAATTAAAACAGCTATATTATCCAAAGCAATATACAGTTTTGATACAATTGCCATAAAAATCCAATGGCTTTTTAAAAAGAAATAGAACAAAAAGTTACTAGATTTGTAGGAAGCACAAAAGACCCTGAATTGCCAAAGCAATCCTGAGAAGAAAAGAACAAACCTAGAGATATCACATTTCCTGACTTCAGATTTTACTGCAAAGTGACAATAATCAAAACAGCATTGTTTTGGCACAAAAACACACAAGATCAATGGAACAGAATTGAGAACCCACAAATAAACTCACATATATATGGGCAAATTTTTGACAAAGGAGCCAAAAACATGCAATGGAAAAAAAGAAAAAAGCATTTCCAATAACTTGTGCTGGGAAAATTAGCCATATGCAAAGCATGAAAATAGACTGCTGTCTGTCACCATACACCAAAATTAACTCGTAATAGATCAAAGACCTAAATATAAGACCTGAAATGACAAACTACATAGAAGAAAACAGGTATTAAACTCATGAACCTTGGATTTATAGAGGATTTTATGAATTTGATGTTAAAGGCAAGAGAAGTAAAAGCAAAAATAAATGAATAGCACTATATCAAACTAAAAAAGCTTCTGTATAGCAAAAGAAACCATCAATAAAACAAAGAGGCAATCAAAGGAGGAAGATATTTACAAACAGCACCTCCGACAATGGGCTAATATCCAAAATATGTAAAGAACTCATACACTCAACAACAACAACAAAAAATCCAATTAAAAAATGGGAAGAGGACCTGAATGGACACTACCTCCAAGAAGACGTATAAACGGCCAGCAGACGTGAAAAGGAATACTCTATAAAAACAAACCTTATGTTATTGAATGAAGTTTATGGTGTAGGGTTTAATTGTAAGCTTTGGGTTAGATAATAGTTTGAATTGCAGCTCCACTGCTAACTTGTTGTATGACCTTGGAAAGTTACTTAGTCTCTCTGGATTTCAGTTTCTTCATCTGTAAAATGAAATCATAATGCTTACGCATAGGATTGGGTCAAAGATTATGCAGAAACCAAGACTTTTGACCCAAATGGCTCACAGAAAGGTGGCATGAATGGCATTTGCAAGTATTTGTTTTCCTGAATTTGTACCAACTCTTACCAGGTTGACAATGCACTACCTTATTTGTTTAGGTTTTGTATAAACTAAGCTGCCTCCATTACTATAATTAGAAATTTTATTATGTTTTAATTAAGAATATGCAGGATATGTGTTTATATTAAAAAGTAAAACTGATTTTTTAAAGTTCCTTTTAAAAATATTTTTTATAACTTTATAATAGCAAAAGTTTAATGCTTACTGCTTATTTTTGGAAGATATAAGATTATACTTGCTGGCTCAATATCTTCTCTCATAATATTATGTAATGAACTGCTTCTCTGAAAACCCGACTGTAAAACCTGAAGGGTGATAGGAGTAATCCATGTAGAAATAACATACTTGATATCAAGGCTGTTCTGCTTGGTCATTTTCTCTATCCTATAAGTCAAAGTGATTACATATAAAGAGTAGCTCTGTATTAGGAAGGAAAGTAACATCCATTGGAGAGTCTAGTATAAAGGAATTTGGAGGAAGCATGAGTTAGAATTCTGAGTGGTCCACTACCTAAAAAAGGCCTAGACATACTAGATAAGCCTTTCACAAGAGAAGTTTAAAACTAAAATGAGATTTTCAAAATTCTGTTTTATTGCAAATCTTTTTGTAAAACATTATTCTTGACATGATAACTGCATAGTGATACCTCGGGAAAAAGGCAGACTTAATCAGTTAAAATTATATTCACATAGGGTCAAGAAAGAACTACTAACCAAACAGAATTTTCTGTGTTATCATTTTAAACAGATAAACTCTACAAAAGGAACTCCAGACTGACATGAGGTGAAAATATTTGATATACTCCATAAGAGCTCAACTTGAATTTTATCAAAGGAAACTGTAGTTCATTTTTAAAAGCTTCTCTCAATCTTTAATTAGCTTATTGTTAAAATGAACCTTCCTTCAGTTTACTGGAGTAGGGAAGGGCTGCCTTAGGGGTTGACCAGCCTCACCCCATTCTCCCCAACCCCTGCTCCCCAGCTCTGCCTTGCCACCAAGGACAAAGCAGGGACCTTGTATCTCAGGATTAAGGGAAATAGTTAAGAAGAAGAGGAAAAGAAAATTGCTTTTCCAGCTTCTCTAACTTCCCATTGTAACCTACATAGAAATGCAAGCATCCCTTGGGAGGAAATAACAAAAGTGCCAAACAGTAGATGGATGGATGAAGCCCGCTTCCCTGCAGTGCACACAAGCTCTTGCCTCTTTAATGTCACAGAGTTCTGTCCCTTGCTCATGGTGGTTAATAGAAGACCAAATTGCCAACTGGCTCTGTCCTCTGGTGGGGGAGGTCTCTACCCATGAAGCTGTTCCTTGGCTCATTTCCTTTTCCTTGCCAGAGAGATTAAAGTCAGAGAAAGGGGTCTATTGAAACTGTAAAAGTTCAGTTGCCTTCTTTCCTTTTCCTAAGGCACATGAGGTAACTGGTTAGATCACAAGACACATCTATAAGAAGCCTTAAGATACAATTGATTGTAAAATGTGTCAGGTAATAAAAGGTAAACAAGCCTCTTACAAAACCACTCACTATATTATCTCTAAGGTACTCCCACCTCAAAAAAAAATTTCCCCTAAAATAAACATTCAACATTTCTGTAGTTCAATTTCTTTTATATTAACCAAACACTTTTAATCTTTATATATGGTTTATTTAAATTTTTTAGCATTTTTTAATGTTTCATAATTTTAAAAATTTTATAATTCACAGATAAAATCTATTTGAAGTATACAGTTATAGTTTTTAAATACTCAAGAGTTGTGCAAATATCAATTTTACAATCTTTTCATCACCCCAAAATAAATTCAAGCAACACATTTCACTGAAGAGTAACCTTAATTGATCTAATGAAGAAAAAGTATATGTAATAGTTAGAAATATTTTAGATACTTTTTTCTGAATGAGACTTCTGAAAGAATGTGGCCAGATCATCTATAACTTAATTAATTGAAAGTATCAGAGGGTTTGTAATTTTGCTTGGACATTTAATAATTCCACTATTCCAAAACATTTTGTAACCTTTATTAAGTGGTATAAGTATTTTATATGATGCCATTATAATAATATTTTCTTCATTTATCCATGCACCCAAATAGTAAACTTAAATTGACAGAGTTTTAAAAAAATCTTTGAATTATGGGACTATTCTAAGAAAACCTTTAAACTGAGATCTCTTTTGAAAAAAAAAAAAAATAAGTCCAGGGGAGTGTTTTTTCTAGTCTCCAGGGCCCCTGCTTCCCCTGTCAAGAAATAGTACATCAAAAAACCTATTTGACTAAGGGTACCTTTTTATTTAAAATAATATTTATTTTGGGAACTAATGTAAGGTAGATGAAGTTCAGACATTTATTTTAACATAATTTGTTGACATTTAGCAAATTATCAAATGTTGTTGTTTAACAGTGTTTAATATAGGCTGGATCAAATAAACTTACATTGCGGTCTGCTGCCTCTTAAGCTGTGCATGAAGCTCTCCCTGCCCTCTTCCTAGCCACACTCTGGTTCCCCAGGCCTTCCTCCCAACCTCACAGATCTCTGGCACTAATATCACCAGAGGAAGGAGTGGGGATGAAGGCAAGTAGATTAAAACAATGGAGAAGGGAAGAAGACAGAGTAGGCAAAGTACCTTGTGACCTTAAAATAACGAGCTGTGTTTTCCTGTGTGTCTGGTGAACTGTCTCTAAAGACAATTCCAAAAAAGAAGCTATAAAAATGTTTAGAATAAAAACAACATCCTTGGGCTAAGAGCCTGCCCTACTAAGTTTGCTACTTTGAAGCTGAACACACATTTGGAAGGTAATGAATTGGGGTGAGATGAGGATCAGTGTTACTACTTGAAAACCATTTTGTAACTCATTACAATCTTTCCAAATAATTGATAAAAGAGGTAGTTTTCCCCGTGCTCCTATCTATTATCAAAAAAAATTAGGACTTCTCAGTTGAGATAGAAATAAATTTCCAATTTTGTTGATTTAGGGTGAAACTCAGCTATGTTTCTCTAAATTTTTGTAATTTTTCAAATTTTTACAATGAGGCCACAACTAGTAAATGAGCAAAGAGTGAAAACTTCAGGGCAAGTTAAGATTTTTAAGTAGCTCTGGTGCACAAAAGATCCTCCAAAGATTTCCACATCATAATCCCCAGAATATGCTACTTTACATGGCAAAAGAGACATTGCAAATGTGATTAAGGATCTTGAGATGGGAAGATTATTCCAGATTATCTGTGTGGGTCCTGTGTGTTTACAAATATCCCTTTAAAAGAAAGGCAAGAGGGTGGAAGTCAGATAAAATGTGAGGATTAGAAGCAAATGTTATAATGATGCACTTTGAAGATGGAGGAAGGGACTATGAGCCAAAAAATGCAAGCAACCCCGGGAAACTGGGAAAGGAAACAATCTCCTCTAGAAACTCCAGAAGGATTTTAGGCTAAGATCTCTCAGAATTCTTCCAGACTGTAAGATAATACATGTGTGTTGATGTAAGCCACTAAGTTTATGGTAATTTATTACAGCAGTGATATGTGCAACATATGTCTCAACCCTCTGGATTTATTTATTTTTCACCAACTATAGTTTCCATCTTCATACTTATCATAATTTCATTGCCAATAACAGGAACTACTAATGGTACGAAGTCCATCATATGGGCAAAACATTTAAATGCAACCATACCAGAAGTAAGGCTACCTATTTTCATTTATCAGATTTGTTCAATTAATTAATACTTAGTGAATAAAAGAGTGACCAAAAAATCAACATATTTCCAGCCCAGATGGAGCTTGCATTCTAATGTAGGAGATAGAGAATAAACAAATAATGCAATCTCACAGGATAACTTTTTTTGGCAAATGCAAATACTGACTGATTCTCAAAAATTAAACCAAGTGCCCCTTTGTAAACCCAACTAACAAGTTGATGAACCCTTTGCTACTATTTGTTTTTCCTGAGATATTCAAGTAAAACCTCCAGAGGTTCCTCAAGACCTGGTATCTCTTCTATTTCATATTAACTTTCTCAGATTTATAGAATAATCACTTTCTAGAGAAGAAGGCATAGATGAATATTATAGCCTCTATTCCAGCGATTCACCTCTAGCCTAAATGGCATGTTCTGGCCAAGATTCTGGAATAACCTGGGACTGTTGATTCTCATGTTGGCTCCAGTCTTTGTATGAAAGGGTTATGGGGAATAGTAATCTCATTGAAAACGAGATTTTCAGACTTTGTCTTAAAGCTCTGTTTGAATAGTAAAGCACACTCTATTTGGGGAATAGGGATGTAGATTAAGGAGTGGAATTCAAAAGCCGTAGCTAAACCACTCTAGTACTGCCTCTATAAGACTTGTCACTAGAGAGTTGAAAATCTAGTATTGCCATGGGTAATTGGGGAGAAAGTCTGATCCAAATGAAGGGAAAGTTGAGCTTAAGAGAATTAAAAAGTGTGGTTCACTAGAAATATGTATGGCAGGTAACGACCAAGCTCTATTTGTGTGCCTTTGCATTACCTGGGAGTAGAACGCCTCCTAAGATGGGGAAGTATAATTTTCTTATCTATATGCCTGAAATGATTAACCAGTAATTCACCCATGAAACATTTAATGGAACCACACAGGTAGTTTTCTACTACCCATGATTTTGCCCCAAAAGATCAAATTCCAAGGAGAAAGTAAGTCTATGTGCAAAAATAGATTTAAAATTAAGAGACTTTATTCATATCTTCCTTTCCCTGAGAGCTTATGCTCAATTCAAAAGGAACTTCTAAAACTCTGCCTCTAAATATCACCTGATTTGTCTATTTCTCTTAATTTCTATTTTTATAATCCCAGGTAAGCCACCATCATGTTTCGCTTGGACCTTAACTGATCTCTTGCCTCTCTATAACTTATTCTTTAAGAACAGCCACGGTAATACTTTTGATTTTATTTAAAAATATTGAATTTTCAGTGAATACAAATTATTTTACAATACCAGTATACTCTCCCCCCCAAATTAGCAAATTGTTAACTTTTTATCATTACAGATATGAATACTACATATGTAATAGAAATAGATACTTCAAGTATGGTCATGTCTTTGTCCCTTTCCTCAGTCCCATAGCTTATAACTAATCACTTTAAATTTGATATTTACCTTTTCAGGCTGTTTTACACTTTTACTCCATATATGTGTTTATAAATAACATACAGGATTGTTTTGTATACTTCAGGAATTTAGCAAAAAGGTATTGTTCTGTACTTCCTTTTTTCCACTGAACATTACTTTGTTGAAAGCTGTTCATGTTGATTTTACAGATCTTGCTTATTCATTTTCATTGCTATGTATTCCACTCTATGGATAAAGCACGATTGACTTTTTGCAGTTTTCATACTGATTGACATTTTAGGTTGCTTTATATATTTTTTTATTACAGTGCCCCCGTGAACTTCCTGGTATGTAACTCTGTACGTATGTGTATGACTTTCATTACCTGGATGTAGAATTGCTAGATCATAGGTTATACACATTTTCAGTTAGTTATTCCCAAAGTAGATATGCTGATTTACACTACCATCAGTGAACTCCTGAACTTGATGTTTTTAAAATTAAAAAATTTTTTTGAATTGTTTTAATGGGATTTCCATGATGACTAGTGAGGTCAAGTATGTTTTCATATGACTGTTGGATATTAACTTTTCTTCTCTGAATTAACTGTTCATATCTGTTGCCTACAAGTTTTTTGGGTCCTAATCATTTATATTTTATATGTATCTTCTCAGTCTATCCCTTATTTTTTCACTTTGTACACAATGTTGTCTTTCAAAATTTTTAATCAAAGTGATATTTAAAAAAACACAAATGAGATCACAATTCTTCCCTGTTTAAAACCTCCAGTGGATTTACCACTGCCAGATATTTTCCTTTAACCCACAAGTCTGTTCTTCATGATCTTGGGGAAGCCTTTTTTGACCACCCAATATAACCCCTCACCCCTTAACACTCTATTTATATAATCACCCTGTTTTATTCTCTTCATAGCACTTATATTTTTATCTCTTTCTGATATTTTTGTAAGTGTTTGTTTAATGTCTACCCTCACCCTCCAACCAAACCAGAATTTGAGCTCCATAACAGAAGGGAGTTTGTATGTCTTTTTCACTGTGGTACCCAACAGTGCCTTGAACAATGCTAGCAGGCACTTAAGTGTTTGTTAACAAGGTGAAACAGTGACCTTACTGCAAATATATAGTTTGTAGTATATATCGGTATATAATGCTTTTTACATGGAAGGCACTCAGCAGATATTTTTGATAAATGAACAAATATTTTGTCATGTTCATAAAATTCTGAATTAAGAAATGCTCAGAGTCGTATAAGCAAAAAAAGTATTGGATAGCAATCAAAACTAGATCAACAGCACTCATCATAAATTTTTTCTTAATGGGGTTTCCTTTCTGGATATATCACATATCATAGAAGCCCCACAACTAGTTTAATATCAGCTAAGAAGATGGAGATATCACTACAACCTTTCCAGGAAAAGGAAGGGTTACAATACAGAGTAAATCTGGTTTCAAACAATGGGGAACACATATAGAGCATGGGTTAAGAGCATGGATTCTGGAGTCAGATAAATAAGGATTTTAATCTGGATCGGCCATCTGTTGCCTAGGAAACCATGGCTCACCCACCTTCCCTGATTCTCAATTTTACCTACTGCAAATTAAGCAAAATAATGTCTCACTTATAGCATGGAGATGAAATGAAGAAAGGCAGTTAAGCATCTACACAATGCTTACACCAAAATGTTCAATAAGTGGTAGCAGGTAATATTATTAAATGCAAGTTATATATTCCCAGATATTTAATGGATATAGAAATTGTAAATTTTAATGGCATTTTGTGATTACAATATGATTATAATGTATGAAAGAATACCTTTCCACTATAAGAATAAATTGCCTTGGGTGATTTACTTCCTGCCTTGACTTCTAGTTTCCATTGATGAATTATAGATGTGTGCAAATTTTGAGTATCATTTCCCAAGCCTTTTGTTTTTACCAAATGTTTTTTAAGTATATTTCATGTATATGGTTTTCAATGAATAAATGTGGTCATACACATGCTTTTATAATCAAGTTTCTTTTTAAATCTCATCTCTTCTCTCCCTCACTTCAACCTTCTTACCCCTGTTCCCATGGTAATCCATATTAGCCTAATATAACCATCCTTTTTCTTCTCACAATTTACATAATTCTACGCATATCTATTCATAACATACTTATAGACATATGCAATATGCAGACTTTTATGTTCATTAACTTAAAAAATGGGACCATATTCTCAAGCTTTGAGAATATGTTGCTTTTCTCATGTAACAATACCCAGAGAAATACCTTCAATTCATTTGGGTATAACATGAATTCATATTTTAATGGCAGCATAATATTCCATGATTTAGATATAACATTGTCTACTCAGCAATCCCCAATTGTTGCGCATTCAATTTGTTTCCATTTTTTAGCATTACAACTAATGCTACAATACATATCCTTTTATGTATTTACCTACTGATACGTTTATTTCTTTGGGATAGATTCCCAGAAGTAAGATTGCTAGGTTGGAAGATATGTGTATTTACTAGCATCAAGAAATGTAAGAACATTTTATGTCACTTTTACAGAAAATGCTACTTGTGTATTACAGTTATGTAGCAATGTGACATCTTTTTTATTAATTTAATTGAAGAAATTAAATTGTCCCCATCTACCTCCCCCCTTCCTCCTACCCCCTCCCTTCTGGTAACCACTAGTGCAATGTGACATCTTTAAAAAAATGAACTTCTGGTAAGGAAGTTTGAACAAAGACAATTCCATTGAGATAAGTCCTCTTTTCTTAATTACTGTAATTGAAAAGTGGAGTTTGGTAGGGGATGGGGGAGGGGACAGGAGACTGGAAGAAGAAAGGTTACCAAAATAGAAATCTGGATCCAAGTTTACTTTCATCAATAGGTGACTTTCCCCTCCTTAAGTGTGTTGTCCTTAAACAGGATGTCGGAGCATCCGGGTAACACACAATTGTGTGGCTCTTCACGCTTTTTCTTGCAACTTCATTGGCTTCTTTTGGCTAAATGTTTTGTGATGTGCAGTATGCTGAAATATACCACTTAAACATTTTCACTAATTTTCTGTGTTAAGGAGGAAAGGGAGAGGGTCCCAAGAACAAAGGCTGGGCTTGAAAGTATAGATGATGCTCTCAAGTTCTTCAGCAAGTGCAAGTGAAGTCCTAGCAGGGGTCAGTGTTCAATTCACTAAGTTTACTGTACATACTTATAGGGAACAGAATAAAATATAATTTACAAATTAAAATGGAAAAATAACTTTATAAAACAAAACAGATTGTGTCTGTTAATAGGATGAAAACTAATAGAGGCTAGTTAGCATTTAAAAAATTTCTCCATTAGTTATTTCCATGTGGAAATGAGTTCTCTACATAGACATATAATAAGTAAGATTGTCGTAATCTGTACATTTACTTAAAAAGATTATAGATGAAAATTGACTAAAGAAACTGTTCAAAATACTGGAATAAAAACTTAAAAACTATAAGACCTCTTTTTTAGATCAACAAGAAAAGAGCCTGATTAATTCATAGCCAAGTGAACTAATTTAAAAAGACAATATGAAGATGAAATTTGAAAGAAGGTAGATATAAAATTTTAAGCTATTTTGAGAATAGGTCGAGCTCTCCTACAAATGTTTCATTAAACATGAAAATATATTTTTTGAACATAAGTTTATCTAAGCATCCTTATTAGCTTGCTTTCTCAACACATTGATAAAATTAACTAATACTACCTTAATTTCTAATCGGTTTCATTTTCTTCTTTGCATCACAATTATTGTGCTTAAAATGAAAACATTCTGGAAAATGTTTACATATATGTTTTACTGAGAAATTTGTCATCTCTTTAAAGATCTAAGACTAGATTTCATTGTTTTTAAAAAATGTAACTAACTCAAATTAAGTGGGTAATGTGTTCATGAAAAGGGAGAGAGATTCTTTCTAAGTTTGTGGGAAAAGTCAGGGTCAGGATATATAATATTCTTTTCCAGTAACTTTGCGATTGTCTTTCTTTAGGTTTGTACAAGCTCTGGGCCTGGTCTTTATCAGGTTTCCGTGGAACTGAAGAGAAGTGGGTAAAGGTACAGACCAGGCATATCAGCCAGCACAGGAGTAACTAAGAAGTGCTGTATCTCTTCTTTCAAGACTAAATCTTCAAAGGGGTAATGATTAGAAGGTAATTGAAGCTACCAAGCCAAGGAAATACATCTAATACTGTCAAAGGTGCGATTCACAAGTTGGTCCCGTAACTGGAGTAAGAAAAAGTACCTTTGGGAAGACAGTAAACAAACATATGCAAATAGTTGTACAAGAGCTGCCAAAACTCCAAATAGTTCTTCCCATAATTTGGAGATTTTTTGAGATAGGAAACCTGGAAATCTAAAACTTATCTAGCAGCAACTCAAATTCAACACAAACCACATAGAATCATTTTCCACCCTAACCCACTCCTCTGCTTTCGACTCCTGTTTTTGTATGATGGAGCCTGTTAGTTGTGTTTTATTTGTATTTTGTATTCTGTTATTCCTTCTGTGTTTTTAGAGAAATCAGAATGGGAAAACTCCAGTGAATTAACTGCTTAGTAAATGTTATGTAATATAACCTCTCCAGACCTCAGTACCTCATTTGTAATGAGTAATCAAACCATGTAAATAGAAAGACTGTGGATCTCAAAAACCAGAGACATCTGTTCATAACACTACTCTGCCACTTACGGTGTATGTTGTCCTAGAAATTTTAAACAATTTGTCTGCATTAAAGTCTCCTCATTCTTACATTCTTTGACTTAATGATTTATTTGATATTTTCATATTTATTTTATTAAAGAGAATTAAATATTAGCTTTAGGAGAGTCATTAAATTAGTAGACAAATTGTAGAGCCTGTATATATTGCGGTTTAAAAAAATTAGAGTTGAAAGACTCCTAGGAAAGTGCTTTAATCCACTTGACTCTCTACATAACCATGCTTTTGCCTGCCTGAGTGGCTGCCTCTAGCAGCCTCCATCTTAAATGTCCTACTCACCTGTCCATTTTTTTATATTCTATCCACACTTCAATGTCCACCGTTAACTATCATCCTCTCCCTCACACCTTTTCTGAAAGTTTCAGTGACCAATGAACAATAATTGAACTTTCTTAATAAACAATACTTAAATTCATTTTGTATTTCCACCCTTAGCAGTGTACAGTATAATATACTATTTGTTTTATACACATGACTTGTGCTTAAATTTGTCATTCTTCTATTTATTTCCTATAACTACTCATTGAAAATCTACCACATACTCTGTGATCTAGGACTTTATTCATGGAATGTTTCTTTGTAAAATGGGAATGGAAATTCCTCTTTCAAGGTTGTAGAAGATTGAATAAGAAACCATATGTAAGTGTCTGGTCTGTGTTTTAACATAAATGTCCCTTCTTATTTCTCTTTTATAAACAGGTATTTTCTAAATATTAAAAAAAAATGGATTGCTTAACTTGTTCTCTAAAAACAAGGATTCCCTATCTAAAAAGCAGGTTTCTTTCTTTGTCACAAGAAACATATTGTAACTAGCCCTACCATCTTTTGAGTATGTTAGTATGTACTTGGAGATGTCATTGAAAACGTTTTCTAACTTTACTAACATTAATAGAATTCCATGGTCAAATTTTTGGAATACTGAGATAAAAAAAAGTAAGAAGTTTCCTTCCTCCCCCCGCCCGCCCCTGTTGCCACCACCCCTTCAGTGAGGTTGTTTCATTCATTTGTAATACAGTTAGATTCTTTAGTTACATTCTGTATTACATCCTGAGATTCCCTGACCTTCTAAATAATATTTTTATTTGAATACATTTAAGTTCTTTGTATGGTAAAGTTCTATGAGTTTGACAAATAAATGCATGATGTCATATCTCTACCATTGCAGTATTGTACTGAATAGTTTCACTGACTAAAAAAATCCCCTCTGTTCTACTTATTCAACACTCCCCTCAAATCCCTGGAAACCACTGATCTTTTAACTGTCTCTATAGTTTAGTCTTTTTCAGAATGTCATACAACTGGAATCATACAGTATGTAGCCTTTTCAGACTGGTTTCATTTAGTAATATGTATTTAAGACTCATCCATATCTATGTGTGGCTTGATAGCTCATCCTTTTTATTATTGTTCCATTGTATGGATGTATCTGAAATATTTTTAAGTGCCATCCTATTCTTGTTTTTTGCTTGCAGTATCTTCTCATATATTTCTGATGTTAATACCAGTCCTTTTTAATTTTGACATTTTCTTCTTCCTTAGTTTGTATTTCCTCCAAGTTGCCTTTCTTCTGGATGTTTTTATAGACCCCGCTTTTACAGTAAAGCCTTTCCTCTAATATCTGATTGTTTTGGCTGTCTAAGAGTGGGCACCAAAAAGCTATTTGGAAGCTCTGAGCATGAGTCCAGTTTGTTGACTTTGAGCCCCACTGTAGCAAAACTGGTAGAAAGGTTTTGTTGCAGACACTGTACCAACTTATCTTTTGGGGAAAAATCAATGTTTTTAGACTTATTTACCAGGGTTGTCAGATTCTGCATAGATCTGCTGAACTTCTATGGAAAATAACTTCTGCCAGCTTTCCATGAACCAAAGGGGCAAGAAGGCCCAAGGTTTAGATTCAATTTAGAACTGTGGCCTAATTCTACTGCCCCTTACCGTATAGTCCAGAGAACCTCTCTTTTATATATCCTCCAAAGAGAAAGATACCCACCCCCAACCTCATCTTCTATGTGGTGGAAAATGTATGGTTGCTCCACTGTGTGCAGTGCAAGAAATGCCTCAAGGATCTAACTTGTTTTGCGAAAGGGGGTTGGAACAGCTTTATTGAGATATAATCCACATACCACACAATTCACCCATTTAAAGTGTATAACTCGGTGGTTTTTAGTACATTCACAAAATTGTGTAACAATTACCACATCAATTTTAGAACATTTCATCACCTCGAAAAGAAGCCTTGAGTCCTTAGCAGTCATTTACCCTGCCATTCCACTTATCCTCCATCACCCCCACCCTAGACCTAAGCAACCGCTAATATACTTTATGTGTCTATGGGTTTGCCTAGTCCAGACATTTTGTATAAATGAATTCATACAATATGTGGGCTTTTCTGACTGGATTCTTTCACTTAACGTAACGTTTTCAAGGCCCATGTGGTAGCTACTTACTGGCTATTGTAAATCAGTCTACTAAGAACAATCATGTACAAGTTTTCAAATGGATACATTTTCACTTATTTTGGGTATATACCTAGGAATAGAATTACTGAATCACATTGTAAATCCATGTTTAACCTTTGGAAGAACTGTTGGTCTTTTTTCCAAAGTGGCTGTACCATTCACATTACCACTAGCAATGTGCAAGTGCTCCAGTTCTCCACATCCTAGACATTTGTTATTATTTGACTTTTTCATTATAGCCACTCTAGTTTGTGTGAAGTGGTATTTCATTTTGTCTAACTGGTTTTTAAACATACTTTCATTTAATCCCCTTAATTTTAATTCCACATAACCCCATTAATTTTTCATCTTTTAGAGGTTCTGTAATATTTATTCCTTTCCCCTCTACCAGTTGCCTAGCAGCCTTACTGTTCCTGTTAGATTAGGTAACTCTGGTCCAACAGTTTTCTAGCTTCTAAAATTTTATGGTTTCTGTCTTCCCTCCCATTTTCTTTGTCTGGTTAGCTTTATGTCCTTAAACAATTCATTTACTTTATTTTATTATTATTATTATTTGTTATTATTTATGCCTACAGCACCTGGTCTTCCTAGGTGGTTTCTCATCCAAGTACAAACCAGGCCCGAACCTGCTTAGCTTCCAAGATCAGACAAGATCGGGCTTGTTCAGGGTAGCATGGCCATAGACCATGGACCATGGCTCCACTGAGACATGAACCCAAGACCTGTGTGTAAGACAGATGTGCTAACCACTACACTATGGAACCACATCCTCATTTACTTTATCTTAATGGCTATTGAGAGGGAGAAGTAGCTAATGCATATGATTAATTCACCATCTCTAAACTGGAAGTTCATTTTTAATTGAAGTTCACTTCTGTTTGCATGTTGAAGTTTTTGTTTGTTTTAAGGAAAATGAGGTTTAACAAATGTTTCTTGTTTCTAAAGGAGGTAATCAAGGCATAAGCCAGATTTGAGTAAAATATTACTTGGGGAATGAAAAAAAACAAGCATTCTTGAATCACATATGATGCCTCTTTTCTCTTGTGATCACTTAAAAATTATATGAACATTGCTTGTGTTGATTGTTTTCATCTTTTAAATTAATCACTGAAATACATCATTTCAAGCTTTATACAAAGGATGGCTATTAACTTTCTTTTTAAAGGGTTTAACACTATTAATATTAATAATTGTGTTGTACATATTCTATCCCAGGCACTGTTAAGCGTTATATATACATCATCTTATATAATATAATCTCTATAACAACCTAATGAAGTATGTAGTTTCAAACTGCTATTACAGATAAGGAAGCTGAGGCTTGAATATCTAGCATAGCATGCTAGAACATGGTAGGCCTAGGCACTTATATTTGCTTTTCTGATTCTGAGACCTGTCTTCTTAACAATATTGCTATATTATAGTGGGGAGACTTGCTCGTTCAACTTACAGTTTGGTTAAATCTGCCATAGCATGAATCGTGTGTCTATGTATATACATTGTTATTAATGTATGAAGTATAGAATGTATGTGTATACATTGTTATTAATGAAGGTGTTATTAATATGTATCTACATTTTAAATTAAATCAGTTTTTCCTGTTTATGGATTTTCTGTTCTTTAACCCAGGTTAAAGTAGAGATAATTATTATTAATATTATTAATATAATGCTGAAATGCGAGTTTCAGAAGTCAATTCAAATATGGGCTTTCCAGTGTCAAAAAATTTTATACTCTGTGCTCTTGACTTAAAGAGAGAGTAGTTTGCCAAATGCAAGAGAAAAAAAACCATCTTAAGAAAAAATTTAGTTTCTATTTTGTGTTGTTTTGTTAAATTCCTCATTACAATTGTTTCTTTCTTTTTTGCTTATTTCTGCGTCTGACGAGAAGGACTGTGATTACTATCTCATTGGCGTGGCTGAAGAGATGATACACAATCTAACATTCTTTCCAGGTTAATTTTCTTCTCTTTCACTATCTCTTTCCCACTTCACTGATGTAATTAACAGAAAGAACTTTCAAGACAAAGGGAAAACTTATTACAAAGGTCCTAAGAAATGGTTTTGGGGCCTGTGAATTTACAATGTTCCAGGAACAGTGAAGAGGCCATCGTGCCTAATTGCAGAGGGCAAGGGGAGGGCGGCTCCAGATAAAGCTGGAGAGCTTGGCAGGATGGCTCGTGTCTGGCACTGCAGGCCACACCAAGAGTTCACAATACAGAGCCGATGAGTAGCCATGAGTCACAAAGGGCAGGGGCCTTCCATGTGGCCAATGCCAGGTGCAAGGGAGTACCTCATGACTCCCTTTTGTTTTACCCCAAGGAATCAAAAGGGAGAGATTTAAGCCTGAATTTCTAGCAGTTTTTGCAGGCAGTTTTAGAAGCTGAATTACTTTTAGTTTTTATATTTTATAGTGGCATGCCTATATTCCTGACTGGCCTAATGTGGGGAGCTTTATTTAATCTATGGACAGACACATACTGGTGGAAATTATAAAACTTATGTGCCAAATACAACCTTTATTCAGAGAATTTTTCCTGGACATTTAACCTATCAGTATTTAATAGTACTAAATTGAACAAACTCCTACTTACAGAATAACCAGTTGAACTGCCTTTATTTGGTTTTCCAATGTATTAAAGTTCTCCAAACTAAAATATCTCCTAAATAGCATTTAAAGACTGTGTATTTCATGTTTCAACTCTTTAAACCTTTATAGAAATAGCTGCTGGAGTTACATATGAAATGATTCTTGCTCTCAGGGATCCCACAGTCTAGTATGAGAGAAAGGCAATTTTTCTACAGTAAAGCATGGTTGATTCCCCAGTAGAGGACTGATTTAGCTCTTTTCTGTGGTTGTCACAGGTGGTGGTTGATGCATTTTAACTTGCAAAATGTGTGGGTTGTATTTGATGATGATAATAGCTATCATCATTAAGGCACTTTACCAGATGTTTTACAAAATTAAATGTTATTTCAAAGTAAATGTCCCCTGCCCCCTTTTAGCAGATGGAGAAACAAAGCTTCAGAGAACTGAGGTAGGCCCAAAAGAAATAGCTGGTAAGTAGGGTCTGTAAGATCTCTAGGTTAGTGATTCTGAAGCCCTGTACTTCTTGCTTTTCAATGAAGCAACTCCTTAAAGACTGGTTTCTATGACGTATATCTGGATACAATCAGAGGCAATTTGATAACTACCACTAACCCTCTAAGGACATTCGCACTAGTTTTGTTTTGAATGGTCCAATTGCTCTCTAAAATGTGGGCCCTTCTGTATTCATTTACCAAAAGTTCACTGAATATCTGTGAGTGAAGCAGTGTGCTGAATGCTGGAGATACAAAGAAGACTAAGACCTAGTCCTTCACTATGAAGAACTCAGGGCCTGGAAAGGAAATAAGGAATTATTTCCTTATTTACGCTGAGTGACAAATCCTCTGTTAAGAGTCATTTCTTCCTGCCCTTCCAAGTCATGTTTCTCACCCTCCTCTATTCACTCTTCTTCTGTCTGCTCCTTATGGTCCAGGCTGCTATGAAATCACTTTGCATGCCATCTGAGTGATCTTACTCATCCCCATAGCAATGTTCAGATCCTGCTCATGAGTTTCAATGTATCCATTGCAAACTGAGTATTGGACCAGACATGGCTATCTCATATCCAACCTGAACCTATGTATCTATAATAGAATTTTATAATGAATCATTTAAATTTCCCACAAATGAACTTTACATCCTGCAACCCTTTCATAGTACGACCATGCCATGTTGTTATATAAAACAACAACCTTGGACTTATCCTAGCCTCTTCCCTCTGTGCCAACCCCAAACAGTCATTAAAATTAATACTTCTATGACTTTAACAGTTGTCATTCTCTCCACTTCTGATATTACTATCGACTTAGTTCAGACTTTCATGATCTTTAAATGCCACTGCAATATTCATATGTCATGATTTTTCCTGTCTTTAATCTCTATAAATCTCACATGTCCATTGCTCTTAGAGCTATCTCCCTAAAATGAAAACTTGATTGATACTCCTTGATATAAAACCTTTTATATAACTTAATAGAATATACCAAATCTGGACCCAATTTGTTTAATGTACCTTGTCTCTGGCTAAGCCTTTTATCACCCTTATTTTAGCCTTACTCAATCACTTATATTTCCCCTAATTTGGTATATTATTTTACCTTCATGTTTTGGCTCAAACTACTGGTCCATCTGTCAGAAATGCCTGTCCTACATCCCTCCTTTCCATTGTCATGGTCATCTAGTAAACATTTCAGCTTTCAGTACCTAGCTTAAGATTCCCCTCTTCTATATGTCCCTTTCTGGGGTGGAGGTATGAATCAATCAATAACTGTTAAGGAGAATCAGTCTGCTATGATAATTGTCAAAAATTACTATAGTTTCAAAGTGGACTTCAAAACAAAGAATATTATCAGAGATAAAGATATATGTTAATTAAATAAAGGTAAGTGGGTCAATTACAAAGACACATAACAATCCTAAATATGAAGAAATCTAACAACCTTCAAAATACATAAAAAATTAATAGAATTGAAAGAATAAACACAAATCCATAATCATAGTTGGAACCTTTAACATCCTGCTTACAGAAATTGATACAATAGGCAGATGGGAAATCAGTAGGGATATAGAAGACATAAACAACACTATGAACCAAGTGGCCCTAACTAGTTTTTGGAACACTCCAACCACCAACAGGAGAAAGCATATTATTTTCAAATGCACATGTAACATTCACAAAGACAGACTGTATTCTGGGTCATAAAACAAACCTAAATGTAAAAGGACTGAAATACAAAGCATGCTCTCTGATTATAATAGAATTAAATTACAAATTATTTACAGGAAGATACCTGGAAAATCACCCAAATATTTACAAAATAAACAACACACTTCTAAATAAATCATGGGTTAAAGGTAAACTAGAAAATATTTTGAACTAAATGAAAATGAAAATTCAACATATCAAAATATATAGGGTACAACTACAGCAATGCTTAGGAATTTATAGCATGATTTGATATATTACAAGACAAGACACTAATATGTTTCTACTTTAAAAAACTAGAATATGAAAAGCAAATTAAGTCCAAAGTAAGTAGGAGGATACAAAGGAACTAGAATAACTAAAACTATTTTGAAATTGATTGGCATTTGACTGCAGACAGGAGAGAGGCTGGTTGAGAGTGTAACTGCCCAGGTGAGCCCAAACTGTTGACCCACAGAACCATGAGCTACGTAAATGTTTGTTGTCTTAAACCAATAAGTTATGGTGTAGTTTGTTAGGTATCAACAGCTACCTGTTAAAATAAGTTTTCACAGATGAAGAAACATTTGAATTGTATTTTGAAGGATGAATAGAACTTTCTTTTTCTTTTTATTCATTATTTTTATCTCTTTTTTAAAGGTTTTTTTTTTGGGGGGGGTGGGGAATACCCTCAATCTATTTAATCTGTGACAAATTGGTCTTGGTGAGTTGGGTATATCCTAGTTACTCTTTCCCTTAAGCCATTGAGAGAATATCATAGGATCATCTGGAGTAAAGTACAGAGCTCCTGCCATAAGAGACTTACAGTCTATCTGGAAAGATACCACCTGTTCTAAGGAAATACCAGGAGGAGAAAAAAAAAAAGGCATGAGCATTGATGCCTCCTGGCCCAAAGGACACCAAAGGAAAAACTACTAAAACTTGTACTGCCGGTACCTCCCTTTGGTCTTTAACCACACAATGCCTGATTTTGTTATTTAACCCTTCCTGTTTTGATGCACTGTTGCGATGCTGAGATTGTGTTATTGTGAGCTTCAAAAGCAGAGGCCACTCTTCTATGTCTGTGTCTCTTCCTACAACTACTAGCACAGTGCTTGCCATTTAGATGCTAAAAGGAAAAAAAAAAATGTTTAAACTAAATGGGATTTAGAGGGGGTCTGGTATTTTCCATAGCCATCGGCCCCACTCCAGACCAGAGTGGGTGTTGCCACATTAACTGTGGTGTCCTGGCTGGAGGCCGAGACTTAATTGTTGATGACCCTTTCTTTTCTGTGAGCCACTATTAAGTACATGTGTTTAAAAAAAAAGTTCCTGAAGGCCTTAAGAAGCCAGATGTGATTGCTCTGGAGGTTCAGTGCCCACAGCCTTGAAAAAGGCAGCATACAAGGCTACGCTGTGGGAAGTTGACACCCCAATCTGTTGGCCTCACTTCCTAGAGTCTGAGGTTCACTTGGATTCTACTTCTTATTTGCTAGTGGTGTTTTAAGGGACATCCTACTATGCTGTGTCTATTGTCTCAAGGATTGCCCCCAATCTTGTACATGTGTGCTCACTATTTTTAAAGTGTTGAAATTGTGGAAAATTATAAAGAAGAGAGTAAGAGTAAATTTTCCAATGACCCAGAAATAATGACTTTTAATATTTTGGTGTATATTTGTTGGGGTGTGTGTGTATAAATGTCACACTATTCAAACTTTTTTTCCAGTCAACAATACACCATAAACATCTTTATAACTTCCCATGTCAATATGCTTCCACCACAACATTTTGACACTTTTCTGGTATTTTATTATGCACCATGATTTATGTAAATAATTCATTCTGTTGGCTATTTAAATTGTTTCCAGGTTTTGGTTATTATCAACAATGGTTCTACAATGCATAAATTTGGGGGCAGATCTTTGATTTTGGCTTAGAGTATAACATAAAAGTGGATTTTTCTGGGCCAAACGATATACATCTAAGTCTTATGCTACATATTTGTGATATTGACCTCTAAACACAAGATACCAATTTGTAGTAACATTGTATGAGTTATTTTCCACATCTCTTCATAAAAATTTTTCTTATCCATTGATATGTTTGTTAATCTGTCTTAAAGATTTTTTTCTATAGATGCTTTTTCATATGTTAAGTGCAAAAAGCAGAGAATAGAAAATGAAATATTAGACAACTGCCTTGTTTGTTTTATTTGCTTGTTTGTTGGTTTTGCTTGGTTTCCTTTTTTTATTCTAGTCTAAATGTGTCTGGAAAAATCAAATTACACTGATAAGCTTGACTCATGAGGAAGAAGTTCCCCCTTTCTTCCCTGGAGCAAGGCTGTGGGGGACCCACAAACCATGATAGTACTTACTACGATTTGGGGAGCACAATGAGAATAGACAGCATTTTTCGGTGTCATCTAACTTTTCTATTATCTATCAGAGTTTCCGTTCAAATACTTTCCTAAGGTCTGGGTATACTCTGTTGGTGTTTGTGATGTTTCCTATATTTCTCTTTTATCTACTTTTCTGCACACTGTGGTCTAAAGGTGAACTATGGAAAGAAGAGCCCTATATTAAATTTATAAAAATTGGAGGCAAAGAGACCAAGGTTCTAATATTGCCTCTGCTATGCACAGCTGTGAAGTTAGATATGGCCCCTTAACCTGTTTGGGACCTCATTTCCTCATTGTAAATGGCTTTATATTACAATTCAAGAGTGGTGCTGGTGGTTGTGAGTGGGAGGAACACGTAGAGAGCCTTTATTCAGTACTTTCTTGTGCCAGATACTGTATACATATTATCTCACTAATTAGAGTCATTTTCCTGCATTTTAAAAATGAAGAATTTGAGGTTCAGAAATCTGAATTAAATTGCTCAGGTTATACAGAAAGTAAATTACAGCTAACATGTAACATGTAATCTAGGTTTGCCTGACTCCAAAGCCTACTCTAGATATGAGTATTGAGTAACAATGGGAGTATTTCCATTAACTAGGGTTCATTAAGAATTTAAGATCTGCTATGTGCCAGACACTGTACTCAGGTTGGGAATTCAGTGGTGAATAAGTTAAATATGGCCCCTGCCTCATCGAGATTGCAATCAAGTGGGGGAAAAGAGCATGGAAAGATGAAGTTACAAATATATAATGACCACTTGCGATTAATTCGTAAAAGAAAAGAAAAGAACAGGGTGTTGTGAGAGAATAACAGGGAAGACCTAATTTGAATGGAATGGTCAGGGAAGATGTTTCTTAGGTTGAGACCTAGAGGATAACTGTGAGTTCACCGAGCAAGCATGGGATGGGTGTTTCAACTCTTCTAGGGGGGTGGGTGGAGCAACAGAAGGTAGGGAGCCGATCCAGTCAGACCCCAACCAGGTGCTTCAGGAAATGGAGGTGCCCTGATGATGGCTGCAGCCGGCTTTCTAGAGAGGGTTGTGGCCATGTTCAAGTATGTGGTATTTCCTTAACATGTTATGTATTGGGGAAAGTCCTACCAGACGTGGAAGTGGCCTCTCCCTTCCCTTGGAAATCCTGGCATGCCATCCAGTTTTGCAACTTCCCAACGTGTTGCCAGTCAGCTCTGCTGACCTATTTGCCCCACAGAGAATGAAGCTCATATTATTGTTCCTCGATTAGTTCATGTTCTAATATCCATGGGGCAGAAAGCTGGAGCATGTCTGGACACTTTTGTCCACAAGTTATCTTTACTTTATACCTGGAAATTACATGCTAAAGATTCAGATGTCCCAGAGAAAAGTTGCTAAGCCTTTAGACTAGCTGTATAATCTAGGCTTTTAAAATCCAGCAGTATTATTAATTGGAGTAAATATTCTGGATGACAGTGGAAAGGATTAAATGGAAAATGAGATTAAACTGTGTACACAGTTCTTTTGGATAATGGAGAAAAAAAACCGAGGAGCATTTCTGGATTTCAGAGAGAATAAAACTGAGTCACTTATTCTGGATAAGAGAGGGAGACATAACTTGACTAACAATTCTGGGTAAGGGAGGATGTTCATGGATGATGGGAGAAAGATAAAACTGAGCTGCTTTTCTGGATAATAGAGGGAGATAGCCCAGAAAAGGAAGTAAGGTAGTAACATCTTCAGACCACAAAAACTAGCCAATAGGTGTGAGTGTGAGAAATGATAATCCTTGTGTGGACATCAAGCACAGAGGAAGCTGTGTCCAAGGAGGCAGGTGCCCTACAGTTTGTTTATCTCCATGGCCTTCCATTGCTGCTCCATGTGGCCTGGGGCCAGAGACCTCATAGTCTCAGCCATCATGTTCTTAAAGCACATTTGTGACACTCCAGGCTTTTAACAGTGACAGAGATACTGCCCAGATGAAATGCCCAGAACTGCCCAGATGAAATGACCTAGGAATCAACTTGGGGATGCTGAGAGTGGGACAATTTCGTCATTTAAACTTGTGAGGCATTACAATCAGAAGGGAAATTAGTCACATCCAATCTAAATCCTTTGTTTTACAGTTCATTAAACTGAGGCCTGGAGCTGGGAAATGACTTGTGCAAAGACCCCACAGGCAGATCAGGGCACAGCTGAGACTAGAACCCAAAATCTCCTACTCCTAGCCTAGTTGTTTACAATGCCAAACTTAAGGCCATCTCATAGGATTAGAGAATGGCTTTCTGGCCGAAGCTCCTGGGACCGAAATCAGAGACAGAATGGAAAGACTAAAGAAAATGAATTCTTTGAATTAGGCACAGTGCCAGATGTTTTTACATATTATAACTTTCATTTAATCCTATCAAAATCCCATGAAGGAGACATTATTGCCACTTTACAGCTGTTGAAACTGAGACTCAAAGAGATTAAGTATCTTGTCTCAGGCCGCAGATGTGGCTGAGCCAGTATTTGAACCCAGCTCTGCTTGAAAACAGAGTCCGAGCTTTTCTACTCCAGTAGACTAGAAGCATCAATTGGTTCTCAAGATCATCACCAATGTGATAAAACCTGGGACAGAAATTAGGCAAGACTAGCAGCATCTGCTCTTTCCTGTGGCGAGTAGGAAAAGGAAGAGCAGACGGTTTTTCCCTCAGGGTGATAAACAGAGTATTGACTCTCTCTTCTGAAGTCATAATTCATGTCATGGAGAAATTATCATCTGGATAAAGGGTCTCTGAGCTCATTTTAGGTATGGTTACTCCAATGGCTATTTTCCTTTTGGCCTATGTACTCTCTCTGCTCTTATGAGTAATATTTATAACCCAATCTAGTCACTTATGTTTGGTTTTGACACGGATTATTTAAAAAATTTTGCACATGATTTGCTACTGACATACCTTTGGTCAATAACCACAAAACCTCTCTCATTACTAAAATCCTTCTATGCCAGTTTCTTTAAGAAATTAGATCACCGTTAGATGAATTATTAATAAAAATTAAAGTGATAGCCAGTAACATGGGTATCGTTGGGCTCTTGGCCAATGAACAAACCATCTGTGTGAAAGGAAACACACTAACAATTTTGGACTCTCATCTCTGCGGTCACACTGAGCGTTGACCTCACCGGTAATTACCCAAATTAATTGCCTTTCGGGTTGTGTTCTCTCGGCACGAAAACTTCTTTTCTCAATTCAAGCCACGTGGGTTAAAATGAGAAAAAAACAAAAAAACTGCTCCCCATACCCAGAAGCCCCTTCTGTTGGGGATTCCAAGTGGACCCAGGAGAGCTGTTAGAGGGCTGAGGAGGGCCAGTCATCATTGCATACCATACATAGGTGGAGGGCTTGTTTTTCTGTTTCCCGCCTATGAGAGGATACCCCTATTGTTTCTGAAAATGCTGACCAGGACCCACACTTCCAACAAAAATTCCTCTATCCCTACAACAGCAGCAAAAGCAGCAGAAGCAGCAGCAACAGATAAGTGTTTTGATGAATTGCAAGATGGAGAGGGCTTGCAGTGCCCCCAGCCCTGCTGATACTGAATGCCTTTAAGATACAGCCTTTCCCATCCTAATCTACAAAGGAAACAGGAAAAAGGAACTTAAAACTCCCTGTGCTCAGACAGAAATGAGACTGTTACAGCCTGCTTCTGTGCTATTCCTTCTTGCCTCTGAGTTGTAAACAAGACCCAGTAGAACATGCAAATGGAAAGTCACAAACCTCTGAGTGCTTGAAAAGATCCTTGGGACCTTATGCACATCTGCGGAAACTGGATGGAGAGATTTGAAGAAGTATGGACTCTTTAGCCGGCTTAGTTCTCTATGGAGTCAGCTTGCTCCTTTCTGGTAAGATTTGGCTTTATTTTTTTTTTTTTTAAACAGTGATTCTGGGCTCTATTTCTTGGTACTGGTTAACAAGAAGCAGCTGTGGCATAGGCACTGTTTCTCTTTAATATATGTTCCATTTAATATATGTAAGGATTGAAATGTGACGTCTTTGTGGCATGGACTCATTTTTCTAGAGTTTCTCTTCTGCATAATTGTTCCCTGTGTTGCCACAGACTCTGTGAGGACTAATACGTTCACTTTATTTGAAGAGATTCACTTACTATGGTGCATTTTTTTTTTTTTTTACTGTTCTTCATGTGGGATCATTTCTCATTTTAAAAAATAAATGTAACCTACTTTTTTACCTACTTCAAAGAAAATCTTCAGTAATTTTTTAAACAATGAAATTCATGCCGAGAAATTTGGGGACCCATTTAAGGCAATGTATAGATTGTCATTTTTAAATGACGACAAAAATGCTTTTCTATAGATTTTGTGTCTCCATCCTATTTTAGTCAAAGCAATCAAATTAGTCAAAATAGGGGTCGGGAGATTAGGGCTAATATAGTATTTTTAAAATATTTGGCATATAGTAATTCATAAAGTCTTTATTGGCCCAACGAAATGAAAGTTTTGGCAGTTACCAGATCCCTGGGCACAGGAGAGTATTGAAACCTGTCGTGGAGGAAAGGAACAGCTGGCCTGAATGTTTTTAGGTTAGTGTCTGCTGCTCACGTTCCTGAACTAGTGGCACGCCTCTGTAGTTTACTCACCCTATGGGACACTGGCTGAAAATGGTGTCATAACCTGAAGTGCAAGTTACAACCATATCGCCATCAGTCTCTCCCCTTCAGTGTGGAAGCATTCTAATTATTATAATAGAAATAAAACTATTGGAAATAAATTTGGGAAAATTTACTGACCTTAATGGTACAGGTTATGTTATAGTGATAGAATTTGATCCAAATATACATAAGTATCTGTTATATTATTTTTATGATTTTCTAAATAAAATCTTAAATATTCAAAAAATTAATCCAAAAAATAACAATTTCATGTAATTTGCTTATAGCTCTTCAGTTTTCTATCAACAACCAATTATATTGAAGATTTAATATCTTTAAGAATAAGAATATGTAATAAAAATTGCTAAAAATGAAAGATTATCCAAAATGGTTTTAATATTTATGTAGAAAATGTTTATATTAATATAGAAATAATTCTGATTTTTTTCAATAATGTGCACCTTTAAACCAAATAATTATCATGATTCCATTTTTAGCTTGCTTTTTTTCTGTATAACATATTTACCAGTGCTATGAAATTATAGTAATCAAAGCTCTATAGTTGCTCTGAGATCCTTTTTAGGTTAAATAATACAACTTTTTTAATTCACTTTTTTCCCCCACAGTGACGGTTATGGCACTTTGCAACATAGGCTTAGAAAAGCAGTCAAAATCAAACAAAAAAGATATGCCTAAAAGCATTGCTCCATGTTTAGACTTTAGTTTCCTGAAAACAGCACTGACTTCAACGGGGAGAGGCCCAAAAGAGAAGGGTGTCATGATCTTGTTATAAAGGGAGGGTGATACTAGCAAGGTGGGTTCCTGGAGTAGGTTTGTAGTATTGAATCCTAACTCACATTCCCAGTCTAAGCTTCCATGAGCATAAATACCTAAGGCTTGGTAATTGCAATACAAGAACCCAGCATGACATGTCTCTAGGCATAGAAGCCCATTCTTCAAAGCAAACTCCACTGGTAGATGATAGTAATGGAACAAGGGGCTTATGGCTTATAGGTTTATTTCTCCAGTAAATTTCTCATTCCCTTTTTTCTAAGCAAATAGAACTGGAAAAAAATGTCACATTTGCCTCAATGAAGATGGCTCTGGGTGCAGATGCTGACCCCTGAGAGGGTTGCAGGAAGTATGTAGTTTTCAGAAGACTTCCCTCAAAACCACCCAGATTCTAGTATATTCCCCTCCTAATAGGGAATCATGGCTAATTTCAGGTTATAAACAAGTTACAAATGTATAGCTTTTCCCTACTCCCCCAACCTCATCAAAACAGGCTGCTCTTTCTAAAGAGATGTACACACAGAAAAACAAAGTAAATCACTTTCTGCTTTATCATAATGTGTCCTATATGATCAACACTGATCCCATGGGAAATCTCTAGCAGTGTGCCTTCATACCTCTTTCCTGCCTCATTTGACCTTTTTAAAAATTTATTTTATTAATAAAATAAAACTGTACGATTAATAAAATAAAACAGTGTACATTGGCTAGACATTTATATAGTTTAATTGCTCTTTCTCTCCTCTGGCTCTCTACGTAGCCAATACATAAATGCCAACTGCATTCCCTATGCCATGCTCCCCATCCCTGTGACAATCTAATTTGCACTTCTTGAACCCTTCACCCCATTCTCCTGGCCCTCCGACCTCCCTCCCCTCTGTCTGTCACCAGAATGTCCTCTATAATTGTGAGTCTGTTTTGATTAGTTCTTTTTGTTCCTTAGATTCTGCATATAAGTGAAATCGTATGGCATTTATCTTTCTCTGACTTATTTCACTTAGCATAATAACCTCTAGGTCCATCCACATCATTGCAAATGGTAGGGTTTCATTTTTTTAATGGCTGAGTAATATTCCATTATATATATGAACAATTACTTCTTTATCTAATCATCTGTTGATGAGCATTTAGGGTGCTTCCATATCTTAGCTATTGTAAATTGTGCTGCCATGAATATTGGGTTGCATAGATCTTTACGGATTATTCTTTTGATTTTCTTTGGATAAATACCCAGAAGTCCAATTGCTGGTCAAAAGCTATATCTATTTTTAAGTTTTTGAGAAACCTCTAGACTTTTCCATAGCAGCTGTACCACTTTTCACTCCCACCAATGTTTGAGGGTTCCCTTTTCTCTGCATTCTCGTCAACATATGTTGTTCTTTGATTTATTGATAGCCATTCTGATAAGTGTGAGGTGATATCTCGTTGTGGTTTTAATTTGTATTTCTCTGATGATTAGTGATCTTGAGCATCTTTTCATATGTCTGTTGGCTATCTGTATTTCCTCTTTGGAGAAGTATCTGTTCAGGTCTTCTGCCCATTTTTTTTAATTTGATAGTTTGTATTTGGTTGTTGAGTTGTATGAGTTCTTTATAAATTTTGATATTAACCTCTTATCAGATTTTTCCTTAACTAATGTCTTCTCCCAATCAGTCTGTTGTCTTTGTTTTGTTGATGGTTTCCTTTGCTGTACTAAAACTTTTTAGTTTGATGTACTCCCATTTGTTTATTTTTTCTTTTGTTTCCCTGGTCCAAAATAAATTACTGTTAGAAATATCAGAGAGATTATTGCCTATGTTTTCTTCTAGAAGTTTTATAGTTTTTCGGGACTTAAATGTAAGTCTTTAATCTATTTTGAGTCTATTGTTGTAAACAGTGTACGACTGACCTTTTAAATAACCTTGATTCAGGTTGTTATTTGATTGTGGATATCTTGTCTGAAGTGGCAGAGGAAATTCAGTTAAAGGCATACCTCAGAGATATTGCAGGTTCAGTTCCAGACCACAATGAAATGAGTCATAATCTTTTTTCTGGTGAAAGGTCTTGCCTTCAATTTGTAAAAAACGCAACATCTGTGAAGCACAATAAAGCATAGTGCTATAAAACGAGGTATGCCTGTATAAGGTCACAAAAGTGGTTCCAGATGGGACCTCCTCATCAGGGCTGGTCTTGGAAGGATAGTGTCATGTCTGAGTAATCAAGGGTGGAGGGCCAAATGCTGGGATCAGCGACACACCTGGGAATTATTTTCAGAGGGAGGAGTTTTGCTTTCTTTACAGATGCTCCCTCCTAAAGACTAAGATGTCTTTGTGGGGAGGTCTCAGCATTTCCTTTTCAGCCCTCCCCTGGGAGAGCTTCTTGCAAAAGCCTAGTTCTAAGACATCACCCCAGGAGGAAAGGACTCCTACAAGTGCCTCTCAGAAGATTGTGCTGTGTCCCCTTGGCCATGCAGATGGTGGGCTACCAAGTTTTCTGACATTATCAATTCATCTTCTGGGACCCTACCCTTAAAAAGATTGTGTGTGTGTGTGTGTGTGTGTGTGTGTGTGTGTGTGAGAGAGAGAGAGAGAGAGAGAGAGAGAGAGAGAGAGAGAGAGAGTGAGTGTGTTACCTGTTTATTTCCTATAGATGGCTTATTGGTTAGAACACAGACTCAGGATTCAAGCCGATTTCTCTAGGCCAAAAGGGTGGACTTAACCCAAAAGATACCATTTCAAAATAGATAAATGTCAAGGTATGCATGTGGGTCCAATAAATAAAACATGTATATTCAATGTGAGAGAGAGCTTGGTTGTTAAAAGTTCTAGCATCACCAAGTATCACCAACTTTTGGTGATACGTGAAATTCATAGAAGCCAGCACATGCTCTGCTTGCTAAAAAGGTGACACATAAGCTGTAATGGTTTGTATTAGTAGAAATATGAGGTCTCAATTAGAAATAGTAATCATTTCACTCTACTGCTCAGAGCATAGCCATTGAACACTAAAGACACAGAAATCTGACAGCAAACATAGTAGGCAAACAAGGCAAATATTTTAGAAACCATGTCATATTGGAATATTTAGCCTGGAGAAAAAGGATGAATAGCAGTATTTTTAAGGGTTTCCATATAGAAGACATCATAGATTGACATTATATTTTGCTAGATCTAGGTTCCAAGGATAGAGGGAGTTGCACAAAGACAGTTTGACTTTACTTATAAAAACCTTTTAAAAATTTGATCAACATCCTCATGAGTGACCTTCCACACTGGAGAGGGTTCAGGCATAGATAAGGTGATCATCTATTAGGAATATGAAAAGAGGATGTAGAGTGTGGTGGTTACTACACTGTCTTTCACATCCTTTTTGTTTCACTGTCTGCAGCTCCTCATTGATCTCTTAAGAGGTGGATGAAGGTTCAGAAAAGCCACGAATATCTTTGCCCACTGAAACCAAATTGGGTATATTTCTTGAACATGAACCCAAATGTACTCACTTTATGCTGATTTTTAACTCAGCATGCCTTTCGAAAAAAGAGTACATGTATATGTGCTATGATGACTTACTTTTAAAGCCCCTACTCTATGGGACTGAGGTAGAGCTTATCAAAAATGCAGTAGGAGTTAATTAAGTGAGTGGATTGTGAAGTTGCAGGTCTGGGGTTAAACCCAAATTGGATGACCATGGGCAAGTTATTTGATTTCTCTAAACCACAGTTTTCTCATCATTTATTCATGAGTATATCTTCTTCCCAGAGTTGTTATAGGCATGAAGTGTGATAATGTATGTGAAGTGTTTAGCCAGTAAGAACTCTATTAATAAATGAAGCTAGTGTAATCAAAAGAGAGTGTTGCATGAAGCTAGTCTAAGACTGATCTAACCTTTTCCAGGGTTTAGGGGAGTCACTTACTACTTATAGAAACCATATCCTAAAAAGACCTCAGCATAATCCAATTATTCAAATTTTGTGCTGGTCACTCCCCACTTGACAAACCAGAACACTGGTCTACTTGCCATCCAATGCTTTTCCTCACCTATCCATTCATCCCTGCTCATGGCACTTTCACTTCAACCAGGCCCATCTCCACAATCCATTCATTCATTCCTCTTGGCTCTTGTACATGTTGTTCCAACTGTTTGGAAATTGCATTCTCCATGTTCACTCTGCAGACAAAATCAACTCAACTTGCCAAGGTCAACTCTTCCTCATGATGCTTCCCCCACTAATTCTGGGTCCTCTTAACACACAGGCTGTGGTCTTTGAGGTTTGGGCACACAGGTTTAGCCAATTAGCCTCTAAACATTTGACAACAGATACTACTTCTTTTTCATTCTCCATAATGCATATATTTGATGTTCAATAATTTTTATTAAATGGAGTTTAATATGCCATCATGAGAAAATGTTGTTGTGTCACAGTAGACCTGAAGGAGGAAATATTGTAGAAGGATTTTAGCCATGTTGAAATAATATAAATATTACCAATAATAAGTCAATTTCATATACACTGCAAGTAGTAGTCACTCATATCTTAAAAGGTTGCCTTATGTTAAATATTTGATATAATTAAGGTCAAAAAAACGTTTTCTTCTCTTAAGTATGAAACATAAAAATACATTCATTAAAGTGGGTTTAACCAGGGCTTTACTTAATATAGATATTTACAATTGTTGAATACTACCCAAAAGATATGCATACTTTTTCTTCAATAGACATTTATTGAGTTATTGCCTACCTATTATTCATTCATTCACCTATTATTTCAATTAATAAAGACATATCAGAGACTTACTTTGTGCTAAGTACTGTACTAGATACCAGAAATGCAAAAAAGAATGAGTCATTTTTTCCCTCACATTTTCTAGTAAAACTCACATCTTACTAGAAAAGATGAATAAGGGCAGATGAATTATATGATGTTGTGATAAATAATTTAATAGTGGCATATACAAAATCTAGTTCAAGAGCTATAAAAATTTTTGTTGGCTCCAATAAAAAATGAAACTTTAAAATCTAAATTAAATATATTTAATGAAATATATAAAAACATATGTCAGCTTCATTAATTTCTGACTTGAGTATGAATAAATTAGTATTTGAAAACAACCTGTAGCTTAGACTTTTCTTTTGGTAAGACCTCCTAATAGTAGTGAATATTGCCAAAAATTATGGCCAGTTGTAATTATGAACTACTCATAGCCAAATGATTTCAAAAGTAAGAAGATGAAAAGGGAAGAAAGAACTTTCCATGAAAGGGAGCAAGGGGTATGCAATAGGATAAGCTTGAGGAAGTTGAGTAAGGTTGGAATGTAGGGTGGAGGTGGAGAATTAAGGTTCGAGTCAGATTGGAAAGGACCTCCTAAACCATTGTAAGTAGCTCGTACCTCATGCTATACATGTTGAAATTTAGCATTGTGTTTTTCTATCATATCTGATTTATGTCTTGGAAAATTTCCTCTGACGGTAGTGTCAAGGATGGATTGACATAGCAGAGACTGTAGGCCTGGACCAATCTGGTTTTCCTACACTTCAGGTAGGAAGGCCTGTATGAAGAGGGCGGGTTGAAAGTGTTTAGGAGGCGAAACTGTAGGGGTGGTGCTTGGTTGCTTAGGGGAGGTTGAGAGTAAGGGGGAGAATAAGCATAACTCCTGGGTTCTGGTTTGGATACTGGGGTGCCACTCATTGTGCTGAAACATGGCAGAAGGAACTGGTTGGAGATGGGCTGAGAAGGAATGCGTATTTTGTACATGTTGATTTTGAGGTTCCACATAAAAGGAAATATTTAGCAAATTTTGGGTATCTAGGTCTAAAGCTCAGAAGGGGATTGAGCAAGGGATTAAGACAGATCTTTCGTTTATGACAAGGGAAGTGAGGCATGAGTGTATACTAAGCTTTAAGTGAAGGGGAGAGGAAGAGGAGATTACCAAGGGTTCTATGGAGAGGCAGTCAGTGTTGGTAGGAGAAGCAAATCCAATCAGATTCCTTTCCTGGGATTTTAGAAAACAGGTTTTGTGGTAGCATAGGAAGGAGGGAATTTTAAGAAGGGGACAGTAAGATTGGGGCAGCAGAGTGACAGCCTCAGGACCTGGCATGGGGGAACCAGACTTCAGGTGTGTTGTTTCACAAGGAGCCAGCTGCACTGATAGCATTACAAACCAAAACTGGAAGGGATGTCAGAAGATCAGCTGGCATCACTCCCAGCCTTCAGGAAAGGGAATGTCTGAAGTTGCCTCCCTTATTTCTGGAATTTAAAACTGATAACCCAATTCCCAGACTATTCCTTAACTCACAGTACACGTGCAGAATGTTTTTTAGATTGAGCCATGCCTGCTTTTTCATATGTCCCACACCTACTGCCTCCTTTTGTCTTTCAGGAATCTGACTATCCTTCTCCCTGTGTTCCTTCCCTAAGCCTGGAGGGACAGGTGTGGGACTGTGGGTCGCCAGATGGACAGGGCCTGACTCTTCAGTACATCTATTGATTAGAGGGAGTGCATTTCCACTGCTTAGTGATTCTATGTCTAACATGGTATGGGTGAAACAAAGGGATAAATTTAAAGATGAGCCAAAGGAACCCGTCAGACAGTCTGTTGAGGGGCATAGTGGGTGGCTGCTGTTTGCTCTCTGCTTGTCACAGACCCTTGCCCAGGGCTTGACCAGTGAGGTGTGTGTAGTGGTCACACCCATCTCAGTAGATCTGTCAGCTTTCCCGCTTTTGTTAGAGGGTGATATCATGCTTCCTGGGGGGAGCACTGGAAGACAATGCTCGGCCACTTTCCTCCAGATACAATAGGCGGAGTCAGGAAGGCAGTATTGACATTGCTGGGGCTGGGGAGGCACTCACTGCTCTGCGATCATCCGATGGTGAACCAGCTTAACCTTGGCACACAGGGCCTGGGTTGTGTAAGGCGTCTGGCTGCAGAGCCAAGGGGACTCCGCCCTGGGGACAGGAGTGCCTTAGACATCTGGGAATCTGGGATGGGCTTCAAATTCTGATCACTGTGTCAAAAACAACCATAAAACAATAATAGTATCAGTAAAAAAAAAAAAAAAAAAGACTACCATAGATGAATACCTCTATGAATCAAGTGTTTAATATGATTTTTTGCATCTCCTAACAATCTTGCACAAAAGCTATTATTATTCATTTTTTAATAGATGGGGCAATGGAGGCTCACAAAGCTTAAGTGAGCTGCCCAAGATTAAAATGCAGTAGCTATCTATTATTTTGGACTAACATCCCTATTTTTCAAGAGTTGCCACAATTTTCCTTCATGTGATTCTGATGAGACCACCAGTCACTGATCACAGGGTGTATTATCCATCTGACGACAGCAGTTGGCTCATATAAGGGAGCATGCCCACAGAGTCAGTTAGACTTGTCCTCTGGGAATTTATGAGCAAGATATTCTCTTTCTTTAGCGAGGACACTGTATACTTGGAGCTAACCACTTTTCTGGCCATTTAAAGGAAGCTGGTCTTTGGTAGGAGAGAATGAGGACAATAAGAGAACAGAACAAAAACAGGCACTCAGGTATTATTTTACTGCTGGGTCCAGTGGTTTTTAGATCAGAGACCCATCCCTTTATCATCCAATTATGAGAGTTAGTCACCCTTATTTGCTTGTACTATTTTGAATTGATTTCTGATTTTGAAAGTGTACTCATGGTCTCAGTAGCAAATGAGGGAGACAAGACTTAAACTGAGAATGGCCTAAACCCAAATTCTGAGATCTTTCAAACACCTCACTGTGCTATTTTCTCGTGTTTCACGGTCACCTCAGCCTGATTCCTGGAAAATAAGGCTGATAACAGTATTTATTCATGTGGTTTAAGGAAGATCTTACAAGAGTAACTGCTTAAAAGTACTTAGTACAGTGTCACTGATGAGCACTCAGTAAAAATCAGATGCTCTTAATTGTTTGCTTATAAACGAAGCTGGAGACTCTTATGTTGCCTTATGACAGCCCTTTAAAAGCACATCTCCATCCATGAGAGCAGGTGACTATATTTTATAGATGGAACTTCCTGGCTTCCCTTGGTGAAACTCAACATCGGTACTCTAAGCTTGGCCTTGTCTCGGGGACAGGGAGAGAAAAGCTTAAAGCTATGCTATGCATTCTTGTGCTTTTGATAAAAACCTGGAGTGTCAGGTGGGGTAATTCCTTTCTGTAGCTCTATCAGCTCATAACATTATGCTCCCTACTTTTCTCCTGCCAGCCCCAATTTCCTCTTTTCTCTTGTTTCCGCTGAATAGACGATTTGTCTTCTGTAGGTCTCCACATCATTTATCCCAAACCTAATTCCTAGTTCTTAACAGTTTACTGTGCAATTGTCATTTCCCAGTGGAATGTGCCTCACTTCTGCATAAGCTCATTAGTGGAATTTTAGATCCATCCGGGAGAGGGAGCGGGAGAAAGAAAGAACAGCTCTGCCTCCATTTCATTCTCTTTCCTCTAATTCCTTCTCCTCTACTCTCAATTCTTCTCAAGCACCTCTTGGGTCTGGAAAGCACTTTCTAATCTTCCAGGATTGATTTAAACACCAACCTATTTACCATTCACAGCTACCACTTCAGTATCACAGAGCGCGGTAGAGTTGGTACTTGGTTGTAATCAGCAACTTTGCAGGAGCCAGTCTTTGCTTACCTCACCAGGGCCTTGTGAATCTCAGTCCCTCGTGCTATGTTGAAGGTATGTTTCATACCAGGCTCTTTGCCGTTTCAAAACATTCACTTTCAAGCCTCCTTGCCTTTTTGTGAGCTCTATCATCTGCCTGGAATGTGCTCTTCACATTCTCTTCTTCAGCTGTCTGAATTCATGTTATGAGGTTTATCAGGTGTTATTTCTTCCAAGAAGTCATTCTTAACCTCCTTACATGGGTAAGGGACTTGCCTTCACCTGGATTCCATCAAAACCGTGGCTGAAGCCAAGGCATATGTGCAGATAGATTGTTTGGTAAGCAATCCTAGGGAGCAAGAGGAGGAGACTAGGTGAGTAGAACTGTGCCAAATGTGTTATGTTGGCCAGTGCTATGGATGCCTGGTGGGTCAGACCTTCTGAGAAGCTTATGAAATGAAACTCAGAACTGCTTACCTGCAAAGGAAAAGAAAAGCCATTCATCTAATGCTATACTCTGCCTTTGTTCAGCAGTTACGTAGATGTATGGAGCTAATGAGTTACTGCCAGCATCCTTTGCTGTTATGCTAGAGAAAATCCTAGGAGAGGAAGTGAGATATACTTGCATCAGTTCTGAGTGAGCTACTTCACAGCTGGTGGATGCCTGTACAGAAGTGGTCCCTGAAGAAGCAGGGGGAGCAAGAGCTGGACTGAGAAAGATTTGCATTGGTGCTCAAGAGGTGTCAGATACAGGCACCCTATGCTTGTCTCTGTCATAGTGCTTAGAACAGTAAATTACAACTTACAGTTCACTTATTGGTTTTACCCACTAGGCTATGAGCTGTGTTTGGCATTTCAATATTCTCAGCACCAGACATAGGATATCGTTGGTAGAGAAATGCTTTAATAAATGGTTTTGCACTGGATTGAATGTTCTGACCCAGAGCTTCCCTAAGTGTGCTGCATGTACCACCACTGGCCTGAAAGATGGTTTCATGTGGTGCTTGTAAGAATATTTTTAATTATAATATTTATTAGTATATAGATATGTGTATATATATCATATCAGTAATATAATTTTACGAATAGTCTTAATATGAGGCTAAAAAAAGATGAGTTAATTTAAAGAGAATGGTTAATAGAGTAATTGTACAAGTAGCATGTAGACTCAGCAAAAATCATGAAAGTGATACATAAATCAATGCAGTTTGGAAGACACTGCTATAACTGAGTGAGTTAGCCAATCCTTTTAAAAACTGTGTGTGTGTGTGTGTGTCCAAATAAAAACCAGAAAAGTGATTTGGGCATGTAATTAATACTATTCTAGTGACATGAACAAAATGAAAGAGTCTCATGGTGAGTGATCTATCTCAAATGACTGTCTTAGACTCTCATCTTGCTTCTCCCAGGAAATCTGCAAAGTGGACATTGGTTTATAAAATCCAGACAAGATCTAGTTTACCCCTCGGGTATATTGGGCATCCCTCAAAAAGGCCCAGCAATCAGCCAGGAAACCAGTGGGCACAGCCTTCTAGTAGAGGAGTGGGGGTCAGTTATAGTTATTCATTCAAAATAACATTTACTGAGCCCTTTCTGTGTACTGGAATCTCCTAGGCATTGGGTTACAGAGATGGTTAAGAGATAAATCTAACCTCAAGTGGCTTGCAATCTGGTGGATAAGAAGCTCTGCTCTGATAGAGACTGACAGCGTATGCTGGGAACATGGAAGCTGGAGCAAGAAATCCTGGAAGAGAACCGGGGTCTTGCCAGGAGGGTGACATTTGAGAACAATTAGTAGGATTATGCTTTCGTGGAAAATCAAGAGTGGAAGTGAGGAGTAGAGGCCTTCTGAGAAGAAGGAAACACATGGAAAATGAGGAATAAAAAGTTTAGGAAACATTTGTGCCATGGCTCTGTGTGGCAATATTCTAGGATACACTGAAGGAGGTTGTGGGGATAAAGCTGGGAAGATGGGAGGGAAAGAAGGTAATTTGGTTTGAGATGGCTGAGTGTGTAGAGACAAAGACACTCCTGAGAGATGTTAGGAAGTAGAATGAAGCTGTGTGAGGGCATGAGATTGCCCACGAAGACAGTGGGGCAGTGCTGGGAACACCTATATGAAGGGGTGATATAGGTAGAGGAAAAGGAAATGAAGGCATTAAATGAGACAAACCAAGGGAGGAGGGTTTTACTGCATTGAAAATTGCTGCGGCAGGAGAAGGTGAGGAGAGAGGCTAGAGAATTTGGCTATTAGATGCTGTTGCAAAGCATTTTTAATGGATGGGCAGGGCTGGGATTGAGGAGTAAGTGCAAGATGAAGATAAAGAATTAGGTAAGCAAAGATTCCTTTCTGAGATATGTACCACATGCTAGCAGGTTCTTATATTCATGTACTTTTCTGTAAGCTTGATTCTAGTGTGATCTGGTAGGACAGGGTCCCCAATGTCTGGGCCAAGGACCTGGTCTATGACCTGTTGGGAACCGGGCCACACAGCAGGATGTGAGCAGTGGGTGAGCAAGCGAAGTTTCATCTGTATCTGCAGCTGCTCCCCAGTGCTAGCATCACTTCCTCAGCTCCATCTCAGAGCGTCAGTCATTAGATTCTCATAGGAGTATTGGTCCCTCGTGTCAAAACGTTGGGGAGTGCTATCGTAGGAGAAGGGGTGAAGTCCTTTCTGTCATCTCTAGCTCAAGGTGCTAAAGGTTTGAAGAAAGTAGGGAGAGACCTCCTTCATCACAGACACCCTCCCCTTCCCCTGGACATGGTTTCCAAATTACCCAAATTAGGGAATTATTTTAGTTTCATAAATAAATAGTTATGTAGGTAGATGTTTTGTGGAGGGGCCACATACTAACCGTTACCTAGAACAGCAGAATATTAGAACTGTCAAAGACTTAAAAGATTGTCTAGTCCATTGTTTCTGAAATGTCTTCACACAATACTAATTCCAGAGAGTCATAGAATTCTTTTTTTTTTGTTTTAAATATCATGTGGAGCTAATGTTTCATACTTTAAGAAGTGTAGATTTGATTCAACCTGCTCACTTTACAGATGTTGACAATGAGGCCCAGAGAGTTGAGCATTTAGCTCAAGCTCACTCAGCTCATTAGAAGCTACATTTCTTCACTCTAATAGTGTAGATGGCAATGTAAATAAATTAGAGGTTAATTCATGTACCGTATAGTCAGATGGCTTGAATTTGCATTCCAGCTCTATCATTGTGTTTGTTAGCTATTGCTGAGTAACAAACTACTCCCAGAATTCAGTGGCTAAACCATTGTTTATTACCACTCACATGTCTTCGAGTTCAGCTGATCTGTTTTAGCATAGTTAGGGGGTTCTCCTTTAGGTTGCAACAGCTGGGGCAACTCCGCTTCTTGCTGCAGGTGTGTGGGTTGCCTGGGTACCTCTGCTCACATGTAGCTCATCTTGGATCAGCACGTTACCCTGCTGTGTATTGTTCTCACAATGATGGTAACAGAGGAAGGCTAGGTAGAAACAAACAAGTAAAGCTTCTTAACCTAGGCTCAGGAGTAGCATACTGTCACTCCCAAAGTTATGCACCATGCCCACATTTCAAGGGCTTGGAAGTTCACTCTGCCCATGATGGGGCCAAAAGCAAATGTATGGTTGCAAGCAGGGTTGAATAGTTGGGCCACAATTCAATCGAATATAGCCACTACTAGCTTTGTGCTATGGTACAAGTTAGTTGACTTCGTCTGTTGGGGGGCGGGGGTGGAAATTAAATGAATTTATTCATGTAAATCACTTAGAACAATGCTTAAACTTAGACAATAATAGTAAATATTAACATTATTACAAATTGTATTCACCCAACCATCACTCCAAATGCATGATGGAGGATATCTGGGGTCTTAGAGACCAGAGTGGCTATTGGAGGGTCAGGGTCGACTTTGCAAACAGGTCCAACATCAGCCATTCTCCACTAGCAGAAGGGTGCAAATGAATAATCTTCTGAAGAGCCCCCAAATTACTCATTTACAAATGCCTTTCTGTTAAAAGTGCATAATGGCCACAGATGTAAGGCGCTTGGCAGCATGGGCTTGCTTTGTGCTGCTTGGCCCTCCCAGCCTCCTTCCCCCTGTGTTTCTCACACCCAGAGTCGGTGGTTCTTTTCACACAAACCATCTGCCAAGAGGTGTGGAACTGGAGCCAGAAACACACAACAGCTGCAGAAGCTCAGCTACATTCAAGGCCTGTAGTAATCTTTTAGCAGGCCTAGAAGACAACAGCCCTCACCACTGAGTGATTCTAGAGTACATAAGCCATCTGCAAAGTGTGATTCCAACATGAGTAATACATGAATTCTGCCAGCTGCTTCTGAAATCAAACAAAAAACAGTGTCGTTGCCAGCCAGTGGGGAGAAAATCACCATTAATTGCATCACTATCTTCCACAAAGGCTGAGGAGAGCCCGTGACTCTGGCGAATTTCTGTTAGAGGACCTCTTTTTGACTCCTAGAGATCACCTTCTGATAGAACTTATGGCTTATAACTCCTACCAAGCCCACCTTTTCACCTTAACCAGGTGGTTATGATCATAGGCTCTGGGGGCTGATGAATCTGGGCTGGAGCCTCATGCAACAGTGTGATAGGTGTGTGACCTTGGATAAATCACTTCGTCTGCCTGTAGAATGGGGATAATAATGTCACCCACGCGAAAAGAGTTGTGAGGATTACATGAAATAAGCAGATGAAATGCTTAGCAAAGACCAGGTTCATAAAAAATGTTCTATAAATATTAGCTATTATTATTTCTTATGTCTCCCTAAGCTACCAGAGTTATTGCTCTTAAGAGTCTCCTGTCTTCAAGAATCTCTATAAATGTTATTTAATTCCATTTCATCCCATTTCAATATAGCTTCTCAACACATTCTAGTCTATAAATACTTTTTGAGCTCCTACCCTGTGCCCGGTACTGGGTCAGCAGATATAAAGATGAATAAGATAGTCATTGCTGTTAAGAAGTTGCTTTTGGGGTGTGAGCTGCAGGTAGACATACTGTGATTTGTAGTAAAGTTGTATAAACCACGAACACAGGGTTAATGTCTGGGAAGTTGCAACTTTTTTGTCAACTGATCAACATATAACCCAATTTTGTGTGTATTTCTCTTTAAAGACACATGATTTAGTGTATATAGCTGATTGATTAACATAGAACATGTGGCCAAGAGCACTATAACTCCTGCCTGCACAAAGCTTATCTAACGAACGCATTTTCTCCCAAGGCACATCACGGCATTCTTGGGTTTAGGGAGATTAACAAACCGTTCATCACTGTGCTTGGGGCCATTTTAAGTGCTGAAATTGCCACAAAACAAAACAGAACAAAACAAAACCACAAAAATGTGAGAAAGTGGCACTAAACATGGTGCAAAAAGAACACTGGTGTAGAGTATGAGAGCTGAGTAGAGCCCTGCCTTGTTTCACTGCAGTTGGTAACACGAGGATCTGAGGACTCAGGGTTTTCCCTGCTCTGCATGTGTTCGAATGACCGAATACTAGGAAGCCACCCATGAGAATCAATGTGAGGTTATAAATAAATTGTAGGCAAATTCGCAGACACAAAATCAACAAATAATGAAGATAGACTGTATACAAATGCTATACAACTCAGAGGGCAATGAAGCTTCCATGGAAGTACAGAGCCAGCACAGAGAAAGATGAATTCAGTCTGGGGCAGTCGAGTTCCACTGACTGGAATTTCAGATGCAGAGGGCACGACTGACAGATCAGACAGTGGAGACAGAAGCATGGAGGGGCGAAAGCCCCACCGCAGCCAGAGCAGCCAGATTGGGGCTAGTAGGTGGACGGATTTCTACCTCCAGCGCCATACTTTGGAGCCCAGATTTGAGTGGATGCCCTAAGCAGGCCTCTTCTCACCCACATCCAGTCAGAAGTAAGACCCAGAACTCTGAGATGCCAAATAAACATTAAACGATTTGAGCGAGCAACAGCGAGATGTTAGTCAACAGAGAAGATGATTTGTGCTGTACTGCATGCGAAACAGTGAACTCATTAGTAGACGTCGTCTCTCTGTTCCTCTGGCTTGGTTCCCCTCCAGCCCCCAGCCTCCTCATTCCACCCTCCCTCCTTTTTTTTTTTTTTTTAACAGCCTCCACTATTCTAGGCAATTCCACTTTCAACCCCTCTGACATACACACTCTACAAAACAAAGTCCAGCTCCTTATCTGACTCCCTCTCCCTGGAAGCTCAGCAGGAGCCCTGGATTATTGCTCAAATGTGGCTACTCTACTTTTTATTCCCTACTCCAAGAGGCCTTATCCGACTACTCACCCAGTAAAATACTTTTTCCATATTTTGGCACAAGCAATAGAGAAGTATAAGATTCCAGATGAGTTACCACTCCCTATCACTGTCTCTGCTAGTTATTCCTGACAGAATAAATGTTATCTTGGATGCATAATTCATGGTTTCTGCAGTTTTTACAGAGGCTAGACCAGGCCCTAGCCACACTAAACATTCAATAAATGAATAGATTTCCACTAAACTGATGATTTTGGGAAAAGGGATATCTCTGTAATGTTTTCCTCCACAAAACTGATATATTATTTTAATATAGTTTTCTTATATATTTTACATCAAGTTTTTATAATTTTTATCACATTAAGTTCTAAACATTTCTCCCTAATAATTCTCTTAAAATCTCCAAAGATACTGTTTTTAAAACTTAACAAATAATTATGAATTTCATCTTAAGGAATAAGCAGGAGGAATAGCTGAGGAAATTCTGGGGAGAAAGAAAAGTAACATCTCGGGAGTAGCTCTACTGGATCGTAAGGCAGAGTACACTACTGTAATAACAATGGGCTACAGTCCACCAGGCTCAGCAGGCAAAGAGTAGAAGAAAAAAATCCTGACTGTACTTTCCTTCCACCCTCCTGTCTCCCTCTGGGGCTTCCTATTAACTGACACCAACTGGACATAGGCAGCCTCCATGGACACAGAGCTAGGTGGAGGTTTGAGAGAGCTGCAGAGAGGCACAACTTGTCAAAATGTAAAGAACCAGGGACTAGCCCAGACTTAGAAAACATGTGAAAAAGTTCACCCTCTACATTAAAACCAAATCAAAATAAGATATTGTTTTTCTATTTCAAAACAGCAATGATTTTAAAAAGTGAGAATACTTAATAATACATGGCTTGAGTTGATGAAATGCTTTTTAGATAGAAATTTGGCAATGTAAGGTAAAATATTATAATAAGATTTTAAATGCTATGATAAGGTTAAGTAAAAGTTCAGGATATAAAATTGGATTTGGTTTTAGCCTCGGAAAAAACTATGTACTTTGTTGGTTTCTACAGTTTCTCTCTGTATATATTCTGGGGATGGGTTGAGGATAAAGAATATAAATCCGATGTTAACAGGGGTAAAAATGTTTCTTTCTAACCATTCCTCACTTCTCACTGGGTTTGGATAGACCTGATCTGTTGTTTAAATAAGGATTTCATAATGAGACATTAAATTTATATTCCAAATGTCCTTTAAAAAACCATTAAATATATTATGGGTTTAGAGATACCTTTTGGTGATTATTTTTATTCTTAAATTTTTATTGCTTAACAGGATAAAAATATAAAAGGGTCCACATTTATCAGACTGCTGTTTAATTTGGGTACATAATATCTTGATTATCAAGATGTTAATTAATAGTTTTATTACAGTAAATAAAGAGATTCCAGGGACAATCTTTTTCTTGGACGTTTTTTACCTGAACATTTAAATGTCCTATTGAAATAAGTCCCAGAGAGACAGTGAGAAATGTTTCACACTATTCAGGTGATTTTTAAAGTTGGGGAATAAAAAACAGTAAAGAAATTGAAACTCTGGATAGTTATTTTAGATTATAGCATTTGTGTGTTTTAGCTTCCCGAAAATGTATATTTTTCTGATTATAAAAATAATTTATGTTCATGTAGAAAAATTTGGATACATAGAAAAACATTTTTAAAAACTCAGCCACCAGTTAAATAGACATAGTTCTTAATGATATATGTGTGTGTGTATGTGTGTATGTATACGTATGTGTGTGTGTGTGTATATATATATATACGTATATATATATATGAGAGAGAGAGACAAAGACAGAGACGACAGACAATGAGAGAGAGGAGGGACACACACAGAGAAACACAGCAAGAGACAGACAGGCAGGTCAGACGGGGGCTGTTTGGTTTAAACATCTGAAGGGACCCTGTGGGAAGTGAAGTCATAGAGCTAATTCAGGTTTTCTGATGCTGCCATATTATAATACAGAAATGCCTGAAACACACTTCTCGCTCATCATTTAGACTTAACCCCGAAGTATAATGAGGATTTAGAGAAGTCTGAGGAAAGAGGGTAAATATCAGAAACGGAGTTAGAATGCTAATAAACGTTATTTGTTAATGTCAGAAATGGGGTTAGAATGTCATATATATATTATTTGTTAATATTTCTTAGAATATACACTATAATTACTTGTTAATAAAGAAGAGACATAGCTTGTTTTTAGGGTTGTGGGATAGACAGTTGGGAATGTCCAGGAATGCCTGCTGCTATCAAAGTGCATTTTTCAAAATGTCATGTACTTCTGGCTCTGTCTTTTGCTCCTCACTTCACCATTTTCCCTACAAACCTTAGGAGCCACAGTCGACTGAGTTTGAGTAGAGTGAGGGCTGCAGCCAACCCCACCTGCGGTAATGCTCCACCATGGCCTCCTTTGCTACTACAGTGGCCATGTGACATGTCCAAACCCGAAAGCCAGTGCCTCACCTTATTGTCCCCTTTAGTATTTGTCTCCAAACTAATTACTAATTGATCAGTATGCCTGATCATTCTACTAATCTTCTAGTGCCTTTTGTACTTGCTTAGAAGTATACAAAAATATAGGTTCCAAGGGAAGCCTATGTGGCTACCACATGTGCTGAGAGAGAAGTCTTCAGGTCTCTGCCTGTCGATCTCTGAGCCCTGAGTCCCTACTTCACCCCAACTTCAGCCAGAGTAACTATACTTTTCTTTAGTTAACACATTTTCTTCTATATAATATTTCATTTCGTAAAAGGATGGCTTTGCTTAAACAAAAGCACATCAGGGAACTGCTGACATAAGTTGCAGGATGGGTACTTCATATGAGGTAATAGTGATTAGAAGTACAAGTTTTAAGTATGAGGCATGGAAAGCTGATTTGTTTCTTTCTTTTACTGTGGACTGGAAACTAGATAATCACACCTGTATGTAAAGACTGGTAAGGTACTGAAGGAAGGCTTGAGCGATTCCTCTAGTGATTAAAGGGAGTACACTTTAAGGTACAAATTTTATGACATTAATTTTTGTCAGTGTTATAATACAGCTTGTTTGCTAGAAAGCAGACTTTGGGGGCGATGAACAATTATTGCATTGATATTAGTATTATAAAGACTTGAATCAAGAGTTAATATCAACTCATTTACCCTGTGAGATTTACTGCCTACAAACCTGAAGTTTTATAGCTGCTTGGGAATCATTGAATGGGTGCAGTTATTTCTTTGAATGTTGCTCCCTTTTAAACATTAACATTTTGAAATTAATCACACAGACTTCAGCAATCAGGTTTTAATTTTAAGCACACAGAAAAGAGCAAAATATGGCTTTGAGTACATTCTGCATTATCTAAGAACTAAAATCAATTTAACCTAGTTTTTAACTCCTTTCGGAGCCAAAATTAAGAATAGCAAAAATTCTTAATTTTTTGAAATCTAGGGCTCTGGCTGATTAGTCATGTTTTTAAAATTTTGAGTCCAAAGATTTTGGACTTAAGTTTGTAGAGTACATGATAACTTGTTTTCCGCTTGTGACCTTAGACTATAAACTGGAGCTTATAGCTGGAGTCAGATTCCATCATTAGATAAACTGCAAGTTAAAACTTTGTGGCCTCTCCTAGAAGTCAAGTCCATTTGAAGATCTAACAGAATAAAAGAATAGAAGCTTTAGCAATGCAGCCCAGGACTTAGAAGTAACACACTTCAGAGTTTTCAGAAACATATATGCTGACTGAGCTCATTTCTTACCTGTATTTGTATTGCTTCTCTGGGTTTTTACTAACCACATGGAAAAAAGAGAAAAAAAAGGTGAGAAATGAAACTTTATTTATTATTATTTATGCCTATTTACTTATTGTTATTTATTACAGCACCTGGTCTTCCTAGTTGGTCTCTCATCCAAGTACTAACCAGGCCTGACCCTGCTTAGCTTCTAAGATCAGACATCAGGCTTGTTCAGGGTGACCTGGCCATAGATCATGGATTATGGCTCCACTGGGGTACAAACCCAGAACCTTCTGTGTGTAAAGCAGATGTGTTAACCGCTACACTATGGAACCACATCCAGAGAAATAAAATTTTAAAAAGATCCTTGTCCTCCTGCACCATTATTGTGCTGGGTAGTATTCATTAGCTTACTCTCTGGATCTCATTTTCAATGGATGAATATAAGATAAAAATGCTACTAAAAATGTTACTTTTCCCTGTGATAGTCTCTACAGGCAAGATTACACCTCAGGAGGGTCTAGTTCTGATGATTTTGCAGGAGACTGAAACCCCATTTTCTCTTCATGGGTCTCACAACTTTAGGGAATCATAATCATCATCACCGTTTATTAACTATTCTACTATTTGCCACACTCTTAACAAATCATTCATAAAATGTACAAAAGATTTTTCCAGATGAGTGTTGATCTATACATTTGTCCATCCTCAGTTATATATTTAGAGGTTAGTATGATCACCTCTTACAGATGGCCAATCTGAGGCACAGAAGTCTAATTACAGGAGTAATGTGTGGCAGGCCTGGGATGCAGAACAGGATGGCTTGATTCTCTAGCCTCTGACCACATGCTGCATCCCAGGCCTTCCACTGCAATGTGATCTATGCTGAGATAGGCACAGCTCTGTGAACGGCACCTGGTGGCGCAGATGTTCGGACACGTCACCACGATGAAAGGTGCTACTATAAACCTAGGGCTTAGTGTGCACAGCACAAGCCACTTGCTTTCCTTCCCAAGAATTCAACTATTTTTAATGTTTATCTTTCTGTGTATACAATACCACCACCCAGAGATAGCCACTGTTAACATTTTCCAGATAAGATTGAATTTCATATCCCTCCCCCTGGAATTCAGATGCCCTCCTCCAGATTTCCCTGTGAATTCCCAGGGTACTTGCATTCTCATGGTTACATCCTACGCTGAGCACAGGCTGATGATCTGATTTAATCTAATTCAGACACTCCCTTCCTTGCTCACTCCTGCCTGTGTGGTCTCTGTTCAACTTGGTTGGTGTCAGCCTAGATGTTCAGCCCAGCCTTTCACATCAATTAAAAATAAGAATGGCAACATTCTCTGCACACAGACAGACCCACAGGTACTTGATAGGAACTATCATAAACACAGACATAACAGATTTTTTTGTGAGTATAACCCACTTAACAGATGAGTTGAGACAAAGATGAGGTTTATACTGAGGCAATGCAAACTTCACATCAAGTATTAGACACACCTGTTTGTTAAAGTCTTTCAACCACTGTCGCATTGCTTGACCTTTCTCTTCTTTCATGTCACCTGATGGGATTATGTTAAATTTATCAATTAATTTAGGAAGAGTTATCTTTCCAACATTCTAACTTTCCACTTAAAAACACAAAACATCTCTCCATGTCTTTAAGACTTTTTTATCTTTTGGTAATTTCATAGATATTTTCATATAGGTCTCCACATTTCATGTTGCACTATTAAGTATTAAGTGATGTATTAAAACAGTTGTCATATACTAAATCATTCTTGACTTCTGGGGATAAACCCATAGTATCTGTAGAAGAGGAATCATTTAATAAACTGCCGAACTGATTTGCTAATATTTTATTTAGGATTTTGCTTTTTCATTAGTAAGATAAGGAGTAGTAGCTTTTTTTTCAGATATTTATTTGAGATTAGGTAACAGAGTTATAGTAGTTTAAGAGAATCGGTAGCTTTTCATTTTTAAAAAATGTTCTTTAGGCAGCACTCTTCTGTGACTCACAGTTTAATGTCCTGGCAAGAACGCTTGAAGTTGGCCCTAATATGCTGCTGGGATGGCTCCTTGAAGCTTGGACATGATGCGTAGTTAGTTAGAGATGCTAGAACTGGTTGAAAAATTATTGAGAAAGCGATTTGAAAGCTTGAGCAGGGAAACTGTTAGATTGGGTTTGCTGAGTGAGAACACCACTCCTCCTTGACTAGATTTCTCAGCAGGGCCAGGAGGAAATGGCCTTCCTTAAGGCATCAAGAAATAATGACACTGTGAGAGGTGACCCGAGTGTGAAAGCTTCAGCTGTTTTGAATGAAATCCTGAGAAAGAGATCTCGGTTGTACTTGTGTTTGGTGTTAGAAGAGGGGAGGGCCAACGACGTAATAAGAGAGGCTTCCTCATGAAATGGCTCTACTTATTTCAGTATGGGGACAGTCCCATGTTTATCATTTCCAGTCACCTACACTGCAGAAAGGAATTACGATGCTGCCTTGAGATGTTTCAGACTGAGGCTCGAGCTCTTTAACAATCTTAATGTCAATTTGATTAGAAACACTGAAATTGAAGTGTGTGATAAATATTCTGGTGAAGATCAAATTTATAAATATTAGCCAGGAAAGGTATATCTTCAAATATATTTTAAAAGAACACTTTGCAGTTTTCTTGTTAACCACCCATTTATGAAGATTCAAAGTAATTTGTATATTTCCTCAATTATTATCAAAATACACTTGGAGGATAAAGACGGGACAAGTATTGCTCCCTGTTGATACAAGGTGAGCAAGAGGAAGTTAAACAACATGCTTACAACCAGCCTCCCCAGCCTCGTACATGGTTAGCACACACACACATTTCTCAATTTTCAGTGCACTTTCATCTGAATAAATATAAGCCTTAGCCACATCACTTATATTTGAAGACACTTAGTTTGATAAATGTGTTTGCCTATTAAGATACAACACTCATTTAAGTGGGGATAATAAAATGGTACTTGAAAAAGCATTTTTATGTTACCAAGACAAACAATATTTCTTATAAAGGACCCAGTCTTTTCTTTCATGATTCACTGCTATTAAAGAAGTATTTTACTTAATAAACATCTTACCTTTTTTTTTTCTACCTCCAATGTCTTTATTCCAGCCAATTCGTATGTCCTTTCCTGCTGGCCTTTGTGCCTCCCAGTTTTAGTCATCTTGAGGACCAGTCCTCCTGGTGAAAATAAGTAAATAACCAAGAAATTTAAAAAAGATTCAGTTAAAAAAATTAAAGAACAATGATATAGAAACAGAAGTCTATTAAAAACTGTAAGGGGCAAGAACTATGTCAAGTTCTATACAAATAAATTCTACAATCTCAAGCCATGGAGGAAACTGAAAATACCATCAATTTCCAGTTACCCTAAAAAAATGGATCACAGTTTAGTGGTTACTGGAGAGAAAGGTTACTGGAGGTGGAGAGGTAGATAAGGGTAAAGTGGGTCAAATATAAGGTGACAGAAAGAAATTTAACTTTGGGTGGTGACCACATAATGCAATATACATATGATGTATTATTTAATTCAGCACTTGAAACCTATATAATTTTATTAACCAATTTAAAGATTCATTTAAAAATGGATCCAAAACAGTATAGTTTTACCAGCTAATTCTCTTATATTTTGCAAGAGACTGAAGATCCCTTGATAAATTCTTCTAGAAAAGGGGAAACATAGAAAGCTTACATATTTCATTTTATGTTAACCTAATAATAAAACTTTATAAAGATGGTACACAGAAAGAAAACCAGTCACTTGAAATATACAGGAATAAGTATGCAAAAGTATAAAATAACATAATGTAAATTGAATCCAACGTAATATATTTTTTTTAAAAAAGAAAAGCATTTTTTTTCTTACAGGAATATAAGAATGACTTACTACTAAGAAGTTATTAATATGTTAATTGGTCTAAAGGAGAAACACATTATGTTAACCTCAATTAAAATTCTAAAAACATTTGATAAATTTCAAAGTTCATTTTTAAGTTCAGCTCAAATTCTGCCTCTTTCAAAAAGCCTTCTTTGATTCTGGCTGAATATAATTGCTACTTTGAAATTTCATACCACTGCATTCATTTCTTGTTTATGACACTTTTCACAGTATATCTTGTATTATAAATGATTTTGGATATACCCCATCTGCTTTACTTAGCTATAATCACCAAATGGTAGAGATTCTGTTGTATTTATTTATCATCTCTCATAGAACCCACAGAGAAGAGTTTCCTTATAAATGCTTGGCAAATAAATAAATGCTTAAAAATGAGTACGTTCTAATTAAAACCATAAATACCAGGAAGTGTGTAGGTAAGAATAAATTACTTATATAAGCATTTCCCTTTGACATATTATAATTGGGTGCGTAAGTATATACCAGAAGTCAGAATGTAATCTTTCCAACTGCTTTGTCATCATGCTGCTTCTCTGACAATATATCAGGATTACATATTTCATTCCATGTAGGGCAATGGACCCCAACCTTTTTGGTATCAGGGACATTAGCTTGATAATCTGAAGTAGAACTGAGGGGGTGATGCTGGCACTGAGGAGCAGCTGCAAATACAGATGAAGCTTCGCTGGCTTGCTCGCTGCTCACCTCCTGCTATACAGCCCTATTCCGAACAGACCACGGACCAGTACTGGTCCATAGGCTAGGGGTTGGGGATGCTGATGTAGGGTTTATGGTAATATTTACCCTTGGAAGATTACTGTTACTTTTTCCTCTTTTTTTTTTTTTTTAATGTTTGGAAAACAGTTGTAAACTTTTTCTGGGCAGTGTCATAATGTAACAAAGGAAATTAATTTATGTAAATATTTGAGAATCATGGAGTCACAACAATTATGTTGAGGAATTCTACAATAAATGGAAGTTCTTATTTAAAAAAAAGTTCTTACATTACATAAACTCATCAGCAAAACCAACTTGCCCTGGGAATTTTTGATAATATCATTCAGGCTTTGTACTATTTGAGTTTAATTTTAGGAATTTAGTATTTCCTAATAAAATCATTTTTGTATATTTTCAAATCTATTAACAGAATTATGCATGGGATTTTCTTATGATTTTAAAGTGCCTTTTCCACAAGAGCAAATTTATCTCGTTTTACTCTCAATTTTAGTTTCTAGATTTCAGAAGCTTGCTATTGTGAATTCTACCCACTCCAAGAACATTCTTGAAATTCTCATTTTTCTATTTTTGAGTTTATTAGTATCCTTACTTAGCTTTACTTTTTTCTTCCTCTCTTCCATAAACTTTCCTGGGTCTTTTACAAATATTTCTTGAGTAGAGTTCTTGGTTTATTTATATTCATTAATAAGCCAAGTATTTAAAGCTGTAAATGTGTCTCTGAAAGCAGTTTTGGAATCATTGTAGCAGTTTTGAAAGTAGAGTTCTTTTATTTTCTAGAAATCTTGTCTTTTTAGTTATGATCTTTTTTTGCAAATTAATAATTAGAAGACTGCTTTATGACTTTAAGGGGTTGGTGTTCTTTTTTGTTTATTCAATAACATATTGTTAAACTTGATTTATTGAGTCTAGATTGTTGTGATTTGGGATTATTGCAGGGGCAATTTCCCTTTGTTGGTCTTCACTGAGTTGAGAGTATATGTGTGTGTGTATATGTGTAGAATAGTATGAATTATAGCAAGGCTGATATTCCACTGTTTTGTATTGGTTCATCTGTATTGATTGTTAAAAGAGTGAAATAATTCTGTGCTGTTTGGTATATACCAGCTACTTGGGTCTCCTAAGTTCTCCTGTCCTTCTACTTTGGCTGCCCAAATCCCTCCCTTAAGACTTCTAGATTTCCCAGTAATTCAGCAACAAAGTGTTGGCCCTATCAGGGTCTTTCAGAACATTTTCTGGTGTTCAGGTCAGTGTCCATTTTATTTTGGTTGGCCCAGGTTGTTAAATATTTTGAATATCACCTCTGAGCCTCACCAAACTTATTTAAGATAGGTAAATTCAACTATATATGCTTGGTCTAAAAGATATACAAATGTAAAACAGTGCAGGTGATTTCACTTCCCCTTCCACCGCACCGGCTCATGCTCTAGAATGAGCTTGGTCCCTGGTTCCGTGGCTTCTTGTGCTCCGTTTGCGACCACCATGTTTGAAGTTACATACTTTTTGTGCTGCCTGGTTCCTGAACACCAGCCAATTACAGTAATCTCCCCTTAACTGCGGGGATACATTTCAAGCCCCCCAGGAGAAGTTTGAAACTGCTAGTTTCAAGATAGTACTAAACCCTAGACACTCATCCCTCAGTATCCACTGAGGGATTGGTTCCAGGACCTCCTGCAGATACCAAAATCTTTGGATGGATGTGCAAGTTTCTTACATAAAATGACATACTGTTTGCATATAGCCTACACACATCCTCTCATGTACTTTAAATCATCTCTAGATTACTTATAACACCTACTAAAATATAACTACTGTGCAAATGGTTGTGTATTGTTTACAGATAAACCTTCAGGATTTTTTTTTTTTTAATACGTGGTTGGTGGAATACATGAATGCAGAATCTACAGCTATGGATGGCCAACTATGTACTATTATTTATTTATTTGTTTTTTGTTTTTATTTTATAGATGACATAAGTTTTACTTAAAGGAAGGCCTTTACAGCTTTTCTTTGGCATATCCGACTTGCACTGTAGGGCCATCATTAAGTAAAATAAGGATTACTTGAACACAAGCACTGAGATTCCACAACAGTTGGTCTGATGATGGAGATGGGTGCTAAGCAACTGATGGGCGGGGAGCACATGCAGTGTGGAGGTGCTGGATGAGGGATGGTTCACATCCTGGATGGGATGCAGTGGAACAGCATTGGATTGCATCATACTACTCAGGGTGGCATGCAACTGAAAACTTATGAATTGTTTATTTCTGGAATTTTCCATTTAATATTTTCAGACCATTGTTGACCACAGGTAACTGAAAATACAGAAAGTAGAACTGCAGATAATAGAGATGGATTATTGTACTTTATCTGGTTCTCACCCAAAGCAACAGTGATCTGTTCCAGTGCTAGAGGAAAACCTAGCCTGTGACGTTTGTGGATAAATGATGGAATTCCACATTATTCTTTATGGGTGATTTAAAGGATCATTAAAAGTAGTTTTGTTTATAAACAATTTTTACCTTACCCACTGGTCTTTAGAACGTTGTCTCCATTGGGTATACTCAATTTTAGTAAGTAGTGTAGGAATGATTGGGGGGATAATAGAATTCCTGTTTTAAAGTGTAAAGTTACACGTACTAAAAAATACATATACATATTGTTATTATTATAAATTGTACGTTTGATCTCTAGTCTACTTCATCAGTCAAAATTTGAGAGAGGTTCAATGCTATTTCCCAGAACTATTGTGCTTTCCTCACAGTCTCTTTGCTTTTACCAGCGTTTATATATTTGGTTCTATATGGTTTGGAGCACAACAATGCATAACTATTATTCTTTCATAGTGGACTTTCTTTTCTGTCAACATAATAGACTTTGTTCCATTTTGTGCCTTCTGTCTTGAATTCTACTTCGTCTGAAACTAGTAGTATCATTTTTGTTTTTTTTTTCTCATTCTTTTTTCATTTTTACTTCTGATAAACTCTTTGGCCATCTTTTTGTTTTTCAAATTTTGTGATTTTATTTTAAGTGAGTCTTCCATAAACATCAATTGGAAGGTTTAATTTTCCCAGAATATTTGTCATTTTATAGGTGATTTTAAACATTTATCTTTAATCATAGATGTTTTAAATCTTAACTTCTGACATACTATTTAATGCTTTGATTTTTTAAAAAATTTCCCTGCCGTTTGCTTCTAGTTTTTTTATTTTTTCCTGTTTTTTTTTCCTCACTTGACTTATATTTTTACATTTATCTTCTCTAGTCATTTTTATCTATATATCCTGGTTTTTTTATTTTAAAATAAATAAATAAAGGTTACCCTTATGTTTTTCAAAACAATTCTTTTAACCTATACTTCTCCATTTACAATAATAAATAGTAAAACCATATTTTGAACATCTGTGTATGAGTGAGGAACTCAGCACACATTCACTTTCTTTCATCCTGCCTTCGGCTTTTTAAGTCTTTGCTACCTTAATATGGAATTTGAGATCCAAGTTTCTTTTAACAGTACATATTTTTAATTTTAAGAAGGATTTTTGACATTAAAATATTGTAATAAAGAAAATCCATTTTTTAACTTTAATTCCATTGGTTACTAGATGCTGGCAGTAGGCTGATTGACAGTCTTGTTAGTACTATAGTTGAAATTCATTGTTTTTTTTTTTTATTCTCTTTTTTATTCTCTATTCTATTTAGTGGGAAGTTGGAAGAGGCTACACCAAAGGTGCTAGTCAGATGACAATTTAACTCTGAGATTCAGACTTTAGTATTAAGAGGTTATATTTCCACTTCATGATATTGTTACTTAAATACGCCCACCTTTCTTTGGTGTATCTTAGTCCTTTGTTTTTTTCTCTCAAAAACACATGTAGTAGATTTGAATTTTCAGTTATGCTGGTTGGCAAATTTGAACTTTATTTTTTGAATTGTGCAAAATAATGGAATACACATTCCCATTCCCATTGAGATTTGAGATGAGTCTTGGAAAAGGGTGACTCGAACAGGTAAATATACGTAAGAAAGAGAATCCTTAGGAAAAAGACATATCAGCAATGGCCAGGAGAGAAAAGCTTGCAGAGAGTTTGGGGCTAAAGAAACTAAAAACACGAAAATTTTGCAGTTGTTCAAGTGAGAAAATGAAGGTATGAAAGGAGTCGAATGTGGAGACTGGATAGAGCTGGAATGGGCGGCATATGGTGATTAGATATAAATAGGGAGAGAGAGTTGTTGACAATAATTCATGAATTTCTGAACATCTGTTACTGAAAAAGGTGGAGGCTTAAGAGACCACGGGAAGGGAAAGTTAAGAGAAAATAAGATGCTTGGTTCATTCTAGACACATTGCTTTGAGATGTCTATCAAGGTGTCCAGTAGGCATTTTTACATGTCTTGATAGCTGAGAAAAGATTAGAACTAGAGACCTAGATTTGGAACAGGTGATAACTGAAGTCTTGGGAGTTGGTGAGATCTCTGAAAAGAGAAATGGGGTCTTCCATCGTACTGGTCAGGCCATAATCACTGGGCTAGAGCCATGACCACTCACTAAGTTTTGGCAACGAGGAATAATGGGAAATTAGATTCAAGAGAAAGCTGCTATTTTAGATTCATGGTGTTACACATAGAGTAGTCATATATTTCTGGTGGGATGATCAAAATATTAAGGTAAATAGATACCAAGAAGAACCTACTGTGCCAAGCTCTCTGGCAGGGAAAAGGAAGAGTTATAAATTTTAACACTGTTCCGGATGTTTTACATTTAAGGTCTCATTTAGTCATTACTGTTGCTTATTTTGTCTAAGCCAGTTTCCTCATCTATTTTATGGTTGTTGTGAGAATTAAGTAAAGCAATGCATTTAAAATATCCGAATGGTAGTAGGTATTTAATAAATTGTTATTATCTTACTACTAAAAATTTAGTAATTATCCATGTATAATTGACACACTGCTATTGAAAAACAACTAGCAAATACCTGATAGTAGTGATTTGCAAACTGTGTTTCTTTAAAGAAATAGCAGCTCTAGGGAGGAGCCCAGGGACTGCTTCAAGGTTGGGGGAGTAAGTACAAAGCTGGGCTCCTATCTGTTTGCCAAGCCACAGAAAGCATGATTTTATCTGTTTAAGTTATCAGACATCAGCATAAAATTTCACTTACATACGGGATTGGCTGGAAATAAGTGTTGCTTGAAATGAGCATAGACCTGAAGGCACAAAGGAGAAGAGCCGTTACTGAATCCAAAGAGCAGTAGTGAGATAAATCAGTCTACCAGGCTGTGGCTTCTGTAGATGGCTCATCAGGCAAGGAACCAGGAGAATAAATACCCTGACCACACTTTCCTTCCACTCTCCTATCTCCTTCTGGGGCTGGACATGGGCAGCCTCCATGGATCCAGAGCTAGGCGAGGAGGTTTGAGGGTAGCTGGAGAGAGGCACACCTTGTCAAAATGTAGAGAAGAGCCAGGGACTAGCCTAGCCTTAGAAAGATTATGACATTTAAATTTGTATACTAAATTTAACCTGAAAATGGACCCAGCCCATTCTCAGAGTATCTTAAACATTTAATGAAATTTCCTTTCTGGCTTTCATGTTTTTGGACTGCTTTCCCTCAAGTGACTGCACAGACAGGCTCTGTCTCCTTGCTGCCCGAAGAGTCTAGCAGATCTTACACTATCTACTTGGGAAGATAAAGGAGGAGTTGCTCACATAAGCCATTAGAGTGATAAACTGCCTGGCAGCTGCTGTATATAGGAGCATAGCCCATCCCACAGCCATACCTACTAGATACCATGTCTGTGCTGTCCGTAAGACACAGCCTTTATCCTGTGCCATCTGGGAGGCTTCTCAGGGTTCGTGGGAGCGTGAGCCAAGCCTTGTAGGCTAAGCAAGAATTATCCAGTTGAACAGAGAAATAGAAACATTGAAGGAGGGCATTACAGGACAGGAGCATAGCTCATGCAAAGATTCCAAGGACAATTCCTTAAGAAGAGCTCCTGACATGTTTGAAATGATGTCATTGCCACCGGAATAAATGTGAGACCTGGCAGGGGCCCAGAGGATTATGCTGTCATACTCAGGGCTTCTCAAGAACCCTTTCTTAACAGAGACACATATAGTTTAGCACCTCTGAGACATTCAGGTCTGCAGTTTTATAGAGAAAAAATTCACAAAGATTTAGTTAGAATCCCACCTAGAATGTATCTGTAATTTGGAAGTATACAGATGATGATGATGATGATGATGATGATGATGATGATTTTTAATGCAGGGAAGGACTGACCAGACAAACTGCTTTCCAAAGATATGGTTTCTAATCATGGAAACAATTCCTGAACAAAATATGAGGTGCGAGGTGCCCCTCAGCCTCTTCCACTGCTGAGATCATAATCCGACTGGTGAGCCAGAGGGTTGATGCTGAAGCTACTGTCCAGCTTCAGAACAAAGAGAAGTAAAGCATAACAGTATAACTTTTAACAGATCATACACAGACTCACTTTTACAGACATAAAGAAAATGCAAGGGAGATTCTTGGCCTAGCAACATGTACACCGGGCAGGGCAGGGTGGAGGGAGGGAAATTTAGGCTAGGTGAGCGGTCCCCTTGAGGGTCAGCTGGTGGAGGCTCAGGGAGCAAGTGGCTTATGTTCCTCTCGAGTTGCCCCTGGTCCTCCTTGAGGCTGCCGCCATACTATCATGCTGCTTGAAACGCTTTCCCAGAATCACTTGTGTGTGCAGAGAATGGGTTTCCTGGTAAGGTCAGCCCTGTGAGAGATGGGGCAAGAATCAAAGGATTTTTAAAGAAAACACAGGGGAATCTTCCCTACCTCAAGACAGGCCTGTTTCCTGCTCATATGGGTTTGAAGTGTGAGGGAGGGTAGGCACACAGCAGGACACAAAGCTGTTACCAGTTCTTCCTTTTGTGCATGTCTTAGCTCCAAGACAACTTAAAAATAATTTTAAAAAACCTTCCTCTGGGACTTATGCAGACCGTAGTTTATATAAATTCACTTGATCGAACTGGCTTAATAAAGAACAAATAATTCTTATACAAAAGATAATGATTTATATGTTATTTCTTCATTTTACAGATGAGAAAAAGGAGACAGGACTTCAAGATGAAAGTTTTTAGTCTATAGTTGCATTAATGGCACTAGGCAATTAATAATTCACAAAATAGTCATCTAGGTTTAAGATACATTACTTTTAAACACTGTTGAATTATTCCAGTTCAACTTAAACATATTTAAAATATGTATAGTCTGTCAAACACAGTGCCTGGTGCTGAGGAATTGAAGATGAACAAAATAGTTCTTTTCTTCAGGGAGCTCACTGTCTAAGGAATGAGACAGACATGTCAGTAATTCCTTAGAACATGCCATTAGGTGGATTAGTTGCCATATGCCTGTCTAAAATTAAAAACCCGCATTTTAAAAGTACACAAGAAATACAATACTAGGTATGTAAAACAATAAGTGAACATCTACCTTCTTCACTTCACCCCTGATCCCCAAGCCTGACGATTTCATTAGCCAGAGGTACCACTGATATCGGGTTGGTGCATGACTTCTAGACTTTATATTTTGGTAAGAATGAGATCATGTTCTTCTGCACCTTGTTTTCTTCACTTAGTATATCATGGACATAATTCCATACTAACTTTTAATATTCCATTATATATACAACCATTATTAGTCATGCTCCTTCTTGTGAACTTTGTGTTGTTTCCAAATTGTGGCTATCGGCTGCTAGGAATATCCTTGCCATAACTTCGCATATTTTTATTGGTAATGGAAGATATATTTTTTGTTACAACTAAAAAATAATACACAGTATAACTGACTTCATAGTGTGTGTACAATTTTATGAGTTTTAGTACATATGCAGATTCATGCTACCACCACCACATCAGAATTACCCCCCAAATCTTTTTTGCGCTTCCTCTTTGTAGTTCAATCTCTCCTACTCCTAACTCCTGGAAATCACTCACCTGCTCTTCATCCCTAGAGGCTCGCCTTTTCCAGAATATCATATAAATGTACTCATACAGTAAGTAGCCTCCTGATATTGGCTTCTTTTACTTGGCATAATGCCATGTTGTTGTAAGAATCAATAGTTTATTCCTTTTTACTGTTGAGTAGTATCCCATTGTGTGGATGTTTATATACATTTATCTATCAAAGAACATTTGGGTGTTTCTGGAGATTATTAATAAATAGAGCTGCTTTAAACATTCATTTTATGAACATAAATTTTCATTTCCGTATGGTAAATACCTAGGAGTGGGACTGCTGGGTGATATGGTACATATATCTTTAACTTTATAAAAAACTGTTAAACCATTTTGCACAGTGACTGGAACATCCATTTTATATTACCACCAACAATGAATGAAAGTTATAGTTGCTACATATTCTAGCTAGCACTTGGTATTAACACAGGTTTTGTTTTGGGGCGGGAGAGGGTAAGGGGTTTTTTTTTAGCCATGTGAGTAGGTGCATATTGGTATCTCATATGGTTTTAATTAGTGTTTCTCTCATAGTTTATGCTATTGAACATATTTCTGTGTGTTTATTTGCCATCTCTATGTGTATCTTCTTTTGGAGAGGTGCCTCAAATCTTTTGCACATTTAAAAAAACTGAATGGTTTGTTTTCTTACTGTTGAGTTTTGAGTTTTTCATATATTCTAGATACAAGTTGTTTATCACATATGCAATTCACAAATATTTTTCTGTCTGTAGTTTGTATTTTAAACAGTGCCTTTCACATATCAAAGTTTAAATTTTGATCAAATCTAATTTATCAATTTTTTTTCTTTATGGATCACACTTTTGGTGTAATTGCTAATAATTCAGTGCAACCCCAATGCCATGAAAACATTTCTTCCCTATCCCCAAAGCTATATATTTTTATGTTTAACATGATCTGTTTTGAGGTGGAAGGTTTTAATTCAAGGCTGGCTGGCTGGCTTACTTTTCTTGGTATGTAGATGTCCAATTGTTTCAATAGTATTTGTTGAAAAGACCAACCTTTCTTTACTGAATTGTTGGAAGACACAATTGATATGAGCTGGTATATTAACAGTATAGTTTAATGTTAAAAGAATGAGTTTTGAAACACGTCTGCCTAAATTTGAATCTCAGATCTACCACTAATCACCTGTGTAACAATGACCAAGTACTTAACCTCTCTTTCCCTAGTCTCCTTTTCTGTAAAATAAAGATAATCATAGTACCTATTTTATAAGATTGCTATGATGATTAAGTGAGTTATATGTAAAACACTTGGAGCCATGCCTGACATATGATAAGTGATGAATTAGGTTAGCTTTTATGTAACTTTACACTTTCTATGATATTACAAGAATGTCCTATAACTGTATTTTGTATTTCCAAGGAAATCAAAATATTGTAATAATTTTTTTCAAAATACAATTGGTTACTTGTATTTCTTCCTCTGTGAATTGCCACTGCTTTATTAATTTATAGAATTTATATATTATACATATTAACTCTAAGTTTTACAAATAACAATTTTTTCATTTGGCTACTTTACCATTTATACTACCTGTCAACAATGTACATGTTCCCGTTTATCTGCCAGCACTAGATATTATGATGCTCTCTATTTTTTGTCAGTTTGATAGAAATATAATGAGATATCCTTTTAGTTTGTATTTTGGGATTTGTAGTCAGGTTAATCATCTTTTCATATGTTTATTGGTGTATGTTAGCTTTTGCTGAGCAATAAATCACCCTAAAACATAATGGTAAAACAACAGGCATTTACTATACCTTATGGTTCCGTAGGTCAGCTGAAAGTTCTTTGGTCTAGGCTAGATTGGCTGATCTCTGTAGTCAGCTGATGCTTGGCTAGCGACTCTAGCGAGATGGTCTATTATAGTTCACTCACATATCTGACATTTGATCTATTGATCTATTGGACCTCAGCTGGAATGGCTTGTGTCTACTCCATGTGGTCTCTCATTCTCTAGTTGGTTTTTCAAAGTTTCTCCTCATGACAGTCTCAGGGCAAGGCTGGTGAAAAAGCACTTTTAAAGCTGCTGTTTGTAATACATTTGCTAATGTTTCATTGGTCAAGGATAGTACAATGGCCACGCTTCAATTCAAGGGGTGGAGAAGTAAACTCAAAGCACTCAGTGGAAGAAAATACAAAATACTGTGGCTACTTTTCCCCCAATGTACTGAAGTTGGTTATTTGTAATCTCTTCCTCTCTGAATTGCCACTGATTTACTGATTTATATAAATTATTTATATATTATACATATCGGCTCTTTAAGTTTTACATATAACAATATTTTCCTACTTGGCTATTTAACTTTATTGATGTAATCTTTTGCAGTGTACAAGTTTTGGGCATTTTTTATACTGAAATCTTTAGTGTTTTTCCTTATGGCTTTAAGAATATTTTTGCCTTTGACCAGACTGTAAGCTTCTTGAAGGCAGAAACTGTATTTTACTCTTTTCTTAACCCACAGAATGCAGCCTAGAGCCCAGCTCATGTGCTTATTAAGTAAATGATTATTGAATGAATTCATTCACTGAAAGTCAGTCTCACTTATTTATGCAGTCATTAATTAGTACTTGAAAACTGACTTCTCTCATGGTCCTTAGAATGAAGCATAGTGGATAGTAATGACAATATCAGTGAGACAAGTTCAAATTCCATTTTTTTCTACTGTATGACCTTAGGCATATTACTGAACATTCCTGAGTTTCAGGATTTTGAAATTGAAATTCCTCCCTTCAGTATTACTGTAAGAATTCAAGTGGACAATGCTTGTAAAACACCTAGGACCTATTATGTATATTACAAACAGTGCTAGCTTTCTTTCCTACGTGGTATAATCTGAGGACTGCTGGAAAAGCTAGCCATCATTCTTTGTCAGTCCCTTCTTAGCAAGTATCATGATCCTTGCTTCTTCCATTACAGAGTCATTTCTTTTTTGCTCTTCTAAGAGTTCTCAGTGGGTTGTCAGTTTAGGATATTCTTGGTTTTTATGTAAGCATATCAAATTGCCTTATTTATTGGGAGCTAAAGATCAGGGCACTGAGGAGTTAAAGAGTTTTATTTAATTCTGTCTCGGAGGATATAGATATTTGTGGGAGTGGGCATACACATTTTGGGTAGCATATGGGCAGAAGGGAATTTGGCAGATGATTGAATCGGAAGAGCCACGAAAGGGAAGGTGACCTGCCTGGCTCCGAATACAGATTCCTCTCACAGCAGATACATTTTCTGACCCCAGGTGAACATGGTCAATTGGAGAGCATCTCTCTCTCTGGTAAAATGGGTGAGAAAGATTAGAAGGCAGCATTGTAAGTCTTGAGGGAATTTGTGAGTTGGGCAAACCTCGTTTCCGGGTATTCCCAACCTCTGTCCTGTGCCTTTTCCAGCTTTATGGCTGCCTCTCTTCACTGTCTTCCCTCTCTTGCCCCACTTTCTACCAAACTAGAGGATTCTCCAGGTGCCATCCTGTCAGACTTGTACACATTCCACATTCCCTCACATTCAAGATATATTCATATATACTGCTACCTTGGAGTGACAGAAGGGCCCTGACAAAGACATCAGCACTGGCAGGCTGGCTTTCTCACTACCCTTCATGTGACCACTGGCCAGTCTCTTTTCTATGGCCTCAGCTTGGCATTTATAAAGGTGAAGCTTGTACTAGGCAATCTCTAAAGTACTGTCCGGTTTAAACAGTCCTTGATTTGATGGTACCGTGCTGCCTCCAGCCCCACATCACAGAATGCAGTATTCATTTAAGTGCATATGAGACTTAAGTAAAGGCTCACTGTGTGGACATTCCGTCTATTCCCTGGAATTAAAAAGTTTCCTGCCAACTGGCTGAAGCTAATTCTAATTAGAACATGTGTTATTTATCCTGGACGGAAAATTTCTGGTGTTCAAAGGTGGGGAGAGGATGCTGTTTCCTCCAGCAGACAGACGGTCCTATTTGGCTGGGAGGCAGGGATGGGAAGTAGGCATGTTCTTTGGGCAAAATGGCTTGGCACAACTCTTGGGTGAGAACAATATGTTGTTAGACACAGCCTAGTCACATCACGGATGTTCTTGTCTCACTCCAAACTCAACTATGCAATGAAAAAGTAACTTCCTTTAGTTATTTCCAGTCTTGCACATTTTGGTATCTTCTTACTAGTTGCCTCTTGGAAGAAACCTTGAGGATAAATGATTGCTAAGAGAATTACTACATACATAAGAGGATAATGAAGAACAAAAAAAAAGATTAAAGTGTTGAAGCATGCCTGGGAATTGAATCTCTTCAGGAGAGACAAGAAGGCAGAGAAGATTCTAAAAATGCTTTAACTTAAGGTTGACCCATAGAAATGGCTCCAGTAGTTTTTAAGATCCAATAAAAAGAAATTAATGCCAACTTTAGGATAGATAAAAGATGTAACATTCTAAAGGTGAGTCCTATTAAACATTTATTCATTCTTAAAACTCTGCTCAGTAGTTACTTTTTGGGAGAGAAGACTTTTCTGACTATGTTCTCACAACTTTTTCTCCTTGCCCGTGTAACTCCAACTCTCATTCGGGCCGGATGTTACTTCCTCAGGGAGCCTTACCTGATCCACCAAACTCTTCCTCAACTCCAACCAAGTCTGATTATGTTCATCATTGTGCTTAAACAAATAACTAAACTAAAATCCAAACAATTCCGCCAAGTATCCTGGATAGTTTGGAGGTTGTCTTTGCCTCTTTGGCTCATTGCTTAGGGCTTTGATTCCAGAAATGCTTTTAGCTAAGACCTCAGTTCACTGCCAAGCCCCCAATTTCAAAAATCCTTTTAACCAAAATAGTGCTCATTGGGCAGTACTCATTTAAAACATTTAGCACTTAAAGATATCTACTGCTGTTATAAAAGTGAGATATTTGATCAACAACTTTGAAAAAATTTTAAACTGATTCAATACCAGACTTCCAAGAAACCATACAGATAGTTGTTCTGAAGACATAACGCCTTCTTCCAAACACATATCAGTGAAACTCCACCCAGCACTACAATTCTGAGGTAATAAGAAGCACAATGAAATAGTCTCACTATGCAATAATTTGACCTGCTTTTTCCTCTAAGCCCACCCACAGTTCAAAGGACAGGGAGCTCTATCTGCAGCAGTGCCAAATGGGAATGTGGGAAGAGAGGGATAGCAGGCTCATTGGAATGACCATATCGTGCTGCAGGGAAATGTATTTTCATTGATATTCATATTTAACTTTTCATTTTTTCTCTGTAAAAAAAGATAGTTAAAAGTGATGACCTTTGAGGTTTTATATGTTTTTATTTAAGCAAAATCATTTTTTTCCCCAAATGAAAACTACATGAAGCCCAAATGTAAAATTCAGATGAAAGTTGAACAGCTTGGTGAGAGTGTATGTGTGTGGGTGGGTGTCTGGAATTCACTCTATTGACTTTACCTCCATCATTCTCAGAAACTTTTCAGAAAATGAGAAATAACTCCTTGAAACAGTTTGAAAAACACAGCTGTCTCTAATTTCTAATTCAATTTAGTTCATTGTATGGGTGTTGATTTAGTCTACAATTATTTCTATGACTATTTTTAAAGAAAAATATGTCCATGTCTTAATGGGCCATTATTCAAAGCAACAATGATTACAAGAAAATTTAAATGCAAAAACAAGATTTAAACAACATTTTGAGTGTACCACAATGCAATTTAATGAGAATTTTTATGTTACTATAAAAATTAGATGCTCTTTAGTATAGCACACAAAAATATAATGAACAAAACATTTTAGGATATTGTTATGTTTCAATTATAATGAACAATCATTTGTTAACTTGCTGGATGCTATGCCATTATGGCAAGTATTTCCTTGTGAATAAAACACATTTTATGGAAATATTGAAAAGTGTTTGCAAGATCTTTGTCAAGGAAAAATAGCATCAATCTCCAAAACATATATAAGATATATAAAATTACTCATCTTTTACTTATAGCAAACTCTTAGCCTTGATCATAGAAGTATAAATTGAACTAATAATGAATTTGATTAGAGCCCTCAGACTAATGAAACATAAGCTGGAGAGGATAGTGCTATAACATAAGAAAAGGTGTTAGGCACAGGGACTGATATAGGTGTGAGCCCAAATGGGATCTATCTTGTGGCAATTATTCTTAGGAAGAAGTCCCTAAAAGCAGGTTCCTTGTGTGGCGCTGGCCATGCGATTGCAATTGTATCTTTCACAGTGTCAGTAGCAGCTCTTTTAAGAAGCCATAGGCCACAAACCATGATATCCATTGCCGTAGGGCCTCTGCTCCTCTATTTTATTTAAAAGCTATGTTTTGCCACCCTTCTTTTCCTTTTTCTTAAATTTTATTTTAACTCATTTTTTTTCCCTCCAACATTGTGGAATGACATCACATTTCCTATTATTAATCCAAAGAAGATAGAGAAAATACATTATTTGGGTGCAATCCAAGGAGATTTGGAGTGGATGTAGGAATAAATGATGAGAGACATTTATATTTTTGTGGCTCTTGATTACCTTCCAAGGGATGGGCAATGACACATTTACTTTTTTACATTTAATTTTTATGTGTAGGTAATATTCAAGTGGTTCAAAAGCCAGCACACAAACTGTACATAAAAAAACCTTCCTCGTGTGATTGCTTTCCGACTACCTAGTTATTTCCTAATGGGTCATCCTTGTTCTTAGTTTCATGTTTCACTTTCCAAAAATTCTTTAGACATATACAAACAAGAACAAACATGGATTCTTGTTTTAGGATGACTAAGTAGATGATTTTTAAGTTCTGCCCCCAGGAATCTGGTAGGTATTTTTTTCTCATATCCAAAGCTCATATACAAAATTCTTCTGATATTTTATTGTAAATGGCATTACAAATCGGACGGAGGACTCACTGGAGGAAGAGGGCTTCCTATAACTGGCATAATGAATAAGAGTAGCAAAGTGTTGTCAAGTCTAGATTCTTGGGTACACAATTTCTCTTTCTGTTACTGAAAGTCAAGGGAGAAAACTTGGAGGAGCAAAAGGAAAAAAATCCAGGTCAATATCTAGAAATGATTTATAGATGAAATGTGATTGTCTTTTCAAATGAACTGCTTTTTCTATTATTTCCTAAAGTCATTAAATAAACCATAGTCAGTGTCAGCATAGTTCAGTGAGTTCAGAGCAGATCCCTTGGTTTGGCAAGTCACTCAACTGGCCCTAGAAATGGGGCTGGATGGAACCAGAGCTGAAAGGATTAATGACGCTCTGGGAGCATGCCTGGAATGAGTGTAAGAGATGAGGATGTGTTCACTCAGAGGCAAGACTGGATATGCAAGTGGAAGGGAAGCTGTGCTCTGGTGTTATTTTTAGAGGCTATAATTTTAGCTCGGTGTCCTAGCTCATCTTCTATTAGAAATTTTTTTTTACTGGAACCTACATCCTTTCTTTTGCAATCTTAAAGTTACCATTGAGTTTAGAAGCAAGGTAGATGCTTCAGGGTCAGGCTTGGAAACCTATTCTAGTCCAGATTTTCTCCCTCAAACCCTTGCATTGAGTTAACATTATGAGAAAAAATGTAACTCTAACTTTCACTTATATTAAGATTTGACATTGGAATTCATTCTAAGTAATCAGATAAAAATATAACTCCTAGTTGTAACATCTTTAAAACTTCACCTCGTACATCAGATATTGGCAGTTGCCATTAAAAACAAATTGAATGAGGACTTCATGGCAGGCACAATGCTTGGCATAAGTAGTTACTCAAAGGTCAGGAAAATGAGTACAAATGTTCAAGAATACCTGATCACATTTCTAAGGCATTATGTAAAAACTGTAACATTTGCTTTTTTCCCTAAAAACTTAGTAATTATTAAGATAGTTTTTAAAATATGGGTGAGAAAGTCAATTTAGACTCAGGAGAGTACTTTCACTTTTAACCTCACTGTTTGGGAAGTGGAAGCCAAGTAAATAGATGGACTTGTATCAGACAGATCTGGAACAAAATTTGCCCATCTGTCTGTCCATCTGTCTTTCATCTGTCCATTCATCCACCCACCCACCCATCAGCCTATCCATCCACCATCCATCCAATACTTATTCAGTTCTCTATATGCTGAGACTAGGCAGGATATTCCAATATAAAGACCATAAACAAATCTTCTTCAATCTTCATCCTCATGGGACTTGCCATCTAGTGGAAGAGATTATGATAATCTTTATGAAACAACAGGAAGCTGAATTAGAGGATAATAGGATGAGAATGTGTAGATATTAAGGTAGGTAGAGAAACCGTCTATGAGAAAGGCATTTAAACTGAGATCTAAAGGATGAGCAGAAGTTAGTCATGAGAAGAGTGACAAATAGCATTCCAGGCACAGGGGTCAACATGTATAAAGATGTTGGGGTAGGAAGGACCTGGTGTATCCAAGTAATTGAAAGTCAAGTGAGAATTAAAATTCCAGCTCTGGCTTCAACAGCTGTGGAAGATAGAATAAGCTACTCAATCTTTTGAGACTTCATATCTTCATATTCAAAAATAAGATAATAGTGCATACCTTGCAGGGTTGTTGAGAAAATTTAATTGGTATTTAATGAGAGCACACGCAGTTGACTTGAATCACTTTACATCTATACAAAGGTCTCTGAGACCCCAGCTAATCCACATGGCCCAATATGTTTGACCTATCTATTCTCCTAATCATTTTATATAGACCTGAGAATCAGCCATCACTGGAACCAAAGAACATCCTTTATTCCTGATATTTTCACATTCAACAAGAGAATAGAATAGGCACAGGACATAGAACAGGCCTGTTTGTTCATCTTAGAAACTGGAAATCAAAACAGAGAGGGAGAAAGAATGTGAAATGAAAAGATTTTCTTTTAAAAATGTGCTTCATAATTTATGGAATAAATTTTAAAGGCTCGGTATGATTTCGTTTTTACATTTGAAGAGGGTTGAGGTTTGGGCTTAGATGTTCAGGAAACAGAATAAAGAGAACTGAAATAATGGTCATTGTATACTCCATATAGAGCAAATACGATGCTTGGCAACTTACATACTTTATCTCATTTAATCTTCACAAAAATCCTGTAAGATATGTCTTAAAAACTTTGTTGTACAGATGATGCAAATGGATGCAAATGAAGCTCAGAGGGAAATGCAGATTTTGTTTAGCCCCTATATTATTTTGTGAAATTTAATATGGAATCGGACAATGATGACAGTCTTAAAATTAACATACAGTATATACATAGTTGATATATTTCTTTAGAATACTTAATTATTGTGACAGTAACACATTATCATTAACTGATTGATAATGAAAATAATTATAATTAATAATGACAACAATGCCATTATCATAAATTTAACTCAACAAGCCTTTACTGAATACCTAACTCAGGCACTATAGTGGTTAGGGATATATAATGCACAGCTTGTTTATGGAGATGGAAAATAACCGATAGTCCATTGCAGATGGGGTGTGCAGTAGGGGAGCGGTGGATTTGTAGGGTTGAGGCGATACCATGGTAAGAGTTTTAGATCTTTACTATAGATGACAGGCACCTGGTCAGAGTAGCATTTCAGAAAGACTGCTCACACAGCTTTGTAAGCACCAGTTTATTCCACGAGGCCATGTTAATAACCTTCCTCTTACATTATGCTCCCTCTTCTCTTTTAGGAACAGTGGATGGTGCCATGGACCTGATCTTGATCAATTCCCTACCTCTTGTGTCTGATGCCGAAACATCCCTCACCTGTATTGCCTCTGGATGGCACCCCAATGAGCCCATTATCATAGGAAGAGACTTTGAAGCCTTAATGAACCAGCACCAGGACCCACTGGAAGTTACTCAAGATGTGACTAGAGAATGGGCTAAAAAAGTCGTTTGGAAGAGAGAAAAAGCTAGTAAAATCAATGGTGCTTATTTCTGTGAAGGGCGAGTTCGAGGAGAGGCGATAAGGATACGGACCATGAAAATGCGCCAGCAAGGTAACATGTCCCTTATCTGTGGGCAGGCAAGGTCCACAGAGACACCCCCCCACACACACACACCTTTGTTTTGTCAGTTGCTCACTCGGAGGCTGGGCATGAGCTGCCTGAGTGTGGAGCTTGAAGACTTCGTCTGCTCTTTCCAAGCATTGCTGTCTCTAGTACACAGAGCATTAGAGATAAAAGAGACCATCCATTTCAACTCCCTCATGCTCAACCCCTTCCCTAGACATTATGCCTAGTTTATAAGGTGAAATGAAATATATGTTCTACTAAGGGCTCCATGGCCCTTATGGAGACATGAACATGTTACATGTATGTAATATGAAAATCATAGCAATGAAGACAACTGTGCATTGCCACATTTTTGGCAATTTTGAGCTTTCTTATTGACTTTTTAAATCTGATTCTTTATTTCTTTTGTGCCCCTGATCATTCTTAACAAAAGTTAATGTATTCAGGGAAAAAATATGATAGACATAAAAAAATTAAAAAGGGAAACATCTTTCAAAAACTCAACTTAATTGGCATGTCCGTTACCTACTGCCACAAGAATGCTGTATTGGCATGTCCGTTACCTACTGCCACAAGAATGCTGTTTAACACACAACCACAGACCACAGTGGCATGCAACAATAGGCATTTACTGCTTGTGAGGCTAAGTCAGCTGCATCGGCTATGTGGCTCTGCAAATCTTGACTGAGCTTTCTTATGTGTATAGATATTGGCTGGCTATAGATTTAACTGGCTGGCCTTGATGGGCCAACTTGGCTGTGCCCCTTGTATGTATTATCCTTTAGCAGGTTAACCTAGTTATGATCTCATGGAGATGCTAGAAGTGTGAGAGAACAAATGGGAACACATGAGGTTTCTTGAAACCTAGTCTCAATACTGTTCATTCTCATTTTTCCCTCATTTTATTGCCCAAAACAAGTCACATAGCTGAGCCTAGAACAGAATGGGAGGGCAGTACCCAGTAAATGGCAGAGTATGGATGCAAGGAGGATTGCTGAATGGGGCCCTTTTCACAGGCTGCTATTCTCAGGAAGAGACCAGGATTTAAGTCTAGTAGTCATGTGCAGGACCAGCTCACAGAATACCATGAGGAGGATAATCCTGCCTTCTGTAAGGGCAGAGTATTACTCTTTGTTACCACCTCATAGAAGTGATGTGATAAAGACTTTTTCCCAAAATGGAAGTGAGTCCTAAACTAAATCTTTAGGTCTGTTTACTAAACTGTTGGCAGTTGGAGGAGATGATGTCATGAACACTACTTAATGATTCTGTTTTGTACCTTAAGGCTTCCAGACATGGAGATGCAGGTACACTTCTGGGATTCAGGATGCTCTCTCTAAGAGGAAGGTACAGAATTCCAGCAGAGATGATCTCTCCTTGTTCTGACTGGAATGCTCCAGCCCCTCATCCACCAGCCCTTTTCTCTGAGCTGGTCATACCTAAAATGAAATAGTCCTTTCCAAATGACTATTATAACCACAGGGGTCTGTGGACTAAGAATGTGTCACCTGTGGACTAAGAATGTCATTTCATGAGATAATGACATTGTGAGTCCTTTAAGGTTTGATTTTTAATTGTAACATTGATCCAGAAAAATAATACACCTCTGCAGATTTCACTGACAGGCTGTTTCTTATCTAGAAATCTGAAATTTTTTACATCAGTGCTTGTCAAAGTTGAAAGTGCTCATATCACCTGTAGGTCATGTTAAAATGCAGACTGATTCAGTAGCTCCTGAAGAGAGGGTCCTGATATTCTGCATTTCCAAACATCCCAGGTGATAAGATACTCATGAGGGGATCAAGGGTTTAGTAGAACCCTAACTGGGATCCACCTGAAAATATTTCTTTGAATTGGCTAATGGTGGTAATTAAAAGATTTGAAGGCAGAAACCCCATTTTAAGGTCAAAAGTGATAAAATCACTATTCATTACAAATGAAGGAAAAGGTTTTCTTAGAAAAACTGTAATGTTCCTCTTTAAATGACATCAGGGTGAGTGGGAAAAGTGCACAATAGACATTCCCAGGAATGCAGCTCTCCGGTGAGGGAAGAGAGGTTGAACAAAAGGATGTGAGGTGTGCCAAAGCTATCATGGCTGAAAGTCACCTCTGTTATGTTTCACATGTATCATTTGGGATTTGACTTGTACAAAAAATTATGTCCTGCTGATATTTCCATATTCTGAATGAAGACAATCTGAGATTTGTGACCTAATGGTTTCACAGGAATGAAATGTGAAGTGCCGCTCTGCCCTTGCTGGGCTGTCCTAGCATCGTCCTGGCAGAGTATAATAAGAACCTGTAGAGCATATTACACCAGAACAATGGGAGTCAAAACCAACTGTAATGATCCCCCTGAACTGAGAGTCCAGGTCAGCACAGATAAAAGATGGAGAAAATTCAGTTAAATGAGGCAATGGCAGGCTTGAAAAATGAGAAACTGTTGAGAAAAGAAGGCTTTTAGATTCATATTCACCTGTTTTAATTCTTTCTTCACCACTTATCATCTGTGTGGCCTTAGACAAGTTATTTAACTTCTGTTGGTCTCATTTTTCATCATCTGTGAAATAGGTATAATAATATCTTCAAAATCCTTATTTTAAATAAGATGGTGTATGCAAGATCCAGTTCCCATGACTGCATTTAAAATAAGATTTGATTTACGCAATAGGCATGTTCCAAAAAGCTTGTGTAAAGTGAGACATTGCAGAATAAGTTACTTTATAATAACAACAGCAGTGTGTACATGGCGGGTATGCAATTTAATGCCAAGAATCTGATTCAGAGCTGTTATTTCTGACCACTGCATTACCCTTGGCATATCACTTTTAATGTTAACCTCCCCCCCCCTCATTCTGAGCACTTGTTTTATAAAGTACAATCACTCCAACTGAAACCCTACAAAGTAAGCCAGGACACAGAGTAGAGGCGTGGGAGTAGAAGTCAGCCAGCTGCAGGTTTGAGCCTAGCTCTATGACCAAGGGCAAATTACTTAATTAAAATCATAGTTTCCTCATTTGAAAAAAAAAAAACAAAACAAAAAACAAAAAACGGGGTAGAGATTTTACCACATATATTTGAGAATCAAATGAGATCACCAACATTATCTGGCTCACAGTAAATGTTTAATCATTACCATTGAAGTGCCTTGGAATAAGCAATAATTTAGTGGGACTATATACTTTCCTACTCAACTGTGGAAAATTTTAATGTGATCTATTAACTAAACTGTGGGAATTTATATAAAATAGGAAAATAGGTAGTACTTTCCTGTATCTTAATAATAACATCTCAGGCTGTTGAACTAATTCTGTTTCTCTTGCTGACCATCTAGTGGCTGAAATATGATGCAAAGAAAGTGATATGCTTTATAGTGAATCAGGAAAACCCCCAACACTCTGTCTTTGTGACACTATTAATTCCCTAGTAAAACATCATGGGAATTCAGAAGTGCCTGCTCAGAGACACAGAAGATAGGATAAACATCAGTATATTCCTGCTTGCTGCTGACTCGTGCATCTGGAGTGGAAGTGGAAAATCCATTTGATATGTGCCAAAACACAGCTTAAACTGGCTTACTGACTCCAAATGGCCAAACTGTTTTTATCAATGGCATCATCCGAAAAAGTCAAAAGCAGTTTGTTCAAACCTCACTGGAGATTTTGTTTGGGGGCAGGGAGGTATAAATGAAGCTTTGAAACATTTTCACATCCAAAGATCTGTTTCAGAGTGTTATATCATAAGAAACATAGGTTATTTTTCTTCCTATTTTTGTTTGAGAAATAGTTTACTTTAAGAACATCAAATTCTCACACTTGATTTGTGAATTTGAGAGAGCAGAGCCATTTTCATCTAAATAACACAAAGGAACATGTTAAAAGCATAAAGAAAATAGGAAACTTTGAAATCAGATTTATTCATTTATTCCTTCATTCCACAAGGATTCTTAAGACTCTATTTTGTGCCACACAGGGAGGATGTGATGGCGTTAAAATTTCCTGAATCCTTATTACATATCTGACATTCTCCTAGCAACTTCATATACATTACTGTATAATTTGGACTTTACCAAATGTGTATATGGTGAGGACCCTATGATCCCATACTAACAGATGAGACTTGTAGGTACATTCGCACATCTGTGTCCCAGGTTAGCCCTGGGAAGTTAACACAGGCTGATCCCAGAGGCCAGGGTCTACCCACCACCTTGTGTTGCCTTCCAAACCAGATGTGCACTTCCCCTCCTGGAATGCTCAGTCTAGCAGGGGAAATACACTAGGAATGGAGCTGTAATGGGGAAGTACAGCTATGATGGCACTTAACCTGGATTCCAGGGGTTGTGTAAGGCCCTGGAGAATGCAGATTGTTGAATTGGAGTGGGTGAGACTAGGGGAAAAGAGGAAACAGAAGAGAAAGGAGGAAGTTCCAGGCTTAGACGTGAGTGATTACATGGTCTGTTTGAAGAACCCAACATAGTTCGGAATGGTTGGAACTGAGAGCTAAGGATGCAGACCCGGAGTATGATGAGTCTAAAGAGCTGGTGTTGTGGAACACATGTGCGGGCCTGGAATTTGTGTCTCAATTTTTACACGTAGAGTTAGGCCTTGAGTAAGAGACTTAGTTATTCTTAACTCCATCTCTCACATTGCTACACTATGGATATCCTGTTTTCACAGGGCTTTTGTGAAGTTATACAAAATAGTGATGGACATAAAACTATATTATTCTTCTTCTTACTCTTAGTCCTTAACTATCATGAAAGTAAAGGAAACAACTGAAATTATGCTTAATTATTTTTCATCTATGAGAAACACCTTTGTTCATAACTTTTACTACCATGATTTTCTTCTTCAACCCTTAAGGAATATATACATTGTGTTCTTAGTTACGGTCTGTCAATTAATTAGCTCATCCCAATAATCTTGAACAAGTCATCTTCCAAATTAGGCCTCAGTGATCTCATTTATGAAATGAAGTGGTTGGATTTTAAAGTCTTTAGAGTGCTAGCATTATGTTATCTATGAAAGGCTCTGAAGCCGAGTTACCTAGTTCCAACATTGGCTCTCCTATGAATTAGCTATTTGATCGTGGACAGGGTACATAACCTCCCTCTAACTTAGTCTCCTTATTTGTAAAATTAGGATAATTGTAGTACCTATCTTAGAGACATACTATGAAAATTAAATATGTGTATAGTCTTTTGAACAATGCCTTGTAGTAGTGGACACTTTGAAAAGGTGCTTATTGTTTTCATGATCTAGTCAAGTCACATGACAACAATCTATGTACCATGTAGAATCTGGACTCCTGTGTCATTAAGATGCCCAGAGTGCTATGCGAAGGTTGTGGACCACTTCATTATTACTCAGCAGAGAACAATCAACCTAGAGACGTTAACGCAGGGGGAGACAAGCTAGAGAGCAATGGAACTCTGGTGTCTTTGTTCCTACCTATGAAAACAGGGAGCTTAAAAGTCTGAAATAATAAAGAGCCACAGAGTGGGGAAAAAGAAAAGCTATATTGGGGTTGAGCCTATTGGAGAATCTTGTTCCTTTTCAGAATACAATGCTGAATAAAGTCCCACGGTCAGTTAAACAATCTTTATACAAAGGGGCAGAAAATATAAACAAACCACATAGAAAGGAAAAACCACATGAAATGGTCAGAAAAAAATTCTCACAGGAGCCCAAGAGCATATCACAAAGATCAAGAGCTGCGCACATTAGATTGCTAACTGAAGCACCTTGCGGGTGTGAGAGGGAGCCCACCAGCGTTCCCCACCCCCAGTCCCCTGCCCGCCATCCCGATGTGGCCTGTCCATTTCAGTCCTGTTGAGAAAGCTGCCACTCAAGACCATTTTACAAATGTCAGCGCAGCAGTGTTACCATTTATTTATGTTTGGGAAGGATATAGGCTCAGGATTATTTAATCTACCTGGTAGGTGGTTCCTTTCTATCATCATGTAAAGACCATTTTTATACTGAAAATGTTTTGATTTTAGAATAATTTTTTCTAATAGAAATATTGTAATATCAGTTTATGATAGTTATGAGAAGTGCAGTATATATTTTTCTATCCCTTTATTATCAATCTTATATGCCATTGCAGTTAATGTATAGCTTGTGAAAAGAGCACATGGTTATATAATTTTTTAAAATTCATTCTGAAAATTTCTGGCTTTTACCATATATTTGGCATGATTTCTGCCATCTTATTTTCTTTTCTATATGCCATGGTTTTTCTTTAGGAATTCTTTTCTTCAATTATGTCTTTAGTTTACTTCCATTCTCTACTGCCCTCCATATTTAGAAAAATTGTATATTCTGTTTCTCTCCTTTTAGTGGTTTTTCCTTCCATTTTTTATGTTGTGCAAACTTACATGTCAATCATACTTCAATAAAGCTGAAATTTTAAAAATTGGGCTGTCTTAATAAAACCTAAAGTTAATCCCCCTATTCTTGTAGTTGTGACTCTCTACAGATTGTTATTATGTAAGTTAAATTAATTCACAAACTGTTGTAGCTGGGAGAATGCTAGAAGATTTCATTCACATGTCTTGTCCAATAAACCTAGGAAACTAGACAATATTGTGTTCTAAGCCTAACACAAAGACGATGTTTCTAAGTATATTGTAAACCAAATATGCAATAACTTCTCTACTTTCTTCTCAGTACTGTCTAGTCCCATGACTGTGTCAGTTAATACACAGATAACTAAAGGGTAGAAGGCAAGATATTGCATCCCATCTCTAACTTGTTCCTGTATTTACACCATTAATAAGGCAGCCTTGTGCTAATTCCACTTGAGAAATGACTGGGGGCATTCTAAAGCAATGAGAATTATTTGGAGTAACAAAAGGACCAAGGAAAAAGCCATTTGGCAAATATCTGACCGTTCATCTTCTATTATACTTGAAGAAGCTTGGTAGAGATTGAAGGATGGCAGATTCATAGTTAATACAGTTCATAGTTAATACCAGGTCTCAGTTTGGTAATAGATATTAATCACATGAAGTCCTCACCTCCCCAACTGATTGCGTGGAAAAATGTGTATATATATTTGATGTGTGTATATTTACAATTTAACAGAGGAAATGGCCATTCCCTTTATCAGATTCTTAGATATGTAAACTTAAGAGAGTTTCAAACCTGTTAGCTACCACTGTTTTTAATATCATGAAAACTCTTGCCAAGTGCCAGCCTTCATCTTCTGAAGTTCAGAGTTCACTTGCTCCTTGAGAAAAATACATGACCTCATTTTATCATTTGTTTTTCTCTCTCTTTTTAAAGCATCCTTCCTACCAGCTACTTTAACTATGACTGTGGACAGGGGAGATAATGTGAACATCTCTTTCAAAAAGGTATTGATGAAAGAAGAAGATGCAGTGATTTACAAAAATGGTGAGTATGTGTTTTGTTTCCTTCCAGCACCATGGTGTGAGACATCAGATAGCATAACGTGTACTGTGTCATTATCTTATTGCAGCCTTGGGGGCAGGTGTCTGAGGTAAAGCTGCTGTGATGCAAGTTAATCAGATTCTATGACAGAAGCTCTTTTAGGCAATGTGTTTGGTTACCTAATCAAGTAAATTAAAGTAGAGGTTCATACACATATATGAATGTATATGTATTGTACATTTATGAATGAGCAATGTGAATTATGAATGTACAATAAAACCCCATCATGATGTGATAAGTGGGGTCCCAAATACTGCCATATATGAAATGTTTGGTTGTTTAATTGCGAGGTTAAGGAAATGAGCCTGGAAAGCCAACCGGCCAGAGTTCTGGAGGTCAACTGGGAAATCCAAATCTGTCTTGGTCCAACTATGGTTTGGCACCCCTTGGTGGCCATTGCCTCATCCAGCTGAAATATTGATGGAGACTGTTCTGAGTTCTCTGGATGAATAAGATTTCCAGAATGGAGTAGTAATTCTAGATGCCTTCTTGTTAATGGATTTGTTGGCAGGGTTACCTAGCATTACCCACCCAGTTTTGCCTGTTCACCTCCCCTGTGTAAGATAAAAACTTCAGCCTATCCCCTCTTCATGTGTTTGGTGGTGGATCACATAGACTAATAGACTACCTATTCTATCACCATGTGACTTTCTCGACTATTGGGACAGCATTGGTAGCTCAGCCTCTTTGTTCTTCTCCCACATTCAGTATGCTAGAGCACAGTAGCTGTATCAATCAAGGAAAGCTGATCAAGTGGAGGGGCCAGATTAACCAGGAAACAAGAGTTTTCGAGTGTGAACCATTATTCTCTACTCTTCTCCTTTACCAGGTTCCTTCATCCATTCAGTGCCCCGGCACGAAGTACCTGATATTCTGGAAGTGCATCTGCCTCATGCTCAGCCCCAGGATGCTGGAGTGTACTCGGCCAGGTACATAGGAGGAAACCTCTTCACCTCGGCCTTCACCAGGCTGATAGTCCGGAGTAAGTGACTGAGAGGCCACCATCTGTATTGACGTTGTTAGGCTTTTTAGTTGCAAGTAACAAACTGACTCTGGCTCCTTAAGCAAAAGGCAGGGATTGGTTGGAAGTATACAAAGGACTCAGAAAATTAATGGAAAAGCTGACAAGCAAGTTTTCAGAAAAGATAGCGTCCAGGGACGATCTGGGGTTCAGGACTGTGGGCAAGAATAAACTTTCTATCTCAGACACGACTACCACATTACCCTAACTTAGCTTCAGTGATGTTTCTTGTACTTCTAAGTTTTGAATTCCCAAGTATAAGAATAAAATTGGCCTAACATATGTCAGATGTCTATTCGCCTAGACCAACGAGCTATAGATGGCGGTGGAGCCACATTTTACTACAGCACAGGCATGAGGACCTCACACGTGAAAAGCAGAATCATTCCTATAAAAAGGAGGAATCACTGAGCTGAGCAGTATCCCTGATAGATGTCCTATAAGGGGAGAATTGAGCCTTTTGGGTTGGTCTAATATCTGGTTAAACATTAAGTCTCCTGTAAATCCCATACTTGCCAGATCATTTGACTCTCAAATGTGACTTCTATCTTCAGGTTTGAAAAATGCAAGAGTTACAGCTAGTGAAAATTTCCCCACCCTCCATTATAACTATCAAAGTGGGGAGTAATCATCACCAGTAGTTTTTATAAGAAATTGATCTGCAGGAAGCAAAACTTTGCCCTGAATTTTCCCTAGCTATGCCTGTTATTAAATATTCAGGTCTAAGTACTTGGGATGCTTTATCATTCCTCTAATGATTGGGATCTCTAATTCATGAAGAAAACTGATTTTGCTTTGCATTATATTCATTCATTCATTCATTCATTCAGCAAATATGTATTGATTATATCCCTGTGTCAGGCATTGTGTTGGTGTTGGAATTCAGGGTAATAAGATGAGCCAGTGTCTCTTGAATAATTTCCAACCAGAGCAGACACATACATAAATAGACAAACAAAACCATAATATGACAATAGAACATGAAATGTATGGTTCACTTTCAGAGCAGGAGAAATCTCCTTTTATTCCACTATACTCGTGGAGATTCTGAATGACAAGAGAACAATTTGCATTTGTTTCCTTGAGGTGGTTTCTTTTTAGTCTGATATAGCACCATGTACCAGGGTACTCAGAGTCTGGGGTAAATGGGCAGATTTTCCAGCAATATCAGAAACATCAGATATTGATTGACACACAGTAAAAAGCTTAAAGCTCTTTTTAAAAAATGTTTTTAAAAAAACCCATGATTTGGCATAGACTTGAATTTAAAATTCACCTGAACTTTTAAGATAAAGCAAAAGGCTTCAAGCACATTTTGATCTTCAAGTTGTCTTTTTTCAGATTGCTAGGAGCACATATTGATTCTCTTTTGCTCTTAGGAGTATTTCAATTAAATCATTTAAGAAGCACTGATGATACTTAAAATCATTCTAAGAAATTTGAGTTGGGGCACAATCATCCCATTTAAAAGTATTTTTCCCCAGTGTGACCTCTTTCGTGTTTAATAAGAAATGAGGTACTGACATTTGAAGGTATTTGTCCATTTCTCTCATAACTGTAGGATATGTTTCCAGGATGAATTGAAGCCTAGGAATAGTCTAAAAACTGTGTATTAAATCATACTGGTTATATTTATAGGATTTCCTTTAAGTATAAATTCTCTCCTTTAAAAAAATTTCTCACAGTTTGCCATGAATATATGGTTTTTTAAACTAAAAAACCACAGGCTTTTGAAGAAAATTACAAAGCCTAATTGCATACTTGTTGCTTATCATCAAACTCTTTTCCCAACTTCTCCATCCCCAAGAGATCACCCCAGTTATTCCCTGGAGCTTTATTCTTTCCTCCTTCCCAGGATTAGGGGTGAAGCTAGGACAAGTCTACAGATAAGTATAGGGCTGGAGACAGTTTAATGTAACAGGAAGCCCATTTTCATCTCCAGTGTCTGTCATCATTAGTTTTCAACATGTGCAAATAACCTGTGGTCAGGCTCTGAGGAAATTACTAATTGTGCAGAAACATTTTTCCTTTATATATTAAAGCATGTAAATATTATCTCTTAGACATTTTGTAGCTTTATTAAGTGGAAGCCTGTAAGAAAGAGTATGTGTTGACAGTCTTGCTGATTATTTTAGAGAAAATTCTATAACTAGTTCTTTCCAAAAAATTAAAAGGTTGCATCAGCTGTAGGAACAAGTCCAAGCTTACCACCATGAAACTCAAATTCAGGGACAAAGACACTAGTTCCTTTTAGAAGAGAAATTAAATAAAATTCCTGACTATAAAGGGTCACCCAACCTTCCTGGGTTTTCCTCATATCAGAAGGTATCCTTAGACCTAATTAACAATCTAAAAATCACCAAGTGCTGGAGAGAAGTGGCCAGGACATGAATCTAAAAGCATTTTACCATCCTTGTACTCTAGGTTTTCTATATCTTATTTCACTTGTATGTTTTCTATCTGAAAAATTGGTAGATGCTACTAGCTCCTGCTCCCCTTTTTAGCCATATCCCTTCTCCACATACTCTAGACCTGAGTTTCTCAAACTCTGAGATGTATCAGTATCATCTGGAGGACTAGTTAAGCATAGATTGCTAACCACCTCCAGAGTTTCTCATTCAGTAGGCCATGGGTAGGGCATCTGAGATTTGCGTTTCTAACAGATTCCTGGGTAATGAAGGTACTACTGGTTAAGGGTCACACTTTGAAAATCACTGTTCTAGTTTCTAACCACACCTGCAGCTCTGCCAGCATGTCATGCTCTCCTCTCAGCCTTGCCTTTGCCTGGAACGCACTCTGCAGCCCTATCTTCTTTGCTCCTTTGCTCTGATCCTGCAGATTCAGCTCATGTACCACCTCCTCTGAGAAGCCTTCCATTATACCCTCTTCCATCTCCAAGACAGAATTAACTCCTTGTCTTTGCTTCTATCATTTCCTATTTACACGTCTGTTTCCCCATATTCAATGCTTAGCTTTCAGAGAGCAGACTGTATTTTATCTTCATCCTCCAGTGTCTGCCAAAACGACTGACTGACATGTACCAGGTTTGTTGAGTCAATGTGTTCTACTCACCACAGCATTGTTTTCTTAATAAAAGGATGTGAAGCTCAGAAGTGGGGACCTGAATGTAACCGTGTCTGCACCACTTGTATGAACAATGGTGTCTGCCATGAAGACACTGGGGAATGCATTTGCCCTCCTGGGTTTATGGGGAGAACATGTGAGAAGGGTAAGTCAAGAGTATCTGATGAGTAAGTTGTAGATTTAAGAAGCCATCATTGGATCTAGAATTTTATATCTGGGCAGAGTTGGGAATGGAAGCTAAATGGCCACTGTTAGGCATGTGGTACCTTCGTGTGAATTAGAAAAAGGGGCCCTTATTGTAAACTATAGGAAAGTTGTAATAAGTATACAAATCTACAATGTGAGTGTCGCTCCCTAAGTTTGTGCAGCACGCAACCTGTGTCACTCTGGGCTGTGGCTCTGATGTCCTCTCTGTGGGGAAGCTTCATTTTCTGTAAAATAAGATTATGGTCCATGTTCACTGGTCTAGGAGAGACCTTTTAAAAGAAGAAGCATTTCAAGGGGTTGTATATTTGATTCTGAATCATCTTTTTCTCCCCACAAAGCTTGTGAACTGCACACATTTGGCAGAACTTGTAAAGAAAGGTGTAGTGGACCAGAGGGATGCAAGTCCTATGTGTTCTGCCTCCCAGACCCCTATGGGTGTTCCTGTGCCACAGGCTGGAAGGGTCTGCAGTGCAATGAAGGTACGCACCAACCACACCCCTGAACCAAAAAGGTCCTAGCAGGTATGCCAAGGAGGTCTGGTTTGCTGGAAATCACAGTGTAAGATATACCTGGACTGCTTAGTCAGTTCTCCATTGCTGAGCTACAGCGTTTTGAATCACAGATGTTTTCATCCAAAGTTAATTATGCTTTTACATTAAGACTCTGGATCTCATGGAAAAGTTCTTCTTACACATCACCTGGGGATCTTATTAAAGCACAGATTCTGATTTCATAGGTCTGGCCTGGGGCCTGAGGTTCTGCATTTCTACCAGGCTCCCACATGGTGCTGATTCTGTTAGTTTTCAGACCACACTTATAGTTGGAAGGCCCTAGAAGATTCATTCTTTCGGGGCGTCATAAATATCAGAGCATTTAGGTCAGATACAGACAGGATTTGAGAGTTGAAAATCTAAAAAGTTAAGATCTTATCTTCCATGGACCTTATTCATGCAGTACTAATTTTACCTACTCGAGGATTCCCTCTGCCCTAAAATATACTTCCCATTTGCTAAAGCGCAAAGGTATGTGTTCCCCATCTACTTTCCAGTATGCATTTCACATCTACTCTCACACAGTAACTTAACATTAACCTATAGCCCAAAATGCCAGATCTTTCTTAATGAATGTTAATGTGGTGAATTAGCCAGGGTTTTCATAATTTACCTCACAAAATCAGCTTTTTTCCACATCAGGCGCTATAGGAAGCTATGATGGGGTCCCCAGCAACCTGTTTACAATGCTCTAGGCAAGAGCAGTTTAGTAGAAATATAAGCAAGATACATATATGATTTAAATTTTCCTAGTAGCCACATTTAAAAAGTATAATAGGTGAAATAATTTTAATACTTTTTAAACCCATTGTATCAAAAATATTATCATTTCAACATGTAATCAATAGAAAAAGGTATTAATGAGATGTTTTGCATTCCTTTTCTCACACTAAGTCTTTGAAATCTCAATTTGGACTAGTATATTTTAAATGCTCAAAAGCCATACATGGCTAGTGGCTACCATACTGGTCAGCACAGCTTTAGGGGGCTGGAATAAGAGGGCAAAGAGGAGAGTTACACAAAAGTAAGCTTTCGCTACCTGCAAAACCTCGCTCAGTTCCCTCTAGGAGCTGTCTATGCCCCCATAGAAAACTGAGGGAGACACAGCAGTGAGGGAATCCGCCTGGCCTCAGAAACGTACATGTTAAAGTAAAAGGTGCCTCCAGGTAGGGACAGATCCAGTTCCTCTTTTGAGAAAAATAAGAATATTTTAAAAATCATATTGAAATTTAAAAAAACGTATGTATATATGAACACTTAGCTAAGGCCTGGGAATGGGTACCGGCACTGTGAGGAGTCGAGAACATAAGCTTCATCAGCTTTACAGTGAGTGGTGTCTCTAGATCCAGGTTTATAAGGGCACATTTAATAACTCATCCTGGCTCATGCCCGGTTCAAGATATCACTAAGATTTTGTGAACCAAAATACTCTAGCGTTCTCTCAGACTCTTTTCTAGGACCTCCAATTACATGTATGTTAGAACCTTCGATATTGTCCTTTAGGTCTGAGACTCTAATCATTTTTTCTGACTTTTTTCCTATCTGTGTTCTTCGTATTGGTTAACTATTGATCTAGCTTTATTCATTGACTCTTCTGTCATTTCTACTCTGTTGCTAAGTCCAACGGTGGTATTTCTATCTCAGATAGTGTGTTTTTTAGTTCTAGAATGTCTCTTTCATTATTTTTTAGTTCCTATTTCTCTGCTGAGATTCATAATTATTTCTTCTGTGGTAAACATATTTTCTTTACCCCAATGAGCATAGTTATTGTAGTTGCTTTGAAATTCTTGTCTGCTATTTCTTACATCAGAGATATCAAGGTTGATCTCAGTTGATTTTCTTTTCTCCTGGGAATGAGTCACAATTCTCCATTTCTTCTTTTGTTGAGTAATTTGGGATTATATCTTGGACATCGTGACTGTTACAATGAGGAGTCTCTGGAATATGATTTATCTCTTAGAGAAATGTTAATTTCGTCTTGTTATGTTTTAACAAGCGATCAAATGATATGACTCAAACTGGAAGCTCTAGCTCTTAGGCATCAGCGCAAACTCAGTTTAATCCTTTACCCTTAGTTGAGCTGCTTTGACTCTGCACTTAGCACGTGTGGTTGAGGGGCCAGCCAAACATTTAGGACTTCCTCTCTCTGGCTCTCCCTTTTTAGATTTCTCCTCTTGCTTTCCAGTGGCTATGGTTGCCCTAACTCTGTCCTTTGGTTTTTCAGGTCAGTAAGACCATAGGTATTCTTTGGAATTTTAGTTTCCCCACATGATATCAACTGTACCCAAGCACTGGAGTAAAACCTGAAAAATGGGAAGCGCACCATTCCCGTCCTTCAAATTTAAATTCCCCTTTAGAAACTGCCTGGTTCTCCCCCTCTACAGTGCTTTCATGTTGTTAATTTTTAAATATAGTTGTTATTTATGAGAGGGTTGACCTGGGAAGAGCTTATTAAACTCTCCTGGAAGCAGAATTCCCCAATCCTTTAAGTATCTGGCAATTAAGGTAAATATGCAGATAAATCTTATGCTACCTTAAATGAATTAGCAAGGTTGATTGGAGAGAAAAATGAAACTAGCCACCTATGGCCCAAGTTTTTTCCCTTCTCTTATATCAACATTGGTTTTTGATGTCTTTGTTTACAGCATGCCAGACTGGTTATTATGGGCCAGACTGTAAACTCAGGTGCAGTTGCACCAATGGGGAGATGTGTGATCGGTTCCAAGGATGCCTCTGCTCTCCAGGACGTCAAGGGCTCCAGTGTGAGAAAGAAGGTAAAGCAAGGTAACACTGTAGTCAGGGCCGTCCGTCTTCAGCATGTCCGAACCAAGCTTTGCTGGTGTCATTCTTGCCCCAGTAGCCTAAGATTCTCAAACCTCTTCTGTTTCCATCCAGAAGCTGGGAAGAATATATCCCAAATCCCAAAGGACAGCTTTCTGATTCCTTTCTGTGAACCCTCAAATTGCCTTTCATTTCCCTTTCCTCTAGGAATAAACCATGTGCTTTTTGTAGCACAGTAAGTGATGACTGGTCAGCCGAGAGCTCTGCCTACCTCCTGTGCTCTCTTTCCTAGGACCAGGCTTTTTCCTGGATATACACAACAGGGAGAAATTACTTTGGAAGAATTTGGACAAATACTATTTTTTAAAGACAATATAAATTAAGAAATAGAAAAGATTACCCTCAAAATGAATAGTTACAAAATTCTAGTTTAGAAATTACCATAGAGCAGAGGTCAGCAAACTGATCCAAAGATCGTATCTGGCTCATGATTTTCTTAACAGCTTTACTGAAGTATAATTTTTATACCATGAAGTTCATCCTTTAAAATGTACAATTTAATAGTTTTAAGTATATTTATGGAGTTGTGCAACCATTGTCATAATCTAATTTTAGAATATTTCCATAATACCAAAATAAATCTTGTACCTGTTAGCAGTAACTCCCATTTTCCCTTCCTTCTAGCCCTTTAAATAATAAATAAACCATTAATTTACTTTCTGTACAAGTTTGCTTATTCTTGACATTTTATGTACTATAAATGGGATCATGCAAGATGTGGTCTTTTGAGGCTGTTTTCTTTCACTTACCATATTGTTTTGAGGTTTATCTATGTTGTAGCATATGTCAGTAATTTAATTCCTTTTTATTGCCCCATCATCTGTTATCATAAAGAAAATTTTATTGGAACAGAGCCACACCAATTTGTTTACAATATATTGTATGATTTTTTTACACTACAAGAACAGAATTGAATAGTTACCACAGAGAACTTATAGGTAACAAACCTGAAAATATTTGCTATCTGGTCTTATACAGAAAAAAGTGTCCTAATCCCTGCCCTAAAACATACTTTTTAAAATTAACAGAAGCATATTTTCAAAAACTTAAAAAATACACGTTACTTTTCCAGTCAAATAAATAGAAATATTATAGAAACACACATCCAATGAAATCTACATTCAGAATTGTAAGTTCTTTATAGCCTTTTCTCTGTGAGTTTAAAAAATCAAAACTAATATTGAGGAGAGGTGGAGAATACCAACAGTTGTTTTCTCAAAGGCTTTAATTTGTCAGTTTTTCATTTTCCCTCCTTTCCCCAGTATTTGGACTTTGCTACAGAGCAAGACTCTGGGAGGGTCCAGGAAGGCAAAGAAATGCTTGGGACTACTGGAGGAATGGATTGAAAATGGACAACTAACAAGTTTTAGATGTGAATTTTCTATTTTACTACTTCCTTTCTTTTCTAAGACCGATATCACAAAAGGTGTGAGAATCTCGGATTTAGATCTAAGCCCCAAAGTTCTAGAGAGTAGTTCCCTTTCCCTAAGACCAGCAGTCCCCAACCTTTTTGGCACTAGGGACCAGTGCTCCTATGAGACTCTACGGCCTGATGATCTGAGGTGGAACTGAGGTGGTGATGCTAGTGCTGGGGAGTGGCTGCAAATATAGATGAAGCTTCGCTTGCTGGCCCACCCACTCCATCTCCTGCTAATAGACCAGGGACCAGTGCTGGTCTGCGGTCTCAGTTTGGGAACACCTGCCTAAGACCATTCCACCCTCTACCTGCATCTCCACCATTACCTCCATCCAACTGCAGAAAATGCAATGGGGCAGAGAAGAAAAGAAATGGTCCAAAAATGTCAAAGTGCTTTAAAAATTCTTACATGAATAACTACTTAGGCTGAAAAATTTTCTAATCATAGTCTCTCCAAGTTTACAGATACATCAAGGACATACCTTTGTAGTTATTAGACCTTTTTTCCCCCTTCTGCTCCACACTCTTTACCTGTTTCATTCTAGGCCTGAGAAGTAGGATATCAATATAAACCATCAATATTGATGTGTTTTTACCTTGACCCATCTTCTCCTACCACTGATATGGAATAGCAAGTAACAGCTGCTCTTGGGAGCACCTTCGTCTCCTAGTAAAGAATGTATTGGACTGTTTTCAACCATGTCTCACATTTAGCTACAGGTGGTCCATGGTTCTCTAAGACTCTGTATTTCAGGAAAAAATTGATATATTTCAGAATTATTCATTCTCTACTCTGCAGATATTAGGCAAGCAATCCAGTATCTTCATTGTTACCAGAGGCACTTGTTTTTCTTCTTCAAGATTGGCAGCAGAATTTTGATTTGGTTCTTGACTAGGAATTGATTGGGGGTATTATATTCCACTTGACTTCTTGGATGTGAATGTGAATATGATTAATCATCTGCCATTTGCACACTTCCCAGTCAATGAGATATCTCTCATATATCAAAACTGACAATCATGTTGTTGATCAGCAAAATCATGGGTTCTTTCCTGAGTGGAAGAAAAACTAGTTTTTGTATTTTACTTCAGTTTTCATAAAAAAGTCTCTTAAAAAGCAAGAAATGGGCTAAAAGTAGGGCCAACGGAGATGTGGCCCTGATGATCATTTTAATATTGAGGCTGTATATCCAGGTCCACTGAGAGAGCAAGCACAGCGTTATGATGAAGAGTGTGGACTCTGAATTCACAAAGATCTAAGCTTGAATCTGGGCTCTGAAACTTAGCCTCCTCATCTATAAAATGGGGACCACAGTAGCACCTGCCTGACAAGTTTATTATGTGATGATAAAACAATGTGTGATAAAATTATGTGATTACCTGCTAAATAGTAGCTACTTTTACTATTACTACTGCTGTGTAAGAGATTAGATTTCACAGTGGTGTTTTTTCACTTAGGCATGCCAAGGATGACCCCAAAGATAGAGGATTTGCCAGATCACATAGAAGTAAACAGTGGTAAATTTAACCCCATCTGCAAAGCATCAGGATGGCCACTACCTACTAATGAAGAAATGACTCTGGTGAAACCAGATGGGACTGTGCTCCATGTAAGTTACTCTTAACCTGACCTCTTGACACACTACATACTTTCAGTGTAGTAATAATGCCACCTAAGACTAGGTTCCACTCAGGGTTTACATCCTCCTTGGCTAGGGTATTGTTAGCTTTGACAAAAAGAAGAGGAAAGTTCAGCATAACCCATTTGACTTTAGATAGACATGCTCCCAGGTCTCCAATTCAAAAACCATGATCCACAGAATTCCCTAGGTCTGAATACATTTCTTGGATCACTCTACTGCTTTGTGGAGAAAGCCAGGGCTCTGAAGGAACTAAGGAATTGGACAAAGTGGCAGGGTTGGTACGTGAACTCAGGTCCAGGTATCTTCAGAGCCCTGGCTTTCCCCACAATACCACACTTGACAGCCTCTCAAACATTTTAGGAAGCCATTTTGTCCTCTCACCCAGCCATCTCTGTATTAGACCAGAAAGAAGCAAATATTACCAGAAGCAGTTTAAAGGAATTAGATTCCTTGCTTGTAAGTATTTACCCCCACACTCCCAAACACACAAATACAACACAGGATCTGTGAGGGCATCAATCCAATATAAACTTTCAGGGCTGCCACAATGGCTTTGGAAATAAGCCAATGATTATACAAGCATCGCATTGAACTTCTTAATCTCGCCTAGAAAACTTCTTATTAAACAATGAGATGGTGTCAATGTTATGGACCTTTGTGTTTATGCCTTCCTAGAAGCTTTTATTTATTTATTTATTTTGTATTTGACCTTTCCAGCCAAAAGACTTTAACCATACAGGTCATCTCTCAGTGGCCACCTTTACCATCTACCGGATCCTCCCCCTGACTCAGGAGTCTGGGTCTGCAGTGTGAACACTGTAGCTGGGATGGTGGAAAAGCCTTTCAACCTTTCTGTTAAAGGTAAGCTCTGTTTTACAGAGGAAGGGCTCATATCCTTGATGTGCAGTGTTTATGTATCGCTGGGTGCTGCTTCTAGATAGAAATGTTATTTGACCACTAAAATGCCTTTTGGCTATTTTTCAGCATACAAACCCTTTAAAAAATTTTTTATGTGCTTGAAAATCAACAGGAGAATAAGTCTATCACCTTCGGAGTTACATAGCCCTGGGTTTGATGTTTGTCCCTAGTCACTAGTAACTTTGTTGTGGCACTGAGCAAATGAATTTAACCTCTCTCAACCTTTCTTTATTTGTGAATGAAGCTTAATTTATCTACCTCTCAGGTTATCATGAAGATTTGCTAAGTATATAAAACACTTGGAATTGTGTCTGCTATATGTCTGTGTTTATATTTCATAAAAAGTTTAGCGTCATCATTTTTGTGACTTTTTATTCATTACTGCAGAGAATAATTTGAAGAATCTTTATTTTGAGGATTACTCACTTAACACAGAGCCCAGGCTTGCTACATAATTTACATGAGTGATTTTTTCACATATTCAGTGTTGTGAATATTCCTCCTGCTTTGAATGAAAATCTCAAAATTCAAATTAATCTAAGCAGGTGAATGTAAATTCATAACTTGAGAAGAAATAAAGTCAAGGTAAATTCAAGTAAGCTTGGCTTGTGTACCAAGATACACAAGGACTTTTAAATTTGGAAGTTACTTATGAATCCAGTTAGACAAAAATATATACCTAACATTATATATACCTAACAGCTCTCTGGTGTATATTCTTGTATAGGCACTGGGCTCTGCCTCTCACACTTCACCTTATTTAATCCTTTTAAGACTCTTGTGCAACAGATGTTATCTCCACTTTAGCAGTCAGGAAACAGGGTCAGAGCATTTAAGTAACTTTTCTAAGGTACTACATCTGGTAAGCAGCAAATCTTAGTTTTGAACCTGGGTCTTCTGACTCCAAATCCTGCACCACCTCTTCTAGACTATTTTGCTTTCTGAGTCTCTTGTATTACAGATGGGGAAGCAAGTTGACCAAAATTGATTTGTATTTGACCCACTTCACCACTTAATTAGGAATCTTTGGGAGAACACAGAGGTAATTTCTAAAAATGAAATGAATGTAAATACCCAGAACATAATCTTTTTAAAAAACAGTTCAGTCACAATAGTAACATAAATAGAGCCTCATAGATTTGGATCTGTGCCCTGGGAATCCATGTAAATCACTTCAGAATCCTTAATATTTTTTGGATTACTGGAAAAATTCCAGATCTGTTTTATTCAGAACATTCACACGATCAAAATAATTTTTTGTATCTTGTATGTTCTTGGAAGAAAGGAAATGATTTTTAGACAAGATAAATTATCTTATTTTTACGCTTCTTGGAATATCTGCTATCCATGAAAAATAAATAATAAGTAGAAAAACTATGTTGCCAAGATTCTAATTTTTATTTTATTAATAAAAGACAGCACATGATGTCAATGCACAGATGCATTTCTAGTTCTAAGTCATCGTTGCCTCCTCACTGTCATATTGATTGTTATCTATAAAGTGGAAATAGGTATTAGGCAAATTGATTGGTGCCTTTAATCATAATATTTTAAAAAAATAGATACTAGGCTTTATTACCAGAGTATAAATTGGTACAACCACATTGGATAACTGGCAGTATACCCTAAAGCTAATCATACGCCTACCCTATGACATAACAATTTTACTCCAAGGTATATACTCAAAAGAAATGAGTGAAAATGTTCAAAAAATACACACTCAGGAATGTTCAGAGCAGTTTTATTCATGATAGCCCCAAACCAAAATTAACACAAATATTCATCAACATTAGAAGGGATAAATATGCTATGGTACATTCATATGTAATGGTTGCTAGGGCCGCTGTAGCAAAGTACCACAGACTTGGGGCTTAAACAACAAAAATTGATTTTCTCACAGTTCTGGAGGCTGGAAGTTCAAGAATAAGGCGCAGTAAAAGTTGGTTTCTTCTGAGGCTTCTCGATGATCTTTTTCTATTTTCAAATGGTCTTCCCTCTGTATTTGTGTGCATCCTAATTTAATCTTCTTATGAAGATAACAGTGATATTGGATTAGAAATGCCCTAATAACCTCATTTTAACTTAATTACCTCTTTAAGGATCCTATCTCTAAATACAGTCACATTCTGAAGTACCAGGGGTTAAGACCTCAACATATGAATTTTGGGGGAATACCATTCAGCTATGACATTATACGATGGAATACTAGACAGCAATAAAATACAATAAATTCCTGCTACACTATGGATGATTCTCATAGACATTATAATGAGCAAAAGAAAGTACATACTTTGTGATTTCATTTATATAAAGAACAGGAAAAACTAATCTATGGTGACAGAAGTCAGGATCATAGTTCCCTATCGACTGGGAAGGGACATAAGGGTGCTTGGTGCTTCCTGAGGGGTTAATACTGTTCTCTATCACAATCTGGGTGGTGGCTACATGGGTGTAACATAGGTAAACTTGCTTGAGCTAAGTACACATAAGATTTTTGCACTTTACAATATGTATATCTCTATAAGAATAATTGAAAAACAAAAATAATGATAAATTACTAAGAAGTTTTTGAAGCAATATTTTTACCCTTGTAAAAGTATATGTTTCATAAGAGACTGGCATTATGGCTATAATAAAATATGCATTTTAATGGTTTAGACAAACAGGGTGGTCTCATTTTCTCATATAAGCGCAACATGACTTAATGGATGAACTTACTCACTTTATTCAGAATGCCCTCTTCAAAAACGTATTTCCAGACTTACCTAACAACACTGGCATGGCTGTCTCCACTCGGGAAATACTACTTGATTAGGCTTCTTACTGGCTTTGTTATCCTGACCTTGGACAACTTCCTCCTCAGTTTTCATTTAGTTAATATAATTTACCAAAGGACTATCACGTTCTAGGCATTGGGAATACAGTGATGAGCAATACCAGAAAAAAAAGTTCTTCCCATCATAGAGCTTTCATTTCTCTAGGGAGATAAACAATGAATAAGTAAGTAAAACATATAGTTTCCTAAAATGCTAAATGCCATGGGAAAAACTAAAACAAAAATGGGTATAAAGAATGCTGGGACAGGGCTGGAGAGGTGACTATAATTTTAAATGGGGCAGTCAGGCTTCCCTGAGAAGATGATATTTGAGCAAAGACTCGAAGGTTATTTTTATGGGTGGTGAGACAAAACATTGAGACTCAGAGATAAAGTAAAATTACTGAACATCATAACGTCCCTTGAAGTCTGGAAGATTCATATATATATTCTTATAGAGGAAAATCCCCAATAATTAATACATTTCTAAGAAGGTCAGGCTAATGGATCTACAGAGTTCTCTGTCGACAAATTTGGTTAACAAATATTTCATTCAGCACCTGATGAACAAATCTAGTCTTTGCCCCAGTGGAGTTTAGAGTCTACTGCAGTGTTTTACAACCTCTTGATTATTATTATCCCATTAAGGAGCTCTTTAAAAATTTTTATTTGAAAACTCTCCTCCCATCCCATAAAATATTAATATCACAGGTCACTGCACATATGTTTATATACTGTGGCTTTTTGGAAGGCCACAAACCATTGTAATATCTAAGACATTTTTATCCCCCAAGAACCAATTTTCACCTCCTTGGTGATGCTGAACCCATGTGAGAATACATGGTTTTTGAGATGTAGAGATAATTCTGAATTATCTGGTTGGGTCCACTCTATTCACATGAGTCCTTAAAAGCAAAGAACCCTTTGGCTCTAGTCAGAAAGATGTGTTACAGTGGAAAAAAGATCAAAGAAATGCAACTTGTTGACTTGGAGGATGGAGGATGGGGCCTTGAGTCAAGGAATGCAGTCAGTTTCTAGAAGGAGAGAGAATAGGGGAACAGATTCTCCCTAGAGCCACCAACGAGGAGTATAATCCCCCAATACCTCAGTGTTAGCACAGTGAGATGCGTGTCTTACTTCTGACCTCCAGAACTAAAAGAGAAATTTTTATTGTTTTAAGCCAAAGGCAGAGGGAAAGAATACATAGTCTAGCAAAAGACCAATATCAAATAATGGCAGAAAAATTACAAAGAATAATGAATTCTGAAAATTACAATGAAGTAAGAGTCTAAGTTCTATGAGAGTGTATGACATACAAGCCTGAGATCCTAGGATAGCCCCATTAAGAAATCACATCAAAGGTGAGAATTGAATGATAGATAAAAGTCAACCGGAGAATAGTGGGAGGTGGAGCATTCCTTGCAGGAGAACATCATCTACAAAGAACTTAAGACAGAAAGGAGCTTGGTGCATTGTTAGCCGGATGAACTAAAAGGAGGTCAGTGGGATTAGAGAGTATTGGGTAAGGGGAAAAGGAGGCTGGAGAGAAAGCAAGGGACCACTTGTACAAGGCCTGGCCAGTTATGGTACAAATTTTAGATTTTATTATAAAGGTAATGGGAATCCACTGAAAGGTCTTAAGCAGAGGAGTCTTCATATTTTAAGAAATACTTTGTAGATAATGGGTTGGAGGGGCAAGAGCTAAGTGGGGAGATCACAGAGCAAGTAACTGCATTGAATCTGAGCAGAAAACTTTAAGAGGAAATATAAAGGCACTCACCCTCTCCCCAACCTAAGAACAGTGATAAAACCCCAAACTCTAAGAACTAATCTGATTGCTGAAATTTTGTTTAGTTCTTCCAAAGCCTCTGAATGCCCCAAATGTGATTGACACTGGACATAACTTTGCTGTCATCAACATCAGCTCTGAACCTTACTTTGGGGATGGACCAATCAAATCCAAGAAACTTCTATACAAACCTGTTAATCATTATGAGGCGTGGAGGCAGATTCAAGGTAAGGTGTGGACAGGAAGGGCTCCGGCTAGAGATGTGAAAAAAGGTTTCCCTCAAATATGGAAATCTCCTTGTCTCAACCCTCTACCCCATGGTAGTGGCTGTAGCAGAGATTTCATTTTAGCATATTCAAGATAGAGTTCAGTGACCCTCTGAATTCTGGACTAACTTCCTAAACAAAATAATAATTCAATAAGATGTGATGTGAAAAGTTCATAAAAACTTTCATTAATTTTAAAATTTATTTTAAAACACAAATTACATTTGTTTGTTGCACGATGATGTGAAATCACAATTTTTAAAAAGAAAACTGAGCATCGTGCTGCTTTTATTGTGCCATCTTGTAGAGACATCTTCCACTATTATGCTCATAGGCAACACGCAATCCTCCACTGATACTTCACTCTATTTCTGTGATTTTTCTGAAAAGGGCCCCCTACCTGCTGGTTACAAAAAATGGGAATAAAAGGGGGGTTTGGGGCGTAATAATGCTAACTGATCTAGTATGTTGAATGCAGTTATGGTATTATTACTGAGCTCTTCACATTCTATTGTAGAGTGAGCCCCCAAATTCAGAACCCCTGAGACATAAGGCTGATTTGCTGGATTGCTGTTTCCAACATCAATGGCTAGGTCTTAATAAAAAGCAACTTTTTTCATATGGTGGTAATAATCCATTGTCTCTTTCCACAAGTAGACATCCACAAAATGGTCTTCTAGGGACTCTTAAACACATCCAACTTTTTCCTCACTAACTGGGAATTTATCATATGGTTAAGACAAAAATCTACCTTTGCAATATCTGTGGAGAAACAGAGGCTGTCTAAAGCCAATAGCTAAGGAGAAACACAGCGTATGCCATTTGTTAATGAAATCTATTCAAGTGCTTCGAACCCATCATTTGTTATGACCATTACAAATTCATTATACTGTCATTGAAAGCAAGCCCTCAGATTCTCTTCTCCTGATAGCTTGAAAGCAATCACTATATTGAAACAATAGAAATTAAATTATTTTATATTTTCCTAATTGAGATTTTTCCCCCCTTAAATCAAATTGGTATTTCATATAGTTGAAGATTTGCGTGGTTTTACTCTCCAAATGGAAAAACTAGAGAAGAAATGATTAAGCAGCACAGGGATACTGATATAGATATGTACATTTATTTTAAAAAATAATTGTAACATGGAAACGTCCTTTAAAAAGCTTATTTCCCTTATATTAGGCATGGTGAGGCCCTGAAGATGGAATTGCCTCTCTGTTTCACTAAGACATTGTATTTTTAAAAACCAAACGTTAGTTCACATCACAATAACAACATTAGAGTTTAAAGAATGTAAAAGAGTGCCAACTTAAGTTTCCTGGACTTTCCCTCTTCTCAGTGACAAATGAGATTGTTACACTCAACTATTTGGAACCTCGAACAGAATATGAGCTCTGTGTGCAGCTGGTCCGGCGTGGAGAGGGCGGAGAAGGGCATCCTGGACCTGTGAGACGGTTCACAACAGCTTCTATCGGTCAGTTGAAGCAAACAGCATTTATTCATGAGCTGGGGGGGGGGGGGGGGGAGGAAGGAGAAAGAGGAAGGAAGACCAGGAAGGGTGGTGGTGGGTGAGCGGGTGGGTGGGGATGGAGGTGGAAGGAGTTCGCTTTTGAATGGGTGGGAAAGTGACAGGAAGGGTAGCAACTTGGAGCCAAACTGTTCCTTTATTTGGGCTGCACTCCTGGTCTGTCTCCCTGGGGGAGGGGTGTCCGTGATAATCCACGGGGACAGAGAAGGAAGCAGATGAGCCTTCAGGAAAGCAGGGACATCCCTTAGGAGCTGGGATTTACTTAGTAGCAACTGTGCTGAGCATTGGCTTCCCGGTTTTACCACCAGCTTCCTGTTTCCATCATAAGGGCCAGGCTCTTGCCACATACACACTTCAGAAATCCCAGTTTGTTTATTTTAAAAAATAATTTCTAATTTTTCAAAGTAATTCATGCACATAGTCGAAACATCAAATAGAATGAAAGGCTTTTATCTAAAAAAATGGCCGTTCCCTACTCCACCCCTCCACCGCCCAGTCCTGCTTCCTATAGGTGGCCACTTTTATCTCTGCAAGCTATTTCTTAGAGTATTCCTCTACGTTTCTAAATCCATCAGAACCACTTGTAGAGCATGTTATAACAGATTTGTGGGCCCTACCCCAGAGTCTTTGATTTCATAGGTTAGGGATAGGAGGTGGGGATCAAGCATTTGCATTTCTAAAAAGTTTGCAAGTAAAGCTTGATGCTGCTGCTCCTGGATCCACACATTCTAAGTAATTTTTTGTAGCAATATTTCTTGATTGATTAATGTTAGTCATTATCTATTGGTCTATTGTGTTAATTGAGGAGCCCTTAAATTTGTGAAGTTTCCTTGATGCTAACTGGGTCATCAGCTTTCTGCTACCCAGGTAGCCTCCTCTGAAATATTGGAGCGATCCCTTGTAAAGTTCTCTTTTCTAGTGCTTCCTGTGTATAATCAATCACCTCTTACTATCTTCTGGTCAGCGCTTTATAGTTTCAGGTTCACATATGTTTAGTTCATATACCCATAAAGGGTAAGAACTGTAATCATCCCCATTTCAAAGGTTCAAAAGTAGAGTCTCAGAGTGGTTAATAACTTGCCCTGGTGATATACCTCAGGGGTCCCCAACCCCTAGGGCTTGGGACCATTTAGGAACTGGGCTGCACAGCAGGAGGTAAGTGGTGGGCTAGTAAGTGAAACTTCATCTGTATTTGCAGCTGCTCCCCAGCACTAGCATCACCACTTCAGCTCTGCCTCAGATCATCAGGCATTAGATTCTCTTAGGAGCCCCAGTCCTGGTGCCAAAAAGGTTGGAGACCACCAATGTAGCTGATGCATCACCATACTAGATCTTCAACTTGTCCTTTTTCTCTCCAATTATTATTATTATTTTTACATAGAAAACTAAAACCACTGTTTCTTTAACCCAAATGACATGTTTTCCTATTTTTTAGTCAATTTACTAAAGGCAGAGGATATAGAGTGATTTAGTAAGAAACTAGAAGAACATCTAGCTCTCCTGCGGGGCTGTGCCTCCCTGGCAGAGTCTCACGGCTCCACACACCCCACCTAGATTTCATTTGACCAGCAGCATCTTTAAAGAACCAAATAGAACTCAAGAGCTATTGTGGAGCTTATAGAAGCATTACATAAGTATATAATGGTTTCCTGGGAACTCACCAGGTAGTGCATACAAAAAATAATAAATTCTATATAAGTTAGATGATAAAGTAATCTTGATGACTATGATCAAAGAGGTCCCTGATATGTGTTTATGTTGTTGCTAAAAGGCAAATGGTAGCTAATTCCCTCTCAAGCTAGCATTGATAAATCAAAAGAGGAAGGCCATAATCTGACTCAGATGGAAAATATTTATGGAACAGAACATAAAACACTTCACAAACCCACACGGTACTGTCTTTAGCCTTCAGAATATGTTCCAACCAGGATGTATTTAAAGGTCTCAAAATATTTCAAAGTGGTTTTCAGGGGTGGGTGGGAAGAGAATTCTTGAAGGTTCTTTTCCCATCATTTGAATTTTGCTGATGTTTGTTTTTGAATTTATCTGGCAGTTACACTATTTATAATTGTGTTGATTGAGTGGTGAAGGCCAAGGAGGCCAGGAGCGGAGCGAAGAGAACACATTGAACACATGGCAGAAGTGGGGCAGGTAGTGAGGGGTGAAGGGTAAGGTGTTCCGAGGGAAAGGAAAAAGGGAAATGACCGTTTGTTGTGTTACTCCTCTGTAGGAAGCATTAGCTTAGGAGGTTTGCATATATGCTTTAAAACATCAACCCTCTGTTGTTATTGTAAACCTGCCTAACCACTCCTGGTGGCTTATTTTGGAACTTGAACTTCAGAGATGAGCAAAAGAAGCTGACATTACCTCTCTCAATTTGCAAAGGTTATAGATAAAGGATCAATAAGACCTTTATTTAGCATAAAGCCAAGCAAATTGCAGGATCTGCTTGCTGATTCTCTCTAGTCTAAGAGCAGTTTGAACTGCAGTGCGGGTCACTCTCCCAGTGGAAAGAAAGGGATTCTTCCGCTCATTTCCAACCAAGAGTTAGACCAGTGTTTCTCAACTTTTTTTTTTAATCTTAATTTTTAAAAAAATCATCACTATAATAACCTTTTTAGATAATTTTGCTCTTAGGGAAAAAGTGCCTATTTTGTCTTAATGTCTCCTCTGCTATGAATTTTAATAGAACAGCTCTGTTTATATATTGTGGCCATTCATAAACCATTGTAATAGCTAAAATTTTTTCACACCCCCAAGAACCAATTTTTGCCTCTGTAGGGGCAATAATATCCCCACTGACAATGTATGAATTAGAGGATCCCTAATTCTATGAATTAGAGGATTCCTATTCTATACTTTATATCTGGAATTTAAAAATCGATTTACTACTACTAACTGAAAACACACAGATTCTTGCTCTGTCTATTGACATAAGACATCTTGGAAAAGAAAGAAGAGAAGAAAGGAAAAGAAGAAACCATGATAACAGAGCATATAACACCTTCTAAGCATTTTCACAGCCATTATCTCATTTATTCCTTTTGAGGCTGGAAGATGGGCATTTTGTTTTGTGTTCCTGTGAACTCAGAGAGTTGTGAATTTTCCCAAGGTCAGAAAACTAAAGTGGTATGCTCCTGTCTCTATGATTTCGAAACCCATATTCTTTCCATTCTCTTGCCTCTCTGATAGCCCAGGTTCTTGTGGGTAAATTAAGACCAGGCAGCATAAGGTGGGAGCTCATAACTCGATGTGCTCGGGCAGGGGTAGGCCTGGCCTTGGCACCACAGCTGTTTTGTCTAAAATTCTCACTAAGGAGAAGTAATCCCCAAATTGCTTTAAAATGTGTTCAAAATGGTAAGAGAAACACTAAACATTCATTCACCTATATTCCACAACCTTGGCAAATCTACTGTTTTTTTTTTATCAGTTTCCTTCCTATCTTTCATCAATTGTAGACATGACTTCTACCAAATTGCAATCAGAGTTTTTTTTCTCATGCATTATAAATATTTTTATTGGCCTTTCATACTTTTCTCAATTATCTATTTTAATCCATTGGATGGGTATATTATAATTTTGGGAAAGGGGTTGTATTCCTGTATTACAATTATTCAAACTATGTATTAGAATTATCTTAAAAGTTTTCTGTTTGAGTAGGAAAAAGTTAATACATGGCTGCTAGCTTGTGTTTCTTAGACAGTTTGTGAAGTATATTATTCTAGAAGCTATGGTTAGTCTGTAAAGCTTCCCTTTGGGGCTGTTTGCTACCTTCACTCTGTATCAAAATCATGATCTTTCTGGTTTCCCCTAGGTCTCCCTCCTCCAAGAGGCCTCAGTCTCCTACCGAAAAGCCAGACCACTCTAAATTTGACCTGGCAACCAATATTTCCAAGCTCAGAAGATGACTTTTACGTTGAAGTTGAAAGGAGGTCTGTGCAAATGAATAGTGATCAGCAGAATATCAAAGTGCCAGGCAACTTGACATCAGTGCTGCTTAACAACCTACACCCCAGGGAACAGTATGTAGTTCGAGCCAGAGTCAACACCAAGGCCCAAGGGGAATGGAGTGAAGACCTCACTGCTTGGACCCTCAGTGACAGTAAGTGACTCCTGCGGCACCAGCCGCACCTGAACTACATCTGACCACTGTCATTTGGATTCAGCTACCATCACTTCCTGACTATTTCTTAGAAATCATAAAAGGCAGTTAGTTGTGAATGGAGGCTCATCAGTGCCCCACCTCAACACCCAAATCATTTTAGTAACCTGATATCTATCTATCTATCATCCATCTATATCTATCTATCTATCTATCTATCTATCTATCTATCTATCTATCTATCTATCTATCTATCTTATCTATCTATCTATCTATCTATCTATCTATCTATCTATCTATCTATATCAACTCCATGTAAATGGAATTACAGCAATTCAGGCAGGACTTTGCTAAAATTTACCTTTCCTTGGTATGGAGTTATTTATTCATTAAGTACTAACATGAGTAAGGTTTTCTAGGGCTTGTTTACTATGTTATAGGGCAGTTTTCAAAACTGTCATGTATCTATACATACACAGATGCCAACTAATTACAGATGGGTCTTTCCTAACCTTATAAGCTGAATATATTTACTTGAAAAATATTTTTAACAGACAATTCTTGGAGCTACAATACACATTTGAGAGTAATAATATAACTTTCTTTCAAATATTCTGCAACTCAGGCTTTTCTTAATTTCAGATTGGTCATTTAAAATTAGCTGAAGCATCTTAGGTTTCTTTGTAGTAGTGAAAAATTTTTCATCATTAAGCAGAGAGTTCTATTTTGGTTCAAGGCTTAGAATGGTGTCTCTGTATCTGGGGCCCTTAGAAAGACTAGATACTTCTTGGCCATACCAAGTACCACTTAAGTCAGCATTGTGTTGCCTCTCACCACCCCCAAAGTCCAAGGCCCTTTTCTGCAGCTGGGTCTCTACTTCTGTAACAAGTGTGGCAGCTGACTCAGTGTTTCTCCAGCCACTCTCTTCTGGTAGCAGTGATAAGTGGATGTTGCAACTGTTTTGTCAGTGTTTAGGGATTCTTCATTAATTTTTAAAAAATAAAAAATTCCGTGAAATTTAAAAGTTACAGAGCAGTGCAGAGAATAATACAACAAATGCTCATGTTTCTACACTTAGAAGTAACAGCTGTTCACTTTTTGTCATATTTGCTTTCAGCCTTTGTGAAGATTATGGAATAACACAAGACATGTCTCAAAATCCCCTTTGACCATCATCCCATTCCCCTCTCCCCAGGGATAACCAAAATTAGGAGTTTGTTATATATCTTTCCATTCAGTGTTATATAATTTTAATACATTAAATCCATCCATGGTGTACATATGAATACATATTACTCTTCATCTTGCTTTTTTGAATAAATATGATTTTATCAATGCTATTTTGCTTAGATCTGAAATATGCTATTTAACTTCTGCATAACAGTCTATGTTATGAAGATATCATCTCTTATCCCTTCCTTTTCACCTGAATATTTAGATTCCTTCCTTCCTTCCTTTTTCCTCTTTCTCTTTTTTTTTTCTCTTTCTTTTCTTTTTCTTTTTTCTTTCTTTCTTCTTTTTTTCTTTTTTATTTTTTCTTTTTCTTTCTTTCCTTTCTTTCCTCTGTCTTTCCTTATTTCATTTCTCTTTCTTTTCCCTCCCCCCTCCTCTCTCCTTTCTGTCCCTCCTTCCTTCCCTCCCTCTCCTCCTTCCTTCCTTCCTTCCTTCCTTTCGTCCTTCCTTCCTTCCTTCCTTCCTTCCTTCCTTCCTTCCTTCCTTTCCTTCCTCCCTCCTCTCCTCCCTCCCTCCCTTTCTTCCTTCTTCTTACTTCCTTCTTTCCTCTCTCTTTCCTTTTTCTTTTTCTTTCTCTCTCTCCCTTTCTCTCTCTCCCTCCCTCCCTTCCTTCTTTCCCTCTTTCCTTCCTTCCTTGTCACAAACAAAAATGCAATGACCATCCTTATATGTGTCTCTATGTGCACAGGCATGAGAGCTTTCCTAGACAGTATGTCCAGAAGAGGAACTAATTGTCTATATCCCTTTAAAGTGGCTATTCAATGTGTACTATGTTGTCCAGGAGTATATGAGAGTACCATTTTGCCTATATCCATCTCTATTTATAGCCTTTCCCTATATCTGTATACTTGATATTGTCAGACTTTTTATTTCAAACATTAAAAAATGTGCCACACTATTAATTTCAACCTTTACTTTTTTGATAGCTAGCAAGGGTAAGCATCTTTTCTTAGGCATTTTATTGTTTTATTGGGCATTTAGATTTCCTCTTGTTTGATATATTTGTTGATATAATTTTCCCATTTCTTTGGTTGTCTTTTTTTACTGATTTGTTAAAATCATTTACATAATGTGGATACTAATCTTGTTAAATATATTGCAAATATATTCTCCTAATCTCTCTTTTTTAAAATTAATTAATTTTTTTATGGTGACATTAGTTAACGAAATCCAGTAAGTTTCAGCTCTGCGTTTTAACAGTAAGGCATATCTAATCTCTCTTTTTAACCTTGTTTCTGGTGGTTTTTTTTTTTTTTTTTTTTTTACGTTACACACAATTTACATTTTGATATAATCAGACCTGTTGCTATTTGCCTTTGTGGTTTGCACTTTTTGTGTTTTGGAGTTATTCCCTACCCTAAGGTCATAAATATATTCTCTGTGTTTTTTCTAGTAGTTCTAATATTTTGTTTTTGCATGTTTAGGTCTTTAAGACATAGGGATATTATTTTGGAGTACAGCATACATATTTTAATCGTTTTTAATCTTATTCATTCACATCTGGAAACTGAGCGGTCCCAATGACATATATTGAATTGCCCCTCCCCCCAGTGACTTGTGATGCTTTCTTTTATACACCGAATTCTGATATTGGTTTTGCATCTATTTCTAGGCATTCTGTTCTCTTCCACTGATTTGTGTGTTTGTTCCCGTACCATTTCCAACCTGTTTAAATTATGATAGATTTATTAAATGTTTTGATAACTGTAGGATGGATCATTATTTTCTTTTTCAAATTTGCCTTTGATAATTATTCAGTATTCTATATAAATTTTACCTTTGTTAAAATTATATACTATCAAATCACATCATTCGTATCATATTTATAGTATTAAATGAAAACAAGCTAGTAGTCACTGGAGAGGAACTTGTTTTCGGGCATTGTATGGCGTTTGATGTGTGTTGGGGGGTGCAGATTATACTGGTGGTGGTGACAGAGATGCTGAGATCAGCACGGTAGAAGCTGGTCCCTACAGGGTCGGGAAATTAGGGTAAGGAGGTATGAATGAGAACATTTCAGTCTTAACTAAAATATTTGTTAATATGCTATTTGTCATTGGCTGATCTTGCATATAGATTTTTCAGAAGCAAAATTAATGCTTCTAGTTTAAAGTTTCTCATTTGACACTTACAATGACTTTATGAGGAAAGTACAGAAGGAATTATCATCGCATTTAATAGATGAGGAATCTGAGACACAGAGGAGGGTAAGTAACCTGATCAAAGTTAGATAGCCAGTAAGTCATGGGGTTAGGATTCTAATTCACATTCAGTTCTATGTTTTATTCATTTATTTTTGCTAAACTATGCTCAAATTTGTCTCTTTGGATGGGATGAATTGCATCAAGGCAAAGTTGGTTCTTGGATAAGCTCCTTCAGCAGTCATACCCCACTTCTAAACTGTTTATGATCTGATGAACATTTCTGAAAGTTTTAGAATCTACTTTATTTTAATTAAATTCATTGGGGCAACATTGATTAATAAAACTATACAGGTTTCAAGTGTACAATTCAAAAATATGTCTACATGTGTTGTATTGTGTGCTCGCTACCCAAAGTTAAATTTCTTTCTGTCACCATATATTTGGCCCCCTTTACCCTTATCTATTTCCCCTACTCTGGGAACCACTAAACTATTGTTCATGTACATGTGTCTCTGTTTATCTAGTTTGTTTGTTGCTTTCAGTTTCCCACATATAAGTAAAACCATGTGGTTCTCAACTTTTTCCATCTAGCTTATTTCACTTTGCATGATAAATTCAAGATCAATCCATGTCATCGCAAATGGCAGTATTTCATCTTATGGCTGAGTAATATTCCATTGTATGTATGTACCACAGCTTCTTTATCCAGTCATCTATCAGAGGACTGTTGTTTCCAGGCATGGCCACTGTGAATAATACTGCTGTGAACATTGGGGTGCATACATCTTTACAGATAAATGTTTTCAAATTTTAGGCATAAATACCTAGAAGAGAGAGTGCTGGCATGGTAATTCTATTTTTAATTTTTTGAGGAAACTCCATACTGTTTCCCACAGTGGCTGCACAATTTACATTCCCACCAGCAGTGCACAAAGGTTCCTTCTTCCCCACAACCTCTTAATCACTTATTAATTGTCCTGTTGATGACAGTCATTCTAACTACTTTAGAGTCACCAGAGAACATGCTAAAATGTAGATTATTGGGTGCCGATGCATTAAATCTAAATCAGAGGTCTACTGAAGTAGCACAGAAAATGACTTCCTTCAGGCATATAATGGATAAATTGTTACATGCAAATTTATGATTTTTGGTTGTCACCAAAATTATATTCAGTATTCCACAGGTGTTTGCAAGGCATTGTTTCTTTTGTGACAGTCTTAGAATACCACTCACTGGTTTATGAAACCGAATTTTTTTGAGACACAACTATACAAGTATTAAATATGTGTTCATAGTGATCTGAAAATGTCAATATTCCCAGTACTCTGTAATCTCCTTGTGGGAAGGAAGATTACTTTACATTTTTGTAAAGATATGCATAAAGCTTGGTCCTAGATAAAAAGAAGTTAAGACAGGCTGTTGATTAATATGATTTTGTATAATTTACCATCTGTTGGAAAAGGACCATCAGATGTGGAAGGCTCGAAACCTAATACCTGATTCTCATAGACCGCCGCAGTTACCTGGGCAGCAAGATATGGAGAATCAACATCAGGGAAAGAGGAATTTAGAACAAAGAATCTCTGCAGATATAGGATAGAAAAAATGTACATTGAGATATTTCTTGAAGGTTCTAATTTGCTTGTAAGCAGTAACTTTCATATGGAGTGATATGGCTTGGGTCAGCTACTTGCTTACTGGGACCAGTACAGTCCCTAACATTTTTGAAGTCTCAGCCTTCTCTCTGCTAAAATTTGAATAATTAAAAATCTCAGCATTGCTTACCTACATGCCTGTGTAGTTGTGAAGATAGAGAGAGAGAGAGAGGAGTGCCTGAATACAGAAACACTTTGTAAACAGCCTCACAAATATAAGGTATAGTTAATATCAAAGGCAAGACCTTGGAATCATTTTTTCTTTTAGTCAGAGTTGTAGGCATTATAGAATCACTAAGTTCCCTTCTGGCCTGTGTCTTTTATCTAAAGGGAGTTTAAAGTGAGGGTGCAGGGACGATTCTGCGAATGTCATCTTCATGTCTGGAAAACCTCAAAACATCTCTTTCTCATCCTCCTAATGCGCCTCACTGGAATATTATCTGTTTTGCCTAAATCCCTATAGAACTTTTAGTCTACTAAGTGCTTAACACATTTTTGTACATGTACACTGACTTGTTACTGCTCCATAAATGCATTTAGGGCAAGGATAAGCCATATGGCACAGTGGCTAAGACTATAGACTACAGTGTCAGATTGCTAAGAGTTGAATCTCATTTTTCTTCTTAATAATTGTTTGACACTGGCTGAGTCACTTAACCTCTCTGGGCCTCCATACTTAGGGTAAGATTGGTATGGAGAGAAAATGAGTCACTGTACCGAAGGGCCGATATAAATGTCAGCTCTCATAATCTTTCTGTTCTCCTCAGCATTAAGGACAGTGTAATATAGTTTTTTTGGAGTAACAATTTCTGAGGCCTTAATTTAGTGCAAGGATGACAAACATGTGACATGTGCATTGCCATTTCCCCATCTCGCGCCACTCCATCAAGTCTGCATGAGTCCACTGCCAATTGTTTGGAATTACCATCTGAGAAAATACCTATTAGCCATTCACAGTTCATGAGATAATAACTGTCTCTCAGACGCATAATAATCTAAGAGATGGTAATATATCTTAAGTGAATTATTGTTTGTTTTTTAATTTCAAGTTCTACCACCTCAACCTGAAAACATCAAGATTTCCAACGTCACAGACTCCACAGCCATGATCTCTTGGACAATCTTGGATGGCTATTCTATTTCTTCGATTATCATCCGTTACAAGATTAAGGGCGAGAATGAAGACCAGCACATCGATGTGAAAATCAAAAATGCCACCATCACCCAGTATCAGCTCAAGGGCCTGGAGCCTCAAACAGTGTACCAGGTGGACATTTTTGCAGAGAACAACATAGGGTCAAGCAACCCAACTTTTTCTCATGAACTGACGACTCTCTCCGAGTCTCAAGGTTGGTAGAGCAAACGGGTATTTATGTAGGATTATTTCTGAAGAGTGTCAGAAAAGTATCACTGTCTTTAGAGGTTTACCTCATGTTTGTGTCATTTGACATAATTCATTCGTCTTGATACGCTTCACCATCTCTAGATAGGTCCTTAAAATGGAAATGCACCTGGGAAGGAGATCCTGTTGCTCCATTTTCTATCATTAAACCTCAGACTAAGTTAGCCTGTCAGCATTCCCTATCCAGCAATCACAGCTCTGAGGAATATGATTCTGTGGAGAACGAACGTGGCGTCTGCTCGGTGGGGTCAGGCCTGTGCGGTGCTTCAGCAGGCAGCTCCACGCACCACACTCCGTTCTTTCTCAGAATACACTCCCCTTTTAATTTAGGTGACACTATGTGTTCTGAGTTTTCTTCTACTTTTTGGATCCAGGTCATTCTGTCTGCATGTCCACCGCTAACCTCCACCCCAGGAAGAGTAAGCTCTTTGAGATAGAGATCCCACAGATCGCCAAACACGCTCTGACCAGTGTTCGTGATTGATAAAATCTATCGAATGTAATTAAATGGAAAAAAGTGGAGGGGCTGGAAGTGGGGGGAGGCTGCAGAATGTGGACGGCCGTCCCTTTGAAGTCTATCTGAAAGGGCACCTCCTAGCCCTCTGCATTTGTGATGTGTGCAAGGGAATTTAGACAGAAATGGCGATGTCTACACATTTATAATTTGGACTAGTTTGTTTTTATAGAAATGTGTATAGCACTAAAAATTTCTTGCCTCTCTTGAGGGTTACTTAGGGTTTAAAAATTTCACTTGAACAAGCTGTTTTCTGTGCCGATTCTTCAGAACATTCTTGAGCTGTCCAAGGAATGATGAGTCTGCCAACTATAAAGTTGTAGTTTTCAGATCATGCCCTTAATGAATGTATCATTTTCATAGTTACTAGTGTTTATCTATACATAAAATACAAACAGAAAAATTAAAAAAAAGAACGACATAAAACAAAACCCCCCACCATTTTATTCCAGACATTTCTTTATGCATAATGCATAATCAGAAAGAGAGATGATCACAAAAGAATACTTGTGAGAAGATGGGGTCATGCTCTATGAGCTGGTTTTCATAAAGATATATCGAATTGAATTTTATTTGAATTTAAATAAGGAACCGAAGTGGAAGGATTAGACCTAAACCCTAAATTTAATGGGGTTTTTTCCTTCTGTCTTTCCCTTCCTCCCTACACCCTTCCCTAGCCTCTCCCTTCCTCCCTCCCTACTTCCTTTCTTACTTCTTTTCTTCTCTAATTGGTATTCTTCGATTTTCTCCATCAGCTCTTTAAACAAGAAAAAAGAAATCTTACAGACTTTAAGCTCTTAGCATTATAAAGCTTTTCTATGTGGGGAATTGTGCAGAGAGGTTTAGTCACTTTCCCAAAGTCATACATCTAGTCAGTCATTCTCACTGTTATTCAACAATACGCATCTGTTTGGGCCTCTACTTGGAAGTAAAACTTGAACAAATGACAACTAACGGTTAGCACATTGCCATCTAAAAAACACTTTTGCACTTTTAAAAAAAGATCTTAAAACAACCCCATGAGTCAGACTCACTCCACTGAGATTCAGAAAATAAATGAGTAGTCCTAGGTCACTTAACAATTAGGTGGCAGGGCTAGGGCTGCCATTACATTTATGTTCCACTGGGACTTCTCCCGTAGATGGTCTTGGCCTCTCTCCCTACCTAAACTAATCCTGCTGCTTCTCCCGTGTTCCCCTGCACAGTACCAGCAGAACTCGGAGGTGGGAAGATGCTGCTTATAGCTATCCTTGGCTCGGCGGGAATGACCTGCCTGACAGTGCTGTTGGCCTTTCTGATCATGTTGCAGTTGAAGAGGGCAAACGTCCAAAGAAGAATGGCCCAAGCCTTCCAAAATGTGGTAGCGTCTCCTCTTCCTACTAGCTAATAAGTGCAAGTGCACACATATCCAGAACCTTCACTTTAAAGATGTAGACCTGGCAATTTACTTGTAAAGAAAATATTTCCATTAAGCAAGTCTCATCTTCTCTTTGGCTTCCACTATTAAAAGGGAGATAACAGCATGACTATGGAATTCCCTATCTGAAATAGAACAATTTTGAGAGTGAAAAGGTTGCTCTTAATAATTGCTCAGGAAACCAGGCATTATACAGGACTATGCCCTGCCAAAATGAGAAGTATAACCATCCTAGTGATAAGTCATGAGAGAGAGTAATCTTGCAAAATAAAGAAACATTTTTGGTAAGGAAGGACATGAGGGTAACCAGACCTCAGTGTGATGGGTAATGGTGTATTGCATTAGACAAGTTTCCCCCACATTTTCTTATTTCCAGCTCCAATTTCCTACTTCTAATATAGTCCTCAATCCTATCATTATATATATATATATGCATTTTAAATACATGTGTGCATCCCCTATTCCTGTGTACCATGTGGTCTGCAGTCGCAGTTCATAGCACTTGGCACAGGCTTTTCCTTTCATTTAGGAATCTGACCAGTTGCAATGGTTACAAAATTGTATTTTACCTATAGATATCCCACTGGAACAGTTTTGGTATACTGCAGCCTGAAAATTTTTCTACTTTGTGGTTGAAGGCTCTGTAAAATTAGTTTGTGCCCAACTTAATCAATTCTGTAAATAAAACCCTGAGAACAATTGCATATTCCAAATGAGGTACATCTTTGTATACATGAGCCTCGAGATTCCTCCCAGTGGAGGTCAAGTGTAGGTTTGTTATCCGACTCCATGTAAGAGCTGGCCCAACTCAGGCTGTCGTGGGAGAGGAAGGACCAGAAAGGGGGGGTAGCCCTGAAGGAGCTTGCCACGATACCATCAGCAGCCACTTAAACTCAGGAGGAATGGAGACACTGTGTTGAGCTTTGCTCTAAACAGCAAAGAGTCTGAGGTCAGACTCTGCTCCAGAGTGTGCATGGAGATTCTAAGCCTCAGGATGGGTGGGAGAGCGTGAGTGCGTGCCAAGAATACACCAAGGTGATGCTAGAAAAGCCCTCACTGAGGCACATCCTGTGACTTCCTCAGATAGAATTGTTGAGTTATTTTCCAAATAGAACTGAACACTTGTTCATCCCACAGCAGAGTGGAAACTCTAGGGTGACTAACTCGAGAACGTGCCATGTCATGGCATACGTGCTGTTAGCCCCACTTCCCAGCCTTCTGCAGACATCGTTAATCTATCATGGCGTGCTTCCCCACTGAGGCCCGGAATTGTGCCCATACAGCTCATTGGACAACCAGTTCATCAGAATTGAGTTTGTTAGATAAAACCTATTTCCATCTCCATTCTAGAATTAGACATATTTCTTTTCTTTTCTTTTCTTTTCTTTTTTTCATCTGGTATGGCTACAAACCAGGAGGTATTATGTACCTTAGAATTATGAAAAATCCTGACATAAAACCATGAAAAAATTATTTTTCCAGAGGGAAGAACCAGCTGTGCAGTTCAACTCAGGAACCCTGGCCCTGAACAGGAAGGCCAAAAACAACCCAGATCCTACAATTTATCCAGTGCTTGACTGGAATGACATCAAATTTCAAGATGTGATTGGGGAGGGTAATTTTGGCCAGGTTCTCAAGGCACGCATCAAGAAGGACGGATTACGGATGGACGCTGCCATTAAGAGGATGAAAGGTCAGTGCTCAGCCAGATCGAGTCAGCATTTCAGTAGGGTGGGGAGAAAACTTGATTTCCTGTTGAATCTTTCCTCTCCAGCCTTGCATTCTCTAAGCAAAACATTGGCATGATGTCAGATACAGCTGCTATGTGCAACTGAAGGTGATGTTTCCTTTGAGGTCAGCCCGTGATAGGGATCAGGATGTAAATATAAAGGCACGAGCTATTTAAACACCACTGTGTTGATTCCTTGGGATGTGAGAATGCAGGTTCTCTGTCATACACTGCTAACTTATGGGGAGCAGTATTGTTTCTTTTTAATGCAGTGGTCTTCAAAATTCAGTGTGCATCAGAATCACCTGGAAGCCTTGTTTGAAAACAAAACATTCCACAGTTTGTTCAGTAAGTATGATTCAGGCCTGAGAATCTGCATTTCTAATTAGTTCCCAAGTGATACAATGCTGAGGGATTGGAGAGCACACTTTGCAAACCACTGTCTTCATGGATTATCTGCACCATAATTCCTGGAGACATTGTAAGAAACGCATGCACTCGGGCTTCTCCCACCTCCTGTTCTACTACATTCAAATTTCTTGTGTGGCATATGAGAATCTGTGTTCTTAACACGCTTTCTCAATGATTCTTCTGTACAAGTTTGAAAACCGCTGATGGAAGGTCACTAGAACCAAGTCTTTCTCAGTCATGACTGCTCGGTGCCTACGCATGTAACAAGATTGGATAATGAACATCTTCCGAGAAAGCAGAATCCTAGCTCCCTGGCTCTACTAACCTTCTTCTCTTTTGTGTGGAACAGCAGTTTGACCTGAAGCTGCACCGTTGTCAGGCTTGGACAGCAGTGCATGAGAGCTGGGGACATAATTAACTTATTGTTGGGCTGGTCCATAATAAGGACACCAATATCATGGAAGGGGTTTCCCTGCAGTACTGAGCCTCAGATGAGGATTCACCCTAAATCTTATTCAATCATTGCACCTTTGTGCATTATTAGAAAACACCATTCAGAAACAAAACAATACAAAGTATTAACATGCTTAGAGATAGTAATGTTTCAGCAGGTGCATGTACGCGCGCACACACACACACGTACACTCACACATACCTTGCTTAGTAGCCAGAAATCCCTTTTTGGTTTTGCTACTTTAGCCACAGGGAATTTGGGGGAGCAGTAAGGACAGTGAGAGGAGAGAGGGTGTAGAACCTCATAAAATTAGTTTTTATGGGGATCTGACCTAAGCCTGACTGCTAGGTCACACCCATGTGAAGAGGGAAAACAGCTTAACGTCACCAGGGCAGAAAATTTCTACAGGGAGAGTGATGCGTTCAAACGAGGGCAGTTCCTGAAGTCAGGGGACAAACTCGTTATTAAAAACTTCATTTTAAAAATGCTCCCAAGGCATCGATCTTCAGGCTCCTATGGTATGAACAAGGTATCTGACCTGGGATTGCCTGTTAGTCTTACAGGCACCCTTAGCCCATACGAAATATTCCCATCACTTCCAAGTACATTCAGGCACGCACACAGACTCCAGCATCCCAGTGTTATCTTGCAGAAAATGATAACAGCACACTGTCACCAACTAAGGCTGACTGGTTTGTGCATCAACCAAAGAGCCTTCCCAGCAGCCTGGTTGGTGTCTGGTGATTCTCCCTCTGATTAAAGTGCTGGTGAAGAGACAGAACAGATAAAAACAAATGCAAGTCAGTCTCCTGACTACCAAGCAAATTCTATAAAAAGGCCATTGAGAGTTCAGTTTTTTTACCATAGGACTGGTTTGTGAAAAAGTAAGCAAGTTAAAATTATTGAATAAAGTCAGGTGTGTGTGTTATTGGTGATGTGTCAATGAAATCTGGTCCGCGTCCTTAGCATATCTGTTTCTGGACAGCAGGTCCAGCTGGAAGAAGAAGAGGCCACAGGTGGCAGCAGCTCCCCTGCATCAAGTCATTGCCCTGAGTATTCAAGGGCTCAAATGAGAACATTTTAGAGACGCGGTTCTCAAGCAGGGGTGGGTTTTGCCCCCTGGGAGGCTTCTGGCAACGTGTGGGAACATTTTTGTTTGGCTTACTGGTATCTAGTGAGGAGAAGCTAGAGAATTTGCTAAACATCTACTATGCACAGGACAGCACCCAATGACATAGAAGTATCAGCCGTATTGTCAGTGACAGTTTCTTTCCTCAGAGTAATCTTCTTGATTTCTCTACAGCTTTCCAGACCTAATGGTGACTAAGGGCACCTGAAGGTCCCAGGGAGCAGGAAGGGACAGTTATATCTGAAGAGGAATAACAAAGAGGGATCATAACTCTTGACTTTCTTCCCAGAATATGCCTCCAAAGATGACCACAGGGACTTTGCGGGGGAATTGGAGGTCCTTTGTAAACTTGGACACCACCCAAACATCATCAATCTTTTGGGAGCATGTGAACATCGTGGTAAGATGCTCTTTTCCTGTCTTTCCTACCACAGGTTTTTTTTGTTTTTTTGTTTTTGTTTGTTTTTGAAACAAGCACATTCCATATTAAAATTAGAAAAGATAATATAGTCTTAGAACGTTACCTATTTTTTTAAGTTGCACTTTCAATCCGAATGTCTACTTCCATTAACAGAGTGTGCTGAGGTTTGATATCTTTTTGGAGGTAAGTCCTAAGGCTGGATCATTTGCCCTCTGATGTGGTTCAGCCATTATTGTCCAAAGGTATCCCTGCCCACCACATGCCTCTATGCTCGCTAATCCAGAGGTTTTCACAGCTGCTACTTCTAGGTAGACTGGGGGAGCCCTCGGCACCAGGAAGAGTGAAGCGCGTCTCTTCTTCTCCGAGCCCTCATCTTTCCCTCCAAACCCAAACAACCGATAATCTGGCTATTAAATTCTGAATGCCAACAATCTACTGTAACATGAAAACACTGATGCTTAGGTAAAATAACAAGCTTATATCTAATAGAACTCTGTTATTTCCAAATTGTACAATTTCCTATACAAATTACATTGGGGCTTTACAATTACCTTATGTCTCACATGCTTTATGTTCAACTTCTATTATTAATTCAAATATTTTTCGAGTACTTTTACGGGTTTACCTCTGTATGCTATGTAGGTTTGTAGTTCTGAAACTATGCTAAACATAACTTCTCCTGGAAAAGTTTTCTCCCACTAAAAAGCTCCACACAGTAATTATTTACAAACCTGACAACCTCTTGTTGACTTTGCAGCACAAAATCAACAATAGAAAAGAGACTGTTTCCTTTTCCTCAGTTTTTTAAACTAAAAATACTAGTGCTTCATACAATATATCATTCTGTGATCCAATAAGGGTGTAATTCTGAAAGCCAGATCATGTCCTTAGGTTAAATAATGAAGTAATAACATTTATTTTTGAATAGTTTCCTGAAAACAATAACACGGGACAGCATAGATGAAATGAAAATCACACAAAAAGAGACATCTTTTAAACTTGTGCTCTATCATCACATTAGCATATAACTGGTTCTTCAAATTTACAATTCAATAAGGAGTGAGAAAGCACATTCATACCAGAATGGAGGTATGTCTTTCCTTTTACCACAGCAGGATTCAGTACTGGAAGACTTTCTGGGGGCAGAATTTCAACTTATTAGAATATCTTTTAAGTTCAAAATCATTCAACACTTTAAATTTTAAAAAGTGGTATACAAAAAAAAAAACCTACTTTGAAAGACAGTAAAACCACTCTGATTTTCTCTGGCTCTAAAGAACAATGTTTTTTTATCAAAGAAGATATTCTTTTATTAAGAAGAAAAAGAGAAAACCATTTGGAATAAAAATAAGACAATGGACCATAATTTCTTCTAGGAACTATTGTTTTTTTCCCCCTGAAAGTCTGATTTTTCTGGTTTCTGTAAGTAAAATGCAATCTTTGACACTAGACTCTGCTGACCAGTCTGGTGACTTAGTGTGGATTTCAGGGAGACATAGAAGGCAGGAGAAAGTTATGACTTGTGAGTTTCGCTATGGATAATTAGTTTGGGTTTTTGTTTGTTGTTGTTTTTATTTATTTGTTATTTTTAAATAACCCCAAGAAAAGCTACAGATTGACTGGAATAACATGCCTGGCTCATATTAAGTTCTCAATTAGTATAAATAAAAAATAAAAGGTGACATGGACTAGATGTCTTAGATCCTCTGGAGGCAAATGCTTTGATTCCCTCCTACTGTTATTAGTGAGTAGGTGAAAGCATTCAGGAAGCCCTTCTTGTTAGTCCACATTTGGTAAGAAAGGGGAGGGGTTAGAAAGGGGGGGGACCTTGACTTCAAGCATGGCACCCTTTACATATTGCAGGATGACACTTATCTCCCTCCTTTCCCCAGCATTACTGATGGTACTTTTAGATGAAACGAAGTTTTATACGCAATTCCAAGGACCACAGCCCATCTCAGAAATTTCAAAGCTGTTTAGGTCCCTGGTTTTTCTCCCTTTCCCCACAGGCTACCTGTACCTGGCCATCGAGTATGCCCCCACGGAAACCTGCTGGACTTCCTACGCAAAAGCCGAGTGCTGGAGACCGATCCGGCATTTGCCATTGCCAACAGCACCGCTTCCACACTCTCCTCCCAACAGCTGCTTCATTTTGCAGCAGATGTGGCCCGGGGGATGGACTACTTGAGCCAAAAACAGGTTTGTTGGAAGGACCTTGCTTTGGACATCTTTCCTTAGAAATTCTCTCTAGAATCAGATGGGGTCACTGTACTTTTTGCAGTCATCTCTCTTATTTAATTCCTTTTATAATCGCCCTAATTTTAATCTCTTTGTTAATAGTCCATCTATGTATATAGATGTTAATGCCCAACCATGACAATAAATATTTATCTAGTGAATCGCATCATACGTGTCAGGTGAGGTGCCTTAACTGACCTTAGCTTCATTTGGCTCCAAAGGGTGCTCAGGAGTGGAGGACTAAAATGGCAACGGAAGATTTAACGACCTGTGTTTTTTCCCTGACATGCTTCTCTCAAGATATGGGTCATTTGGCAGAACCCACTAAGAGGATTTTAGAGAGGAACTTTAAGGGAACTGGATTCGGTGACTTTTTAAAATCCATTTTCACACTCTTCTTTCCATTTCCCGAAGTTTTTGCCCCTAAGGCATTGTGTTAATAAAATGAAATAAAAAAGCAAATATCATACTGAAAATACTTGATTTTTTTTTTTCAAATTTCAGTTTATCCACAGAGATCTGGCTGCCAGGAACATTTTAGTTGGTGAAAACTTTGTAGCCAAAATAGCAGATTTTGGATTGTCCCGAGGTCAAGAAGTTTATGTGAAAAAGACGATGGTAAGTTGAAAACAGAGACATTGACAGCATCCTTTCTAGGCCCCTCCCTCTACTGATGTTGCTTCTCTTAGAAGACCATAGGTCTTCCGTGATTGAGGCATCTGACCATATATTCCAGGAGATACTGCCCAGGCCCAACAAACATCCTTACCACGTTTCAATTCCTAAAATGACTGGAGGGTCCATATTCACCAGCAAAAAAATCCACTGTCACATGTGGCCAAGTAATCAAACACACAAGCCTAGTGGTGCAGAGGCTTGGGTCTGTATGTAGTCCAGACTCCTAGGTGTCTCACTCAGAAACCTCTAGGTCTGATGAACAATACCTGGTCTCCCTATCCTGGGACAACTCCAGTTTTCATATGATATAGAGGCTCTTTTTATCCTTGTAGCTACCAAACTGCCTACACAAAGCTCAGGTTTCTGAATTTATCCTGAAATTCCAGTTTCCTTTTCTTTTCAACATACTTATTTTAGTGACTGACAAGATGACACAGAAATAATTTTCAAGAATGTTTTGAAAAGGAAATGACCCATACATAGTTCACTACCTGGACACATTTATTTTTCTATTTTTATTTTTTACTTATTGCCTTCTACAAGCACACACATTTGTGCACTTAAGATCACAATGAATATAACCATTTTGGATCTTTCCGCTCCCTTTTTTGTAGGGGTTTGAGGTGGGGCCCTTAGGCTCTTAGAGATGACCACACAGACCAGCCCTGGGGGCTTAATTCTGTGCCTCCCTGAGCTCTGTTTCCAGGCAATACTTTTTCCTCAAGCTTTTCAGAATTTGCCCCACTCAAAGCAGGTATTTCTCTGGGTGGGGGCTGAGCTTGTCTTAAAGAAATAATACCCACCACGCACTCATCAACTCAGCTCTTCTCCCTCCTCTGGGTCACCTGTTTCTTTCACAGAACCCCTTTCCTTGCTTTGCTCCTGCATTTTAGAGATGTGGTACCCTGGATGAAGGGGTAGAGGGACAAACACAGTTTATCTCCATAATTTATGCATTTTATTTGGATGATCTCCTCGGATCCCCAAGGCAAACACTGACTGACTGGTTTGCTTGGCATTTCATAAAGGGCAGGGATTTCTGAAGTCTCGGAAAAATTAGAAGGAATTCTTAGAGGAGCAGAACCCTGGTCAGGGTTTAACTCTGCTTCCTAATGGTGGGATAAAGTGCTCCATGGCAGCATGGGGTCTGGGGAAGAAAGGAAAAGGGTGGGAAAGGGGAGGAAAAGAGAAAGGATCGGAGAGGGACAAGCTCTCTCCAAAAAGGGTGCAGTTCAGAAATGCACCACCAGAGGGCAGGGTGGCTGCCTGCTTTGGCCTATTGTTTAAGTCAGAGATTTTCAACTCCCATTTGAACTTCAGAATCATCTGAGAAGCTTTTAAAAAATATAGTTGCTAAGTCTTACTTCTTAGACAGTATGATTAATTTGTTCTGTGGTGGGGCTTCTGCATCAATTTGACTACAAGAACATACACACACACACACACACACACACACACACACATACACATACATTTTCTATATATAAAACTGCAGTAGAGATCCCATAAGGTACGCGAACTTACAATATTTGCATGTCTTTGAATCTGAAAACACAGTTGTAGGTGGAACACACACAAAACAAGAGCTCCTGACTCTGCTGAATCCCACAGAGGGTTCCCTGTGGAGTTGAGTGAGCCGCAGCCTTGAGCAAGCTGCCAGCCTTGTGAAGGGCTCTGACCTGCCTAAGTGGAGTCTCCCTTTGTTCTTTTCAGGGAAGGCTCCCAGTGCGTTGGATGGCGATCGAGTCACTAAATTACAGCGTATATACAACCAACAGTGACGTGTGAGTCAGCCTCTTATTGCTGAGGGGTTTTTCCCCCAAGAAAAAGATGTATTTTTAGAGAGAGAGGTTTTAAAGAGAAGCAAGAATATTATGTCCCTCTGAGGAATAAAGCTAATCGATAAGCCTAGGAAATGAATTCATAGAATAAGTGAAGCCACGGAGTTAACAGTTTTCAGAGAGTGAATCATTGGTGACAGGCCTTAGGTTTCCTTCTACTTGTCGAGGAGAGATTGCAAGTGGCGAATGCTTGATCTCTAGAGGAGCAAGGGGCATGCCAGCTTGTCTGTGGCTCCACTTCCCAGACTGAGCTCCGTGCACAGGTCCTGGATCAGAGAAGGCAGCCCAGAATGGCTGCTGAGGGTCAGAGGTGGCAGGAAGGCCAGAGAGGGGAGGACACCTCTTCTGGCAGCCTACAGTGGCAAGTCTCAAGCTGGTGGTGAAGGAAGGGTTGGGATTGAGACTTAGGCCGTCTTGCCTACACTTGCTATTTTCAGGAAGAGACTTTTTCCAGGGGGTTTCACTTATGCCCAGGATGAGCGGGCTGGCAATTACTATATCCTCACTGTGGGCAAGGTGTCTTTTATATGTTATCCCATGTCATTTCTGCATAACTTTGAAGTAGAAAGCTAGAAATTGGTATCTCCACTTTCAGACTAATATACGAAGAGGCCTCAGGGGTTTGGTAGCTTATTTGGTCACATGAGTATAGGAGGTGGCAGAGGTGGACTCAGATCTGTCTGGCTTAGAATTTCACCTGCTTCCCACAGTACCACCTTGCATTCTCTATCTAAAATAAGTTGGGCGGGGTGGGGGTGGGCTCTAGCAGAACTGTTTCCCTTATGTAATCCTCCCATTGGCCTAAGAGGGATAAATACAGACTGTGTGCATGGACCTATTCCAGTGAGCAGACTTCTAATATTTTCTTTCCTGACAAAGGACCAGTTATCCTGGTTTTGAGAGCAGAGAACTGACTGTTCCATCTGTTTATTGGTTTCCCTATTTCCCTTCCACAGATGGTCTTATGGAGTGTTACTGTGGGAGATTGTTAGCTTAGGTGAGTATCCCAGGTGAAACTCCAGGCCAAAGGCCCAGGCCCCTCCTGTGTTCCCTCACTGTATAATTCCAAGGGCACCGTTTGTATGTGGTGTCACCAGATGTGACTTGGAAAGAGAACTTTGAGTTTCCATGTATAAGTGTGTTTTATTCCCATGTTTCTCTTTTTGAAAGCCCTACGGCTTATGTCATATTCAATACTAACCACCACTATACTAACAACACACCCACCAACCATGGTGAACATGAACTTGGTTGTCTGATATAGGTTCACTGTCTCTGATGATGCAAAGATGTCATAGAGCTATTGCTGGTTTACTCCTACAACTTTAAAATGGTACATTATACAACCAATAAGAGCCACAATTTGAAAGCTAACAGCCTATGAAAATGTGCATGCCCCCCAAATTTACATACAGCATGGTCCTAGTTTTAGAAATATTACACTTGTAAAAATCTGAAAGGACTACAGAGAAAGGTAACAAAAGCTATTGCATTTTTTCATGGTTTTTTATCTTTTCAAGTTTTCTACAATAAACATATATTTCTTTTATAATTAAAATTATAGATAAAATAGGAATTGCATAACTACAGCCTTCTAATTAGGGAAAAGGTACAGATGTGCTATTTGTAGACAGACCTGGGGAAGAGAAATAGCCCTTTAAGTCAGGAGCCCCATGGTAGATCTTTCCACTGAAGGAACGCCACACTGCAGTGTGGTCTGTAGCTTATCCTTTGGAGGTTTGTAGTCCAGCTTTGACGTACAGTGGGTTCGCTCAAAGAGCAAGATCATGCTCAGTGCATTCCCTGACATACCCATCTTTCTCCCAGGCTCCTGGCTTTCTGGCCCCTGGGCAGAAGACTTTGCCTTCTGCACCAGCACCAGAGAGGCCTTAGGGTAACACTGGTTCTGTCTTCCAGGTGGCACCCCTACTGCGGGATGACGTGTGCAGAACTCTACGAAAAGCTGCCCCAGGGCTACAGACTGGAGAAGCCCCTAAACTGTGATGATGAGGTGTAAGTCAGACCTCATCTTATTTAGCCCTCCTGCTGAGCGTTTCGTGGACAGACGCTAATGAAGGCATTAGTTGATTCATACATATATACCTGTATGTACACACACACCCACACCCACAGACACTGAGATTGCAAATAGCTAGAAAAAAAGAAGCCTTTTAAATTAAGACTGTTATGCATGAGTAGGTAATAAGAGCTTTCTAGGCATAGATATTTATGGTGAAATTGGGAGAAATTTAAGGTGATGATTCTTGGGAAGGTTGAAATGAGGAAGGTCAACAAATGCAGAAAAGACCTGAAACAAATTGATGAAATTATTCATGAATAAATAAATGCCTTGAGGCTAATTTTAAGGCTAATAATTTCAGAGCTGTTACATTAAGGAAGATAGATTTTTCTTCATAGAATTTTGATTCTAGTAAATCATTTTCAAGGAGTAGGAATTATTCCAAGGGGAAAAATGAAAAACTTCAGTGATACCAGAATTCCCGAAACTTAGAAGCTGCCTAATTAGCCTGATTCGAAGAGTGAAAGGCTCTAGGGTGAGCAAATAACTTATTGTCCATTCTGAGCCATTGCCAAGAGTAAAAGAGGGTGCTATCATGTTACTGGGACAAGAGACAAACTATTCCAACCTGGGCAAATGGAACGAACTTGAACCATCAGCACTGGACAGTTCCTAAAATCCCACCCTTTCAGATTTTTTTCATGAGGAGTGAGATTTTTCAGTCATTATGAAACTTCTGTTAAAGTACAAACTGTTCTGGAATCTGTCCCCTGAGGCCAGTGGCTGATAGCCCTCTGTGCACATAGTTTCCCCTGAGGCATTTGTTTAGTTTGTGAAATCTTGAGCCTCACTCTCAGACGTTTTGGTTCTGTAGTCTAGTGTGTGGGTCCCAGAAGCCTGCATTCTAATAATGCAAGTACTTCCAGGCAAATTCGAGAAAGTACTGCCTTAGACCAGAGCTTCCCAAACTATGTTCATGGAACGTGCAGTATGTAAATAAATGATACAAGGGCACGGAGCTCTGTGGTCAATTATGTTTGAGAAGTATGTCAAAACTTATTAAACAGGGAGTTTGTTTGTTTTTAATGGCAGGAATTCCTCGGATTTGAGTACGCCAGTCCCTAAGAGGGAAATGCAATAGGTGGCGTTTTGCAAATTTGAGTGTGAAGCCATTTTTTAAACTAGAACTCTAATATGTTGAGGGATGCAGTATCCCAAGGGAGATAATGCTGCCCTAGAAACATGACGCAGCAACTCCCACATGATCAGAATAGCTGAGGCCAAGGTTCTGAAGGAATGTGCCTGTGGCGGGCACTGGGTCCACTGAGAAGAAAGCAGACAGATAGCGAGGTGGGAAGCCTCACAGACACTTTCTACGTGCTGCACCTTTGTCTTCTGCTGGCTAAGCTTAATGGTTGTGTGTTAATGGTAATATTCTCTTCTCTTTTTTGCATACCCTATGCTTGGCCATGTCTGGACTATAGCACAGGCATAGAGTTAACCCTTAAACTCTGTTTTCAAAGGTATGACTCATGAGACAATGCTGGCGGGAGAAGCCTTATGAGAGGCCCTCGTTTGCCCAGATATTGGTGTCTTTAAACAGGATGTTAGAAGAACGAAAGGTGAGTATGGCATTCAAAGCAGGAGCATTTTAATTGGAATTTCTCATGTGCCCAGTGTAGTTAATAGAAAGCTGATTCAATTCAATTATGTCAGGTTCCCTTTGACATAGCCTTAGGTATTTTAGGGACATAAAAGATGTGGTCCCCAACTCTGAGACAATTACAATTTTGGAGGAAATAAGATTTCTATACAAGATGTAGTCATACACCGTAGAACAACATTTAGAATTAGTCTATTTGAGCTAGGAGGAATCTTAAATCCTGTCAGTCATGTAGCCTGACCTTTTAATTTTATACATGAGGAAACAGACTCAGAGGCAAAAGTGACTTGCCCAAGGGCACAGAGCAGGTAGACAACAGAGCCTGGTCTATAGGTTACTGGAGGGAGGACAAGGAGTTCCATAGAAACTCCTAGAAGTTAGGTGGCTGAATGTGAATGTATTGAGTTCAAAAGAGTAATCTAGGTTAGGAAAATAAATTTTGAAACTCATCAGAGCCCAAGTGGTAATTAAACCAGAGATATGGGTGCAATCGCACAGGGAAAAGTGAGGATGATAAGTGGACAGAGGGAGGAGCCTAAGAGAAGTGGAACTTTTCAGGAGGGACCAGTGAGGACAGTGAGAAAGAGAAGCTCAGAAACCAAGCAAAGCGAGAGGATGAAATCTGACTGGCAGAAGTCAAGGGATACATTTCAGGAAGAAAGTTGTCAAATACAAAAGAGGAACTGAGGACAGAAAAATGTCCCCCAAGAACCAGTGTTTAAATTGATATAAGCCAAGGGAACCAGGGTATTTACCATAACTGCCCCCAGCAGAGGCAGTACTGAGGCAGCCCGTGTCTCTGAATCACTCTTGTTCTTCTAGACCTACGTGAATACCACGCTTTATGAGAAGTTTACCTACGCAGGGATCGACTGCTCTGCTGAAGAAGCGGCCTAGGACGGACCATCGTCATCTAACACTGTTTCCCCTCCAGCAGGAGACACCCTTGATGCCAAGGAAGCAAGCGAGCCTCTGCCAAGAGAGGTGACATAGAGTAGAGAAGTGTATATATATTGCTGTATGTCTGGAACTTTCATCACAAAAACCCCTGTGTGTGAATTTATAGTACACTCTGACTCTAATAGAACTGTATATACTGTTGTGAGTAAGAATGTGCTGAAATTAGAATGCCTGTTTGTGGTTTCATATGCAATAATATATTTTTCTAAATATGTGGATTTTAAAGGAAGGTGTGAGAGTATAATTACTGTAATGCATAATTCATTACTGTCCTAGATATTTTTGATATTTACATTTATATTGATTACTATGAAATATTTTGCTGTAGAGAAGTAAAATATTGTTAACAAACTTAACACTGACCCTGACAGCACAGGTAAGAAAAGTGTATAAGTTCTAACAGGACATAGGTTAACATTTAAGAGACTGAAAAATCCAAGTGATGTAAAGCAGATTCTTCTATCTCTAAATTTTCTCCCTCATCTGTAGAAGCCATTGAATGTCAATGGCTCATTTGAAAACCTTGTCATGTATTTCCAGAGCCCACTAGTCAGTCAGAATGTTAACACCTAAAAAGACTTAAATCTCATTCCTTAGACATCTAAGACCTTTTTAGGTATATATAAATAAATTTTAAAAAATTAATGGGATTTGGTTTTTCTGATAACATTGATTTGTGTATTTTAAGAAATTAAAATAGGAAGGCTGGAATTGTATTTGGGAGACATGTGACATTAATCATACCAAATGAACATCCCTACATGTATTGTACATCATAAAAACTGTTTTGATCAGTTATAGGCTTACTATTTATACTGTAGGCACATTACACTGAGATCATATAGTAAGTGAATAATAAATGTCTTGCCTAGCCACTTTTTTTTTTGTGCAGGAATGTGTCTCAGGTATTTCCAAATGTTTTTGTGGAATTTTAGAGAAAAACTTTAATGTATCATCCTCCAATTTGTCAGCAATAGACATGTAGAAGAGTTGGTGGCCATATTCCACTTGGCATGGCATGTCAAGCTCACAAGCTCGGGAATGCCTTCTGGAAGTGTCCACCTGTCTAGTCCGCCTTCTTGCAGTGTGCTGTCATGTTTCAATGAGAATAGAGCTTAGGGCTGGACTCCCTTTTAATTGGCATGATGTTAAATAGTCAACATATCACATAAAGTTCTATATCCCTGCCATCTAGTCAACCTATGTATTCAGAAATGGCCAGAAAATTAAATTTATCCCAAAGACTCCTCATCCACAACAGCATATTCAAATGGAGACAGAATGAAAAGTAAGACTACTGGTATACCAATTATTTAATCAGGTGGAAACTCAAGTGAAGAGCCACTAAAAATAGGTCTAAATACAGCTGACTTTGAATAACTTAGGGGGAGTTAGGGGTACTGACCCCGTGCAGTTGAAAATCTACATATAATTTTTGACTCCTCAAAAAATGAATAGCCTACTGTCAACCTAAAGTCTTACTGGTAACGTAAAGCCGATGAACACATAACAACATATGAATTATATACATATTTTTACAACAGAGCAAGCTAGAGAAAAGAAAATTAAGAAATAAATAAATTTATAGTATTTGTTGAAATAAATCCACATGTAAGTGGACCTACACAGTTCATACCTGTGCTCCAGAACTCAACTGTATAATAGTTCCTTCTACTTTTTACCCATAGAGTGATAACTCTTGGTTTGCATGTACATGGAACTGAATAAGAACAAGGATGATCTCACACATACAGATAACTTTGCATATGGTTTTGGGATGCACAATACATTTTTTCCTATTATAGTTTGACTTTACTTATAATTTTTAATTATTTTAAATAGTATACATCAATATACATTTATCTCACATCAAGTACCTGACAAAAGATGTCTATGTATATTTAAGATTTACTCGTAAATTCACAATACCAAGGCAGAAAACCTGAGGTATGCTTACTGAGGGCATATCACCACGATCAACTGTCAGAAGGTAACTAATTTACTTCTGAAAGAGTCACACTCTTGATTACTCTGACTCACCTATACCATTGTCAAAGAAACCTCTGACATTTTGTCGCATGTTAGCTGCATTCACATTGAAGATTCACGGACTTATACTCAAAGGTAAACTGTCAAATTGAAAAGTCATGTAGCTTCCACCTTATCAAAGAGCAATTAAGAAAGAGATTAGACAATTCAGGAATTGGGAATATAGATTAGAATTACTGTGTTTAAAAGATCCATGCTCCCTGAAGAAGCCCGATCCCATCTGATTCGGAAGCTAGCAGGGTCGGCCTGGTTAGTACTTGGATAGGAGACCACCTTGGAAGACCAGATACTGCAGGAGTAAAAAATAAAAAAATAAGAGACTGTAAGCTGACATGGTCCTTGTAAACTGTGAGGTCAACCAAGGGTTAACTTGCCTAAAAAATAAAAATAAAATTATTTTAAAAAGTTAAATAAAAAAAAAGATTTAGGAACATTTCCTTTAAAAAAAAAGATCAGTGAGTTGTTGATATGAATTAAAATCAAGTAACAGCACACCAGTTAGAATAAAACACATTCTCAATAGCCGAACAGCCAAAACTTTATGTTAACAGGGTGCATTGAAAATTTTACATTTACTTCCACATATCCTGTAAGGAGATTTAAAGAAAACTCTAAAAAACATCTTACCTAACAAAACTAACTCCAAGAAGTATGATGGTTTTAGGTATTTAGAGAGAAAAAATGTAGGTAACCTGAGAAACCACCATTGTGAATGTCACTGACCAATTACTTCAACTTTAAACCACCTTCCACTGTTATCTGCACACTACCTACGAAGGTAAGTCAAAAATCGAAACCAACGTAATTTCTCCCCACACTGCTCAGTCACAACTTTGGAAATCACTGTGGCAATTTAACCTTTAAAATGTAATAAATAAACCTCAATGGCATTTTTCCTCTTCTGCTTTCTTTGAAACTGTCAAGAAACCTCATACCATTATTGACCAAACTTCTACCAGCAGTGGATGCCAGAGGAGTCCCTGAAACAACAAGGTAGTGATTCAAATATTCTTGGGCAAAGTGATTTCTTTTTTCCTTTCAGATCTTTTACCTTCCAGAGGACCAGTTCATGCAGGAGGTAGCATTTTCACTTGAACTGTGACCTCCAAATACAAAATAATATATTAGACATAAGATGACTATATCTGTGATGTTACCGATGAATGTTCTCAAAACAAAGCCTTGAGGCTGTTATAACAACACCAACACTGGCCACTTACCAAATATGATTGCTTTACATCTAAAACAACCCCTAAGGTTGCTTTTGTAGATGTTTCATATAAATCATTATAAAACAAACATCTCCTGTTTTCTGTCACATCTCCTGTCACACTGTCACTACCTTGCTGTTGGTGGACAGCACATTGGTACTTCTCCACATACCTCTTTTCCAGGGAGATACAAGAACAAAGTGGTGGATCTCTAAAGGACAGAGATCTGGCAAGAAGGGGGAAATATGGAATACTGGAAAAAGTACGCTTCTCTAAGAAAAGAATGACATCAAATGCAGGATTACATCATTTTAAAAAGTAGATAAAACTTACCCAAAATATAAAGCCTACAGTTCTGGTAAGAATAAAAGATGTCTGAGATTGAGAAAAATCCTAAGGTGACCAACACTTCTAATAACATTTGTCATTTCTTTGTGTCTTACTCTGAGAAAACTATTGTATAAAACTTTTTAGAAGATTTTGCTTTATATAGGCTATTTTTTGTTAAGTAAATTTTTTATGTCCATGGTTCAAGACAGTTTTCAATAGAACACATTACAAATTTTATAACAGAATTTTGTGTGGGAATACTTGAGATGTTTTTTAAAAAGCAGATCATAGAAATTAAAGACCCTCTGCAAGATGGCATTAGTGTCTAACAGGCTTAGAATGAAAGAATAAAGACCAGGAAAAAAATGTTTTTTTGTACAATTAATGACATAATCAGAGGACCATGCCATATCTTAAGTATCTTAAGAAACATAGCATTATAATATTTTTAACATACTCAAAATTAACTTTCTTTTCTATCTTTGCATAAGAGGAGTCTATATGGTATGCATGAATATATAGAGTAACTAACCTCCATTATAAGCCAGACACTGGTAAACTGTGCATATAGCAATGGCACTGACAGCATAATTTGGTGGCTGTACTTGTACTTGATTAAAGTGGTGTGTATTTCATCAGAAAAACCAAAAAGTCACTAAAAAAAGTTCTAAGAGCAAGATATGCCAATCTGGTATAAAGCAAGCACAAGATAATGAACCTACTGAATTTGAACTATACTTCTAACAACAACAACAACAACAACAACAACCACCACCACCACACACACACACACACACAGTCTACCCTGGGTGAGATAACCTGGACCTAATCAAGAATCTCATTTGGTTTAATGAAAAGTACATATTAAAAGAGGTACACAGAAAAATTTAGAAAGGAATTAGCTCTCCATACTAACAAAAGTTTATGTATAAATTCAAAGACTAGGCACTTGCTGGACAATTATCTGGCTACTATTCTCAGTGTAACACCCAGGATTCTACCAAGCAACAGGCATGTAATGCTTCTTACACAAGCAGATGCTTTAGTCTCCAAGGATTCAGAGAACCTATAGAGAACATGTCATAAGCATTTAGACAGAAGACCTTTGCCATGGACCTTATGGTTTGTTCAGTCAAGTCAGACTTAGGATCCTGATATTAATCACAAGCAGCAGGGTTCTTACCATCATCCTAAATGACTCTCAGCAGGTAGTCAGCCACTAGATTCTTCAAGGATCTTTTGTGAGGTAAGCCTAGCTGATGAGAAAACATAACTATCAGGTCCACAACTGAAGTATGAATTCACTTTCAAAGAGAAAAACCTATCAGAAGCTCTTCCCAAAAAAGGATGCTGATGGCAGCAACAATAACTGTAGCAGCAGTAAATATTCTACAATTGCTAGTAATTTGGAACAGTTATGTATCAGTGACTAAGCATTTTATATAGATTCTCACTATAACTTGCCAAGTAACATAATAAGGTTGGTATTTTCGTTTCCCATTTTAAAGTTTAGGAAACAGGCTTTGACAGATTGAGTAAGTTGCCTAAACTGATTTAGCAGAGTAGGAAATCAAATCTAAGCAGTGTAACTTCTGAGTTCACTTTCCTACCATGATAGTGCCACCAGGGGGCAGCATAAGAACAGAGAGGGTCCAACAATGACAGGGTACTAGAAGGTCCAGGTTCCTTCCAACTTGTGACTCAGCTGGGGGTGGGGGAGGCACACCTCAGTTCATCCAAATTCTATCTCAGTGTTTCCTGGTCGGTCCCAGTGGAGGGAGCATGGGTAAGTACTCAGTCCCATCTAGGTCCAAATCCTCTGTGTTAACAAAAGAAGTTGAATCAATTTTCACTGCAGTTTGGTAAAGCCTGAAGTATGATAGGCTAGACACTGAGGAGAGGGGCCAGATATCGGAGAGCCTGGAAAGTCAGGTGCCACTTTGGATTCCTCCTTAGGAGAACTATATTTGGGAAAGTACTGAATAAGATTAGCCTCAGGCCAAGAGTAATTTAAAGAATGATTGAAAAATGAGTTGGAAATTTAACGTTTAGTATCTACTATGCCATGTTTATAAGTACTTTAAATTCTCTTTTAATGTGTCAACTACCTCCTAAGCACTGGTTCTGGCTGCAGGGCTGAGTTAAAAAGGTGGAGGTAGAAATAGAAAAAAAAAATAGAAAAATCCATGATTGGATGAAAGAGATTAAAAGGAATAAAGGAAACACAGTGGTTTGTAATTTTCTGGTCTGGGAGACAAGCAGAATAAGATGATTCCTGGAAAATGAGACAGGAAAACTATGGTGAAAAGTTCAGTTTGAAAGGTGGTGCCTCAGGTGACAGAAGGATATTCCTGCGAAGAGGTTTCTTACATGTCTCTCACTCTCTTTTACCACAGTTTGGTAGGGTCTAGATGGAAGCTCATTCCAGCCTTTTCTGTCACATGCAGAGACAACACTGCTGTGTGAAATACATATCTATACTTGGATATCAGCTTTACTGAGAAAAAGGCTGGCACTCACCTATGAAATTTTAATGGCCTTACCTGTATTCTTGTGCTGAAGAACCAGCGCTTTTCTGGGTGAATGTAAGTTCTCAGGGGGTAGCTGAAAGAAATACTCAGTAAGGCCCCCGAAGTTCTAGAGGTGGCTGTGCAATGTGGCAGCCACCAGCCACACGTGGCTATTTAAATTAAACAAAATGAAAACATCAGTTTCTCAGTCACATTAGACATATTTCAAGTACTCAAGAGCCACGTGGGGCCAGTGTCTACCATCCTGGAGAGTGATAATATGGAACAGAATATTCTATCAGATTGCGCTGTTCTAGAACAAGGGGGCCACAAGCTCTTAAAGTGCCAAACTAGAAGTATTTTAGGCTTGTAGGTCACTCAGTCTCTGTGAAAACTACTCAGCAGTGCTTGTGGTGTGAACGAAGCTACAGGAAATATATTAATGAATGGGTGTGGCGGCTCTGTTCCAAAAGGACATTGGCAAAAATAGGTGGCCGGCCTGGGTCATGGTGTGCTGACTGCTGTTCCTGAACACAGAGGAAATAACAACAGTTTTAACCTGGAGAATATTAAAACAGAGATTTTCAAGTCTATCATGCCAAGAAAAATGAATATGACATTTGATTTTGAACTTACCTATAAAGCCTGCTTGGCTTAATGTGAAAAAGGATCTCTAAGTATATGAATAAAAGAACCTGATAAACTTATTCTTACTCATTTGAATATTAAAAATGATGATTAAAGACAATGTCAAAACAATGACTGATGATTTTGTTTCGATCTTGATTAGCCAAATGATTTTAGCTATCTTATACTTCTTCTGGTTTGTGATACCTGGACAGAGACAGAGACAGCGATTCCTGTCTTGGTTAATAGGGCAAATCAAGCATCAGTGACAACACAATGCTAACGACTACTATCTTAACACATATAGTTTTGCAAAACTGTGAATCAATGATTCTTTACCTTAAAAGCATAGAGACTATGTTCAAAGCCATGTCCAATTAGCACAGTGTTGGCACTGAACAGGTTCAACAAGATGGCTTGCACATCATGGATTGATGTTTTAGTGTTCTTCAAGTCATCTTCTACCACACCAGAGAACCTACCCCAATAAGGTGCACAATGCATAGAAGTCAAGAAAATAACTCAGTGGATTTCATCAGTTATAGTTACTGACCCAATGTGATGAGCATTTGCTGAATACAACAAAGATCTTACCTATTGTCAACTACCCTTTTACTAGGTTTATATTGTAACCTAGTATATAATTTGGATCAACAAAATAAGGCTGGAGGTAAGGGGAAATACATTATTATAAGCTCACAGAGTTCCTTTTGAACTCTGATCTTTATAGTATTTTATCAATTATAATTTAATGAAGTTGCCTATCTCCCTGTATACTAAGCCTAAAGATGAAATGTGGGTAGTGTGGAAGAACGAATGGAGCTGTAGGCAGACAACCTGGGTTTCAACTATATTATGCTTCTGCTATTTACTTACTATAGTTGCTGTTCAGCAAGTTATTTAACCTTCTGGTTTCAGTTTTCTGATCTGTAAATTACCAGTCTTATTGGTTTATAAGGACTCAATTGCAAAAAAATACATGCAGGAATCTGTTCTAGTGGCTTTCATGAAGCACATACTAAACAGATGTTCAGAAACATGGATACTGCTGTGTTTCACTGCAGTTTAGGAGAAAAGCAAGATACAAAGCTATTGCAAAGGTATTTTCAGTTTAAACTATATGATGAAATTATTGTCTCCTGTAAGGAAAAAAAGATACCTGACTCCATCATCAGGCTTAGTTAGAGAATGTGATACATAATCAAATTTTTGGATGAAGAGGAAATTATCACGTAGAGTACTAGGATTCATTTCATAAAGTTTTTAAAAGAATGCAATGCCTTGAATGCATTTGAAGTTTTTTTTTCTAAGATTCAAAGTTTCTTTTTAATTTATAATGCAAGCCCTTCAGTTATCACTTTGCCTCTATAAATTATCAATAATTTGACCGATGTATTTCTTGACTTGTTACAAGAAGGAATTAATGAAGATCCCATTAAACCCATGGAAGAATAAGAACCAACAAGAGTACAATAACTTTAAACATATTACAATTTTGTCAATTATATCTCAATAAATCTGGGGTGGGGGGAAAGTACAATAGATGGGCCTACCAGGATACAGCCAAAATGAATAGGGGGAAAAAAAATCAAATGAGGTCAGGAGAGAGATTAGCACATAAAATGCATTTTCTAAAAACAGCAACCTTTTTTGAACTTTTATGCTTAAAACGATGAGAATTTAGGTTAAAAAAATACTTGTTAACAGAATTCTCTAAAAATATTTCATATTTTTCATCGAGACAACTTTAAATTTATGTGACCACCTTACTTTACTGTGTTCCAAAATTATTACACATACACATATAACATATATACTATATATACTACATAATAAGCATATATATGTATATATGTATGTACAGTCATATTTGCTTATACATATAAACAAGTCTTATTAAAAGTGCCATTGGGGAAAATGTTATTTAAAGAAGCTTGAACAATAAATATCGTCACACCAGTAATAGACACTTCTAAATTTCACTCTAGAATAAGATGTGCCTTCTATTTGATTTTTAAATAAATATATAAACATGTCATGGCTTACATATCTTTAGAAAACCCAATTTAAATTGATCAGTGATATCACTGGTGTTTCACATGAGGTTTTTGAAAGTTAAAAACACATCTATATTGTACCATCTCAAACTAGCATTGAGTTTGGATCAGAAATATGTCACACTTTAATGATAATAATGATTAATAAAACAGAATGTGCACTGAACCGTTATTCTACATGCCATATCAAAGTTATGTACCCTCAAGGTCATGTTTACAAGATTATAGAAATGTTCACCTAATGGGAATAATACCATGACATTTTGAAAAGGAAATGATTATTGACTGGACAAATGAATAAATGCATAAGATATTTTATTCAATATTTTTGCCTGTGTCTCTAGACGCCTACCTACCACTCTAACATACTGAAGTCTGAGGCCTTGTCTCTCATCTTGAGTTGTAACCCAGAGCCTAGCAACAGCGTCTGCATAATTTCAGTGGGTACCCAATAAAATGTTTTTGAATGAATAAATGAATTAAAGGAAAAGATAACTCTTGATTCCAGTAAAGTACCCAAGCTAAAACTTCACATGAACTATACTTTGAATGTTCTACAGTCTCAGAAGCAAATACCTTATGTAACACATACCTCGTGTTATAGTCAATGGCTTCCTTGTCTGGTTTCACAACTGTGTCGTAGACGACCTGAAGCTGGGGTCAACCACAGTCACTACAGTAAGTTCCATGCCTTTGCCTGTATAGCACTGTAAAGGGAAAATATTAATGTCATGTTAAGTAGACACAACGTCTTTTAACATCTGGGAGATGTTAAAGGAATATTTTAGCTAGAATATACATCACATCATTCAGTTTTGCCAACAAAAGCCCGTCAGTGGACCTGACAGTCATGTGAAAGGCATTCTAAGCTTTAATTTTTTCCTTGATGTCAGTAATATTTCTGCTAACTAATTTCACTTTCTTGCCTCTGCCTTTATAATGATTTTCATTAGAGATCAGCTTTATCCAATGGAATCTTCTGTGATGATAAAATGTCATATTTCTGTGCAGCCCAATATGGTAGCAACTCATCACACATGACTATTGAGTATCTGACATATGGTGAGTGTAGAGGAATCTAATTTTTAACTTTATTTAATTTTGGTTTATTTATGTTTAAATAGCCACCTGTGGTGAGTGGCTACCATACTGGACAATACAGTTATAGACTTTGCCGAATAAAAAAAAAAAAGAAAACCCCTACATCAGCTATATAAACATGGCATCACAGAGGACAACATGGTAATGACACTTAATTTCTAAGCCAAAAGCCAAATATACTGTTTTCAGTTAAAAATCTGAGCTTGAAAACTGAACACTGCCTTTCTAGATTTATAATTAAACTCCACGAATTCTGTTCAAGATGACTGTTCATATATTTGAAACATACAAAGCACTTTCCCATATGTTAGCACATCCAATTCTCATAGTCACTGTGGAGTTATTATTAACTCTATAATTTACAAATTAAAGCATCAAGGAGACTTGCTCAGGGGTGACAGCTGGTAAGAGGCAAAGCTTCCCAACTCCCATGATTCCAAGTTGTGTTCCTGACTTTTTAGTATTAATTCTTATATGAAGGGAGATAAATCGCTATAAACATTTTACTGTCTCTATAAATCAGTGTTAAAAAGTACTTATTAAAGCTTTTATGCTGATTTGGAGGATAACAACAGTATTCATTACATTTTTCACCCGTATAATTTCAGCAATTTGATAAGTAGAACCACCACTGGTTATATATAAAATTAATAAACAAAAGAGGATCACAAACCAGTTCCTGGCTCCATCATTTACTAAGTGTAAGAAATCTGCCAAGTCGCCTAACCTTTTTTAGCTTCAATTGCTTCATCTGAAAATATGTGAACAATATTGCAGAGCTACGTGGACTTGAGAGACAAATCCTAGGAAAGCGCTCTATACAATGCAGAGTACTCCACAACTATTCGGTTGTAATTACTGCAATAAGGTAAAATGTAAAATTGACTACCACCTCACAATTCACAGCAAAAACACCATGATTACCATCAGGGGGTGGGAACTTGACAAAGTCTTCACAAAGCCCTCAAGGTATTCTTTTTGGGCATGAATGTGAAGCTGAAATCAACATTGCCAAATAAATTACTGTTATTTTTTTGCAAGAGCAATTAAGCTCATAAAAGTTTCATTGACTGAAAATTAGCTAATTAATTCTTTCAAATGCTTAATGATCCCCAAGGTCTGTGTTGGCAACCTGACATCCAGGTGATCCAAGCACACCTTTACAACAGCTGTACCATGTCTTTAAGGTGCTGAGGACTGTAAACCAATCAAAAAGTAAAAATCCAAACAAGCAAGCTTCATAAGGCAGAGCGGCTAACTTCAAAAGCATGTGTCTTCTCTTACCTTCAAAGACTTAAGGACTTTGCCATGCAAGTGATCTGAAGTTAACATTCTCCACTCACTTTTTTAGATATTACATAATGAACAGAAAAAATCAATTCTTAATAGCAAGCAGTGTTCTCAGGGGATGTGCACTGAAGTCGACTGACAACTGCCAATGTCCTGAACACCTTTCATCCTCTTCCTTCCCATCATTTGCCCTGGTCCCTCAGCTTCCCCCTGGTGTCACTTTATCCTGCTGCGACACCACCCAACCATCCTCTCAATATCTTCTCCTTCTCCCTGACCCTTCTTCCCTCCTTGTTGCTGCAACCTTCTGGGTGACTGGCTCCAACTACTACCTTCTCCCAGCCTGTATCTGAGTGGTTGATCTGACCCAAGAAACATCACCCAGTTATGTAGACCAAGACCACAACAGATGTCTCCGATCTTGGCTGGACCTCTAAAATCCTGATGCCTCACTTCTTTGGCATCCTTAGCCAGGTACTTCGCACGTTTCCACAGCAATAACCTTAAGCTTTCACATTTTTCTTACCCCACCCTCATCTTCTATCTCATTTGTATCCTGACCTATCCTGAGCCCTTCTTCCCTCTGGCCCAAGGTAATGTTCTCCCAACTGCTCCCAAATAAACCCCTCTGCCTCCAGGGGTTTCTATACTTTTCCTTAGAAAATGTTATTAGGTTGACTTTCCTAAAATGTGTTTTCATGATATCATTTTCCTTAAGTGATTCACTTGTGCATTGTACAAGTGATTACTTGTACTGATCGGATGTAAATTTCTCAGGCTGGCACTGAAGGCTCTTGCTTAACCAACCTTATGTTACACATCCAGTCTTGGCATCCCCTAGCCTTACCTTACTTTCTCCTGCGGTGAGAAAAGGGTGGCAGAAAACCAGTATTAACAGAGCATTCATTATGCCAGAATCTGACAAATCACCTCATTGACCACATACAGCTCATTCTATGAAAGTGGCAACAAAAGCTCAGAGAGCTGAGTAACTCGCCCAAGGTCAGAGAAAGTGGGTGGCAAAGTAGCCCCAAATCTCAGGTCTACTGGCTCCAAAGTCCCCATTCTGTTCATTCTGCTGTATGGCCTAGTTAGCCCAACTGGTCTGCCTGCTACACATTTATTCTTCTTCGGTGTCTTCCTTCTTTGTTCGTCTTTCAAATTCACAGCCCTCACCCTCTGGAACTAAGCCCTTTATGCTTTAAACTCTCAGGTCAAACTTAATTTACTTTACTAAGTTATTTATTCACGTATTTATTTTGTCATTCAATCATACCCTGTTCCTATTTCCTTTGCCCTGCTTTATTTTCTTCATGGCATTTATTACAATATCATCCATATTTATATCCATATCTACATAAATAATTCATCTATCCTTCCACATATTCATTAACAGCTTATATGTTAGGTACTATGCTATGGCCAGGGAAACAGTAGGGAGGAAAAAAATGATGGTCTCTCCAAAAGTTTATAGCCTTTTGGAGATGGCAGATAAACTAATGAATCATCACAAAATGTAGTTGTTAAGAGCTATGAAAGGGAGACACAGAGTACTGCAATAGAGGGGGGTGGACCTATCTAGATAATGAGGTTGGGGAAGGGCCTCAGGGAGGTAATAGTTAAGCAGAGACTTAAAGAATGAAAGGAACCAGCCCTGTGAAAAGCAGAGGGAACAACAGCTAAGAAGGCTCCAGAAAGGTGGCCAGTGTGGTGTGAAGATGGAAAGAGTAGAAGACAGAGGGGCAGAGGCCAAGTTAGGCAGGGTTGGCAAAGCAATGAACGTATTTTAATTAAAGCAAGGGAGTGATGTGAAGAGAAACGTGATGTCAACAATTATTCTGGGGCTTGTCAGATGAGAAATAAATTGCCGGGGGACACGACTAGAAAAAGAAAGGGCACAGTGAGACTGGAAAGGAGGTCGGGCAGCAGTCAGGGACGGAGGTGAGGACTGTGTGGACCTTGGTGCTGCTAGCAGAGGTGAAGAAGGAGAGAGAGGTTTGGGATTCATTTCTGAGAAAGAACGTATGGGACAGGCGCATGCCTTAGATGAAAGGGTACACAAGAGATATGATTGGTGACACCCAGGTTTTTCATTTGACTAGGAAAAAAAAACCAGCTGAGTGGGCTGTGGGGAATTGACTGTACTGGAGAAGAGATGGGGGCTGGGGAGGCAAGGAAGCAAGAGCTCATTTTCACTCAGTGTGGGGCACGGGGCAAGGAACTGACGCTATTAGCAAAGAAAATATTATAATGCGGGCATGTGGAGAGCAGCTGTAAAGCCAGGAGGTAGCCGACTGACATGTGGTCTTAAAAAGGCAGAAGGACTGTACTAGCCTGATCATTCCTGAGCCAGGGAGTTGCAAGGCACGGCTAAGAAGTGGTGGCCTGAAATAGGTGTCCACAACTGAAATTTCAGAATCAATACAAGTTTCTCTTTACTGTACAGTCCTGAGAAAATATGTATTGAATTGAGTACTTTATTCCACTTTTAACAACTTTGGTACTGGCTCTCCAAATTAAAGAAACAGAACTACCAAATACTTACTTTTACGACTCAGCACTCGGCCAAAGTGGCAGTTACACTCTTTTACCCGACTATGTTTGCCTCGGGAGTCACACCTTAGATTTCCCCTCACCCAACAACAAATCTTCTTAGAAGCTGAAACAAAACAAGAAGTAGAATTATTCATGGATGGACAAGGGAGAAAAGAAAAATAGACCTGAAGGCAAGGACTTGCCTTTGCATTCCTGATCCCACAGTGAGGACATGCCCAGTGTGCTCAGAAGTAACAGGAAAAGTAACAGGATTACTTGAAGGTGAACTTGTAGGCAATTAGTTTATTGTACCAGGGCAGCCCCTGCTCAGACAGGCATCCCTGTGCCTGCCTTCAGAGTCAATGCCAGATAATTGTGGTTTTAGACCACAATTTGATTGTAGCCAACAAGATCAGTCATCTACTCTAATACACAGTAGCTCCTAAAATAGGACCCATGACGTCCCTTTTATGTATATAGTGGTCTGTATGTTTATTAAATCACTGAGAGTATATCTGGGCTTTTCATTAAACCCATGTATGAATATTTGTTTTTTATTAATAATCCTCAGACTGGTCCTGATAATGATGATGATCACTATGATCACAGAAACTCATTCGAGTATCTATGATGAGATATGAGGCAGCACTGTGCCAAGCACTTTACATACATTAACTGATTTTCATGACAGTCTGATGGAGTAGCCACCCATTATCACATTATTCAGAATGCGGAAACCAAGGCGGGAGAGATTAAACAACTTATCCAGCAACCAAACCTGTCTCTGCCTTCCTCCTTCCGGTCCCATGTTCGTAACTGCTAAGTGCACTTCTGTCCACTGAGAGGATTTTTTTTTTTTTTAAGTAAAGCAAATGGTAAAGATAATTCCAAAATAAAAATTGTAAGGATGCAAAAGATAAAGATCAAAAGATAAAAAATATTTCTATAATTGCATTTCAAACTCCAAGAGACTTAAAATTTGACAGTTGTGATGTTACATATTCTATTTTTTTTTTGTCTCTATCTCTTGAGTGGAAGGTGGAGATAAATATTAACTAATTATGACTGGTATTTGGAGAAAATACTAAATAATAAGACATTCTAAATCTTTATGAGAATTTCTCATGAAAAGTATGAATTATTAAAAACACAGCATGGACTATGTATATGAATACTGGTTAGGAGCAGAAGCACCAGAATCAAACATCTTGGATTCAAATCCTAGCTCTACCACTTATTTTGAGTGACCTTTGCCAAGTTATTTGCCTCTCTGAGACTCATTTGTGTGAATGGAGGTAATAACAGTACCTATCTGAAATGGTTGCTAAGATTTAATAAAATAGATTATGAATAAAAAAAGTGCTTAGATAATGGAAATGAAATGAAAAGGAAAATAACCCTTTTAGGAGTCTAGTCTTAGCATATAGAAAGAATAATTTCCAGTTCCTTATACTTACAGCCATTCACAAGAGTTTTTGTCATGCCTAGGTTTAAAAGAATACTTTCTGGTTTGTCAGGGTTGGGCTCTGCGTATTTATTTTCATGTAATTGTTCTTCAATTAGAAGGTAGTCTTTAAGATGTATGTAGAGAACAATTCTCATGAGCACTAAGAAAAAAGAATTGCTCAATAAAATTTAAACGGCATTTTTTTCTTTTTTAATTAGTTGTAAGGTTAGAGTCTACTAGCCATTTCAGATTTGACATGCTAGAATTCTGATTAACATTAAGTAAGGTAGTAGCCTAAAAGAATGCAAGTCTTCCTATTCTTCAACAACAACAACAAATCAGTATGATTCCCTGATTATGTGATGTCCCATGCTTTCTTTGGGTGACAGAAGGAGAATAAGAATTATATCAGTAACAGCTAGTGTGTATTAAACATGCCAAAATCTATTTTAAGGACTTTGATTTAAACTTGGCATTAACCCAGAGAGGCAAACACACCGATTTCATTTTTAATCCATGAAGAGAATGGGGTTCAAAAAGTAGAAGACACCTGCCCAAGGTCACACAGGCACAATTAATACACAAATCCAGGTTTCTGGTTCCAAATCATGCTTACTGGTTCTTAATACTCACTCACACATAAGAACAGTACGAAAACTTTACAAGCAAGAACAAAGGGGACGCATGATGACTCTCACCAGGACAAAATAGCTCTAGGATCTCCTTCCAACATCCTTAACTCAGGCCCAGATACCCTCACTCTATGGAGAAAGCTTCTCCAGAAGCTAAGCAGGGTCAGGCCTGGTTAGTACTGGATGGGAGACCATCTAACATCAGGTGCTGTAGGTGTAAAAAATAATAAATAAATAAATAAGGGATGGTAAACTGATGAGGTCCTTGTAAACTGTGAGGTCAACCAAGGTTGCCTTGCCTAAAAAAAAAAAAAAAAAGAAAGAAAGAAAGAAAAAAAGTTTCTCTAATATATTATTAAAAACTCTAGCAGACTTTGCCAGAAACCCTTTGGTAAAAGGAAAAATTCTTCTGTATGAGAAGTATTGGGAGCTTCTAAAAGCACCTACTTTTTTTCCATCCCTTTACATGAGGCTTAGAACAGAAACACTGCCATCTGGCATTATTTAAAATATAACTAAATTCAGATAATTCCTTTGCTTTAGCTTCTTGCTTGTGGGAGCTTGTTATCAATTCAGACTTTGAATTTGTTCCCAGACCTACTGAATCAGAATCTGCATTTTAACAAGATCCCAGGTAATTTCATGCATGTAAAGTTGAGAAGCATTACTCTTTGCTGACTGGATATATGCTACATAAACAAACAAACAAACAAAAAACAAAGAGGATTCAATCCAAATATTGCTTAAATAAAAGTCCACTTTTCTTCTATTTACACTTATTTTTAAAAAGGACATCGAATATATATAGTATGCAGATCTTTCATAAACAATAGTTTCATAATTGTGTTATACCAAATTTACTTACCCCTTTAAAGTAACAACTATCATTATTGTAGTAAACTTACCATTTTTCTTTTCATTCTTTCTCAGTCCAGCTTTTTTGTTGTTACTGCTTTCAGACATATCTATGGACATACAAAAACTTTCCTTCTGAAAAAACTTTCATCTGAGATAGTGAATTTGTCTGCTTCATAAAAACATAGAGGACATAAAAAAAAAAGGTCTATAGCATAGTAAGACATTTATTTTTATCTTAAAACAAGTACCCTCCATGTGAGACCAACATCTTCATAATCATTTCCAAGCTGGGAAAAAAAGTTAAATCTTCTGAATTACTAAAAATGTCAGGACTTCATATTTTCCAAAGTTAATATATTTTAAATATTGGATGGAGTATGCTTAAATTTGAGTCATTGAGTTTACGTAATTTACCACACCTATAACAGCTTTGCAAACCATTTCTATTTTCAGTGAGAATATTTAAAATACTTACTTAAGATCTCTCTGTCCTGTTTCTGTGTGCTATAGTTAAAATAAAAGGAGGGGGAAACCAGAATACTGTGAAAATACTAACAAGAGAATTTTAATATTTTAAGCATTTATTTAAGTCTACTTAAAGTGTCATACATTAAAAAATGCTATAAGAAAATTGTAAATAGTTTTTATATTCTTGAGGTTGAAATTGCCTTTCTAAGCATGACACCAAGTTAGAACCCCCCCCACTCAAAAGATTGATTACACTTTGAAAGCTTCTGTATTATAAGAAAATCTTCATAAATAAGGTTGAAGCACAAATGACAAACTGAGAAAAAGGCATATGCAAAAGTTTGTCCCAAATGAATAGGCCACTTCGAAAACAAGGCAGAAGAATGCAAACAAAGAGGAAGAAAAAAGAGGAAAGGTCTTCAGTCTCATAGTAATAACAAGAATAAAATAAAATAACTATTTTCAATACGAACCTTTGAATTCTGAAAAAGGATAAGTGATAAAGTTTGGCAAGGTGTGAGGAAAAATGCATATACTCCTACCTTATTGGTAGGGAATGTAAATGCACAAAGCCTTTCTGGAGGTAGTTATATTTACCAAATTTAAATACACAGATCCTTTCTGCTAGCTTCTATCTGCACAGGAATATATGTTAAGGATACATATGCTTGAGTGTGAGGAAATGTTAGCATTCACACTTATATTTATCACAAAATTTATGGTAGAAAAAAACGTAAACAAAATAGTCAAATGTGTTTGGTTCATCTATAGTATTGATTCCATATAATGGAATGTCTGTAGTATGTTTTATATAATAGCCTATAACGCCGTCATTAAAAAGTATGCTAGAGAACTAGATGTTAACATACATTCCAGATTAACTGACTAAAGAATTCTATGGCACCCTCTTCAGTGAAAAAAGTTAGGGAGACTAAATGATTGTTTTCATTAAAATTATTAAAATTACATACATCTCTGTAGTCATGTAAAGAAGGGGCTATTTAAGGGATTTGAAGGAGATGTCTTCTATGTTTTTAAACAATTTTTTTTTTTTGTATCGAGTTACGCTATGCATTCTCAATGGGGGTAGTACTGCACCCAAGGAAGCAAAATTAACTCTTGAGGCATGAAAAAAATCTTAGATATTACAATGGTTTGCGGCTACCCAAAATTCAACCTTACCTGACAAAACATTATCTCTAAGTACTTAATTTTAGGTGGTCGGGGAGGGGTGGGAAATAGAAAAAATAATGTCTAAAAAGATTTCTTGGGACAAAAACAACAAAAAAGGTCGAGATATATTAGTACACATAGAAGTGACTTTTTATAACCAGAAACCAAACTTAAATACATCAGTGATAACCTCTTCCAGTGAAGTTATATTTATATGTCCAGTTTCAAATCTAATTTATTTTTAATCAAAATGCCACTGTGAAGAGAATATTTTTAAAATACATTCCATTGAATGTCTGAAAATGACCCTGTTAATGAAAACACATTCAGTATCAGGTGTTAATCACAAGTTTTTACCTCATTTCTTGATTTGAAAAGAAATTGTTTTGAAAAGAAATTACCTTAATCTCTTGGCTTCTCCGGAGTATTTATTGCTATGTTCACATATATATTTCTACTGCTACAGCATTCATAAATGGCCTTTTCTTCTATTTTAGCCTAGATCACAAAGTGAATAATTAAATGAAAATACTAAATCCAAAGTCTATGAATAATAAATGTCACTTGCAATATAATGGATAACTATGGCAAAATATTTGTTTAACTCAAGAAATGGGGGAAATGGTGCCATACATAAAAAGCAACTTATTTTACATTTTATGTTTATGTTTTTTGAGAAAGAAAAATAAACTTAATCCCATGAGTCCAACCTGAAGACCAGATATTCATCTTCACAAACTAAAGACCACTGTGTGTATAAATTTAAATTGCATGGTGCAAAGACTATACAAAGCCTGTAATGCACATGAACTCATTTGATTCTCAAAGCAAGTCCCTAACTTACCAAAGGCACATAAACTATTATTCTCATTTAAAAGAAGAGGAAACTAAGGCTCAAAGTGTCTAAATAATTTGCTTAAGATCACATTAAAAGGGAAGACATGTCCTATTTCATTATCTTTTTGCTATAAGCTATTTTTCGAAAACCATTAAGTAATTACTATTTTTACATCAGGACTTACTATGATAGGTCAGTAAGAGAAAAAAAATGAAATAGAACAGAAGCAAGGAATGTAACAATAATAAACAGAATATTATATGAAAATTTATTGTGCACCTTATGTGCAGGTTTAGTATAAGCTCATTAAATGTTTTCTTATTAATCTTCATTGTGATTCTATGAGGATGAATGCCATTATCACCAAATTTATATGAGGAAAATGAGGCTCAAGAAGAGTAATATCTTGCTTCCTGTTGCAGAGCTAGTAACTAAATCCAAGTGTGCCCAAATGCCAAGCCAAGACTCTTATCACTCTGCTAAACCATCAAAGAGAGAAAGCAACAGGGCCTGAGAATGAAAGAGAAGAAAATATAGAGATGTTTAAAAAGGCAAAGTTAAAAGAAAAAGGGAATATTTCTCTATAAGAGGTGACTTTTTTGCTTGTCTTTGCTTTGCCATTATTCTTTAACCTATACAGAATCCCAGAGAAGACAGGCTTCCAGAATGGCAGGGAGAAAACCTTTATGTACTCACGTTCCCACACAAAAAATAAAAATAATAAAAACACTGGCAAAGCACATAAACAAACAAACAAACAAACAAGCATTTTAAAACTCTGAAAATTAACCAGCCATAAAACAAACTGCAAATTGTCTAAAAGAAACGACTGGACCTCACTAAGACAGTAGGGTTTGTACCATATTAGCTGGAAGCTATTCTTTCCCCCCTCCCTCCCCAGCTTAGTGGGATCATAGCTGTAAAATGTTGGCAGCCTGGTGACCAACAGAGAGCACATATGTCTTTCAGAGCTACATTGAAAGCATAATCTCAAGAGCACTATCAGTATTTTGTCAGCATGAGCAGTCCCCTGAAAAATTCTATTCCCAGGATGTTGTAGGCAGAGGTCCCCAACATTTTTTGGCACCAGGGACTGGTGCTCCTGTGAGAGCCTAAAGCCTGATCTGAGATGGGGCTGAAGGTGGTGATGCTAGTGCTAGGGAGCAGCTGCAAATACAGATGAAGCTTCGCTTGCTTGCCTGCCGCTCCCTGCTGTGCAGCCCAGTTTCTAACAGGCCATGGGCTGGTACTGGTTTATGGCCTGGAGATTGGGGACTCCTAGGTGTAGGTATTTGATTTGACTCAGAGTTCAGCTCATGGGAGAAAAAAACCCAATCCCCAGAGTGCTAACAAAACAAGAGCAACGGTGGTAATATGGCAGCTACCTAAGGCTATAATTTCATTTGAGCAAATAAGAACTTGTCCAGGAATTTAAAAGAAAATCTTGGAGAACTGATGACTACATGGAGCTTTGAATATTTCTGACGCATTCCCAGAGCTTAAAAGGTACGCCAGGGAAGATCTGGGAAAAGAGAAGGTCTCATTCACTCACTAGTGGCTGAAATTAAAGTACTGCACAAATGGGAAGTAAAAGCCCACGCTGTCTTATAAACTGCAATGAATTTGAAGACATGTTTTTTCACTAATTCCCTTGGCAAACTGTGAAAGACATATAGATCGGGCATTTAAGAAACCTTTCAAACTAATCACTGGCTGATCACTAAATTATACTGATACAAGGTGACCCCTATGAAGCCAGACTTAAAAAAAAAAGCGAGAAATTAAAAAAAAAAAAACTACCCCATACATTTAGTGGTCATACTCTAGAAGAAATACAGAATATACATAATTAGTCCAGGAAAGTTATTAAACAAGTAGAAATAGGAACAACAACAAAAGCCCAGCAACAAAACAATAAAAACGTACCTGACACTGAAGATAATGCAAAATAATATTTAACTGTACAGTTTTCAACAAAAAAATCATGAGACACATAAGCAAACAGGAAAATATATACGCATACAGAAAACAAAGAGCAGCCAAGAAAAAATGTCCCTGAGACAGCCCAGATTTTGGACTGAGTAAAATCAGACTTGAATCAACAATTATAAATATATTTTTAGAATTCAGTTTAAAAACAATTAAAGGAAAGTGAAAAAATAATGACTCACAAAAGAGAGAATATCAATAAAGGTATAAAAGGTTTAATTATTTAGAAGTTCTGGGGTGAAAAAGTGCAATATTTGACAGGAACAATTCAGTGATAACTCATCAGATATGAGCTATCAGAAGAAATAATCAGTGAACTTGAAGATTGATCAATAGAGATTATTCAGATTGAGGAACAGAAACAAAAACAGAAGAAAAATGAACTGAGGCTCAGACACCTGTGAGAAACCATCAAGCCTATTAACATATGCATTATGGCAGTCCCAGAGAAAGTGAAAAAAGAAAAATGAGCAAATATGTGAAGAAATGATAGCTTAAATCTTCCCAAATGTTATATAAAACATTAATTGATACATTTAAGAAGCTCAATAAGCTTCAAGGAGAATTTATTCATAGACATACATACCTAGACACATCATGGTCAAACTGATGTTAAGTCAAAAACAGAGAGAACGTCTTGACAGCACTAAAGGAAATTGACTTATCACATATAAAGGACCCTCAATAAGATTAAAAGCTGATTTCTCATCAGAAACCATGGAAACAGTGAGATGACATCTCAAAGTGTTGGAAAAAAGAAGGTAAAGTTAAAATATTACAGGATGAACAAAGTCTGAAGGAATTTATCACTAGCATATCCATCTTACAAGAAATAGTAAAGGGAGTTCTTTGGTCTGAAAAGATGGTGATTTGAATCCACACGAAAAAATAAAGAACCCTAGTAAATGTAACTACATAGAAAAATATATTTAAAAATGTGTTTTCGTAATCTTTTTCTTCTATTTTAAAAGACAATAGCATAAAGCAATAATTGTAAAATTATTGATGGGCTTGTATAATAATGTAATTGGTATGATAGCAATGCTATAAACGATGGTAGGAAATCAAAATATATTGGAGAAAAATTTTTATATACTATTAAAATGAAGGTAGTTTTAATCTGAACTAGGTTGTCATAAATTAAGATAGTAATTTTAATCCTTGGGGAAAACACTAAGAAAATAACACAAAAAATGTAGTCAAAGAAATGACATGGCCATTTAAATGGTACACTAGAAATATCTTTCTGGTGTGGTGATGTAGGGAGAGGTAGAGAGAGGGGTAGCCTGAGGGAAACCTCCAAGTCCCGGGAGGTCAATGTCCACAGCAGAATGACTGGGATGAAAGTCTGGGCTGGAAGAAGCAGCGGAAGTCAGGTGAGGATGTGAACTTTCCTGGGTAAGAGAGCGGGGAGGTGTTCAGTAGAGTTAACAGAATCAGGAATCAGGCTGGGCTTTATGAAAATGTAGGTGTATGTTAAAGGCAATTCAAAGGCAGATGTAGATGAGTGATTACATGGTCTGGGGTGCTAGGAAGCAATGAGAGGGACTGCTAATGCTACAGGATTTCTTTCGGGGTGATAAAAATGTTTTAAAATTGATGGTGGCAGTGAATATAGCAGACATAAATGGGGAACTGTGTGAAATGTGAATTAAGTCTCAATCATGCAAAGGAGGAGACAGGAAGGTAAGGAGCAGCCCAGAGGCAGGGGTGGCACCTGGGGGTAAGGCCTCAGAGATCCCGAGAGACCCCAGGAGAGAGGGGCCTGGGTGAAGGACAATGGGGTGTCCCATGCTGTTAGGGGTCAACAGCATGAACCCGGCAAGGTGGCCAATGACTATGGCAAGCGGGGGAAGAACCTGGAAGGGCAAGTGGCCCGACACTAGACTGCAGGCAGGAAGAAATGAATGAGGTGAGTCAATCCCAGAGCATCAGATGCTGTTTAAAAAATGTGTTTGAAAAATGAAAAAGGTTTTTCAAGGGCACTGGACCTTGTTAAGATTGGGAAACCCCAGTGTGTTAAGAAGGAGGCTGTGCCCCAGAATGGCAGAGTAGAGGGAGGGGCAAAGGCAGGCAGTGGAGGGTGCCCTTATGGGAGAGGCAGATGGGTGGGAAACTGAGGCAGGAAGGAGGGTGACAGCTATGGAAGGTGGCCAGCTGCCCAGGAGATGGTGAGATCAGAAAAAAAGAAGAAAAAGAAAAGAAAAACAAACAACAAAAAAAGAAAGCATTTTTAACATAAAGGAAAGCAGTAATTATAGAAGAAATATGACATGACATACAGAAAACAAAGCAAAATGAGTGATACAAATCCTATCTTATTAATCATTAGTCATTACAATAAATGTAAGTGGATTATACATGCCGATCGAAAGGCAGAGACTGAAAGGTAGGGAAAAATATGATTTGACTACGTACTGTCTATAAGATATACATTTTAGATTCAAAGACCAAATAGGTTGAAAGTAAAAGGAAGAAAAAAGACATACATTATAAGCAGTAACTAATAGATAGATAGTTGGAGTGACTATACTAATATCAGACAAAGTAGATTTTAAAACAAAAGTTGTTACTATGGATAAAGAAAAGCATTTTATAATGGTAACAAAATCTATCAGAAAGATAGATTATAAACAAATATTCACCTAATAGAGGACACAAAGCAAAAACAGACAGAATTTAAGTAAAAAATAACTACCCAGCAATAAGAGTTGGAGACCTCACTATCCTAATTTCAGTAATGGATACAAGAAGTCAGAATATAATGAAGAAGACAGAAGATTTTAACACTATGAGCAACTATATATAATAAACATCTGCAGAACACCTTCATGCAATAGGAGCAGAATATACATTCTTCTCAAGCGCACGTGAAATATCCTCCAGGATAGATCATGTGTTAAGCTATAAAAACTCCTTGATAAATTCAAAAGAATTAAAGCCATACAAAGTATGTTCTCCCCAAAAATAACATATTAGAAATCAGCAATAGAAAATCTGGGGACTTCACAAATATGTTGAAATTAAATTACATACAACTAAGTAACCAATAAGCCGAAGATTACAAAAAAGATTAAAAAAATTCTTTGAGATGAATGAAAATGGTAACCAACACACCGAAATGGAATACAGCTAAATGAAGTAGTGCTTAGAGGAAAATGAATATTGTAAATGGCTATATTAAAAAGATCTCAAATAAATAACTTTTCCTTCCATCTTAAGAAACTAGAATTTTAATAGCAAACTAAAGCTAAAGAAAGCAGAAGGAAGGAAATAATAAAGACTACAGTAGAAATTAATGAAATCATTTTTAAACATAGAGATAACCAACAAAACCAAAATTTAATTATTTGAAAATATCAGCAAAATTGACAAAACTTTAGCTAGACTGACCAAGTAAAAAGAGACAACTCAAATTGCTAAAATAAATGATGACAGAGGGTACATCACTACAAAACTTACAGAAATAAAAAGAATTATAAAGAAATTCTATAAACTATATACCAACATTTTTGAAAATGTAAATGACACAGGAAAATATCTAGAGAGACAGAAACTCTTGAAAATAGGCAAATTTATAGAGACAGAAAGTAAAACAGAAATTACCAGGGACTCAGGGGAGAGAGAAATGAGAGATTTCTCTTTAATAGGTACAGAGTTTCTGTTTGGGATGAAAATAAAGCTCTGGAAATTGATAGTGGTGATGGTTAAGCAACATTGTGAATGTACTAAAACACTGAATTGTGCACTTAATCATGGTAAAAATATAATTTTATGTCATGTATATTTTAATAAAAATATCAATAATATATAAAAAACAGAAACTACATACCAATATCTGTAAATCTGATGAATACAGACACAAAAATCTTCAATGAAATTCTAAAAAACTGAATCTAATATATTTAAAAAGCATTATTCACCATGTCCAAAGGTGTTTAATCCAAGGAATGCAAGGTTATCTAACATTCAAAAACTCAATCGGCATAATATACCACATTAATTAGAATAAAGGAAAAAGTCTACATGACATCTCAGGAGATGAAAAAATATTTAACAAAATCTCACATGCTAAAACACTTAACAAACTAGGAATAGAAGGGACATTTCTCAACCTGCTAAAGAACATGTTAAAACAACAACAACAACAACAACAACAACAACAACAACAAAACCCACAACAGTTACCATTGTACTTAATGGAGAAAGGTGGAAGGCTTTCCCATAATGAAAAGAATAAGACAAGGATGCCCCTTCTTACTGCCTCTACTCAACATTATACTGGAAGTTTGTGCTAGGGAAACTACACAAGAAAATGGAATAAAAGGTATTCATACTGGAAGGGAAGAAGTAAAACTATATTTGTAGATGATATGATTTTTATGAAATCCCAAGGAATCCACTATCAGAACTAATAAAACAAGTACAGCAAAGTTACAAGATGTATGATTAAAAAAATCAATTGTATTGTGTTACACAATACTACTGAATAGTCTGAAAATAAAATTACAAAAATAATTCCATTTGCAATGGTATCAAAAAGATTAAAATGCCTAGGAATAAATTTAACAAAAGAACTTCAAGACATACTCTGAGAACTACGAAACACTGCTGAAAGGAATTAAAAGATCTAAATACATGGAAAGACATTCCATATTCATGGCTCATAAGACTTAATATTGCTAAATGGCAATATTCCACAAAGTGATCTAAAGATTCACAGCAATTTCTACCAAAATCCTAAGTATTTCTGCAAAAAATACAAAGCTGATCCTAAAAGTTATATTGACACTCCAGGGACCAAACCAGTTTGAAAAAGTACAAATTCGGAGGACTCACAATTCCAATTTCAATACTTACTACAAAACTACAGTAATTAAGACTATGTAGTGGTGGCAAAGGAAAGAAAAGAGATCAATGCAATGTAATCAGCGTCCAGAATTTATGGTCATTTTACACTTATATTTATGAGCAACTGCTTTTTGACAAAGGTGGCAAACCAATTAAATGGGGAAAGTATAGTCTTTTCAACAAATGGCACTATGACGAGACATCTGTGTTCAAAAGAATGCCTTCGGACCCCTACCTTACACCTTACACAAAAATCGACTCAAAATGGATCATATACTTAAATGTAAAGAACTACAACTAAAACTCTGAGTAAAAAAAAACCATAGGAATAAATCTTTGTAGCCTTGGTTTTTCTTAGACAGGATATCAAAAGCACAAGCAACAAAAGAAAAATTGAAATACATTAAAATGAAAAACTTTTTGTGCTACCAACAACACTATCAAGAAAGTGAGAAGACCACCCACAGAAAAGAGAAAAATATTTGCAAATGCTGTATCTGCTAAGAGACTTATTCAGAATGTGTAAAGAACTCTTACAACTCAACATAAAATGCAAATAACTCAAAGAATGGGCAAAGAATTTGAACAGACTTTTCTCCAAGAATATATGCAAATGGCCAATAAGCACATGAAAATATTTTCAGCATCATTAGTCATTAGGGAAATCCAAATCAAAACCACAAAGAGATACTTCACACACACTAAAATGGTATATACAAAAAACCAGACAATAACAATGTCGATGAGGATGTGGCGAAATTGGAATCCTCACACATTGCTGGTGGGGATATAAAATGGTGCAGCTACTATGGAAAACAGTTTGGTAGTTCCTCAAAAGGCTAAATAAATAAGTGGCATATGACCCAATAAACGTATTCCTATTTATATGCTCAAAAGAAATGTAACCATTTGTCCACACGAAAACTAGTACACAAATGTCCACTGAGTGAATGAATAACATATATCCATAAAAAGAATTATTATTCAGCAATGAAAAAATTAAAGATACATGCTATAGCACGGACGACCCTTGAAAACATTACGCTACCTAAAAACATTAAGCTGGTCACAAAAGGACCACATAGTATATGATTCCTTTTTTATGAAATGTCTAGAATAGTCAAATCTTATAGAGATAGAAAGTAAATTAGTGGTTGTCTAGGGCTAGGAGATATGAAGGGTTGGAGAGGTACAGGGCGTCTTTTGGGGGTGATGGGAATGTTTTTAAATTGATTGTAGTGGTTGCTCAGCTCTATGAATATATTAAAAGTCACTGAACTGTATGTGTTAAATGGGTGAATTATCAGATATGTAATTTATATCTTGATAAAAGTGTTAATAAAGAGAATCCTTAAAGTAGTCTTTCCTCACTTCTAATGAAGAAATCGCTTGTGAAGAAAGCTTAGCTTATATTCCATTTACAGGAACTGGCAGCTCACTGCTCTGTGAAGCAGCTGTTTTATGCAAGCATATCATTTATAAAGGTCTTCCTCATGTTGACCTGAAATCTGCCTCTTGTTGCATCCATCCATGATCCTTTTTATAACTTCCAGAACAATCTAAATAGCATCAATCAGAGGAATAGCAGCACTAGGCCAAAATCTAGTGCTCAGACATGTTTGCCTAACAGTTTTTAAAAGAGATTTTTAACATAAAAATTCTTGAAAGATTTGAAATCTGTAAATATTGGACCTGAATTTACAAACTTCTTAACAAGGAGGCTGACATAGCATTGTCTCACTTCATCAGGCTCTTTGGAGGAGGACTCTGATGTTACTGAAGTCTGCTTCCTATGAGCCACCTTATTTTTTTGTCATCTTGTAAAATACAGAATTTGATTAAAGAACACATGTTCTGCTTAACATTCCTACTATGTGTACGAAAGAAATAAAATTATCTTAGGTTAAGTCCTATACCAAATCAAAAATAATTTCAAGTTTGAAATTTATTCAAAGTGAATACATACAAATGTGGAACCAATTATCTACAGTCATAAAAGGGAGAAGACCGCTAAGCCAGCGCAGCTACCTAAACGTACACCGTTAGAGCTGATATGATACTAATCTGATTACTCTAATCTTTCCACATCCAGAATCTTAGAGTTTGGTTCTTCTGATCAACATGTAGGACACTGTGCAGCTTACCATTCTTAAAATGACATCATGTCCCAATGTTTCTCAATCACTATTTCACTAAGAAGAATGTTTTGACTTGAATAAAATTTGTGAACAATTTGTGCATACTCAATATTAAAATGATCACAGCTATAAACAATTTCAGCACTCCTTTTGAAGTACTTATAAAGACTATGTCAATTCTGGAAGGAGGTAATCTGCCTCACTTTTTGGGGGGGGGGGAAAGCCAATGTTGCACTTCTTAGTAATAGTTCCCTCATAGAGCCAAGAAATTTTAGGAAGTGAGAAAGCCTTAAAAAAAAAAAAAAAAAAAAAAAAAAAAGGATACTGCTACCAAAAGGAGAAAAATCACTAAAGAGGTAAAGTCATACTATCATATCACTGATGGAATTATTTGCCATAGGCCTATCTGTCTCTGTCTGTCTCTCTCTTCACCCCTTCCTCCCTTCCTTCTTCCCTTGCATATGTACATATATATACCCACTCACTGAATGTAGCTTGAAAGGTGTATTTCAATGTGAAATTTTCCTTTGAAAAATGTTGAAGAGGCTTAAATTAATCACAGCCACAGATGTTTTAGGTCTAAAAAATGCCTAATATTTCTAAGGATAGGATTTTAAAAATAACTGAAAGTGACACACACAGACACAATCTCATCATAAAATGAAAATAACTATACCCAAGAGCAACTAAGAAAAAAAGGTGAAGTTCTTCTCTAATGGAGCCAGTATTTATCTGAATTAGGGATCTTCAGGAATACAGCCAGTCGCTCAGGGGCTCCATATGTAAGTAGGATATGACGGTTATTAGAAATGAATTTTGGACTTCAGACTTAGTTGACAATACCTTTGCTGGAAAAAAAGCAATACTTTTCAAAGGAATGTGTGATCTGCTTGGATTTGCAGTTGGAACTTCCCTTGAAAGAACTACATCCAGATGAAGGCTGTTTGATACAAGTGAAGTTTCTAAGAAGTTTCAATGAACAAGAAAAAAGAGGAAAGGTAAATTTTAATAACATTAGCCTCTCAGATGATTGGAGCTTATCTGAATCATTGATTAAAAATTTCAAAACACTTCCTTTATAGGCACACATGTGAGCACATGCACACTCTACTTTTTTCTTGAAGAAAACACAACGCAAACAAAAAAGTCCCAATAACCAATTTAATCTAGAAGAATAAATTCAGACAATTTGCAAAGCAAATCACTTCATGTAAGAATGCTTGCAAAATACAGCTATGGCTTAGCATCTAGAGATAAATACCATAAATGATTTTAAAATTAGCTAATTATATTATTTCAAGTAAAGCTCCATGAGACTAACAACTATAGTTGGTAATACATGGACTTAATAGAATTTTTTTTTAATAAGATAAATCCTATTTCTTAAATAAATGATAAAAAAATAAAATAAAAAGGTTTTCTCATACCTCCTGAGACTTTCCTTTGGGTCTGAGACATGCAAATGTATTCTTCTGTTCTAAAGTGGCAGCTGTTATCTGCACCGCCTGTTGCTGGGTCTGAAGGAGTTCAGTGTGAATAACTGGTGATGAGACTGGTCCTCTGAATGAGCTAATGATCTCTTTACTGGTTGGAAACTATAGAGTATCAACAAAAAAACAAAGAAAAATAATTTTAAAAATTGTTAAGATTGATAATTTCACTTTTGTACAGTGGCTCTTTGGAACTGACTATATTTACAATACAACGCATGATCCAAATACACACATAATTGCAGTATTCCCAGAAATAAACTGAAATAATAAAATTGGATTAACAAGCATATAACTTAAGAAAATTTTCTTGAAATAAGAGAAAAAATTAAATCTATGAAAATGACACTGTGTGCAGGTAAAAATGCTAATAAGACAGCTAACAATAAGACATGTTCCTACCAAAGATACTGGAATTTGAAGTTACATAATGAATCCTTTAGGTAACCAGACAAAAGTATAAGGCGACTTATAACAAAAGAAATGGTAGGCTAACATCAGACTTCTCCATGGCAACATTCATGACAAAAGAACAGAACATATGAAGGAATGTTCAGCTTGATTAGTAACCAAAGATACGTAATATAAAACAAGGAAATAAAATTGCACCAAGATCTACAGGCTTTTAAAAAATATAAACCCATTTTTGGTAAGGGTTTATGAGGAAGTAACTGTGAAACACTGCAGGACTATGAATTGTCACAACACTTCTAAAAGGCAATATGGCACCATACTTCTAAAATCTTTATCTTTTTGTCAAGTTACTTCCATTTGTGAGAATTTACTTTAAGGAAAAAGAATTACTGATGACACCAACAATTATTTAAATATTTAAATATAAGAATTTTAAGGGGGGTATATATATATATATATATATATATATATATATATATATATGTAATATATATGTAATATATATTACAATGAAATGAAAACTATAAACACCACGGCATTTGCAATGAAAGGGAAATAATGTTAGCTTCCAAAAAACTTTCTTCATAAGAGCAAGAAAAAGACACTAGTAAGTAGCTAAATATCTGACCTTGGATAGACACTCAGTCATTTCACAGATAAATAAAATTAAGCTCAGAGAAATAAAATAACATGCCTGAGAATAGCCAACGACTCTATGAGTAACTGGAATTAAGGTTTATTTGTAACTTCGAGGCATAAACTCTTTTTATGTCATGCAGATTCTGCTGTCAGCGTGTACAAAGTACAAATGACAAAGAGACTACAGCAGAGGAAGTTTGTGTTAAAGAGCACTTTTGAACACAAAAGCATTAAAGGAATATTACTCGCTGTAGTTCTTCAATTTCTTTACATGCCATAAAAAATTTCAGTTTTAATATAAAGTCTAAGAGGTTCCAATTACTTTGAAAAACTAGTCAGTTCTCCTTATTCACAGTAGTTATATGTTCCATAGAGTCCCACAAACAATGAGTGAGTGAATACTGAACCAGAGCAAATACAGGTTCGGTTTAGATGAGTCTCTGGTTACAACATTTTCATCAACCAATCAGTAACATAATCTTATTTTATGCATGTTTCTATTTAAGGACACTTTATTAAGAATATATTGCTGATTCATTAATATTGAACTTGTAGTCAACAGCACTATAATTCATGTCTGAACCAAGCTTATTCATGCACATTTTCTCTGTGAGGCCTATCACGGCCTTCTTGTTCTTAGGAACACTAAACAGCACTATACTTTGGGGTCATTTTAAACAGCAAAATCAACAAAAAAATACAAAAATGCAAAAAACATGGCACCATATCGACTGAGAAAAGAACAATTGTTAATAGTATGAGAGGTGAAACAAGAAGTCAGTGTTGCTTTGTTCTACCTTAGCTGGGAATACGTACATCAGGCAATTCAAAAATTTTGCCATTATGAATGAACCACAAAAGCAGGAATCTTAATTTTGAGGTTACGAATTAATTTTAGAAAATAGGAGAATTTGCAAATATAGAATCTGCAAATAATGAGGATCGACCTATTAATTTATGGGTAAAAGCTATGCAATACCAATATAACAGCTTTGAATGAAAATGTTAGATAATGGGGGGAAAGGAAGGACGTGGAAAATGCTTACAAGAGGGACTCAGTTTACTGAGTGTCCACTTGTGTTCTTGGTGGAGCACAAGACAATAAGTACTAAATAACTTAATGCTAGAAATGACAAGGTATGCATTCTATAAAGCAGGGATCCCCAACCCCTGGGCCATGAATTGCTACCAGTCCATGGCCTGTTAGGAAACAGGATTTAGGAAAAGGATTTAAAAAAAAACTGACTAACCTGTTTGGCAATCTCTCTCTTACATGCTTCACTTTCTGTGAACTCATGGAAAATTTGAAGACATTCCTTCACAGTGTCATTGGAATCAGAGTGAGTCTCATCTACAGTAAGCTCATTAAAATTGAATTTTGATCAAGAGATTTGAGTTTGGCTTGAATACCGACACTCAGTTTCTATTTTGTGAGTATCATAAACTGTTTTTACACGTTTTTTGCTCTTTGAGTAACTTTCATTATGCCTTTCATTCTGTATTTGTCACTGAGAAGTGCACAAGATATACTTTCTTCTGAAATAGAGCTATACGTCTTCTCACTACTGAAGCTTCCCTTCTTAGAAATGTAGTTTTTAACACCACACAAGTTTATGTTACTTTTAATACCTAGTGAGGTCTTCATGAGTGATTTTAGTGTTTTGTTACTGTCATCATTTACTTGTGTGGTTACTTGGGTTTTATTTATTTCTTCCTTTTCTGTGCCACTAATTTGAAGATTCCTTTCCTCTGGGGACAATATCTGAATCCTTTCATCCACATTCTGATACTTGATGCCTCTGAATGGTTTAGATTTCTTAGAAATAGGCATGATTTGAGGTGCATCTATCACAAGGTCATCTTCATCAGAATCTTAAAGATTTATTTTAATTCTTACTGGTGAAACGTAAGATCTTTGGCTCTCCAAAGATTTGTGGCAATTTTCAGTCGCAGATTTTGCAAGCGGCAAAAGTGTTGCTTAACAGTCTCATCCTGCTTGACTTTAGATACCCCAAGCAGCCCTGCAGAATAATTGAGCAAGGGATCATATTCAAAATCAGTCGCTGGATGTTTGTGGTCCATCACACACTTTCTGGGCTGACTCTCTTCATTCTTTGATGGTTCATTCCACTTTCCCTTTGAAAGCTGATTATTTTCAGGAAAAGCTTGTCTCACATTTGTGTCACTTAATGAGACCACGGGGCTTCATGATAACTCTTCAAGTGCAAAGGTAAACTTGGAAAGCCTCTTCGGCTTTTCTTCAACCTCAGTATTGACTAACTCAATTTCTTTGTTGATTTTTTCCCATTCTTCCATAGCTGTGCTTAGTGTTATCGATGGAAGATGAACTTTATCTTTAAAAATCATATAAAATGAAAAGCAGACTCCCAAGATATCCTGAACAAGTAGTTTCCAATCAGAAGCACATTAGCTCTGCTAAATCTAGCCCTAAACACAGGGAGTTGTTTACTAATTGATCAATTCTTAGAAGGAGAATAAGAAGTCAATCACCTCAAGTCTTTCGAATGTCTAGCTCATTTCTATAACAGATGAAAGTACACTTGTACCTTAATTAGAGTGACTCTATACATCAGTGGGACTGGTCAGGTTTATACATAATTATTAAACTGTGTCAACTGTGACACAGTTTAGATATATAGTATTCACTCCTGGAAACAGTTTAAACAGCTGAATGCCATTATTTAAAGCAGGAATCTTTCCTTAATTTAGCTGGTCTCAACATTCTAGGTCCCTCTGCTGTTCTACAGAATGCCTCAAACACAAAATAAAACATGTGGCCCCACCATCCATTAAAAAAAGCAAAAAATCAACAAATAAAACAAAACTCTGGGAGCAGCAGGACCCACATCCCAGAGGAAAACCAGGACAATGACAAGATATAAGTCTTGCAGCGCAAGCTGTTCACAACACTTGGCAGCTCCTTCCTTTTTACTAAGGAAATCACCATCTCTTCCCCTTTTCCAAGATACATTTTACTATACTAATTATCGGATAATTTACACATTTCTGCCTTCTCCCAAACGAGAGATTTCAGACATAAGATGTGGTCCCAATTATGCTTTTTTTAAAACTGAATTTATTTTAGGTAACCTACATGTTTTGATAACACACATGTTTCCTCTTTAAACAATGAGCTTTCTCCTGGCTCAATAGCCTTTCAATTTACCATACATTTTCTATTAAGAGATTAATTCCATTGAAATCCAAAACAAAGTATGTGACAAAAGTGTATGGTATTTTGATGGAGGAGGAGGAAGGCAAAGAGCAGGCACAAGAATGAGAATTACCATAGGGGTTCAAACATGAACGTCTGGATCCAAGTTTTCTTTAAATAAACTTCGAAAGGGGAGTAAACTCTGGCTAACCAGCCAGAATTGCATTTTGGCAAAGCTGGGTTTTATTTGGTTGCCATGATTTAGGGAGGGCTGTTTAAGTACTGCTTTAGGGGTATGATGAAAAAAATAAGTGATTATACTTTCTGTTGCACAAATTACATTTTTTCCTGCTCCATCAGAAGCTAGATTTGGAGGGCTAACTCTAAAGTTTGAAGGCACACTTAGAATCCTCCCTCAGACTACAGGTGATTTGGAACAGCTCCTTTTGATTTATAAAAACTCCTTGCCCAACCTGGAGACCCACCCCACTACCTCTCACCAGAGCAAGGAAACTCCTTATAATAATTCCACACTGGGGATGAGTGACAGGGAGAGAACATCACACAAGACCACACACATGCATCTTACAACCAGGAAACCTGCACACACCTTCTACGATCCTGTGCTTCCGGGAACTGGCAGCTGCTGGTTCTTACAAGGAGACCAAACGCTCAACGCCCCCTGCTCCCACACCACGTGACTTCGGCCCCGCCCAACCTAAGCCGGGCGAGAGGGCCACCCACACGCGTAGAACCAGGCTGAGCGCGGAACTCTCTGTTACTCCTCGAGGTGGTGCCCTCTCCTCCCAACCTGAGAAACAGAAGCTCTTGGAACTGCCTGCTCACGCCAACCATCTTCTCGAACATTATTGGGACACCCCTCTTCCCAGGTGTTAGGAACTGTGTGATCACCCAGAAGGTCCTCTAAAAATGCCCCTAAACAGGACACCCATAGCATCCTCACCGTTTGGCCTATCTCAGGACACACTTTCCGTGGGAGGGACAAAGGAAGAGAGAATAAGGACTAGCTTATTTTGGGTGTGATATTGGAAAGATTTACCCTTGGGCACCCTGGAATAACCTGGTTACTCATTCTAAGGCAAGCACTTGTTTTTCTCTTGCCCATAACAGCGCTCTATAGGAATTGCCCTTCAGCAGTTAAAATATAGGAAACCAGATTAAAATCCCTCTTTGAGGGCTGGGGAAGAGGCAGATTGTGGGCATCAGAGAAAGAAAATATGAGGATGCTTCTGAATGGGGGAGAGAGATAGGCTTAAAAGGATTTTATCATATCCTTTGAAGGGAGACAGTTCAGAGGCCCAGAGAACCTGTTCAGGAAATGCAGGTTTAGCAATGGCATAGATTAGTAGGGGACAAATGAGTAGACATTCTCTCCTCCCCTCCCCCACAACCCCTCCCTCGCCCCCTGTTCTACACACCCGCCTCCCCCCCCATCCTAGACTGTATGACACTCTCCTCCCTTCTAGACTAGGGAAGAGGGGGAAAGAAATTGGACACCAGTAAGGGGGCTATCTGATAATATTCATGTCCCTCTCCCACGCCAATACCCTGTATCTACAGTGCTCTCTGCAAGCTATGCCAAATGAGGATGAGAAGCCAATTTTTAAAAATACAGTTAACGTCATCTCTTTTAGCCATTTTAGCATAGTGATACTATGTTAAGTTTCTCACTTATAATACTTTAGCTAGAGACTATATGATTGAAAAGCGACTCTTATACTTATTTCCAATAAAGAAATTCTTGGCACTTCCAAGGCTGGGTGGAGAAAAAAGTGGAGAAAAAAGTTGGTAGTCAACCCCTCCTCCAGCCCACCTGACATTCTTCCCACATGCCTTTTTCACCCACAGATTAAACATAGCTCTTCTGCACATGGAGCACCTCCAAGCGCTGCAACCACTTGCCTAACTTAGTCCCATCACATTTCTCGGTGTCTATTGGCAGTACAATGCTGGCATGGAAAATGACAAAAGTAACCCACAGAGAGGAGCATGGGCTATTATAACTCAAGGTCACTCCCACGGTCTCAGAAACTAGCATACTATCGGCAAGGTCAGGCAAAAGCCAGCGCCTGCCCAGACCCCTCTTTTCCTGCACGGGTGCCATCTTATATATTCCATGGCTACTCAAAGTCAGAGCTTCATAGCTTTTCCAACCAATAGTGAGGCTGGGGGTGGGGTCAGGGGAGAAAATGGGGAGCGAGTAAATGACTTTGAGAATGGGTGGTAGGTCAAGTAGCACCTGAGTGTGAAGCATGTGTCTGACCTCATGGGGAAGAAGGCTCACAGAGACCTAAGCTAGAGGTAGGGAAAACAATTTCCCAGGAACAGAAAGAACCACCCCCGAGTTAAGGAACCTCCTGCCTTATGAGCGTGGGGACTTCTTTGCTTTTAAACAACCTCTTTTGACTTTTGTTAAAAAATTGTCTATTAACCTTCATAGGTCATGGAGAGAACCTCATTTCGAAAGCACATCTTAGCTTTGCTTAACTCTAATGTGTGATCTTAGGCAAGTATCTGACTTACCTGAGTTTTCGGTGCTTCATCTATAAAAGAAACTTGCCTTTTTGTAGGGTAGTAGAGAATTCAATGTGATATATAGTGTACTAAAGTGCCTAGCATAAAGTAGGTGAGAATTTAGGAGGGCAATGAAACCTGTCCTAAGTTCTCCCCCTCTTCCCCATCCGCACATATCCAAAAGAAACCTGATACATGTCCCTAAAATTCTTCCAGTTGAAACTAGTTCATAAAAGGGAGGGGGAAAAACATGTCATTGGTTTTCTTTGTAAATTGAAATATTCCTGGGATGGATGGCCTCATAAATCACTAATAATTTGAATTAGTCCTTGAGATGCTTTGCTTTTCTTCCAATGGAGCATAAGAGCCTGGATGCTTGAGGGAAGAGATAAGGAAAGACCCTTTAGCTCTAAAAGACTCAGGGTCCATGACTCGCTCTCTAAGAAATTATGTGCTGGGACTGCTTCTGTTTTTTCTCTTCATCTGGAGCACTGTGTTATCTCAAGTAGTTATGGATACCTTAGAAATGGCAAAAAAAATTTTTTTTCTAATTGTCTTATGAGAGCAGCCCTGATGACTTTTAAACAATTCAAGAATACTAGGAGTTTTTTAAAATTATTAATTTATTTTCATCTTTTGATATGGCACAACTGTTTTGACAATAAAACATGATCAAGTGTGTTCTTTTTGCTTTGGTGGTGGGGAGGAGCATGTATCATGGTGATCAACCTGAAAGTCCTCAAAACGCCCCCAGGTAAGGTAAATAGATATTCACGTCATCATTTAAAAATAAACCAGCCTAGAGTGAATACTTTTCATAAGTCACTTTCCAAGGTTATTTTTACTTGAGTATTCCACACCTTAAATTATTTCCTTGTTTTTTCCATTATATATTTTTATAGCTGAGAGAATTTTATTTAATATGTCCTCCTTTTAAGACACCAGAAAATTTAAATGTCTCAGCAGAGTTTCCAAATCATGACAGTAGTTTTAGATGTTAGTCACAAAAAAGTATACTTTTTTTTTTTATGACAAAATTAAAGTTTTGTATCAGCTGGAACTTCCTCACTCTGAGGTAAGTTTATCTCATCAATCAAACCTATGTCATCAACTGAGGCCGAGGAAATCTGGTCCATCATTCTAGATTTTGACTTTGTGTCTGATTTTCTCAATTCTGAAGAAGTGCCGCCCCAAAATGTGCTGCTGTCAGCACTCTTAGAAAAAGATGTGTCTGATATGCCTTCTGATGGATGAAAGTAAGACATATTTGCCAGCTCTGGGTTGATGGAATATTCACTCTCAGATTGCTTTTTATAACTGAAAAAAGAAAACACATATCAAAAATTGTTTTAAATTGTGTGTTTGCAGCTCAACTCAAAAAAGCATTGTAAAAATTAAAACAGTGTATTGATACTTGGTATAACACTGTGTAAATGAATGAAAAATGTTAGATTGTAAGCAAATGTGCTATTTAGAACAGAGTTCACAGCTCTTTTGTTCCAAGGCTATCAAAAAAAAAAAGATGCATATCTAAATTTTCTATATCCTTTCCAGTTGACTAGGGTGATTTCTATTTCTAGACAACTATCTTAAATATTGAGGAAATGTTCAAGTAGGATATTCCCTGAGAGCCTGTGCTTCTTTCTGAATAGAGGAAATAGAACCAACTGAATACCTTCTATATAAATTTGGGAGTCATGTTTTGCTAACAGTTCACTAGAGAAGAGAGTGAAAGATTCACATCACGTATGTTATGGAGATTCCAGAGGTGTGTAGACTTACTTTGTCTTCAGTTTGTACAGTAGGGAACTAGATACTGCCAATAGGATGACAAAAAGGAAGAGAGTACTCAATGAGATGCCCAGCATTAATTTTAACTTGATATCCTGTAGTCCTTTCTGGTCGTTGTCAACTGTGTTACTCAAATCAGAGTCTGAGAAGAAAGAAAGAAAATGCAATGAAAAAGAGTAACTGTGTTCAAGTTTTTCCGGAGGCAACAAGGATTGCAAAAACACCTGCAGGGAAGTCTTCCACCACCTGGAGTATTCATTGCTAAACTCCTCTATCCTCAGGCAATGCAAAGGAAAAGGCTACAGGCTGCTGCCTTTGGCCAAGTACTCTGAACTCCACCCCCCCACCCCCCACCCCCCATTTAACCTTCACAGCAATCTTGGAGCTGTCTTTAGCTTCATTTTACAGTATCACAGAAGTTTATGAATTTGCCCATGGCACAGAGCTGATAAGTGGCAAAATCTGGTTTTAAACCGAGTTTATCAGATATTAGAACATATATGTTGCAGACTCCACTTTGACTAATCAAAACCAGTTCAAGGCTCTAAAATAGTTACCATTAAAAATGTAGCGAATTTACATATAGGGATTCATTATTCAAAAGAGAAAGATGCAATTCTACACTGGGATATAGATAGATTTTTCTTTTAAGCCAAAAGGATGGTGTACCAGATGCTTCCTCCATGAAGTTTAAGAACTCAATTTGCCATTTTATTATTGAGATCAAACCTAGTATTCTTGATATTAAAAAAAGAAATGGAAATTTATTTAACTTTCTAAAATAAGTTATACAATAAAAATGTTCAGATCCAGAAATGTCCAAAGTCTTTTTACTAAATCTATTAACGAAAACATATCATTATTGCCAAACTTTAGATTTTTCTCTGTATATGACTAACTTAATAGATATTTACTTAGTGGTGACTTAAGTGCAATCTTAAACCAAGTGGAATGAAATATGTACAACTGTCATAGACTGACATCTTGACTTTGGGCAGATTATTTCAGGATTAAACAAATGGGCTGTGTCCTAATTGCTTTGCTATTCCCTAAAAAGCATTTTTAGAAAGAGGTGTACTTATAGGACATTTTGTTTATCAAGGTGATGGTCAAAACTAGAGAAGGGTTTGGAGTTCCTAACCACTGGAAATTAAGTTACAAGTCTGGACAGAGTTTCTCTCTAAGCTTCAATTTTCTCATCTGTAAACTTCATAGCAACTTCATAGAGTTGCTATGAAGACTGACCTGATTATGTGTATGAGACCAGACACATGTGTGCTCAGTAAATGATTGAAAATAATTATGCTTAATTTAATCACTTGAAAAGACAAAATCTTTCTCAAGTGGCCCACCATTTGTCATTCCTATACATAGCTCTTCTGAACAAAGATGATTCATTCTATTTTCTTGAAGCACTGTAAGGCAAGTGGCTGCACTTGTCAGATAGTCCAGTGCAGAACTAACGTGACAGGACTTAGATGCATTACCAGATGTTATTTCTTTTTCAATGGTTTATTTGTAGGATGGAGTTTTGGGGGACATTAATATATTACCTTGTCATGAAATTTTCCAATCAAATCAGTTTTTTTTAACTCATATAAATTTAATTAATCCATTAATGAAAATTACCACATTCAACAGCAGAAATTCTCTCATTCATTGCTAGTGAGAATGTAAAATGGTGCAGCCACTTTGGAAGACTGTTTGGTAGTTTCTTACAAAGCTAAACATAGTTTTACCATACAAATTCAGCAATCACAATCCTTGGTATTTACCCAAATGAGTTGAAAACTTATGTCCACATAAAAACCTATATATGCTTATTGCAGCTTTATTCATTATTGCCAAAACTTGGAAGCAATCAAGATGTCCTTTAATAGGTGAATGGATAAACAAATTGGTATATCCATGCAACAGAATATTGTTCAGTGATAGAAAGAAAGGAACTATCAAGCCATGAAAATATATGGAGGAATCTTTCACGCATATTACTAAGCTAAAGAAGTCAGTCTGAAAGGCTACATACTATACGTTTGCACTCTATGACATTCTGGAAAAGGCAAAATTATAGAGACTGTGAAAAGATCAGTGGTGGCCAGGAGTTGAGGTGAAGGAGAAATGGATAGTTGGAGCACAGGGGATTGTTAGGGCAGTGAAACTATCTGGATGATACTGTAATGGTAGACATGTGACATTATGGATTTGTCAAAACCCATAGATTTGTATAACACAGAGTGGACCCTAGTGTAAACTATGGACTTTAGTTAATAATAATTATCAATATTGGCTCAGAAGTTATAAAAAAAATGCAAGTTGTTAATAATAGGGGAAACTGAGCAGGCAGAATATATGAACACTCTCTATACTTTCTGCTCAATTTTCCTGTCAACCCCAAACTGCTCTGAAAATAAAGTCTATCAATTAAAAAAGAAAATCGCCTACCCCTCCATTTGGTTTATCTGATTCAGGAATGGAAGTTACAAGACAAGAAGATGGAAATAGTCATCTGCAATAATGTGACTGGAAAACAATACTTAAGAACCATAAATTTCCTGAAACAGTAAATGTCCTCTCTGATACGATGTTAGCCACCACATACACTCTTACATGTACTATACCTTACCAGGAAAAACAGTATCACTATGCAGGCACCAAAGTATGTGCAAGTATTTATGTATTCATTTAATCAAAGTGTTTTGTTCTTACTTGGAATTGGGTTATATAAGTCATTTACTCCTTTTCCATTTTGCTCAGTTGGTGTTCCATTTAAAGCTGTTAAAACAACAAATTGGTGTTATAGTAAACACAATTCATTTACTAATATTGTGTATGTGTATACTATATACGGTTTATTCTCATTGCTCATGGTAGTTATTTTCTATAAAGTCACGTGAACACTGAGTTAGTGAATATCGAACTGCTGATCCTCGGTCAAATACAGGATTAGGTTCCTGTGAGCCTCTGGTCACAGCATTTTCGTCAACCAGTCAATACAGAATCTTGTTTCATGTGTGTTTCTGTTTAAAGACACTTTCTTTTAGTGTATATAGTGTTTGATTAGATGAAGCTCACAGTCAACAGCACTGTAACTCATGCCTACGTGAAGCGTACCTAACACAGGTTTTCTCTATGAGGTACGTCGCAGCATCCTTGTGCCTAGGAACACTGGCCAGCATTTTAATACTACACTTGGGGGGCATTTTAAATAGCAAAATCACCAACAGAAAGCACGAAATGCACATAGCATTAAATAGACCACAAAAAGGACATTTATTTACAGTATGAGAACTGAAAAATAAGGCGGAATGTTGCCTTGTTTTCCCTTAGCTGGGAATTAAGATTTTTTTGCTACTCTGACAGTGTCTGCAAATGACTGCAAAAGTACACCAGATGTTGATTGGGGCGGGGGGGTACGAATAAATTTTAGATGTCAATAAATCATCAAATACAGAATCGGCAAATAATGAAGATTGACTAAATAAGGTATATATTTTACATTTATAACATATGCATATTTGTATGTGATACATTTACATGAGTGCATCTATGATATATACATTAAATTTATACATGCATACACATATATGATATGCACATTACATTTTTTATAATTCATGCTTATATATTTTGATATGTACACTAATTTTATGCATGTATGTACTTGGATATGTAATTTGCATTTACTCAGGCATTTCTATGTGCTTACATGCATAATGCTCTTAACACAAAGAAGGACTATATTGGACAAGAGACTTATTTAAAAATGTTAATTATAAATAAACTGAGTGATTAGATTGCAACATTTATAAGATAATAAAACTTTTGGGAGGAGAATCAGAAAATGCTTGACATGATTCACATTCTGGGTTTGTTTCGCATTTGCTATTACATGTGTTGATGGTGGCAAATATTGACATTAATTCTTAGTATTTACACTGATCTTGGCTTTTTTACATAAGACTTTAGAAAAATAAAACATTTTCCCAGCTACCTAACTACTGTGAGTTTACCTTTAGCTAACATTGTCCAAAACGCAGGCTCATTTGGACCGAGGGGTTTTGCTGTTTAAAAAACAAAATAGAATAGGATAACAAAATAAGGTAATTTGGCATTAGTAAATTCGTGATAGAACATTCATTTGTTTGTTAGTTTAGTCATTTAACAGTTATATCTGAGCTCTTACCATGTACAGACCCCTGTGGTTGGCACTAAGTTACAGAAATGAACAAGACGCAGGTCTTAATGCTCAAGGAACACACGCTTGACTTCAAAAGCAGACAAGAATCACCATCAATTGCATTGTAGGATAAGAAGGGCTTTAAAGGAAACGCAGGTGGTATGCACAGAGGAACCAAATTCAACTCACAAAACCTGCAAACCCTTCGAAAGGGAAATGATGCATCAATATAGGTTTAGAGGACTAGTAATTGTTTGCTAGGCAAATGAAGTGAGGGAGGTCATTCTACTGTGAGCAAACTCAGAACCATGAGCAGGTTAGGTAAGTGCTTGGAGCTTTAGGCAGGCTGGAGTGAAAAACGTCAATGGGACATGTGACCAGAGACGAGAATGGAAAGCTCATTTCAGACTTGAATGCCTGGTTAAGAAGTTAGAATATAACCCCAAATTTAAGTAGTGAAACTTAAATTTTTACTCATTTAACAATATATGCTCCAGGTATGACTACAACCTTATGATTTTAATAGTTTGAATGTATTTTTCAGAGGGTTTTTTAGTGTTTTCTTTTTCATTTACTTCTAGTAAATTAAAATTTTAGTGTAAACTACTAAAGATATTGAAGAGAGAAATACCAGGATGATCAGATATTTATTTTTAAATATATCCAAAAAACAAAGAAGGCTTTTGTTTTTGTTTTTTGTTTTAATAATGTTAAAGTTGCAAATGAATTCAGAGTAATCATATTAGGAACATACTTGGACTGCATGAACTGGAGAACACAGGGTTTCATGTAACGACAGGTCCATTGTCTTCAATTAGACCATTCATTCAAGACCTTAGAGGATAGCCATCCTGGGTTGTTAGGGTTTCACAAATATTTTATAAGGAACAATATTCTTGGCAGAAAAGTAAAATGATGATTTTGATTTTGCAACCTCTCATTTCTGACATCCCTCACCCCTAAATAATTTTAGGAAACATTAGTAATTGACTCTATGCAGAGAGAAATTTATTTCTCAAGCAGGTAGGAATTTTTATGGAATTATTGAAAGTTATATTAAAATGTATTATATTTATATACATATATTTATATATTAAATATAAATCTATATATATAATACATTTTATTAAAATAAAATTACATTTTTAAAAGAGCTCACTTCCTACCCCTTGTTAGATACATCTGAAAAGAGAGTCTTAGATTTTCACCATTTAAAAGATTTTAGAGTGACTTTAAACTGTAGCAGTACAAATTCTTTAAGGATGCTATTACTTTATAAAATACTCAGGCTAGTGAAACTTAAATTTTTACTCTTATAATGATATGCTCCAGGTATGACTACAGTGTAGTAACTTTAATACTTTGAGGAGGGTTTCCAGAGGGTCCCGGAGATTCTTCATCGGGGTTTCCAGCAGGTAATGAAGCTGTTTCATTGACAAGTTTATCTAAAAAAAGGGATAACGTAGTATCAGCATATAAAAACATTGATTCAATATCTGTGACTAGACATATTTTTAAGCTAAAAAAAATGGAACAAAGAAAGGGAGAAAGAAAAAAAAAAACAAAGAGAGAGATGTTGACAATTTTTTTGAGATAATTTAAAGGAGAAAAAAGAAAGAAAAAAAGTTTCTGTGATAATTTGGTTGCCTGAAAACTTTTCATATAATTTTCCAGAGAGAGGAAAAGCTGGGAATGTGGTGCCACAAACTCCCTTGGGAGGTAAGGACGATCTATTGAATTAGATACATTGTTTCAGATGGTTCCTGCATAGGCCTTGAACTGATACTATCAGTGGAGGACAGTTTGGTCACTGGTCAGTGTAATGACATGAAAATGGAGGCAGCATCAATATCCTTGTAATCTGGAAACATGAATATACTACTCAAAACACAGTTTCAGATATAAAGGTTTGGAGCTACCAGTCAAGGATTTTCAGGCCTGATTTAGTACATATCTCAGCCCAGTGTGCCCATCTGGAGGTGTGTCGGTAAGAGTGTATTTGGGGACAATTGTGATTGGTGGACCATGTTTTCCCCCATGATGTTGGTATAAAATTTTAGTTAATGTTGCCAGATACAGGTGTCAATAAAGTTCCATATGCAGTACTGGCAAGCTCAGCATAGGAGGAATTCTGCAGAGAAGCAGAATGAATTCAGACTGAGCCTATAAATAGCACCATCACAGGTATCTTGTTGGCAAGAAACTATGGAAAAGAGACTCCGTTACCAGAGTTGACACTGATTCAGACAGGACTCAAACAATTGGTAAGTAATCCTTACATTCTGCTATGCAACCCTCTTATTCTAGTTTGGAGAAAAGTCTCTGGATTGCCTCAGCTACCTCCCTTGCCTTCAGAATTTTGGGGACCAACACAATTGTTAGTCAAAATTATTCTGGAGATTTCAATCTCCCATGGTCCTCAATGGGTCATCTCTGAAGGGCATGTGAGGTACCTGGTCTGTTTTCTTAAATAGGCTCTTTGTGTCTTGTCACAAAGAACTCAGGTTGTTGTTTGCTTGTACAAGCAAAATTCCCATGAGTCATTTGTCTAATTAATGTGTACCTTGAAATGTTCCTATCTCCTTTATGTCCCAAGGTTTGAAATTGCTCAAAATATTTCATTATTGTCAAACAGCTTTATTAATAACTAGGCATTACTGAGTCTGGCTTTTCCCAATATTGAAATTGCCATAACCAGGAACATTCTTTTCTATTTACTTCCTTCTTTTCCTTATCTTCCATTTTATGCTTGTGTGGTTTCATAGACATGAGCTATTTGCACATCGAGGTGAAAGATGGGTTATGTGTTATTTGGGGACTTTTAAGGGCCTCCAAAGTTCCATGCTGACAACAGTTTTACTTATCAAATAGTTAAGCTTGATGGAAAGATGCAAGGAAGTAACATTTGAAGCTGAGAGCATAAAGCAGAAAAGAGTAAAAACATCAGTCTAAGAAAGACAGACTTTTCTAGAGTCCTAAATTTAGTTATTTAATTTTTATTTCCATGCAAACCAAAAATATGAGGCTAAGAAATGTAAGAACTTCCTCGCCTTCTGAGTTTATCAATGCAACAGACACGGAGTCTCCTTATAAGGAACTAAGACTTCTGATATTAGCTCCACAAAGACCTTTTTTTCTACCCAATACTCTCTAGTGGTGTTTTAAAATCTTGCTCTAAGGACTTTTCTTATTTGCAACGGTGCCTTTCAGTACTTACAGTTTTTTAGAGCAAAACTCAGGTCAGTTGTTGCTCTCACGGATATTTCTGACTGGCTGCCATTTGGATTTGCTGTTGTAAACACATCTAAAAATGTAAGATCAAAAGTATTCAGCAGCTAGCTAAGTCACTTCTGATTTTTTTCTTAAAATATATGCACTGATTAATTACAAGAAAAGAACAATAAAGTATCTGAGACATTCTTCATCTATAAAATAAGGAAGTGGGGCAAAGATTAAAAATAAAATTAATGGGGAAAAATGCTAAACTAGTACGCTTTCACTACACGATTGTTTCTGAGAAGAAATTATTGAGGAACTTATTTGGCACCTATTATACACATATTTAAGTGCATAATAGGTGCCCAGGTAGATTCGTAGATGTGTAATATTATCACTATTTGTATTGGCATTATCAAAAAGCCCAGTTAGCACATTTACTTGTCCTTGAATCTTCTGTGGGACTGGAAAAGTTCAGCTTAAAAATCATATGCTTCAAAAACAATCACGGTCTCCCATATACATTCACAGTTACATATGTACATAAAGAATTCTGCTCTTAAGAGCTCAGCGGTGTTGACTGTAATTCAAGACTAATGAGCATATTCACTTAACCAGAATCAAAGTAAATCAGATCAAAGTGGGAGACTGAATGTACATACATGCTTCCTTTTTCCAAAATCTCATTAAATGACAGAAAATTTTATACACATGTGAATGTACATATGTTTAATACATTCATATATATCTATTCCCCTTAGCATGCAAGCGTGTCCATACACATACGTGTGAGCGCACAAGCACACACACATGCACAACACTGTTGTTAATGCATCATGATTTTTGAGAAATTCCTGAGCTAGATCTTTGGAGGAAAAAATCACAGCCCAACATTTATGAGTTATGAAAGTACAAAAATTAAAATGCTGGGTATTTTTACGGGGAAGAACAGATCAAAGAAACAATAAAAAGATAGTAAAAAACGAATTTCAAGTGAAAATACTTAGATTATATTAAATGTGAGTTTCACATCAGTAAGACATCGGTGTTAGACATTTGGTGATAATCCTTGAAAAATAGAGTTTTATGGCTATTTTGTGCCATATACAAAAATAATTGTATTTAAGACCTAACAGTTAAAAGCGGAAATATAAAACTAATTTAAAAACTAGGAAAATAATTTATTATCTTGAATTAGGTAAGTCCTCTCTAAGTAAGATGCAAAATGTAGAAATTATAAAGGAATTAATCAAAGATTGATTTTATAAAATTTAGAATTTTTTCTATGATTAAGATACCTAAGCAGGATTAAAGATAAGCAATGGCCTGGGAGAAAATACCTGTTACTTTTACCATAGAGAAAAGAGTAATATACTAAATGTAAAAAGAGCTCCTACAAATAAATGAAAATAATATCAAATATAAAAATGGGCCAAGGATAAGAACAAAGAAATCACAGAAGTAGGAATTAAATGCACAATAAATACAGAGAAAAATAATCAACTTCATAAGTAATCAGAATGTAAATTAAAATAGCAATAAAAATTTCTCATTTATTCACAAAATATGCTAACACTATTCATTGTAATAGAGATTGTGTAGCAATCTTGGGTTAAATAAATTGGTAGATATTTTGGGGAGGGCAGTTTAGTAGTATCAATCAATATTTTTAAAGATGTACCTTTATTCTACAATTCCAGTGCTTGGCGTCCATCCAAAGAGAGATACACCCAAGTGTAAATGAGAAGAACATACAAGGGGAAAACTGCTCATAATCTAATTCTTTATAAGATAGTGGATTAATTATGGAACATCATTTTATGCAATGTTATGTATCCATTTAAAATAATGAAGCAGATGTGAAAAGAGCTCCAGAGGTGTTAAATGAGAAAAGTAAGTCACAATACAATCCTTTAGTATGATCCCCCCTATATTTTTATATAAATATGTGTGTGCTAGAAAGGTTTTTTCCTTTAATTAAAGTAATCATCAGGTTCTTGACTTATTTAACCTCTGATTAATTCAAGATAGAGTTATATCCTGAAAAAGAAATGATTATACCATTTCACACACAGTAGAGGCAACCGAGTGATGGACAGAATTGATACCACTCCTGACTCTGCTTCTTGGTAGCTATGAAACCTGGAAATTGACCTCTCTGAGCATTAGGGATTTTTTTCACTTATAAGGGAGGAATAACAACTTATCAAAGAAAAAAATAGGAATCCTATTATGGATTATAGTTTTCAAAGTACTTGAGTGTGTGTGTGTGTGTATGGTTGTATTTCTCTTTTTCCTTTGAATAATGTTAAGAAAGATTCCAGAATAATTAGATTTAATCTTAATTTAAAAGAATTATTAAGAATTTCTTATGAACTTTTCATTTTTTAGAATGGCAGACCTTATAAGGACATGAAAAGAAAGTCCATATGAAGAATGGTGAATAATCTAAAGTTTAAGGGACTTTTCAAACATCTCAAAGTCATCTTGTTTGGGGTTGAATTTTGTCTGCACCGCTCCCCCTCCCCCAAAGAAAATATGTGTTGAAATCCTAACCCTGCAGAACCTCAGAATTTGACCAAATTTGGAAATAAGTTCATTGAAAATGTAATTAGTTAAGATGAAGTCACACTGAAGTAGAATGGGGTCCTAATCCAAGATGAATAGCATTCTTATGAGAAGAGGGAAATTTGGACACAGAAACTCAGGGAAGAGGCAGATGGAGGCAGAGACAGGAGTTCTAATGCTACAAGCCAAGGAACACCTGGGCCAAACAGCGACTGGAAGAGGCAAGGAAATATCCTCCCCTAAAGGCTTTGGAGAGAGCACGGTGTAGTCATTCAAAACTAATTTTGGTTTGCTGGCCTCCAGAACGCTGAGAGAATAACTTTCTGTTGCTTTGATCCACCCAGTTTGTGGTACTTTGTTTCAATAGCCCTAGGAAACTCATACATGCCACCAAATAAATTTTGGTTAATTCACCAAAATTAAGTCAATTGTTACTTATGTGAATAAATAGCCATAATTCTACAATGAATCCTAAGTTAATTATAGACAATTGCCAAGAGAACGTTGTTAAATAAACTTTATAATATCTCATGAAAGAGTTGTAGGAAATAAAAATGTTATTTTACACACTGAAATGTCTATAAGGTAAACTAAAATTTAAGAAATAGAAAAAAAGAATATAAGTGTTTTAAAAAGAGTTATGATCAATTAAGCTAATATAATCAGGTTGGTATACATATTGCTATTAACTTTAAAGACTTACAATGTTTTACATCTGTATAATGATGGTCATTATTCTCAGCAGTATGGCTATTGTCCTTAATTTCGTCTACTTTATTATAATCATCATTCATAGGCTCCGTATGAGACCCTGAAAAAAAGTAAGACAAACCATAGATCAGAAATATGTTAATTCCTTTCACTATTTTCTTTTTATAACTGCATTTTTTTTCACAAAGGATTTGAGGCAGAGATTTAAATTCTAAATTATACCATATTTCCAATATATCATCACATAGAAAATTGCCACATACCAATTATCTAGGATAATGGGTCATCTTTCTTATCCGTTATTTCTGTGAAAGCTTTAAATGCTTACTCACCTTCACTATTGGGATTTACATCACTAATGTCTGAGGAAAAAACCCCAGATAAAATAATAAACAATATGAAATTCATTGGGATGATGTGATGTATCTAGTAATCTACTGTGTCTCCTCAGTTTCCTTTTTGTTGGCCAGCAGTTTCTATAACTAGCTAGGACATTATGATGTCACTGCCAGGTGGAGGTCAGAATGCTGGGGAGGAGTTTCCAAAAGCTTTGTGACTCAGTTTGATGTCTATTTTATTTTTGCTACTATGATGGTTTTTAGGTTTTTAAAATAAGCTATTATAAGGTTTTCTTTGAAAATTAAGAAATATGCCTTCATGAACTAATGTGAATTATAGGTACCTGGATTTATTTTTTAATTTAAAACAATTTCAATTACAGTTGAAGTTCAATATTATATTAGTTTCAGGTATGCAGCATTGTGGTTAGACATTTATATAACTTATGAAATGATCTCCCCGATAATTTCTGTGGATTTTTAAGAACCAGTAATATTGTTGATAGTAAAATGAGAACAGACCTTTTCGGTTTACAACATTGTACTTTTGGATAACTGAAATCAAAATGTCTGTTAAAAACTAATCAGAGATACCAAAATTCAATCCAAATGCCCTGAAAATTCTGGTTCATGAGCTATCTTACCTATAATTCTTTAGAAAAAGTTTTTTGAAGCTCACCTTTTTAAGGTTTAAGATCTATGTTCTTTACGAAGCATAAAATATTTGTTTTGCCTAAGACTTTTACAACTAAACCCATCTTTTACCTCCATACAGATTGAAGAAATTATATAATATTTAGTTAGTCAAAAGAAGACTTTGGTATAGATAATCTATATCCATACCTTTCTCATATGATAACTCATATAATAAGCAATAAAGGCAAGAAATCAAATGGTCACTGTCGCCAATAGTGCTCCCCATGATATTAAAGGATTAACTAACTTCTCCTGTCTCAATTTAAATTATTGTTGATGAATGGCCTCTGGGCATTAGAAAACATTTATAATTAAAATGACATAAGCATCAGTGGAAAAAAAAAGTATGAATTTAAAAAGACTTAAAAGTTTTTTCAGTGTAATGAAGGTTTACAAATAAAACCCAATCTGTGGTCTCTACTGGGCATACCCGATGAACTACTGAATGAACTCATAGGTAGTCTAATGGCATAAGAGAATGAAGAGAAGCAGAGAGAATTTAAATTCTTAAGTATAATGGAAGTCAGATTTCTTATTGTCAAAGAAGGGAGTTATAAATATGTAAACAAGTGTTGGCCTGAAATTAAAGGAAACTACTTGAACCCATGGTTTTCAATATATGTATAGACAGATACAGAATTAAATATAGATGCAAGTGTGTGTATGCACATGTATGCATTTTTACATACACTCATGCATACAATATATTCTCCACCTTTTTCCATTGAGAGGACCTGGCAATGGTCATGTTCCAATTTAATAAACACATCTAGTTGCCCAGATCTTGCATGTGAATACTATTTTCCACTAAAAGGAACCAGGAATTCTTGGGGAAATAGTTGGTTCCAGGTTTGGGGCAGGGAGAATCCAAGATGAGTATAGGACAATGAGTATCAAGAGCCTAAAAAAATCTTTCTATGCTTTAAGGTAGAAATTCCACTTCTAGGAAACTATCTAAGTGCAATAATCATGAATGCTGAAAAAAAAATTTAGTCAAAAAATATGCTTATTACTTCATTGTTTAAAATAAGGAAATTTGGAACAACCTAAATAACAAACAGTAGGGCAACTGACCAAAAATGTTATGGATATTCACTAAATTGGATGTTATATATAGATATTAAAATTATGAGAATGCCTATCTTATCATGTTAAATCATAAATGTAACATCTAGGCCCAGTATGAGTACAGCTTCTAGCCGGGACCTGGCCCTTCGCTGCAGCCTTCTAGAACCTCTTCTCTTATATCTCATGCACCACAGTTTATATTAGTGCCTTGAGCCAGGGTCGGCATTCTTGTTGCTTCAAGATCTTGACTTTTCTGCTCTCAAATACTATCTGTCCTTCAAGGTTTATGCCATGTAGTCATACCCCTCTCTACCACCCCACTATCACTATCATCTTTTGTCCTCCTCTAAACGTGTCCTAATTCACTAAAGACTTTGGTACCAGTTTCCCACTATTCCTCTCATTTCCAAGTGTTCCGTCTCCCAGAGAACTTCATTGGCCTTATAAACAGTGCATCCAACTGCTTGTTCTCTCAGTTTACTTGACTCCCCAATGCCAACTCTCTTCCTTTCTAATATAATTTAGCAAAAATCTGAAGCCATGCACTTGGACATCATTATCATGCTGCACAGTTTCAGCTTTGAAATGGTAAACTCCCAGACCCTGAAATTAAGGGTAACTATTTGAACCCATGGTTTTTGATATATATTGGAAGATTTCCTCCTGACCCTGGTTTGGTTCCAATATTCCACAAACATCCCTCCTCCTACTCAGATGCTCTCTTCATGCTGCTTGAGTTCTGACATCCCACTCTGGGCTCCCATAGCTCCCTTTGCCCCACTCTGGCACAGATGTCTCCTGTGTTTGACCTTACCAAAGTCTTTGGGATGGGAATTTTCAAGACAAAGAAGGGAAAAGTGACAATGTAGTTAGTTTGAGATTCAGTGAACTCAGAAATATTCATAACTTCTGAACATTATTTTTCCTTTCTTTTTTTTCACTGATCACCTTTGCCACAAATCCTGTTCTAATTCCTTTCTCCCGTATCTTATATATTCTCATTTCACCTTGGAGTGATGATCCAAGTTCACATCTTCTAAAGGGAAATCTACACAGTCAAAAGACCAAAGACATCAGTCTTTCCATGAAACTTAGAGACCTCTAAATATGTACTGAAGTTAACTGATTTGCCCTCCAGATAAGTGGAAGTGTGAAGGTCACCTTCAAATGCAACTGGGAATTTGGCAGTAACCAAGTCTGACTGAATAAACAAGTTATCATAAATATTTAGATTTATTTTATTTAACGTTTAGCCCATCTTATCCCAGAAAGGATTTTAGGAAGTTTACAAGAGGTACAGGAAATAACTGGACAGTATAAATAAAATATGGAAGGAGAGGGTAGGAAAGCAAACGCAGGGATCTAGATAACCAGGAATCAGCTTAAAAATGCAACCACAGAGTCACATGATCATGTTTGAGGCTGGCATAGAATTGGGTCTATCCTTCAGAGCAAACAATATAAAAGGGAGAATCTTGTCACTTATTAGACCCATCGTGTTGAGGAAAATAAGGAACTCTTTCTCACAGGACAGACACTTATTCTTGCATTGGAATCAGTCAGGGTCATTTTCTGTGTAATTTTCTGGCCCCTGCTTAACTCTTCAGCTGCATCTGTGCAACATGCCGCCTGCCTTGGGGCCCCTGCCACACTCTTGTGCTATGCCTATTCTTGCCCAAGGGTCTTTCTTCACGCTGCTTCTTAGCTTGGAGGGCTCTTTTTCTTCTATTTGCTTGGCTAACTCCAGAAAAACCTGAAGACCTAAGCCTAAATGTTTACTATCCGAGGGAACTCTTTGAGGCCTGAGACTATGTCAGGGTCTCCTGTTCTTCTTACCATGCCTTGAGGTTAGCAGGGGTCCCCAACCCTTGGGCCACGGACCAGTACCTGTCTGTGGGCTGTTAGGAACCGGGCCACACAGCAGGAGGTGAGTGGTGGGCAAATGAGCCAAGCTTCATCTGTATTTGCAGTCGCTCCCCAGCACTAGCATCATTGCCTCAGCTCCACCTCAGATCATCAGGCATTAGATTCTCACAGGAGCACTAGTCCCTGGTGCCAAAAAGGTTGGGGACTGCTGCCTTAGAGAATTCATCATGATCATAGAATTTTTTGCCTTTTTTTTTTCTTCCTGACAGTTAGCCCTTGCTAGAATATAAGCTCTGTGAGAATCTGTGAGACTCTTGTTTACTGCTGTATCTCCAGACCTCAGCACATAGTAGGTACTAAAATAAATGCTGAAAAGAAATTGCGAGAGTCTCATTAATGAATTTCATTTATTGTTTCTTGTAACAACCCATCTTATAAATTGCCTAAGCAATTTAGGGACTAAGTTGGGGGTATTGGCAAAAGGCCATCCTAATAAAAACTCACGGGGGAATGTGCTATGGATCTGGTAGAATTATGTCATTCTGTCCCTGTTCCATCAATGGATCAAAGAGAGGCTGGAAATAGACACTTGGACATGGCTCTTGTAGATCTACTCACTCTGCTTCCTAGGGTTGTCCTTCCTTCCATATGGTGAGGGCATCGGGTAGGAGAAGTGAAGAACATAAAGCCACAGACATATGGTTTATTCTGTGCAGTGACATCACTCTACACAACAGGTCTGCAGAACCCAAGAAGTCCTGGGAATGCCACCTTTTTAATACACAACAGTGATTTTTTCTCTTATGGTCTGATCCTTTATCTGTTACGCAAACCCCTTCCAAACTCCTCCCTGACGTTTTGCTCTGCACTGACTTACTGTTTACTTTGTATGTATGTGTTTTTCTATGTGATACTATCATTCAAAAAATGGGAAGAGGTCCGATTGTCAGGACAACCAAGGGGTGTGCTTGCTCAGTTCAGACTCTACTGAGACTACAGACTCTTGCTTTGCTCTTGGATTTCCTCACTTGTGTGGTTGCAAATAAGTCAGTATTCTGTAGTTTTCTATTCTTTTGCTCCATGCCTCATGCCTCTGAATTAACTCACTTTGTAAATTCCTATAACTAAACTCTGTGCATTCCCTCCTTCCAATGTAAGAAATGCCCATCGAGATTAATACTGCAGAGTAGTTGCGCCAGCTATGCCCAGGAAAGCCTAGCTGATCTTTACCTTATCCTGGCTCCTTTCTAGCAGCTCAAAATAAGCATCCAGTTACTCACAAGCTGCCATATCCCTTCCCATTGGTACCATGAAAAGCCAATAGCAGGAGATACGGTAGTCCCCCTTATCCACGGTGTCACTTTCTGCTGTTTCAGATCCCCATGGTCAACTGCAGTCTGAAAATATTAAATGGAGAACGTTAGAAATAAACAATTCATGAGTTTTTCAATTGCATGCTGTTTTGAGAAGCATGATGAAATCTTGCAACTCCCCACTCTGCCCCAGGATATGAATTACCTTTTGTCCAGCATATTCGCACTGCATGCACTACCCATACTTTAGTCACTTAGTAGCTGTCTCAGTTATCAGATCGACTGTCACAGTATTGCAATGCTTGTATTCTAGGAACTTAATAATGCCCCCAAAGGCATTCACATAACTTTCAATATAACATATTGTTTTAATTGTTCTATTTTATTAGTTACTGTTGTTAATGTCTTACTGTACCTAATTTATAAATTCAAACTTAGCTAGGTATGTAAGTGTAGGAAAATCATAGTATATATAAGGTTCGGGGCTATCCACAGTTTCAAGCATCCATTGGAAGTCTGAAAAAGTATCCCCCGCAGGTAAAGTGGGGGAACTACTGCATTAGTCTTCCCTGGAAGACTCAGTCCGGTTAGGAACAAAATCATCTTATTAGATCATTGGAAGGTGTGAACCCCTCTGGATGTGAGGGGCGTGAGCTCTGCTGTACCTCTGACTGCTCTTGTCAAGCTAGAGGAGACCGGGCTTCCGTAGTCAGTCTGTCTTTCCCAGGCAGTGGCTTGGTTACCAACATCTGCAGCAGGAACTGTAAGTCCACATGTTCTCACCCCTTTGACCCATCAATTTGAGGATCTTAGCTTTCAGTGACATTTTCATCAGACTCACCCTTTCTATACTGTGAAGGAAGAATTTATTTCATCTTGTTGTAACTTCCTCATTGTTGTTTCTCAAGATTCCTTTGGTCTTTTCAGGAGCAACTAATTTTGTGATCTTCATGATGAAAGGAGCTTTGCGACCTGGGTAGCAGGGGAACAATTTACAGGAGGAATAATTTTTTCATAAACAAAGTGTGTGTGTAGGAGGAGACATAACAGAGCAACTAAGAGCAGGGGCTCTGGAGACAGATTGCCTGGATTCAAATTCCAGCTCCACCACTAACCAGCTGCATGACCTCGAATAAGAGTCTTATGACTAAATTTCCTCATTTGTAAAATGGGAGTGATAACAATAGTATTCACCTCATAAGATTGTGGTGAAGATTAATTCAGATAACCCGAGTAAAACACTAGGCATGATGCCTAGCACTAAATGAGAGCAAGGACTGTCCCTGGGGGAGTTCACCACTGCTCCTCAGCATGCAACTGGCACCCAGTCTCCACATCTGCAAAAGGTTAGGGAACAGTCACTGTCATGAACACTTTCCTCAATGAACAGTTGTGAGAATGGGATGGGAGACTATTTGTCACGTACCAAGCACAGTGCTTGGCACAAAATAGATCCTCAGTAAACAAATTACCAGCCCTTTTTTCCCCCAAAATGCCTTCCTAATTCCCACTGAAGCACTTGCATACCCTTCTGTTCTGCTTCTAGTTCTTTCTAATATAGTGACTTGGGAAGCTAGGAGCAGCAGGGGATGCTCATTTTAAAAAATTACCTTGTTTATTTTCCCTTCCTCTTGTCAATAGATGAGAAACTTGAGTACCTTTCTTTCACGTTTCTCTATCCAAGCCACCCAGATTTTTTTTCAGTCACTTAGGAGAGATATGGTAATTTCAATTAAATATAATGAGCCCAAGGGCAGCACAATCTTTCTTCTGAATGAAACAAGGCAACGTGGAGCCAGCTTGCAGCAATTAGGGACTTTCTGCTTGCCATTTTTTATTCCTTTTATTTCAAACCTCTGCGTTCATAGGGCTTTTCTGAAATCAGTGCCCAGAAAATGCTCTGCCAGTATTTAATACTAAAGTTCCACCTTATGTTATCTGTACAACCTCAGGAAGCTTGTGTTAAGGTTGGAAGTGCTAAAAACGTTCCTAGGAGTGTGAAATAGGGCTTGCTTTTTGAATGAATATTCTTTAATTCCATGGTTTTTAAAAAAACAGTGTTTACTATTTTTAAAAAAACACCACTACCTGCTCCTTCTTTAACAAACGCTGGCTCCTTCCATGTTCTGTAGTTGAATCATTTTGTGGACAACATCCAGGGAGTTCTAAGAATGGGAAGGTAAAAGTCATTTGTTTAACCATAACACATTTATTTCACCCCACCTTAAAACAGAGACTGGCATTGTGTCCAGACACAACTCATGATCTCCCAATGGAACCAGGAACTGGCAACATTTATGGTCTGCATAACTCCTGGTGACCTGAAAGGAATCCGCAAGAGGCAGGTGGATGAAATAGATGTTGCTTTTAAAATGTAATGTGAGTCCTATTCACTTCTAAATTTAATGTATGGAATATATGCATTAATAAATCCTACAGCAGCACGTTGCTCTAGCCTCTCAGTTGCATATTTCTAATTGCTCATGTACTGACATATTTTATGTTATGGCTGAAGAATTAATGCCAGTTTATTTCTTCAGTAGAGAAAGAAAATTGAAAATACTAACTGTGATAGTTCTGTAAAACTATTATTGACAAAGCTAAGATTCTCTGCTTTGGGTGTTTCTGTATATTAATTCTTAAAAGTATGCCTGTTTTCCTACAAGGATGAATAAAATGTGTGCTTTTTTCCCATTTCACAGTAAGGAACAAGACCTAGAAATTCTTTATGTATTCTTCCAGTTGCTCATAAAAACACTCCACTCCCACCTCCGGCGAATCTTCCTGGACTTTCAGATTGTCTTCCTGTCTCCTGCCCACTCAGAGACCCCACTTGGGCCTCTGGCATCCCCTTCACACCACTCAACACTCAACAGTAATCGCGCTGACCTTCTTGGTGACCCCTCTTAGATCCGTTGTCCCACCCAATCTCTGGCCCAGGATCCACTTTGTATTTGTGAGTACACATCTTGTGAATAGAAAATTTTATGATCTCAGATGGACTGATCATAGAAGCACTAATGCAACCACATTAACAAATAACCAGAAAAGAAACTGAAAGTTGACTCGCTACACCATATGGAGCCTGTGTCTGTAGAAACGAAAGATTGGAAAGAGGGCCCAGTGCCAAGCGGGAGGTGATTCCCACGGTTAAGAGTGTGTGTGTGTGGGGGTGGTTCAGGGACCGCTTGCATGGTGTTAAATTCTGGCTCTATCACACTCTTGCTGGTGACCTTGGGCAAATTACTCAAGTAACCTTAACTATAAAATGGGGATAAACGTGGAAACCAACCTCATGGGATTGTCATGAGCATTAGATGAGATTATCCATGTAAATGCTTAGTGTACTTAATCTGTAGTATGCACTCAATACATGTATGTTTTTGGTGTATCATCAAATTGATATATATATATATATATATATATATATATATAGCTTTTAATTAATCTCTGATAGCAGACATTAATTAGGTGCATACTTGCCATGTGGATTCATTCATTCATTCATCAAAAGTTTATTGAGCAATCTACTATGTGTCAGACACTCTCTTATAGATGCTTAGGATACATTTATAAACAAAATAGAGATCCCTGATGTCATGAGGTTTATATTTCTAGTGGGGAGAGACAGACAATAAGCCTAGTAAGCAAATAATAAGCCTAATAAATAAATATATTATATATATACTAGGGGAAAAAGAAAATTTGAGCAGAGAAAGGGGAATTGCAAGTTCTTGTAGGCAGATACAATCTGTAGAGACTTCATTGAAAACGTGATATTTGAGCAGACTGTAAAGAGGAAGAGTTAGCCATGACGCTATCTGAGGGAAGAGCACCCACTGCAAAGGCCATAAACGTGAGTGTGCCTAGTGTGTTCGAAGTCAGCAAGGAGACCGGGGATTGGGGCTGGAATGGAGGGATCAAGGAGGAGCTCAGGCTTTTAATCTGAGTGTAATGGGTAGCATTTCAGGGTTTTGTACAGAGATGGGGCTACATTCTCATCCACAGACAGGGCAGGGGTGGGCAGCACAGGTCCTCATTTCCAGCCAATGTTAAGAAGCCTCAGCATCTTTACCAAGGTTTTGCCTTAACCACAGCATCAGGTGGGCCAAATGTCCCTGTTGTACCTCCATCTAATTATACTTCCGATCAAGACAAGCCCTGAGTTAAATAATTAAGCCTCTAGATAAATAAACAAGTCATGATTTACCAATTTTCTAAATGCTACTGCATCTGTTGGAAGTCAGTGTGCATGTGGTTTTTAGTAATCCCAAATACGTCCTTACAGAGACATATATATGCACGGTCATGGAAAACAGTTATTTGTAATATTGTCTCTAAGTTAATATAGAATTCTGTTGATAACTTTTCCATGTTCTATATATTTCTTGAAAATGCTTACTCATTCTTTGCATAGTAATACAATTATAAACTCAATCAAGGTTTAGTTAGATTGAATTGGATTTCCTTAGTAATTAATTATTAGAAATTTTTGCTTTTTTTTCATGAAAATCAAATGATGAATGCTGTTAAAATAATGAGAAGTTTCAGTTGCAATAATGTATTCTACTAAATCTACTTCACCATGAAGAAGAAAAGTCAAATAAAATATATTGTTTTTATAGTAAATGACACTACCATTGCTTTTCAATGACATCTCTTTATTATTTTGGTCAATGTGTCAATGAAGTTTGCTTGGAAGCAGAGCTGAGGATTTAGGATAATTGAAAGAGCGGATAGATTTAATGATCAGCTTAACTTTTAGAGGAAGTAAGTTTCTTATGGTAGTCAATTTTGGTGTTCCAGACCACTGCAAGACAAAGAACATATCTGTTAAAGAAATAAATCAAGATGCACACACAAAAAGTCAGAATAGATGATGGTTATGTGTCTTTTATTTGTGACATTTGAATTCCTAAGCTCACAAATAATTGATTTCATAAATATCCTTTAGTTTTATCTTGCTTTTCTAATTGATTTAATGGTGTTAGTCTGTTTACAGTCAAACCCTTAACTTAATCACAAACAGAACTAAAAAAAAGGGTAATCATGTTTTTCTGATGCAACTAGAAGAGATAATGGAAAACTTTGAAATTACAACCCAAAAGCTAGTAAAACAGCTTAATTGTCAGATTAGAACTGGACTCTTCCCTCTAGGTTATAAAAGTTCTTATTTATTCATTGAAAACTTCTTATCTAGATTTAATAACTGCCCAGAGGTAAACAGCCTGTTATAAAAGCTTTTTGGTGTTATATTTTTTAAAGCAGGAAGAAAAAAACGCACAATTATTTCCAAAACATGCTTTGTTTGGCTAATTCTAAGAGAGAATCACCTATTTCACCAAGGACCAAAATGATACAAGATCAGATGACAACAGTATTATACAGGAGACACATCCAACTCCTAGCAATTTTACCTTTGTGCACATTCATGACATGGGCATACTTTTCCTATGATTGTTTTTACCATAGTGTGATACTCAAGGGGTATGGATGTGATGTAAGGTTAAAGACCACAGGAAGCGCTTTCACCAATGACCAGAATGATGGATTGGCACAAATCACCACACAAAGATTAGTGGAACTCTCTCTAAGTCCCTTAATGCTTTCCCAATTAAAGAGGTGTTTAAAACAAAACAAAACAGTGTAGTATTATGAGAAATGTTAAGGAAGGAAACTCAAGAAGATAAATCAAAATGGTTGAATATGATACAGATAAGAATTTAGTATAGGTGAATATAACAGAAAAGAAAATTTGTAAATGTATAAAAATCAAGTCAGGACTTAGCAAAGACACAATACGTTTTGGAGAAAACATGCAATGATTTCTTACATGTTCACTGCTAGTTACATCCATAATTCACAATGACATGGAGAACTTTAGAAGGATTTCAAGTTGAGCTACAGAAATGTTAGCAATGGGGCAACAAGACTTCCAAGAGAATTTTCCCAGTGGCAAGACACTAAACGGAAAAGGCTGAAGAATAATCGATAAGGGTTTTCATATGTTTAATGGTATGCAAATGAAGCAATCATTATGCTTTTACTTTTTCTGTATAGACTCTGGATCTTTATGAATTTAGAACTCTAAAAAAAGGTGAGCTGAAACTCAAAGATAATATTTTGGCTTGAGTTGAATGGAAGGATTTCAGATGTTATAAAGTTGGTTATAGCAAAGGACCCTATCGAATTTCTATGCCTGAAGTTCTTTGAGAGGAGAATCAGTTTTTCACCTGGAATGTTACTGATATGGTTTGGGAGGGTAGAAGGAATTGATTAAGAAAGCTCTCAAAGTTGCTTGCATTTATCCTGGCCCTCAGAAATGAGAAAACACCCCAGAAAAAGAAAATTAACAACTGTGGAAGCAGAAACTGACTCTAGCTGAATATCCCTCAACCAATTTTCCTTTCATTGTCATCCTCCTAAGGAGCCTTTTTAGACTTCTTATTCCCAATCATCACCCTAACCCCGTGAAGTTTTAATACCATATATATTCTTCATATCTGTGCAAGTACTGTGTCTTTTTGGAGGGCCATACTCATTGTAATATCTCAGGTTCCCCCAACCCCCAATCAATTTTTGTGCTCTTGGGCAACCACCTTCAATGAAAATTAATGCTTTCTAAATAGACCATGGTCTAAATGGGAGGTCACTGGGAATGGGAGAATAAAACAAGTTATATATATTTCAGCTCTGGCTACAAAGACCATACCAATTCTTATCAGCCAGCATCCTCATGTATTGCCTGTGCAGGGAAACTTTTGGATTCCCCTTCCCTCTTAAAAGAGATGAATTCCTTGTCACTGCTATCCTTTTAACTGCAATGGTTGTAATCTTTGGGGGATCCTGGTCCTCTTTGAGACTATTAAGGCATGCATATATGCACAGTCTCCACTCTATAAAATGCAGGTGGTACTGAGTTTCAGAACTTCATAATGAATTATGTAACTTATAATGAATGGATTGGGCAGATAACACCTGAACCCTCTGATTAAGCTTAATATCATAAAAAGACAACTAGACAGACAATATATGCTTCCTGATGTGAGGCAGTAGAAAAGAAACAACATCACTTATCACTTATGTAGTATTCTTACTAAAATATATTTAAGCCAAATCTAATGAGTTAGAATTAGAATAAGAAAAACATTTCAGATTGTGGGACATCTTATAAACAAACCAGTCTGAACTTTTGAATGACAGGGTCATGAAAGAAACACACACACACACACACACACACACACACACACACACTCATCCACATAGAGAACTCTAATCCATTAACTAAAGAGAATGATAACTAAATGCAATAAGTGATTCTTAATTGGATCCTGCATTTTATAAACATTTTGGGGACGATCGATAAAGTATTTTGAAGTTTTATGATGTCTGTAACATATTTTGAAATGGTTCAGTCATAAGGATGCATATTTACAGAGACAAAGAAAACATGGAAATGTTAATTTAAAAATGTTAAAAACTGAAGGGTACATAAGTATTCACTGTTATCTTTCTTTTTTGAAATTTCCATTTTGAAATAAAAAAAATAATAGTGGATACAACTTAAGTAAAAATAAAAATAAAAAAAAATAGGGGGAAATGAAGAGGAGCCATCCAGGTTCAGAGGAAGAAGCAAGGTATCAGTCTCAGACCCAGAGAAACAAGATGCCTGAAGAGCTGCCGGGACCCTCCGCTTGCAGTGAGATGTGTTTATGGCATAGGAGTCAAAAGAGATTTAAAAATAAAAATTAAAAAAAAAAACCACCTGTGATGATTTTCTGATTTTCTTTAGAATTTGCCAAACAAAGTTCTTGAGAATAGAAATACTCTGTAATTAAAAAATAAGAATAGTGTGCCAGAACTTATCCAAGGAGAGTTGATTAGTGCAATTAGCAATATAACCAGGAAGAAATCGTTCCAAGCAGTTTAAAAAATATTTAGATTTTTAAATTGAGTGAAAATTTCATATGCACAAACGGTTAATAGAAAATAATCTTATAAAAGAATTAATAACAAATGTCTTGAGTCCGGCATCCTACTTGATTAGGCATTACTGAAAGGCAGGAACATAATCAATTTTTAATGCAAAACTCCTGTGGTTTTCCATCGTGCAGCACTTCCAAGTTCCTTCTTGGGCACAGGCTCCGTGCGGTCATTCTTTGTCCCACTGCTCGCCATTCCATGTGGCATTTACTGTGTGTTGCAGGGGCTCTTGTTTTTCTGTTCTCTGGATCCTTAGGATACTCGGATATTCTTTCAGCCAAAAAGTGATGCTGAGAAAAATATTTGCCTATCTTTTCCTCTCAAAAAAAAAAAAAAAAAAAAAAAGGCAGGGAGGGGTGGGGTGAGGTTTGCTGTTGACCAGAGCACAGCAACATGAAGAGAGGTAGCAGCATCTGGATTCCATGAGACAACTTGGACGAGATACGAAGCAAGGGCTGTCTTGCAGGGTCAGGTTAATGCAGAATGCCACCGTGCCCAGACAGCCAGCCCTTTCTAAGTTTGGACAAAGAAAGATTTCATGCTTTCTAGGCTGTGGCAGCCACAAATGGATTCGATGCATTACGTATAATGAAATGAAATCAGAGTTATTTAGTTACTCTTTAATTAGCATTACATTAAAATGCACAAATCCATTCTTATCTACTTCCCTCCACCAACTGCTACTTTGTCAAATTCAAATGATCACTGGAAATATCATTACCATCTATTCACAGGCTTTCAGGGCCACTACAGTTTTGTGAATAAATCAGAGAAGGCAACATTTCCTAAACCAAAACTCACGTGGGATTCAAAAGGCAGGATGTAGCACAGAATGCACTAGTTTGTCTACTGGAAATAAAAAACTTGGGAAGGATGGAGGAAGGAAGTTAGCCGTAGTTCCATGGTTACCTTGGCAACTGTGGCACAATCATTGGGATAGAAATCAATTTTCATGCCATAATATAATCCGGCAGAGGGAGGAAGAGTGTGGAGGAAGAGGAAGAAAACATTGGCTGGATTTAGAAGCTCAGAGGGCTAGCTGGGAAGGTTACGAGTCAATATGCTGGGAGTTTGAGCTACAAGCACTAATCACCAATTGTATTTTTGTTGTTTTTTTTTTTTTTTTCTGAAATTTTAGTATTATGCAGAGACAGCCATGACTCCCTACCCTCAATAAGAACAAACACTGCACTAATCTGGCTCGGGGCTTCTGCTGATCATCTGATTTTAGGAAACAGAAAAAAAAAATCTGTGTTTCTGGAAGGGACAAGGAATGTTGTGGATAAAAAAAACACACTCAGTTCAGGGTGAACTGGCAACCAGTCTCTTCCCTGTAGATAAAGTGTGCAGACCCTGTTGGGGCAGAGACCAGCTACCCCACGGAGTGTCCTGACGAAACTGCCTATTAGGGAAATGCTGATGCTTGGGGCCTCAGGTCCCTATAGCTCCACGAAGTTAGGCCACAGGATCAGAGCGGGAGCTTTCAGGACCTGAAAGGAAGCTTGTAGAAAATCTTGCTGTGCATCAGAGTCCCCAAATGCACTTGTTCTTAGAAAACACGTTACAGAGAAGTCGCCAGCTGACAAGACAGATAAGTGGAATAGTACAAAGAGTATCTCAGTCTCAAAACCTGAATTCCAGTAAAGCTTGGGCAGTAGGTCCCAGGCAGAACTGTGACACACTTAGGAGGCTTCCTCCAGAGACAGGAGGGTCAATGAGTAGTCCTTCTCTCACGCTGTGGCCAGCCAGGTCCACGGGTCATGGCTAGCAGCACTCAGGGTTAAAAGCACACGAAGCGAGAGGGGAACGTCTCTCAGGAGTCACTGCTTGTCCCCACCTCGCCTGCTCCTGGAAGGAGGTGTGCCATTTCGGCCAGGGAGTCTCCCTGCTGCCTGCTGGGACTCCAGGAGCAAACAGCTTTCTTATTTCTTCCGAGGGGTGAGATGGGGCGTCAGTGACACATCCTGCTCGTCATCTCTTTCTGGAAAACAGGAAGAGAAGGATGGTTAGGAGAAACTAAAAGCAGACCAATGACTTGCTGAAAGAGTCTGACAATATCCCCAGGGCCTCTGGAGCCAACAGTGGGTTGCAAGCATGACCCATGAATAAGGCTTAGTGTGCAAATGTATTCGTTTTTTTTTTTTTTTAATCAAAGCAATGTTTAAAAATATGGCTTACTTGCCAAAAATCCAGGTTGCTTGCTTTTCTGAAATATTGCAAGATCTGGAGCCACTGGGCAGCTAGAGTAGAGCAACTGTCCTCTTCAGATGGAAACTGCTGTCACGTTTGCCCTAGTCCCTGCCACTCGGCTGCCTCTCCAACAACAATCAAATACCACTTACAGGTTGAATGCCATTGGATTTAGACTGCTGCTTTTCTTAGAAAACAATTTCTTTTTACCTATGTTTCCATTAAGATAGACAAATGAAGGATGCTCTAAGTGGATATAAGTCAAGAAGAGCAAGAGAGAAGACGTTGCTTAATGGAAGAATACACCAAAGGCTCTGACATGCAATCACCCCACCTTTCACCCATCTACCACCTGCCTGGCTCTTGGGTATTTACAGATCCTAAATGTGCCCCCTATTATCTTTCACTGGGCCTCTGCACAGGCTGAGACTCTTGTCTGTGGTTTGCTCCTACCACATCCTGCCCTCTTTCCTGGCTAATTGGCAATGATTTTCCCAACTCAACAAGAGGACTTTCACCTCTCTGGCAGACCTTCTGACACTCCCATCCCACCCACCGTACAGTTAGCCGCTCCTTCCACTTGTGTCCCTGGAGTCTTGCATGCAGTGAGCTGGTTTGTACATCTGTGTGTGGGCAGGGACTGTAGGCATGTCTTTAGTCTTACTCCACTATGAGCTACTAAGTGTAGGACACTCATTCAATCACTACATGTGCTTTATCTTGTAACCTCCCACACTTAGCCCAGTGCCTTGCACGGTAGTTCCTCAGTGGTTCCTCTTTCATCATCAGAATGACCTGGAGAGCAGGCTGGTAAGGAGCCCTGTGCCAAGCAGCATTCTGGAGGACATATTTAATGTCATTTCAATTAGATGAATGAGCTGTGTCCAAGTTCCAGCTGCTACATCTCTTTCCCTCTGACCCTGGATCAACCCAGCATATAAAATAGGAAACATCTGAGTAAAAGAGCTTGAGCATGGAGTGCCCAGGGGCTCAGACACTCTTAGAAAACCTACCAATGTGGTTAAAGAACATACATGGCACAATCTAGGTACTTTTGCACCCCAATAACATTATTAAATACAGACGAGGGCATACAGATACATATATTGAAAAATTGAATGAGCATCAACTTAAGGCTTATTGTACTATAGACCAGGTGCCTGTGAGAGGAGGTTGCCATTCACATGAAACTACAATCTATTCAGGAGAAAGAGATGTAGATCACAAGATAAAATACAATGACATAAATGCAAATATCTAGAGAGGCGAGGCCATGAGGCATGGTAGAACCAAATTCACTTAGCATTTTGATCCCCTTCTGCCCTCACTACCCCTGTGTGACCTCTCTTGCCTTCAGGTATTGGCTGGAATGCCCTTCTTAGAGATGCCTTCCCTAACCTCCATGATTGAGCATAATTCCATCTTCTACATTCACATCTGGAATAGTCTACTATTTGTTTCATTCCTGACTCCCAAATTCATTCCATGTCAGATCCTGTAAAAGCCACAAAGGAAGAGGCTGTGCCTGCTGTTTGCTGCTGTATTATCAATTCCTGGTAATTGAATTCAATAAATATTTTTTAGTCAAACAAAAGTGCGCCCTCAGTCTCCTCATCTGTAAAATGGAACAGTGACAGCTACCCGAAAAGGTGATTGGAAAAGGTAAACATATTAACATATGCCTGGACTCAATACACACGAATCCCTTTTCTGATCTCTTCAGAAGCACAGACATGGCAGCAGTCACTTTGTGCTGGGGGATTAGAGGCGTGAGAGCACTTCTCTATAATGTCCACTGAAAGAACTCCAAATTTTGAAGACGTAATCTGCCAGGTGAGGGTGGGAGACGGGGGACTGGGAAATAGAGGCTATGGCTGAAAGGAAGAGGCTGAGGTAGAGCCTTCCAGAGACTGGTGTGGGATGGTGACAGAGAGGCAGGGAGACATGTAAACGCATAATTGTTCAAATAGGGACCCATGCAGCTGGTGTGAGGAATGATAACATATGATGACATTGTTAAAATAAATGTGCTGTTCTTTGGTTAATCTTCCATGAGTTCTTGTGTTTTGGTTACCTTTTGATGAGAGAGGTGACTAAAAAAAAAAAAAAAAAAAAGAAGATGGGAATGCAAAGAGTACATGTACATGTGTGTGTATATGTTTGAGAGAGAGAGAGAGAGAGAGAGAGAGAGAGGGAGAGAATGAGGAAAAATAATGGAATGAACACAATTTTGGCTTTATAGCTAATTCTGTAATTATTTGCAATGGGTTCAATACTTTTGGAAACAAAGGACCTCACATCTGTTAAGCATCTATGAGATGCCAGGTGCTTGAGGGTGGCAAAGGCGTTCCATCATCGCATCTATAAAACTCTGAGAGAAAGAACTAAGCTTCAAAGAGGAATCTGGGCCTCAGAGCAGTAGTCAGCTCCAGGTGAATAGGTAGCCGCAGAGCTTAAATAGTAACTTTCGTTTCCATCAAACAAAACTCTGCCATCCCTCAGTGTCTGTGCTGCCCTACAGATATTACATCATATAACCCTTATCCTAGTCTTTTGAAGTAACATTTGCCCTCCTTATTGGACTGATGTGGAAACAGGTTCAGAGGCGAAGAGTAATTTATCAAAGTACACAGTTAAGTGACCGGAGTGGGATTTAAACTGAGGTCTAAGTGCCAAGGCCAGCGCTTTCTTCTCTACCATGTGATTGTGATGTAAAGCATCTGGGACATTCTTATGAATATGCATTCAGATGCTATTGATTTTGTGGCTATATTAATTACAGATGGTTAATAGTAATTCCTGAGTTTTCAAAATGCCAAAAGACATTTTTCCATTACTCAGAACGATGCCTCTTTGAATTACAAGTGCAATTGGTAAATGATAAAACAAATATGTTACTAAAAGACTAGATACCAGAAGTATGGAAAAGTAAAAAAAGTAATAATAAAGCAGAAGAGGAACAGTTCGAGAGAGAATATGGGATTTATCTAAAGCTACTGAGTTAGTCTGTGGAAAGCCAGGACCAGTACTTTCTTACCACACCATGCAGGCTCAAAATTCAGAAGAAAAACTGTTTACTAGGATGTCTCCTAACATTCTTATAGGGAAAGAGTCATTGAAATAGCAGATCAGAAACTTGAGGAAAGACTTCTCAGTTGGATCCACCTTCAAAAGCCTTCAAAGCTGTATTCTAGCACTTTACCACTGGGTGGTGGAAATGAGCTGATTAAGAAACAACTTGTTCCATGGGATGAAAACCCCAACCATAAACCCCAAACCCGCCAATACCAGGTTCCATAGTTTTCCTCCTCATAAAAGCCCTCCGCGGGCCCTAGCAGGGCCAAACACATTCCCTCCTATGCAGGAGACTGGCTAAACAACTTTTACCCAGGTTGCTTTTAAGGATGAGTTTGCCATTGCAAGTCACCTGAATGCAGTACATATAAAGGAAGACTAGTAAAGAACTCCAAAAGGTGCTTAAAAGGCTTCTGTAGAGGTGATGAGAATTTTCTGAGAAATGTCTATAAGGACTGTATTTGCCTTATATAGAAAGATTTTTTTAAGCACCAGATTTAAAAAGTCTATCCTTGAGAAAAGAGTAAAGCTGGGTTTTGGTTGTCTTCATTCAGTAACATTTGCTTTAATATAAAGTCCCTTATTCCCCACTATCAATGGGAGAAATTCCATGCCCATAGCCTGGCCAACAAAGCTGTTCAGAACAGGACCTCTTCCTATACTTCACCTCCAGTTGAACCCCACCCACTCACCATGCCCACCAGGCTAGACTCAGCTAGACTCCTCCCTTGGTCTCCAATAGGCCATGAGCTGTCAAGGTTTCCAGTAGTTCTTCATAGGCTGCTTCTTCTATCTGGGAAAATGCTTTCTGCTCTTCTAAGCTTGGCAAACTTTGACATCCTTCAAGATTCAACTGTCAGCTGCCAGGATGGGTCCATTAGTTCCCTTCTTGGGTTCCCCATCACTGTGCACACTCATCATATCATATCACTTTCTACCAGCATTGGACTTCATCATTTCATTTTTGCCTGAATCTGAGAAGACCTTTAAAACTTCATTGTATATTAATGTATGATAAGGGATATTTTGGTGAAGTCACACAGCAGTATATATAGTTTGATCCAATAATTTTGGGACAAAGTATAAACAAAATATGAGTGTAATATGATGAGTTTATCTCTGTATGGATGAAACATGTTTTCTATTTCTGATTTTTTTGCCCTTTGCATATTCTTTGGATTTTTAGACATTTTAATACATGTATATTTTTCCTAATAAGCTCCAGTAATTTAAAAAACAAAAAGGGAAGTAGACCAAATCTCCAAATTGAAATCATATGTAGTTTTAAAAATGAAATTAAAGTGACTTTTGCCTAGTTTTTGGGGAAATTGTGCTGGTAGATGAAATCAGCATATATTTTACATAAGATACTCAACCTCTTCTGTTCTGATCTAAACACTTTTAAACTGAAATAGAGATATTTGCTAGTCATCCCAAGAAGTAGAATAAATGTATATGAATGCTTAGAATCAAATCTTATTCTTATTTCTCAGTTTACCCATTTTTAGAACTGGTAGTGGAGGGCAGGGGAATAGGCGATCCAGAGAAGTAAAATGACTTATTCTAAGTCACATAAATGATTTCTGACCCAGCCAAGACTACAAAGAAACCAACTAACTCTTAGTTTACTACACTGTTCCATCACACATTTTAGTAACCTAATTTTTACATGAAATAGATAAAAATTTGATGTCTACTAAGTGTCAGACATCACACTAGCATAGCAATCTTAGCAAATTAACATTAGGAATTACAAAACAAGCTCCAAAAATTAATAACAAAATCATGGAATCACAGACTACTGCTAAAGATGAGAGGATACTTAGATATTTTCTAGTTCAACACCGTCATTTCAGAGATATGAAAACTCAGACCATGAGAGAGTAAGTGACTCGCCTAAGGCGGCTCAACTAATTAACAGCAGAGATAAGGCTCCTGCCCTGTGTGCTCTCTGCACTTCATGCTGATTTGAGAGGCAATTTGTATAAACAAGAATTTCTTAGAGTTGGCTCAGTGTGCTTCAGGTAAAACCCTTCTTGAATTAATGGCTCTCCTTAACCTGAACCCCTTTAATGGCTCTCCACAGCTCTCAAATCAGGTCCCGGCCCTGGCGTACAACGCTCTTCTTGATCTAGACTCTTTTCAACTACACAACCTTGTATCCAGACTCTCCCCGACACTCCTTTCTGTGGAACTCACAGCAATCCCATACATATGCATTTGCTCTTCTCTT